>CM028130.1:926913500-928290000 GCA_016271365.2 Neoceratodus forsteri | reverse complement strand
ATAAATGTTAATTGCCAAGTAAAAGCAAAATAAAAATCCACAGTTTCACATGAAGCACAACGATTCCACACTGTAACCAGGAAGCTGCCACAAAACAGATACCCCACCCACAAACACCAATAAACCAAAGAATGCTCTGCCCTGATAAACAGCTACACACATCAATCACAATACCTTACAGCCTTCCTCTTGAACCACAACCCACAGATGACTACACAGTATTTCAACCAATAGCGCAACAGTAAAAAATGACATTACCAATCACTGGCAGACACTCCTAAAGAATGACACACTCACATTAAGCTGCCAAATCACAGTGCAAGCACTTCCACCTACAAAATAAACTAGACAAAATGTTACTGTTTACCAAATGAAAAACACAGAACTACAGCAAAAAACACTCCTGCCCTATTGTATAAATCACACATATGATGGACAGGAGTGAAGTATGGAAAATATCCTCACTCCTGCATCGTGAGCCATGGCTATCCCACTCATGCCTTCGGCACTCATGAAATATCCATGCTTCACTCTGCAGAAGTGAGAATATTTTCCATATTCCATTCCTGCCCATCATGTATCCCCTATATATTGCACTTGTGTGACTACACCCCAGTAGGAGCCTGAACAAGTGTGGGTATTGAGTAGTGATAACCAGGGCTGTAACTGGAGGCCACATCAGGAGACTCTCTGTGAAAGCTGGGGCAGCAAAAGAACGAGCATACTTAAATGGCCATGTCCCAAGTCTAATCCGCCATGTGAGGATGGAGTATCTGGAACATCCATTGTGCTGGCAAGAGTAGCAGTGTCCTCCACTGAAACTAAAATCTAGCACTGGGGAGGAAAATAGTCATGTCATCACTCTGTCTTAGCCAATACACTTGGTGCTATGGAAAGTGGGCCAGATGTAAGCATTATCAAGTGGTGTGTGTCTACCCATGATGGCTGTTTGCTATTCACAGAACATTTATGACAGATAGTGAGTACCAAATATCGATTTATGGCAGGTGAAGCTAGTGACAAAACAACTACCGGACTTATAGCAAGTTACCTAATTCAGTCAGTTCAATCAGCAGAGTGGAGTGGAAAAAGCAGTACCAGAGTAGTGATAATTTTGGTTTAACAGAGCAATATGCTGTAGCTTCACAAACATAGCAGTATATATTGGATGCTAGTTTTGCAACCAGCATAGAAGAACATATTGGATGTGAAGTGGAGCTAATTTTGATTAACAAAGCAATATGCTTTACTTCACAAATATAGAGCTTCACAAACCAGTGCAGAGGCAATCTAAATAATAGACTAGCGTGATCTAGCTGCACCAGAAGTAGTAGTATAGATATAATGGCCACAGTTCACAAATGTCCCTCGAATGGCACAAACCCTGGGTGCACCGAACATATGGTGCAAAATGGCTTGTGGCATTTCCCAGCCGGTGAGTGGGATTCATGATCCCATGCACCGACTGCTGCAAGTTAGACCAGCTTTTCCTGGTCTAGCTTGCAGCAATCTCAGGTTTTATGGGGCTTGCACCAAATATTTGGCGCAGGCTGCCATAAATTAGGAAAAGTGTCACAAATGCTCCTGAAGTTTTGGAGTCAGGCACAGTTTGCTGCAAAGATTTTGGTGTGGCTGTACTGACCACCAGGTTTGGTGCAGGGCTTGGCCCAAGCCCGGTGTTGCCGTTTGTGAATCGAGCCCAATGTCTTTTCATAGAATAAGAATAAGTACCTAATGGACTGACCAAGGGTCTTCTCCTAGGGTAGGATTATGTACCTTATGTAATTGGATTCTCATAGCTGTAGAGCAGGAGTTGAGGAGAGTGTGCTGCAGCCTACTGTGATGCACATGAAAAACTGAGCATTCTAGGAGGACAGGAAGCAGAGGCAGTCTCCAAAAATTTGAAAGTCACATGTGCATCGTCAGCCTATGAGGCAAACATAACCCATGAGTAAGGATTATGGTGTGCTATAGAGATACACATCCTACAATTGCAAGGTAAGCTGATTCAATATAAATTGTTGCATCAGTCTTATATGACACCCATGAAGCTTAAAACTCGGCTCAAACATCACTGTCTGCTTTATGTGGACCTTGAATGGCCTAGTCCTGTGGCCCATCGCCTCCAATCTAATAGCTCCTTGATTGATGGTACAATAAGAGCAGGCCTCCCTCAATCTCTTGCCTTGCTACTACACCCTCAAACCCCTTCCTATGGTCTCCGTTCACTTGACCAGACACCTCTGTACATCCCTAGAAGTAGGACCTTAATGGGTACACAAGCTTTCTCCCATGCTGCTCCTAAATATTGGAATACTATCCCTCTTGCTATTCGTCGTGCCCCAACGCATACCTGTTTTAAGAAGCTCCACCGACAATACCTACTCACAGCAAGTCCCTGCACCTGCTTCCAGCCACCATAAACCAATACCCAGCTCTGCCTGCCCTTTCCTATTTCCACACTACCTGTTACTCTCCCCAATCTATCCTCTCCTACTCTACCCCCTCCCCTCTGCCTCCCCCAGTCACTGCGCTATCTTGGACTTGCCAACTAGCTACTTGTTAAGGACCTACAGGAATCTCCTAACCTGAGTTGCACATATCTCATTTCTTCTCTATGATCCTGTTATCCATGTTTCTCTACAACCTACTTTGCTTGCTCGTGTATTATCATAGTCTTATTAGTGTTTGAGATGTTTTGTACTCTTCTGGTTAACTATTTACTGTATGGTTTATGTGTGCTGCGTCACATTGATGTTTTGTATGTCATTTGTACCCTCCCGGGTTGTACCTGAAAATAGGCTTTCCTATTTCTAGTGTACCCACCTGGTCAACAAAATCAAATAAATAATAAATAAATAAATAAATGGATTATGTTAAAGAGAGTTTGTGTTGGAAATGCTCACAAGAGGATGCAAATTTATCTCATATGCTGTGGCCACATCCTAAAATAAAATCTCTATGGAAAACAGAGAAGTATGGGAAAACTTTAAAAAACTCTAAAATCCCTCTGTTACCCATTATCTTTTTGTTAGGTATTTTTTTCTGATTTAACAAACTTGAAACTATATCAACAGACTTTTTTCATCTCAGCAGCATCATCCATTATTAGAGTAATTATTTTAAGGAATTGCAAAGCAAGTCACCAACTATATCAGAGTGTTATAACCAAATGGCCTTTATTGAAATTAATGAAAAGGTGTCTCTTAGTATATGGAACAAACCTGACATTTTCGATAAAATATTGTCTTCCTTTCTCAACCTTAAAATTAATTTTGTAAAAAAAGTGGATGTATCAATCATTGTTATTCTTTCTGAACTTTCAGCATAATGGTATTGCATTTTTTATCAGGAGAAAATCTTCGTACCTCAGAAGCTATCCTTACTTTTATTGTTGTTTAATATGCAAGGCTGATAGATATTAAACACTGATACCTAAAGGAAATATGTCATGCCAACTAATTTTGAACTGTATTGTTCAATTTTTTTATCCAACTGTATTGGAATCTGGCCGAGAACATCACGGACAAAAACATTGCTGAACATTGCAATACAGGCAAAACACCGCAGCCTGCAATGTCGGTATACCATGCCGCTCTGGGACAAAACAGCACAGGATATGTAGTGCGCAAGCAGCTAATGACACCCATGGTGAAATTCGCCCTGAGCTGGCCGAACCAGTACAACGCGCCCCTATCCCCAGGCCAGTAGACCCACACCCACCCAAGCACCCATGCCCAGTACAGCCACCCCCCCAGACTGCCAGACCATGCCAATTGCTGTAACCCTGGTGGCCAAGTGGTCCCCGCACCCTGGAGGTTAGTGTCCTACCCCGGCCCCCCCCAAGTCTGGGACATGAGTGGTTGCAAAGTTAGGGGGGGTGTGGCTTGGACCCAAAGGAGATGGCAGCCTAAATCTTTCTCTCTGCCCCAGTCTGACAAGAAAAGCGAATAAAAGTGACTAAGATGCTGGACTAACGGTTATTTTTGCATTTTCACATACCTTCTCTCACCTCTGCCACCACCGCCGAGATGTAATTTGGTGTGCCACACTCTTGTTTTGTATTTGACGGGCCGCATTTACTCCGGAGCCAACGCGTATTAACAAGCCATATAGGCCCGAGCTCGGTATTTCAGTGCTGCCATATTCCTCCCCCTCCCAATTCGACCGGAGCTGCAGCATCCCCCCCTTCTCCTAATTGAGAATCGGGGCAAGTCTGACGGAGATTCCAGAGGTAGTGGGGATTTCTGCTTTCTCCCTGATGGATAAACACTGAGTCTGTTGACCACTGGCTACAGGAGCTGTTGTAGAGATGGAGCCCTTGAACCGCAGTACTGCTGGATCATCTCATCAGACCACCCTGGCCTCCCCTGATCAGGCACAAGCTGGAGAAGCCCTAGCCAATATTACAAAAATGCTGGAGGCATTATTGAGCAGAGTGGACAAATTGGCGCCTCTCTAATGACCAATGTGGCAGATGTATGTCGCTTAGAGGACCAGCATAATGTCTTGGAGCAACGGACAGAAGAGTTAGAGAGACAGCACCTACATGTCCTACAAAAGCTCTGGGACCATGAGGCCAAGCTATCCCACCTATGGTATAGAGCAGAAGACCAGGAGAATCAAAGTAGAAGAAATAATATATGGATTTTAGGTGTGCCTGAGGGAGTCGAGGGGCATAACATGGAAAGGTTCTTGAGCTATTGGATACCGCAACTTCTTGGTGAACGATGGAAGGAACCAGCCGGGGTGGAGAAGGCCCACCGTGTCTTTGGTAACCCTAATAATACTAAAGGCCCACGTACTATCATTGCCTATCTGCTGCACTTCTTGGTCAAAGAATGCTTACTCCGGGCAACTAGAGAACTTGGGGAGATTGAGTGGAAAGGTAATACCATATTGTTTTATAGAGAATTTACTCAGGAGGTGGCGGTGAAATGCAGAGCATATAATCCTCAAAAAAAATTCTTGCAGCTAACTCAGTGCAATATTGCTTCAAGGGCCTCACTGCTTTGTACCTAAACAGAAACGGGCAATCATTCCTCGCGGAATCCACAGGAGATGCAGAGACCTGGATCCAGAATCACTGGCCTGGTATGATACCATGAACTCCATCCCCCAGATGCCTCTGGGAGCCTAGGAACCAAATGACCCAGGGAATCATTAAAAAAAGAAGTGCTTTATTAGGGGATAGTAATTTGCATCGGAATGGCCTGCCAAATAAGGATTTCCCCACTAGCAGACAGCTATGATGGGCCCCGCAACCTATGGGGGATAAGCTGAGTAAAACTCTGGCTGTTATCCTCAAC
Organism: Neoceratodus forsteri; assembly: GCA_016271365.2. Classification (NCBI taxonomy): domain Eukaryota; kingdom Metazoa; phylum Chordata; order Ceratodontiformes; family Ceratodontidae; genus Neoceratodus; species Neoceratodus forsteri. The sequence continues at coordinate 928,284,691 of CM028130.1, read as the reverse complement.
GACCAGGAGGTGCCTAGCAATAACTTGCACAGTAAGAACCAGGGTGATGCTATGACCCCACTACCTGCTAGACAAAGGCAATGCTCCAGAAGTCCCTGCTCCTTGATGTCAAGCAGCACAGCTGCATCACCACCTGCCAAGCAGCCTAGGGCCAATGCCTCAGCATGGAGTAAAGCCAACCAGAAAGACCAACCGGAGGAAGAGGCCGCAATACCCATGGAGGATCCGACTCTGCTGGACTGGGTGACCGAAATGGATGCATATGAGGGAGAAGCTGCAGCTGCTGACGGTTTGCTGAAGCCAGGCTTGAAGACATTCGCAGAGGCACTCGCCTCGAATGATATCCCTGCTGACTCTGGACTAACTTGTAACTTGGGGGATGCCACAACGCACTCTGATGCTTAGGACATAATAGCCCTCTTTTTTGTTTTTTCTCTGTTGGGTGAAAGCTCCTGTGCCCACTAGAATATGAAGCACTGGCATTGCTATGCTTTGGGTAGACTCCTGCTTGGGTAAGTTCTGCCATATCGGCTACTTGCCCTCTTTATGGGATGCAGGTTTTTCACCTCCCCTAACAGATAGCATATAGTAGCCTTAATAGACCCTCCTCTCTCTTTGGTATGATGTTTGTAGAAAGGGGAGGGTGCAAATTTATTTTTTAGACGAACCCTAGTAATTAGGGTGGGCTGCTGGGGATGACCCTTATGCCATAGTAATAATGTGGCTGAACAATTACAATTGGTAGCCCACCAACTTTAAGAATAGAGGGCACCACTACTTTCCAGGAAGATTAATCCTTTGCGTGTGGTTGGCGGAGGCCCCCCTTCCCCCATCACCTATTTGGGCGACTTATGATCGCCGGACGTGCCTAGACTCTCCAGATCTGGAGTTATGGAGTCAGGCTGGGTCAGGTCATCTCTATTAGGTGTGACCTTTTCCATTGCTCTTTGTGGTGCCTGAAGCAGTGTGGCTTATAGGGAACTTTTATCTCTATTCACACGTACATCTCGACACCACCAACTGAGTTAGTGTTAGTAGCTTAGGTGATTAATACTGATATAGTTTGTTGTTTCTTCATTTTTTATTACATTTTAATTATTGTTAAGATAGATAACTTTCCTTGTCTGTCCTCATTCTGTTTAGGTGTTTGACCAGCATAGATAAGAACATCTGCTGCTGTCTATTCTTTCTCTCACCACTTTTCCCTTTTAAGGTCTGCCCTCACACCTTACGGTAACAGGTTACCTCCTTTCTGCTATACTGTGTCTACCTATTCCTACCTGCAGGGTGAGTACTCTATATTTCTATAAGCAACCGAGGGTGAACCACCATGGCAGCGGCGTCTGCAGGACCACAAGGGTGGAGGTGAGTCTCCTGGAATGTCAGGGGACTTAATCACCCGGCGAAATGTACTAAGGTTTTGCAATTCTTGAACTCCATGGGGGCTGATGTGGCCTTGCTCCAGGAGACACACCTCACCAGCCGAATGGTTCAGTGATTAAAGAAAGTATGGTTGGGAACAGTTTTGGCTAGCTGTGCAGCAACAAAGTCTAGGGGGGTTGCTATTCTCCTTCGGAGGGCGGGACCATGGTCAGTCGAAACCCAACATCAGGACTCCCAGGGGAGGTGGTTAGCAGCTAGGCTGTCCTACCCGGGTGGCAAAGTTATAGTGGCCAAGATGTACGGCCCTAATACAGATTCCAGGGATCTCTACTCTGAACTGAATCAAGCCTTCGCAGAACTTATGGAAGATGAGACTAAGATCCCTATACTACTGAATGGAGACCATAATTTGGTCTTAGATGTTTTCATAGATAAGTCCATCTCTACACCACAATCTCACCCCACAGTTCTAGCTACCTTGAATACTCTGCTGTCAGTGTGGGCTCTAGGAGATCCATGGAGAAACAGCCATCCACAGGGGGCGTGATTACACCTTTTATTCCAACGTGCATGGGACCCACAGTAGATTGGATTTTTGGTTGGTTAATCAAGTAGCAATGCCAGGTGTGAGTGATGCAACCATTGGTAATATCTTGATATCTGACCATGCCCCTGTCGCAATTACGTTCTCCCCACCAAGCCAAAGCCCTCCATCTACAAGATGGAGATGCAATCCCCTACTGCTACAGGATGCATCCTTCCAGGAGTATATAAAGGAGGAAACGCAGCAGTATTTCTCTCTTAACACCTCTGGAGAGATGAGAGTGACCACAGTATGGGAAGCCTTTAAGGCTGTTATAAGGGGGAGAATCATTTCTTATGCAGCCGCTAAAAATAAGGAGAGAGTGAAACATCTCCAGGAACTGCAGGATGAGCTAGCAAAATTGGAAAAGCAGTTTAAAGTTTCTCCCCAGAACCCACTCAACTCCCCACTTCTGGCCCCTATCATAGGCCTAAAATATCAGATTAACGTTCTATTAAATATAAAGGCTAAATGGCAGTTGACCCAGGCAAAACATAGGGTATGGGAAGGAGGGGACAAGGGAGGGAAGCTGCTTGTCTACTATTTGCGGAAGCAGCAGACTTCCTCCAGAATATTGGCCCTCAAGAATAAAAAGGGGGAACTCCTTACGGCAACCAAGGACATTAATGTGGAGATGCCAAACTTCTACCGAGAGCTCTACCAATCTCAGAGAACCCTCTCAGATGATGAGCTCTCCCACCGGCTGAGCACTCTGTGCCAGAGGACCCCTCTTCCTCAAATTTTGGAGACACAACAACGTGAATTGGATGCCCCATCACCTCCGAGGAGCTCCGTAGTGCTTTATCCCAAATGGCGAAGGGAAAGGCACCTGGGCCGGATGGGGTATCGTTGGAGCTTTACCAACTACTCCAAGACCACATCACTGACCCACTTCTACAAGCACTGCAAGAAACCCCAAAAGATACCATGCTCCCTCTGACTATGCGTGAGGCATTAATAACCCTTATCCCCAAAAAATCATCTGATGTTCTCCTCTGTGTGAACTTCCGTCCTATCTTGCTCCTCCCTGTGGATACCAAGCTGCTGGCTAAAATCCTAGTGAATAGACTATCCTTGCTCCTACCCACCCTAATTCACCCATCACAATCCAGCTTCTTAAAGGGGAAATCGTGTGCAGATAATCTGTGCCTAATTTTGAACCTTAAGTGGTTAGCATTACAATCCAAAACTCCAGTGGCTGCCTTGGCAATAGATTTTGCCAAGGCATTTAACTCCCTAGAATGAGTGTTCCTTCATAAAGTCCTCACGCTATACGGATTTGGGCCAGACTTTTGCTCATGGGTCTCCACACTATACCATTCCCCTACAGTTAGAGTTGTCACTAATAGAGATACTTCCCCCAACCCCCTTTTTGTTGCAAAGAGGCACCAGACAGGGTTGCCCTCTTTCTCCTCTTCTCTATCTTATTACTTTAGACCCTCTAATTAGAAAACTTATAAAGTCCCCTAACATCACGGGCATTCCTATTAAAAGGATGACTTATCTGGTTAACGCGTACGCGAATGATATGCTCCTTACACTCTCAAATCCCCAGTCCTCCATCACTCCACTTCTAACAATCTTACAGGAGTTTGCTAGTCTCTCGGGACTACCAGTGAATCAAAAGAAAACCATCCTGTCCCCACTGAATGGGGCATGTAGCAGGTATTGTCTTGTCGGTACCAATATTACCTGGGCCCCACAAGGTTTTTCATACTTAGACATAACGATTACCACAGCTTGGAAGGATTTATAATCCGTTAACTTTTCCCCTCTATTGGCCTCTTTAGCGAAAGAAGTCCATCGATGGAAACGGCTCCACCTCACTCAGAAAGGTAAGGTAGAAGCCATTAGAATGTTTTTGTTCTCCAGAGTTTTGCACTTACTAAATAATCTTTCCATCCCACTCTCTCAAAAACTTTTCAGGGCCCCAGACAATTTAATTTCTTCCTTCCTGTGGCAGGGTAAAGTCCCAAGATGGGGGCGCACAAAGTTACATGCACATTGGACCAGAGGTGGGTTGGGGCTCCCCTGGTTTGAGGGTTATCACCTGGCTTACAGAATGGCCCAGGCTACAGCCTGGTTCATCCCTTATCTTATCCCCCCTCCTCAATGGGTATTTTTAGAGGACACTTTGTCAATGGATACTCCCCTCTTTTCTCTGCTCTCCAGTACAAAACCGGCGGCAAATTGGCTCACCCCCATTACATTAGAAACAAGTAGATCATGGCGGACAGCAATGGCAATCACTGTGGTCCCGAAGTCAGAATACCTTCCCCCGCTCAAATATGCCCCGATATGGAACAACCATCTCATCATGGGTGATCATAAGCTGCTCTCGTCGCCTTATTGGGCCTCAAAGGGCATTCGAGTTATAGGTGACCTCCTACTCCCAAACTCTCGTACACTAATGTCCTTTGAACAGATTTGGGATAAATATGGGTTGGGATCCTCAGACTTCTGGAAGTTTCTGCAGCTGAGAAGTGCTCTCTCCTCCCTTCTTAAAGCCCCGTCATCACATAACAACTGGGATTGCTAGAGCATCCTTCACCTACCCAGAAAGGGCCAAGGACTGGTGAGCATTCTATATAAGATCCTTAGAAATGCTCAGCCAGATGCCACTCTCACCAGTAGAGCTGCCTGGGAAAGGGATCTGCTCTGCCCCTTATCCCAGCAGCAATGGTCAATGTGCATCAGAGTGGCTCACACAGCCACAGTCTATGAAGACTCCAAGAGTCAATTAATACAATTAAAAATTCTCCTAAGGTGGTATAGAACCCCAGCAGTTCTACATAGCCTTAGGATTATACCACAGGATCAGTGTTAGAGATGCCACTCCTCCCCTGCTCACCTACTCCATATTATCTGGACCTGTGTGGCTCTACAAAATTTCTGGATGCAAGTCCTAGGGGACTGCTCCAGGATAATAGGTAAACCTATTCGGCTGCAATATTATTCCCTCTTACTGGGGGATACTTCGGCATTAAATCCACTCCCTCCTCCCAGTGCAGCATGGGTCCTAGTGGCTGTTATGGAGGCAAAGAGGGCCATCTTGATACGCTGGAGACATACTGCGCCCCCCAGTGATTTTGCAATGGCGTTCTGCTATGACTAGATTGGCTACTTTTGAGAGGCTCTCGGCAGTGGCTAAGGGAAAGCTTGACAGATACTACAAGAAATGGGGGGCTTATTTACACTCCCGTATCTGTTCAGTTGCACCCCTGCCACTGCAACCCCCCCCCCCCGTACCACAAATTGCAATATAGTTTGCTAACATTACAATAGCTGGCTGCTGCTGTATGGTCTTATCACCCTCTCTGCTCACACTGCCCTATGTTTCTGGATCTTCTTGGCTTTTTCTTTACTGTCTATAGTTTTGAATGATAGAATTCCTTTAGTCTTTACAGACTGATATTAATTAGTTGCAAGTTCATATACACCTGAACTGGTTGATAGCAGGATGTTCTGATCTGGTTTTCTAGATCAGATCCTGGTAACCCTTAGTTAATGTAGAAAGACTATGATAGTTAATTTCCCCTGCTGTATGAAACTTGCATTTTGCAGTTTAGGGTGTGTGTACATTGACACCTGCATCAGGACATACCTGTTTAAAGTACAGAGTCTGTAGGTAACACATTGTATTCCGAGAACAATTACCTATGTATTAGCTTGCTTGACTGTATTGTAGGCTTGGTGTATGAGGGCTGTTTTCATGGCTTAAGGTACCTGAAAAACTTAAATAAAATCTTAAATGATAAAAAAAAGAATGGTTTCAAAGTTATTAAAGTGCACAATTTTGGGCTTAACATAGAAGTGGCTGTGCAACCCTAACTATAGCTGCACTACTGTGCAGCTAATACACACACACACACACATATATATATGTATATATATATATATAGAGAGAGAGAGAGAGAGAGAGAGAGATATCTATATATCTATATATCTACATCTATATATTTATCAATCTATATAGATACATAGATAGTATCGGCAGATAAGGGCCTTTGGCCCACCCAGTCTGCCCATTTGAGCTTGTAAGTTCAGTTTATGTTTTCCTAGAAGTCTGTTGCCCCTTACCCCTGACCTCCAGAATTCCTTTATGTCTATCCCATACATTCTTAAATCCTGTGATTGTTTCAGCCCCCACCAGAGTGTTCCACTTGTCCGCCACCCGTTCTGTGAAGAAATTCTTCCTCATGTTTCCTTTGAATCGTCCTCCCTCCAACTTCATCCCATGCCCTCTAGTCCTGGAACATCTTTTTCGCTTAAAAATAGTGTATTCCTGCACCCTATTCCTCCCTGTAAGATAGTTGTATGTCTTTATCATATTCCCTCTCTCCCTTCTCTCCTCCAGGAAGTACATGTTCAGTTCTTTCAACCTGTCTTCATAGGACTTGTGATGCAATCCATGCACCATTTTTGTTGCCCTCCTCTGAACCTTCTCTATCCTGTCTATGTCCTTACGTAGGTATGGTCTCCAGAACTGTACACTGTACTCCAGGTGGGGCCTCACTAGTGTCTTGTATAGCGGAATTATGACCTCCTTTCCTGCTGGTGATGCCCTGCCTATATATCCCAGCATCCTATTTGCTTTACCTGCTGCCTTGTCACACTGTTTCCTACCTTGAGGTCATCAGAGATGATAACCCAAGATCCCTTTCCTGCTTGGTGCATGCTATATCCTCACCCCCAACTGATATATTGTGCCAGGGTTTTGTGCCCCATATGCATTATCTTGCACTTCTTTGCATTGAATTTCAACTGCCAAACCCTGACCATTCTTCAAGTTTCTGCAGGTCCTTTCATTCTGTCTACACCCTCTGGTGTGTCTACTCTGTTACAGAGCTTTGTGTCATCAGCAAACAGTGAAATTCTGCCTTCTAGGTCCTGCGCAATGTCACTGATGAAGATGTTGAATAGGACTGGTCCCAGCACTGATCCCTGTGGTACCCCACTGGTCACTCTTCCCTCTGTGGAGTGACATCCATTTACCATCACCCTCTGTGTCCTGCCACCCAGCCAGTTACCTACCCACCACACTACTGTCCTGCCCACACCCATATTTCCCAGTTTGTGTAGTAGTCTTCTACGTGGCGCAGTGTCAAAGGCCTTGCTGAAGTCCAGATAGGCCATGTCCACTGCCCTCCCCGATCCACTTCCCTAGTCACCCAGTCAAAAAATTCAACGAGGTTGGTCTGACATGACCCTCCCCTGGTGAAACCATGCTGCCTTGGGTCCTGTAGTCCATTGACAACCAGATGTTCCACCAATCTCTCCTTCAGTAGTGCTTCCATGATCTTTCCCACTACCGAGGTGAGGCTGACTGGTCTGTAGTTCCCTGCTTCCTCTTTGTTCCCACTTTTGTATAAGGGGACTACATCTGCTGTCCTCCAGTCTTTGGGAACCTCCCCTGTTTCCAGTGATCGGCTAAACAGAATAGCCAGAGGTTCCAGCCACCACCTTTCTTAGTTCTTTAAGGACCCTGGGTGCACCCCATCTGGCCCCATTGCTTTATCAACTCTTATTACTTCCAGTTCCTTCAGGACCCTTTCGTAAAGGGACTTGTGTCCATTTCTGCACCATTCTCACCCTTGTACTCCCTTCAGACCCATTACCTCCTCTTCCTCAGTAAAGACTGAGCAGAAATACCTGTTCAATATGTCAGCTTTACTGTTGTCATCCTCCACGTGGCACCCATCCTCCCCTTCAGTCTCACTATCCCTCCCTTTCTCTTTCTTTTTCACTTATGTACCTGTAAAAGGTTTTGTCCCCTCTACCCACTGATTTTGCAATGTGTTCTTCTGTCTGAGCTTTGGCTTCCTTACTGACCTCCCTGCCTCCCTTTGCTTCTCCTGGTACTTCTCCCTATCCCCTTCTGCCTGTGTCTTTTTGTATTGCCTGAATGCAATCTTTTTGGCTTTCTCTTTCTTTGCTACCTCTTTGGAAAACCATAACGGTCTCCTCTTCCTTTTCCCCTTGCTAACCTGCTTAATGCATAATTCTGTTGTTCTTGTAATCTCCATTTTAAATACTGCCCACTGTTCCTCAACCCCTGATTCTTGTCCCATTCCCCTTAATGCCTCTTTCAAATATCTCCCCATTTTCCCAAAGTCTGCCCTCCTAAAATCCAGGATACGTGTTTTTGTGTGGTTTGGTTCTGCTCTTTCTGTGATTTCAAACCACAATGACTGGTGGTCACTGTTCCCCAGGTGCTCCCCCACTGTTACCCCCATCACACTGTCCCTGTTTGTGAGCACAAGGTCCAGTATTGCCTTCTGCGAGTTGGTTCCATGACCAGTTGCTTGAGGAAGGCACCCTGAAGGGAGTCCAGGATAAATCTGCTCCTAGTTGATGCTGCTGCTGGGATGCTCCAGTCCACGCCTGGAATATTGAAGTCTCCAACCAGTACTACTCACCTTGTCTGCCATCCTTTGGATGGCTAGCATCAGCTCCCTATCTGTTTCTTCCTCCTGGGCTGGTGGTCTATAGACCACACCTGTGCAGATGGCTGTCCCCATTTTCCTTTCCAGCTTAACCCACAGTATCTCTCCCCCATTTTGTTCCTCCTTTATCTCTGTGACCCTTATGTCATTTTTCACATACAGTGCCACTCCTCCTCCCTTCCTGCCTGCTCTATCAGTCTTCTCCTATCCCCTGAAAAACATGAGGCAGAAAGAAGGGCCAGGGCACTAGAACATCCCAAAGATTGCTGATAAGTGATGAAATAGAAACAATTACAAGTATATTCTATACAAAAACTCTGTGGTGCAGTATCACCACCAGCGCATTGTGGTCTCAGGTCCCCTCAGGGAAATGTAATGGTACAAGTTATGGTTACCTTGGGATGTAACATACGATAGTGTTCCAGTGTGTCTACTTGATGCCATGCACAAAAGTGCTAGCATGGACATGGAGAGATAATAGACTCTCATATAATGTTTCCCTCAGAATAGTGCTGTTCTGTGATGACATTCTCACTTAGCCCTGTGGTCCATCAACATACCACCTATGTTTAAGGGGAGGGATCCACTGACTAGAGTGGCTGATCTCTGGCCCTGAACTCACTGGCACTTAACGGTAATCCAAGGACGTAATGTGGCTAGGTGTCCAGTTCTGAGTGCGTCTCCTAACTGCTAAAGTAGAATTAGTGCCACGCCCCTGGCCGCCTTAACCCACAAGGAATGTGTGCTAAGATAGCAGCCAGTTGGGGAGGCAATGCCCTTAGAAGTAAGAAGAACAGAACAAGATGGTGACTGATGTGCATGGGGCAACACCCTGTAGAACAACAAAGGGACATGGCAAACAATATGCCATCTGATAAATTTCTCCTGAAATTTGGTGGCTTGTGGCTAAGGTGTGGGTAGCTGATAGCCACTCATGTGTAACTGGCATAGTGGATGTACTGATCCTTCTTGGTCACAATTGCACAGTGCTAGCTTCTCGCACTTAAGCTAGAGTCAAGCATGCGATACCCCTGGGATGGGGTTATGGGGAGTGTGGCACCATGACCAGCTGTCAGGAAGCACCAGTTGGGCTAAATTAAGTGTCTCACTGGCTCATGTAAATGTGAAAGCTGACCACTGAAGATCTGTGTGTATATACAGTATATATATATATATATATATATATATATTGCACTTGTGTGACTACACCCCAGTAGGAGCCTGAACAAGTGTGGGTATTGAGTAGTGATAACCAGGGCTGTAACTGGAGGCCACATCAGGAGACTCTCTGTGAAAGCTGGGGCAGCAAAAGAATGAGCATACTTATATGGCCATGTCCCCAAGTCTAATCCGCCATGTGAGGATGGAGTATCTGGAACATCCATTGAGCTGGCAAGAGTAGCAGTGACCTCCACTGAAACTAAAATCTAGCGCTGGGGAGGAAAATAGTTATGCCATCACTCTGTCTTAGCTGATACACTTGGTGCTATGAAAAGTGGGCTGGATGCAAGCATTATCAAGTGGTGTGTGTCTACCCATGATGGCTGTTTGCTATTCACAGAACATTTATGACAGATAGTGAGTACCAAATATCGATTTATGGCAGGTGAAGCTAGTGACAAAACAACTACCGGACTTATAGCTAGTTACCTAATTCAGTTAGTTCAATCAGCAGAGTGGAGTGGAAAAAGTAGTACCAGAGTAGTGATAATTTTGGTTTAACAGAGCAATATGTTGTAGCTTCACAAACATAGCAGTACATATCGGATGCTAGTTTTTCAGCCAGCATAGCAGTACATATTGGATGTGAGGTGGAGCTAATTTTGATTAACAAAGCAATATGCTTTAACTTCACAAATATAGAGCTTCACAAACCAGTGCAGAGGCAATCTAAATAATAGAGTAGCATGATCTAGCTGCACCAGAAGTAGTAGTATAGACATAATGGCCACAGTTCACAAATGTCCCTCGAATGGCACAAACCCTGGGTGCACCAAACATATGGAGCAAAATGGCTTGTGGCATTTCCCAGCTGGTGAGTGGGATTCATGATCCCATGCACCGACTGCTGCAAGTTAGACCAGCTTTTTCTGGTCTAGCTTGCAGCAATCTCAGGTATACATTTTACGGGGCTTGCACCAAATATTTGGCGCAGGCTGCCATAAATTAGGAAAAGTGTCACAAATGCACCTGAACTTTTTCAGTCAGGCACAGTTTGCTGCAAAGATTTTGGTGTGGCTGTACTGACCACCAGGTTTGATGCAGGGCTTGGCCCAAGCCCGGTGTTGCCATTTGTGAATCGAGCCCAATGTCTTTTCATAGAATAAGAATAAGTACCTAATGGACTGACCAAGGTTCTTCTCCTAGGGTAGGATTATGAACCTTATGTAATTGGATACTCATAGCTGTAGAGCAGGAGTTGAGGAGAGTGTGCTGCAGCCTACTGTGATGCACATGAAAAACTGAGCATTCTAGGAGGACAGAAAGCAGAGGCAGTCTTCGAAAATTTGAAAGTCACGTGTGCATCGTCAGCCTATGAGGTGAACATAACCCATGAGTAAGGATTGTGGTGTGCTATAGAGATATACATCCTACAATTGCAAGGTAAGCTGATTCAATATAAAGCACTGCATCAGTCTTACATGACACCCATAAGCTTAAAAAATTGGATGATGTTAAAGAGAGTTTGTGTTGGAAATGTTCACAAGAGGATGCAAATTTATCTCATATGCTGTGGTCACGTCCTAAAATAAAATTTCTTTGGAAAACAGAGAAGTGTGGGAAAACATTAAAAAACTCTAAAATCCCTCTGTTACCCATTATCTTTTTGTTAGGTATTTTTTTCTGATTTAACAAACTTGAAACTATATCAACAGACTTTTTTCATCTCAGCAGCATCATCCATTATTAGAGTAATTATTTTAAGGAATTGCAAAGTGAGTCACTAAGTATATCAGAGTGTTATAACCAAATGGCCTTTATTGAAATTAATGAAAAGGTGTCTCTTAGTATATGGAACAAACCTGACATTTTCGATAAAATATTGTCTTCCTTTCGCAACCTTAAAATTAATTTTGTGAAAAAGTGGATGTATTCATCATTGTTATCCTTGCTGAACTTTCAACATAATGGTATTGCATTTTTATCAGAAGAAAATCTTCATTACCTCAGAAGCTATCCTTACTTTTATTGATGTTTAATACGCAAGGCTGATAGATATTAAACACTGATACTTAAAGGAAATATGTCATGCCAACTAATTTTGAATTGTATTGTTCAATTTTTTTATCCAACTGTATTGGAATCCGGCCAAGAACATTGCGGACAAAAACATCGCTGAACATTGCAATACAGGCAAAACACCGCAGCCTGCAATGTCGGTATACAATGCCGCTATGGGACAAAACATCACAGGATGTGTAATGCGCATGCAGCTAATGACACCCATGGTGAAATTCGCCCTGAGCTGCCCGCACCTGTACAACGTGTCCCTATCCCCAGGCCAGTAGCCCCACACCCACCCAAGCACCCATGCCCAGTACAGCTGCCCCAGACTGCCAGACCATGCCAACCGCTGTAACCCTGGTGGCCCAGTGGTCCTCGCACCCTGGAGGTTAGTATCCTACCCTGGTCCCCCCAAGTCTGGGACATGAGTGGGCCATGGTGAGTGGTGGGCTGTGCTGGTGGCCCACCCATATCCCAGACTTGGGGGGGCCTGGGTGGGACACTGACCTCTGGGATGGGGGGCCACTGGATCACCAGGGTTACAGTGGTTGGCACAGTCTGGCAGACCAGGTTGGGGTCTGTACTGGACATGGGTGTGTGGGTGGGGGGGTGGAACACTAATCACCTGGGGGAACACTAGGCCACCAGGGACACAGCATCATGTATGCCATGGGGTCATGGATGTGGGGGGGCAGCTATACTGGGCATGGATGGGTGCTCAGGTAGGGTAGGGACCGCTGGCCACCAGGGACAGGGAATGTGCATTGGGTGCACAGGCAGAGGTGATGTCTATGGTCTGGAAAGTGGCACCAACTGTGCACAGTAGTGATGGACAGATGTACGGTGTGTGTCACCCTTGGCCATCATAACATGCACGCCACTACCCACAGGCAGACACAGCAGACAATCACCAGTTGGCACACAACATGGGAAGCAAAATGCAGACAATGGGATATGCAGTTGACAATAATCTGTTCTCTGGTGTACACATGACAGCACCACACAGTGCATGAGTAGCCCAGAACCCATGGTCCCCCAACCCCAGGACTGTGCAACAGTAACCCCCCCCGTACACTCCCCAGTGTCTGACATACCCCAGAACCCTCCCATAGTGTGTGTGACATACCACAGAACCCCCCCACAAGAATGTCAGACAGACCCCAGTACCCATACCCTCACTGTGCCAGGGATACAGCCCTACCCCCCCCAGCTATGTGGCAGGTGACAGTTCTGGTAAGGCAGGCATGTGAACAGGTGTTTGTCTGCTCACACCTGCAGTTGAAAGTTATACGTAATGCCCCACATTATGTTCTCCGGGCACCAAAGTCCTGTACAATCTGCTGGATGTGGCTGGCTGCATCCTTGTACCTCTTCCTCCTGGGTGGCACATACTGGCTGGAGACACACTGCTCTATCTTCAGTTCCTTCATCCACTGTTTCACTTCAGTGTGTCTATGAAGTGCCACAGGTGGGGGACATGCACCAATGAGGGTGCTGAATGCCTGATGCCAGTCCTCCACAGAATTGTTAGTCTGTGCTGTGTCCATCCTACTGGCCTCATAGCAGCTCCACATTTCAACTGGGAACAGTGGATGGTGGCAGACACCACTGTGGGTGAGCTGTCTGACCCAGGTGATCCAATATTGGGCCCAGCAGGTCATCGTGGTGGACATAGAACTCCCAAGAGTGCATGACCTCAAAAACAGTGGAAACCTCACCAGGGGGCATGAATGCCAGGGCAGGCAGCTGGCAGACATGGAGTGCAATGTCCTTCTCATCAACATAATGCTTCATAACACTGGACACCTCCTGGATCTTCCACCACAGGGCCTAGCACAGGTGGAAGAAGCAGCCATGCTGGCTTGCATCTTGGAACACAGTGGAAAACAACTTCATGACTGCCTGCTTGAAGTCCGTCACAATAGTGGTTGGCTTGTGGGCCGCATGAAGCCCCATCAGTGCAGTGAATGCATGGGTGTAGGTAGTACCCATATTGCTGGGCAGGAGGATATAGACAGCGGGGTTCACTGAACAGTACTGGAACCCGTGTATGGTGTACAGCTGCAGGAAGTGTAGGGGTGCAGTCTTAAAGGTGTCATCTGTGTACCAGGTAGTGCATTGTGGCATATATTGCAGATTCCTGTCAGTTGTGAATGTCAGGATCCTGTCAGCTCCAACACTGTCAAGGAGCAGGAAGGGTACACCACTGTGTTTCTGTGTTTATTCCTCTGGTATGCACAGGTCCTGCAGGGATGTCGGCGGGGGTTGGTCGGCGGGTGGCCATCTGCACATGGTGCACCCTTAGCTTCAAGAGGTCCACGTTGGGCAGTCTACCACCCCACAGCTGTTGGTATTGTACTGCTGCAGGCTGCCACCACCTGGTGTGGTGACTCACTGGACTGTGATGCCCTCTTCTTCATGTCTGTGATGGCCTCACAGATGCCAATGGCCCCACAATCAGGGATGTGATTGTGGTTGTTGACTACCTTTACCACCTCCTCCCTGGTGTTGTGCACCCATCTTGGATACTGCCCCTTGTAGTACTTGGAGCACTTCCAGTATACCTTCTCCCGTGCGGTGCACTCCTTATAATAAAGGAATCCCTCATGCTGCAAGAGGGTTTTCCCTTCTGGCTGGTCAGGTATTGTAATGGCATCACTGTCGCACTCTGACATGCACCAGTACACCCACAGTGGTTGCACAGCATTCAGCAACATGGTCCTCACAGGAATGTCTGCACCCTGTGAATGAGTGTGTTATATAGGCCCACCAGTGATTGCAGGATGCACTGTACCTGCCAAGGCCAGTCCCTGCATTGCCATCAGGTTCGTTGACTGTTTGCACTATATAAGTGCCCTGTGGCCACTCCCCCGCTTGTTGTCCATGTGTGTGTTGTTTGTTCAGTGGGGGGCATTCCCCCGTTGCAGTTTACCAGCATTAGGGTCATTGGCAGGGCGCTACTGTACTGTGAATCACAGAATGGGCCACTACCTTGTGGTGCTTAGCTCATTCACCACTGTTGCGTCCCCTATGCATGTTGTTTTGCCCTTTGCTTTCCCCCTACCCCATTGTGGGTACCTTGTAGCTTGCTGGTGGTCCTGGTGTCCCTCCCAGTCCAGACTTTGCATTCCCCCTGCATTTTGATTTGCGCTTTGCCTTCCTCCTTCCCCCATTGCAGGTACCTTGTTGCTTGCTGACGGTCCTGATGTTCCTCCCACTTCAGCCTTTGTGTTCCCCTGCATGTTGGTTTGGTCTGTTGCCATATCACCTCCCTGGTGGCTTCTGCTCCACTGCTCTGGACTTGTTCTTTCTACACCAGACTCGCACGCTGCAATGGTGCAGCCCAAATGATTCTCTATGGATGGCATTTTTGGCCAGCTTTGTTCTTTATGATGCGATCTTGTTTCTCACGTTGTTTTGTCCACGATGTTTTGTCCACAGTATTGTGTCCACGATAGTGTGAGCCCATTCACGATATTGTGATATTTGTAAAGTTATTCTTTTTTCTCTTTAAACATTTAATAAAAACTATTAGGACAAAATATAATGTTCTGCACATTTGCAGCTACATCTGATAGCTGTTATACAGCACATGATCTGAAGAAAACAGACTGGCTTGGGGAGTTTGAAGCAATGTAGTGCATAAACAGTTTTAATCTGGAAATGGAACTCCTAATAAATTTGAGTCATGCCAACAATTTAGAAACAGAAAAACTGAAAGTACTGTACATACTGGATGCTAGCTTCATGAAGTGGAGCTAATTTTGGTTAACAAAGCAATATGTTTTAACTTCGCAAATAAAGAGCTTTAGAAACTGGTGCAGAGGCAATCTAGATAATAGAGTAGCATGATCCAGCTATACCAGAAGCAGTAGTATGGATATAATGGTTCCAATTCACAAAAGTCCCGCGAATGGCACAAGCGCCGGGTGCAGTGAACATATGGTGCACATGGCTTGTGACATTCCCCAGCTGGTGAGCGGGATTCTCAATCCCATGCACTGATTGCTGCACGTTAGGCCATTTTTTTCTGTTCTAGCTGGCGGCAACCTCAGGTGTACTTTTTATGGGGCTTGCGCCATATATTTGGCTCAAGCTGCCATAAATTGGGAAAAGTGTCACAAATGTGTCTGAACTTCTTGAGTCAGGCTCAGTTTGATGCAAAGATTTCGGCATAGCTGTGCTGACCACCAGGTTTAATGCAGGGCTTGGCGAAAGCTCTGTGTTGCCATTTGTGAATCAGGTCCAATGTCTTTTCACAGCATAAGAATAAGTACCTAATGAACTGAGTAAGGTTCTTCTTCTAAGGTAAGATTATTTACCTTACAACATGGGGTTGATAGAAGCAGTCACCTCATTGGACAAAGACCATCAGCTGACTGTTCATTAATTCAGCATACACACACTTGTTATGCAGCTGCAGCAGCTCTCAACCCTCTTTGTCTCCCAGTACAGCAGCACAAACCAGCAGCCATTGTTGTGAAGCATTTGAGAATGGGAATAGAGAGCAGTGCAATGGAGGTGAATTTCTCAGTACTGGGGTACACTGAATGAGTGACTGCATGTGAGCTTCCCCAATGGGCAGGCACCAAGAAAGAGAATGAAAACCCACAGCAATAGAAGAGGCTGACATGGTGATAGGGTCTGCATGGAGCAGCCATCATCAAACAGTATTGACAGACCGAGCACTACAAGTGAATAGAGAGCAGCTGTCAGCATGCAGAGCTATGTGCTACAGAGGTGGATGCTCTAGAAACAGCAATGCCCAACACGAGCCCAACACTCGAAAGAGCACCATGTGGGCAATCATCGTCCTGAACAACTGGCTGACCAGTTGAAACATCATGGTAAACTATCACGACATTCCCGTGGAGTGACTCATCAGGCTCCTCAGACAGTTCTATGCCAGTGTGAGAGCCTTGGAGGGGAAAGTGTACACTGTCAGATCTCTTGTGTGCCTCAGGGCTGGCATTAATTGTTATCTCAATAATGTAGAAAACAACAGGCAAATTAACATCACAACTGATGCAGCGTTCCAGTCAGCAATAATCTGTTCATTGCCATACTGAAACAACTGAGGACTGAGGGCCAAGACTGTGCCTTTCACCACCCACCCATTAGCTATCCTGACCTGGCAAAATGACAGTCATCAGAGGCACTGTCCCTCACAACCCCAGCCGGACTAGTGAGATGGGTCTGGTTTGAGCTGCAACTTGGTCTTGCTCTTCAGGGAAGAGAAAGGGTTCGGGAACTGAAGCAGGACTCCTTTGTGATAAAAAAGGACCATGATGGTACAGAGTACCTATCACTGTGCTTCAATCCCCATACAAAGAATCTCAGTAGTACCCTTGAGGCAAACAAAGAGAAGTCAGAGAAGATTTCTCTTTGCTGATCCAGGGAACCCCAATTGCCCAGTACAAATCTTAAAGGAGTATTTGAATCGTTGTTCACTGACTGCTTCTGCCCTATACCTACAACCGAAGCATGTAACTCACCCGCATGACCAATACTGGTATACCCTACAACCTATGAGGGTGAATTATTTGGGCAACATGCCAAAAATATCTGAAGCAGCCCAGTTGTCACAGCGGTACACGGACCACTTGATCCGAAGTACAGCTGTGCAAATTTTGCCAGATGATGACCTCAACTCCCGTGAAATCATGTCTGTTACAGGACACCATTGTGAAACCAGTCAAAGAAACTACTGCCATACATTGGCAGTTAACAGGCAGATGTGGAGTATACTGTTGAGTTCTGCGGGCACATCAGTGACTCACAGCAACATCCCAGTGTAGTGCACAGCATCAACAGAGAAAACCCAGTCAGAGGCAAGCATCGGAAGGGCTGACTGCAACATCAACAAAGACAATGCTCCCTCTACAAACATGTGCAGCACGGCATCAATCAAAAAACAAGATCCTCCTGGACAAACATGTCAGCCACCACTGAGCACAATATTGAACCAAAGTAAGACGAGGATGCAGAAACTGTGGGCAGACGTTGCACAATTGGGACCCGCGAGAAGCAGAGGATGATCCCAGGCTTTAACCTAGAGAAATTCAACATCTATGGGTCAGTCAGCTTTCATTACCATACACAGTGAATGCAGGCAGCCCTGTAGTACCACTGGTTGTGTGACTGCACTGCTGCTCACCACTCTAGAAACCAAGTTGTGCTACTTCTTAAACATGTTCTGTTTGCTGAGATGCCATACCTGTTTGTGTGCCGCACAGTTCTGTATACTTTTCCAGCACTGTCGTCTTTCATGCACTGAGCACCAGGGACTTATTTAATGTTTCTGTTGTTTAATGCTGTGGTTAGATGTGCTCGTTTACATGCCGCACAATTGTGTAAAACTGTCCTGCATTCCATGAGCAACAGAGACATGTTTAATGTTCCTGTTACATGTGCTCCTGTTGCTGCACCCTGTGTAAATTACCTCTTTGCATGCTGCACAGTTGTGTTAAGTTCCCCTGTATTATCTGAGCACCAGAGAGTTGAGTTGTTTCATTTTTCCCTTGCATGTGTTGTTTTGTTCCCTTTAAAGTTTCTCTGTCATCTCTGCAGAGCTGCACCCTGTATAATTAACGAGCAGATGTGTGCAGCTGTCAGCACTTTGAAGTTGTAGCAGACCTCTGCAACTGTGTTGACTTTCTCCCGTTGCCAAGGTGACAGTGCTGTGTGCTCGAGTGTGACAGTTGAGAGGTGATCCATGGCAGAATATGGTCACTGTGGCATGCTCCATCACAGCCCTTAAACTTGGGAGTGGCACTTGAGAGCCACAAACTGCTCTTACAGCTGTCAGAATGGCGAGTGACACTTGAGAGCCGCAACCTCCTCAGTTCCTTCCGAGGCAGTAATCACATGTATTGCTGTGTACAGGTGACAGTCATGGCAGTATGCATCACACATACACCGGTGTTCTCTGTTTAGTGCTTATTATTGCATGTCACCTTCACTGAACAGTGCAGTTGAACAGTGGAACTACTTTGTCTGGGGGCAGGATACATAATAAACTTTCAACTTTTTCATCATTCTATGTCACTTTCCTTTATTTTTTCTAACAGTGCAGTGACCCCATGTTATAAGTGCAATAATGCACTCCAGGGTATGGGGTTATTGGAGATTAATCAACACCCCGGGTGCTGTAAGGGTACTCAGCTGCTCACAATGCACCCAGGGTGTTGATTAATCACCAATAACCCAATACCTTGTCATGGGTTATTGCTTACTTATGTAATTGGGCTCTCATAGCTGTAGAGCAGCAGCTGAGGAGAATGTGCTGCAGCCTACTTTGTCGTACACGAAAAACTGAGGATTCTGAGAGGACAGGGAGTAGAAGCAGTCTCCAAAAGTCTAGAAGTCACATGTGCATTGTCAGCCTATAAGGTGAACATAACCCATGAGTAAGGATTGTGGCATGCTATAGAGATATGAGTACTACAATTGCAAGGTAAGTTGATTCAATATAATTTACTGCATCAGTCTTATGACACCCATGAAGCTTAAAAAAATGGGTTATGCAAAAAAGAGTTTGTGTTGGAAATGCTCACAAGAGGATGCAAATTTATCTCATGTGCTGTGGTCATGACCTAAAATAAAATCTCTATGGAAAACAGAGAAGTGTGGGAAAACATTAAACAACTCTAGAATCTCTCTGTTACCCACTGTCTTTTTGTTAGAAACTATATCAACCAACCTGTGTCACCTCAACAGAATTATCCATTAAAACAATTATTTTAAGGAATTGCAAAGTGAGCCAACGAGTATATCAGAGTGGTATAACCAAACGGCCTTTATTGCAAATAATGAAAAGGTGTCTTACAGTATACTGAACAAACCTGGCATTTTTGATTAAATATTGTCTCCTTTTCTGAACCTTAAAATTAATTTTGTAAAAAAGTGGATGCATGCATCATTGTTATTCTTGCTGAACTTTCAACATAATGGTATTGTACTTTATCACAAGAAAATCTTCATTACCTCAGAAGCTATCCTTACTTTTACTGTTGCTTAATATACAAGATGATAGATATTAAACACTGATACCTAATGGAAATATGTCATGCCAACTAATTTTGAATTGTATTGTTCAATTTTTTATCTAACTGTATTGTGATATTGGTAACGTTCTTCTTTTTTTTTTCTCTTTAAACATTTAAAAAAACCTATTATGAAAAAATATAATGTTCTGCACATTTGCAGCTACACCGGATAGCTGTTATGACAGCACAAGATCTGAAAAAAAAAACAGACTGGTTTGGGGAGTTTGAAGCAGTGTATTGTGTAAATAGTTTTAATCTGGAAGTGGAACTCCTAATAAATTTAAGTCATGGCAGCAATTCAGAACCAGAAAAACTGAAAGTTATATCAACTTCCTCTTGCAGATGTGCCTCATTTCTGTGTGCCATGTACAGTATCATTGATGGCACAGAATTGTCTTGTAAATCACTTCACATTTGTACATCATTTTTCTTGTTTACACTTCTTTTTTCTTCAGAGAGGAAAGTAAATAAGAACAGTGGGCCCTATGCACAATGGCAACATGGCATGTGCAGGGTTGCGTAGGTAGTGTGAGTTGGTGCCTATATGACATCCTCATGCACAGCATACCAGAGAGGCATGCACAAAGCATGCATAGGCCACCCATGCATAGCACCACAACTGCTATGCATGGCATGCATGTGGGGGCATGTCCACGTGGTATTGTGCTCAGCAACCCCATAAGAACATGTATGACATCAGGTATGATAACCAGGCTCGGATGGTAGGCGTGTACACCTATAGCAGGTGGAGGGCTGCCATAGATGTCCATACGGCATGGCCAGCAGCCAAGCACACAGAGCAGTAAGTTATACCCTATACCCCATTGCAGAAACACCACGCACCAGGCTGACCGAGACACCAGGAAATGCACCAGTGCACATTGTGATAAACACACAAGGGGTCACACTGTAAAACATGTGATAATGGGATGTGCAAGTCAAAGTGGAGTAGCAGAAGCAGTTAGTCATGATGACCAGGAAGGCCACAACAGTGACCTTACACCACAAACACACCAATCCTAGTATCCGGCCATACAGTCACACCAAGTGTCATGTGCAGAGGATGTGTGCAGGGCTGATCTTGGCCAGCCAGCAGTGCAGAGCAGTGTACACATATGAATAAAAACACCCCAGAGGCACAGTTGATGCCACCAATGGGGCCTGATATGCCATGGTACCCCAATACCCCACACAAAGCTGCATGAAGCACACCCTGTTGAGTGATGCTGACTCTGCACCACTGGTGGAACCCCAAACCTGGAAGTACCCAGGGTGCACTGTTATGTAATGGGATGGCATGGCCCAGGCACTGCTGTGAGAAGCATTACCAGTGGCACACACAATGGACAAAGCACAATGGTCCTGAAATGCAACACATGAATGGTGCACAGTGACCAAGAGGCATGCATGCCATGCATGGAACAGTGCCCACCCTCACCCCCAGCAATGCACATCATCCGCCAATGGGTGACCCAGCAAAGGGAACATCTGCCATGCCACACATGGCTCACATGTGGAACATCCACAGGGCCCCCCTGCACCCCCCATGATGCCCCCCCTTTGCCCCACAGGTCCCATCAAATCACCCCATCCCGCAACCCACAGTGAAGCAGACAATTACCACACAGGTATTCGGTATGAAATGCTTTAATGAACAACAGGTTTATAGTACAGGTGTTGACCTCACAGGTACAATGCAATACAAAAAAGCAATAAAATTATAAACACACCGCACCCTACACAGCAATGGTCTAACAGCCGTTGCATAACAGTCCACACAGTTTCAGGTGCATCATGGTCCCTAGTGATATTCAGCCATGGCTCAAGCAGCAGCACAGCATACAGCCCACTGGGAGCAGAATGAGATGGCAGAGGGGTCCTCTGTGGCACTGAAAGGGAAAAATAACACCATGAGAAGGTGCACAGATGGGGAACAGAACAGTGATGACCATGGCACCTGGCCACAACAGGGACATGGCACAGGAAGCCAAACCCACCTTGGACAGCATCACCACCCACTACATCACACAGGTATTGGACTTGTAGAGGATGTTGCCTGTGCCCACCCTCAGAGACAGGTTTCCTGGGTTTGCCAGCTGCCATCTCCACTGATGTGGCAGTGTCTAAACCATGCAGGGGGCTCCATTCAGCTGCTTCACATGGGACAGGGTAATCTTGTGAGGGAGGCCTAGGTGATCCTGCGAGAGATGAGAAAGGAAACAACCATTAGCACCATGGACAGCAGACACACCCCCACAGAGCCCCACATGACACCCTGCAGGTGAGGTACATACCCAAAAATGACCATCCAGCCTCCACAAGGTACCATCGCTGGGGTGGTCCATGTGGGTGTCCTCGGACACCTTCCATAGTCTCCTGGGGTACATCCCCTGACAACCAACCTGTGGTGCAGACATCACCAAGCTATCCTCAGCTGCAGCCATCTCCCTCATCTCACACTGCAGTGTGTGCATGTGACACCCACACAGGTAACGTAGGCGTGCACAGGTCCCCTGCCATGCCCACTTAAAAATACACACAGGTGACCCAGGGCAGATAAAGGCACTGTGGCAATATGTGTACAGGTAGACAGGGAACTGTAGCTGTGGGGGAGGATGTGTCCTGGACGTCTGATGAATGTGCACCTGCTCAATGTGGATATGGAGCAGCAGAGGTGTGCAGGACCATGGCCCAGGGTCTTTAGACCACATCTGGATGCAGCCACACTGAGGGACACACACAGCATCAAATGATTCCAGTTCCCCTGGGCCATGATTGCACATCTGCGTGACATGGTCTGCCACAATATTGCACCACGGTCATGGCAGTACAGGATGATGACAGTGGAGACCAAGGTGTTATGTGCCCCATCATACAATGCAACAGGGTCATTCCAGCGGGTGACCAACAATGCCATCAGTGTAAGTCAGTCTTAGTGTCACAGGCAGTGGTGCAGGTGATGGATGCCCTGTTGGCACATGTGCAGTAGCGCATCAGTTTCCTGACAGTGGGCACTGATGTCCATGCCACAAAACAAGGCTTCTATGCTATGTACAGTATGCCAAATATATATGGCACAATAGACTGCACCCATATTGAAATTCTGTCAATGTCTGTGCATGAAGAGGCATACAGGAACAGAAAGGGGTTCACAGTGTGAACTGTCGAGTAGTGTGTGATGTGGGTGGTACCTTCATGAACGTTTGTGCAAAGTACCCTGGCTCATGCCATGACACATATATACTAGACGCATCACATCTTGGAACCATCCTATGTGCGAGTTGGCTGGACATATGCCTGTTGGGTGAGTATAGGGAAGGCAGCATGTGTGGCACTCTAACTCATACTGCTGCATGTACCTCATTGACTGTCTTCTCTGTCCCCTGCAGAGGTGACAATGGTTAACCACTGTGCATGTACCTCATGACACCATTTCTGGTGCCAAATATTGCAGCAGTGGAGGTCTACAACCATGCCCACAGAAGACACAGAACATTGTGGAGAAGACCATCAGGCTATTGAAGATGCGGTTCTGGTGTCTGGACCATACCAGGGGTACAATGATGCTGTCCCTGAGAAGAGCATGCAAGGTGCTTACCATTTGTGCCATGCTCCATAATATGGCCCTGCGATGCAATATGCCCATGCTGGCAGACTACCAGCAGGATGCAACACTGGAAGAGGAGGGGGGCTGGGCAGGGGGCAGAAGACACTGAGTGAGCATGTGGGGCATGTGGCTTGTGACACCCTTGTACAGGGCATGTTCCAGTGGTAATTGTCACAAATGCACTCCGCAGATCTGGCCCTCTGCTCCCACAGTGCCAAACCTCGAAGTGCAATATGTGAACAGGATACAAACAGGGTAACACTCCTGTCTGTTTTGGGTCTGAATCACCTACTTGCCTCGAGTCCTAGTGTCAGATATGAACCTTTTCTGCTAACACACCCAGTTAACAGGCTCAGATATGTAGTGTCTTCGGGGGCTGCAGTACAATACTTCACCCTGTGAGCACCCAGCCAGGTTCAAATGTCTACCCTTATGACTCAATTTGAAACCTAGGTATATTCTTTCCTTAGCAAGATAGTGACACATTCAAGCCCTTAACAGTACTTGTCAGAATTACCCAATACTGTGTTAGCCTCCACATGCAAAGGAAAAGACTCAAGCATGATTAATGAAATCAAAAGGTTTACTGGAATTAAAAAAAAATATCAAATACATACAAAACGTAGAACATATAACCTAAGTACTTATAGTCTGAAAATAAATTGGAATTTTACAGAAAACAAAACGCCTGATTACTTAAAGTTCTAGCTTAGCTAAGTTCCAGTTTGGTGTTACCTGTTTTTAACAGAAGTGCCTCTTTGGAGTTTTAGAGATAGAAACATAGAAACATAGAAGCATAGACTTTGACGGCAGAAAAGGACCACTTGGCCCACCCAGTCTGCCCATTTCCCTACCTACTGGATAAGCTGCAGATTCTAGTTAACCAACAGCCTGCTTCCTGCAACCCCGCGCTATAATTGCTTTGTGTCTGTCCCAAGCATGTTTGAATTCCCCCACTGTTTTAGACCCAACGACCTCCTCAGGAAGGCTGTTCCATGTATCCACCACTCTCTCCATGAAAAAGAATTTCCTCACATTACCCCTGAGCCGTTTCCCCTCTATCTTTAAACTGTGCCCCCTTAATGAAGTGAAGTGTGCTCCTTTAAGAGTCCAGACATAAAGTGTGTTTCCCCTCAGATGCTTGGCAATCTTGAAAGACAATCTCTCCCCCTCCTTGTGATGTCATAGTACATGAGGTCACTGTTTGTCCTGTCATTAATTTTGTAACCTGACCAAGTATATCCAAGGGTGTCATTTTATTGCTGGCTGGAAATCTGCAAAGTTAGCAATATCAAAATATGACTGTCTCTTTGATCAGAGCATCTCCTTTGATGCTTTCAGAACACACATCCTGCCAACAGTTCCCTTCTAGGTGTGAGAGCTAACAGGAATCTGTTAAAATGTCCCCTCTCCTCAAGGGTTATAAAAGGCATACTTGGTCCCAGCTTCAAACCAGAACTATTTTACAATGTGCCACAACTTGGCCTTCTGGAATTTCAGCAACTATGTGTTAAAACAGAGTAGGAAACCAGACATCTGCTGATGTAGTGTTGTGCTCATTTCAAAGGTCAAGCCTACTGACACTTGCTGGCTGCTATTCCCTAAGCATCTTTTGAAAGATGGTGGCCACGCTGGGCTGCCATCAGTAAGGGGATCGTTTTGGCTGTAAGTTTTATTTTATTTCATTTCATTTGTTTATCTGTTTATTTACTTTCTTTGGTCAGTATTTAGGTGCAGGGATGGGAGAGATAGTCAGGGTTCAAGAAGTGAGTAAGCAACAGGAGAATAGCATTTAAATTTTAATTAAATGTCTCTTTGAGGCAGTGTTTGTACCTGGAGGGATTAGCACTGAAGAGTCTAGTACTCTGTTTGTTCCTGGAATTTGGGGAAGGATCTTGTGGCCACTTGTGTTTTTGTTTACTGGCTGTGGTCCAGAGAGTCCCAATCCAAAGAGGTACTTGACAACAAGAGCCGGTCAATTACCAGGTGACTGTTGAAGGACTGTATGGTGAATGGAACTGAGCGTCTTTTTGTTGCGAATAAGCCGTGAGGAGTTGAAAGTCCTGAGTGTGGTTTGGATAAGGGAGCCTGCCTGTTTGCCCAGCTGGAGACTGAACGATTCCCTGTTGCTATTGGGAGTGGTGAGAGCCTTCCATAGCTTGTTGCAGGGGTAGCTAGTTGGTCACCTGCCTGTCTGCTGTTTTCCCAGCTGGTGACTGAACGATTCCCTGTTTTTATCGGGAGTGGTGAGAGCCTTCTGTAGCTTGTTGCAGGGGTAGCTAGTCGGTCACTTTTTTGGAAAGAGCATTTTAATGTGGAGACAATGGCTTTGTTTGCTGGTGTGGTAGTTCATCCTTCCTAAAGTGAGAGATTTGGGGGGAGAACACCATACTGATTAAATTACTGCCTTGAAAAGTTTAATGGACTAGAGGCTGGGAGTTTCCTCGGACCGATTGGATTATCACAGGCTGTGGCCCTGAATTGATGAAGGAACTGTGAACTGTGAGTAATATAAATATATTGCCCAAGACAAGTATGGACATTGTCCTGGATATTGGATGTGAGTTGTTTTTTGGGATTAGAGGAGTGGCGTGGTCTGGGTGCTGTGCTGGGGGAGGGTCTCCTACGTGTGCCTGGGGTAGCGATCGACTGTGCTTCCTGCGACCGACCGGGAGTTGCCCTCTGTATCTCTAGGGAGTTGGAGTGCTGGTTGGGCTTTTAGACCCTTGTGGGTCATTCCTTGTGGCATGCCCTGGGGATTAGAAGTTGCGGTTGTGGGTGGCAGGGTATTGGGACCAGTGAGCTTGGTGCACTTGGAGGGGAGACCCCCCCTTGGGATCTGATTTGCATGCCTCAGCCCACTGATATATCGTGAATTTTCTGGGCTGCATCCTGAAGGCTTGTATGACTGCAGTTTGGCCTGCAGCCTGTCTTTTTCTTGGCCGCCAAGGCTTTTTCTTTGTGGCAATCTAACTTGACCATCTTGGGATTGTTCACTGAGATCGAACCTGGTTTGAC
This sequence comes from Neoceratodus forsteri, assembly GCA_016271365.2. Taxonomy (NCBI): domain Eukaryota; kingdom Metazoa; phylum Chordata; order Ceratodontiformes; family Ceratodontidae; genus Neoceratodus; species Neoceratodus forsteri. Next base: position 928,258,381 of record CM028130.1, on the reverse strand, counting down.
TTTGTATTATAACCTGTCCTCTTTTAGTTGAGAGGTATATCTAAAAGCCATGGATGTACTGACAGTGGGTGTGTAAAGACCTGACTAAATGTGACTAAATGTTTTATAATTTAACATTGTTATTTTTGTTTTGTTCTTTTTAGGTTTGGTATCTGTCGGATTTGTGATGATGTGTTGGGAAGGCATAAGGACGGTCTGGAATTTTTCCCCCTCCAGGCTCAGGGACCTTCGTCCTTTTCCTGTCCTCCACTGTCACCAGAGGTATATAGATGGTGTAGGGTCTTGGGGATTGTTAGAGGGAGGAGGACAAGGGCCTGGCCTGGAGATGGAATGGAAAGGAGTGGGCGGATAGGAATAGTGGGGACAAGGAGATGCTCTTTGGTGAAATGAGCACAGAAAAGGGGTCCTCCCTGTCTGGTTCCCATACCCAAGGGCTCTGCTTGTAGCAGGCAGGTAACTCAGTCTTCTTCTGGCTCCCATCCTACTTGGGTGTTGTTAAGCAATGCCAGGTCTAGTAAGAACAAGACCGCTGTAATAGCGAATCTTATTGGGTCATCTGACCTGGCTTGCATCACAGAGACCTGGCTGGATGAGAATGTTGGTCCAGTTTTGGCATCAGCAATTCCAGCTGGGTACTCGGTGATACACTGCCTGAAGATGGATTGTAGGGGCCGGGGTGTTGCCATCTGTATTAGATCCGATCTGGGCCTAATGGAAGTACCAGTGGGAACTACCAACTCCTTTGAATGCATCATGGGTGAGGGTGTGGGGTGCAAGATACTTCTCTTCTACCGTCCACCAGGAGACGAGAATATTTTCCTATGGGAAGTTGCGGACTTCGTTGTCGACCTGACAATGGGATCCCAAGATGGTTGGTTCTGGGGGATTTCAATGCCTGAGTCAATGATGAACTCTTGCAGTTTGGTCAGGACTTCCTCCAGCTAATGATTTTGCTGGGCTTCACACAGGTTATTTCCTCCCCGACACATATTGATGGTCATTCATTGGACTTGGTGTTTCTCCTGGGGATGGAGATATCCCATTTGGTGGTGGAACTAGTTGGGTGGTCTGACCATCACACCATTGGGTTCAGTTTCAAGGCCACCATCAGAAGGCCAGCCCCTATGGAGATGGTCCGGTGCTGCCCTTTGAGGGGTGTTTCACCAGATGGCCTGATGGCGGTACTGGACCTATCAGGCTTACTGAGTGAATGTACGGGTCCAGGGGACCTGGTGCTTGCCTATAATAAGGCGGAGGTAGAGGCCCTGGATTCCATTGTTCCTGTTCGACTTCATCCCCTCATTCTTCGTCCCAAGTCTTCTTGGTTTGATGAAACTTTGAGGGAGTTGAGGAGAGTGTGACAAAGGCTAGGGAGGTGCTGGAGGAAATTGGGCCTGGAGTGTGACAGACTTAGTTTGATGGACCATTACATGGTCTATCAATCAGCAATTACCCGTAAGAAGGCAGAATTCCTGTCCAGGGAGATTGCTTCTGCACAGAATTGACCAGCTCAGCTTTTCTGGACTGTGGACAGATTGTGCAATCCAATCTGTCTGCAGTCTGGAAGTGCTTTTTCTCAAGAACGGTGTGAGGAGTTTGCTCGATTCTTTTCAGATAAGGTTGCTGCAATCAGGTCGGGTATCCGCTTGACCCTTCTTAATGGGAGCTGTGATGGTCAGCAGGAGATGCTGGACACCCAGTTTGTGTGGTGTGACTTCAGCCTCCCCATGATCAGTGACATTGTGATGATCATCCAGTCATTGCGTCCGACCAACTGTAGTTTGGACCCGGGCCCCACACGTCTCCTAGTGGGCTGTGTGGATAAAATCAGTCTGGTCCTTGCTGAGATAGTCTGGATGTCCTTGGAGAAGGAGGATCTTCTTAAAAAATCCTCTTTGGACCCAGACTGTCTGGCTAACTACAGGCCTGTCTCTAGCCTGCCCTTTGTGGGTAAGGTTATTGAGAAGGTGATTGCGTCGCAGCTGGATGATCACTTGACCAGCCACAATGTCAATAATTCTCTCCAGTCCAAATTTAGGAAGAGACATAGTACCAAGACAGCTCTTGTCTGGGTACTTAATGACCTCCTAATAGCGAGAGATTGAATGACCCATTCCATCTTGGTCCTTCTTAATTTCTGTGTGGCATTTGACACCGTAGACCACGGTATGCTATTGGAGTGCCTGCAGTTCACCTGTGGACTGTCTGGTATGGTCCTCAGATGGTTTCAATCTTTCCTAGAGGATAGGACTCAGAGGGTGGTGTCTGGGACTTTTTCCTTGGCATCACTCCCCCTATCCTGTGGGGTGCCACAGGGTTCCCTTTTGGCACCCATGTTGTTTGCTGTGTATATGTTGCCATTGGGAGTGATTTTTAGGTGTTATGGCTTGAGTTTTACTGCTATGCAGATGACACTCAGCTATACATGTCCTTTGTGCCTGGCCAGGATGCTGTTGTTTCGGTTTTTAACAACTGTCTCACCGAAATCCAGGATTGGATGAATGAGAGTTGGCTGCGGCTCCAATAGCACACCATGGTCTATGGTGTCAAATGCCACACATTCCTTCTTGGTCCTTCTTAATTTGTGTGTGGCATTTGACACCATAGACCATGGTGTGCTATTGGAGTGCCTGCGGTTCATCTGTTGACTGTCTGGTACAGTCCTCAGATGGTTTCAATCTTTCCTAGAGGATAGGACTCAGAGGGTGGTGTCTGGGACTTTTTCCTCGGCATCACTCCCCCTATCCTGTGGGGTGCTGCAGGGTTCAATTTTGGCACCCATGTTGTTTGTGGTGTATAAGCTGAAATTGGGAGTGATTTTTAGGTGGTATGGCTTGAGTTTTTACTGCTATGCAGATGACACTCAGCTATACATGTCCTTTGTGCCTGGCCAGGATGCTGTTGTTTCGGTTTTTAACAACTGTCTCATCAAAATCCAGGATTGGATGAATGAGAGTTGGCTGCGGTTAAACCCAGAAAAAACTGAGGTGTTGGTTATGGACCCAGGTTGTTAGGAGGCGGGTTTGTTGGAGGGATCACCTTCAGGTTTATGGCTTGGAGGTATGCAGCTAACTACCACAGACTGGGTGTGGAACCTGGGCGTTATGTTTGATGACTGCTTGACACTTAAATCGCAGGTGTCGGCACTTGTCAAAACCTCTTTTTACCATCTGAAGAATATTGTCTGGATTAAGCACCTGGTTCCTTCCGACGATCTTACAACTCTGGTCCACGCCTTCATTACCTACCCCCCCTTGACTATTGTAACTCCCTTTACCTTGCATTACCGGGGGTTGATATCTGCCCCCTGCAGCTTGTGCAGAACGTGGCAGCCAGGCTATTGACTGGCTCATCTAGGACCAGCCATATAATGCCTGTGCTTCACGGACTGCACTGGCTGCCAGTACAATGGCAGATCACCTTCAAGGTAGGTTTGTTGACCTATAAGGCCTACACGACCAGGGACCGGGTTATCTGCAAGATCTCCTTCATCCCTACTGTCACTCCTGCTCTCTCCAATCCACTGACATGAGATTGCTATAGATTCCCAGGGTCTGTTTAAAGACATGTGGGGTCAGGTCTTTTAGTTTTGTGGCCCCAATCCTGTGGAATTCTGTACCTCGTCAGGTGCGAGATTGCCCAACTGTCCAAAGTTTTAAAACAGCATTGAAGACATTTCTTTTTAGTCTGGCATACAGTATGCTGATTTTTAATGTTGCAGCCATTGGTTTTAACATGTTTATTATGGTTTTAATAAATTGTTTTGATTTATTTTAATGAACTTTGTACAAGCGCTTTGGTTTTTGAAAGGCGCTTTTTATAAATAAAGCTGATTGACTGATTGATTGATTGATTGATTGATTGAAGCAGGCATTCACATAACATATTTTTTTATATCACAAATATTATACCATAATGACAACTAGATGGCAGAGTGACACAGTAGTGTTGTAAGCAAGCACAGCTGTAGGACTGATGACCATGTGTCATGTGCGGTGGCATCTGTGTATGCGGCTATTGTGGACAGCAATGCATCATGCTGTGTGTGTGCCCCACCCATTGTGGGTGGTGGGTGCATGATGATGACACCACACACTGAGTGCACCCATCTGGGGGGGGGTGGTCACAGGGACCTGCGTGTCCAACTCGGGTAGGTGTGTGACACATGGCTTCACATGCTATGTGTTGTGTGGAGGGTGCAGTATGTTGGGTGACATGCAGTGAGGGGCATGATAGGGGTGTTGCAGTGGGATGGCCACTGCACTGCACAGCGTGTGTTATGGCTGCGACTATGTGGCAGTGTATGCTGTGCAGGATGTGTGTCAGGGGCTGCCACGTAGTCTCACAGGATGTGTGTGGCATGTACACAATGTGCATGTGCTTTGCATGTCTGGTGAGTAGTGCTTGTGTACTGTCACTGCCCTTGTGGGTCATAGGACTTTGCCTGTAGGTGTGCTGAGGACCGTGTGCCCGGTCTCCTGACCAGTGCATGTGGACAGGGGGTGCTCCGCATGTGCCTGCACATGGGGGAGGGCACAGACTGCTGCTCCTCCGTGGTATCATTAGTTGCAGTGTTGCAGATGTCATGGTGGACATCACTGTCCTCCTGTGGTGGCTGTGTCATGTCCCTGTGACTTCACACTCTGTGAACCAGCACTGTACATGTGGTGTGCATGTGCCCTGTAGTACATCCACCTGAGTGCTCTCCATGTCCCATGGCTGTATGTCCTCATTCTGGTCAGCAGTCACCATGCTGTGGGACACCTGTGTGTGTGTTCTAGTTGGGTGGGGTGTGGGCAGGCTGCTGTCCATGTGGCACATCCATTATGACCAGGTGGTCCACAAGCCTCTGATGGAGGTTGGCCAGCCGGTCGATCTCATGCCTCATGTTCTGCACTTCACTGGTCAGGACCACCAGCACCTCTATGCTGCAGCACTGTGCTGCAAATCTGTTCTTCTTCTCCTCCTACTGCGGCTCACTGTACTGTGCCACAATGATGCCACAGGAGCATGCTGTACATGGGCGGTTCATCACCCATGTTGATGGCCCTTCGTCCCCACTGTCCACAGGGCATGTTAGTGACCTTCCTTCTCTTGCTGTGCCATCTTGGCATCCTGGCATGTCCATTCTGTGCCAGTAACTGTGGTGCTGCCAACCGCTCTGTCCTCAGTGATCTGTGTCTGTTGTCCTGGGGTGTGCTGGGGCACCTGGCTGCTGCGACCTCCTTCCACTGCCTTGGATGGCTCCTGTGTGCCCTCATCCAGGGCTGCCCGTGTGCTGTCCTGGTCCTTCTCCGACTCCTCCTGTGTCTTTATCTCCAGCTCAGTACGTGTGAACATGGAGTTGTTAGTCTGACTGTGGATGTCCCTTGCTGTTGTCTGTTGCTAGGGTGTGTGTGTACCAGCAACCCACCTGTGCCTTTCTCCTCCTGGCTGCAATCATCACATCCCACCTGCTGTTCTGATGTGTCCTGGCTGTGTGGCATTGCCCCTGGTGGTTGTGCATCCATCAATGCCTGGATTTGTGGGTTGAAATGTACGGCTGTTAGTCCTTGCATACTGTGACATCCCTAGGGTATCTGTGCCCTGCCAGTTCATGCATACCTTCCAGGGTGTCTATGTCTTCCATCTCCCCATAGACAATGACATCTATTAGGGTGTCTGACACCATCCTCTTCAGCAGTGTCAGTCGCGTACTGATGGAGGGTGGGTCACCTCTGGTGCCATGGCATATCCATGCACCTGTAGCGAGTTTCTTTTTCACCGCTACATGCAGGTTCCACCACTTGTTCTTTATGACTGACAGTGTCCGGGCTTCAGAATTGGTGGTGTTCAAGCTGGCCTGGATGTCCAGCCACAGTCATGCTTTTACCTCCAGGGCTGTGGACAGGGATTGTGCCCCATACAGCGTGGTATAGTGCATCCATATGTCACTGACCATGGACACCACCTGGCCACTGGTGAAATTTGGTACATGGGGTTGTGCTCCACCTCGTGTCTGAACACATCTACAGTGCTGTCTGCCTGCATGGGTTGCCCCTTTGGGCTGCACTGGTGGTGGGGTGCAGCCCTCTGTACTTCTGTTACTATCCACCATGGTCTCCATGTTCTGCTCCTACACGGTATTCACTCCCATGCTGCTGAGCAGTGCGGTGCACATGCCCTTATATGGTGGGGTCAGGAGGATGCTCCAGGTATTCTTGGCCCACCTGTGTGTGCTGTGCAGCCCACTATGCATCCCCTGTCATCCTGCCTCCTGGGTCCACACATCCTGTGTGGACATTCATGCTTACCATGTACTGTGGGTGCATTGCGTGCCGTGTAGCTGTGCTCCATGGTTCCAATGGTTTTGCGCACACTTTACGCACTTTCTTGCATAGGCACCAATATTTTATACTGAAAAAATATCTAAAAAAATTACATAGAGAAGAAATTCATCGAAAAGTATAAAAAACATATTTTTTAAACTGCAATTTCAGATCAATGCACACATGCAGAAATGAAATGTAACAGTAGGCTGAACCGCTGAAGTTATCAGAATTACAGCTGAACTACTGAAATGCCATGCGGGTAGCCACCTGGCTGTCTTTTTCATTACATATTTTCAGTGGTGTAACTAGCCTATGCTGTGTGTGTGTGTGTGTGTGTGTGTGTGTGTGTGTGTGTGTGTGTGTCCCGTGTGTGTATGTGTGTAAGTTATGGGGCCTAGGCAAGTCACAGAAGGTATAGGGGTTTGCATGCATTTTAGTGAATTTTGGGGGTCTTTATGAGCATATGTGACTGTTCACTGCTCTCCTAAATCTTATACTGAGACTGTCAGACCACCCCCCTTCCTCCTCAGACATCCCTCCTGTCAGTTCCAGTCTGTCTGTTCTCTGTTACTGTTAAGGACTGAGAGCACAAAGTTCTATCATTCAGTCCTTTATCACTTTAATAGAGACTGCATGGCCTAGTGGTCAGAGCACAGACTTGGGGACCAGAAGGCACTGGTACAAATCCCACCAGAGCCTCTTACTGACTATTTGACCCAGAGCAAGTCAATAAACCTCTCAATGCTTCGGTTCACCCAGCTGAAAAACTGGTGAAAATCAGGCCCTCAGATGCTGTTTTTGTACCCCTTTGTTTACTGCTAAGTGGCTGGGGAATCCCACTAAAAAGAGATTAAAACTAACTCAACTAGGCTAGCCTGCATAAATAAATTGTGAACAAAGGGTACACTTAACATTTTCTGCTCTCACACTAGCGGCTCTTGGGCTTGGTGTTGGCAGGTCCAGGTGGGTAGCAGTGAGACTGCAATGAAGTGGTGTGGTCTGAACCACGTATTGCTGATCTGGGTTGAGTTCCATCTCTTATCTCACTAGTCTTGACTTTTCGGGCTGCAGTGCCAGACTTTAGACAGAATGGAGCATGGCTGGCAGTACATGATGACAATAATGTCTGTGTCAGCAGTGGATGGCAGACAGGCAGGCAGTATGCTGAGAGAGACTGAGACCTGGAGTGCTGCTGATGGGGGATACGGCTAATCAAATACAATAGCACACAGCTCTTTGGTCAGTGTTCAGCATTCCCCCTCTAGTCTTTTTGCATTCAGTCAAAAGCTGTTCTCTTGCAGCAGGACTCATTTCCCCCTGCTCCTAATGCACAATGCACAGCCTCGGACTCTGAGATGCCAGCATCATGGCAGTCAACGAGACAAAAGGTTACTCTAGAGCCACCACTCAGAGACTAACAGTGGGATCTGCACCAATACTTTCAGTGGAGTGGAGCTGATTGATAGGACCCCATGGAAATATATCACACAATCGACATGGCTGGCATCACTTGTCCATTACAATAAAAAAAACAAATGATTATATGGCAAGCTGTGCACAGCAACCCACATGAACCTGGAGAGAAATGGACTGCAGGATCGTAAGCAGCATGGGTTTATGGCAGGGAAGTCTTGTCAGACCAACCTGATGGTATTCTTTGACTGGGTAACAAGGGCAGTGGATAAGGAACAAGCAGTAGATTTATTTTACTTCAGCTGTAGCAAGGCATTCAACTCTGTGCCACACAGAAGGTGGCTGAAGAAGTTAGAGGATCTGTGTGCAGTGAAGGATCAAGTAAGATTAATTGGAATCTGGCTGGGAGGGGGAGACAACAGAGGGTATGGTAAAGGGGGCCAAGTTGCCTGAGAGGGAGGTCATGAGTGGGGTAGTATGGGGTTCAGTACTGGGTCAGTTATTTTCATTATATTCATCAGTGACATGGGAGAAGAAATAGGGCGTGAGGTGCCTCTTCGCAGATGAAATTAATCTCTGTGGCAAGCAGAGAGCAAGAAAAGGGTTAGGGAGTTGAGAGATCTGTAAAGGTTAGAGAGCTGGTCCAAAGCCTGGCAGTTTAAATTCAATGCTAAGTAGTGCAAGGTGATGCACATAGAGAACAAGAACCCCAGGATGGAATATTGGATGGGATGGGTTAAGCTGGACACTTCCTCTACAGAAGGGGATCTAGGAGGAGTGATCATAATTGATTCCCTATAGTAATCTAGCCTAGATAATAAAGCCTGCAGCAAGGCAACCAAAATGTTGGATGTATTATGAGGGGGTTCAACAGCAGGAGGGAGGAGGTTATATTACCTCACTATAAATACCTCTGTATTACAGATAGGGTAAATGGGAAGACTGTATGGGCCTGGAGGTCCTTATCTGCCATCAACGCCTATGTTTCTGTTTCTATAGATCACTGGTGTGGCCACATCTGGAATACTGTGCCTCGTTCTGGAGTCCTCATCTAAGAAAAGCCAAAGATAGACTAGAGATTGTGTAACGTAGGATAACCAAAATGATTCTTGGCCAGCAGGGCAGATCCTCTGAGGATTGGCTTAAGGCTCTGAACATGTACTTGCTAGACACCAGAAGTTAGAGGGTCGATATAACAGAGACCTTTAAGTTCCTGAAAGGAATGAACAAGGTAATGTTCAGATTGTGAGGGAATATTCAGCAGGAATGGCAAATCAAGAACACGGGGACACACGTGGAAGCTGGCGGGGGGGGGGCACGCATGAGGGACTTGAGAAAGTTTTTTTTTTTTACAGAGGGAGAGTGGTTGAGCCATGGAACAGCCTACTAGCAGAAGTGGTAGGTACAATGACCATTTATGGTTTCAAACACAGCTGGGACCAAATAAAAGGCTAAATAGTTACACAAGGGAAGCAGTAGGGCAAGGTGGGAGGCGAGGGCAATAACCCTGACTAGACAATAGGTCCCAGGGTAGGATAGGGTAAAACAGGGCATGTTGAATGGAACAATGGTCTTTTTCTGCTGACATTTTCTATGTTTTTGTAACCAAAGACAAAAAGTACCGGTCAGAAAAAGACTGTGGCTGCCCTCCTGCTTGCTATACTGCTGCATACTTACACAGCTAAGTAGAAGCTGATGGCAGTAAAAGGTTCTTAGCCCCTCCAGCCTGCCCATTGCACATAACTATTCTGCTTTGCCCTTGTGGCAATTCTTCCCATGTGTGACTGTTCCCTCTTTTTCTAACTAAACCCTCCTGCCTGTTCCATCCCTTCTTGAAGCTGCTGATTGATTTGGCCTGTACCACTTCTTCTGGTAGCTTATTCCACTTGTCCTCCACTCTTTCTGTGAAGAAGTGCTTCCGGATGTCCTTTTTGAATCCCCACCCCCTCACCAGCTTCAGTTAATTCCTTCTCATCCCTCTGTTTGAACTCAAGCAGAATAGTTTCTTGGTGTCTACCCCATTTATCTCACTCAGATACTTGTATGTCTCAATCATGTCACACTGTTTTCTTCTTTCCTCAACAGAGTGTATTTAAATCCTGCAGCCTCTCCTGGTAATCTTATCCCCAAGGCAACGGGCCATCTTAATTGCCCTGCACCAGGGTTGGACTGGGTAGCAAGGGGCCCACCTGGAGATGGGGCAATGGGGCCCTGGTACTGACAGCAGTATGCACTAGCATAAAAACTGGTATTACAGTTGGCCAACATAGGCTACCCGGGCAAGGAGGGGACAACGCACTGAATATTAAAGATAAAAAAATAACAAAAAAAAATGTGGGGGTCACTGTTTCTTGGTATATTGCTATTACAGTTGCACTGGATAGATGACAGCTAGTGGAAGTGGTGTCAGGGAGGGCTGCACTGGTCACTGCCTCTGAGATAAACTAATTTTTTAATATTTTTCAGTCAGTGTACATGAAGTAATTATTACAAGGAGCGTGTAGGGGGAGTTGGGTGCTGAGTTGGTGATGGGGTATGTTGTTATCAGGTGAGCTGAGGTGTTGTTGGGCACTAAGTGGGTAAGGGAAAATAGTTTTTTTTTTTTTACTTGGGCAGTGAGACTGGGGGTTACTTGTTTTCAGCCACCACTACACTTCATGTAGCTGGCCAGCAAGTGCCAGTCTCTGGAGTTAGCCCATTTACTAAGGGTTATCTTTGTGGATTTTTTTCCACAGATTTAGCCCTTTGTGAAGGATGTGCTTAGTGACCTTTTTTCAACTTTGCCACAAACACCATATGTTAAGCATAGCAGATGAAATTTACCCATCTCTAGTAAATGGGGAATGCACACATTTATCCCCAGTAGTGAGTAGTGAGACCCATAACTCACGAGTGACACTGCCATGAGTTTCCTATAAAGGTCTTGCCATGGACTTCCAGTGATGCTGCGAGGAAGTTAGGTGCATTCTATCTTCAGCTCCAGTCTTTCAAACACTAATTTACCACAAAATCTAGCTAAATTTTCAATCTAGATCTTAGAAACATAGAGTTAATCGGCTGGATTTTCCATTTGAAAGAGAAAAGTAGTTTGACTCTTACCATGGATGCTGAAATGAAGAATCCGGGAATCAAGCACACCCCGCCACCAACACCCAATCGATCAAGTTCGATGAAGAAAGCCAAACAAGGGCAGAATAAGGGGCCTATCCAACAAGATCATCCAGGCTACCTCAAGGAAGAAACATTTCTAACCAAACTCACTCCTCTTAAAGAAGCAACAAAAGAGGGGTTGTATATAACGGCGTGACAAAAAAGACCTCGACCAGCATTACAGTGATGGGTTCCATGGCAACCACAAGTTGCAGCTGGCATGGAGCTGCACTGTTCAAGACTATTTTTTACATGAGGGGCTTCGGCCCTGAACCCCCACATGGGGGTCTTTGTCCCTGCACTCCTGAACTAAAGGATTCTAACTCCAGGTTAGAGTTAGTTTGGGGAGGGGGTGCAAGTTGGCAGAAGTGGTTGCCCCCTTCCAGCGGCACTTCTATGGTGGTAATGCACTATAGTCAATATCGATGCATGTCACAGTAGAAATGTTGCTGTTAGGGTGGCATACCATAAAACAGCTGCTGAATCACTCGAAAAAGGTGAGTGAGTCCCTGGAAGGGCTTAATAGGAGAATGGGGGATGCGGAGGCACGGGTCTCCTTTCAGGGGGACTGGAAAAATAAAACTGAATCCGAAATTCCTCTGATTCACCAAAAATTAAATACATTTGAACAAAAGCTGGAGGGCCTTAAAGGGAGGTCTAGTAGAAATAATATAGTCATCTATGGGATCACAGAAACAGCAGAGGGAGGAGACACCATTCATTTTGCTCAAATTCTATGTGAAAATATTGGTGGTCCCTCTCCAAACCACTCCTCATACATAATTGAGAGAGCACACCGATCTCTTGGACCAATTCCGAATAAGAGAGATTCACCTAACCTTTTTTCATCAAATTTCTTAAATATCTTGATAGATCCCACATTCTAAATAAAGCCAAAACTAACCCAAACTTGCTATGGGACGGTAAAAGAATAACATTTTCCCAAGACCTACCCCAGATGGTTCATTTGTGCAGAAGGGATTTTACACCCCTAGTCGGCAAGCTTATTGCCACAGGAATTACATTTCATGTGCTGTATCCCTGCCAAACTGATGGTCAGCAAGGATAATATATCTCACGCCTACGATACCCCAGACCAAGCAAAGAAATAATTGTCTAAGCTGTTCCCAGAATTGTTTAAAAAGGGCTGAAATTAATAATGACTTAGTTGTTGGAAACCTGGTGGATCTACATATGAAGGACTTAACAGTTGAGGACAGTTTGTTAATACATTATAGATGTTTATTATTCTAAGAGGTGTTTTACAGTTAATAATAGTTGTTGAAAATCTTACATTATTTTCAGCGGGTAGAAAATCAGGGGTACAATTAAATAATCAAGACATATTGTAGGTGTAGGGCTTTATGACATATGATGGAAATAGAGTGATTTTTTTTTTACAGATAGTAAGATAGTGGTGGCTAAGAAGGGTAGTTATTTTTATTTTATTTTGATTAGATTCTTTGACAGGATTGCAGCAATGTTAGCTTTGGGATGATGCATAGAATGCTTTAGAGACTTTGGAGAAATTGAGGGGAATCCATGGACACTCTCTTTGTATATAGAGTTCAAGTCACATTAAACTGTTCCATCAACTCACTGGAGTAGAATTGTTTTTTTGTGATGCTACTGGATTGGCAACTCAAACTCTTGAAGTTTTCAACTCTTTTCCAACCATCCTTCATTGCCTATTCAGCTCACATGTAACTGTTTAGTGACATGGCAGTAGCTGCATTTTCATGGCATTGTTTATAAATATCACAGTATTCCTTAAGAGCATTGTTTATAAATATCACAGCATTCCTTAAGAGCATTGTTTATAAATATCACAGCATTCCTTAAGAGCATTGTTTATAAATATCACAGCATTCCTCAAGATCATTGTTTATAAATATCACAGCATTTCTTAAGAGCATTGTTTATAAATATCACATCATTCCTCAAGAGTTGTTTAGTCTGCCTTCTGAAATGAAACTCATAAGCACTCAGTTGAAAATAAAGCTTATAGTTCATAGCAGCTAGATGCAAACCAAGACTAAACTTTTACTAATTCATTGAATTAAACCCTGCACAGATTAGGAAACTCATTGAACAATGCTACATCAGTGAGTTGAGGGAACAGTTTAATGTGACTTGTACTGTACATTCTTTTTTGAGTGAGTCTGGGTTGCTGTGGGATTAGAGGAGAAGTTACGAGGAAAGTAATGATAATGAGATGTTGTTGGGGAGGGGCTAATCTACCTTCGTGTTTTCACTTTCAAATCTACTGTGAGGGAGACTTAACGAGAATACACCAGAGGATGCAACAGATATTGAGAAATTTCTAGTATATTAGACAGCATACCAATATAATTTAGACTATGCATGAAGTATGTCTTAATACAGCCATATGACGCCTAAGTTGAAAGGATACTTCTGCTAAAGGAGGAGTCCAAGAACGGAGGTAATAATTTATTCATTACCTAAAGGTGTTACATTAGGTAAAATATATAACACTAGAAGAGAAGTGTATTGTTGTAACTAATCAAAGTTGAGGTATGTAGAGGGGAGAGGGATCTTGTATTGAGTGATGCTCTAGTCAACACTGGAGGTATATAAGCATCTTAGTTAAGGAAAATTTACTCTGCTTCAGGCACCGATCTAGAATACTGAGCTGCAGTTTCTCCCAGAGCAGTGGAGGGAAAGAATTCAAATACAAATGCCCTTCTTTAAATATAACCACAGAAGGTGCATAATAGAGCATTAATTTGCCATGCCATTATAATTATAAACCAAATATCCTATGATTGGCTGTGGCAGAAAAATACACAATAATACAAAACATAATAAGCATACAATCATAGTGCAGTAGTGTTTTAACACATAATCCATAGTAAGTGCTACATATTTATTTATTTATTTATTGCAATTTTTTTTTCACTAGGAAAGGAACACTGAGCAATAAGATGCTCATCTCCCAGTGCGGCCTGGGGGGTACACCTGGATATGATAACACACAGGTTATCAAGTGAACAGTTAACAGAAGCAAAGCAGCATAAGGATACACGATTGCATGAATATACAAGCAGCGCACATTGAATGCTTAGAATATTAAAGTATCAAATAAAAGTTTTTTGTGACAAGAAGCAGCAGACATGGTAAATTAGCACAGTAGTAACAGCTGTAACAACAGAGGACGCATATCACAGTTATACAGTTATACACAGTACATAGGGCAAAATAGGCCCAGGACAAGGTTGGAGTTATATGCCAGCTTCTGTAGCAAGGCTAAGGCCACTGGTCAGGCAATAAGGAGGGGATAGTGGGGCATGTCAAGTTCAGGGAAAGGAGCAATTTGTAGTAAGGAAGTTTGCTAGGGTGGTAGACAGAGTGTAGGAAGAGGATGAGTACCGAATTTGCGGTGGGAGGGCGTTCCAGAGCTTGGGTAGCCAGTGTGAGGAGGCAGCTTGACTGGCAGAGGGATTGAAAGTTGGCGGGAGTCACTGGATCTAAGATGATGGGAGGGGGTGGGGAATCTGTGAGCATGGTGGCAAGGTAGGAGGGGATGGACCCAAGCCATAGGTTGGATACAAATTTAGCACAGTGAGAGATGCAGCGGTTTTCGAGGGACAGTACTGCCAAGGCTTGGTAGAGGTCGCAGTGATGGGTTAGGGGAGAGGTATTGAGAGCAAAGTGGCAGAAGGCATTATAAAGTGTGTCCAGTTTAGATAGGGTGGACTTAGGGGCTGCACTGTATACAATGTCGCAGTAGTCGATGGAGGGCAGTACCATCTTCAGGACAAGTTCATGTCAGACTCAGGGAGGGAGGCTACTGTGGTTCTTATATAGTGCATTGAGCATGGGGCATAGTTTTTTTGAGGTAGCATCGATGTGGTCAGAGAAGGAGAGATGGCTGTCAAGCCAGACTCCCAAGTAATGGAACGAGGAGATATCTTCAAGTTTTTGGCCATCCAGGGTGGTGAAGTAGGGAAGGGAGAGGAGTCTGGCCAGGTGTAATTGTGTGCTGAAGGTCATAGTGACAGTTTCTTTTTGCATTTAGGGAGAGCTGGTGCGAGCTAAACCATTGCTGTACCTTGTTGAAGTCAGCTTGGAGGTTTGATTGTACCACATCAGGGGCAAAGCCTGAGTTGTAGAGTACAGTATCATCTGCATACATGTGGATTGAGGAAGTAGAGCAGATGAGTGGCAGGTTGTTAGGAATAAAGAGAACAGAGTGGGATCAAGAACTGACCCCGTGGGACACTGGTAGTTAAGGGAAGGGGGTGGAGATCACATTTGAGACTCTAATGGACTGAGTTCTGTCAGAGAGGTATGATCTGAACCAGTTTGTGGCTGCGACAGAGAGGCCTGATTCAGCGAGACTCAAGAGCAATATGGGGTGGGAGACGGAATCGAAAGCTTTTGCAAGGTTGACAAAAATGGCTGAGGTGATCAGTCCACTGTCCATGCCTGTCAGGATAGTGTCTGTAAGCCATATCAGGGAGGAGATGGTGGAGTGTCCCTTCCTGAAGCCAGAATGGAATGGCGTGAAGAATTTGGAGTCAGTGAGGAAGGAGGTAAGTTAGGTGAGCACAAGGTGCTCTTGTAGTTTTGCTAGGGCTGGGAGGAGGGAGATTGGGCAGTAGTTAGAGGGGGAGGTAGAGGCACCTCCTTTTGGCAGAAGGATGACAATGTCATGCTTCCATGCATGGGGGATGGCAGCGGCAGCAAAAAATTGGTTTTTGGAGTTTGGCAAGCAGAGCTGCTATAGCAGGGGCGGAGAGGTATAGAAGTTTGGGGTCTAATCCATCCGGGGATTTGTCTTTTGAAGGGTTGAGAGAAAGTAATGCATCTAGGGCCTCAGTTGCAGAGATGTCTTTGAAGGAAAAGGAGAGAGGTCTAGTCTGGGTCTTTATGTCTGTAGGTGGTGCGAGAGGTGTAGTGTTGGGCAGGGAAGAGGGGAGGGAGGCAGAACAAGTGGAGAAGTGCACATTGAACTCAGTTGCGACTGCTGTGGGCTCTGATAGGAGAGAGGCATTAACAATTAGCATTGGAGTGGGATTGGCAGCCAGTGAGGTGAAAAAGGAGTGAAAGACCTTCCAGAATTTTGAGGGTTTATTTAAGTTTGACTGGAGGAAGCTGCTGAAGTACTCTGCTTTTGCAAGACGAGTGGCTCTGGTGCACTTGTTATAGGGCATGTGGTATGCGGAGAGGTGTTGTGGGAGGTGTGAGGATTTAAGCTTTTTCCAAGCTTTGTCCCATGTGATTTGACATGCAATCAGTTCTTGAGTGATCCAAGGTAGGTGGTTTCCTTGTACTCATGTATGACGCAGTGGGGCGTATGTGTTCCAGACACTGAGGAATGTGTTTTTAAAGTGCAGGAAGGCATCATCAATGGAGATTGTAGGAGGGGCAGGGGCCCAGTTTGCTAGCACAAGGTCATCTAATACGGGGGCTAGATTGAGGGATTTATAGGAGTGGTGGACTATAAATTTAATGTGGGATTTTGGGTGGTGGATTTTACACACTAAGAAGGTTACATGGTGGTCGCTGAGGGAGTCAGGAAGAATACCAGCTTGTTTGACCTCATGGGGGTGAGTGGCAAGGACCCAGTCGATGAGTGAATGGTTACCAGATTTTAGGTTAAGCCAGGAGGACTCAGTAATGATTTGTGAGAGGTTTAGGGTGGAAATTTCAGTCCTGGTTTTGTTGAGGGCAGGAGCTAGCCTATTGTGGTTAAGATCGCCCATAATGTAGAGCTTCCCTGTCGTGGTTAGGCAGGAGATTTGCTTGAGGAGGTCAGTGACAGCAGAAGCTGGTGTACCAGGTCTGCAGTATATCCCAGCAATGTAGATTGATAGCGAGAAGAGAAAGACAAGCTGAATTAGTATTACTTCAAGGACTTTCGGTTTGGACTTCGTCAGGACCACTGAATAGCACCATTGCTTGCTATATGCAGTAACAAGGGGTCAGAGCAAAATTTAAACATTTTGAGAGCTGAGGAAGGGGATGTCAAGCACCCCATGGGGGTTTAAAACAGGAACATAGGGCATGTTTGATAAGGAGAGTGTGATGCATCTTTTTAAAAGCAATATGATTAGGTGCAGAGCGAATATCAAGAGGTAGGGAATTCCAGTATTTTGGGGCCAGGTGGGAGAAAGCTGAGGTTCCTTATAGGGTTCTGCACCTAGAGGTATATAGTAGAAGGAGTCCAGTAGAGTGGAGGCCATAGGTGGGGGACAGAGGAACCAGCATGCCTGCAAGAGAGGTAGGTAGATTAGTTCTAATGATGTTGTCCAGCAGAGTACCAAGTGCAAGGAGTCAACTGGCCGATGGAAAAGGCCATCTAAGTTCTGCATATAGCAAGCAATGGTGCTTCAAACATGGGGAAGCCGAGGCATAATGACAGATACTATTGTACGTTGTATCCCACTTACTTAGGGTGGTTTTCAAAGCATGTCTGCAGGTGACAGCACCATACGCAAGGGATGGAAGTAGGATACCCCTAGAAATAGCCAGTTCAGCTGAGGGGGTAAGCATCCGACTAGCCCTGTAAGCTATTCCGAGTTTGGAGTTTACTGACTTGCAGGTGTCGATGATGTGTTGCTCAAAGTTAAGAGTTTCATCAAGCAGGGCACCTAAATATTTGAATGAGGTTATTTTCATAAGGGGGGAGCCATTTGTACAGGAGATGTTGAAAAGGTTGTGGTTAGTTCTAAGTTTGGTTGCAGATCCGAAGAGCATGCCCTGAGTTTTACTTATGTTTAGGATGAGCCTTTTGTGGTGGATCTATTCTTGCATTATGAGAAAAGCAGATGTTAGTCGACTATTTATTTTTTTCTATGTTGGCAGAGGAAAAGTAGAGCACCAGATTATCTGCAAATAAGATTATTGAGCACCAGGGGGTGTTAGAAGATATGTCATTTATAAAAATAGAGAATAGAAGAGGCCCCAAGATGGAGCCTTGGGGAACACTAACATTGATAGGCACAGAGTCTGACTCTGCAGAGTTAAATTTTACCTGTTGTCTTCTATTGCTTAAGTAGCCCTGGAACCAATTTGTGGCTTGCTCCAAGAAACCAGTGAAGCTAAGGCAATCAAGCAGAAAAGGGTGCGCTACAAGATCAAACACCTTTGGGAGGTCAATGAACACTGCACCAGTCATGAGACCGTGATCCATAACATTAAGGGCATCATTTGTAAATTTATCAGAGCAGTAGATGTGCTATGTCCAAGGCCCCTGGAATTCTGTGGTTCTGCGGTTGCAGAATTTGCTGCAGAATTTGCGTCATGCCACAAAATATATATAGTGGCGCATAATTCATTGTTTTAGGTGAATTTTCATATAAATATACTGTTTTTCCATAGTGTCAGGCTTTCTTTCCCATCTCGGTTATCCTGAAGCCCCTCCTCTATGCTCAGCATATGATGTCATCAATGACATCACTTCATATTTAGCCAATGACGGGACTGCATTCTGCCAGAGAAGTGAATAAGTCATGCCGCAAAAATCAAAAAATGCTGCTGCAGAAGTCAAGGAGCCCTGTTGCAGAAATCAGAAAATTCTGCTGCAGAACACCAGGGGCCCTGGCTATGTCCCATGTGGAAACCATGTTGACCAGGTGATAGGAGGGTATATTTAGAGAGGAACTCGGTGACCTGCATAGCCTCTAATTTCTTGAGTCTTTAGTTTAGTACTGACAGAAAGGCTTATAATTAGCTATTGTCACCTTTCTTAAAGACTAGGGTGACTTTTGCTAATTTCCATATGTCCGGAACATGACCATGGCAGAGAGACAGTGCAAAGATTTTAGCCAATGGGGCCACAATAAAAGGAGCAGCCAGCTTCAGGAGTTTAGGCTCTAGGTAGTTGGAGCCTACACTAGTACTATCAGAGATTGAGTTTAGTGGTTTTAGAACATCAGCATTTGGAATAGCCTTAAAAGAAGAGCGGATGCATAGGCACATTTGTGTGAGTAATGGGTGCCAGGCTGTGATTTGCTGTGAAAGAGGCAGTGTATTTGGTGAGCTCAGTAAAGCATTTGTTGAAAGAATTTGCAATGGTGGTGGTGGGGTCATTACAGTGCATACCATTGAGGACCATGTCATTCATGTGTTGAGACTGGTTTGAGCCCAGGATGAATTTTACATGTGTCCAGAATTTCTTTGGGTCCCCAGCAGCTTCCAGCAATAGACCTTTGCAGTATGAGCTTTTTGCAAGCCTGATTTGTGTTTTGCACATATTGTGCTACTTTCTGTAAGTGTCATATTCACTTTGTTGACCCAAGGTTTTGTTGCGGTTCCAACTTTTGTCACATGCCCGGAGGGAGGTGAGATGTTCCTTGTGCAGACACCTAGTCTGTTTGGTCCTAACATGTCGATTCTGTTCAGGTGTATGTATGTCCTGGAGGGATAAGAATATAGAAAGAAAGAAAGAGAGAGATTGAGAGCAGATTCAATGTCTTGGGACTGCATAACAGGGATCCAGTTTACAGAACAGATATCATGTAGAAAGCTTGCTTGATCTAGTGTGGAAAAATCCTGGAAGGTGATGTGGCGTATTGAGGTGACTGGAATCACTGATGTTTCCCATATGCAAGCACACCAGAGGCAGTAACTCTATCAGGTCGATTTGTGAGTATCCAGTCTATAAGTGTTCCAGCAGCAGGTGACTGGGTCAGCTTGCTATAGTATATATGTTAACTTTAGGAGGTGACTGGAACACCTATCTGGATCCAATTATGGATAGAATACACACACACCAAATAGTTCCATAATGACTGAGGATAAATCAATTTAGGATATGTTAAATCTATGCAATTTAATAGATCCTTGGAAGGTATCAAATCCTAACACAAAAGCCTATACTTTTTACTCACAGGCTTATAAGTCATATTCTATGACTGATTACTTTTGTAATTTCTAGATATTACTTAATTAGGTTTGATAAGCCCAAAATTATATCTAGAACTCTTTCAGATCATTCAATAATTCATTTATGGTTATCAGAAACAGCAAATAATGGTAAACAATTATCATGGAGATTAAATAACACTCTCAGTAATGAATATATTGTTAAGAGTATCAACAGGGCTATAATAGTTTTTTATAATAGTTTTTTGGGAGGAGCATGTTAACTCTGTAGATGAAATAGATGTAATTTGGGCAGCATGTACTTCAAGTGTGTCATAAGGGGCAAATTTATCAGGTTTGGTGCTAAACTCAAAAAGCAGATATCTCTAATAGGTTGACCCATTTAGAAACACTTATCCCAGATGGATTATCTCTCCAAAATATTAAAGAGTTACAAGAACTCAGGGAAGAACTAGCTAGGATAACCCTAGTGCAAGCAGACTTTATGATAACCAGACCTAGGGCCAATTATGCTGACTTAGGGAATAAACCCAATAAGCTTTGGGCAAACAGATTGAAAAAAGAGAATTTAACAGTTATATTGACTCCATTATCTTGAATAAGGACAATATGGTCCATACTAATCACACTGACATCATAAAAGAGTGTCATAGCTTTTACACAAAATTATATGCCCTGCTGCTGGAACCCTTCTTCAGCACAAGAAACAGGGGACTTCCTAAAAGGTTTTGTATGCCCCCATCTAGATGAAACACAAAAGGGCAAGTTGATGTTATCTATTTCGATTAAGGAAATAAGGGAGGCAATCAATAGTTTTTCAATCAGTAAGGCACCTGGCCCAGATAGCTTAACTGCTAATTTTTACAAAACCTTTTGTGATTCTCTTTGTCCCATTTTAAGAGAATTCAATACTCACATATTACATAAGGGATTCTCTGACCCCTCTCTTCTAGATATTCATAGGGGTGAGGTGTGCAGCACAACCCCCAATGCACTGGGGCACATTGGCAATGTATGCACTGCAGATGCAGGGGGCATGCCCATGCATAGGCGGCACATCCTGATATTCAGCCCAGGATGTGTGGCGCATATGCTGGCACAACCCTTACATGCGCCGCACAATAAGACTCAAAGTTGAGCCAAAAATCCCAGGCTCAAATGCTGGCCAACCACAGGGGGGCCGTTGTAGTGCAAGGTGCAACACAACAGTCGCCGGCCATGGGTGGCCACCCACCCAACAGGTACTCGGGCCACAGGTACCCAGACCCCCTGGTAGACTAGTGGCCCCACAGTCTCCCATGCCTGATCATGGGCAGCTGTACAAATAACAGCACTTCCTGGTGGGCTAGCGGTTCCCCACCCATGGCCGATCGTGGGCCAAAGTAAATGGAACCGAAATCCCTGGTGGTATAGCGGTAACCCCCCCAGTACGCCTGTTCATGGGCTGGTGTTGAAAAACTGAATTACCTGGTGGTTCAGTGGTACCCCCTCCCTACCCACCCACAGAGGTCCCGCCACCCAGCACCAATAATTCGTTCATTCACATATCCGGTCCTGTGTAGGTACAGTATGGTCTGCAAGCCCATTGGTCCATGCAGTGGACCAATAGGCACGAGATCGTACTGTGGCTTGTCATTTGAGCGGTGGCTGCTACATGCTAGCGGGTGCTGCCACCCGCCGATGATGGGGGGTGCTTGGGTGGTAGGGACCTCTGTGGGTGGTGGGAGGGGGTGCCACTGGACCACCAGGTAATTTGGTTTTCCAACACCAGCCCACGAATGGGCATACTGGGGTACTGCTATACCACCAGGGATTTCGACTCCATTTACGTTGGCAAGTGATCAGGCATGGGGGTGACCACTGGCCCACCAGGGAGTGCTGTTAATTGTACAGCTGCCTGTGATTGGGCATGGGGGGACTGCTAGCCCACCAGGGTGTGCTGTTCATTGTGCAGATGGCCGCGATAGAATGTATGGGAGCGGCGGGGCTGCAATAGCCCAACAGGGTGTCGATCTCTGATGGCAGCAGCTTGGCAGGGCGCCAGGCACAATCCACCGGGGATTGGCGCATCGCATGCAAATGGGGCCATAATGACATGCAAATAGCCCCATTTGCGCCTTGCATGCATTATGGCCTCATTTGCATGCTGCAGGCTGAATATCGCAGGTGATGTGCCTAGCGTAACTGCACTTGTGCTGGTGCATCCCCATGCTCCCTTTCTGTGTTTTGCACTGGCATAGTGCCACTGTGCCATGCACAGTATGTGTGCCCTCCATGCCATATTCAATGGTGCTGAGCCATGGCGCAGCACCGTTGAATATTGCTTGGTCCTTGCCCCGGTGCAGTCCTGTTGCGCCGCGACCAGGCTTGCGCCACTGCCCGGTGCAGTCTGACTATCCAGCCCACTGTATATACTATGATGATGTACTAACTATACACTGAAGTCTTCGATTAAACCAACAAAAATATTTTCTTTTCTAAATTAAGGGGACCATGTCAGTCCTTTTTGCATCATATTATTTTCAATTAACAAATCACATTTTATGACTGCTTACATTCTTTAAATAGAAAGTGGGAGATAAGAACTGCTTAGCCTATCTAGTCTGCCCATTTTCCCCTATCTACAGTATCACTGCAGTTCTTACTTGATCTCTGGCCATAGTCTCCTTTCCTACCTTCCTTTTCCCTAAGATCCTCTTATGCCTGTCCCATACTTTCTTGAACCCCGCCACTGTTTTCACCCCCACACCTCCACTATAAGGCTATTCCAGGAATCCATCATTGTCTCTGTGAAGTACTTCCTTACATCTCTCCTGAATCTATCCCCCTCAAGCTTAAAAGCATGTCCCCTTGTTTTTGAACACAATTTTTTCTGAAAACTGCTTCCCCTCTGTACCTTATTTACCCCCGTGAGGTATTTAAAGGTCTATTTTAGCCCCCCTCTTGCTCCTGTCTTCTAGTGTGTACAAATTTATGTCCTTTAGTCTCTCCTTGTAGGGGTTCTGATTCAGGCCCTGCACCATTTTAGTTGCCCTCCTCTGGTCCATCTCCGTATGCCATCACTGCAGCAAAATTTTGGCAGCGAACGACATTACAGCGACAGTTCACTGTTGCCGCTGTAATGCCACTGTGGGACCCCAGCACTACTTTCTTGGGGTCTTGCACCCCCTCCTTGAATCAACTCTGACTCTGAGTTGATCATGTTAGTTATGCTGACCGCAGCATGGGAGGTTCGGGGGGGGGGGGCGAAGCCCTCTGTAAAAAAACAAAGTTGTCTCAGATGGGACTATGCCAACCGCAATTGCAGTCAACATAAATCCATCACTGTAAGGTTGTACAGCATTGTAGATCCTTCAGTCTCCACTCTATCTATGTCCTTACAAAGATGCAGCCTCTACAACTGGACACAGTACTCTAGGTGGTGTCATACTAGCGATATTACTAAAATTCACTGATGTTGTTGCTGGTTGTTTTATCTGATTTCTCTCTTAGCAGAACTAAAATGCATGCTAATGATATAATTATACCCAACCTTGTTTTGTATCAACTCCTTGATCTAATCTTATTGCATACTTCCCGAATATTAGGACACCCAGTGCAGCCACTCATGATGAAATACTGTCCTCTCCTCCCACTGCAACTTGAGTGGCTAAACTATATAGGGGGAATTGTTAAGTCTAGGAAAGATGCAGGTTCAGTTTCTTGAGGAATGTAACCCCATTTTTGTGTGGTAACATGAGTGTGGTGAGCAGCAGTCTGTTTTTCACTTTTAAAAAGGAAAAAAGGAATCAGGCTCAAACTACCAGATACATTAGCACATTTTATAGAATGTGAGCAATCATAACATGTCTTTTTACGGCTGCAATGGGCAGAGCTCTGCAGACGGATTGCTAACATTCTGTAAAAGGGTACCATGGAAGATTGTGACCGGACAGCTCTTCGGCATGCTTCATCAGTGCTGTGGCACAGTTCCACTACATTTTGTTTTAACAGCCCTTTCCCTTCGCCAGCTGGACAAAAATATCCCCTTCGTGGGGCACTACTTTTTCTCCTGCAACTGTGAAAATGAAGGCCGCCATGCCCAATTTGGCCACCGAAGCAAACTGCATATGCATGAGTATCGCACATGCACAGTCCTGTCATGGTGGCCATCTTGGATATGGCAGACTCTGGCATGGCGAGAACTCTGAGTATTTTTTCACTTGGTCTCGTCGGTTTAAGCAGCTGTACTGACTCTGACCAGTTTGTTTAGACTAGGGGTAGTTTGAGCCTAAGGGGAGTTGACAGCATCCCTAAAACACTTTATAAAACATTTTCAGATGATGTACAAGAACAAGGGATCACAATTTGAAGATAGAGTGGGGATGGCTCAGGGGCAATGTGAGGAAGTATTTTTTCACAGAGAGGGTGGTGGACGTATGGAACAGCCTTCCTGAGGAGCTCGTGGGGTCTAAAACTGAGGGAGAATTCAAGAATGCATGAGACAGACATAAGGCAATTTTTGTGGGGGGTAGGAAGAAATAGGCTGTTGATTAAATAGGATCTGCAGCTTATCCTGTACGTAGGGAAATGGGCAGACTAAGTGGGCCAAGTGGGCCTTATCTGCCATCAAAGTCTATGTTTCTATGTTTTGTTTCATATTCAAGCAAAATAAATTGTAGTGCAATGATTGGTATGAAAATGATTGTCTAAAGGGGTCAGAACAAGTTACATAACATCTTCATTTCCAATCTAGAAACCCCAAAATTTCTTGTTGCTTTCATGGGTTATTACTGTGAAAGCATCGAAGGTAGATATTATTTACCTTTATTTTTTCTTTAGAATTGTATACTGTACATAAACATGAGCACAGGATCACTGCCCCCTAGACTTCATATTCTCTTGCTGCTTGTCTACACTTGATCCCGATTATAACATAACTGTTTCCACAGCAACAGACTGACAACACGTCACAAGTCTGTAATGTCAGCAGTAACAGCAGATGAGCGACAGTGAGGACAATGGGCCAGCGTAAAACTAGCAAAACCTAATGGTATGCTATGTCACCCACATCAATTATGGTTACCTGGTATGGTTGTGTTATTTCTGTCATCAAATTGTTTGCATTGGAGCCCCCACACCCCCAATTAAAAAAAAGGCAGACACAGAGGGTGTATGGCTGAGCACAAACTGAAACAAAATGCTAAACCATACCAGCTAACCCCAAGCAGCACAACCAGTGTAGCCCACCATTACACTAATCCTTAGTCTTCCACAAACACATGCACATGAAGTATAGGGAGCAGTGATCCTGGTTTCATGTTAGATGTGTTTTGAGTGTGTGAAAACTGAAAAGCAAACAACAGAAAATGTGAAATAGGAGCTGACAATTTTTAAAAGTATGTTTTTCAAAAGTTTACCTTGTGACATCAGGAACTCTTTCAGTAGTAGAAATTGTGCTGTAAAATGTTTTTCGACAGTGGTTTTATTAACTGTACACAGGAGCAAACTAATTGAACATGACCTCTTTAAAATCCGTACACAACAATTACCATGGACACTTGATATTTAAAACTGGGCGTGCTTGTAGCCAACACACAGGGACTACTTCATGAGTCCAATCCAAACCTAGCAGAGATTATTATCTTCATAAATATTAGTGTTTAAATACACCAAGTTATTTGAGATAGGGGAGGGCAGGTAAACATCTGCAAGCCAATTCAGTTTAAAAATAATGCACTATTTAATTCCAAAGCTCATCATTGGCCCCTACACAAACTGCACCGGCTGTGCAGAAAAAGGAGTTGCACTTTACAGCGCAGACATTTTCAGTCTTAAATAACTGATATCATTTATGTCTGAAAACTGCATTCTATTTATCAGCATCATGTAATATTGTGTGGCATGTGAAGCGGCTATTATGAACTAAGGGCCCCATATTCAAAAGGTTAAAGTGGCACAAACTGGGTTTGTTCCATGCTAACCTGTAATTGTGCCAGCTGTCGGGGGCATGGCCATATTTAAAGGCCACTTATGCATGGAGCACCCCTGATAGTGCCATCACTTACAGTGTTGCACTGCGCCTATGCAAATGAGGGATTCCCTCAAGAGTATGTGGTGCAGCACAATACTGAAAGTTTTCAGAGGTGTCTAACATCTGTCAGTGTGGTGCAGTTTAATGTTTCCAAAAATCAGCCCTTAACAGTGCACAGAGGAGGTGGGTGCCCCACACACCGTCCACACACTCTCAAGGGCTGGGTACCCTTGTGGTCCAGTGATCCCTCTCTAGCTCTGATCCCCTTAAAATTACATAAGCAGACATCCCTGGCGATCCAGTGGTCTCTCCCTGTCCCTGATTTCCTCACATGTATCAAATTAGACATCTCTGGTGGTCCAGCGATCCCTCTCTAGCCCCGATCCCCTCACAAGTACACAGGCAGACATCCCTGGTGGTCCAGTGGTCCCTCCCTAGCCCCAATCCCCTCACATGTATCAAACTAGACATCGTTTGTGGTCTAGCTGTCCCTCCCTGGCCCCAATCCACTTACAAGTACATAGGCAGACATCCCAGGTGGTCTAGCAGTCCCTCCCAAGACCAGATCCCCACGGGTTCTTTCTGAATTTGTAATAAATAAAATAAATAAACATAGCTGAAATGACAGTCATCACTGGTGGTCTAGTGGTTCCCCCTCCCAAACCCCAACTTGTTCATAACATACATCCAAGGATCCATGGTGGTCTAGTAGACCCCCAACCTGGCAGGTGCTGTCCCACCACCCCGCTCCCCCATCTCACCCTGCCAGCCGGTGACCAGGACAGCCCTCCACACACCACCATGGTCATCTGAAGACTGAGCTCTCATGGCACGACTTCTGTACAATTATTGTACCATACATGCACCTTGAGAGCTCAGTCTGTGGCCTGCCATGGTGGTGTGTGGAGGGCTGTGCCGGTCGCTGGCTCTTGGGGCAGGATGGGGGAGCAGGGTAGTGGGCAGTACCTGCCAGAGTGAGGGTGGGCTGGGGAGTGTACTAGACCACCAGGGACTGCTAGATGTATGTTACGGGCAAGCTGGGGTTTGGGAGGGGGTACTGCTAGACCACCAGTGATGACTGTCAATTCAGCTATGTGGGGACTGGGCATTGGGAGGGACTGCTACACTACCAGGGGTGTCTGCCTATGTACCTGTGAGGACATCGGGGCTAGGGAAGGACCGCTGAACCAACAGGGATGTCTGCTTATGTACCTGTGAAGGGATTGGGGCTAGGGAAGGACCGCTGAACCACCAGGGATATTTGCCTATGTTCCTGTGAAGGGATTGGGGCTATGGAGGGACTGCTGAACC
The DNA here is from genome assembly GCA_016271365.2 of Neoceratodus forsteri. Lineage (NCBI taxonomy): Eukaryota > Metazoa > Chordata > Ceratodontiformes > Ceratodontidae > Neoceratodus > Neoceratodus forsteri. Next base: position 928,231,330 of record CM028130.1, on the reverse strand, counting down.
ACCAGGGATATCTGTTTTGTAACATGTGAGGGGATCAGGGCTTGGGGGGAACTGGGCCTGGCACGCTCAGCTGATGTGCAGCATGCAGATAAGCCCACAATAGGCATGCAAATGGATCGTTAGTGCCATACGTACCCAATGGGATCATCTGCATGTTTGGGCTGAAAATTGCCCAAAGGGGCTGCAGCACTAGCCAGTGTGTACTGGGCTTTACCCCATGGATGGCTTTTGGCCCAACACGCTGGAAGTGCAGCACACAGCATGGTGACCGCTGGCTGTAAGCCATGTTACCATATCCCAATATTCAGACCGATAGTGCTGTCAGTTCAGATTGCACTATCAGTTTGAATATGGCACCACAGCCGGCGGCCCTATTTTTTCGTGTGGTGCCCCTATGTGCTTGCTCAGCCAGCCAGCTCTGAATATGGGACCTTAAGGGATAAACTGAGTGAATGCTTGAGCACATATGGGCAACAGCAAATGCATTTCGATTAGCCTTTAGTCAGTGGCTTTACTAACATTTTAATATAAAATGCACATCTCATGGTTCCGTGGGAACTGTAAGAACCAAATCACACTGTTATACTACCTTTAGACTCACTGATCAGAACTCAACATATCAAACAATTATAAATAATAACATATAAAATAATAATGGTGCATTTGTCTGGAAATAACAGCAAACTCAGAATCATCACATAATCACAGAATTCTGTGATAATTCTGATTTTCTGCATGTGATGGCAAGCAAACTCTCATACATGTCTTGGTCAAAGCCTCCATTTTAGATCCCACTAATGTAATTGAACTCAACTCATAATTTTACTAATTCAAGCAGACGTTGCTCCATTTCTCATCAGGGGCTAGTTTCTGAACCCTGATCCCTACCCATTTACTTATAGAAGCTGGGCTACAGACAGCATTTTCCTGGCTTTCTGTGGTTTCTGCTCACTACGTTGTCCACCTCCACAGTGGCTCCAGCAGTAAGATGACTCTTACCCATTTTTATCAGGTCTGGTGACAGAAGCTTCAGGCTGTCTCTGCTCACCAGAGTATGGCACTTAGTTGCCCTTCTCCCAGTGAGTCCTGGCCATTCACACTTCAGTATCTGCTCTCTGGACAGTTGCTGCTGGTCAGTTTTTAGCATAGGTAAGATGACCATGAAAAGAAAAACGTGTCAGGAGTCGGAGAGCCATGCCACCTCAGGATCTCCACACTACTTGGTCACCTACAGTTCTGTGATGCACAAGCTCAACTAAGCTTTGATTTTTGAAGAGCCCACGACCAGTGCTCACCACACCCGCATGCCACTGATCCACTGAACAACCAGCAAATTGCGGCACTACTCATGCAGAGAAGGTGTGATAGGATTTTACTTGTTCTTTTGTTTTTCTGATGCACAGCACCTTCCTTATCTAACTTAGTGTAACCCCCCTGCAAATGGGGGTTCCCAAAAGACTTCCAGGAGCTTGCTTGAATGCTCCAAGCCTGAATGGTGTTTGGCATTTAAGCCATTTATCAGTGAGTGTTTTTAGAGCCTCTGGTACTGTCTCTTTAAGAGCTGTCTGCTTGCAGACATAATTAGTTTATATGGGGGGACTGTGTGCTTCTCTGAGTACCACTCGAGCTGCTGCCAATTCACTTCATTTTGCAGTCACTAGGAGTGCAAAGGAACCTATCTGAAAGATGTAACTGTTTGCCAGAAATTATTTAGAGTAATAATGAAATTACAGTTTGTCTAACCTGCTTTCTTTGCAGTCAGAACTGTGTCTGCTAGTTCCCCATTCTAGTTTTGAACTGCTGAACTGGACCAATCAGTGTGGGGTAAGCTAGCTCTAAAATGGTGCCTTGGACGAATCAGAACTTGACTCATAATCTGAGCCAGCCACAAGAGGATTGTATGGGCAGTGACTCTGGGAGATGTAGTTTAGACTTCAGTGCCTTTTTGGACCAACAGCAGCAGTCTATTGTGAGTGACAGCCAATCCAGTCAAGAACTGGGAGGAACTCAAAGGAAGTGCCCGGTTTTGTCGGTTGAAAGTTCAGTTGAGCAGTGAAGAAGGAAGGAGCCCTGTGCTTTTTCAGTGTGCAGTTTTAGTCAAAAAACGCGTGTAAGGCCCAGAGTTCCGGTCTGCAGCTTGTGTAACAGCTTGTTAGGACTGAATCCGCCCTGTGAAAAGAATCAAAGGATCTCTGAAGAGTAGAAACCAGGCTCACCCTGTAGAAGACTGGAGGAATTGCTGAAAATTGCATTCGTCTGTCAGAACTGAATCTGCTGTGTGTTCTCCCGGTATTGTGCAGTAATTGCGATCGGGATACAGATGCAGCCTGCCTGGTATAGTGCTTTCTTTATATGGATGTGTGAAGAGGTTTGTGTACCTCAAGTGAGCCCTGCTGACATTGAAGGACCCTATCTTATTTGGAGGTCGTGAGTACTAATTCAGGGTCGCCCTGTTGAATTGCCACATTAAATCCAAATGGAATTACTGTACTGCTGACTGTTTAATTCTCCTTTTCTCTGTGAAGGGCCCCTACCAGCTGCCACGGTTTGGACTAGCCACTAGGGCTTGGGTACCCAGGGACAGTAACTGATAGGGATAGGCCTGTGCACAGAGCCATAGGTAGATTATTAGAGTGATAAGCTAATTAACCTGATTTCTGTCCTTGTTATATCCCCTAAATAAATCAGAGCTGCTTGTTTCAGCAAAGTTATACTGCCTGGAGGTATTTGTCTATGTTAAAGTACTGTACTGTGATTGTTGCACTGTATCTCATTTCACAGGAGGTCCCAGTGCCGAACCAGACCTGGGGTAAGTGTATACTGTGAAGGTAATTCTGATATATTGTGTGGGCCACTAGTGGGAAGAAAGGGGGGTTGCAGTGTCCCAGAGGGCTGTGACCAAGTTAGTTTAACTATTGCAAACCCTGACCTCTGGGTGGAGGCATCCGCCATTGGATCCAGGCCCCTCAACCTGTTAGTGGCAAATCAGGCAGGGGTAGTAGCCCCTGGGATAGCGCCATCTAGGGGTTACATTAGAAACAGAGAAACATAGACTGATGGCAGAGAAGGACCATTTGGCTCACCTAGTCTGCCCATTTCCCTACCTATTGGATAAGCTGCAGATCCTAGTTAACTAACAGACTAGTTCTTCCTACCCCCCCACTATAATTGCCTTATGTCTGTCCTATGCATTCTTGAATTCCCCCACTGTTTTTGACCCCGCGACCTCCTCAGAAAGGCCATTCCATGCATCCACCACACTCTCTATGAAGAAAATACTTCCTCACATTGCCCCTGAGCTGTCCCCCTCTATCTTCAAACTGTGCCCCCTTGTTCTTGCACATCTCTTTTTCTGAAATATGCTACCCTCTTGGACTTTATTGAGTCTCTTGAGGTACTTGAAGGTTTCTATCATGTACCCTCTCTCCCTCCTTTCCTCGAGGATATACATATCAAGCTCCTTTAGTCTCTCCTCGTATGGTTTCTGGTGCAGACCCTGCACCATTTTAGTTGCCCTCCTCTGGACTGCCTCCATCCTGTTTATGTCCTTGCGGAGACGGGATCTCCAGAACTGTACGCAGTACTCCAGATGGGGTCTCACCAACTGTCTACAGAGGGATGACAACTTCCTGTTTTCTACTGGTGATGCCTCTCCCTATGCATCCCAGTATCCCCCAGCCCTCCTTACTGCCTTCTCACATTACCTGTCTGCCTTTAAGTCATCTGATATGACTACCCCCAGATCCCTTTCCATTTTTGTTGTTGTTAGTAGCCCCCCCCCCACCCCATTATGTATTCTTGCCCTGGGTCTTTGTTTTCCAGGTGCATTGCTTTGCAATTCTTTGCATTGAATCTAAGCTGCCATACTTTCGACCATTCCTCCACCTTGCCAAGTCCCTTCTCATCCTTTCCAACCCCACCTTGTGTATCAACCCTGTTGCAGATCTTTGTGTCATCTGCAAAGAGGCATACTTTTCCTTCCAGTCCTTCTACAATGTTACTTATAAAAACATTAAAAAGGACCGGCCCCAATACTGAACCCTGCAGTACCCCGCTAGTAATCCCCCTTTCTTCGATGTGGACTCCATTTACTATTTCTCACTGTGTCCTGTTGTCCAGCCAGTGTTTTACACAGGCTACCACCCTAGGACCCAGTCCCAGGCTGGCTAACTTGTTTATTAATCTTTTGTGTGGAACTGTGTCAAATGCCTTGCTAAAGTCTAGGTAGACCATGTCCACAGCCCCTCCCTGGTGTACTACTTTGGTCACCCAGTCAAAGAAATCTATTAGATTTGTTTGACATGACCTTCTGCTGTGAATCCATGCTGCCTTGGGTCCTGTGCCCCACTGGCCTCTAGGTACTCAACAATTCTTTCTTTTAGATCTTTGTTTTCTGGTGCCACTCCTATCTTTACAGAACAGAACATTAGACTGGTGGCGTACAACAAAGGCAGAGGGGTCCACAATGTTGCTGCTGTGGCCCCCTATCCAGTGTCTGTTTTCATTTCTGTATCCCTGCCCCTCTTCGTAGTCTGCATGGTCTCTGACCTACATGCTGCTCCCCTTCATATATGCATTGATGTAGAGTTGTGCAGAACAGAGGGCGGGGGGGCCCACTCGAAAATCTCCATGTATCCGGCCAGACCTGTCTGACTTTGCCTTGTGCTGTACTGCCTCCACCTTGCTGCATTTCCTTCCTCAGGCTTGGGCTGCAGTACCTTGTGCAGTATTCCAGGCGCGGCCACTCTAGTGATCTGTACAGTGGCAAGATCAACGTTGGCCCTCTACTCTTATCCCTCTCTCTCTATGCAAGCCAGCATTTTGTTTGCTTTATTCATTGCTCTGTTGCAGTGTGCAGATGTTTTTAGGGTCTCCGATAACATCACCCCTAAATTCTTTTCTTCCATTGTACTATTAAGCACCAACCCCCCCAACCCACCTCACCTCATATTGCACTCTTGGGTTCCTTCTGCCAGTTTGCATTACTTTGCATTTTTTAGCATTGAAGTTCGGCTGCCAAATCATTGACCACCTCCCCAGCCTTCCCAGATCCTTACTTTGCTTCTTCTCCTCATTCCATGTCTAACCTTACACAGATCTTTGCATTATCTGCAAAGAGACAGATCTTACTCTTGATACCAGATGCAAATATTGAAGAGGACCAGATTGGTACCAACTCCTGATGTACCCTGCCAGTCACTTCCCTCACCTCTGAAAACTCCCTATTCACTACCGCTCTCTGTGTTCTACCCTTCCCCCAACCAGCTCTCTATTCAATTTGTCATCTTATTCACTACCTCTAGGTCTCTAATCTTTTGAACAGCCTCCTCTGGGGGATGAAGTCAAAGGCCTTGCCGATGTCAAGGTATACTATTGAATTGCCTGCAGCTGTGGTCATCCAGTTGAAGAACTCAACCAGATTAGTCTGGCAAGACCTTTCCTTCATGAACCAATGCTGTCTGGGGCCCTGCACCCGTTTCCTTCTAGGAAGTGCGCCAGGCTCTCCCTCAGTAGAAACTTCATGATTTTCCCTACTATAGACATCAAACTGACTGGGCTATAGTTCCCTGGCCCATCCCTATTCCCACTCTTGAATAGCTGTACAACATCCACTGTTCTCAGGTCCCTAGGGACCATCCCTGTGTTTAGTGAGCAACTGAAAATGTCTGCTAGTGGCCCTACGATAACCCCTTCTACCCACATAACATCCACTGATGTTAGCTGTCTGGTTCCATAGATTTATTTACTTTCAATCCCGCTAGCTTTTCCAGCACCACCTTCTCTGTTGTTCAGACTTTTCCCTCACTGTCTTTGCTCCCCCATTCCTAATCCCACAACCTGGCAGTGGCCCATCCTTCTCCTTAGTAATACTGAGCAAAAATATTTGTTCAGTATATCTGTCTTCCCCTTGTTCCCCTCGTCCTACCCCTCCTGCTCTTAAGTCTTACTATACCCCTTTTGACCTTGCACTTCTCTCGCATGCACCAGATGAATGCCTTATCCCCATTCTTCACTCCCTTGCCAACCAGAGCTCTGTCTCCATTTTGAAGTTACTATTTTCTGTCCTAACCCCGCCTGCCACCACCGACCCTTCAGGAGAGACACATTGTCATCCCACTACCCGTAACCCTACTCAAACGGACCTCTGAACCCCATGGAGCCACAGATTACCCCCTGGGAGGGGATGAAGTGTGGGCACATAAGCCCCATAACTTACATTGCGTCGGTCCGAGGTCCGTCAGGTGGGCACTGGCATATCATGGGCACAGATTGGTCTCCCCATCTTCCCAGTGGTGGCAGGTTCTTTCCATGTTTTCTCCCTCCCTGTACAGTGTGTGTGACATCCCCAGACATCATGGTGCATTAGTGCCGACGTCCACACTGTACAGTGGCCATGTCCCTTCCCCTAGTGGAGCTTGCAGCACTCTGAGCCTCCGCTCAGAGTCGTGCAAGTATTGGGCATCAGCCAGATCCCTCCCCGGAGAAGGTGAGCTGTTGTGGGATGCTCCAGCCTGTCTCCCCTCGGCCGATCCACCGGTGACCCAAGTCCACTCCTGAACCCTGGTCACCGGCGTGGTGCGAGGTGTGTTGTCCAGCGCCTCAACCCTCTGTGCCACCAGGCCAACTTCTGTCTCCATTTTGACCTTCCTTACCTTCCTGGTTGTTTCTCTTATTGTTTCCAGGTACTTCACTCTCATTTCTCTGGTCTAAGTCCCCTGCCTCCACTGTTCCTCCTGCCATTGTACCCTTAAAGCTGTGTTCCATGAACACATTACCCACACTTGCTTCCCCTTCTCTGGTCTAAATGGCCCATTCCCCTTCCCATTGCACCCTGAAAGATCTGCAGTGTGAACACACTACCCATACTTGCTTCCCCTTTTCTAGGCTAAGGCCCCTTCCCCCGCTGTTCCTACTCCCACTGTACCCTGAAGGTTCTGGTCTGCAAGTAATGCACTAACACATACCTTCCCCATTCTCTGGTCTAACCTACACCACAGCTGTTCCTTCTCCCACTGTACCCTGAGAGCTCTTTGCAGTGAACACACTACTGATATCTGCTCCAGAATCTAACCCTCTTGTCCCTCTCTCCCATCCCCACCTTTCACCCTCTTACCCCATCACTTCCTATTCCACCCTCCCATCCCTCTCCATCCCTGGTCCTTCAGTGGTTGGCTCTACTCCCCAGCATGTGGCATTTATACTTCCCAGAGATTAATTAGCCACTGTCAGTACTACTTAGGAAATGTTTCTTTCAGCAACATACCCCCGTATTCTTTTCTGTTGCTCATTTATTCTCGCCAGCGGCATGTGTTTTTGTACTATAGAAATACAAAATCACTCATACCCCCATAATGCAAAGCATCATGGAATATATATATGCAAATTACCAGGAAAATTTAGTCTGGTTCTGCTTTAAATAGGAATGCATGGTGCTAAATGGCCTCTCACACAATCTTCAATGGGAGGGAAGAGATTGTGGGGGTATATGTGATTTTGTATTTCTTTGAAACCTGGGGCCCAATTTAGGAAGGGTTGTCAGCTGCAAGTCCCCAGCATGCTGAACAGATGGCGCAAGGGGCTTGCAGTGGACATTTGGTGCCAACCGGGATTCATGATTGGGTGCACCAGATGCTGCATGTTAGACCAGCTCCCCCGGCCTAACTTTGTGTCCAAGGGGGATGCATTTTATGGAACTTGCGCTAAACCTTTAGCACAAGCTGCCATAAACTGTAGAAAAAGTAAAAAAGTGCCAGCCCTTTCTGAATTGGGCTATATTGTGCAAACGGGCATTGGTGCAGCTGCACTAAACACTGTGGATTACGCTGGGTTTGGTGTAAGCCCTGCTTCATTTTTTGTGAATCAGGCCCCTGGATTTATTGCCAATGCCCTTTTTGGCTAGCCTTTCCCTTAGTGCTTTTGTGCTGAGGTTCTTTGTCTTGTTACATACCACAGTTCCATTTTTGTTCACCTTTTAGGTGCATATTGTTTTCATGGAAACAGAATTTGATGATGGAAAGAGACCAAAAGTCCATCGAGTCTGACCTTACTACACTACCTCACCTCACTCACCTACAGTACTGGTGGGCTGTATCCCCCCCCCCCATTATTCCACCCTCAAACCCTTGCTGCCCCCTTCAAAACTACATGTAGCCATGTCTTGTTCCAGCTGTGGTTGAACTTGTTAAGGGTAGCTGCCTCCACCATTTCTGCTGGCAGTCTGTTCCATGCTCCACCACCCTTTCAGTGAAGTAGAACTTCTTCACATTTCTCCCGAACTAGCCTCCCATCAACCTCCAGTTATGCCTCCAAGTGACAGGGTTTACTCACGTCGGTGCGAAAGTTAGCAGGGTGACCATTATTAGGGCGACAGTACAATTCTGATCACAATACCAGGCATTGTGCCGCCTGACCCTGAGTGCGCAAAACAGAGCAGGGCATGTCAGTGGTCTTTGCAGGGGGCTGTGCCCCCAGCACCCCCCAAAAGTTATAATAATCACCTCTATGGTGGAGGCGTATTGGGGAAGGGGCACAATACCTGTGCGGTGCTCTCACTGCAGGGTGCACCAACAATCAGTTTGCCACTGTGACAAGTGAACTGGTTGTGTGGCCCTCATTCCACCACCCTAATTCCATCACTCCTTCAACAGGATACCAATGACTGCATCCCTATTTCTTACAAATAGGTCCTCACTGTTTGTCTTGATTATACCCCAGAGAAATTTATGTTTCAGTCATATCCCCTGCTTCCACCTGGCTTCCAGCGAATACATGTTATGGGCCTCCAGCCATTCCTTGTGGGATCTACCTTGCTTGCTCTGGCTCATCCTGGTGACCCTTTGCTGTACTGAACCTAGTCTGTTGATGTCCTTCCTCAGATGAGGGCTCCGGATCTGGCATGGTACTCCAGATGAGGCCTTACCAGAGATCTGTACAGTGGCAGAATCACCTGGTTTCCATTTGCACTAATTTTTACTTGTTTGTACTGTACTTACATTGTTATTTTGTTTTTAATTATATAATGTATTCTTCTATATACCCTTCCCCCAGGTCACACCTGGAAACATGCCTCGACTCATTCTGGCTCTTGTTCACTTATTAAACTGCTCTCTATTGTAAATTCAGGTTTGTCCCCAATGCACCCTTTACCGCAGGACACATCTAGAAATGAGCTATCTCAGCTCAACGTACTCCTCCTGGATAATCTTTTAAAAAATATCAAGAAAAAATTAAATTCTTTCTAAAACTGCATTGTTAGGCACCGTGGCCCCCATATTCAGAAGGTTAGTGTGGCGCTAACATGAATAGCTAACTGGACATAGCACATCTGAATGGGGTGGAGCCATATTTAAAGCTGCACAGTGGATATCACAATCACATGTGCCTATACAAATGAGGAAACCCATTTGTATGCAGGGTACAGTGGTATATTCAAAAGATTTTGGAAGCACTAAAAAGCTGCCAAGCCAGTGCTATTTACCACTTCCAAAACTCTACTCTTACCAATGCACACAGCGATGAGTGACCCCTGCCCTCCCCCACAGCAGGACTAGTGCCAGCGACACCCTCTGCCTTCCACCCAATCTCTCTTGTAATGTGAATAGTATTTCCCTGGTAGGCTAGTGGCACCCCCTCCTTTGCTGATTCCTGTTATAATAGTGATTATAGATTGCTGGAGCATCCCTGACCAATTACAGCCCTCCCATCAGTTGCATGTGAGGTACTCTTATTATTGTAAGAGTCAAGGGCTAAACCACTGTAATGCTCGATGACTGCTTGTGCCCTTAACTGTATTAAATTAAAGAAGTATTTTTTTATTTAATTTATTTATTTATCAAGTCTAGGATTACAAATACCTTTGAGCCTTGGCTCTTTAACAAAGGTTCCACGTCAGAGAAATACAAATTATGGGGAACATCAAGACAGACATTACAACAATGTGGACATTGCAAACAGAGTACAGATTAATACAATTCAAGGGTAGCATTGTAACAAGGCAGCCAGCGGCATTTGTCAAGAGAAAATAGACAACAGATAAGAAGTGCCAGAGTCATTGGGGGGAGAAGGAATGTATGAAGGGTGGGGAGAGGGTGAAAAGTGCAGCATTGGGTATACCAGGATGTGAGGGTAGAATCCAGTGGGGGGGACCACTAGAGCAGGAAGGGACGTGGAGAAACATGGTTAAGTTGGGCAGTCACAGGAGCTGTTGGTAGTGAAACAGTCCCGGAGCCTAGTTTTAAACATACCAATTGTTGGGGCAGAGGAGATGGTTGGGCTGAGGCCATTGAACCAGAGTGGCGCTCGATAAGAAAAAGAGCATTGTCCCTGTGAAGTGTGACATTGGGGGACTTTCAGTAGCTGTAGCGTGGATCTCCTAAGGCACCATTTGTTAATTCCATGTTGTAACAGAGTTGAGACCCCAGAAGGTGCAAGGCCAAGATAGATTTTTTTCGCCATGGAGCAGGTGAGAAACTTTATGCGGTTTGATAGTTGGAGCCAGCCGGTCTGAGTGTACAGGTCACATGTGTGGGTGAGATGGTGAGCACCAGTGATGAGCTGACATGCCTTATTTAAGGCAGTTGAGAGGCGTCTAAGGGTTGTGGTTGTGGCCAAGCCATGAATGATGAGACCATAGTCTATAACAGAGATCACAGAGCTCAGGACTGCAACCTTCAAAGCTTCTGGCGTGAAGTGTGATCTGTGTCTGTAGAGGAGACCAAGACATGTATTAGCAGCTCTAGCTACAGTACATTATCTACATGAAGTCCATAGGAGAGATTAGGGTCAAACTGTATCCCTAAGTATTTGAAGGACCCCACCTGATCTAGAGTGTTCCCTGGGTGGTGAAGATAGCCAAGTGGTGTAGCTTGTGTGGGTTATGAGAGTTGCAGAAGAGCATAGATTTGGTTTTCTTGTCATTGAGGACCAGTTTATGATTAAGAAACCATGTCTCTACAGAACTGAAACCAAGTTGAAGGCTGTGTTGAAGAGTTGCAGGATCTTTGTGAGTGGAGAATACAACAGCATCATCGGCATACAGTATGATCTGCTCAGAGCAGTGGTAAGGGAAGGAGTTTAAGAAAAGGCTAAAAAGGAGGGGCCCCAGTATGGATCCCTGTGGGACACCCGAGTGAACAGGCAGGATGTCAGAAAGAGCGTCCACAATTTTTACTCTCCGCGACCAGTTTTCTAAGTAGCTTTTAAACCAGAGAGAAGAGTCAGATGATAGCCCAGCATTTACTAGTTGGTGAATTAGTAGTGCATGGTGTACTGTATTGAAGGCCTTGGAGAGGTTGACTAAAATGGCCCCTGTGAGAAGGCCGTTGTCAAGGGATTTGTGCAAAGCTCCAGTGAACTCAAGAAGAGGTGTGGTGGTTCTGTGACCTTTCCGGAAGTCATGTTGTTGTGGACAAGGTATATGGTATTTATCCAAGTGGTCGGTAAGTTGATCAGCCACGATGCTCTCGAGTGCCTTAGAGAGTGGGGGCAGTATGGAGATTGGGTGATAATTTGAGTGATTCATCTTATCTCCACTTTTATGGATGGGTGTCACGGTGGCTGTTTTCCATAGGTACAGGAATTTTCCACAGCTGAGAGAGAGGTTTAGGATTTTTGTTAATGGATGAATTACCTCATCGAGGGTGAGCAACAGAAGCTTAAGGTCCAGGGTGTCGCTACTAGGTCTAGATTTAGAGATAGCTGCAGTAATATAGCGGCGGGCTTCATTCAGTCTTACTTTCCTGAAGTAGAAGAGGGGAGGGTTAGACTGAGGGGCTGAGGTATTTGGGGAGTAGGCCCTGTTTTTGAAAAAGATATAGGGTAGAACAGCACTAAGGTCTGAAAAAGCCATGTTAAAGATGTTTGCGATCACCTTGGGGTTGAGGGTTGAGGATCCATCAACCATTAACATGGCCGGAGAGGTTTTTGGCTGCTTCCCTGTGACATCCTTGATATTGTCTCAGAAAGCACGACCATTTCCCCATGTATTGGTGAGAGCGTCTTTGTAATAGGTGGATTTCATTAGCCATATGGCTTTTGTGCAGGCATTTCATGCTTGTTTGTAATTTTGTATGTCCAGTTGTTCACCAGTGGCCCTGGCAACTGCCCAGAGGTGATCCCTTAGTTTCAGCTGTGAGAGCAGAGCAGTGGTGACCCATGGGTTAGAGAGAAATTCTGTTTTGCACCTTTTAGCAGGGGCAAAGAGGTCACATGCTTTGTTGAAAATTGAGATGAAGTGATCAAGAGCCAAGTTAACATCTGTTGCTTCATAGATGGGTAGCCAGTCTTGTAGAAGCAGGTATTGTTTGAGATGTGGAAGTTTTCCACGAGGAAGGACTCTGCTAGCGATAATTTTGGGAGGGGGCTTAAGGAATTTGTTAGACCATGCACACATGACTGGGGAGTGGTCACTGAGAGAGCCTAGGAGAACGGTCGTACGAGAAATCCTTATGGGGTGAGTGGTGAGCACCCAATCCAAGAGGGTACTGGTGCCGTTCTTGTAGTTAATCCTAGTAGGGGAGTTTACCATTTGTGTGAGGTTAGCAGCTGAGATGGAGTCTTTATAGGCACTGGCGCTCGATGCTAACCAGTTTATGTTGAAATCCCCTAGTAGAATAAGTTCAGCTCTGGAGGATGACAGTTGATAAAGTTTAGGACATAGTTGAAGCCATGTTTAGGGTCCCTGGGCGGGATGTATGGATGCTGTCAGCAATCCATAATAATTTTATGGTTCCATTTGGGGGGTCTCTTATGGATATAAAAATATAGCCTCTTGCATTCTTTGGACCACAGAACTGCTCACCTTTTGGTTTTGCAGTTCTCTGTTCCTAAGAACACGTGTGGTGACATGCTTATATCCATAAGAAACCCTCCAAATGGATCCATAAACCTATATAGAATATCTGGTAATAAAATGGTACCACCCTCCAGTCACAGTCCCCTTTATAATAACAAGATTCTCTTGTAGTCTGACAGAATCACCTCTTACTCTGATCCCCATTATAAATATTGAGAGATTTCCCTGTAGTCTAGTGATGCTCCCCCACTGCAATCCCCATTATATAACATAGTACACAGCCCATCCACTGAATGCCCCCCCCCATTCATCATTGATGCACTCAAAAAAGTCCATTCAGTACTATGGAAAGAGCATTCAGTGGCAAACAGCACAAACCCTCCAATCTCACTACCTTGCCTGGCTATTGTCTGAATGACAGGGACCAAGTGCACATGTGCTGCATGTTTATATATTGATACATCCTCTAAGACCACTCTTACAGTTGTTAGGGTTATCAGGACTACTCACCTCTTTTTTTGTTAGATGCTTTTTACTCCACTACAACTGATTGGGCCCCATCGGTCCTGGCCAGGACTTATTTCAGCTCCACTGCACCCTGGCTTATTCCCCAGGGCAGGGCCATTGGGGGTGGACCCTACCCTCAATGGAGACTCTGGTGGTACATTCAGAGCAAAAGCTGCAATCGGCAGTGTGGGGCCTGTGATGAGGGGTGGGCATCCTCCTGAAGTGGTCAGGGAATTTCTCCTGCTGGGTTGTGCCCCGCCCCAGAATGCCACGCTCTAGCGCATATGCTAGCTGTGCATGCCAATGCACTGGAGCAGGTCAATGACTTCTCATCTAATTCCACTGCTCCAACAGCACTGCTAGTGCATTGGCATCCAATCTTCCTCCCTGTCTGAGGTGGAGAGCATCTTTTGGGATGCCCTGCTCACTTCTGCCCGTTGGCCCTTTGATGACTCGGGCTCATTCCCAAGCCTGGGTAGTTAGTGTCATTCCCGAGCCTGGGTAGTTAGTCTCATTCCCGAGCCTGGGTAGTTAGTCTCATTCCCGAAACTGAGTAGTTAGTGTCATGGGTGGTAGCTCTACTGCTGTGCCAGTGGGCTGGCTAGAACTGCTCACCTTTGGTTTGCAGTTCTCATACCTTAAGAATGTATGAAAAGTTACTCTCGCAACTTAAGGCTGGTTTCAGAGGATGTAATAACATAAAATGGCTTGGATATACAAAGCAATCTAATTGGCTGATCAGCATTCCAACCTGTGTAAATATTTCAGTAGGAGTGCATGCTGGATCTCATTATCCTGATCACTTACTTCATATCCATACAACTACAAAAAAATTGAAATGCTGACATTTGTTTCCTTTAATTTGCAAAACCTACTCCTCTTTTAAAATGTTCACACTTCACCCCTTCTAAAATGTTTCTCCCCAAAACCTAATCAAAATGTGTGATCCTTACTCCTGACAAAATATGAATCCCTTCACCACCTCTTAAATCTGTGCCTCTTACTCCTCCCAAAAATGTGATGCCTTACCCCTCCCAAAGTCTATACCCCTCACCAATCCCAACATTTCTGCTACTTACTCCTCTGAAGGTTTTCATGCTTCACTTCTGTCAAACTTTGCACTACTTACCCCTACTGAAAAATATACTCCTCGTACCTCATAAAATTTCCACCTTATACCTCTCTGAAACTTTGTGCCCCTCATCCCTCTCCAAATTTGCTACCCTCATCGTTTTTGAAAAGCATACCCCTTATCCTCCAAAAATTATTCCCTTTACCAACCCCCTCAAACTCTGAATCCCTTTCCATTCCACAACGTATACTGTAAAGTACACTTTAAGCATGGGGCTTAATGTTGTTAACTGCCACCCCTTTAAGAGCACTTAGGACTTGTATGCAACAATTTGTTGCACTGCCTGGCAATGCCATGTAATGCCTGCCAGTCAGAGAATTTGTAAATCTGGGGCTAGAAATCAGGAAGAGAACATGTCTGCTGTACAGAATAAACCTTTATTCATTATTTTATGCATCCATCAGTTATTCCAATGGTCCAGCAAGAGGTCCTCACCAGCAGCAGCAGATGGGTCTGGCAGACCACAGAGAAGGCAAGCGTCTTTTAGTGGCAGACCAAACCAAAACACCACACATGGTGGAGAATACGGCCCTTCTTCTGTCCAGACCCCATTTCATTTGTCTGCATCACTGAGTATCCCAATGTCATCATCCCAGTTTGTTTGAACTGTCCCGTGGTATAGCAGCCTGCAGCCCACCTACAGTAATAAAACTGTCCCAAAGCCACCTGGTTAATGCTGCTAGCCCTGAAGCTCAATGACAGAACTGTTCAAAGTTGCAGTTATTCAAACCTGTGCTCTAGAGAGCTATGAACAGACTGCGTCCCCCTCCCAGCTACCACCTCATGACAGAGCCTGAAGCTCCCTTCTGTCAAGCCAGCTCCCTGTGAAGCCTTCCTCTCTCAGTACGGATTGCAACCAAGCCACAAAGGAAACACAAATTGTTAAACCAGCCCTCCATGCTGCTGCCTCTCGGCTGTGGCTCAGAACCTCAAACAGCTGTTTGCCATTCTGCTTCCCTCAACCTGCGGCTTCCATTGTGCCAGCAACCACAGCAGACCTCAACTCCACTCCTCCTTGATTGCTGCCTATGTACCATGGATCCCTGACTCTCTATGCTTCCAAGCAGCAGCCTCCCTCAAAGAAGCAAGGGACCGTGGCTTACAGCACCAACATACAGACGCTCGTGTCCCTCTGCACTTCATGGCTGAGCTCCACTCTTCCAGATCAACTGCAGATCCAGACAGTCTCAGGGACTGAGGGCCTGAGTGCCACCAAGGGACAAACTGGAGCTCCACTCCCTCTCATCCGCAGCATCCTCTTGTTCCTGCAGCTACATGGAGTGTCAATGCCACCAAAGAACAAACCAAAGCTCTGCTGCCTCCCAACCACAACATCCTCTTGCTCCTGCAGTTGCACAGAGCCTCCGCGGCAGCAGTTCACCCACCCAGCATCAAACGACAAGCCTCTTCTGCATGGGGCTCTCTGACTTTCCCTGATTCTACAAACTGCAGCTCAGTGCCACTTCACATGCTCCGACTCCCAGACCAGAGGGAAAAATATATATATATATATATATATATATATATATATATACACACACACACACACATAGCGGCTCTGCTCCATACCTTATGGCTCAACCCTGCCACCCAGCAGTCATTCAGTCCCTCTGCACCACGTGGCTTCACCGCAACAGATCCACAGTCTCCTCCATCAAGGCCATGGTTCTCTTCACCAATGCGGACATACTACAACCACAACAAAAAAAAGGGGGGAGCACACAGAAATAAATATAGAGATTGGGGGCAGGAAAAAAAAAGGCCACAGAAAGAAAAAAAGAAGAAGAAGAAGCACAATAAACATATGGGGACAGCCAAATACACTCCCCGAGCTTCCAAGCTGCAAAGTAAGCCACACGGAGCCTCTGCTCCCCAACACATACATGCTGCCAAACAAAGCCACCGCTCGTCAATGCTGCAGAAAGGGGGAACACAGAAATTAAAATCAATCAAACCGAGCAAAGCAAAGAGCTCCATGCAATCCGGCAAGGCATAGTATACCTATGGGGGCATGACAAGAAAATATAAATAGAGGAAAGCCGAGGGAGATAAACCCAGGACAAGGAAATAATTAAAACTAAAACTCAAGCATCAGAAACAAAATGGAAAGAAGGCAGTTCAATAAAACAGAAAGCAGTCAGATTAATACAGTTTTCCCCATTTTGTCACTCACCACTGAAAACTCCCACCAATTTCAGTTGGAGAAGAAGGCATCAATGCGCCATTGCAGAGCAGCCAGTCAGCCTTGTGGAATAAAGCATCCATCTTGTGCACAGCAAAACAGCAAGGAAGGAAGTGAGCCTTAACCCCCCTCCCCCCGCTGGTAGCCCTCTTGCTACAGTCAGACCAGTGAAAACCATAGGAACTGTATGTCAAAGTTTGGTGACCATCCTGTGAAGGGCACTAAATTATCTCACTCCATTGAAATCAGTGGCAAACCTATTGAAATAAATGGACACTGCACAATTAACTGATTTTGCAACAAAACCTCTATTTAAAATAACAGACAACACAGAATTGAGTGGGAATTGTTTATTAAGATGCCATTCGATGAACTTGCTTACAAATAACTGTACTTTGTCTACAAAAATATTTTCTCTTGGCACTTCATCTACTCCATGACGTCCCATCTCCTGCATGACAGCAACTCCTTCTCATCCTTACGACCTACGCATGCTTAAACAAAGCTCGTCACCAACCACGATGTCTGAAGATGGTACAGATATGGGTGCCGGAGTGTCCGGAGAGCTATCTTCACCCACCTCAGTCATGTGGGGCTACAAAATAGAAAGCATCCTGCACGTCATCCAGTCATCCATCTCAGTTCAAGGAGCACCAGCTATGCAAGCCATTCAAGATGACCTGTCCTACATGAAAGCTGTTGCACCACAGTCCATGGTCCATATCAGCCTACAGCCAGTACCCTTCTTAGCCTTGCCTCACAAAGATGCTGTCGACTGGCTCGAAAAGTTCCAAGCCTGGATTTCTTTATATGGTTGGACTGATTTTTTTCCATATTTCCAATGCCTTGTGCTTGTTTCAGAGAGGGACTACCATTTCTTGATTCAGCACACTTCCAGAACAAGTCAAAGAAGATACTGCCACCCTGTATACAACCTTCAAAGACCATTTCCTCTAAGCACATCAACCCTAGTTATTGGAGTAGCAGCTGTGGGAATGCACCATGCAACCCTCTTTAGTCTCTAGAAGCCTTCATAGTGGACACTGAGTCTTGCTGCAAATGTCTGCAGAAACCTGAGAAAAAGCAAATCACAACCTTTGTCCAGGACTGCTTCCTCAGCTCCATCCTTGTGTAATCCAACAGAAACCAACAATCTGGATGGACACGATCCAAGCTGCATGACTTGCACAAGAGTCCATATTAATGTCCCAGGCCACCAGTGTACAAGAACTTCAGTTGTCACAGTTAGCCACACTTGCAACATGTGTCCAGCAGCAGCAATCAATGATAGACAGCCTCACTACAACTTTCAATAGTCTGCACGTCTGCTCAACTGCTTCTTCTGCTACCTCTATCAATGTTCTCTGACCATTTTAACAGTCACCTGATCCACCTCCACCTTCAGATGAGCCTGTGACCTGCCAGTGGTGTGGATTCAGAGGACACACTGCTGCTGTCTGCCAAAAGCTAAAGTACTACAACAGAAATCAAGAGAACCATAGGTGCCCACCACCACACAAGCAGCAAGATGATTGCAACTACTTCCTGGATCAGGGGAACACAGCAACTGACCACCCCTTCTGAATCTCGCAATTTAAACAAAGCGCACCCTGCAACTGTTAACTCAGGCACCCTCTCACTTCCAGGGGTAAAGGTACCTGTCATTAGATCACCACTCCTAGCAAACTAGGTACCTGTAACCATCGGAGATTGGTAAATGCGTGCCTTCATCGAGATTGGAGCAGAAATCTCAGTTATCAGTAAAAGTATTCTGAACAACCAAGCTATTCATCACGTACCTAATGTCTCTCCAGCCGACCTAAAGTACCATATCACAGCAAGTTCAGCTACAGTACCTATCACAGGCGTGGTCTATCTCAAACTACACTTTGGCTCACAGCAAGCTTCTGTCAAGTTCTAACTAGTGCCTGATCTACAACCTGCACTGATTCTTGGCCTGGACTTCCTCAAAGCTCACAAAGCCATCCTAGACTTTGCCTCAAACAAACTGTCACTAGATCCTCAGAGGTAACTCACAGCTATAGACTCAGTCTCTGTGCCTCCTCAGTCAGAGATGGTTTTGATTGCCAAGATTCGAGGTGAACCACTTCCACAAGGTGTTGTTGGCTTAGTCACAGGATCCTCCATGGTGCATTTGTCAGGTCTCCTTTCAGGAAATACCTTATTGAATGTATATGGTGGTGCAGTCTTTCAAAAATGCTCTTCAAAACTTCCAGCATCTCCAACAAAAAAGCAACAACTTTTGAAATTCCTAGAGAGTTACCCAGATGTCTTTGTAGGTCCAGATAACAAGCTCGGATGCTGTGATATCCTGCAACACACCATTGAAATGCAACCTAACCAGAAACCAATCTGTCAGTGAGCCTACAAAGTGGGACACAGCAGAAACAAGTCCTAGAGGACATAACCAAAGACATACTGGAACAAGACATTGTTGAAGAATCTACAAGTCCCTGGGGTGCACCGTGCTTGTTGGTGGTAAAAAAGGACAAAGGATATCACTTTGTGGTAGACTACAGAAAACTCAATGCCTACACTGTGCAGGATACTCATCCTTACCTATAACCAAAAATGCCTTAGAGAGTCTTGGTGCTGCCAGCCCTGCTAACTTCACCACTCTAGACCTTCAGAATGTGTTCTTCCAAGTTTTTATTGATCCAGCTTCTCATCCATACACAGCCTTGTGCTGCCACTTGGGACTTTTTCAATTCAAACATCTGCCTATGGGACTTTGGAACAGTGCAGCCACTTTTCAACATGTTATGGAAGCCGTACTATGTGGGTTGTCATGGAAATCTTGCCTAGTCTACCAGGACGATACCGTTACCTGGGACATGTTAGTTCTCAAGGCATCTCTCCAGACCCAGACAATCTTTCAGCAGTTAAAGACTATCCAGAACTTAACAATCTCAACTACCTTCAAGCTTTTCTGAGCTTCTCTGACTACTACTAAAAGTTCATTTGCAACTATGCCAAGACTGCAGCTCCATTGAACACCCTCACCAAAAAGGGATGTGACTATACATGGACTTTTGAATGTAAAGAGGTCTTTGGAACCTTTAAACAAAACCTAATCTCTTCTCCAGTGTTGGCCTACCCAAGGTTTGACCAACCCTTTGAACTCTATTAAGATACTAATTCCTTTGCAGTGGGCGCCATGCTCTATCAAATTCAAGATGGAAAAGAACGAGTTGTCTTCTATGCCGGATGCTCTTTCTTCAGCTGAGCAAAAGTATGGCATCACAGAAAAAGAATATCTAGCCATGGTATTTGTCATAAAGAAATTTGACTGTTACCTTCACTACTTCTCCTTTACAGCTATCGTTGATCACTCTGCCCTCAAATGGTTATTCAAAATAAAGGAACCAGTAGGCAAGTTCGCCCAATGGATTGCCATGCTGCAAAGCTACAACTTTGAAATTCGATACAGACCAGGTTGAGTTCACTCAAATGCCGATGGTATAAGCCAGAGATGATATCCCTCCGCTTCCTCCTCAACAGACAAAGAACCTGTTTACAAGCTCTTCCCTTCCACACCATGGATGTGCTTCCTGTGGACACTCCTACAGCACCTCAAGTTGCTTTGCTGCTCCCAACTACTTCTACAGAGAGACACACTAATCCTCAAGCAGCCGAAGAGCTTCTCATTTCCTCTACTTCTGATCTGTCCCTGGCAACCGTTAAAATGTAACAAAGAACTGATCCTCAATTCACAGACATAATCACATACTTAGAGTCTGGAACCTTACCACAACAAAAGAAGTATCGCCAGGATGTGCTTTTCTTTGCTCCGCAGTACTTCCTCAATGACGGTGTGCTTTTTCACATTTGGACCAAGGAAGGCAAGGGTCGTCGCATGGATAGAACTCGTGTACAGTTAGTTGTGCCAGCCTCTCTAATCAATCAAAATCTTCTCTCCACTCATGCCTCTCCACTCTCTGGAGGTCATATGGGAATCCACAGAACCATCAAAAAGACAAGGTTTCACTTCTTCTGGCTTCATATGAACAAAGACATTGTCCAATTTGTCAAATCCTGCCAGCCTTGCTCCCAAAGGAAGCCTCCTGCCAAACTGACAAAGGTACACATCATTCCAATGCCTGTAGCCACTGAACCATTTCAAAGAGCCAGCACAGAGATTCTTGGGCCCTTACAACATGCTCTGACTCTGGCAACAAATACATCCTTGTTTTTGTAGACTACCTAAGTTTTTGTAACTAATCCCCTTAAAAGACATTAAAGCTGCCACAGTGGCAAGTGCCTTCCTCAACACAGTCATTTGTCATAACAGTACCCCATCATACCTGCATTCAGACAGAGACACTAACTACCTTTCAACCATTGCTTGAGAAACCTGCAAATTTCTCGACATCAAAAAGACTCACACAACAAAATATCATCCACAATGCAACAGACAAAGTGAAAGAATGATGTCTACCATTCTCAACACACTCTCCAAGTACCTGGATGAAACTCACGACACCTGGAAGCATTTTGTTCCCTTTGTGTAATTTGCCTACAATATCGGCCTTTGTTTTGACACTACAGAGTACACACCATTCTTCTTAGTCCATGGACGTCACCCAAGAACTCCACTGGACAAGGATCTCTCACTGCTAGAGGTTCCGAAATCAGCTTCTTTTTTCATTATTCCTGTGCTGGAAAAGCTTAGACTTGCCAGACGTGTTGCAATCACCATGTTGGGCCAGAGAAAATCTGCAATGCAGAAAATGTCAGTAGCTAAGTCACATGAGCCTTCATTCTCTGTTCGGGACATTGTGTACTTATACCGACTTGTTCTTGTTCCGGGTGCTGCCAAGAAACTGCTTCGCCCCTGGACTGGTCCCTTCTACATTGCAGAAAAGCTTCCTCCTGTGCAAGTTCTTCTACACTGCAAGTCTGATGGAAAGCTGGTACACAGCAAAGTCCACATCAACCAACTGAAACATGGGTACTTAAGTATCAACCTTCCAGATGACCCCAGTCCACCTAACAATGAAGCTACATTTGAGCCTGCCATCCTCTCTGAAGCTGAGATCCCTTCAGACAACTTGCAACCAGTTCCTACAGATCATCCTATTCCTGACATTCTCCAGCCGGATTCTGTTTTGCCTGGGATTTCTTCTTCTTCTTCTCAGCCTTCTTTTTCTTCTTCTTCTTCTTCTCAGGACTCTCTTGTACACACACTGGTGTACCAGATTGAGAAGATCTTAGGGAAGAAGTACACAAATGGATCCTGGATTTAGAGTCAAGTGATACAGATTTGACAGTGGGCAAAACTCCTGGGTCACTTTTAATGACCTGACCCTGTCCTGTCAGGAACTGGTGCAATCTACTTATGCCTCCATTCCCACTGACCGGAAAAGTTGATGGAGGTCTTGAACTTTTGTAAACTGGACTCAATGTTGATTCTAAAGCCTAACTGCACTTATGATGATATTTCATATCTGCAGTCTATAAAATACCTGTTCTACAACTTTTTTTTCCCTTCTCTGATGGTAATTCTGTGTCTTGATAGAAAGTAATGTACTGCATTGTTTTGTTTTTTTTTGCATTCTGGGTATTCTCCTGGTGCTACCCTTGCCTATCTTCCCTTTGCCTCCCCCTGCACTTTAGCACTTGTGGCATGACCAAGCTTCCAGTGCTATGGTGTCCCCCCCCGGTGCTACTCTGATGGTCCCCAGTGTAGGCCAGATCCTTTCCTCCCCCTTCCAGCAATGGAGTACTGTTTTGTTTTAAATGTGCATACCTTGAAATGCTTTAAAATTTCTTAGAGTACTGTTTATAGTGTTGTTGCTTGTTTGAGTGGTACTCCCTTTTACGAACTCGGGAGTGATGTGAAGGACACATTAAGCATGGGGCTTAATGTTGTTAGCTGCTGCCCCTTTAAGAGCACTTAGAACCTGCATGTAACAATTTGTTGCACTGCCTGGCAGTGCCATATAATGCCCGTCAGTCAGAGAATTTGTCCATCTAGGGCTAGATATCGGAAAGAGAACATCTGCTGTACAGAATAAACCATTATTCATTATTTTATGCATCTGTCAGTTATTCAAACTGTCCAGCAAGGGCTCCCCACCAGCATCAACAGATGGGTCTGGTAGACCACAGAGATGGTAAGGGTCTTTTAGTGGCAGATAAAACCAAAATGCCACAATACCATCCCCGTTGCATGATTTCCATACCATACCCCTCTGAATGTTTGAACTCCTTGCCCGTCTCAAAATTTGTACCCTCTGCCCTCCCAAAAGTTGTACCACTCACCCATTTCAAACCTTGCTCCTCACCATCCCAAAAATGTGCTAACCTCACCCTCCCCAAATAAGGACATCTCAATCTTCCAAAATCTGTATCCTTTGTCCCTCTTTAAATTTATACACCTCACCACTCACAAACTTTCCACCCCTCACCTTAACCGACATTTGCAATCCTTATCCCTTCCAGATTTGTACCCCTAGCCCCTACCAAAATTTTCACCCCTCCCCTTCTAAAATATGTACCTTTCACCTCTCCCACATTTGCACCTCTGACCTACTGTGGTACCAATCAATTTAGCAAGTTATCTCCCCAGATTCTCTGGAGAACCCCAGAGGAAAAAATCTCTGGGACTGCCTGAGTTACAACGAAATTTTATGAAAATCTCCTTAGAAATCTCCGAAAGCTTTGAAAATTAACTTACCAAATCAACAGTTACTACTGTATTCCAAAATTTGCAACCCCACCCAAAATGTGCACACCTTACCCCTACCAAAATAAGTACCCTCACTCCTCTCAAAATGGTATCCCTCACATCTCCTGAAATGTGTGTGTTTTACCCTTACCAATATTTTCATCCCTCTCCCTCTTGAAATTTGAGGCCCTTACCCTCCCAAAACATGTACTCCTTACTGCTCCAGAGGTGTGTCGCTCAGCATTCACATGCATCTTACCCCTCTTAAAAGTTGCTAGCCCTAAAGTCACAAACTTTGTGCCCCCTAGCCATCCCAAACTTTGCACCGCTCACCATTGCCAAATGTTGCACATGTGCACCTGCCAAAAATGTTTGCCACTTGCCCCCTCACAATTTGTGCCCTATGACATTTCACTATTTCACTACCTTAACCCCTCCCAGACCAGGAAGCACAAAATGCAGCAGTGACCCTGCTGAAATACAAGGTCTGCCAATGTTTTACATCAGACAAATGCTTTGTCAAGATGGTTTGGTTTGCTGCGAAGGTTTTATTTTTTTTTAATGGATAAACTGCTTTTTTGCAAATAATTGGAACTGCATGAGATAAGTGCTAGGCTTTATCTTTTTTTACTGACTGACTTACTTTGGTTACCATGAGAACTACCTATTCTCTGGAAGTGGATCTTCTTGTTTACATTGATAGGAAACTCCCTATAAGTTAGTGCAGTACATGTTGGTACAAAATACTGATTCATCTGCGCTGTTTGGTAGGGGGGATGGGCATGATGGCCCCTCAGTTTTCTCCAACCATAGAGTACTATGGTACTATTTAAAATAACCACTTTTAAACAGTTAACAGCGACCAGCTGGAAGCCCTGGCATGTGCGCTAGCCTGTGGAAAAGTTGGTAGCCCCCATGCCAGCCTTTCCAGGGCAATACATTCCAGCACTCTGCATGGCTGAGAGAAAGTTGAAATGAGCTATAGATAACTGGTGTTCCAAAGGTGTCTAGTCATCCAGTGGTTCTAGTTGGAGGCATGGTGGCTGTAGAGGTGTCACAAGTTTTGTCCCGTTAGTGCAGATATGAGATCTTTGCTGGTGCTGGGAGCCAAATACTTATTTTGCTTTTATAAAATGACAAGAAAAAAGCTAGAAATCTTATTAGCTGAGAGACATCACCTGACTGTGCATGAAATCTCTATAAATGCACAGTTAGGTGCCATAGCTATTTTTCTCCCCCCAAAAAACCTACTTAGAGCCATTTAATAAATGTGATAAGTCCCTCCAGGGTGAGCATCATGGGATTTTAATGTACTTCCCAGGGGCAAAAGGACATGCGGCATTTGGCACCATGCCTTACTACACCCCTGGGGTGTGCACTAAAATCCTACAATTCACACTGGCTTATTACTTATTTATAAAATGGGCATCCAAAACACTAACATACTAACATGCTAAAATGCCAGCAGAATAGGCCTAATGGTCTTTTGTGTCTGCTTGTTTGGTCAGCCTCCACCCTGGGAGCTGAGCTTGCTGCCCCCCTCGCCCTCTCTGGCTTCTCCCTTCCCAGTCTCGGATATTCCCGCTGCACAGGACTTTGCTTCCAGAACCCTTCCCCTGTACCTGTGTTACCCCCTCTTGAACCCCTCCACTGTCTCTGCCTCCACCAGCCCCCTGGGCAGCGCATTCCATGGCTCCACCACCCTCTTAGTGAAATAGCACCTCTTCCTTTCTCCCCTGAATCTCCCCCCTCCAGCTTCCACCCATGCCCTCTAGTTGCCCCCCTCCTTCCTTCAGAGCACCCTAACTGCTCCTCCCCTATTTAACCACTTCATGTACTTGAAGACCTCTATCATGTCCCCCCCCGTCCCTTCTCTCTTCCAATGTGTACATATTTAGCTCTCTGAGCCTCTCCCCATAGGTCATGTCCCCCAAGCCCCAGATCATTTTGGTTGCCCTCCTCTGGACCCTCTCCAGGAGTTCAATGTCCCGCTTTAAGTGTGGCCTCCAAAACTGCATGCAGTACTCAGATAAATAAATAAAGAAGTCTCATTGATCAAAATATAACATGTGACTGTGCATGAAATTTGTTTCATGCACAGTCATCCTGACCCAAAACTATATCACACAATGAGAAAATCAGTCCTCCTATAACCAGAATTATCTTCCATCAGTGCCCCTACAATCAGAATTGATCTTCCATTACAAACATGGCTGCTACCTTCACAGTGTAAAAAAACTTCAACTGGGTCCTAAAAATAAAACTATCTTAAATAAAAAATAAATAATTAAATGTTTCCCTGATCATCACACTTTCCTTACACATATAAACAAATTATAAATATTAAGTATTGTTTATAGTTTTCATTACACTTGTTTCTTCGCTGACAATGAAAAATCACCCTTCTATCTTCACCTGTTCATCAGGGAAATATCTTCTGCTTGCCCTGACAGTGAGATAATTGAGTCTCTGACTGTAGAAGAGGCCTTTATAGTGTATGGTGGAATGCTGCTACGCATGGAATTCCATGCCTGGTAAATAGAGGATAATATATGGTATTTGGTTAATAACCATGCTGTAAGCACTTCAAAAGGTTGCCATGACATCATTGTAAACCTCGAGAGCATAGCTTGAGAGGTTTTCAGATGTCATGGTAAATTCAAGAAGTGTTTTTAGGGTGGTTATAAACCAAAGACCATGTATTATATTTTATAGTACTGTATATGGGCTACCAAAACTGTTTAATTGTGGATTGAATTACTTTTCTGAGTAATTCTTACATTAAGCAGTCATAAATCATGCAGGAAGATTTCTCAACAATGTTTATTGTGTGTTCTTCGCAACACTATTCATTGGTACAACCTGGTGCAAATCAGTTAATTTAATACCGACATTTTAAAAATTTTTCTCAAAGTGGAACATTGAATGTTGTGAGCATTCTGTTTTGTTATACCATTGATATGACATACTCAAAAAGGGTTAACAACAGAGTGATGTCATAACAATGGCATAACAAGGTTGTAATCTGCTTGATTTCAGTTAGTAATAAGGGCCCCCCATATAACTGGCTCTGCCTTTTTCCCATAGGGAAGCTGTGGCATAATTTGCCATTATAAAGGAGCATTTATAATGGCAAACACACGCATGATTTCCCTTTCTCTGCGCATGCTCACGCAGCAACGCGACCAGCCAAGAGCACTCACTGCTTCCGTGTTACGCTAAACAGAACTGCCAGAACAACTCGGTGGTAAGTCCTTTTCTTTTCTCCCCCCTTATACCCTGCACAGAAAGACATGAAGAAATGGAGAAAAAACAGTTTAAAATACAAAAATCTCGGCACTGGAGTAAAATGACCTACCTTAGCTTACACTGGGAGGATACACAGAGCTGTTTATTTTATATAATTGCTGAGGCAAAAAAGGGAAACCCAGCAATTATATAAAATAAAAAATGGGTCGGGTGTGTAACTCGATTTTACACAGACCCCTGTTGTGGGATGCTTTTCACAAACCCCTCGGGCTTTGCCCTTGGGGGTTTATGTAGCATCCCACAACTCGGGTGTGTGTAAAATCTCATTACACACCCTGACCCATACTTTATTCTATATGTTCTGCTGCAGCAGTGATATCATTATGTTGTTCTGCTGCAGTAGTGATGTCACTACTACAGCAGAACAACTTGGAATGCTGCCACATAGTTGCTTTCCTCTATCCAGTTAAGCTGGAAGTTGCTGTTTTTTTTTAAACTTGAACTTGCATAAACATCTGCAGCACACTGTGTCAGTTTAAAAAAAAAACTAAAATTTCTATTCTGTTGTCTTCACTAGCTAGTTTTGTGTGATTTTCTATGCTGTGACTGTCCATACACTATAAAAGATTGTGTATGAGCAGTGATACACAAACAAGGAATTCTAGTATCTCGAGGTTCACTTGGTAACAGAGCACTTCTCGAGCTGTGCTCTTTAGGTCATCTGTTACCAAGGAAACAGACTGTACCCCATGTCCAGGGGCATAGTGAGACACAAGGCCACGTACCAAATGCCTTTAGTCCCTGGATGTTAGGTAAAATCTGTTCCATGCACACCCCAGAGTGTCTTATTGTGCTCATAAAATGGGCTCCTTTTTTTAACTTTTTACAGTTGGGAAAAGCATGTTTATATGTTCAAAACTGTAGACTTGCTCATGTGCATTTATGATAAAATAGTTCTTCCACACACTGCGAATTATGTCATTGATGATGTCATTGTATTACTGCTGGACAAAGTTTGTGCTTTGCTGGCATCAAGATTCAAGATATGGAATGTTTACCATGGAATACATGGATTCAAAATTATGCTCACTTCCACTGGCAGAATGTTCCTCTCCTAACATACTATACACACACACACAGCATAGAAGATTGTGTATGAGCAGTTATACACATCATAGAAGATTGTATATGAGCAGACAAATACAACAAGGATATTCTTGTATCGAGAGGTTCCATGCACACCCCATTGTGTCTTATTGCTTACCTAAGACCAAAAACCCACATTCAGTAAGCACTTTCTAAATGTGATAATCCAGTTTGTGACTGACAGGTAGTGACAATCGAGTTCTAAGCATGGATTATAGCTGTCAATCAAAACAGTGGATTATCGCAAGATGACAAGCAAATGCACTGGTACTACATTTTCAAGCACCGAACTGCTCGTTAACCTTGTGAGTTCTGTTTTTCTCCTTTCCTGATGCTCCTTCATGGCCCCCTTCCTATCCTTGGCCATCACCCCATTGATCTTTGCCAGCTGTGCTGGCCATGAATCCCAGATCTGACATGCAGTTAGCACTGCTGGTTCTAACCAGCAGAAGCAGAAGTCCATCGTGCTACAAGGTGCAGCATGATTGGCTGCACCATACTCTCATGCAGTCCTGATTCTGGGCTGCCTAAGCCATGCTTCCAGGCATTTTCTAATGAAGCAAACCACTGGAGCACCTCGGTCACTTACGAGGGCTCTCTCCCTGGCATCACTGTTCTACTGCTCAGCCCTCTGTCTGCCTGCTGTTCAGGTATTTACTGCAGCCTATAATTCTGCATTTCCTGCCTTGCACCCATCTCCAGTTCTCTGTGACGTTATACAGGGCCTGTACACTGCTAACCATTGTGGCACTAACATTCCCCCAAAGGAGCTATGAGTTACTTCCTACCTATAACATACAGAACTGTTGGATTATCCCTATAGTATAAAAAATAAAATAATGGCTAAGTGTGTGTTACAAGTTGGCAATTCAATCTCGGGGTTTATGTAACATCACTATTCACTCAGCCTTTGGCCTCATGGATTATCAAGTTCCATAAAATTTTCGATTGAATTTTCACCTTGTAGCTCACACTTGTCCATTAATTATTTAAGCAATAATGTACAACAGGGCATATGTCATACTGGGATAACATCGCATCTTGGGTGGCTGGGTACGAGGATGCAAGGCGAGTGCGTCCAGCACCCGAGAAGTGATGTTATCCTCACAACACCTGCCCAGGAGTGCATTATTACAAATATGAAATTTCTTGCTTGTAACAAAAAAAAATGTGAACAGATACATTTTTTAAATACAGTTTTAGTTACATTTTGTAATAGGAATGACGTTATGCTGGGTTAACATCACTGTTGGCCAATCACAGCCCATACATTTTCCTTGCCATTTGATAATCTATATTTTATTGCTGCAATAACCCACTCCAGGGTATGCAGTAACACAGTTCTGACCATACTTCCCAGGTGCTGAAAGCACTCAGCTTTGTAAATTCTTCACAACCCACCTGCAGCGTGCAGTATGATCTGTCCTACTGCACACTCTGTTGTAATTATTACTTATGTATACGTTTCTGATATCTCTTGTGCTTCAATGAGCATACACAACCAGAGTATGGAGTAATGCTTGTGCAACATTGTTAATAGTTGGAAGGCTAGCTGTATGATTGAATTGTTTGACTATTCTAAGTAGGTGCTTTGACCATTCACACTCTTTGTCACCTGTGGGGCTATTACCCTGTCAGAGTACTGTGAAGACAAAGGAAGCCTCTTGAGGAGGGTTCCTCCCCCAGAGGTGCCACAGGAGCATAATTCCTTTAGGCCAAAGGTACCCTAGGCAAGAGTCCAAGGAGAGAAGTGAGTTGCTGAAGGAGGAGGGGAGGATTGTGGGAGCAAAGAAACAGATCCTCCAAATAAGGCTGGGGGAAGCTGGTTTATATAGCCCAGGAAAGGGTGGCAGGTTGCTCTCACCCATTGAACCACAGGCTTAGCCTTTTCATTATAAAAGTAACACCTCACCCAAAACACTAGTGAGGCAGTCATGTAGCTATAAGAGGTGCCAGAATTGTGCATATAACCAAACATATAACCATATATAGCAATACAGTTTGGATATATAGTGATGGCTATAAGAGTACCTGTCATTATTAGAAATAATCCTATTATTTAAAAATGATGTCATGATCTATGATAACAGAAATGTCAATTTCAAACCATTCCATTCTTTTATTTTTTTTTACCTACAGTTTATCTTCCTCATAGAAACATAAAAATGTGGAAACATAGACTGTACTGGCAGAAAAAGATCCAGAGACCCATCCAGTCTGCCAATAAAGCAGGCATGAATAATGACAAAACGTCTCCCAAAAATTGGCAAAGACTGAGAACAGCAGACATTTTTATTATATTTGTATAGCCCTTTGATACATACAATGCCTACAAAGTTAAAGAAATGTATGCAAAGACAGGAGCTCCCTCTGATCATGTTGGCAGTCTATTATTAGCATTTCAGTCCCATTCCCTACTTAACGTTATCAAAAAGTGGATTTTGAGGGAGGGGCAGCAATGGTCCTTGGCGTCTCAGCTCAGTCTCAGAAGGGAAATTGTGGCAACATTAACATAAACAACTAAATGTTCCTTGAAATATAAAATTCTCACTATGGCTATTTAACTCCTCCAGCAGATAGTTCTTTGGCACGAGTTGCATGGCCCAAGGGTGTCTTCAGCTCTTTAAGTGAGAAATGAAGAATTTACCTGAGGCCTTGCATGTGTGCTGCATCCTTTTCAATTTATAGTGTGGAACTAAGGCACTGAACAGCAGCACCACTCAGAGGGTTAGCCCATGCCATTACATTCTTAATTACAAAGGGCATTTGCATGAAAACAGGATCTCTGTCCATCAGTGTTCATTTGCTTCTGATGCTAATGCACAAGCAGAGGTCAAAATCCTTACCTTGTGACATCACAGTCTGTTGCGGTGGAAATTACCACTAGAAGAAGAAATAGAAAGAAGGGAATAACTAGAATTTATGTTATAGATTGAGGGAGCACTCCCAACCAATCAGAGCGCTCCTTTCACCTGCGCGTGAGACACTCTTATTCTTTGAAGAGCATCACTAGTGCAGATGCCCTGGAAAAGGTCACATTCTGAGACAGTTATAAAAATTAACATTGTGCACTCCCTCGATCTATAACATATTAATAGTGTACATCACCTGTCGCCACTCATTGGGGGGAAGAGTGGTTTCACTTCCGTTCTGCTCAAGCCAGAACAGCTCAGCTTCACTTCATTGTTCTAGTTTGAGCAGAACACGAGTGAAACCACTCTCATTCCACAATGAGTGGCTCTGGGGGACATATTAATATATAAGTCAGGTGGACTGATTAGTCAATATTGTTCAAGATAGATAGATAATTGGTAACTATATTAATCAGTAAAGGTAAACCATGAGACCATTGAAGTCAGAGGTCCCAGGATGAACAGGTACTCAGTTCTTTTGTAACATTTGTTTACTTAAAAAATCATAAAGACAACCCCATCATTTAACAAATACATCACCTTGTTCCTTTATATGAAAAACTAACTTTTATGTTTTCTAAATTTCTACTAGTTCTCCTCTCCATCCTTGAACTGATGGAGCTGTGTTATCCAGCCAAGATTTAAGTATTCAGCTGTGTGTGATAACAGCTACTAAATAACGGAAACAGTCATTACAGTGACTCAGTTAAGGCTTTACAATAATAGCAACAGCAAATCATGGCAAACTAGTTTAGGGTGCATTTATACCACCACACTCAGCCACCCAGTCAAGTCTCTGTACCTCTGTCTCCAAGGTGCAGATCCAGCACTGGATGCCAACCACTGCAGCCTGAAGTCGGTCAATCAATGCTCCTCACTTAGACACTCCAGCAAATGCTGGTACACAAAGCCAGCATACAGGAGCAATGGTTTGCCTTTCTGGCTGACTTCTGCATATGCCACCACACAGTTCACCTATTTCAATGTGGGGGGCTCTGCTCCCCCGCACCCCCCCAGGAGGCTGTGTCCCTGAACCCCCCATTTCTAAATAACCTACTCCAATCGCACATTGATAGCCATGATTGCCATTCCTGTGGTTTCAATGTTTAGTCCAGGTCACTGTTATTTCATGGTCACCCTGTGTGTTTTTGCCATTATTGAATCGTAATTGAGTTGCCATTATGACTTCACCTTTATCACGTGCTACCAAGTATTCTACTCTTGACTGAGACTCCAGCAAGAGCTAAAGAATATTTTTGCTTACTAGACCAGTGATACCAATTACTGAAGTATCCTATGATGCAAGTCTCTAGACTCGTATAATCTGGTAGAAACAGTAAATCTTTTGATAATTATTTAATTTTTCACCAAAACTCTTGGATTAAAGGATAATCCCAAAACATACGAGTTTAAGTACGCTTGACCTTGTTACATTTGTCACAATTAGGTGAAGCTCTAAGTCCCATTTTATTCATCAGATGAGGGGATATGGTAAAGATTGTGTAATGTTTTAAACTGAGTGAGCTCCAGATGAACCATGCTAAAAGCCCTAACGGAGAAGAGTCAAATGTAATTCCAGTCCCATTCTTTGGTATTTTAATTTAGAGTATTTGCCTACCATCTAGAGTTTTCTAGAGCTGAACCATCACAGAATCTAATAGTGAATAATACATGGAGGAAATATTTGGGGATAGCTGCATGGAATCCAATAAATTTTTATATATTTCATTGAGAACACAGTTAGTATCTGAAGGGTTACAGAGTTTCATACAGAAAATTGTGGTGTTATGCAAATGTTTGTCAGAAGCAGAGAAGCCATATTTCTGAGATAATTCATCAAACTGTATAAATCCATGCAGTGACAAAATGGTTTTAACTTGTTGAACACCTGAATTTTCCAAATCTACCTTCTTTAATAGCTCATTATTCTGAGTAAAATTGGGATTACTCCATAAGGGTTGCACTCTAGACCTGTTAAGATTTAGTTTTAAAAAAAACTGGGGCCAGAGTTTCAGTCGTCCTGGGACTAAGTCCCACTTCACAACCACCAGTGTGGAAACAAGTCTCTGCTCTTGTGGACATTCCCATTCTCAGCCCATGCTCTACATAGGTGGCAGGTGCAGCTGTGGAGGATGTTTTGCCTGGTCCAACCAGGCATAACATTTTGGCACAGCTCTAGCAAAAAGTGGTCAAAAGCTGCCATAAATCAGTCAGTCATAAAGTGGCTCCTTTATTGAAAATCCAGCACATGCGGGAAAAACTATGGCTCTGCAAGTGAAAACCCACTTGAGCCAGTTTTTTCTTGCACCTGCACCATTTTCCAGGGTATTGAAAATGTAGCCCCCGATTGATTTCAATTGTCTCTGTGTGTCAGAGATTATTTTGTCACAGATTTGATTTTTAGATCTGGCAAATACCATTGATTTAATGTCCATTTCTTGTTCAAGAAACTGGTCTTTTTCTATAAGCATCCATTCAAGAACATATGTGTCTCTGGAAGAAGAAAGGAACAATTTCAATGACTGAGTAAACCTTCGCAATATAATAAAGTTATAAATCAGGGGTCTTTAAACCCCCATTTCCTTGGAATCTTGCTAATGTGTTGTAAACAAATCTGGCTCTTAAAATTCCATATAAAATTGGATAATTGAGCATTCATTCCATACAGCCATTTTTTTTACTAATGCAGCAAAGAATCATCATAAAAAGATATAAAATTCTAGGAAAGGAGTTAATTTTGATAGTTTCTAATATTTCTCATGTATCTAAAGGTAACGTATTCCATCTGGTTAGAGTGCCAGTTATTTTATTTTTAGAAAATGGGGTTTTCCTGGTCTCCGATTGGCTTGTACCCATGCTAGGGGGTACATTAACTTTCAATAGAGAACAGGAAATAAAAAGTGCCAGCCCAGCCTGCCTCACTAGATAACTGGTACCACTGTGTCAGTTTCAATCTTAAAATTCTGTAATTGCCATTTTTTTCCACTCACTAAGCAAGAAAAGCGAACGACTCAGCCCCCTATCCTTGCAACTCAAGTACTCTGTTTAAAATAAATGTAGTAATTTTAACACAAAGCATACATTCACACATTATTTTGCAGCTTGAAAGTGCTACCACATTCTTAAGTACACCTAGTCATGCCCCACCAGATGCCAACCCACTTTACAGCCTCAAGCCAGCAGCACGTCCCCATCTGTGGTATATGGAATGATGAAAGTACTGCTTCTCTCACTGCAGTTGTACTGCTACACTCTCACACTTGCTCTTTGCCATTGGAAGTCATCGAACCACACAATCATGTATGGCTCTCCAAGTGCTACTGCCAGCACACAACCAGTCAGATTCCCATCTCCCAGTGACATTCAAGAAAAAAAGGGAAACCAAGAATCTGACCCACACTATCCGATCCACCATAGCTGCTCTGGTCACCCATTGACAACACTCCCTCATTGTTCCCTGACAGTGGTCACTGTACCATATATGTGGTATTTAATGAGGTGAGCATTAAACAGAATAACTTAAAAGTTTCACAGCAGCAAGGAAATCAATAAAACAAAAAGTACTTGATGACAATAGAAAAAAAATGCAGTGAACTTCACTTCAGAATAAAACACCTGTGAAACACTTTAGTGCCCTCTACTGGCAAGTATACCAGTGGAGGTACTGCTTTATCAATGAAGCAACTTTCCATTCATTTTAGTAATTTTGAAACTTCTTTGTATTTTATGAATCTTGCACAGAAATGCAACATATAGCCCAGTTTCTAAGCA
This sequence comes from Neoceratodus forsteri, assembly GCA_016271365.2. Lineage (NCBI taxonomy): Eukaryota > Metazoa > Chordata > Ceratodontiformes > Ceratodontidae > Neoceratodus > Neoceratodus forsteri. The sequence continues at coordinate 928,196,947 of CM028130.1, read as the reverse complement.
CAATAATACCCTCCAGGGTGGGTGGTATGGGTAGTATCGGACCTTCCAGGGATTATCAGGCCCTCCACCTGTGGTGTTGGGTCTCATTATGCCGTTGGGCAGTCCAGTACTGCCCAATACCACCCTCCCTGTTGGATATTATTGCTTGCTTTAATAATAATAAATTCTTTGCCACAGTTTTATTGACTGTCTTGAAAATTTTAATCTTTGCCCAAGCTACTGCAACCCATAGAATGTCCTCTTGCTTACATGCATTGTTCAAAGACAAGACTTCAGATTTTTCTTGATTAAGTGTATAGCCTGAGATATCACCAACATCTTTAAGAATCTTTAATATGGCAGGGATAGAGGATTTAGGATCAGAAAGTATAATAAGTATGCCATCCGCGTAGACAGACGTTAAAAATTCCTTGTTACTTAGGTTAATGCCTTTTACCGCCTTGCCATAGTTTAACTTCCTTATCAGGGGATCAATAGTTAAGTTAAATAGGAGGAGCAATAATGGGCAACCTTGCCTGGTACCTCAGGTGATTTCAAAACATGAGGATATAAACCTGTTAGTGATCACAGCTGATATTGTGTTGTTATATACAATTTTCACCCAATTAATAAGTTGTTCAGGGAAGTCACAGATGGATAACACATTGAAGATATGTGGCAATAATATGTGGTCAAATGCTTTCTCTGCATCTAAAGAAAGGAGACCCATTGGAGTTTTTGAATTGCTCACTGTATCTAAGCTGTGGAAGATTTTTCTTGTATTATCAGCAGATGCCCTGCCTTTAATATGAACCTACGAACTTGCCAGCAGATAAAAGTCTTTTGGTCTATCGAGTCTGCTCTATTGTGCAGTTAGCAGCCCTTATACTGCAGCTGCGCCCCCCCCCATGAAGCCAGTTTGCTGAGGGCCAATTAAATGGTGAATTATGTTTTCGAATCTAGTGGATAAGATTTTAGCTAAAATGTTAAAGCCTGTATTCATCAAGAGATTGTTCTATAACTGTTACAGTTTTGGGGGTCTTTCCCAGTTTTATGCAACAGAATGATTAAGCCCTGGGTCATAGTTTTTGAAATTTCTCCCTTAGATACTGCTTCCTGAAAGACTTCCGTAAATATTGGTGTTAATTCTTTGTCAAAAGTGTGATAAAACATTGCTGAAAAACCATCAGGTCCTTGTCCTTTATTTTTCTTAAGACTTTTAATAACTGTGGATAGCTCTTCAGGAATAAATTTTTTTCTTTAGTTGTTCCTTAAACATTTCAGGTGCCTTCAGAATATGTATATATTTGTAAAATTCATCAAGCAACGCTTGTAGCAGTCTAACTTCATACGTGTATACTTGGTTGTAAAACTTTTTAAATTCTTCCTTTATTTTTCTATGACCTTAAATAATGGTGTTATCTGTTAAACCTCTAATAACTGTTATGTTTGTTGCAGAACTATTTTAATCTAATTGCTAACATTTTTGAAGCTTTGGGACCAGAGTCAATGTCATTCGTTTTGGACTTTGTAATGTAGAACTCAGCTTCCCATCTCACTAATTCACTATATTCTGTTTTAAGTGTAGACCACAGACCTCATGCAATCTCCATTTCATCTTTTAAAATATTTCCATCAGCTTCTTTAATTTTAGCTAATAATTCAATTTTTCAACTCTCTCCTGTTTTAGGCCTGATGTTGTACTAATAATATATCCCCTTGGCCAACACTTGAGACAATCCCAATTATTGTTTCAGGAAGTGTCCACTGGATTGTTATTTGTTAGGAATTCAGCTAGTTTGGATTTAACACTGGATGTTACTTCTAAATTACTTAATAGAAAGTTATTAGGTTTTTACTTTCTAGAGTTCTCCAAGTTATTGGACTCTTAAAAGTTTACTAAAACAGAGGAATCATCTGAGATAACTTGCCCCTTAATCTCTACATGATTAACTCTACAGACAAAATGCTGTGGCACATAAATCTGATCTATTTTCAAACTGGATTGGTGACACTGAGACCAGTACATAAAGTCTTTTAACACTAGGATTCAGTACTCTCCATGCATCGACCAGATTCATATTGCCTACCAAGTCACTCAGACATCTTTCAGCCTTCAATCTACCAACTCTGTATCTGGATCTATCAAGCAGAGGCTCAATTATTGCATTGGTGTCTCCTGCAAGTATAAAAGTACTATCAAGAAATTTGCTGACAATTTGAAGTATTTGGTTAAACTCTTCATGTGGAGGAGAGGGTGGTCCATATACATTAATGAATATAAAGTATTCTTCCCCAAGTTTGCTATTCAAAATTAAATAATGACCATCTGGGTCAAAAATTATTTATTTATTTAAAATGTGGCAACTGGGAGAGGAACACTGAGCCGAGGCTCATTTCCAGGTGCGACCCAAGGGATGGTGCTGGGATTTCTTGACATACTTGAAAATGTAATGATCTTTTCATTAGACTAAAAACACCTGCCTTCTTTGAATTGTCTCCAGCCCTGAATACCTGCCCTGCCCAACCCACTCCCTTTGCATTAGTAAGTAATTATCTCTTGCTAAATATGTTTCTTGAAGGAAGGCAATGGAGGCGTTAAGCCTCTTTAAATGTCTTAAAACACAGTGGGCCCAATATTCAGAAATGCACAAAGCACAGCACAAAAGTTTGCACTGCACTTTGCTATTGTCCAGGGGTCCCAGGATGCTGTATTCAGTTGGGAACTACCCAACTGAATACAGGGCCATGTCAGTGCAGCGCTAAGTCAGACAGCACCACCCTGACATGGCTCCCGTAGTTGGCCCCAGGAGCTGATAGTGCAAGAGCACACTTAGCAATTTTCTAAGAGATCCAGTCAAATGAGTCCATTGGGCATGCAAGGCACTAAGGGGCCATTTGCATGCAGATTATGGGCTCATTTACACAGGTAGTGGAAGCCAGTAGTGTGAAACTGACCCCCCAAGCAGGATTGCTATAGCTATCCCTGGTGCTAGTAGTGCCCCCCCCCCAATCTCAGCCCAGTTACAATATTTTATATATTTGGTGCATGGTCACCTCCTCCTCTGATCCCAGCCCATTATAATATATTATGCCCTGGTGCTAGTGGTGCCCCCTCCTCTGATCTCAGCCCCGATACAATATTTTATATCTCTGGTGCAAGTGGTCAACTCCTCCTCCTCCTCCTCCCTCCGATCCCAGCCCCATTATATTATTTTATATCCCTGGTGCTAGTGATGCTCTCCCTCTCTCTCTGTTCCCAGCCCCATTATAATATGTTATGCCCCTGGTGCTAGTGGTGCCCCCTCCCTCTGATCTCAGCCCAGTTACAATATTTCATATCTCTGGTGCTAGTGGTCGCATCCTTCCCTCCCTCTGATCCCAGCCCCATTATAACATTTTATATATCTGGTGCATGGTCTCCTCCCTCCCTCCAGTTCTAGCCTCATTATATTATTTTATATCCCTGGTGTTAGTGGTGCTGTCCCTATTCCCAGCCCCTTTATAATATTTTATATCCCTGGTGCTAGAGGTCTCCTCCCTCTCACAGTTCCCAGCCCCGGTAGAATAAATAAAAACCCTGGTGCTAGTAGTCCTCCCCACCCTCCGATTGCCAGCCCCAAGTATTTGTATATAATCGTTGGTGCTAGCGGTCCCCTCCCCCACAATCCATTCACCAGCCCCAAGTGTTGTCATGTAATCCCTGGTGCTGGTGGTCCCCCCCCCCACCCTTTGATTGCCAGCCCCAAGTATTTTCATGTAATCTCTAATGCTACTGGTCCCCCCCTCAACTGCCAGTCTGGAATCCAAAAGAGAAATCATCCCTGGCATTTTATTTATCTATTTTTATTTATTTACAAAATGTTTTACCAGGAAAGACAACATGCGCTGAGGAACAATTTGTTTCTAGAAGTGCCCTGGGGAGAAAGGGTTGAGACTGGGAGCTCCTGCCACTCTTGAGGACTGACCTTTCCTTAAGTCTGTTGCAACAATTCTTCTATTTCTAAGCCTAATCTATCCTATACTACTTCTAGTCCATAAGGTTGGCCACCTGTGGGCACACCCTTCTTCCCCCTCCCTTGACTATGCTACAGTGTCCTCTTTAATTTTCCTTTTCCCTCTCATGTCCTCTTATAGGGAGATTATTGTGATCTCCAAGAATATGTAAAACAGGTTGTGTTTATGGTTATTGGATTTAGTATGCAATAGCACTATGTTATAAAATACCTTAATGTATATAACTTATGTTTATAAAACCTGCAAATGTTGAAAATTCCATGGCACTAGGTGCTTTTGATAATGATAAAAAGTACTAGGTGACTATTATAGAAATTAAGCTAGTTGTGCTGTTTAAAAAGTATGGAAATTGATGTAAACTTAAAAAAGTCTAAGGCCGGGATATTCAAACTGCACCAGACTGTGGCGCAAGCCTGGGCGCAGCTCAACTTTGTTGCGCAGGGGTGTGGCCTGGGCGATATTCAACGGAACTGTGCTATATCGCACCCTGGCCACCCCTACTGTGCATGGCATTGTGGCACTGCGCCAGCGCAAATGGCCAGAGTGGAGCATGGAGATGCGCTGGCGCAAGTGCAATTGCGCCATGCACAGCACCTGCAATATTGAAAAGGGGACATGCAAATGGGGCCATAATAAATGCAAGGTGCACAGGGGGGCCATTTGCATCTCATTACAGCCCCATTTGCATGTCATTAGCATGCAGGCGTGCTGATCCCAAATGACTTGCGCCTGGCGCCCTGCCAGGCAGCAGCCATTCGGGACCGACGCCCCCTGCAGCCCGATTGTGGGCATTCCTGTAATATAAAGAAAGTCCAATATCCCTGGTGGTCCAGTGGACTGCATTGAGCCCGATCATGGGTATCATTACTAGGACCCCCCCAAAAGTCCAATATCCCTGGTGGTCCAGTGGACCGCACTGAGCCTAATCGCAGGCATCATTACTAGGACCCCCCCCCAAGTCCAATGTCCCTGGTGATCTAGTGTATACCCCAACCCACCTGCCCACTGAGCCCCGCCGGCCCGCTCCCCCTGTCAGCTGGCGGGCGGCAGCACTCCACCCGCCTGCCACCCCGCTGCCTGCCGGCTGACGGGGGTAGCGGGGTGGTGAGGCTCAGTGGGCAGGTGGGGTGGGGGGTACACTAGATCACCAGGGATATTGGACTTGGGGGGAGTAAAGGAGGGTAGGGCATGGGGAAGAAGGAGAAGGAAAGTCAGGGAAGGGATAATGAACAATGGTGTAAGAGAGAGGGGAGAAGGAGGAGGGAGGATGGCTAGAAGCAGGTGCAGTTGGGAGCAAAGTAATTGAAAAGGGCTAGGGTGAGTGAAAAAGGGGAGAAGGAGGTGGATAGGTGAAGGAAGCGAGTTCTAGAGTCTAGGGAAGTGATAGGAGAAAGCTTCCTGTCCAGTGGAAGTGTGGCAATGAGGAATAGTGAGAGAGTGAGAGTCCGAGGATCTAAGAGGGCGGGAGTTGGAAGAAGGAGCAAAGAGTGAGGAGGAGGGGTAGGAGGGCAGGGATCCAAACCAAAATTTGGAGATGAACTTGGCATAGTGGGAGAGGTGCCTGCACTCAAGGGAAGGTAGAGCAAGAGAGTGATATAGGGTGCAATGGTGAGTGTGAGAAGGGGGAGTCAAGGGCAAAGTGACAGAAGGCATTGAAGAGTAGATCCAGTCTGGCAAAGGAAGATTGAGAGCAGCACTGTAGACTATGTCGCCATAGTCGAAGATGGGGAGGATGATTTTCTGTACAAGATCACGCTTCACTCCAGTTTCTGTAAAGGGTGCCGAGCCTGGGGCGTAGTTTTTTCAGGATCATGTCAATATGTGCAGAAAAGTTTAGGTGGTGGTCGAGCCAAACACCTTGGTATATAAAAGAGGCGGAGTCCTCTAGTGTAGTCCTGTCAAGGATGTGAAAGGAGGGGGGAGAGGGGGCAACCGAGAGAGTCTCTGCTTAGTGCCAAAGGTCATGGAGATTGTCTTCTTGGCACTGAGAAAGAGTTGATGAATATTTAGCCAGCATTGAACATGGTTGTAGTCATACTGTAGTCTGGTAGTCACATCAGAGGGAGAGGGGCAAGAGGTGAACAGGACAGTGTCATCTGCATACATATGGATAAAGGACAAGGAGCATGCAAAAGGAAGGTCATTTAGGAAACTTGAGAAAAGAGCTGGACCAAGGACAGAGTCTTGAGACACACCAGCTGAGATTTGGAGAGGCGGGGATGTGGAGTCAACTATTCTGACAGATTGAGTTCTTCCTACCAGGTTGGAGTTGAACCAATCGCAGGCAGGCTGATACAGATCAGCAGTTGAGAGAGTTTCAAGGAAGAAGGAGTGGGAGACAGTGTCGAAAGCCTTAGCAAGGTCGACAAAGATGGCAGACGTAATGTGGGCTTTGTCCATGGCAGAGTGGATGAAGTCCATAAGTCTGAGTATGGAGGTGGTAGTGGAGGGATTCTTCTGGAAGCCAGACTGGAAAGGAATGAAGAAGGAGGAGTCATTAAGAAAGGAAGAGAGCTGAAAGAACAAGGGGTTCCTAGAGCTTAGCCACGGTGGGGAGAAGGGAGATTGGGTGGTAGTTCCCTGGGGAGGAGAGCTCCACTCTTTGGTAGGGGGAGGACAGTTGCATGTTTCCAGGTGGCAGGTATAGTAGCAGTGCAGAAAGACAGGTTGAATAGGTCAGCAAGTGGGGAGTAAATAGCATGAGAAGATAAGTAGAGCAACTTTGGGTCGAGGCCATTAAGGGAGCTACCCTTTGTAGGGTTGAGAGAGAGAGGAGGGCCTTTAAGGTGCCGCTTGCAGAGATTGTAGAAAAGGTGAATCTTTTTGTTAAAAGGTGGTGGTGAGAGGATAGGATTGGGGGTGTGAGGTAGAAGGAGGGGATGGGATGGAGGCTATCAGGGTAGACACGCAGGAGGTAAAGCAAGTATTAAATTCTGCAGCTACCAAGGGATGGTCAGCAGTGAGTTGGTTGTTAATATTAAGCAATGGGGAGGGGGTTTAGCTTGAAGGGGAGAAAAGTGAGTGGACAACTTTTCAGAACTTGGATGGGTTATTTCTGTTCTTATTAAATGTGGATCGGAAATACTCAGATTTGGTCTGCCGGATGGCTTTGGTGCAGGCATTTCTGAGAGAGCAGTAGTTTGAGAGGTCAGTAGGGAGTCTTGTGGATTTGTGTGTTTTCCAAGCTAAGCCATGCGTTTGCTGAATGGCTAGAAGCTCAGGGGTGATCCAAGGCTAGTGGTAGCTGCACACTTTGATTTGCTTCAGGGGGGGTGTGATTGTTCCATATAGAAAGGAAGGCGATGTTGAAATATCCAAGATCAAGATCAATAGTTTTGGAAGAAGCTACAGGGGTCCAATCAATGAGAGTAAGGTTCTGATGTAGAGAGGAAAGGGCAAGCGTTTTGTAGGAGCGGGTGGTTAGGAGTTTGGGATGGGCTTTAGGTCTATGACTTTTCCTAAGTAGATCAGGTGATGATCAATAAGAGAATAGGATATTAGGCCAGGCTGGATTACCCTGTGTGGGTGGGAGGTAAGGGCCCAGTCAAGGAGAGAGTGGTTTTGGGTTTTGTGATGAAGACAAGTAGGTTCCTTGATTAATTGGGACAGGTTGAGCTCAGTTATGTCCGTGCGCGTTTTGCCTAAGAAGCGAGACAGCCAGTTAAGGTCCCATAGGAGGCAGAGCTCAGATGTGGAGGTGAGGGACCTGATGGAGGTGATTTGTTCAGTGGTAACAGTGAAGTGTAGACCAGGGCAGCAGTAAACTAATGCAGTGAAGACAGGGACAGAGAAAGGCAGTGATAACCTAAGAAGGGGGCTTCATAGGTCTTGGGGACAGAGGTTGTTAGAACAGTTGTTATTTGTAGGCAGGAGTAGATAGCGACTCCCCAGCCCCTGGTAGCACGGTCCTGACAGTTGACTATATAACCAGGGATTGTGATGGATACATCTGGGACCTTTTTTGATAGCCAGGTCTCAGTAATTATTAATATAGCAGGATGAGTAGAAGCAATAAGAGGGTGCAGCAGATCTAGTTTGGGGAAGAGACTCTGAATGTTAATGTGGAGGATCTTTAGACCCTCGGAAGTAATAGGATTGAGGAGGAGAGGGAGGGAAAAGGAAGTGGAGGTAGTTCTTAGTATGAGAGGATTGGATTAGGTTATGTCACCTGCGGAGAGCAGAAGGATAGAGACAATGATAAAGTGAAGCTTGTAATTCCAAATCAAGTATTACTAGACCTTTTGGGAGAGCTAGGAGGGTAGCTAAAGATAGTGAATTGGAATTTGAAGAGACATAAAAGAGTGACAGAATAGCGCTGCGGTGGGAGGCAGAAGGCCGAGAAGAGCAGTGAGTCAAATTGAAGTATTAGGGTAAAGGAGTTACCGCTAGTGGAGAAGTAGGGGGTAAGAGAGGCAATGTGATAAATGGGGGAGGCGTGGGGTAGTTGAGGAGGTGAGGGGATGGGAGGAAGTGGAGGATAAGAGATATCGAGGAGCGAGTCAGAGGGATGGCATGGATAGAGAGAATTGTTCCAGGAGTTAATAATAGCAGTAGGGAAGAGTAAGCAGGGCCGAGTTTATAGTCCTTTGAACTAGGGGAGAGTGAGGCACAGCAGGAGGATAAGAGAGGTGGGAGAAAGGGTTAAATAATTATAATATGGCTTGCGGCGAGAGTAGCCAATAGGAAAGAGGGTGAGGTGGTACTGGGCGGAGTTTGTGAGCTTTAATGGAGGGAGTTAGGAGGGTGGAGCGAGAGGCTTTTGAGTGTTTTGAGCAGAATAAAGCTGCAGTCCAACGCACCGAGACAGGGCTTGAAGGTGCACCAATCAAAAAACAACAGAGCGTGCAGGCAGCCAATCAGTGGTGAGCAGCTTGAGAGCACTGAAATATGAATCTGTTAAATACCTGGTTGGGGAGATGAGCAGCTGTAGAGCAGGTTCAGCAGGCATCAGGTTAGCTTGCCACGCTGCCAACAAGCAGGAGCCCGATCAAGGGCTGGTGAACCGTGGGAAGAGAAAAAAAGTGCAATTAGTAAAAGTGTAGAGAGCGGGTCCCCCCATGGCACTGGGCACCCCCCACTCACCGTAACAGTATTCATAGTGCTGCGTGTGCCTATAGCAACCAACACAGCCCTCCTCACACCACCTTAGCCAGCTGCCATAGGTACAGGCAGAAGCACACCTCATAGTTATAGGACAAGGATGTCCTATAAATATGAGGTGCACTCTCTAACTGTACATACAGCGACTGGCTAAGCAGGTGTGAGGAAGGTTGTGCTGGTTGCCATAGGAACCCATGGCACCACGCATACAGTTACGGTGAGGGGGGTGCCCAGTGCTGTGGGGGGGGACTACTGGATGCCAGGGATGGTTTGTCTTTTGGATTCCCGGCTGGCATTTAGGAGGGGGACCACTAGCACCAGATATTACATGACAACACATGGGGCTGGCGATCGGAGGGTGGGGGACACCAGCATTAGGGATTACATACAAACACTTGGGGCTAGCAATCAGAGGGTGAGGGGAACCACTAGCACCAGGGATTTTATTTATTCTAGTGGAGCTGGGTCTGGAGGGAGGGAGGGCACTACTAGCACCAGGGGTTGTATGTAGTCTTACGGAGCTGGGATCAGAGGAAAGGACCAGTAGCACACGGGATACAAACTATTATAGCATGCCTGGGATCTGAAGGAGGGAGGGGACTACTAACACCAGGGATATAAAAATATTATAACAGAGCAGGGATTGAAGAGAGGGAGGTGACCACTATCACCAGAGATTTTATAAATGAATACAGGGCTGGGATCAAAGGGAGGGAGGGGACCACTAGCACCAGGGATATAAAATATTATCACAGGGCTGGGATTGGGGGGTGGAGGGGACCACTAGCATCAGGGATTTTATGAATGAACACAGGGCTGTAATCAGAGGGAGGGAGGAGGGTACCACTAGCATCAGGGATGATATTTATATTTATAGGGCTGGGAACTGAATGCAGAGGGGGACCACTGCCACCAGAATATTTTATTTTAATGTCAGGGCTGGGGATCGCTGGGGGCCAATGGACCACAGGGACGGGTATGCTCCCCCAGCGGCCAACCAGCTGGTTGGCTGCATTATCTCCAGCAGCCACTAAGGTTGTGCAGAATAAGAGGTTTTCATCAGTGGTATTTGCGTGGTACAAAAGGCTAGTGCAAACTATCTTGCACTGCACAAATTTGCTGAATATCGACTTGTGCTGATATTCCCGTCACCCCCACTATTTACATACTCCACCTCTTTTTGCTGGTGCAACAGAGCATTTTGAATATTGGGCGCCAGCACAAAGCCTAGTTTGTGCGGGCAAACACTGGTTAGCGCCTACGCAAACACCAGTTAGCGCCCACGCAAACTTCTATATATCAGGCCTAATGTCTCTTAAACTTATGGTTTAGATTTTTGATATTCCAAGAGAGTAGATATACACCTAATGAATTTACCATTCTACATAAGTTGTGAATATAGTAATCATTTTATTTTCATAACCATTTCACCACATCTCTGGCAGAAAACTGGTTAAGACTGAGAGAGTGAAGCTATTTACAGGAAATGAAAGGAAAGATAGGAAAAGACAAAACAGCCAAGAACACAACACCCCATTGTTATCATGCAGCACTGGTAATTCCCACCATACAAATTTGAAAATACATGAAATTAATAAGAAAATATAAAATTACTTTAAACCCATCCCCTTGTATGTCCTTGAATGGTTAGCGAGAATAAAAATACTAACTTGTAAGATAAAAACTCTGACCATTAACTATTTTAATCAAGTTCACAATAAGTGAAATTGTATGTGAAGCAGTAACTGGAATCTAGGTAAACTGTTATAATGGCATTCTCATTTCCACAAGTACTGTAATTACACAAACAGAACATCTTGTGTTTGTTGTATACTTGAAAGGAGAAAACATAAAAATAGTGGAACCAAAAAGAGCAGTTGCATACTTACCATAACAGATCTTAGAGAGAATCTCTTTCATCAGACCACACCTATGGAACTAGAAGCTGCCTGGTGCTAGGACCAAACGGAAACTTTTGTAAGCAGTCCACCAGGGGCCTCCCATGGCAACATTAGATGTAGGCTCTCACATATTAATGTGGGCAGTCTCTCCCTCTCTCTCCTCTCCTCCTCTCTCTCCTCTCCTCTCCTCTCTCTCCTCTCCTCAATCCCCTGCCGGAGATCATGCTCGAGGACATCTCTATAGGGAACCAGGAGAGAGCCTTGTGCTCTGTAAACCAGGCACGACAGACATCTATATGTAGATCATCAAAGACAAAGAGATAGAGACAGAACAGACTGAAGTCTCAGAACCCTCAGGGGGAAGGAGGGTGGGATTGTATGGCCATCTACTGTTTTAGCAAGTAAATAACTGTTCTATCGTCTTTAAGGATATCTCTTTCATAACACCACACTTATGGAATGAGTGCCAAGAAGTACTGAACAAAAACAGTCTGGGGAGCTGAAGCCAACAGGCCTGTAAGAAAGCAGGCCTTAAGCTGATGCACAGCCAGGCCAGACAGCCCTTTTTTGAGAAACAATGTTCAGACTCCAGTTTTTAGTGAAAGTGTGGACAGTATTCCAGGTGGCTGCTGCACAGATGTCTGCAGCAGGCACATTTTTGAAACAAGCATTGTTTTGAAACTAGGACACCCTCTTTCCCAGGGGTCAACAAAACAAAAAGCTGCAAGGACTTTCTGCAGTTCTTCATGTGGTACATATAGTACCTGAGTATTCTATGTACATTTAATGTATGGAGCAATGCTTCCCCTGGATTGGCAATGCCCAGGATAATAAACTGGCAGGTGTGTAGTTTGATTTAAAATAAACTCAGACACCACCTTTGGTAGAAACTTAAGATTAGTCCACAAAGACATCCTGTCTTTGCGAAAAATTAAATAAGAAGGCTCACACATTAGAACCTGTAGCTCCAAAATCCTTCAAGCAGAAGTGATTGCAACTAAAAACAATGCTTTCCAAGAAAGAAAGCGTAAGCCACTAGTCACAGCTGGCTTAAAAGGAGCCAAAGTAAGCTTTTCCAAAATAAAATTCAGGTCCCTAGTCAGGACTGGATTGTGGATGGGCAGCTTCAGAAGTAGAAGGCCTCTCAAGAACGTACCAGCCACCTCCAGTTGGGCAACCTCACGACCCTCAGTAAGCACATGAAAGGCTGAAATGGCAGCCAAGTGCACCTTGGTTGAAGGATACTGCAGGCCTGCATCTGATAAGGATAGTAGATACTCCAGAAACTGGTTAACTGGACAGGTGAAGGGGTCCAGATGATAAGAAGTGGCCCATAGAATGAACCGCTTCCACTTTATAGAATAAGTGGATCTGGTGGAAGTCTTTCTAACAGCCACCAGAACATTAGCCACTTTTTGGGAACCCCAGACTTGGCAATGGCTATGTTTTCAGGAGCCATGCATGGAGATGAAGAGACTTGAGGTCTGTATAAACCAGGGATCCCTGTTCCTGTGACAGTAGACCCTTACACAGGTGAGAGGCACGGGTGGTTCCACTGCTAGCTGTTGTAGTAGTGAGAACTAGATCTGTTGAGGCCATAAAGGAGCAATGAATATGAGAACTGCCTCCTCCATTTGGAGCTTGAGTAACACCCTCTGAATGAGAGGAAAGGGAGAGAAGGCATACAGGAACCTCCCTTTCCAAAAGAGGGACAACACGTCTCTCCAGAAAACTTCAGGCCCTGGAGCAGCTGAGCAGAAAAGTACCAGTTTTGCACTGTGCAGCAGACACAAAATGGTCCGGCTCTGGATGACCCCCATCTATCAAACAGGTCATTGACCACTGAGGTCAGCAGTTCCCATTTGTGTATCCTAGAGTGTGACTTGCTCAGCCTGTCTGGTAAGACAGTTTGGGTGCCTGGAAAATGTACTATTGATAGTTTTAGACTGTGTTCCAGAGCCCAATACCAGACCCTCATTGCTTTCCTATAGAAGGGGTAGGAATGAGTGTCCCCTTGCTTGTTGATGTTGTGCCTCACACTGACATTGTCGATCTGCAGTAGCAGAGGGCCCAAGGAGAGACGAGTCTGGGAAGCCTGTAGGCCATAGAGAACAACTCGTATTTCTAGAACATTGATATGCAAGGTGCACTCCACTGAGGTTCATCTGTCCTGTGTCTGGTGGGGTCCCAAATGTGCAGCCCAGCCTATCCTTGGGGCATCTGTCATGAGAATGTGAAGTGAGAGGGGAGTAGGAAGGGAACCCCCATACCAGATTGTTGGGTTCTATCCACCACATGAGCGCTTTGTGTACAGGGGAAGTCATTATAACCCTTTGTTCTATATGTTTGTGTGCTGGTCCCACTGGACTCTTAGTGTCCATTGAAGTATCCTCATGTGCAGTCTGGCTAGCGGTACTGTGACAATAGCTGCTGCCATGAGGCCCAGGAGTCATAGGAATGTCCTGGTGGAGACATACTGACTGTTGTGTACCAGCTGTGCATGGGCAACCAGGTGCTGGCCCCTGTCCAAGGGCAGGAAAGCTGAGCCCTGAGCAGTATCCGAGACAGCTCCTGTATATTGTAGTCTTTTTCAAGGAGTCAACACTGATTGGATATGTTGACAGTAACCCCCAGAGCACTGAACATCTGTCTGGTTTGAGCTAATATGTGCAGGAACTGATCCCTGGAGTGGGCTTTTAAGGGCCATTCATCCAGGTAGGGGAAAACATAGAGATCTTCCCTGCAGAGGGCTGCTGCCACTACTGCCAAACATTTGGTAAAGACTGGTGGTGCTCAGGATAAGCCAAAGAGCTACACTCTAAATTGGTAATGTTCCCTTGAAAAAGAAACCTTGGATATTTTCTGTGAGGCTTCTAAACTTTGATATAGAGGTAAGCATTCTTCATATCTAAGGAACCAAACAATGTGAGAAGGCTGTGGGGAGAGCCAGTGGGATGCTAGGATGCATGAGGAGAGGTATCACCAGCAGAAAAAAGGAGGTGGTTATGCCACTGTACAGATCACTAGTAAGACCTCATCTGGAGTACTGTGTCCAGTTCTGGAGGCCGCATCTCCGGAAGGATATAGACAAAAAAGAGGCAGTTCAGAGAAGGGTGACAAAAATGGTGCAAGGACTGCACCAAAAGTCATATGAGGAAAGACTAGAGGACATCAATATGTATTCCCTGGAGGAGAGGAGAGAGAGGGGATATGATAGGGACATTCAAGTATATTGGGGTATAAACTGGGTATAGGAGGGTAGCATCTTTCAGAAAAGAAGGTGTACAAGAACAAGGGGGCACAATATAAGGCTAGAGGGGGTAGGCTGTGGGGCAACTTGAGGAAGTACTTTTCCACAGAAAGAGTAGTGGATGCTTAGAACAGCCTCCCTGTGGAGGTGGTGGGGGCAAAAACAGTAGGGAATTCAAGACTGCATGGGATAGGCATAAGAGTAATCTAGCAATTGGGAAGAGATGGTAAGCCGCAGATCAACTAAGGTCAATGGTAATGCATTAGGTGGGGAAAAGGGGCAGACTAGGTGGGCCACATGGTCCTTATCTGCCATCACCTTCTGCGTATCTGTGTATCTGTGAACAAATCCAATCCTTTGCCTGCAGCAGTGGGAGTAGGCCCTGAAGGATGACCATCGTGAACTTTTTGTACTCTATAAAGAAGTTCAGTTCTCTGAGGTTCACGATAGTCCACAGGTCCCCTGTCCTCTTTGGGACAAGGAAGTACCAAGAGTAGAACACCATGTGCTGTTGCTTGAAGGGCACAGGCTCTATGACTTTCTTTTGGAGCAAAGTCTGAATTTCCATCAGAAGCAGGGGGAGGTGTTCTGAAGGATAGTGGGTCAGCACTGGTGGATGGTCTGGAGGTGTATCTATAGATCCAGAGCATGGCCTTGTTCTATCAGTTCTGGAACCCAGGCATCTGTTATTACCTCTTTCCACTGAGTTAAGTGGAAGGAGAGGTGAACCCTTACAACCAGCCTTGGAGGCAATGGTGGCTGCGGGGTGTATAAGGAGTCAGGTGCACCAGCTGGGGTGACTCCCCCTCTGCCACCACCCTTACAGGTTTTGAATGGGCACCTGAGGTGGTGCTGGGGTTGGCAAGACTCCTGCTCCTTTGCCCTTACCCTGCTGTCAGGCTGCTGGGTGATGTCTGGCACCTGCCTGATGAAAAGGAGCCCTTTGCTTACCCCTTACCTAGGTATAGTACAGGGAATGCTCTGACTTCAGGGTTCTGTTTGGGTAATGAAGGTTGGAGAGAATGTATTGCACCTCCAAACTAAACAGCTTATGCCCTTTGAAAAGGGCATTGAGAACAGACTGTTGCACATCATTCACAAAGCCTGCCACTCTGAGCCACGAGCATCTCCTGAGACAGATGCCAGAGGCAGCTGCCCTGGCAGAGGCATCTGAGACATGATAGGCAGTGTGGAGGAGATGTTTGCCCACATCAGCCCCAGCTATAACAGCCTTAAGGAGCTCTTGTTTGGGGTTCCTTCTGGTAAGTCTTGGGCAGCTGCTTTAGACTTTTTTCAGAGGGTGTTCTGATACTTGATCATATGGGCCTGGTAGTTAGCAATGCAAAGGCCCAGTGATGCAGAAGCAAATGTTCTTTTGTGAACCTCTTGGACTCTTTATCTTGTTGGAGGGAACTTACGTGCTTAGGTGTCCTTGACTTATCATAGGCAAAATTAATGACCAGAGTCTGCCTCAGGCTGAGTGGTAAAGAACAGCTTCCTAGAAGGGGCCATTTACATTTTGTCTGCCTTTCTTGGTATGGCTGGAATGGAATTCGTCGTATACCAGGCAGCAAAGGTAGCATCCTCTAAAGCAGGGAGTACAGGTGGTACCACAACAGGAGGAGAGTCAGGCAACTCCAAAAAGTCTATTCAATTTTTCATGGTAGTGTCCTTCTCTTCTAGGTCAAAACCCATGGCAAACTGTAACTGCTGCATCATGGTGAGAAAGGTAATGTCCTCTAGAGGGGACCTTGGAGTGTGGGCCACTGAGTCCTCCTCACTGCACGTGGACACTGTGGAGTTGGTGTCCTTGTCATAGTGGTTCTCAGCATAATCCTCAGCATCTTCCTCCTCATCCTGCTTGATTAATTTAGGATTGTACTCATAATCATTGTCGAGTGGGTCGACAGGAAAGAGAGAGTGCACTGGCAACATTGGCAACACCCTAGGAGATGGCTGAGGCAAAGATCTACCTTGTATCATTGATAAAGGATGAGCAGTGGTCTCTGTTGATGGACCCCCTGGTACAAGGGGAGTAGGTAGCAGGCATATGATCATTTCAGTGAAGGATTACAGAACCGCATAGACATTGGTGCCCAAGTGGCTGATGGGGGAGACTGGAGAAGTCAACAGGGGAGGCTGACTCCCCAACATTGACAGTGACATACCAGCCATACTAGGTCTGGTAGTGCCTGCACCATGTCTTGAACTTGGTATCATGTTGACAGCCGGGGGGAGACAGCATCATTGCAGCAGCAAATGAGGGTGCAGAGCAGATCATACCTGCTATGCATAGGGGTGATCTTGAATGCACTGGAGAGGTTTACTCCTTGTCTATGACCCAGTGCTTATGCTTTTGACTCCCCAATGACTGGCCCCAGGATTTAGAAGACCTGATAACTGATTCCAGGATTTAGAGGACCTGGACCCAGTACAATGGCCTGGTGACACAATGGTGCTCTTCTGCAGGAGCTCATTCTCCATCATGGCCACTTTTAACTTGAGGAGATGCTTCTCGAGGGCCCCTTTTCAGCATCACCTGATTGCAGAGTTGAAAGCCTGGCAGACGGTACAGGCCTTCATGATGTGGCCTGGGCCTAGGCAGCAGACATATATATCATGAGAATCACGGTGTAGATCTTATTTACCGCATTCACAATACTGGAATAATTTTGATAGTTCCTTTGATTACATACAGGTCATTGAATATTACTTTTCCCTACAAAAGAAAAACTAAATGTTGCTTTGGCTTTTCTTTCAGTGGTCTGATGAGTATGGCTGAGGACTGGAAAAGAACTGAGGAGAGGAGGGGCAGCCCACATTTATATGGGAGAGCCGATGTCTGGTATTGCCATGGGCAGCCCCTGATGGACTGCTTGCAAAAGTTTCCATGTAGCCTTAGTGCCTGGCAGTTTATAATTCCATCGGTGTGGCCTGATAAAAGACATAACCTTGAAGAAGATCTGAAGCATTACCAGTACGCAATTATAAACTGGGCAAAGGATTCCAAGCAATCTGATTGGTTGTTTGCCATGCATTAGAAGTGCCTAAAGCACAGCAAAAACTAGAAACCCCATGTAGAATACATAGAGCCATTTCATAAGTGCAATAAGCCATGCCAGGGATGTGCATTAGACAGTTCTAATGCACACCCCATCTTGTCTTATTGCTTATATATAAAATACATTTGTCTAACCCAACATTTTAGTGCTGAAAAAAGCAAACCAAAAAGAGAGGAATTATTATTTATTGGCAATAGTTGTAAATTAACCTTCGACTAATATATTGTCTCTATATAGATTGAGGCATTTAAACGATCTAAAGGTTAAGTGAATATACAATAAAGCATTCATTGTTTACTTTCTGATAACCAAATATTGATTTAAAATTGCATTGGTTAATGTCATGACAATAAAAAGTCAGAGAAGCCTTCCAGTCTTCTGCTAGTGAAAAGAAATAAAAATCCAACAAGTAAATACTGTAATGAAAAGCTCACCCTTATTCCTGCTTGAGGATGGAATACATCAGGGCCAGGTTACCTAGATGATCAGGAGTAAAACACTGGAAAAATGGATCGCTTGGTTTTGATTGCAAATTCAGAGGTCCTGGAATGGAATGAATTAATCATCACTGGCCACAAACTTAAGCAACTGCATAGAAAAGTAAAAGCCTACAGTTTGTCCCTCAGAAATATTGTTGAGATCAGTGCCATGTTTTCCTAGAGAGCCTCATTCTGTGTAGGCCAATGAGGCTTAGCTGCTCAGTTGAGCATCATGCAGAAGACAGTTAAATCCTACTGGACAAGGAGGTAGTGTGAGCAGGAGGGAGGTTGAAATATTTGACTGCTGAATGTTCTAAATAGTCACAGAAACCAAAACGACTGAATTTGAAAAAACATGTCAACATCGGTCTTTATCAAGTGACAGTTGAATACTGTCTTGACTACAGGCAGCCTTCACAAACAGTCAGTTTAGATTGCAGGAGTTCGCACAAGGGAGAGTTCCGATTCCAGTCAGCCTCAAACATCTCTCCTCTATACAGTGGAAAAACCTTGAACAATAAGAGGCTCATTATTGGATGGAACGTACATAATAAAAAAGGAAATGACAACATTAGGTGTGCCCCCGTATAGAAACAACCAGCTGAAAAAATGTGCATATTTATTTATAGGATGGGTACCCATGCCAATATCCACACATAAGTACAGTAACATGGTGTTAAGTTCCCCATTCAAGATGATTTTTCGATAATGCAAGGGTAAGCCCTTAATGAAACCAAATGAAGACATTTCCTCTCATACATACTCAGCTTTAGGACCCTGTTGCACTGGTTGCAGCATGAAAGGGTGGTTATCCCTTCCACTGAGATGGGAAATACAACAAGAATCCAGGTCTTCCCTTTACTTCTTGAGACATGGGACAGTGTTGTTTACTAGTAACAAAATGAGCCAAGAAAAGAAGTAGAAAACTGCATGTCAGGTAGATAACTATATTTTACTTTGGCAGAGTGAAACTGTTTAGTCAAAGAGTTGGCATAGGCAGTGCACCAACTCCACAGTACCACTACATTACCTGTGCCAAAAAAGGGAAAAGGGAAAGGTAGTAGCCAGCCATGACCCAGATGTCCCCAGTGTGAACACAATGCAGAAAGAAAAAAGTATACAGTACCGGGACTGGTCCTCTTCAATGTCTTCATAAGTGATGTTGCTGAGAAACTGAAAGGGAAGGTATGTCTTTTTGCAGATTATATCAAAATATGCAATTGGGTGGACACTCAGGAGGGGGTGATAAGAATGAACAGTGATCTGGGGAAACTCGAGGAGTGGGCAAAAGCATGATTGGTCAATACCAGCAGGAACATCCACCAGAACTAGACACATGGTGGATTCCCTGTAGGGGGAAGGCCTCAAACAACTGGTACAACAACTCACAAGAGACAGGGCTATCCCAGATCTAGTACTGACTAACAGGGAAAGGATCATAGATCTCCAGGTAGAAGATCACTTGGGGGCCAGTGACCATCACATGGTATGGTTCAATTTGGCCACTACAACTAAATCATCCCATTCCAAGGCAAAAATATGGGTCTTCAGAGGAGCTGACTTTGATAAGATGGCCAACAGAGTTAAGCTAGCCCTGGCAAAAAGAAATACAGGTGAGGGGGTACAGGCAAAGTGGGCAAACATTAAAGATGCAATACTTAAAGTAACATCTCATTGTGTTAGAAAGAATAGGAAGTGCAAAAGAAGAAGGAAACCACTTTGGTGCACAAAAACAGTAGCAGAAAAGGTCAGAGCCAAAAGGCTGGCCTTCAGGAAATATAAGGGAACACAGTGGGATGAAGATAGGGAGGCATACCAAACTTCCCTAAGGGAAGCAGGGAAGGCAGTAAGGCAGACAAAGGCCCAAACCGAGGAAACACTAGCACAAACGGTAAAAGAAGGTGGCAAGACTTTCTATAGATACATTAGTGAAAGGAGAAAGTCCAGAGGGAGTATTGCTAAGATCAAAGGAGATAAGGGGGCATGTAAGGAGGAGGACCATGTAAAAGCATCTATCCTAAATAGATACTTCTGCTCAGTATTTACTGAAGAGAAGGTAGGGCAGAGCCCACAGTTCAGCACCATGGACACAGGGGGGAGGGAGGTGAGCACTAGTCCATTCACAAAAGAAAGGGTCTTACAAGAGCTTTATAAGCTCAGGGTGGATAAGGCAATGGGACCTGATGGCACACATCCCGGGGTACTAAAGGAGCTAAGGGTAGAACTAGCAGAGCCATTATCAGAACTGCTGAATCTCTCAGCACAGAAGAGATCCCAGAAGACTGGAGAAGGGCTCACGTGATCCTGCTCCACAAGAGTGGCAGCAGGGAGGAGGCAGGGAACTACAGACCAGTCAGTCTTACCTCAGTAGTGGGCAAGATTATGGAAACACTCCTTAAGGAAAGGATAGTGCAACACCTGGAATCCATAGGAGCACAGGATCCAAGGCAGCACAGGTTTACAAAAAGAAGGTCCTGTCAAATTAATCTCATAGATTTCTTTGACTGGGTAACCAGAGTGGTGGACCAAGGGGGAGCAGTTGATGTCGCCTAACTTGACTTCAGCAAAGCTTTTGATACTGTTCCACACAGAAGATTGATTAATAAGCTGGGTAGGCTCGGGGTGGGTCAGAAGTTGGTCAACTGGGTGACAAGCTGGTTGATGGGCAGAAAACAGAGAGTGATGGTAAATGGCATACAGTCAGAAGAGAAGCAAGTCACAATTGGGGTACCTCAGGGATCAGTCCTGGGGCCAGTCCTCTTCAATATCTTAATCAGTGATATTGAAGTTGGACTGGAGGGTAAGGTTTGTCTGTTTGCAGATGACACCAAGATCTGCAACAGAGTAGATGATCCAGATGGAGTGGGCAGAATGAGAAGAAATCTGGATAAACTAGCAAAATGGTCGGAAGAGTAGCAACTGGGGTTTAATGCAAACAAGTACAAGATCATGCACATAGGGAGGAGAAACCCTGAAGCCACCTATAGGCTGGGAGTGGAGTTGTTGGTGGTCACAAGGGAAGAAAGAGACTTGGGCATCATCATCACCGATGACCTGAAATCGTCCAAGCAGACCACTAAAGCAGTAGGTAAGGGTAGGAGGAAGTTAAGGTGTATTAGTAGGGGTATCATAAGTCGTAAGAGGGAGGTAATAATCCCTCTTTACAAGACACTGGTTAGGCCCCATCTGGAGCACTGCGTGCAGTACTGGATGCCACACCTTCACAAGAACATTAACCAAATTGAGGCAGTCTAGAGAAGGGCAACCAAAATGGTGCAGGGACTGCATCGGAAAACATATGAGGACAGATTAACGGAGCTCAATATGTATACGCTAGAGCAAAGGAGGGAGAGAGGTGATATGGTCAAAACATTCAAACACCTTAAGGGCATTAACAAGGTGAAAGAGTCTAACATGTTTTAATATAAGAAAAACAGCAGAACAAGAGGACAAAGCATGAGATTAGATGGAGGCCAATTAAGGGGTAATTTGAGGAAATTCTTTTTCACAGAAAGGGTGGTGGATGCATTGACCGGCCAACCTCAGGAAGTGGTAGATATGTATACAGTGCAGGGCTTCAAACAGGTATGGGATAGGCATAAGGGAGCAATACAGATGAATATGAATAGATAGATCATTGACAGAGCAAAGGCTGATGGCAAATTTATAAGGTAGAAAAAGAAATGGGAAGACTGGATGGGCCTTGAGGTCCTTATCTGCCATCAGCTTCTATGTTTCTATGACCACTGGGGTTCAATGCAAAAATGTGCAAAAACATGTATCTAGGGCATAGGAATCCAGGCACTGAGTGTAGGATGAGGAGAGGTACTGACAGTCACTAAGCAAGAAAGAGACCTCAGGGGTATCAAATGTGATGACCTCAAAAGGGCAGGCTACTCTGAAAAAGCAGTGGATAGGGCTATTGGGATGCTGGGGTGCACAGGGAGGGGGATATTCAGCAGACGGAGGGTGATGGTGTTGCCACTGTATTGCTTGGTTGTGAAATCCCACCTGGAATACCATGTCATTTTGGAGGCCACACCGCAGAAAGGACATAGGGTGGAGGCAGTCCAGGGGAGAACAACTAATATGGTGCTGAGGTGGCATGAGAAGCCCTATGAGTAGAAGTTGACCGATCTCAACATGTACACCCTGGAAGAGAGAGCAAGAAGTGGCATGATAGAGACCTACAAATACCACACAGGGGTAAACAGGGAGAAGGAGGGAAGTCTCTTTCAAATGAGATGGGGAACCCAGACCTGCAGGCATGTGATGACTCTGGAGGAGATGATTTAAGAGAGATGTGAGAAAATATTTCTTCACTGACAGGGTGGAAGACAGCTGGAATAGACTAGCAGCAGAAGTGGTAAAGGCAAAAACAGTGGGGGGCTTCAAGCATGCATTGGATAATGAGCTACATCATGATTCGGCCAGGTCATTTCGCTTTGTAACAACTTGCCCCAGACTGTTAGATCAGGTGTCAGTCAGCTCCCACATCAATTTGTCCCCAGACAGTTTGCCCCCAGTGTAAATACTGTAAAATAAATTCCAGGTGGTTACAATTCATCCACAAGATGAGGCAATATTCTCGAGGTTTGTAAAAGTGGAAGTAGTACTGTAATTGCTGTTTGAGTATGGTATGATATGTAGTGGGAGCGAGTTGTCCAGGGACAAATTGATATGAGAGCCAATTGATGTCAGAGCTAATAGTCCAGGTTGAGTTGTCATGAAGTGAAATGACCAGGACGAACTGACATGTTCCTGGGACAGCCATAGGGTGTGTTAGAAAACAGCCAGTGAGGAGAGAGGGTCACCAGAGATCAGTTAGGGTCTGCAGAGACAGATTACACAGTGAACATATGGGCAGACTGGGTAGGCCAATTGGTCCTCTTCTGCTGATAAATTCTATGTTTCTATGGTTCTACAGGGAGAGATTGGACATCCTCAGATCCTTCAGCCTAGAAAAGAGAATCATATGAAAGCGGAACAGATCCGTGTTTTCCAAATACTAACGGGAATAGACAAGGTGGAGTACACACACATCTGAATTGGTGAGTGTAAGAAGAATTAGAGTGCATGACCTTAAACTGATGGGGTTGGCAGAATAAGAGGAATCAGAAGACATTACTTCACACATAGGGTGGTTACATGTAGAATAACCTACCTAATGAGGATGGGGAAGTAAGCACTGTTCAGGCTTTCAAAGCAGGACTAAATAGATTTCTGAATGAAAATGGAACTGATGGTTACACAGCATGAAGCAGGGTAACATTCTGGCTCTTAAACTTGGGATGTGTGTCCATTAAGGGGGTGCAGACTCAGAATATTATTTTATGAGTACCATAAATAAGAGGCTTCCTGAATACTTGGCTGAATACCAAATAGTTTTCACTGTTAGTGGTATTTAAAGGGACATGTAACAATGCAGGGGTCACTCAAATTATGAAAGCCTATAAAAAGATCTTTCAAATGAGGTATGGGGCTTACCTGTAGGTGTCAGGAGTCCTGAGTTACGAATACCTAAGTCATCTGTAAATCAAAACAAGGCAGCATCCATTTCATTGAATCATGAGACCAACAGTGATGTCACTGAGGGGCAAGTTGTAATTAACATGCAGTTTGCCCCTCGGTGACATCACTTCCTGCTGCAAAATGGCTGCTGCCATGTTTTGATTTACAGATTAATTAGAAAGTCATATCTCAGGACTCCTGACACCTACAAGGAAGTCCAGTGCCTCATTTGAAATATCTTTTCATTGGCTTTCACAATTTGAGTGACCCTGCAATGTTTACTGTCCCTATAAAGAAAACTATTTTGACCAACTCAAAAAATCTAAAACGCATATGCTGAGGATGAAAAAGGGGAGGAGAGTGGGAAATGACCACTGTGGGGAGGGGTTGGACCAAGGACTAGCCTGGCTGTCTGGGGAGGGGTACAAAGTATTTTTTTCAGTTGGTATTTATCTACTTCATCCATTGTCAGCACCTATATGTATGTCCCCCAAATCCAGTCACCCCCTATCCCTGAGAATTGCCCTATTTTCCACATGACTTACTTGTCAAGGTAGGGTTATAGGGGTTTGCTCCCCCCCTCCGTGGCGGGACCCAGATGGTGCCACTCATTGGTTCCCACCCTGTGGAGGGCTGTCCTTCATCCCACCGTGGTAAGGGGAATTCTTTCATCATAGAAATCAAAGAGACTAGAACAGAAAGCCGATTGTGCTGCCTGGTGCTACTCAGGAAGTTGGCAATATGCAGGCACGTTAATGTCCTGACACTGTGTACCTGTATTAGAAGTGCTTCTCATGCTATTGTTTCCCGGTGCTTGCAATCTTACCATGGAATTAGAGGACTAGAATGGAAAGCCACGATCACTGTGACACCAGAGAATGTGTTGTAGTACAAGCCTATGTGCTGTATACAGAAAGATGATCATCCATTTCCTCCCACGCCACAGTATTTCAATGTGCATTTGCCTCTTTGATTTCTATGGTCCTACCCTGTGGCATATGGATCAGAGAAATACTTTTATGTGTTTCCCCCAAATGGCTGGATACAATTTGAGAGCACAAATGCATGGTCAAATATTCCAGCGTAGGAGGAAACAGATGTTCCTCTTGCTGCATACAGTTGGCTTGTACTATGACACATTCTCCGCTGTCACAACTATCGTGGCTTTCCATTCTAGCCCTCTAATTCCATGTTTCCAGGGACATCGAAATGCAATGACATGCAGTGTCCATCAAAATTTCACACAGTTTTGGGTCTTCCATTTGCCTTGATACCTGGAGCTGGATTTTATGATAGGAATAGCCGCATGCCCTGGGTGCACAAAGGTATGGCACACCAGGCTTGCAGCAGTCTAAAGGGGTTTTCTATCTCTTCCATCAAAGTGATGCTAGCTAGACCATTTTTCAGTGGTCTAGCTTGCATCCAAACTGGCAGCCTTTACATGCCGCTTGTGTCCAAGGTTTGTTGAAAGCTGCTATAAACTGGGTCACTTGTTACAACTGTGCCCCAGATTATAAAATCGGGCCCGTCAGGGAGGTCCATCTTCCTTCCACCCAGATTATAAAATTGGGTGCAGTTGAAGTAATCATCAATGTTGCAGCTGTGTCATAGCTAGGGTTTGCTACAGGGCTGAATGCAAACCCTTTGTCGACCTTCTAAAATCCAACCCCAGACTCCTGTTGATGTCAGGCACGTTGAAGGAGTCACGACTCCACCCTTACCCAGGAGGAAGGGCAGTGCCTTGGATGCTCAGTTCTCTCACCCAGTCAAGCCCTGCTAACTTGAGTTCACTCTGAAACCCAAATTGCTGGCATGGCTGGTGGTAGCACTACTGCCATACTACCAAGCTGGCCTTATGGTTTTAAATAAAGTGATTTTTTTTTTCATTCTCTTTTTATCTCCCCAGGTGACCGCAGGCAGGACACTCCACCCCTACCTGCTGCCTGAGACCATCACCACTCCCCCCCTGTCCCACCGAGCCCCATTTCCCCCATGGATTTCCCCCCCATGGCTGGGAGGGGAGGGGGAGGTCCATCCTCCTACCACCCAGGACACAATTCAGATCGGGGCAATTATGGGCAGTCCGGTGGTGAAGCAGGATGCCAGTCGACTTTTTGGAAGGGCTTCACAGAGCCTGCAGTCACCCCTCCCTTTTTCTGATCCCATCCCTCAAAGCCATGAATGCATGCATGTGGAGGCACACACGCATCATGTAGCCACACTCTTGCCTCTCTAACTCTGATGCTGCCACACAGCCTCCACCAGGGGACAGCCAAGGAGCGGGACAACATCCTACCCAACCCCGGTAAATGAGAGCTATTTTCAGACACTCGATCCTCTCCCTCCCCTGCCAACCCCCAGCAATTCAAGGTCAGTCCCAATCCCAGGTTGCCGACATGGTGTAAGGTTTGGCATCCAGCGCCTCAACTCTCAGCGCTACTGGGCCGGTCAGAAAAAAATTTTTAAACCCCTAAAACCCTCATACCAAAAAGTGGATACCCAAATATCTGGGATCCAAATTACTCAGTGAATATCCTTGAAAAGGTATTGATACCTCCCTAGGAAGAGGGGCAGATGAAATGGACCCTAAGTCCTTTCCACTGTCACAGTAGTTTGTTGCTAAGTTAGTATCATGATGAGACCATCACCTTCCAACAGTAAAATGGTGACTCATGTGCAGTAATGCTGTAAGTAGACAATATTTATATCAGGGCAATGTTTTCAGAAGCCAATCTTTGCTGAGTGTATGGAAATTTTTGTCTTTCTGTAGAATGTTATGTCCTCTTTAACCATTTCTTCGCTCTGAATCCTTAGAAGCAGCAATTTCTGAAAATGATTTGATGGGGATCTATAATGATGGGTGAGTGTGAGACTGTGTATTTCTTGTGTGCTTGAAAAAGGAAAGAAAAATCTAATAAAACCGTTAGCCTTTTTGTCACGGATCACAAGTTCATGCAAATCTGGTTTGGGACTGACAGTTGATTCTTACACCAAAGAAACATTCCAGCTTTTATGTGCACTTTATACATTTCCAGAGCTTCACAGGAGTTAGAAAACCCTTTGGCAGTGATATAGGCTCGTTTTTTTTCTTCACTAGAATTTTTCTGCCATATTTCTCCTTCTTCCTGTTCTCAGCAGCTGTAGTTGCAGGCTACATTCTGCAACATACAGGAGAGGCTAGCATCTCCCTTCAGACAAAGGGCACTCAGCCCCCTGCCAGCAGTGGCTGCTGGAAAATAACACAGTGGGTATATATGCAAACTGTATAGGTGCAAAACCATATGGAAGTGACACTTGGATGATGCAAAGCACTGGGGTATACAGTTACATTTGTTTCGTTACCTGAGTGAAAAGAAAAACCTTTTGCAGTCACTTTTGACTTTTTGCTTTATACCTGTGAGTGCACTGGTTTTGTTTGCACCTACAGTTTGGACATCAACCTTCAGATCAGCACCCACTCTTCACTGTTATCATGTGGTAGTGTATTTCAATGCAAAGGATATCTTCCCTCATAGAAACTAAACTTAAGTTATCACCTCTGTGACACACTTAGCTTCCATCTGCACCTAAGAAAAAAGATCAGAACCTAATCTTGTTCACTGCTTGTTGTTTTAACCTCTAGGCTATACTGCTAGCCCCAAGCATATCTCTACTGCCAAGGTAAGGCTGTCTTTCTCAAATGTTATAAATTCTGACTGCTCCTCCATTACATGGGAGGAATCTTTGTTTAAATAAGAAAATTGAATGGAGAGAGTGCCACGCTACATTCCTTTGTTAAAGTAATCTCTTATTGATCCACCTGCACTGGACAAAGACGATGTTTCATTGATATGCACCAGTTCTTCAGGGCTCCGTGTCACATCAAAACCAAATATTGGCTATCCAGCACTATATCTGGTTTCAGTGTGACACAGGGAATGTGGAAAGCCAAACAGTAGCTAATAATTGCTCAGTATAGTAAACAGCACTATACGCTCTCCTGCGGCTGATCTCTGACTCTGATATCAGCTGCAGGAGGTTTTGGGATGTGCTTGAGTGGCACTTGTCAAGGCAGGATCAACCAGATAAACTTGAATTAATGATATCCTATTTTTTTTCTTTTCAAGTCAACATGCTCAGATTTATTTTACTGTCTTTGTCCAGGAAAGCACACACCTACAGCTTGTTTCTGGGTGTGTTTTTGGGACCACAGGGAGGATAAATGACTTGCTGTGGTCATACAGTATACAAGTAGAGCATGTTGGAATCAAAACCCATTCTGCTGGATGAACGAAGCTTGTTCAGCTTTTTGCTGTAGCCTCTAGGCTGTGCTGCCAGCTGTTAATCAAAAACCACACATTTCAAGGCTGTAGGTACTTAGCCACACATTTGTATCTTGTAGACCTGAGTTAACACCTAAAATTGTAAGAGAAAATGCTGTAAGAGAGGGAATGGAATAAGACAGAAGTCAGTGCTGTGGGAGCCCCAGAAATCTATAATGACATGAACACAGCCAGGGTTTAGAAATCCTGATATGGGGCCCCAATACCTATTGACACCGTAGAGCCAGCCTTGAGATGTATAGTTTTTAATGATCAACTGGCAGTATAGCCTAGAGGTTAAAGCAATCACAAAGATGGATTATTTTTACTAACAGTTTGAAATTTAAAGGCGATAACTCACTAGTTTCAATGCACATACAAAACAATTATTATAAATGTAGAAAGTGTTGTAATAACACCTTAAAACTCACTTAATAAAACAGATGATTTCCTATTTATCCAACAGTAAATGGAGGGTCAAGTTTCTCTGTGACATCATTTCCTGTCCGGAGCCTGAAACATATGGCTTCCCCCAGCCCTTAATTACAGGTTGATTTACATATGAATAACTCTGGACTGCAAAGACTCACAGATACACACAATGACTCACTGAAATTAGCTTTTCATGGGCTTTCAGACATTAAGAAATCCTGTCGATGACAGTTCCTCTTTAATATCATATCTCAAGATGGTGAGTCATTGTAGACATGCAGGATCTTTGGTTATACTTTGCTTGTAACCTTGCTCTTCTAGGTGGTGTTGTTTACTCTCTTTTTCTGTAAGTTCTTTTTGTGTTTCTTTTTTTTTTGGCAACTAAAAAGCCTAATTAGCCTCCCTCTAGAAAGTTTTCAGATTTAAAATGCATCCCATAGGCATGCAAAGGGGACCTCCAAGTTGTCATTAATTTCAAAGGAATCTCTGGTTTCCTTAGAAACCTATTCTTTAAACTTTTTAAACTTTCTTTGCTGAAGTAGAGACACATTAAAGTTCCATCTGAAGTTTTCACATTTTCTCCTCCAAGTGGGACCTTGGTCAGAGCATGTCCCAAGATCACAGTGTCATTAACATCTGAAGAGATGATGTCATTACAAAGACTCTTGGAAATCATAAAATAATCAATCCTGTTGTAGGGATTGTGTCTGGCTGAATAAAAAATACAGTATCTCCCCTGTGGATATATTATCCTCCAAGTGTCCACTTGAATTAGATCTTCAATTAATTTATGTGTAGCTGTTCTGGATCTAGGTACCTCAGCAGTGGGATAAAACGTATTTCTAACAAGAAGTCGCTCAGAGTCAACAACCTCATTAAAGTCCCCCTCAGGATAATCTGATGATCCCTTAAACTGCAACACTGAGGGGCAATTTCATCAAAAAAAAGAGGCCTGATTGGTACTTAGATATTGTAAATACCCTTTAGCTACATTTCTGCCATTAATGGCTATTGTCTTATAGGGCACATACCTTTGTTCCACCTGGACAAACTGAGAGAGACAACGAGCTTGGGAGAAAATGGCCACAGCATTGTATTTATTTATTATCCAATTATTCAATCGGTACAGCAAACTCAGCATGATGTGCACAGCCAGGTAGCCTTGGATATTCAACTCAGTCAGCTTGATCTGATTTAACACTTTGGCTGACCCCCCTCTCCACAGGGGTCCACCTGCCAATCAACAAACCCTGCAAGGGCATTGGCTCTCGGGCATGAGGGATGGCTGTCTGAACCAGCTGCAAATGTGTCCTCCCCATCAGAGAACACCGCTATGCCATGAGCATATGCTCAAAGAGACTGCCTTCCTGACTGGCCCCCTTTAACGGGGGAAACTCTAGCCATCCGGCACCAATCTCCTGTCTGCCTCAGGGGATCTGGCTGCATGAGACTAATAATACCCTGTTACCCCCCTCTGCACAGATCTTCAAAGATTACCGAGCCCCCACAGGGTAAGCTGCCTGCCTGCTCACCCACTCCCTACAAGCTCATCATGTAATCACATTCTCTGCTGCCCTTTGTATGTCTTCTATAAACATATCTAACCCTATGTCTGACAATTGAGATCTGCTCTCCAGGTCTGCATGATGGTTGAATTTAACAAAGTTTACACCTTTCTATTTAGAATTGCAGTTCACTCTTTTCTTTGTATTGAAGATACCGATTTCAAGATGAGAAACCCATATCCTTCCTAGTTTTACAGCTTCATGTAGCAGTAAGTGCATCTCCTGTAGGTGAGCAATGTCAGTTTTAACTTTTTACAAAAATGCAATGACTTTTTTCCACTTGATGGGGAATCCCAGGCCTTTAGCATTCCAAGATGCTATGCTGTATCCATTTAGTTTTAGTGCCATTATGGAATGTCAATGAGAGAAGTAAAAACGAGTAGTGCACTTAATATATAATACTAGGATACAGATCTGAAAGTTGAGGTAAACACTGTTAGGGCTCCATTCTCAAAATGGTTAGATTGCTGCAAGCCCCAGGTGCATCAAAGGCATGGCATATTGGACGTGCAGCATTCCCAGAGACATTTTTGAGATTCTTGTAAGCCCGAGCCCTCTGTGCACCACATGTGATGAGTAAGACCAGCTTTTGCTTGTCTAACATCATTGACCTTTTTACGGGGCTTGCGCCAGATCTGTGGTGCAAGCCACTGTAAAAAGGGTGTCATGTCACACAGGCACGCGACCCATGAGAATTGGTTGAACACTGTGCACCAAAGAGTTTGGGGCAAGCCTCGCCATTGGCATAGGGCTTCTTTACACCCTGCGCCAACCTTCGAGAATTGAGCCCTTAGTATCTTCAAAAGAAAGTTGTATGCTACTTACCTAAAAAAGTAGAAAACTAAACTAGTAAATGAAAAAAACACAAGGTACTAAACTAGGCATTTCTTATCTCCTAATGCTGTCAAATAGCCAGTTAACAAATTAGACTAATTGTTATAACACTAAGCAAAGTACTACAAAACCAGAAATTAACAGTTATAACACTAAACAATCTGCTACAAAAGCAGAAATTAACTGTTATGACATTAAGTGAAGCACCACAAAACCAACAAGCATTTGTCAATGCCAAATGTTGTCTTGCTGGCATTGGCATTGGCAGTGCAGAAGTTAGAGAGATGCATAATAGGAATGGCAGCGAAGTACTGAACAGATGCCAACCCCACCCCCACCCTGCAGAGACTGACAGGCATTGGGATGTGTCTTTGGGTCACTGGCCATAATACTCATGCCATTTCACCTCACCCTACCCAGCAGACACTGACAAGTGTCGCGGTGTGCCTTGGGGTCTTTGGCCCTTATGCTCATCCCATTCCATAAGAAAATACATTGAGATTGTTGCAGAATAGGACAATGGGTGAACTTTGGGGCTGAAGAGTCCAAGGCACACCTCGATGCCTGTCAGTAGCTGCAGGCTGGAGATGGGGGTGGAATGGCTTGAGCATTACAGCCGAAACTCCTAAATCACACCCCTGTCACCTGTCAGTCTCTACAAGGTGAGGCGTTACAGTTAGAAACCCTAATGCCTCAGGCATTTGTTGGTATTTTCACTCCAGATTTTCAACATGGGCTTTTTGTGACCTCACCTCATGAACAGTGGCACTATCAGTTCATTAGCTGAAAGATGATTTTGCACAGTGACTGTGCCATTTGGCGCCACAGGTGAGAAAATGCATTTCAAGCAGGATGTGAAAAATGACAGCTGTACTGTTCATGAGGAGGTGCAAAAAAATGGTAATGTTAAAAATTTGGAGTGAAAATATGAAAAATTGGAGAGGTCACAAGTGTGCATAGAAACTACACAACATACAACCATAATGCAATCATTTGTCGGGCTTTTTTTAACCAGATTTTCAACATAGTCATTTTAGAACCTCCACTTATGAACAGTTGCACTGTGATTTTGTTAATCTGTCACACAAAAGTTGATTTCCCACAGCGACCATGCCATTCTGCACCAGATGTGTGAAAACACATTTTGGGCAGGATGAGAAAAATAACAGCTGTACCATTCATAAGGAGGTGTGAAAAAATGGCAATATTGAGAATCTGGTGTGAAAATAAAAAAAATTCTCGAAGTTACGAGCATGCATGGAAACTGCACAATGCACACTCATAACAATCATTTTTTGGAATTCTTTCACCAAATTTGCAACATAGGCTTTTTGGGACCCCACCTCATGAACAGCGACACTATCGTTTCATGAATCAGTCCCAAAAGGTAATTCCACGCAGTGACCGTGAAATCACCTTTCGGGATGGAGTAACGAAATGTCAGTGGCTGATTTCATGAGGTGGAGTCGCAAGCACTCCATGTTAAAAATTTGGAGCTGAAAGCCAAAAAAATGGCTGAGATATCAACCTAAGTTGAAACCTACCCCTTTGATGTCATTATATAGCTTACTGGCATTTCTTCAGTTTACGGTCAACTTTGAAGAGTGCAGACGTGTTCCACTCCACGAAGATCCTGGCGCCAACCTCTGGAGAGTAGAGTACTGGGTGAGGGGGTGTGGGAAGTGAGGATGCACAGAGGGTGGAGTCTTGAGTTGAGGAGGGAGTGCACGCTGACAGCGAGGGACGTTTTCTTTGTTTCAGGTATTTAAAAAAGGAACACTGCAGCCGGTTTTCTTTCTTTACAGGTGAAAGAAAACAAATGATGCATACACTGGGGTGGGCTCGCAGTGTACCCCATGAGTCTGGGGGGGTGATATTGGCCATACCTGGGGGGACTCCCAGTGTGGCACGCAATAGGGGAGGGGCCGGGGCAAGAACATGCTGCAGCAGTCGGCTTCCGAACACCACAGAGGCACACTGGGGTGAGCTTCCAGGGTGCCACTCAATCTTGAGGGGTATTAAACATGCTGAGAGGGGGACTGGGCACCCCCAAAATTGGCTTCTAGGGATTGTAAGAGGCGGACGGCACGAGCCGCCACCATGTTTATTGAAATGTTTCACCAGGCAAGGCACATAGGGGAGGTGTGTCATCTGTGCCGCTGCATGATGAGCTTCTTGCTGATTGTAGCGGCAAGTTTGTTTCAAGCTTGAATTGCTTGTTGTTTGCTGGAGGTATGTTTGTAGTGGCTGCTTGTCCGTGTCTGTAGCTTAGTTTTTGTGGATTTACATGGTTTTCTGCTTGGAATAACTACACCATTCTTGCTCACTACATCCGTGAAAGTCTCCTGAACTGGATTTCTGCAAAACATCACAACCAGGTATCTGCATTTTTCATTTAAAAATCAACTTTTTGGAAGCTATCCCAAGCAAAACATAAGTCAAGCAATTAAGTCTGACAAACTCAGTGACTCTAGGTCTGCTTGAATCCACATTTTTGTCTGACCTGCTCCATGATCTGTATGTTGGCTTTTCAACAACCGCTTTGAATGACAAAGAAGCATGTAGACAAAAGGATTTCACATCCTGCATATGCACAGGCACAGTTCATCACCTGCAGGAATTCTAACACATTCTGTGACTCTGGATCTCAGCTGTTGATAATTTCTTTTGGCTTATGACTTAACCACCAGGTATCTACAAGATGCTGAAATCCTTTCTCCTACAAATTCTCCTTATGCTGCTTCTGCTCTCAGGAAATGTTCACCCCAACCCAGGACCAACTGGGCAGCCAGCAGTGGCACCAAGCAGAAGGAAAGGGACACTCACCATGGCATCCATCAATGCCTGCAGCATCCTCAACAAACTTGACTCCCTCCAAACATGGATCCTATAGCACAACCCTGATGTCCTCTCAGTTGTGGAAACATGGATAAACCCTAAAATCCCTGATACCTCAGTCTCTATCCCTGGCTACTGCATTTTCAGGCAAGACAGGATTGCTAAACGGGGTGGGGGCTGCACCATCTATCTTAAGGATACCCTTATGGGTCACATCATCCCATCCCCCAGCCTGAGCAACTCCTCTTAGGTCCTCGCAATCAAAATCCTCCTTGGTGCACATAACAAGCAACTCACTGTCATCTCGGTTTACCTACCCCCAAGAGATCAGGCTGCTGGCTTCCATAACATCATGGAATATCTAAGGGTCCAGCAACATAATTCTGAAACCATAGTCATGGGTGATTTTAACATTAACTGGCTCTCCTCTGAGGCCGCTACCTATAAGGATGCAGTTGCGGCGCATCACCTACTCAACTGGTCAATGCTCCCACTAGGTGTAACAATCGGACAGGCTCCCTTACACTTATAGACTGGATTCTATCTAACCACCCTGAACGCATCTCCAATGTTTCTGTACTCCCGGATACAATAAGTGACCACTGGCCTGTCATCTGTTCCTGGTCAAACAAATACCACAAGCCTCCTCCCAAGCTTATCTATGCCAGGGTTATCAAACAAGGGCACCTCCAGCTGTTAAAATCCCATATAACCAGGCTGAACTGGGCAGTGCTTGACTCCCTCAATGACACCAACAAAGCTCTGGACCTATTTATCAAACGTTTCAAAGAAGCCTGTGACATCTATGCACCAGTGAAAAAAGATGAAGGTCAAAGGACAGACCAACCCCTGGGTTACTACTGACCTTTTAACTCTGCTCAAGCACAGAGACCACCTCTGGCATTGTGCTCGTGCAACTCCGACACAAGTAAACATACAATTATACAAAGCAGCCAGAAATTATTGCACTCAAAGAATACGGAATGCTAAACGCAGCTATTACAAAGAGGCTCTGATCAACTCTTGGGGCCAGGGAAACAAATTCTGGAACAACATGAAAGAACTCACAGGCAAGGATCCTAAAGCACCACCCACTATGCTCAACCTTCATGGCACTCCTACACTCGACCTAGGTATCATCACCAGCACTTTAATAATGCATTTACAAACCTGGACAGTGTCCTTCCACCAAATTTTTGACGACCTCCCTCCAGCTCCTCCCAAGTTACCCCCAACTAGAACAGTACAACCCCAAAGTTTTTTTAAGGAGGTCCCACCACAAGTAGCTAGAAAATACATTCAAAGGCCATCGGCAAACAAGGGTACAGTGGTGACTCCTTGACCTGAAACTGCTGGCACAAGTCCTCGATGAAGTCTTAGAACCACTTACAAAGATCTTTAATCTCTCGCTTAGTTTGGGCCATTTCCCCTCTCTCTGGAAGAAAGCCACTGTCACACCGGTTCACAAAAGCAGAGATAGGGCACTGCACACCAATTATAGACCTATCTCACTCCTCCCCCCACTATCCAAAGCGCTGGAGCGAATAGTGTCGGACCAACTAGCTGAATTCCTGGATAAGTACAATGTACAGTGCCCAGAGCAGCATGGCTTCAGAAAAGGGCACAGCACCACCACTGCACTACTGGAATTTACAACCTTCATCCATGCCACGCTTGACAAAGGGAATTGTGGAGGGGCAGTATTTATAGACCTTACCAAGGCATTCGACACAGTTAACCACCCCCTACTGCTCAAGCAACTGTCCTCCATTGGGATCTCAGCGATGCCCTTCCATGGTTCACCAGCTACCTTGATAATTGGATCCAATGTGTAAGGATTGCAGGGATCTCTTCGGATGAGAAACTGGTCTGCTCGAGTCCCCAGGGTCTATTCTGGGCCCTCTCTTCTCCTCTTCATCAACAATCTCCCCAGTGACTGCCACCAAAAATATTACTATCACACGATGCAGTCCTGTTTTCCAGCCACCATGACATTACAGTCCTTGAATCCCAGCTGCAGCTCGACTTCAGTCACATCGAAGACTGGTTCAATTCTCATAAACTTGTCCTGAACCACAGCAAGACTAAAGCCATGTCCTTCTATAACCGACAGAGCAGGCACAACTCTCTGTCCCTCACCATCAAGAACCACGCTGGGAACCCACTCAAACATGTCAAGGAGTTCAAGTACTTTGGTATTACCCTGGATAGTGCCCTCTCCTACACTCGGCATATTGACACTGTTGCCAAGACCGCCAATATATGGATTGGACTACTACACAAACACAAGCACTGTATGCCTGCGGATGCCCTTAAACTAGCCATCTACAGCTCTGTCACCTCTATCATTGACTATGGCCTTGCCATCTATGGCTCTGCCCCAATAAGTGCCCTCCGCAGGATCTCAGTTGCTCTCAACAAAGCCTGTAGACTACTGACAGGTGCAGCCCGACTAACTCACACCTGTGACCTCTATTCACAGGCCAGCTGGCTACCCCTAAGCAGCAGAATGCCATACCAGGCCTGCTTACTTACCAAAAAGATTCTCCTTGGTCTCATGCCACCTGGTGTTAGCTCACTCCTTACTACCTACAGTGGCACTCAACAAACACGTGGTGCCCAATCTCTAACCTTTCAGGTTCCCAGATGTCGTACCTCCATGGGTCAGCGGTCCTTTATTTATAGAGCTGCTCAATGGTTCAATTCCCTCAATAAAGAATCACTTTCCTCTACTACACTTGGACCCTTCAAAAGGAATCTCAAACTTTACCTCACCTCTACCACTCAATGTGACTGCTTTGTTGAACAGAGATCTCTCTAAACACCTCCCAGCTCACTCATGTCTCACAGCCTGCCCTTTCCCAATCTCATTCCCCTCTGGCACTGGGCCTTCCTTGTGACTCCTTTCCTGCTTCACATCTCCACTGGTACAAGACATTTCCACTACCATCGGACAGTGGCCCATTAGATACCAACTTCCTCTCCGGTCGCATGCCTGCAATACTAACTGCCTATGGTACCCTCTTTCTCTTATTGTTACATAGCCAGCTGCCTACTCAAGCTGCTCATTTTATGAATATTATCTCAAAGTATGTTATACCTGAGTATCTTTATTTTTTCTTTTAGTTGTTTTGGTTGTTTATCGTGCATTCTTTTACTACCTCTGTATGTATGTTGACCCTCATCCTTTGACGTGGAACCTTTGTAAATGAGCAGTTTCTGCTCAAAGGTATTTGTAATCCGAGAATTTAATAAATAAATAAATAATAAATAAATAATAATAAAAAAAAGTTGGTGGTACTGCATAAAACTTGTGTCACTGCTAGCATGCTTGCTAATTGGCAAATGAGGGATGCACCTTCTAAAGCATGCCTTGCAATCACCAAAACTGACACACCTCTGCATTTCTCCTACTACCTTCTCCTACTGCCACAAAATGTTGCTTGTGCGTACACGAGACAACATAAAAATTAGCAGTTATAACACTAAATGAAGTACCACAGAACCAGAAATTAGTAGTTACTAAACAAAATACCACAAAACTAGAAATTAGCAGTTATAACACTAAGCCAAGTACCACAAAACCAGAAATCAGCAGTTATAACATTAAGCGAAGTGGCACAAAACCAGAAATCAGCAGTTATAACAGTAAGCAAATGCCACAAAACCAGAAATCAGCAATTATAATAGTAAGCAAAGTGCCACACAATCAGAAATTGGCAGTTGTAACATTAAGCAAAAGTGTAACCCCCCCCCCCGCCAAATGGGGCCTTACCTGCCACCATGCAGCCCTTGTTTCTCCTCATCTCCCGGGCACCTCCCGAATCAGCCTGTAATGTTTTTTTATCCTCCAGATCCTTTGCTTCCCCCCAGTGTCCCAGAAAGCAGCCCCCAGTAAAAATCCAGTCCTGGGGGGCTCGAGAAGCTCAACCACGATCATCCACATGAAGGCATGAAGGCATGCCCTCGAGGATCATGCAGGCATGAGCGGCACCTTTAAAGTCCGATCACTAGATATTATGGTCAAACTGGAGAGGGGTCTGTAGGTCCCGGGATCCCCATCAGCTAAGTGGGACCCAGTGACCATGGACAGGCCTCTGAGCAACCTCTCTCTCTCCAGTTAATTGAGAGAGACCTAGACCTGGTGCTCACCAGTGGGAACAGAGTCAAGGGTGTTAAGGTAGGCAGCCACATAAGAACCTGTGATCACAGGATGGTATGGTTCAATGTAACCACAGTAGAAGAGGCTAACCACACAAAAGTACAGGTCCTGGATTTCAGAAGGGACAACTTTGACAAAATGGCGGAATATCTCAAAGGAGCCCTGGCAAAAGAGGACAGGGGGTGGGGAAGTGGAGAAACAGTGGTCTGTTCTCAAGGGAGCCATAGCAGAGGTAACAAACCTCTATGTTAAATTGCAAAGCAAAAGTAAGAGAATGAAACAACCACTTTGGTTCTTGAAGGAAGTGGCTAGGAAAGTGAGAAAAAAGAGAGGGGTCTTCAGGACATACAAAGAAACACAAAGGAAAGAGGACAGAGAGCAGTATCTAGAGAAGCAGAGGGAGGAAGGGAAGGCAAGCAGGAGTGCAAAAGCAAGAACAGAAGAACATATAGCACAGGCTCAGTGAGACGAAGAAAACCAGGGGTGCAACTGTCAGGATAAAGAAGGAGGGAGGAAGGTGTGCAGAGGAAGACATAGAAAAAGCAACAATACTGAACCAACATTTTTGTCCAGTTTTCACAAAGGAAGGGGAAGGCAAAGATCCACAATTCAGCAAAAATAAAAAGCTAACAGGGAAGGGAGGTAGACACCACTACATTCACAGTACAGAGAGTCCTAGAGGGACTTGAGAAGCTGAAAATAAATAAGGCAATGGGGCCTGATAGAATTCACCACAGAATATTAAAAGAGCTCAGAGAGGTGCTGGTCACCCCGCTGACCACTCTGTTCAACAGATCACTGGAGACGGGCAGTATCAGAAGACTGGAAGAGGGCTAATGTGGTCCCTCTCCACAAAAGTGGGAACTGAGAAGAGGCAGGCAACTACAGACCAGTCAGCCTGACCTCGGTGGTGGGGAAATTAATGGAGGCACTGCTAAAGAAGAAGATTGTGTCATTCCTTGAATCTAGTGGTGCACAGGATCCAAGACAGCATGGATTCACAGCGAGAAGGTCATGCCAAACACATCTAATAGATTTCTTTTACTGGGCGAACAGGGAGGTGGATGAGGGAAGGGTAATGGATATGGCCTACTTAGATTTCCGGGTATCACGTCACTCTGTGCACATAATACTGCGAAAGCATTTCAGTGTGGTCATTATAGTGCAGTACATTAACCACTAAATGGCCATTCCATTGCTGAATAAAGTTAGACAAGGTCTGTCTCTCCCTGTTCATATTAAAACCAAAATGTGATTACATTAAATACTAGGTGAGAGGTTACACTTGATCTTGCACTGCAATTACCCTTCAGCTGCACCAGAATCAGATAACCCCATGGATGCCCCTTGCCATCGCCGGCCCTCACCTTATACGCTACAGTCCACAGCATGTATTCTTAGCCAACGCCCCAGTCTGACTCAGGAGGATGACAGCAGTGGAGGGAGCCAGTTAGCCGAGCAAGAACTTAAGGATGGATCAGACAACATGCACTGACTAGAACACTAGAGCAAAGCTAACCCTGTCTCCATAGCACACAGGCACCTCATGCACAGTGTCTCCTTCCCTTCCTCTCCTTTCTGAATCCACTCTCATCCCGGCTCCTGAGTACCAGTACCTCTCTCATCACCTGTTGAATGTTGAAATCTGGCTAATCTAACTTCCCGGAGAATTCAAGCTCTGTTTAATGAAATTGATTGGTCTCCCCTAGTAACTTGTACCAACACTGATGCAACGTGGGAATTTTTTTTTTGTATAGCCTACAGTGCAATTATAAATACAGTCTCCCCCTTAAAGAAAATAAGAATCAGATCATCCAAACAAGAATGGGTCACAAGGGACCTTATTCATTTAATGAGAAAATGTGACAAATGTTGGAAATTTTATAAGGTATCCAGAATCCCTGCTCTTCTCCAAGAGTACAAGACACTTAGAAATAAGTGTAAATCTGAAATCAGGAATCTAGGGTTGCTTATTGTTTAAACAAACAAAGGAACTCCAGCGCCAATCCCCCAAAAGACTGGAACTTCCTAAACAAAATTATGGGAAAAGAAAAAACAGTGTCTGCCCCAACCATTCTCCAAAATGGACAAAGTATATGAGATCATTCTAAGGTATCCAACATTTTCAACAGTCACTTTGGAAACCTAGGTTCCTATAGAACTCGCATAAACTTGGACGGCGTGACTGATTCTAATGATACCCAGAATGACACTAATCCAAAGTTTTACTTTAAATTTCTTACCTCTTCTTTAGTTTGTTTGTTTGTTTGTTGAATTTTGTTGACCTGGTAAGCCCACTGGGCCTAGAAGTCCCTTTTTCAGGGGCGACCGGGGTACAGATGGTAAGCAACTGAAACTGAACCAGATTAAGCTGTTGGTGGTATTTTTAGTGAATGGAGTAAAAAAATATTTCTTGAAAAACAATCCAAACCCCCTTCAGGGTCAGGATGGAGCTGACATTAGGATTATCAAATTAGGTATAGATTGTTTTGCTTATCCTTTAGCACATATTTTTAATTTTTCTTTATTCCATACTGTTTTTCCAAGTAGTTGGAAACAGGCAATCATAAAACCCACCCTGAAGAATAGAAATCACTCTTCTGTTACCAACTATCATCCAATTTCTCTTTTATCACCCATATCAAAAATTTTGGAAAAGATTGTTATGGACCAAACCTTAGATTTTCTTGGGAAATATTCTTTACTTTCAGGGAATCAACATGGATTTAAGCCTGGGTATAACACTGAAACAGCCTTGTTGGGGCTCACAGGCAGTGTACATGGTGCACTTGATAGAGGGCACTCGCGTGCGGCACTGTTTGTGGACCGCACCAAGGCTTTTGACCTGGTTGAATTCAATCTTCTTCCAGGTGTTCTTCATGGTCTCCATTTTTCTGGTGATGTAATCATGTGGTATCAAGACTTCTTACATAAAAGATCCTTTAGAATCCTTAACCCACTCCCTTCCATTAGTTTGTGGTGTACCCCAGGGTTCAATTCTGGGGCCACTCATTTTTTCTTTATTCATGAATTCCACCCCAGATATTTGTACTAAAACAGAAATGATTCTTTACGCCAATGACGCCGTTATTTTTTGTATTAATCCCAGATCTGACACTGCTCTCTCCCACCTTCAAACTGATTTTGATCACCTGCAGGATTGGTTATCATTAAATCACCCGGTTTTGAATTCTCAAAAAAACAAAGGTAATGCTTTTTTTCCAGGAATAAGAATGTATCTACTGATCCCCCATTAATTATTGATAGAAAAGGCAACAGAATTAAATTTGTTTCAGTCTTCAAACATTTAGGTTTAACTTTGGATTATCAGTTTCCTTTTGAACCTCATATTCAGAATGTTAGGAAAACCCTCCATCAGAGATTGGGTATCCTTTACCGAGCTAAATTTCTTCTGACTTTTGAATCAAGAAAGCTTTTAGCTCATAGCTTTCTTTTTTCGGTACTCGATTATGGAATACTCATATATACCTCCTCATGTTCCAATGTTTTGAGTCTGCTTAGAGTAATATTTCACTCAGCTGTGAGATTTTGGCTAGATTTACCTTTCTGAACCCATTGTTCTGATTTGTATAAACAGTCTTAATCCCTATATTTTGATTGTCTTAATCCCTATCTTTCGACAATCGAATTCTCTTCAAAATGGGTACTTTTTTATTTAAAGTAAAACGCAACCTCCCCCCGCCCCCCGTTTACTTCTCTAATGTTTCCTAAGGCAACAAATGCATCATCTACTAGGTACCAGTTTAATTATAAATTCAAAACACCATTTTTTAAGACCACCTTTGGGCAAAGATCCTTATTATTTAGAGCCCCACTTTCTTCAACAAAATACGTCAGTAACTGTTAAGAGTAGTCTCACTCAGTGTTTTAAGAAAAGGTTAAAATATTGGCTTTTCTCAAAAACATAATGCATCTGCTTCTGCACTGCACTTTATTGATTGCATAGTCTGCTCCCATGTTGTATGTTGTATTTTTATATTGTGTTTTTAGATTGAACTTGTCTCCAGTGAAAATGGGAATCTTGCTCATCTGGATTTACAAGTATAAAAAATTAAAATGAAATTAAATTAACCTCACTCAACCCAACTGACAGCAACCTTGCCAGCCTGCCCCATGGATGCCCCTCGCCATCGCCGGCCCTCACCTTATACGCCACAGTCCACAGCATGTATTCTTAGCCAATGCCCCAGCCTGACTCAGGAGGATGACAGCAGTGGAGGGAGCCAGTTAGCTGAGCAAGAGCTTAAGGATGGAATCAGACAACTGGACAAGGACAAGTCAGCCAGACACTGCAGCAGGACAGACAGCAGGAGCACTGTGTGTCAGGAACACCACCAGTCTTTCTCATGTAGACTACTCTAAAATTAGCCAGGGACACTCAAGGAGTCATCTGACTGCCAGCAGGTAAGGAGGAGAGCCGTGGGTGGGGTTAAAAATGAAATTTGCTGAGCCATTTGCAATGAGGTGCCTTGCACTTTTAAAACTGAGTGCATTTATTACACGCAGCGAAATGTTCACACTTGAAATTACCACACTGGAATTTCATGCGCTGAGATGACATGGAACCGATTTCAGCAAAGCCTATGATACCATCTCACATAGAAGGTTAACAAACAAGTTAGGCAGCATGAGGGTGGGCCCCAGGGTGGTAAACTAGGTCAGAGATTGGTTGAGGGGCAGGACACAGAGGGAACTGGTGAATGGTGTTCAATCAAATGAGAAGGAGGTGACTAGCAGGGCGCCACAGGGATCAGTCTAGAGACCAGTCCTCTTCAATGTCTTCATACATGACATTGCGGAGGGGCTGGAGGGGAAAGTATGTCTTTTTGCAGACGACACCAAGATCTGCAATAGGGCTGACACTCCAGAGGGGATAGAAAAAATGAGAAAAGACCAGAGCAGATTGGAGGAGTGGTCATAAGTGTGGCAGCTAAGATTCAATATAAAAAAGTGCAAAGTCATGCACTTGGGGAGCAGAAATCAAAGGGAGCTGTACAAGATGGGGGGGCTGGCTGCCACCAAGCAGGAAAGGGACCTGGAAGTACTCATATCGGATGACCTAAAGGCAACCAAGCAATGTGAGAAGGTTGTGGGGGAAAGCCATTGGGATGATGGGGTGCACAGGGAGAGGTATCACCAACAGAAAGAAGGAGGTGGTTATGCCACTGTACAGATTGCTGGTGAGACCTCAGCTGGAGTACTGTGTCCAGTTCTGGAGACCTCATCTCCAAAAGGATATAGACAGACTGGAGGTGGCCCACAGGAGGGCTACAAAGATGGTGCAGAGCCTACATGAAAAGCCCTATGAGGAGAGGCTAGGGGAACTCAATATGTATTCCCTGGTGGAGAGGAGGGAGGGGGGACATGATAGAAAAGTTCAAGTGCCTCAAGGGTATAAACAAGGTACAGGAGGGTAGCATCTTTCAAAAAAGATGATTTGTAAAAACAAGGGGGCACGAAATGAAGTTAGAGGGAGGAAGGTGCAAGGGCAACATGAGGAAGTACTTTGTCACTGAAAGAGTGGTGGATGCTTGGAACAGCCTCCCAAAGGAGATGGTAGGGACAGAAACAGAGAATTCAAGAATGTGTGGGATAGACATAAGGGTACTCTAGGGGCAGGAAAGAAAGGGTGAACTGCAGATCAATGAGGATCTGTGGCTTGTAATAGGTAGGTGAAATGGGCAGACTGGGTGGGCCATATGGTCCTTATCTGCCATCAGCTTCTGTGTTTCTATGTTACTACAAAACCAAAACAGTTATAACACTAAGCAAAGTGGTATAAAACCAGAAATAAGCTTCTATGAAAGGCTTTTGCCTAATACTGGTAAAATGTGTGCTACAAACTATAGCACAGAACCATGAAAGTAACACAGAAAGAAAAAAAAAAAACATGAGTTAACCTTATTTCTAATGACATTAGTATTTACAGTTGTTAAAAACAATGAGTTTGAAAAACAAAATCCCAAGGGATTGGTTATCTGATATAAACCAGTAGGAACCACAGTGTCAGC
The DNA here is from genome assembly GCA_016271365.2 of Neoceratodus forsteri. Taxonomy (NCBI): domain Eukaryota; kingdom Metazoa; phylum Chordata; order Ceratodontiformes; family Ceratodontidae; genus Neoceratodus; species Neoceratodus forsteri. The sequence goes on along the minus strand of CM028130.1, from coordinate 928,153,484 downwards.
AGTAGCTGAAGAAATTGGCAAGGCATAAACTGCACCCCCCCACACTCAGGCTGTAATAGAGAGTAGGGAGAATGTGAGGTGAGAAGAAACCCCCCAGGGTGCAAATTAATAAAGGAAGCAGGGAGGTAGAGACAAATGGCGACAGGAATGGGAGCATTAAAAAGAAAGGAAAGAGGGAGAGAGGGCATAAAGGAAAAAAAGGGGGGCAACAAGCAGAGTGAAACAAAATCTGGAAGGCAATATACGCGAATGCCAGAACTCTAGGAAATAAGATTCCAGACCTAGAGACCATCATGGCAGTGGCTGACCTAGATGCCATGGCCATTACCAAGCCAGGTGCACTGAAACCCATGAGTGGTACATGGCCATACCAAGCCATGGTGCACTGAAACCCATGAGTGGTATGTGGCCACACCAAGCTATACTCTGTTCAGGAAGGACTGGATGGGAAGGAAGGAAAGAAGGGGGTGTGGTGCTGTATGTGAGGGAATGCATAAAAACAATGGAGATATAGGGAAAACAGGGGGAGGCAGAGGTACTGTGGGTCATCCTGGAGACAGGCAGTGGAGACACGATTCCCACTGGCGTGATCTACAGACCTCCAGCACAGGGGGAGGAATTAGATAAGGTATTGAGGGCAGTCATTGGCAAGATAGCAGAAAAGGAGGAGGCGCTGCAGGTGAGGGACTTCAACCTGCTGGATGTAGACTGATGTCTCCTAGCAGCAGCTTCAGCTAGAAGTAGGGACATCCTGGACTCTCCACAGGGGACATTACTGAGGTAACTAGTCAATGAACCCACTTATCATGGGGCAATACTGGACCTGGTACTCCTTAACAGGGACAGTACTACAGATGTCAAGGTGGGAGGCCACCTGGGAACCAGTGATCACCGTACGGTGTGGTTCAGTATAAGTACAGCTGTGGAACTGAACCACACAAGGGCAAGAGTCCTTGCCTTCAGGAGGTCAGATTTCATAAAGATGATTGAATGCCTCAGGGATGATCTAGCAGGGGGATGTCCTGAGTGGGGTGGAGAAACAGTAGGCAAAGATAAATAGGGCCATAGGGAAGGCAACAAACCTCTGTGTCAAACAAGTGAGCAAAAGCAAGAGGAAAAAGAGACTGCTATGGTTCTTGAAAGAGGTGATTGTAAAGGTAAAGGCTAAACAGGTAGCATTCAGATGGTATAAGGAGGCACAGAGGGAGGAAGAGGATAGGGAGTTGTAGCAGGGGAAACAGAGGGAAGCAGGGAAAGCAGTAAGGACGGCAAAGGCACAAACTGAAGAGAGAGTAGCCCAGGAGGTAACGAATGGGGAGAAACATTTTTTAGGTATGTAAGTGAAAAGAGGGAGACCAGTGATGGGAATGTAAGGTTAAAAGGGGGACTATGCAGAGGGGGATCAGAGAAAGGCAAACATCCTAAACAAATACTTTTGTTCAGTGCTCACAGAGACAGGAAAAGGGGTGGGGCCACAAAAAAGTAACAGAAGCTTTGGAGAGAGGGAGATGCACACTATTCCTTTTTTGAGGAGTGGGTCCCAAAGAGACCCTCTAATCTGAATGTGGACAAAGCAATGGGACCAGATAGGGTGCATCCAAGGGTATTGAGGGAGATCGGGGAAATACTGGCTGCATGTCTGATAGTTCTATTTAACAACTCACTGGAAACAGGAGTGGTTCTGGAGGACTGGAGGAGGGAAGATGTAGTCCCACTACATAAAAGTGGCAGCAGGGAGGAGGCTGGCAATTATAGGCCAGCCAGACTGACATCTGAGATGGGAAAGTTAATGGAAGCACTGCTGAAAGAAAGGACTATGGAATATCTTGAATCCAGTGGGTTACAAAACCCAAGGCTGCATGAGTTCACAGTGGGGAAGTCATGTCAAATGAATCTAATAGATTTCTTTGACTGGGTAACAAAGGATTTAGATCAGGGTGGAGCGGTGGACATGGCCTACCTAGATTTCAATAAGACTTTTGACACTGTTCTACATAGGAGACAAGTAATCAGGCTGGGTAGCTTAGGAGTGGGTCCAAAGGTGGTAAACTGGATAAGAAGCTGGTTAGGGGATAGGTGACAGAAGGTGGTAGTAAACAGAGTTCACGCTGAGGAAGGGACAGTGACCATGGGGGTGCCTCAGAGGTCAGTGCTTGGACCAGTATTCTTTAAAGGAAAACTACACCCTCATATCATGTACATTTTATTTGCTTCCATGTCAACAGACAACTCCTTTCCTGTAGCTGTTAGGGCTATATGTGTTACCTGTAGTATGTTTTCACTGCTCATGGTATCCCCCTGTGACCTCCCTGGGGGTCTCCATTTCATGGCTGCTGAAATCTCATTGTCCATGAGAACTGCATTAGCATATGAACACATGATGTCAGATCAACCATTTATGTCATGTATCTCTATGCTGAAAGAACAAATACCCTGCAAATACTCTCTGGGAACACGTAAACTGAATGGAATTTAAAGGAAAAAAAAAAAACTACATTACAATTCTGATAGTTTGCAAAGCTCACTGAAGGTAAATGTGGTATTTCATACCTTCTTGCAGCCTGTTTCTTTGAAGAATAATTAAGCAGACAGGCATAATGGGGAGTTTAAAGGTTAATTACGCATCATGTTCTCATATGCTAATGCAAATCTCAGGGAAAATGAGATTTCAACAACCACCACAAGGAGCCTCCCAGGACAGTTACAGGGCCTAATATGAAGTGTGAAAACAGACTAAAGTGGTTACATACATATCTAACAGCTACATGAAGAGTTGTCGGTTGACATCGAAACAAAATTTAGAAGATATGAGGTGAAGTTTTCCTTTAATGTCTTCATAAGTGACATTGGAGAGGAGCTAAAAGGGAAAGCATGCCTTTTTGCAGATGACACCAAAATCTGCAATAGGATGGACACTCCAGGGGAGATGGGGAGGTGTGTAGAACAGATATGCAGAGACCTGAGAAAATTAGAGGAGTGGGCATGAGTATGGTACTGGGTTTCAATGCGAAAAAGTGCAAAATAATGCACTTAGGTCACAGAAACCTATGGGTGAAGAACAACATGGGTAGAGTGGCATTGATAACTACCAAGGAGGAACAAGACCTGGGGGCAGTGATATCAGATGACAAAATGGTGGCCAGGCAGTGCAACACAGCAGTCAGGAGGGCTAGTGAAATGATGGGTTGTATAGGGAGGGGTAGCACCTGCAGAAAGAGGGATGTGGTGTTGCCTCTGTATAGATCGCTGGTAAGACCCTACCTAGAATACCGTGTCTAGTTCTGGAGACCACATCTCTGGAAGGACATAGACAGAATGGCGACTGTCCAGAGGAGGGCAACTAAAATTGTGTAGGGTCTGCAACAAAAGCTCTATAAGGAGAGACTAAAGGACCTCAATATGTACACCCTAGAAAGGGGAAGGAATATGATAGAGACCTTTAAATACCTCACAGAATAAATAAGGTACAGGAGGGAAGTATTTTTCAGAAGAAAAGATGCTCAAGAAAAAGGGGACATGCTACGAAGCTGGAGGGGATAGATTCAGATGAGATGTGAGGAAGTACTTCTTCACAGAAAGAGTGTTGGATTCCTGGAATATCCTTCCAGTGGATGTGGTGGGGGTAAAAACAGTGGTGGGGCTAAAGAATGCATGGGATAGGCACAAGTGAATCTTAGTGAAAAAGGAGGGAGAGAGAGAGAGCGAGAGCTGTAGATCAAGTACAGTGTGCAGTAATAGTGAAGGTAAGGAAAATGGGCAGACTTGGTGGGCAAAGCGATCCCTATCTGCCATCAAATTCTATGTTTCAGTTTGTTTCAATCTAACCAATAACATGCTTAGATGCTTATTTGTTTTCTCAACATTTGAATTCAACCTAAACAGTTCTTCCTTTTCCCAACAGCAAGACTGTAAAGTGTGTAAACGGAAAGAAAGACAGGTCCAGTGTGATTTCATGATATATTCCACCAAACTAGGTCTGTTAAAAATGTAATTGCAGAGTTAAACGAGTTGTAGTGTAGTAAATATTTTTGGTAACCCAGTTCGGTTAAGTTCACTGGGTGTGTAAACCTCAAATGATAAACAGAGAATGGTGTCCTTATGTCAGACAGGTGGCAGAGTAAGCCAGACTTGAGTGAGTGGATTAGGCTAAATTCAAGGGATATAGAATACCAGGATTCAGTGAGGGTGCCCAGACTCCTCTGCATCCCCCAAAGATGCATCAGTCATCTTGATTGCTGAGGTCACAGTTGGGGTATACCCCAATTGTCATATGTGAGGTCTACAATGAGTCAAAGAGACGTTATAAACAGTCCACACAACTCAGACCTATCCACTAATTTAACCCACTTCACCTTCTTACGAAGCTTCACCAGGTAGAGGACCACCATTCGACAGTAGTCTGAATAATACAAGAATCAGGAGTGTGCAAATCATATTGCCCCCTGTCCGGGGCAAGTAAATTTCATTAAAGGGAAGTACAAAAAGAAAGCTAATTTCATTATAATGAATAGGGGCAACTGAAAATTCGGCTACAGTCTTGGCTGGGCAAGTTCTGAAAGTTTTGATTTGAACACCCCTAATGAGAATACAATGATAACAAGGCTACCTTAAAGGAAAACTGCAATCTCGTAAATTTTATTTGTTTCCATGTCAACAGACAACTCTTTTTGTGTGGCTGTTAGGGATATGCAGTATGTGCTTACCTATGTTTATTTTCACTGTTCATACCAGTTCTGTAACTATCCTGGCGGTGTCCTTTTTCTGGTTGGTGAAATCTTAATGTCCCTGACAGCTGTATTAGCATATGAGAACACCATGTGTCAGCACCTTTTACACTCCACAGTATGCCTGCCCACTGAATTAGAGTTCATAAAACAAGGTTCAGCAAGGTGTGAAATGCCACATTTACCTTCAGTTAGTTTTGTGAACTGAGTTGTAATGTAAAATTTAAATTGCATCAAGTCTGTGTGTTTCCAGAGTTTTTCCAGGATATTTGTACTTTCAGCATAGAGATACATTGTATAAATGGATGCTGTGACATGATGATTTTATATGTTAATGCAGCTCTCATGGAGAGTGAGATTTCAACAGCCATAAAATGGAGACCCCTCCTCACCCCCCGGATAGCTACAGGGGACTAGCATGAACACTGAAAACAAACTAAGGCAAACACATATAGCCCTGACAGCTACAAGAAAATAGTTGCCTGTTGACATGGAAACAAATAAAATGTACAAGATATAAGGGTGTAGTTTTCCTTTAAATACAGTATGTGTGTGTGCCAAAATCTGCAAAAAGTTCATTTGGACAGTTTAAATACTTACAGTAGATAACTATCATTTTTTGGGGGGAGGGTGACACTCAGTCTCTCAGTAAGTCCTTAATATGAAGAAGGGGAAAGGGAAAGGAGGGTATCTGAGAACCTCACGAATTCTTATATTACTGCAAAGTCACCCTCCCAGCTGTCTAAGGGTTTAAGTGGAAAATGGTCACCTGGGAGGGGCCCTACACAAGAAACTGCAAATCCACTTGACCTCCAACGTCTGAGGTGATCTCCGGGGCTCCACTGACACATGAAAGGGCTGATAAGGCTATGGAGTAAAAGGGGTTAGCAGAACTTGGAGGCATAACACTATGAATGTCCAAACAAGGGTTCTTAAAACAAAACAGGATCCTTTATTGTTCCACTTGTGCTCAATTAAAGATGGCACTTTTTGCAGCTGGTACAGCCTATTTTTCCACATCACTACAGATGGGGCATTAGGCTGCCCACTTTCTTCTGGGTCAGCGTCAACCCTGGTGAGGTACTTTATTTGACACTTAGCTAGCCTCAAGAGGAGGCACTTAACCCAATGAGTTTTCCACCTCTGAAATGGGTGACAACTTCATGGGCTTTTGCTAGCTCATTTTCACTTCTTCTAGCCACTTGGCAAATTCACAGTCTCACTGCCTAGCACAACACTGTGGCAACACAATCCTGTGAGGAATTCCTGGGACCCACTCTGTCCTCCCACAGAATATATCCTTTTTTCACTTTTCAAGTGAGATCTGAGGAGTTTTTTTTGTAGGTAGGAGGAAAAAAAGGCAGACTGGATGGGCCTGGTGGTCCTTATCTGCTGTCAAATTCTATGCTCCTATGTTTCACACTCTTTTCTTTGTCTTTGGGATCACAGACACCTGTGCACACCTGGGTATAGCTGTGGTGCCAGCAGGCACCCTACATCTTCTATTTTGGGTGATCTGGCCCACATTGAGTACTTTCTGAGGTAAATTCCTGTTGGCTCACAGGAATCAGCATCATGCCAGATGCTATCCTTCTGTTGAGGAGGGAGGGCACTAATAAGTGCTAACAGAGTCACTTCACATATAATGAAGACTGAACATCACCTCAGATCTTCTTCCCTCTGGACTCCCTGGTACCAACTTCCCCACAGGCAGACCTCTACCTTCTTCTTCTTCAGATGGATTTTTCTCCTATTGGAGAGGGGTGTCCCCCCTTCTAGAGGCTGTAGGAGATGGCCACCACCACGATCAGGCACTTTTCCTTGATGCCAGGCTCTATAGAGAAACTCACATAGTAGTGGGAACTGGCACAGTGTGCCAGTAGTACCTCTCCCACCAACTCTTAATCAGCAGTCCCAGCCCTCCAGCACAGAACTCTGACTCCTCCCCTTTGGAATGCTAGGGCAGACCAGCTGACCCAGTCCTCCAAGAGCATAGAAAACTGGTATCACCCTAGAGGTCGAAAGACACTCTTAAAGGGATATTACGTAGCTCCAAAGTGGGGAGGGGGGCTATACATAAAGGAAAGATTCAGCATAGAATCATTGTAAGGATTGTCTCTGTGACCTGTATGTAGTCATACATAGATAATAAGTGAGTATGTTCCCTAATATTATGATGACACACCCACTACTGTATTAACCTCTGGCCACAGATGAGACCATGCCACACAGAGATAGGTGACATCAAGGATTCTTTGTTCCTTCCCCTGTGACAGCCCTTTCCCAGTTGGGTACTAATTGAGTACTGTACCTTACCTCCCCAACTGGAGTAGTTAAGAGCTGCCAAGAGTAGGGAATGCTGCTGGACTGACCTGGAGACCTGCAGGAATGTGAGACACTGGTACTGCCAGCAAGGAGTCTGACACTTGGATTGTTGAGCAAAAAGGTAAAATTTTACTAAAATTATGCAAGAAATCTCTGAAATAACAGCCACAAATAGCACAGTTCAGTTGCAGAATAAATAACAATTCAAAACACATAAAATCTCTATAATTTTTAATACTTTTTCCTAGTCCCAGAAGGGCAACAGCACCCCACTAACCTCCTATTATTCTCCCCTTGAGACCGCAGGCACTCACCACCAACCAGCCCTCCAGATATGAGAGGACTCTCGGTGGGGAGTAGCAGGGCTGAGTTGTGTGAGATGCCTCAGACCGAAGGTGTATAAAAATAGCTGAAAAAAAAAAACATTATACAATATGCCTCCTCTGTACCCATGCTAATACTATCCATACCTCCTCCTTCCTCCCCTTTTCTTTGACAAAGCCAATTTTGACTGCCAACTCCAAGCAACCTGCACTTAGTAACTAGACCTATAGACTAGAGCTATTTCTGTAATAAAAGTATTTGTATTTGAGGTTGTGGTCCACATTTATATTGCTCATAAAATAGTCATGTCACTTGGCTATTGTATGTTCTTGTCATATGATGTAAATTGTACCAAACAGTGTGGTTCACGATAAACACAGCCATACAATCAAGCCATACAAAGGCAAGAGTACTAGACTTTAGGAGGGCTGACTTTGGGAAAATGAAAGAGTGCCTCAGAAAAGCACTAGCAAACAGGCAAGAAGGAGGGGTGGAGGAACAATGGGGAGTGATCAAAACAGCCATCACAGAGGCAACAAGCCTTTGTGTAAAGCAAATTAATAAAACACAACGAAGGAAAAAAACGCTATGGTTCACAAAAGAGGTGGCAGGGAAGGTTAAGGAGAAAAGGACAGCATTCAGGAAATATAAGGAAACACAGAAGGAGCAGGACGGAGAACTTTATCAGTTAAAGCAGAAAGAGGCTGTGAAGACAGTCAGAATAGCAAAGGCCCAAACCGAGGAAAGGATAGCCAATTCTGTTAAGAAGGGGGATAAGACCTTTTATAGGTACATTAGGGAGCGAAGAAAGACCAAAGGAGGGATACTGAAGCTTAATAAAGGAGGGAATGTGGTAGAGGATGACAGTGAAAAGCAGGGATACTGAATGAATATTTCTGCTCAGTGTTCACAAAGGAAGAGGAGGGAGTTATCTAAACCAAACAAGAGAAACACTCTGAAGACGGGAGTCGATACCAGTCCATTACAGAAGAAAGGGTTCTGAAAGAACTAATAAAATTGAAGGTGGACAAAGCAATGGGGCCTGATGGGATTCACCCAAGAATTCTAAAGAACTAAGGGTAGAACTAGTGACATCGCTGACTACTCTCTTTAACAAATCATGGGAGGATGGGGTGGTACCCGAGGACTGGAGGAGGGCAGATGTGATTCCTCTTCACAAAAGTGGGAGCAGGACAGAGGCAGGAAACTACAGACCAGTTAGTTTGACCTCAGTGGTAGGGAAAATGATGGAATCACTTCTGAAGGAAAGAATTGTTGAGTACCTAGAGGCCAGTGGGCCTCAGGACCCAAGGCAGCATGGATTCACGATGGGAAGGGCGTGTCAGACAAATCTAATAGATTTCTTTGACTGGGTGACCAAAGTAGTATACCAGGGATGGGCTGTGGACATGGCCTACCTAGATTTTAGCAAGGCATTTGATACAGTCCCACACAAAAGATTAATAGACAAGATAGCCAGCCTTGGAATGGGTCCCAAGGTGGTAGCCTGGATAAAAAATTGGCTAGACAATAGGACGCAAAGGGTAGTAGTAAATGGAGTACACAGTGAAGAAAGGAGGTTACTAGCAGGGTACCGAGGGTTCAAAACTGGGACCGTCCTTTAATGTCTTTATAAGTGACATTGCAGAGGAACTGAAGGAAAAATATGTCTCTTTGCAGATGACACAAAGATCTGCAACAGGCTTGATACAGAAGATGGAGTGGAAAGGATGAGAAGGGACTTGGCAAGGTTGGAGGAATGGTCAAATGTATGGCAGCTCAGATTCAATGCAAAGAAGTGCAAGGTAATGCACATGGGAACAAAAACCCAGGGGAATACAATGGGGGTGAGATACTGACAACAGTAAAATAGAAAGGGACCTGGGGTAATTATATCAGATGACCTAAAGGTGGGCAAGCAATGTGAGAAGGCAGTAAGGAGGGCTGGGGGATACTGGGATGCATAGGAAGAGGCATCAATAGTAGAAAACAGGAAGTTGTTATCCCTCTGTACAGACAGTTGGTGAGACCCCATCTGGAGTACTGTGTGCAGTTCTGGAGACCCCATCTCCGCAAAGACACAGACAGAGTGGAGGCTGTCCAGAGGAGGGCAACCAAAATGGTGCAGGGCTGCACCAGAAGACATACGAAGAAAGACTAAAGGAGCTTAATATGTATACCCTTGAGGAAAGAAGGGAGAGAGGGGACATGATAGAAACTTTCAAGTACCTCAAGGGAATAAACAAAGTCCAAGAGGGTAGCATCTTCCAGAAAAAGAGATGTGTAAGAACAAGGGGCACAATTTGAAGATAGAGGGGATGGCTAGGGTAATGTGAGGAAGTATTTTTCACTGAGAGGGTTGTGGATGCATGGAACAGCCTCCTGAGGAGGTCATGGAGTCAAGAACAGTGGGGAACTTCAAGAATGCATGGGACAGGCATAAGGCAGTCCTAGGGGCCGGAAAGAGGAAGTAAGCTGTTGGTTAACTAGGATCTGCAGCTTATCTGTTAGGTAGGAAAATGGGCAGACTAGGTGGGCCAAGCGGTCCTTATCTGCCGTCAAATTCTATGTTTCTATGTTTCTATGTACTGTTTTGTCTGTTCTTCTACTGACTTGGAGCCTTTGTAAAACAGCCAGTTTGGCTCAAAGGTTGTAATTCTGAAACTGAAATAAATAAATAAATAAATATCACACAGATCTCAGGAATAGCTCCCTCTCTGGCCTTGATCCATGAGCATATTCACTTTATATTACAAGGAAGGAAGTGACTATTGGGCCATACCTCTGAGCAGTCAGTCCACTGACCCCTTCTAGCAGATACCTCCCTGGTATCCAATTACCGTATTCACCCAGCACTTGTCCTTACCTAAGACCCCAGTGCCATACAATTCACTTGCCTTAAGCACGCACAGTGACTACAAGGCCTTATAACATGGGGTAGGAGCAGTAAGAGACGTGATTGGTACAGGGCGTTAATTCCCCAAACACACACAGCAAGTAGTTAACAGATCCTGTTCACAGATCAGGGAGCGGTCTCTCTTTATTTTACTGGAAATTCAGTTTGAGAGGCAGCCATTGTTTCACTCATTAAGTGAGTGATCACCATGTACTAATATGTTTTGTTAAGGCTCCTACCTCATCTTATTATGACTAGTCACAGTCATCACATCTTCCATTTTGTTAATGCGTCTAGCAACAGCACATATTAGAAATATCACCAGCAACTCAATTAAGCAGTACCCTCCTGCTCTTTGTTTCCCAACCCACCCACCCCGTGTTCCTCAGAGTACCACAGTAAGAAGTGCCATGGTGTTCTGAATTCCCTGTTGCTTCAGTTTTCATTTCCCTGTGTGATCCCAGCTCCATGGCTACTGACCCATCCATTCCCCAGACCTCTGTGACTGAACCACACAGTGAATTGGAGAGAGAGAGGCAGAGGGAATCTTTCTGGTCCGATTGCGTTGTTTCTCTCTGTATCTCTCTCTGTGCAGTCCTGAGCTTCCTCTGAAAGGCACAGATTGTAAGACAGATTGCGCTTAGTGTCCAGGAGGAAGGCATGTGCACAAACTGCAGCACCTGCTATGCGACCTGTGTGGTTGCAGGGCTCACTCCATTTCCCTAGAATTTCCTCTCCTTTGCAGATGTCACAGTGCATTTATTTCTTGTTTGCACCACAGAGATCCATATCCCATTTCCTGTCCTACACTCAAAATGTGGCAAATACCCACCTCACTGACAATGCACTGTAACCCCCCCCCCATCATGAGACAGAAGCATGGTCAGTGGTGCAAGAGAGACAGAGAAGCAAAGGGGGAATGGACACTGCAGCTGAACCATGTGCAGCGAGAAGAGAGAGAGAGACACGTACACACGCAGCATGGAGAAACACGAGAGCATCAAGGTAGCCATACTCTCCTGTTTGCCCCAGCACACACAGACATGTCTACAAATGTCTGCATGCTTCACTGTCACCACACATATGTGTCCTTTAAAAGTGCAGTGAGGGGTGAGCATATTTATCCTGCTGACAATCCTTGCAAAAGTGAGCAGCAGCAGAAAAACGGGAAGCTGTACTGCTCATGTAATTGTGTAATGTGTGTGTAGTCTTACCTGTTTTCTGTGGTCAGTGCTCACAACTGTATATTGAGCTAAATTCTCAAGTGTGAGCAGTGCATCTTCTGCTCAGTTCATCACTTGTTATCACAGCAGTACTTCTGGGAGTGGCAGAACACATAAAAAAGTTCCAGTGTTTTCATGAATTATTCATGCCTTCCTCTTATTTTTTGAAGTTCTGGTGACATCCCATACTGTAAGTGCAATAACCCACTCCAGGGTGTGCGGTTATTGGGGATTAATCAACGCCCCGGGTGCTGTGAGGACACTCAACCTGCTGTGCCTGGTAATTACAGGCCCATCTCCTTCCTCCCTGCCCATGCCAAAGTACAGGAATCTCTTCTCCTAACCAGGCTTAGAGTACCTCTCAAACACCAATCTCCTTTCCCCCTACCAATCATGATTTAGAAAACAACACTTCACTATCTCCTCATTGCTGCAAATCACCAGTCACATCCACACTGCATCCAACCAATGCCATCTAACATCTTAGACCTGGCAAAGGCCTTCAACTCGGTCTCCCACCCCTTCTCCTGGTGAAACTTGTGTCAGAAGGACTTCCTCCATCACAATCCAGCGGTTCCAGTCCTATCTATACAACCGACACCAATCAGTCAGAACAGCTGACTCCACATCCTCTCCACTCCTAATTCTCGCGGGTGTGCCTCAAGGATCAGTAATCGGCCCCATCCTGTTTTCAGTATTCATTAATGACCTTCCCTCTACCTGTACTAATTCCTGCATGCATATGTATGTGGATGACACTGTTCTCTACACCTCTGGTCCTGTCCTTCTTCATGTCCAAGCCACATTTCAGAACAATTACTAAACATTCAATACTGGTTCAGGAACAACCAACTGAAATTAAACACCTACAAAACAGTGTCTATGACATTCAGAATGGTGCAGAAACTATCCAGAGCTCCTCTCCCCTCATCACCTCACTGAATGGGACACTGTTGGACTCGGTCACTAAATACAAGTACCCCGTTGTTTGGCTGGACCCCATTTGACTTTCTCAAACCACAAAGAAGCAATTACCTCTAAATTACACCCCAAACTTGGAATGGTCTACCATAATAAAGACACTCTGCTGCTGCCTGTCGGAGGCAAAATCCTTTCCAAATGATCATTCCCATCTTTGATTATGCAGATGTGGTTTACAATACTGACCCAGCATCAACCCTATCCAGACTGAACACCCTCCTGAATGCATTCTGCCACTCCCCCCCCCACAGAACTCACCACTGCTTCCTCTACACCCCTCTAGGCTTAGCCTCTCTTTCCCATTGTCACTACATCCACTCTCTTAATCTCATATCCAAATACTGGTTCAGCTTACTTCCTTCCTACCTATCCGAGTGCCTTTCCATGATATCCCATTCCCTTTTATGGGCTGAGACACAGAGATGCCAGTTCATTCACTCTGCCTCGACCTTCCACCTCAGTTGGTAAATCCTTCTTCTTCTACAGTCTCCCTTACCTGTGGAATAGACTCCCCATCACACTACTCTATCAAACAGCAGCTTTGCCTACTACCACCACCCCAACATGCTCCTGTCAAGCAAATGCCTCATCTACCCCTCTTAGCTGAGGACTCAGTGGACTGTCAAGTAACACTTGTAATTGTATTTGTACCTACAGTAGTGTTAATTATGTAAAAATGTATGTATATATTGTTCTATAATTTAATGTCTCTTGCAATCTGTAAATATTTCACCTTATCTCTGCTTCACTACTATATATTTCTAAACTAATTTGCATATATGGCAGTCACAAGCTGTCTGTTTTTCTTGTTTTTTTTCCGATGGGGAGGCATGACGTGCAATGACACCACAGTGTGTAAATGCCAAATTTCTGCACGCCTCCCCAGAGTCCCAACTCAGCCTACTCCCAGTAAGGAACCCCGTGGTCACCCAGGGGCACTACCAGGAGGCACACTGAGGCAGAATCCCCCCCTCCTTGGAGCCAGAGAGCGCGCAATTGCCATTGAATCCATCTCCCCCCAGGCTAAACCTCCAGGCATCCTAGCTCGCTTCCGAATCCAGGTCACTGGTGCCGCAAGCAGCAGTGCTACCGCCGAGCCAGTGGGCCATCTTCCAGCTGCCCCTCAGCATTCTAAAGCCACATGTTGGCTTAACTGGCATGTGCAAGGAACGTTTTGGGAGAGTAGCACACTTTGGAGGTGTGCTCTCCCATTCAATCCAGTGCTCTGTTGCGCAGGCGTGGAGGTCCTTCACCAATGGGTGTGGGAGCTCTGTATGACAGCGGTGGTCTTCGCTTCAAATAAAACCACAGCTGTCATGCAAGCGATCACGCTGCCCCCGGCGTCACACCGCCCCCTCAAAGCTTTGGTGCCACGTAGGAGCCCATCCCAGCATGGCAAACATTGTTTGCCGCCAGGTGCCCAATCCCCAGTCGGCTCCACGGCCCCAAGCCATCCTTCTGCCATGCTGGAGCCCACCCCGTGGCAAACCTCCTGTTTGTTTGCCAGACGGGGTGCCCAATCCCCAGTCGGCCCTCGCCCCCACGAGTTTGCTTGACGGGGTGCACCCCGCTGGCCTCGCCCCCAGCCATCTTCTACCATGCTGGGAGCCCACCCCAGCGTGGCAAGCGCCCATGTAGTCCGCTTTTAAAAAAACTGTAAAGAAAAAGCGGTCCCACGTAGTCTCCCAGTCCCCTCCTCCCACAACCGCACCCACCCACTGCGCACTCCAGCCTCCCACCCCCCTACCCCATACTACCTCTGAGCTCAGGCGACGATCTTCGTGACCGGGAACATGTCTGCACCTTCAAAGCCAACTGCGAACTGAGGAAATGCCGTAAGCTGTATAATGGGCTAGATAGGGGGTTATTAACTTGCATATCGAGTCATTTTTGGAATTTTGCACCAAATTTTCAACATGGGGTTTTGGGACCCTTCTCATGAATGATGTCACAGTCACTGCGCAGTCACTGTGCAAAATCACCCTTCAGGCCTGAATAACGCCATGACAGTGACATCATTCTTAAGAAGGGGTACCAAAAACTCCATGTTGAAAATTTGGTGCAAAAATTCCAAAAAATGACTGTTTTATGAGCGTGCGTTGCGCAGTTCCTACGCAGGCTCATAAGTTTGCGAATTTTCAATATTTCTACTCCAGATTTTCAACATTGCCATTTTTCCACACCTTCTTATGAGTAGTATAGCTGTCATTTTTCACATCTCACCCAAAACGTGTTTCCGCCCATGTAGCACACAGTGGTGCAGTCGGTGTGCGAAATCAATGTATGGGACACATTAAGAAAATTCACAGTGACACTGTTCATGAGCAGTGGTCTTACAATGGTTGTGCTGAAAGTTTGGTGAAAAAATTTTAAAATGACTGTTTTTTACTTAGTCTGTGTTGCGCAGTTCCTAAGCACGCTCCTAAGTTTGTGAATTTTCAATATTTTCACTCCAGATTTTCAACATTGCCATTTTACCACACCTCCTCATGAGCAGTACAGCTGTCATTTTTCACATCCTGCCCAAAACGTGTTTCCACCCATGTAGCGCACAATGGCACAGTCCGTGTGCGAACTCAATGTATGGGACACATCAAGAAAATCACAGTGACACTGTTCATGAGCAGAGGTCTTAAAATGGCTGTGTTGAAAATTTGGTGACAAAATTCCTAAAATGACTGTTTTATGAGTGTTCATTGCGCAGTTCCAATGCACGCTTGTAAGTTTGCGAATTTTCAATATTTTTCACTCCAGATTTTCAACATTGCCATTTTACCACACCTCCTTATGAGCAGTGCAGCTGTCATTTTTCACATCTTGCCCAAAAGGTGTTTCCGCCCATGTAGGCAACAATGGCACAGTCGCTGTGTGAACTCAGTGTATGGCACATATTAAGAAAATCACAGTGTCACTGTTCATAAGCAGAGATCTTATAAATGGCTATGTTGAAAATTTGGTGAACAAATTCCTAAAAATAACTGTTTCACAGGCGTGCGTTCAGGCTGTGCAGTTCCATGCAGCTCGTAAGTTGTAATTTTCAATATTTTCACTCCAGATTTTCACATTGCCATTTTACCACACCTCCTTATGAGCAGTAAAGCTGTCATTTTTCACATCTTGCCCAAAACGTGTTTCCGCCATGTAGTGCACAATGGGCGTGCAGTAAAATCAATGTATGGCACACAGTAAGACAATCACAGTGACACTGTTCATTAGCAGAGGTTTTAAAATGCCAATGTTGACAGTTTGGTGAAAAATTCCTAACAATGACTGTTTTACGAGAGTGCACTGCACAGTTCCCACGCACGCTCGTAGGTTTGCAAATTTTCAATATTTCCACTCCAGATTTTCAACACTGCCATTTTACCACACTTCCTTATGAGCAGTACAGCTGTCATTTTTCACATCCTGCCCAAAACGTGTTTCTGCCTATGTAGCGCACAATGGGGGTAACAAAAAAGTCATGCTGAAAATGTATTGTGCAAATACCAGCAATCGCACAGGGCATTAGGGTAAAGCACCATACATGCCAAACACCACTGCAAATACCTGGAAGCGAACATTCAGCATTGACAAATGCTTGTTTATAACGTTGAGCCCTTTTCAAAATATGTTTCTTTGTCACACAAAATAAGCACTTTCCCAATGTTTAAGCATGTTTTCACTTATATGTCTGGAAAGCTGTCCTCCTAAGCTCTCTGCAGATTTTGTTCTGTACAAAATAGCACCTAGGAAAGCATAGTCACTTATACTAACACTCTTATTATTAAATTGACAAAATAATCATTTTCAAGCAGTTTTCTCTTTCTATTATATTCAAAATAGTCTTCTCCCCTTTAACTACACTGGCCACAACAGTTTTTTTAATCAGGAATTACATATTAGTTTTCCCACGCTAAGCTCCACCTCCTGTATAACTGCCTGCATGAATTTGCTTCACCAAGGACCCGCTTTCCCTGTTAAGGTTAGTGACTTCTTCATTTCTCACTTTTACCACAAAAAAACATTTGTCTGTTGCGTAGGACATTAGAACATAGGACATTTGGGCTGGCAGTATAGCCTAGAGGTTAGAGGAATGAGGTGTGAATAAACTTGATACATCCAGTAGACCAGACCTGAGTTTGATTCTCACAGCCTCCACTTGCATACTGTGTGACTCTGAGCAAGTCACTTAACTGTCCAGTGCTCCCAGGTCACCCCTGAAAACAGGCACTTGTGCCTAGTGGGCCTTACCTAGTTACCAAAGACTAAAAAAAAGAATCTATTGAGCTGTCAGATTTGGTGCAATTCTGTGGAAAAACAGCTTGGCAGCATGATCTTGAAGTGTAGCAATTGTGTGGAGACGGAAACAACTTTTCCCCAACACAGCCTTACTTTAAAATGCTCCGTTTTCACTTGTGTGTATTTGCAAAGCTTCTGTGTATTTGTATTAGGTGTCCAGGACTCCTCTGCCCCCCACACGGCTTTATTTAACTTATTTACATGTGTTTTTCTGTGTGTGAAGCCGTGAGTTTCTGTGCCTGAAATCACACCCCAGTAGCACAAAATGGCTCCTCTGTGAGCTTTACCAACGTATGCCACTTTCATTAAGTGTGGGACTTCCAGAGCCCCTTCCAGACTGCGCCTCTTAAATTATATTTTATTTCAGTGAGCCTCTCCCTACAACCAGTTTCCCTGGTGCTTATTACCTGCACAACTAAAGGAAAAGGGAAATTATATTTGGTTAATCCTGCCTTGAGTGAAGCACACTCTGAGTCTCCCTCTTGGTACTTCACAGAGCTGGAGCAATGTTTAGGCCAGAAGCCGGACTTCTGACAGACACTCTGGTGAGGAATAGCTGCCAGCAAGCAGACCAAGGATTCCATTACTGAGCACCTGTATGCTCTTGCTGTATTACCGACGCACGGTCCCTCACACTCCCTCCTCACACAGTTTGGCATGCTGAGTGCCTGCAGCTGTCACTCTGCATTATTTTATTTGTTTTAACAGAGCAGCTACTTCTTTTATTTATAGGAGAGATTTATCCAATATAAAATAATTATTTAAAAATCACAGGCAACTCAGGCAGACCAAAACTGGACTACCAGGGTTTGTCTCAATAGCCAGGGTGATCACTTACTAGCCCACTGGCCACCAATACTACCATTACTGTTTTTATGTTGGCGCATTTGCGCAGCCAACATCTTGGGACAGTGCAGCTTTGGAGGTGCGGTCGCTGTTGGGCGAATGCAGGGCATGCATCAGTAGGTGCGTCCCTCATTCCACGATCAGCCTACATGCGGGTGCCACACCATGCATACGTAATGTGGTGAGCACATCTAAGAAAAGGTCCACCGCAATTCAGATGCAGCGGGCCTTTTCTTGCCGCGCTCGCCGCCATTATGCACATGGCGGTGCACCAGCCTCTGAACTGCCGACCTCGGGGGTGCCTACTCCCCCTGTCAGTTACCCCTGCCTTGCCCGCTGTACTGCCGATGGGGGAGCCCACTCCCCGTCGGCATAAATAACCCCCCCCCACTTGTTATATGCGGAAGGAGTGGCCAGTCCCCTTGGCTCTAACCCCTCCTTACTTGTGTGCCGACAGGGAGCCCACCGCCAGCATAAAGAACCCCTCCCCCATTGTGAAATGCCAAGGAGGGTGCCCAATCCCCCTTGGCTCGGCACCCCCCCTTCATTGTGTGCTGACGGGGGTGCCTAATCCCCGTCTACATAAATCCCAAACCCCCTCGGTTGTGTGCCGATGAGGGTGCCCAATCCCCTGTCGGCTGCAAACTCCTCCCAAAAAAACAGTTAGGTGGCACGCTGGGAGCCCACCCCAGCATGCCAATCCCCTTGAAATGCAAAAAACTGTCCTGCAACGTTTTTTTATTTTTTTTTACCTGTAAACAGAAAACGGTCCCTCGTAGTCTCCCTACCCACCACCCGCACCCACCCACTGCGCACCCTGCCTCCCCACACACCCCCTCACCCCATACTTACCTCTGGAGCTTGGCACGACGATCTTCAGTGGACTGGGAACATGTCTGCACTCTTCAAAGCTGACCATGAACTGAGGAAATGTCGGTAAGCTATATAATGGGATAGACAGGGTTTTTTCAACTTTGGTACATATCTCAGGCATTTTTTGGTCTTTTTGCACCAAATTTTCAATACGGGGTTTTTGGGACCCCTCCTCATGAATTCTGTCACTGTTATGACGTTAATCGGTCCAGAAAGCTGATTTCACAGTCACTGCGTGGAATCACCTTTTGGGACTGATTAACACAAGGACAGTGGCAGCATTCATGAGGTGGGCTCTCAAAATGCCTATGTTGCAAATTTGGTGGGAAAACTCCAAAAAAATGGCTGTTTTACGGGCGTGCGTTGCGCAGTTGCTACAGCACGTCAGAACTTTGAATTCGCAATATTTTCACACACACAGATTTCAACATTGTAATTTTTCTAGACCTCCTTGGTGAAGTACAGCTGTCATTTTCACATCCTGGCCAAATGTGTTTCCACACTTCCGCGCACAATAACACGGTCGCTGTGGGAAATCAGTGTTTGAGGCAGATTACAAAAATGACAGTGACACTCTTCATGAGCAGAGATCCTAAAATGCCTATGTTGAAAATTTGGTGATGATACTCCATAAAATGACTGTTACCAGAGTGCGTTGCGCAGTTGCTATGCACGCTCGTAACTTCGCGAATTCGCAATATTGTCATGCCAGATTTTCAACATTGTCATTTTTCTTTACCTCCTTGTGAACAGTACAGCTGTCATTTGTCACATCCTGACCGAAATGTGTTTCTGCACTTCCGGCGCACAATAGTGCGGTCGCTGTGAGAAACCAGTGTTCGTGGCAGATTACAAAAATGCAAGTCACACTGTTCATGAGCAGAGGTCCTAAAATGCCTATGTTGAAAATTTGGTGACAATACTCCATAAAATGACTGTGTTACTAGTGTGTGATGCGCAGTTTGTACGCAATCTCATAAGTTCGCAAACTTATAATATTTTCACTCCAGATTTTCAACAGTGCCATTGTTCTGCACCTCCTAATGAACAGTACAGCTGTCATTTTTCACATGCTGACAAAAATCTGTTTTCGCAGTTCTGGCGCAGAATAGCGTGGTCGCTGTGGAAAGTCTGTGTTCGAGACACATTATGAAAATGACATTAACAGATGTCCTAAAATGCCTATGTTGAAAATTTGGGGACTAAAGTCAATAAAATGAGTGTTTTACGAGCATGCGTTGCGCAGTTTGCATGCACGCTCATAACTTTGTGAATTTGTAATAGTTTCACTCCAGCTGTTCATCACTGGCATTTTTCCATACCTCCTTATGAACAGTGCAGCTGGCCGAAATGTGTTTTCGCATGTCCAGCGCAGAATTGCACGGTTGCTGTGCGAAATCAGTTTTGGGACAGTTCCAGGAAATGATGTGACACTATTTATGAGCAGAGGTCCTAAAATGCCTGTTGAAAATTTGGTGCTGAAAGTCCCTAAAATGACTGTGTTGCAAGCGTGCATTGCGCAGTTTCCATGCACTCTTGTAACTTCGTCAATCTGCAATATTTTCATGCCACATTTTCACCACTGGCATTTGTACACACCTCCTTATCAACAGTACAGCTGACATTTTTCACAGCCTGCCCAAAATATCTTTCCGCAACTGTGGCTCGCTGTGAAAAATCACCTTTTGGAACACATTAACAAAATTACAGCGTTATGTGTCTCTAGCTCCGCCATTCCCACTGCCAATGCCAGCACGACAACATTCGGCATTGACAAATGCTTGTTAAATATAAATATGACATTTTTTACATAAAAATGTTGCCAGTCACAATAACGATATGCATAACTGCATGTGTATGAGGAAAGCCAGGGCTAAGAGTCCTTTCCACCTCCCCCCCCCCGCACTGCATCCCACTTTTTCAGATAAAAAAATGCTCATGCTGGTTTTATAGCTAATCTGTTTAAAAACTGCTGATTACTGGTTTTTTTTTTTAACCAGGAGAGACACACTAAGCTGAAGTTTGTTTACAGGTGTGACCTAGAAGCACAAGGAAGTTAAGTGACTTGCTCTAGGTCACACAGTATGCAAGTGGGGGCTGTGGGCTTCAAACCCAGGTCTACCGATTTGCGGCTCAGAGCCTTAAATCACTGTGCTATACTGCCTCCTATTTATTACAATTATGGATTTTAAATCTAGTTTTTTTATTAGTGCAGGAGCCACCCCACCTCTAGCTGACAGCTCCTACCTACTCTGTGTCTCGAACCTGTGTCCTAGACTAGTTACTTTCTAAATACACCAAAACTATCTATCTTCTCTTGGTGGAACAGTCTTCTCTAAGCTGTTACGATATGAAATAAATCACCTTTGAAAAGACGGAGCAAGTCTTGTTGCTATATTAGTCCAGGTCATCCCAGAGAGCAGCTAGGTAATTGAGAGTATATACAGCATTAGTAAAAGCTCCAGTGATGCCTGCTTGTTTTGTGCACAGTTGCCTGGTCTGAATAGTCCACCATAAAAGAAAGGCCCCGGCCGAGTCTGCTCCTGAGGATGTCTGTCAGCATCCATTAGCACATCAGCATCTCAGCAGTCCAAATTATTCAGGGGGGGGGGTGTTAACATGAGAAAGACAAGAAATTTGAAAGCAAAAGAAAAATAGCCACTATGTTGTAGATTTGTGATGGGACCAGAAAGTTACATCCTGCAGGAAGTCTGGCAAGATAGCATGCGGGAATGGAATTTGCAGTTGTAATGACCAGAATGAGATGCACACAGTTTAAACTCGCAAGATGGGGTGAAAAATAATCAGTGACTCATCTGCTCTCTTGGTGTTGGATGGTTCATTTTGGGCTCTGGTGCAACTCCTGAAGAATTTGTACTACACAGGTGCTTATTATCTCTGCTGCAGTTCTAGGTTTGATTCTTGGTGGTTCACTTGATTTTTCCTCTGACCTGTAAAGGATATATCCCAGTAAGGGAGCTTTGTTTTCCTATAAATGTGGTCAGGTCAGGGTTTGGAAGGCTTGGTAGATTATCTTGTTACAGCAGCGTAAGTTGGTATTGGGGGGGTGATCAGTGCTGAAATTAAAAGGGAGCTTGCCAGAGCACGGCCCCCCCATTAGCTCTAATTAGCCCCAGCTCACAATATCACTGCCATGGACTTATAATGGTAAGGGGGCTCAGTTTAAAGAAAGGGACTTCATGGGCTCCCCTGCTTCAAAAGTGTAATTTCTGCAGTGGAAGGTTTCATGCTCAAAGTGCTGCCACTGGGATCAGAGTTCCCTGCAACTCGGTGTTCACATTTCCAGGGAATTCATACCAAATGCCATTCAGGATTCAGCTACAGGAGCTTGTGCTGTGTCAGCATTCTCGGAATCCTTTGACTATGGTAGCTGAGCGGTGTGTTTTAATTCCCTGCTAGAAGTGAACCCATTCAGCACATCCCAAGCATTTTCCATCGTGGCGCAGAAATAAGGGATCCATAATTATTAAAAATAATTAAAGTGGCTGGAGACTTCGTGAAGTAATTTATTTTTTTTGTGCAGTGCTTGCCTGACCTCCAAAAAGCTCTGTGTTTGTTGACAGTTTCGGCAGAGCAGTCCTGGAACAGATCCATTCTTTCACCTCACCAATATAATTGCCTTTTCTCCCTGCAAAGCTTTTCTTTAACAGAAAAATGGAGGAAGTTGGCAATTACTGGGCTGGGCTGGGTGCTGGTTTGTGGTTTGGGGGTCAGTGAGCTTTGAGCCCTTTCAGTTCTAAGGGCCACTTAACTGATGTAACTGTTCTGCAAAAAACTGCAGAAACAGAGACATATTGTTCCCCTCAGCCCCTTCTGACAGGTCCACTATCCTTACGCTGTTTCTCCTCCCTCGATTTTCTAAGTCATCTATCTTTTCTAATTAATATTGCACAGATGAGTCAGACAGCAGGAATGGGCAGACCCGAAAAAGTCCTGATCCTTATTATCAGGATCCAGGCCAAAGTCCTGATAAGTTCTGATTCTAATCAGAACCTTTTGCAAAATGTTGGGGAAATGAAATGTCTGTCATAAAACTGCATAAACTGACACAGAAAAGCTGCTTAAAATGTGCCATCGGGGAGGCATGGCTTGGCTCCAACTGTAATGGCAGCTTGACTCCGCTGCTCCGCTAATCCTGGGGATACTAAATCAAATCAACCACCAGACTGAGGCTTAGAAAACTATTTCTGCAAGTTACAATCAACTCCTAAAACATAGGGTGACAGAACTAACTACTTTTTTGGACCCGATTGGTGTCATAAAAAAGACAATCCGACGATGAAAAGGATACACCACATGGCGCACAGCATGGCCACGGTTGCAGACCTGGCCATGAATATACAGCAGATTAATGAAATATTTAATGCTCTGCTTCATCAATTGGCTGAAGTTACCTTAACCTCAAACAATACAACCCTTGCTATTCATCAACTTGACACCAGGATCTGTCACACTAAGCAACGGGTCATTACTAACACCATGGCCATTGAAGGGCTGAACTCTGCACTTCAGGAACAATCACATACCGTCCAGCTGCTGCATGGCATACTCAATGATCTGGAGAATAGGAGCCACTGGAACAATCTGTAGCTCCTAGGGTTTCTGGAAGGGGCAGAAAAAGGGAATGCTGTGAATTTTCTATACTTGGAACTACAGCAAATACTAAAACAAGATCTGCCACCAGGGATGGCCTTTGAACAAGCAAATAGGAAACTAAATCCGCCCCCAAAACCTGGTGAGAGGCCAAGGCCCAATATGGCCTGCATCCTCAATTACGCAGACAAGGACTGGGGTTTTATCAAGAACCCAGGAGCTGGGAGCCCTATCCTGGTGTGGTCACTGTATCCTCATCTTCCAGGATTACTCAAAGGACTTGTCCAATTGCCTCAATGAATACACTGAAGCCCGCTGATTGATGCACTCCTTGGGTATCCAGTTCTAAGATACACTGCAACCATGCAGCTGTTGATCAACGGAGCGCCGATGATGTTCTCAACCCTAGAGGCCCTGATGGAGTTTATACAGCAAACGTGGCCTACGCATGCAAGGAACACGGAATCAGTCCAAGACCAGCATCTTACACCAAAGGAAAACAAGGTGACCAGAGAGAATAACAAACCACAGCAGCAACAATCCAGAGCAGCTTACTCCCCTACAGAGCAGTGCACGGGGGCCTGGGCCATTCCTTCCAGGCTGTGGAAGAGGCATCAAATGGGCTGGCATGCGAAGAGAGAGCACCCCCTGGAAAGAGGGCCCAAGAAATGCAACAGTGGAGAAGGACCGCCGATGAGGAAAACAGACATCATAAGCCTGTATTTTCTAGCAATAAGTATGCACCTCTCCTGCAACTGGAACCTGCAGAAGCAGTCGGGACCCCCTGCTACCACGAGGAAGAAATGGTGACAGGCCCTTTTGAATTGGATGCCATGGAAGATGCCTGGGCAGAGACTAGAACACATGAACTAGCTGCCAAGCTGAGCCCTGGCTGCCCGCCATCAGTGAATTCTAGCCTTCTGAAGCAGGCAACTCCAGTTCAGCAGACACCAGAGGTGATTACCCACACTGGACCTGAATGATGGCAGTCAGATAGGTGTTGTCGTTTTCTCTTGTAGGTCAATAGTTTGAGTGGGGTGGAGGGCATAAAGTATACAGACCCCAATAGTCTAGCTGTAGCCAGTTAGCAAGGAAGGGACATAGTTTGGGGAGTTTCTTCTCCCCAGTCATCTCCTGAGCCTTCCCCTGGGATAAGATTTGATGCCCAGGGGACGGGACCATATGAACACAGTATCTCATCCCTGGTTTCTTTCTTAATCAAGCACAAAATTTTCTGTCTCTCTAGGACTGTATGTTGGGTTTTTTTTTGGGGGGGGGTTGGATTCAGAAGGCAGCACTTCTCGAGTACTGAGCTTAACATATCAAAGGGCGGTGAGAGGTGCAAGCTAAATGGCTGGACCATGGAGAGGTGCACTCATCCATAAGGCCTGTGCACCAGACTGCGTTGGTACAATGTACAGTTAGCCAGGCCTGGAAGCTGATATACAGATTGCTCTTACTATCATGCTCTAGCAACATGACTTCCTGCTGCAAGACCCAGGTTCTCTTAGATTGACACCGTAATGCCATTCCAGGTCTGTGCAATGAAATAGTACAGTAACGTTAGCCCCAGGCCCAGTCTAAGGAAAATGCTCATGCCCTAAAAACCACACAGTCTTTGGCACGCCATCTCTGGTGCGGCACATGGTCTCCCACTTTCACCCAGGCCCTGTTAAGCTTACTAAGGCTGCAATTAGCTCAACAACTAAAATGGGGCCAGGGGGCACAAGGGCTGTGCTCGTGGGGGGGGGGCAAATGAGGGCCCCAGCTTGTGTCACTATTGGCATTCCATGCATAGCCCAATAGGTAGGCCCTCTCCTCTCCTCTCCTCCTTCTCCCCCCATCTCCTATTGTACTAGCCCACTCAACACGTACAAGCCTTCTACCATCTCCTAGAACAGTCACCAGAATCTGGGTGGAAGAGGAGCCTGTTTCTGAAATGCAGACACCCACATAGTCCTGGTCTAGTACAATGTTATGTCAATGGAAGTGTTGCAATAAGGGGAATGAATGCTCCCTAACAGGCCCAACCCCCCCATCCCAGAAGTCTTAGAGGCTTGCGACACTCAGGAGACAGGTATGGACCAGTTCTGGGTGCCAGAGCTGAATGAGGGCTATGACAGGCTAACTGGTGGTACACACAGCATATAGATATAATATCCCCTGGGGCGACTAGAGGTAAGGACAGGGTTACCCTTACCCCCACTGAGCTGGCGGGATAATGTTAGGGAATGGCTTCCTATCCAATAGGGAGGTCACCCTGACAACCATAACCCCACCAGATGAACTGGACTGGCCTCAGATGGCTTATGGGCTCCGGCCTAATACTCCAGCCCACTTTCTAGCACTATTATGTGCATGTACCGTAAATATGTTGTGCTATAGTGTTACTGTTATACTGCAGGTCATAAATGTTATATGTGCATGTAGAGATGTCCAGCTAAACAAGGGGTGCTCTCCCCATCATGACCCAGTGCTCCAGGTCCATTTCTCATTTGTATGTATACCCTATCAATCCTACCCAGCACTGACAAGGTGCACAGCCCTTGGGAATCCACTCTCCTCAGGTGATTTCAGTACAAAGCATTTCGTAACAGACAGTAAATTTAGTTATGGATGAAACATCATGTATCACCTGGAATATCAGGGGACTTAACACGCCTATTAAAAGGAAAAAGGTGCTATCTCACCTAATGAGAGTGAAGACTCATGTGGCGTTTCTGCAGGAAACAAAACTGATCAGGGTGGGTCACTCCTACATGGTAAGGGACTGGGTAGGTAAGGAGTTACATGCATGTGCCCCAACTAAAAAAAGGGGAGTGGTTATATTAATACATAAATCCCTCCCATGGACACTAACATCCAGCAGATCAGACCCACAGGGAAGGTGGATGGTAGCCCTAATGAACACCACTAATGGGCCGGTACTACTGGCCAACATATATGTTCCCAACGAAGATAATCCTGCTTTTTTTCACGATCTGTCCAACAGGATTGGCTCCATGGTAAATGGCAACACGCCCATCCTAGCAGGTGCCAATACTAGACAGGAGTGACAAGGGGAAGGCATCCCACCCAGGGGAGTGCAGGTGGTCCAACAGCTGATACAGGAGTACAAACTGACTGATGTGTGGCACCAGATACACCCAAAGGAGGGGGATTATAAAAATCACTTCTGTTCAGGCCTGGGTATGTCATACTGCTCCAGATGTTCTGGTGACTATGGAGTCCTGGCTCCGACCGGCGACCAGTAACAACGAAGTTAACATCCCCTCCTACTCTTTGTTCAGAGTCGACAGGCAAACTAGAGGTGGCAGGGTAGCTATTTACGTCAAGAATAAATTCCCTGCCTCCATAATTGACTCAACCTCTGTCCCAAAAGAATTCAAAAGCTTGTCATTAAAGATTGAAATTGCCACTGGTGTCTCATTATGTATAATAGGATGCTACAGACCCCCATCAGCTGGACTACAGTTGTTAAAACATCTTGGAAACATCCTGGGTTCGTCATCTTCAGAGTGTATCATACTAGGGGACTTCAACTTAGACAGACTCTCCAGTGCACCCACCCTACTTAAAATGTTCTGTGATTCCCTTGGGTTGTCACAGCTAATAAACAAATCTACTCATCCTAACAAGCTCAACCCTAATAACAGTACTGTCTTGGATATCATTTTAGTTAAATTTATTCTCCCATGCTGGCGTCTTTTTCTTTGATATTAGCGACCATTGCTTCATCGCGTGTGTAAGATCCACTCTTAAATCCACAACTGCACCAAAATTTTCCTTTAAAAGGTGCATACCCAACTTTGATCTCCATGGGTATATATCAGACCTAAGAGACTCCATGCAATGGCAGGACTTCTATCTAGCCAAGTCCCTGACTACGGCTTATGATATTTTCTCAGAAATTGTGCTAGGGGCTCTCAACAAGTATGCTCCCATAGTAAAAGTTCATGCCAGAAACAAATCCTGTCGGTGGTTTACAGAAGACCTGAAAGATGCTTTGCGGAGTAGGGATATACTCTGGAGAACTGCTAGGAAAACGAATTTAATAAATGACTGGAATTCTTTCTGGAGGGTGAGGAACCTGTGCACCAAAATGGTCAGAGAAGCCAAAGCTAATTTCTACCATTCTCAGCTGGAGAGCTCCTCAAGAAATGCCTCCAAATTCTGGAGGACTATCAAAGACATTGAAGGTCACACCACTGTAAATTCCCTACCTACTAAATTATTGATAAACAATACTGTCATCTCCAACAGACCGCCTATCCTCGATGCTCTCAATAATCATTTTGCCACTGCAGGGCTCAGTTTTGACTCCTCTCCCGCAAATATCCTCTGCCGACAACTTAGATTGGATACACAAGAAAAACCCATCCCCAGTCTATCCTTCTCTCTGCAGCCTACCTTCCTGAAAGAAGTCAAAGATCTTCTCCTTCAGCTGTACACTTGGAAAAGTGCTGGGGCCGACCTCATTGACCCGTAATTCTTAAAGGTCGGCTACCATTTCCTCACAGTCCCAATTACTCATCTCTTCAACTTATCCTTGTCCCAGGGTGACCTACTGCCCATTTGGAAAAATGCACTTGTGGTCCCTTTGTTTAAGTCAGGAGATCCTAGTGACCTCAATAACTACAGGCCAATCTCCCTACTTCCAATCCTGTCAAAGATGCTGGAGAAAAAAGTGAACTTCCAGCTTCGGAAGTACCTGGAATCAGAAAAATTGCTCAACCTGTTACAATCCGGTTTTAGAGCACAGCACAGTACAATCTCTGCTCTAGCCAAGGTGACAAATGACTGGCTTGAATTAGACAAAAAACTTTGTCTCGCAGTTTTCTTGGACCTAAGCAAGGCGTTCGATACCGTTGATCACAGACTGCTTCTGTCGTCCCTCTGGAACAGTGGTTTGGATTCCCTATCCCTTAAATAGTTCTCCAACTACCTTTCAGGACGATTTCAACAAGTAAAGGCAGAAGGGGAAATTTCTCCACCAAAACCCCTATTGGGGGTGTACCGCAAGGTTCCATTCTTGGTCCCTTGGTCTTTACCATTTATATTAATAACGTATATGTCCACCTCAAAGAAGCACAAATACACCTATTCGCGGATGATACGGTACTCTATGCTAGTAGCTCCACACCTGAAGCGGCCTGTAAAGCCCTTCAAAATGAAATTAATCTGCTGCAACATCAGCTTATAAACCAGAAACTGCTCTTAAATGCAAAAAAAACCCAAAGCAATGTTCATCTCGACCCTTCAAAATGCAATAAATCCTGCAATTGCTGGGACACTCCCGCAGATCACTACCATTCTAGGTGAGCGGTTGGACTACGTACCAAAGTTCAAGTACCTGGGGGTCTGGTTATACCATAGACTTACTTTCACAGATCACTTAGAAGAACTGGCAAAGAAACTTAGACAAAGACTTGGTCTCTTCTTCAGGATTAATAATCTCCTCACAAGGGACGCTAAACTGAAACTGGTTCAAACTACCTTTCTTTCCCTATTGGATTACGCAGACTTTCTATATAGTCAGGGCCCTGCAGGTACCCTAGCCAAACTCGATACGCTTTATCACAGAGCCATAAGATTTATCATGGGTCATCCATACTCAGCCCACCACTGTGCATTGTACACGGCAGTGGGATGGTCATCCCTTGCTTACAGACTGTAAAAAAATGCTGCGGTTTGGACATACAAAGCTATCTCAAATAAACTGCCCCAGTATATCTCTGTCTGTTTACCTTTGTGCACTCTGGGGAAGTATGCCCTGAGAAGCACCTCATATATCCACCTTTATATTTACAAAGCAAAATCTCGCATTGTCAGAGCAGCCATCAGCTTTGTGCTTCTTCAACTGTGGAACAAGCTGCAAAAACTTTGAAATTAACTCACCCCATCAGCCTAGCAGCTTTTAAATCTCTATATCTACATCATAATAAGGAGTCCTGTGCCTGTCTACCCTAAATAGTGACTCCTATAAGTCCAAGCACACTCTAATTACTACTGTTAGAAGACGGATCACATCTATAATCGACTCTTCCCTCTCCCCTTTTTCTACCCCCATATCTGTCCCTTCCACATTCCTTTGACCCTGGTTCCAGCTCTAAATTCTCCATACCGTATCACTATATATCTTTTTATATTAGGTTTTATTTGTGTTTAGTGCACCTGATATGTATATTTCTTTACTTTTATGAAAAATTGTGTCCTACCCAAAAGTAGCTGTATCTTCTGTTCCAAACATATACTACTGTCAATGCTACCTGCTGATACTTTGTATATACTGTATTATTGTTTCTCGCTTTATTTGTATTATTACTATTTTCTTGTGTGTTGCATCCCATGTATATTGTCCCTTGTTCCTTGTTAACAAATCCAGGTCCACCTCGAAAATGAGCTTGCTCAACGATGATCTCCTGGTTAAATAAAGACTTTGATTGATTGATTGATTGATACTTTTCACTCCGGTGTGCACGGAACATACAGTCGAATAGGCTTTTGACTTACCTCCCTTAAGATTACACACAATCCATATTAGACTCCAGTATTCTCCCTATAATGATCTCTGACCATGCCCCAGTGCAGTTGATGTTGGCATGGGGTCCCTCCCCCCTAGCTCACCTACTTGGAGACTTGACCCCCTGTTATTAAAAGACCTGGAATTCATACCCTGGGTGACAAAGGAAACTGAAGCCTTTTTCCTTGAGAACCCCATTTAGGACACCACGGCAGGCAACACGTGGGAGGCCTATAAAGCCACCATTGGGGTAAAATCATAGGGTATACGGCGTACCGTAGGGAAAAAAGGGAACAACTAAAGGCCCTAGAAGGAGACCTTAGCTGAAACAGTACAAGGACATGCCCCACCCATACCCTATTCTGAGACTGGGTAGAAGGTCACAAAATTGCATATGGAGGTTAATGAACTTGTATCCAGGAAGGCAGAACTAGCACTACTAAAACTTAGGCACTCCTACTGGGTGGGGGGGGGAGACAAGAGTGGGAAAGTGCTGGCTTACCAGATCTGGAAACAACAGCCTGGTAGATTCTTTGCAGGCCTGTGAGACCCACATACTAATAAGGTACACACTAGCCTCGCAGAAGTTAGCAAGATTATGGCAGCCTTTCATGCTAAGCTTTACACAACTTCTTAACCAGAAATTCTGAGGACAAGCAGTCTTTTCTAGATGATCTCTCCCTCTCCAAGATTTCTTCACGCAAAAAGACATGCTAGAAGTCTCCCTCACAGTAGAGGAAGTGTGCAAGGCCCTACTTTCATTAAAAAAAGGCAAAGCCTCTGGTGGGGATGGATTTCTGGTCGACTTCCTCCAGGCTATTGCCCCCTTGGTGTCCCCAATTTTATGTCAAGTATATTCCAAAACAGAGAATAAGGGCATACTCCCACCCACTCTGAGGGAGGCAGTCATAATGGTACTGCCCAAAAAAGGGAAAGATCGTACCGCAGCAACCAGCTACAGACCCATTTTCCTCAGTGCAGATAACAAGATTTACGCTAAGGCCATAGCCACAAGTTTGAACCCACTTCTCCCTACTTTAATACACCCATCCCAAGTCAGCTTTGTGCAAGGCAGGTACAGTGCCAACCTCACCTGCTCCCTGATAAATCTAATTCATTCCCCCAGGACAATCAACACCCTGGCAGCCACACTGGCAGTCGATTTTGAGAAGGCATTTGACTCAGTAGAGTGGAACTACCTTCATACAGTACTACAACACCTTGGGTTTGGTCCAAGATTTCAATCCTGGATTGGCTCGATTTACACCACCCCCTAAGCTCATGTTCTCACAAACTCTTAATTGTCCGAGCCCTTTGTATTAGAGAGAGGTACCGGGCAAGGCTGCCCCCATCACCCTTACTCTTCGTCCTGGCAGTAGAACCCCTTGCTGCAGCTATCCAGCAGCATAAGGAAATATGTGGCCTACAAATAGGGAAACACAAATACTTGGCTTTGATGTACGCTGGTGACTTACTGATTCCCCTAGCAGACTCCCAACTCTTACCTGAGCCACTGATGTATCTCCTTAACAGCTTTACAAGATACTCTGGCCTGAAAGTAAATCAAAATAAAACTGAAATCCTCCCCCTTAACTGATTATATGTCCCTCAGAGTTTGCATACTCAGGGCTTAAAATGGGCTTAGGATGATACCATGTACCTAGGCATCAGAATGGGAACCAATATAGAATCCACATGGGAAAGAAATCTGGGCACCCTAATGAGGGAATGCAAGAGAGAATTAGACCGTTGGTCATGGCTGCATTTAACCATGGCAGGGAAAATAAGCACCATCAAAATGACTACGGCCCCAAAACTTTTCCATCTATTATCTCATATCCCCCTATTCCTGCCAGCCTCTTGGTATTAGAAGATTGACAAAATGTTGGTGGGGTTTCAATGTGGATACCAAAAGCCACGCTATAGCCAAAACAAGTTAAGAGCACACTGGAAGGTGAGAGGCTGGGGACTGCCATGGATGGAGGGCTACAAAATGACCTATCAAAACTCCCAAACTCTGTGCTGGTTTAGACCAAACTAACACGTCCCCCCCAAGTGGATCCAAATGGAAGAAAAACAGGGTGACGCCCCTTCCTCCTCGCATCCCTTCTCTGGTCGGACACACCCTATAGATACCTCGCACATCCAACTATTGGACCAACAATGAAATATTGGAAGCAGCTACACAAGAAATTGGGACCAACTCTGTTGCCTTATACCCACATTCCACTATGGCACGATCCTACACTGACCATAGGTGAACAAAATGTTTACTGGCCACACTGGACTGCCCGGGGACTTTACTTTGTCAAGGATATCATAGTACTACGGTTGGGGATAGTGGACAAGTTTCAGAATATCCAAGTAAAGTGGAGCCTACCCCCAGGACTTTTGGAGATATCTTCAGCTCAGAGACACCGTGAAGCCACTCCTTTCCCTAGCCAAGAAACATTGCACGCCTTCTGCACCTATCACAAAGTGGTTAGCCCTTCTCAAAGGCTGTGCAGGAATCCCAAGTTAGGGACACATTAACCAGCCAAACATCAGAGTCAAAGCACAAATGGGAGAAAGCCTTGAACATAAATATCTTACACTCTCAATGGGAACAATGCTGGAAAGTAGGCCACAAAGCTCATAGAGATGCCCGTAGCAGACTTGTACACAATAAGAGTCTACACTCCTGGTATTGAACCCCAGCTGCACTCCACAAAGCTAAGCTATTAAGCCATGACAACTGCTGGTGTTGTCATCATCCAGGAGGGGACTTACGTCACATACTATGGACATGCTCCAAATTACCTGCCCTTTGGAGACAAATAATTCAAGTAGGCAGGAAAGCGCTCCATAAAACAGTACCACTCTCAGACCCTCTCTTGTTACTGGGACTGAGAGCTGAAGCACCACACCTAACCTTCCCAGAACTTAGATGGTTGATGTTACTTAGCATGCAAGTCAAATGCCTTTTTCTTAGTAAATGGCAAACTGCCATCACCCCGACCAGTAGTAACTTTATTACGTCACTCAACAGTATTCGAACTAGACAGGAACTCTCATATAGTTCAACATCATAAGGGAGTCTTTCAGTAGTGTTGGGCCCCGTACCAGGCATACCTGGCTCACAGAACAGGTATAGGTTATGAGGAACTTGATTCCCTATATTGAGGGAATAACTAAGAGCACCAGATGCCCCCTCCCTCCAACACACACACGAATTTGAGAAAGAAAAGGCATCTCTCATTCCATGCAGGTTAACATGTAAAGTGGTTGTATATAGTTAATTACTGAACTTTTTGAAGCTTTTGAGTTATTAAGTGTATGCCTGTGTTTTGTTTCTGGGTTACTTTGTGGTTATATTTTCTCTGTTACAGAATGGGAGACACAATACGGCACCACAGGCAGGTATGACATCCCGATCACACAGAAGCCTTGGCACATGAGCCAGTCGCATTATTACCATCTGCTTGGTTCTGTCCTACTTTCCATAAGCAATCAACTGTATGAGTGAGGGTGGGGGCCCTTTAAATGATACCATAGAGACTTAATGTGTTCTGTTACATTATATTTTTGTTCCCCTATGTTTCACTCCTGAGTCCCATAAGGGGCTTGTTCACGGGTTTCACTTTCTCTTTTTCTTTTATCTGTTAATACGTAATTTCATATTTTATTTCATATTATTTATATACATTCATTCTAATTTGAAATTTATTTATATTTACTACACACTATACTACTATGTGATGTTTCCTAGCGTCATACACCTTTTTTTGTGTTTCCAGCAAGGTTTTAAGACATTCTCAAATATCTTTTCTATCTCTTTATAGCCTACAAAGACATAAACATACGGGGCCGGATATTCAAACTGCGCCTGAAAAGTGCGCAACAGCAGGAGCAAGCGCAAGTCAGTTGCGCACATGCGCAATTGTCGCGATATTCAAACATGGAGCAAGGCCAATTGCGCAAGCAGCCAATGTCTGAATATCGCACAAACTGCACCACAGCGCAACCAGGAAGGGGAAGCTGAGCAGATATGATGTGCCATAGCGCAACAAGGCCAGTCCAGCTGAGCAGTCCAGAGGTCCATAGGGCAAGCAATGACACCCCCAGCAGCATAGCAATGGAACAGCACAACCAGGGAGGTAGGCAGAAGCCCACCACCCATGCCACAGATGGGCACAGGGACACACTGCAGAACTAACAATGCACCCCCACACCCCAAGAACAGCATAACTGGGGGAGGGACGGAATATCAACCAGCCCATGGGGACAAGCAAAGAAAGCACATCCCGGCCGTGTTACTGCAGCACACCCACTGGCAAGCTGAGACTGCCACACAAAGGGGGCGGACTACCCCAGTGTCCAGCAGGCCCCCCCCGTGTGCACAGCACACCCTGCACTGTGACCCCAAGACACCACCCCTGAGCAGTGACTGTGACCGTCACTGCAGAACTCCCCAGGGCCCCCCCCGGCACAATGCAACCATGTGTACCACCGAACCATACAAGCCAGACCCACCAGGAGCACCCAGCGGTGTGTGGCAGCACACGGCCAGACCGGCTGAAAGCCACCACCACCACACCAGGGACACCCCCCCATGCACACACGCACACAATCCCAGGACAATACCACACCAGATGCCATGCACACCACTGCAACTGAGCACCCATAGCCAGCTGCAAATCAGAGACCACTACAGTATTCATACAAAATAGATTTATAAAAGAATATCAACACGAACACACAACAATAAACTATGTACAGAGAGATATATACAAGAAAGGGGTGGGGGTACGGGTACAAGGTAGGGGTGGGTAAGGGGCAGGGGTGAAGAACTTGGTGAGGGAAGGCAGGGTGTGAGGGAAGGGTAAAGGGGGTAGGTGTGGGACAGCTACTGTCCTCCAGGCTGCACAGCAGCAGGTTGCCCCTGGTCTCGTGGCCTCCTCCGTCATCTGACAGCCCTCCGGTGCATCTCCTGCAGAATGGATAGGGACGCTGTGGACACCTCCAGCAGGCGGTGGACAGCCCGCTCAATCCTGTGCAGGACCCGGACACCTAGGACAAGGGAACAGAATCAATGGCTTTGACTGTCCACAACCCTGAAGCCCACCCAACATGCATGGCATACAGCCAAGTGCCCCACCCCTGTGATGGACTGCACCCACTCACAGTGACCATGCACAAGACAAACCCAACCAGTCAGCAACAGCCATGTGTGCCACTCCACACACACCCCACCCATGCCCAGCACAGCACAACCAAGGCTGTCCAGTGACGTGGCTATGTCGTGGGAAGGTAGTGCCACAGCCATGTGCCCAGTGCATGCATGGACCACCAGTGACGCACTCACAGACATGCAGTGCCACTGGACAGTGCTGACTGTCACACGTCGCATGCATGGCAGTGTTGTCCATGGATGGTGGCTGTGCCCCCCCACAGCATGCAATAGCATCCATGTTGTAATGACACTCACCCTCATCAAGCCGCTGCATCAGGTGCTGCTGCTGCTGCTGTTGCTGCTGCTGTGGCTGTTGCACCCCTCCTCCGCCAGCCACCCTGGCACCGCCATCCCATGCCTCAGCCTGTGCCTGCCTCTGCTCCTCCATGCCTGTGGGAGACAAAGGAAGAGAAAAACATCAGTGAGATCCCAAAGCAGACAGCCCCTTGCCCCATTGAGTGTGCCTGCCCACACATTCAGACCCAAACAGCACACACCTGCAAACACCCTCACAGCAAACCACAGCCCAACCCTCCCCCATGCGCAGATTACATTACACAGTCACCCATGCAGACAATACTGGTGCATACACAGCACACCTACCTGGCCTGGGCACAATGCCCCTCCTGGCACACGACCTGAGGCGCGCAAGCAGAGCACGCTCCCTCCTCTGCAGGTCGCTGTAGCAGTGCCTGCACTGTTCAGGGGTCCTCCTCCGCCCAGTGGCCTGCTCCAGGGCAGCGGTGACCTGCTGCCACACATGGGTGCGTGGCACCTGCAGGGGCACACCCTCAAACAGGGAACCATAGTGGGGCTCCACCATAGCCACCAGGTTGGCTAACTCCAAAGCCCCCCATTGTGGTGCTCTCCTTCGTGCCATTTTCAAAATGTACAGTGGCAATATGGCGCTCCACAGCACGGCAACCCCACGTGGAAATGTTGCGCAATACAACTCCATCACTGCCTATCGCGCTGTTCGGATAGCGCCGTTGGTCCACATCGCGCTGTCACCAAACAGCATGATAGAGCCGTACACATGCCAGACGTACAGCACCAGGGGGCCAAGGTCATGCACAAGGGCATGGGTCAGTGGCGCAAGGCCACGCACAGCACCATAGACGTCCACATGTCCTCGTGATCGGACACCTGCGTGCCAGTGCCACAGTGGACTATTGCGCTGTACTGCCACTGCGCCATGTGGTGACCAGCGCTGTAGCACCATTGGCACAATGGTGGCCATGGCCTGAATTGCCGATCGCACACAGCACATCATCAGCATGGCAGATGCCTGCGTAAGCTACCTGGGCATGTACAATGCAGTGTACCACACAGTCACAGATATGCGCCATTGGCTCAGCCGGCTCAACCGTATTGCGCAAAGCGCAACGGTGCGATATTCAGCCGACACATGCAAATCATCTGATCAGCCATTCAAAGGCACAGTGGTGTGATTTGCATCTCATTACAGTTGCTCCACTCCTGATTTGCATGCATTGCGCTATATATGTGCGACATTGGGCTGCGCTGGCCAGATTCGGTTACTGCAGGTGAGAGGTGGGTTGCATGCTGTGTGATGGTCTGGACAATGGTCATGGGATAACGCTGTAGACTGCACAGTGACAGGTGTCCACTTCCACCCATACAGATCGACATGACCGAGCAGAGCCAAGGTCAGGGTGAGGATGGTGGGCAGAGGAGAAGGCCCAACTTCACCACGGCGGAGACAGAGGCCCTCTTCCAGGCCTACCTGGAGGAGGAGGAGCCAGTACTGAGTGGATGGCGGGGCACCCCTCTGGCCCATGTGGCTGCATGGGAGGGGGTAGCTCGGGCAGTAAACCTGCACGGAAGCCACCAGTGCTCCGTGCAGGAATGCAAAAAGAAGATGGGGACAGACCGCAGGAGGGTGAAGAAGAAGGTGGCAGCCCTCAGGGTGGCACGTGCTGGCACAGGCGGGGGCCAGCCAGCGGTGGCAGAGCTGACCCTGGCCGAGGACTGACTGGCTGCATCAATGCAGTGGAGTGCTATTGAGGGCATACCAGGAGGTAGATTCCAGACAGGTAGAAGCCCATCACTGCACGGTATGACATGGTGGTGGTGGTGTTGGGGGGGGGAGGTTGTTTACATGCACTCACACGTCCTCACTTTCTGTTACAGATCCTGTTTGTCTTCAGGGGATGGTGGTGGTGGGTCCAGGCAGTGAGGAAGACCTGCTGGAGTTGGAGGAGGGTCCATCCACCTCTGTCACCAGCCAGCATGCACTGCACCAGCATGCACGCCGGGCTGCCAACTCTGTTGTCGGTGAGTCAGGTGTGGGGGGTGCACAGCCTGTGTCTCAGCAGTCTGGCATGCAAGCATGCCAGCACGCTGTGACTGTGGCTGTAGCACGTACCTGCACCATTGATGATGCAAGGACTGCAATGGGCAGTGACATGTGTGTGTCCCATGACGGACACACAGCAGGCCAGCACGTGCCCCTGGGCCTAGCTGGTTCCAACATGTGTGCCAGCATGTCAGCACAGTCCCAGGCTGTGCCTCTCAGCACCAGTGGGGCAGCACCAGTGGCTGTGCAGGCGTCTGGCACTGTTGTGGCCACAGCAGTGGAACGAGTGGTCCCTGGGGCACAGCGGTTGGAGGGGCAGCAGCTGCAGTCACCCACCAGGTCTGGGGGTACAGTGTCCAGCGGTGGCACATGTCCACCGCCCCTTGATATGCCCATTCCTGGTCCTGGTGAACAGCGCCCACCCTCAAGGGGTGTTGAGCATCAGGACCTTCCATACCCTGGGGGACAGGTTGCCGTTGTGGCAGAGTACCCATTTGAAGAGCACACCCGCCTGCTGCGGGAATCAGTACAGCAGCAAAGGCAGGTTGAAACGTCCGTGGAGGCACTGTGCATGGCTGTGGACTGGCACAGCAGGGACTGTGCTCTGAACCTTGCAGAGATGGTCCATATGCGGATGGATGTGACCGCCGCCATTGACAGGCAGACCCAGGCATTGGTCGCTGTCGTGGCTGCATTGGGCACAAGCAGGTGCCCTGTACTGCGCACCCCACACAGTATGCTCTCCACTCCCCGCTCCCGGCGTCGTGTGACACCCAGCCTGTCGATGCCGGGTTCTGCTGTGGGCATCCCGAGCATACCTGGTGCAGGTATGTTTGGCATACTATAGACCCCAGTGCGGACAAGGTCGCGATCGTGCAGTGGGACCCCGGTGGTC
The DNA here is from genome assembly GCA_016271365.2 of Neoceratodus forsteri. Classification (NCBI taxonomy): domain Eukaryota; kingdom Metazoa; phylum Chordata; order Ceratodontiformes; family Ceratodontidae; genus Neoceratodus; species Neoceratodus forsteri. Next base: position 928,115,447 of record CM028130.1, on the reverse strand, counting down.
CTTCGGTGCCACCCCATGTGGCCCCTGCTCAGCCTGCCAGTGCTGTTGGGTCACGACGGGGCCACCCACACATCCACGGTGGCTGTGGAACAGTGCACCATGACTGACCTGTCTCCCAGTGCAGGCCCTGTCTGGTGCTGCCCTGTGTGCAATGTTCGTCATGGTGAGCAGTGCACTGGTGGGTGCCCTGCACATCACGCTGACATACGGACCACCTGCACACCATCCCGACTGCTGTCCACAGGTGCGTGTGCATGATGATGCCTGCATTGTACTGTACACCAAGGTGCAAGGGTGCCCAGCATCTGACACACGTACTTGGACAGTACAGGTGGTGGGTGTGGTCTGTGGATCTGTGTGTTTGCCATGTCTGTTTCTGCTGCTGTGCAGCTGCCCATGTACGCTTTGTGCCTGGTGTGTGTGTGTGTCCATATGACTGTTCACCCCTCCCAGATGGTGTGTTTGTGTGCCTGGTCCCTTCCACTCCCCTTGCCGTCATGCACCCCTGGTGTGTTACTCTGTGTGCCTGTGGGTTGCGCCAGGACAGTGTTAGTTGCACATGGCCCCTTGACTTACCTGTGTTGTGCATAATGCTCCTCTGTGATGGTGTCCCGGTGCAGCTGGGCCTGTCGGATCAGTCGGGGGTCCTGCCGTCCAAGAGGGGGCTGCTCATCACCATCATCACCGGCGCTGCTGGCGTCCCCATCGCTGTCCCCCTCCTCGACCTGAATGGCTATCCCACAGTCTTTGGCCATGTTGTGCAGGATACAACACGCCAGGAATATCCCACAGGCCTTTGAGGGGCTGTACTGTAGGGCACCGCCGGAGGTGTCTAGGCATCGGAAGCATGCCTTGAGCATCCCAAACACCCACTCGATGATGTTGCGTGTGGCGGCATGCGCCTCATTACAGTGTTGCTGCGATGGGGTCATGGGGCGCAGGTATGGTGTGAGCAGCCAGGGACGGAGTGGGCATCCGCTGTCACCTGTGTGGAGATGGTGGAGATGAGTATCATGTTCAGGTCCATATTGCCAATATCCCTGTGTGCCACTACCATAGCACCTGCGGCATTCCCACCCTTGCCCCACGTTTGCAATTCCTACATGCGTACTCACCCACTAGATGGCCTGTGGGGATGTCCCCACTCTCAAATCGATGGCACAGTGCGGACTGATACCATATGAAGGCATCATGTGCTCTGCCAGGGTGTGTGTCACAGACATTGATTATGCACCCAGTGGCATCACACACCACCTGGCAGTTGACACTGGAATAGCCCTTCCTGTTCCTATATGCAGGCCCATCGGGGCCAGGTGGCGTGCGAATGGCCACATGGGTGCAGTCTATGGCCCCTAGCACGCCAGGCATATGTGCTACCCTGTGGAACTCCTGCATGTTTGCTGTACGCTATGCCGCGGTGCTGGGCAAATGGATGTGCTCTGCAGCATGTGGCAGCAGTGCACTGAGGAATTGGGTGAGTATGCGTGATGTGGCTGACTGTGTCATGCCTGTGGTGTCCCCTGTTGGCCTCTGGAAGGTGCCTGTGGCGAGCAGGCACATGCAGGCTGTCACCTTGGTCTCCACCGACAAAGCGTGACTCCGTCATGAGGGTGCCTGCATCACATCACTGCACAGCTCACAGAGCCGTCTCAGTATTGCCCTGTTCAGGCGGTACCGGCCCACGATCTCTACATCTGTGTACAGCTCAAAGCTGATGCGGGCACGGTACTGCCTGTTGGGGGCGTACCGCCTATGGGCCCTTCCATGGCCACGTCCCCCTGCAGCATGCATTCTCACCCCCCTCATTACAGCTTCCATGTGGAAGCTGGCACTGTCCATCTCCTGGCTTGTGACCCCCCGCTGTTGTTGCTCTGTTACCCCGCTGTCCTGACTGCTACCTCACTGCACCGGGTACCCCTGCTGGCCTCTGCAACCTAAGGCCCACACAACTTCCCTTGCCTGCCCTGTTCTGGACTGTCACTGTCTGTCTCTCTCTGTCTGTCTCGCTTGGCATCCCTGTCGTGTTCTTGCACCTCTTCCTTGAGCCTTTTTATTTTGGCTCATTTCTGCTGTGGCGCAACTTCCGGCTGATCTGCTCTTGTGCATTGTGCAACCTTTTGAATATTGCATTGCGCTCTTTATGCAGGGATCCACCCCCTTCGGTTGCGCATGCCATCATTTGCATTGCACTGTTGCTCAGCCTGTTTTCAGTGGTGCAACTGCCTCCTGCTGAATATCGTAGAATGGCGCACTTTCGGACTTGCGCATGCGCAACCCTATTGCGCATGGCGCAACCCTTTTGAATATCCGGCCCAGGTTATTTTTTACTCATAGTGCTAGATGTGAAGAAGCTTGCTGAAATGTTTAGGTTTCTACTGTTAATAAACTTGTACTCATTTGTAACTTGGAAAGCAGCCTACCTTTAGTGTTTTCAGACTGTTTTTAAGCTCTTAAGATTTCTGTGAATACACAAATTCAACGATTTTATGTCACTCTTTCCTTAAGCATGTTGTGATAACAATAAAAGCGTTCATGTTTCTGTGTGTTTATTTACTTACCGTTTAGTTTTTGTCTGATTTCATAAGGATAAATTTCACTGCGATACTTCAAAATGGCTGAACGCCTTCTTTTCAGTGCTGTGCTGCTTTCTCTGTGTGTCTCACCCCCACTTACACAGTTGATTGAAGATGTTTAGAGCCTCTGGGGTGGGGTGCTGAAGAAATTCTAAGAAGAATAATAGAATGGCTCCATTTCCCACCAAATCCAATACTCACTACTCTCCATAAGGCAGGTATGTGCAAACTGACTTTCTAGTTTCTACGCAGATCCTTGTCACAGTATTCATGTGGTAAAGTACAGATGATGTATCTTTATACAGAGGATGACATACATGTAACTGACTGTTCACAAAGTCTGTAATTTAAAATCTTGATAAAACATTAAACTGATGTAACCCCCCCCTTGAGGGCTTACCCATTGCTGCCCCCGGTTTGCTGGGTTTTTCCTCCTTTCCTCCACCAGCAGGCTGTTTCTTGCCCCTTTGAGAAGTAACGCCTTCACCGTGAGCTGCTGGCATGCTGCTTTCGGCTGGCACTCGCTTAAGCGCAAGGGGCGTTTTGATGTGCTGACCTCTGTTGCGTTCAGATGAATGGGTAGTTTGTCCATAGTCCTGGTGCCCCTCTTGATATACTTGGGGACCGGAGACCTAAGGGGAATTGGGCAGAAGTCCGTGGGAGTAGCAGAAGAGATAGAGCAACGGGGCCACTTGGGGGCTTATGCATATTAATGAGCGGCCTTCATACATATTGATGACACTGCCTGCCACCTGGGGGGAGAGTTTCAGCAGCAGTGACAGCCAAACGGGTGGGGCTACAACCCTGAGAGTGGGCTCATGTGACAGAGGGACTCTTGGGGAAATGGAGGGGACTAATTCGGGTGCCTAAATTGTGCTCCAATAAACGAGCAGGAAATATTGATCACCATGGATATTGATTATTTAAAAGGCTTCAACAGCCAATCAGAATGCTGAGATTTCGACTGATACAGTGAGGGTTTACTGGGACGGGAGCAGTACAGTCTGTTTCTGGGCTCTGTATGAGTCAGGACTGTGCGTGAAAGTGGACAGTGGGCTTCAGCAGCTTACCCAGACCTTTATCTGAGGATTGTGGTTACTGAAGGATTCTCCAGGTGCTTGATGCAGGACTGAGCTGCGAAGGGGAAAAGAGAAAAAGAGACTGAACTGTGATCCTGTTTCTCCAGATACTGAGAGGTTGCTTAATGAGTGCTGGAAGAAACTGAATGTGGCAGACACCCTGCACTGGGAAACTGAGCTAGATGAAAGGACTAAGCAGATTATCTGAGTACTACAGTTGCTGCTGAAGGGTCATTTGCTGGTGTGTACTGAAATTGCATTTCTTGAAGAGGCTGCAGTCTCTGGTTGTGAGGGTGTGTGCTAGCCAGGAATTATGTGTGTTCTGAGTGAACTGGTTAAAGTGACTGAGAGCTGAGGTCTTGCTGCAGCCGAGGAAAGGGTTTGGATACTGCTAAACCGAAAGTGTGGACTAGTGTGCAGCGGTGCTGTTGCTGCTGAGTTTTCCCTCTGCTGAATTGTACTGGCACGGATTGAAACAGAGGCTAGCACCCACCCAAATTGGCACTGGACTTTATTGGAGTGACTACCTGGAAAATCTTGCTTGTTGAGAGCTCAGTGCAGGGACTGCAGGAAGACCCCCACCGTTTGGGAATCCTCACCCAGAGCCAGGGAGGGAACTTGCTAACCCCTCCTAAGTGGGGCTCACTGTCTCAGGAGGTCAAGGGTCTCGCACAAGAGTGCTAGGGCACTCTGATTGTGGGAGTGGGGCTGTGGAGCCACTCCCAGGTCTGGGCCTTCTGGGGCTGGTGTTGTTCTGCCATGGTGATCTGCAGCAGGCCAGAAGCGGCTGAAGGTGACAAGTGGCCAGAACTACAATCAAGGTGACCAGCTGCAAGATCCTCGAACAAGTTCCATCCAGACAGATAGTTCCTGGCCATCCTGCTTCTCCTTTTGCTGTACAGCTCCAAGGAGCTCCATTTTCCCCTGGTGCTGAGATCTTCAAACTGTGAGTACCCAGGACCTGGTTCCTGGGAGAGGAAAGGGGAAGCTGTTATTTCTCGTAGTTCAAGCCTTAAAATTTCAGGGCCCCAACAGCCTGCCGACCCGTGGCACTGATCAGGCCTGCACCTAGCGGGTACCCCTAGGGACAATTCTGGGGCACTGGTACCAGTGAGGGAGGGCTTGGCCTGTGGGCCCACGTGTTTGAAATTGCATATCTCACTAACGTTTTCTTGTCTTCACAGCAACCCTTCATCCAGGTACCCCTTTCCCTATTCCTTACCCCCCCCCGAATAAAGCTGTGAATTTGTTGTTTGAATCTGCTGTGTTAGTGAACTTCATTGCATGTAATTATTGTTGAAACATATGGTTTATGGTGGAACAAGGTATTTGGGGACACAGTGTACAGAGTGGTTGGTTGGGGAGGTGGGTAGGCACAGTATCCCAGGGGGCTGTGCCAAGCAGATGTCTGGTCCACTAACACTTTACTCTGGGTGGAGGTACCGTGCTATTTTCAGTATTTCAGGGAATAAAACCTCCAATTGTCACCATAGCAGGACCCAGGCCCCTTGTCCAGTATCAGATACAGTGGGCAAGGTGGGGGTAGCACATTGGCATACGGTGCCGGGGCTACACTGAAAAATAAAATGTGCCATCAAATGGCATTTGATATAGCAGGCAGCATGCAGCAACAGAGCTGCCACAGGGAGACGAGAAGGATCCCGGTAGCAGGCGGGAGAGATTAGTAATCCCCATGCTCCTGATAAATGAAAAACAGTTCACAGTGAGCAGCAGGCAGGGAAGGACAAGGCAAGTTGGAAGACATATGGCACAAACAAGTTATTGCTGCCTCCCTTGTACATTTCTGAGTGGAATCCCTGACTCCTTCCCTGGGGAGATGGATACTATTTTTCACCACTACTGTACATTCGGGGGGGACGGGGTGCAGATCGAGTCAGATTTTACTTAAAAGCAGCAGAGCATGTGCAGACACTAAGGCTAATCCCAGAGCTCCTATGTAATGGTAATGATAGGCCCTGCTAATATTGAAGGAAGAGATGTGACACTGCTGTCTGTTGGTCTTCTAGGGCCTGATTTTCAAACAGGGATGCAGGGCTTGCGATCAAGCCCTGTGCCCCTGCAAAGTTTGCCACACCTGCATTCAAGGGTGTGATGCAACTTGCACTCTATTTTACAATCCTTGATGCAGGTTGCATCAGTACCCTTGGTTTAAGGCAGCTTGTGCCAAAGCAATGACGCAAGCCCAGTAAACCAGCTCCCCCACAAGCCAAAGTTATGCCGGGGGGTAGCTGGCAGAGCTGTGCTGTGTCGCTACAAGGGACTTGTGGCAGAGGGGTTGCAGCACACTTTTTTGAAAACTGCGCTGCGGTACAGGTTTGCCTCAAGTCGTCACTTGCAACATACTCTCAGCCGCCGGTATCTTGCAGAGACCGCAACCCCTCTGAAAATTGGGCTCCTAGTCTCACCATACCGAATGCACATGGCTATGGTGAAAATTTGACAAGTCCTTTCTCCTCTTCACACTCAAGACATACTAAATTGTGATAGTACTAACTTGAAGAAGACTGAACCAATTCATTTTTTTTTTATTTTATTGATTTTAGTTTCCCAAGTTTGATGGCTGTAAATTTATTTTTTAAGTCATTGCCTTATTTTTCTGTGTTTAATAATCAATCACAAGATTTATTTTATTCATGAATTAAGATTTTGTTATACTGCAGCATTGACAGAGGGGGAGAGAGAGAACCACTTCCACTAGCCATGTCTGCCCTGCTTAGTTAGATTATTGCTCAGGGCTCAGACAGACACAGCTCATTAATTTATGCCACTCAGCTAGCAGCACTTTACTTGTCTCAAGCTGAATCTTTTTTTTGTGGGTCTCTGCTGTTTTTCTTACTTTCTGTTTAATTACACAAGAGAGACTTGACTGATTTTGTATTCTGGCCTTTGAAGTATGTTTTTTTTTCAGTCTTCATTTCTAGTCTCTCCAGTGCCTCATGCCCCCCCATCCTCCTCTGCTGGGACGGAGAAAGTGCACTGACTGCAGGGCTAAGATGGTCCCACTTGAGTGACTTTAATTACTTTTCTTTAATTCTTTTTCAAGTCTGTGTAAGTCCCTAGGTCACGGATTACCACACCACAAGCCCTGAAAGACAGGAACTGAGTGTCTGGTCTGCCTAATTGGTGCCTTCCCTCCCCCCCAAAAAAAGAGTTTCAAATGAAGGAAGTTCAGTAAAAGTGCAGGCTAAGATGGAGTTTTTCCCTCACTACACTTGCAGAAAGCCTGTCTGCTTTCACTTTAGTTGACAGGTTCCCCCCAACTCCCATCTAATGTGTCCTATCCTCATACACTGCTCATTATGTTTGCAGAGGTCAGGTGGTCTGCTTTCATTTCCCAACACCTACCTGCGCCTGTTTCCCATAAGAAGTACCCTCTTGTTATTTTGACATCTCAGGTTTTTGGGCCCCCTAGTGCTATACTGATCCCCAGTGCACTGCATGGCTTGCCTTGTCTGTACTGCTTTGCTGTCATATTCCCAGTTTCCACTTGCACGTGTATTTGCACAATATACTTGCATGTAGTTTTCCTTTAATTTTTTTCCAATTGTAACCCCCCCTACAGATAGGGGTTACTAAAGTGTCTTCCTGTGCTTCTGAAATGCCCACTGTCAGGATGGTGTGCTGCCTGCATTAGTTCTAACTGTCTGCATGAGAGTGCTTTAGTAAGCCTCCGTGCTTGTCTCTTTAAGAGAATCCTAGCCTGTGTTGAAAAATAAGTCTGGGCTGGGTCTGTTTGATTTAAGGCTCATGACCAGCCAGACAGTTTGTTATTCTGCTCCATTCAGCAGTCACTATTTGCGCAGAGAAAACTCTCTTAGCAACTGTGATTGTTTACTGTTTGTTGTAATAATAATAACATAGAAGTATGTCTAATCTGCTTTCAATTGCAGCTTGAGCATTTGAATAGGAGCCACCATTTTAGTTCAGGAAATGCCAGTGTTGGACCAATTGAACCTCGGGGGACCTAAAATGGAGACTGTCCCCAGAGGTCTTGTGGGATGGAATTCTGTAGTTTTTGTAGTTTTGCTGATCTTATTTTCCATGGGGTCTCCAGGGCAGTCACAGTGGATTCAGCCCTGGTGGTAAGTGCAAGGGATGTGAGCATATTATTAGTGCTCAGTGAAAGTGAATGCTCAATTGTGTTACTGTGTGGGCCACTAGAGGGGTTGGTGGGTGGTTATAGCATCCCGGAGGGCTGTACCTAAGCAGTTAAGCTACCCCAATACCATTCCTCCGGGTGGAGGCACCCATTTATCAAACTCAGGCCCTTCAACTTGTGCATAGCCACACAGGCAGGGGTAGTAGCCCATAGGATAGTGCCACCTAGGGGTTACAAAAGTCTGTATCAAAGATGTATTCATTTTTGTACTGTGTCTGCATTTTGTTTCTGTACTATATAGTGTACTGTATTATGTTTTCTTTTCCTGCTGTAACCATTCCCCCAGGTCCCACCTGGAAATGAGCTTTGCCTCAGTGTGGCTCTCCTAGTTACCAATGTTCAAATGAATAAATAAAGACATACTATATGTAATAGATAACCCACTCTAGGGTGTGCGGTCATGCTCTGATATACGTATGCCTTGGGGTGCATTCAACCACCCAAGGCGTGTGTATATCAGAGGCGACCACACACACACTAGAGTGGGTTATCTATCTTATAAAATAGACAAAATTGTTTTGGAGTGGGGTGAAAGTGCTGGTGTGCAATCATCGTGCTCTGATATATATACATACAGTCATATGGTGGGCATCATCCAATCAAGAGACAACAGTTTCCTTACCCATTTTATAAGTATGCATATATATATATATATATATATATATATATATATATATATATGTGTGTGTGTGTGTGTGGCTTACCTTATTTGCCCCATTCTTCCATTCTCTGCACTGCCACCTGGCCCGAGTTTGTTGTGCCATTAAAGCTTCCGTCCAGCCCCTCCATTGTATTTAGTTAAAAATGGGGCTGGAGAAGCAAAGTCACAAATCCATCATGCTCTGGCTGCACAAATGTGCGAGCCGGTGGTCCGCACGTGTGCAGTAGCACATAATCATTTTCTTACCACTGCAGCAGTAAAACGGAAGCCTCTCTGGTGGTATGGGTCCCAAAGTCTGGCTGGTTTGGGACTGGAAACTGGACTGAGCCCTGCTGATGTTTTATTTAAGAAGCTCCTATCCATGTGGGATCTGCCTCATGAATATTACTGAGAAAGTGTGAATATCAATGAATGAGCCTGCCTGCTTCCTGAGGGCAATGGATTTCAGTGGCAGTGACAGGCGTGGGGCTAAACTGAGATGTTGAACACTTCAGTTGTTTATTAGGGCATTGGAGCTGCTTTGAGGCTGTGGGGTGGTTAATACAGTCAATTCCACTTGTATGCCATTTGGTGGTATGCACATTCCGGATGTATGCACCGAAAGCTGTTGTTCCGATTCCTTCATTATGTTTGCAATGCTAAACAGTCTGCTTGTATGTCACAGCAATTTCTGCTGTATGCACATATTCTGAGTCCCTTACATTCTCCAGACAGCCTTTCACACCAGACAAACAGGTGCTACTTGTTGTGAACAACCACAAGTCAGGTCCATCTTGTAAATGAGCTATGCTCAATGATGTTCGCCTGAATAAATAAAGATTTTGATTGATTGATTGATTAATATCCTGCGCTTAATCACCTGCCTGCTCTAATACCTAACTGAAACACATTTTCTGAATGCTTACTGTACCTGCTTTGAGATTCTGGACATTCTGGACTGGTGCCTTGATGTGGGTCCCTAATTCCAGCATGGTCTCCTGGCTCTCTGGCCCCCAGACACTGGTAAAGGCTAGTAGGGAGAAGTAGGGAGATGCTAAAGCAGACTACCTTTATCCTCAGGACCACCACGGAAACAACTGCCAGAGCTGTAACCAAAAAAAGCTGGTGATGATAAAATTTAAAAAAAAGGTCTTTCAGACTGGGCTGTCAGAGTTTGGCAGCAACTCCCCTAAAACTCTGCCAAATACAACTGCTGCAAACAACAGACTGCCAAAGATCGTAAAACGAGAAAGCTGCATGGCTTCAGAGACACCGGCTCCATGCTGACTCCTGACTCACCGAATCCGTAGTGTCAGCTTAACTACATTATTGTAAGACTCAGCTAAATACAGTAATTATTTTTGTGTTTTTGTGGGTTTTCAGGTGGTATGGTGGTATACAGGACTATATAGAGATGGGAGACACAGAGATGGGAGACATTAATTTCAATGGGCCCATTATTTCTTATGACATTTCAGATATATGCCATTTGGATGTATGCACTAAAACAGCTTTGTCCCAAGCATGTGGAATCCACTGTAAATAAGAATATTTAATCAGGCTGCACCAGGACTAAAAAGTTGGGACTGCTGGTGGACTGTATATGGACAGTTTTAACAACAGCCATGTTTGTAGCCTTTGACCCTGTTTTGGCCAATCAGAAAGCCGGGATTGCTGCCAAAGATTTGTGGGACTGTAAAAAGGACTTATGGTAGAAAAAGAAGGGGAAACTCTTGGCACTCATTTAAGGAATCAGTCAGGTGTTGTCAGTGAGACAGCTGTTTCAGCCAACTGGTGGCTGCCTAGAGCTCCCAAAATGCAGGGGACTTTTGGTTCTGGACTCAGTTCTGTGACAGCTCCTCCAGAGGGAGGGGGGCTCCAGCCCCTTACTAAAGAAATTTGGCTTCAAGGTTGGAAAGTGGCCTGCCTGGGGGTTACCAGCTATCTGTCCCCCAGGGCCTGCATTTTGCCTATCCACATTTTGGCAGAATGTGTTTAAGGAAACCTGGTTTGCAACTGCAGCTGTGAGAGAGCTACAAGGACCTGCAGCAGTCAGCTGTAAGAGAGCTGTGGAAAAACTATACTTCAGCAGTGAGAGTGCTGTAATGACTTGTGGCTTCAGGCATGAGAGGGCAGTGAGGAAGCTACTCTTCAGTGGGGAGAGCACTGCCTAGAATGTTTCTGGCCAAATTTCCCCTTATTCACTAAAAATACCACCAACAGCTTAATCTGGTTCAAGATCAGTTGGCATTCATCTGTATCCTCCTCCCTTGGGACATGCCTGAAAATAGGCAGGATTTGTCTAGTGCGCTTTCCCAGTCAACAAAAACTAAAATAAAAAATAAAAAAATTTATGAGTGAGAATGCAATTCTGTGAATTTCAAGTAAGATGGAGACCTGCTTGGGGCCGAGTAACCACTGGTTCCAGGAGGTGCTCAGTTCCATGTGTTACCCAGCATTGACCAGCGTCACAGAGAGGGGTGGACATTTGTTTAAAGGAAATGACTGTGGGTGGTCCTGATTTATGGAAAATGGTATGGGAGTTTTCCTGAGGAAAGGAGCTTCCCAGTCAGTGCCTATGAGATGCATCTAGTTTGGTTGAGAGACTTGTCTTGTCTCCAGTGTTTGTCTTCAGGAGTAACTAGAGAGACCCTCTTCTGCTTGTGAGCACCTGCACGGTGAGGAAAGTGATGTCCAGTATCAAGAGACTGTTTGAGTAAAGGTGTGCTTTCAGCACCAGATTCAGAGTGTTCTGTGGAGGCCATGGTATGTACCAGAGTCTCACTGAGACTGTGTGTCCAGTAAAAATCCAGAGACACTGTCTGGATGTGAACGAGCTATGGCCGCTACGCTGGCAGTGTGGCTGAAGATGTAAATGGTATCCAAATTTGTCTGAATGCCAGTGAAAGAACAGAGACTGCCATGAAGGTCAGCATTGAGAATCATCCTGGTAGTGTCACCAGCTAGGCATTGCCATTGTGCCTTCCCCTGAGGGGTCATGCCTGGACGTGAGGGTCTGAGGTGTGCTGGCCCCGGTCCCTGTGTTGGTCTGTGTTCCAGATTGTGTCTTCAGCTTAACCAGAGTTTCAACTGCTAATGAAGCTGGGAGAAATGTTTCCAGCCTGTTAAAACTGCAAGAGCCTGCTGCAGGAAAGGAAACACGTTTGAACGTCCTTGTTGTGAACCTCAGCCAAGTCAAACTGACTAATTATGTCTACCTCAGATTTACCTTCTACAAACCTTTGCTGCATTTGCACAGTGGCTGTCTACAAAATTGTGAGTAAAGCAGGAACTGCCCTGCACCAAAGAAACTAGAAATAGTTGCACTCAAGCAATCGAGTGTTTGCCAAGTGCAGTAGTGAAACCGAATTGCTGCTAAAAGTTTGGGTTTGCCTGCTTAGCTAAAGGATCAAGTTCTGTCAAATAGCTAATGTGACCAAGAAAAGGTTAAAGTTTAATTTGAATCAAGCGCAGCAATGCCGGCCAACCAGCTGCACCCATATCAGGCCTGCAACAAGAGTACTGGGTACCCAGGGATAGGACTGCTGGGTCTTTATCTGCACTGGGGACTGGTACCAGTTTGGAGGTGTGGTCTGGCCAGTCTTATGGTTAAAGCAGCTAACTTGTTAGAAACATCAATAAACATACAGCCCATGATTGGTGGGTGGCCTGTATGAAAATCTGTTTGAATCAAAACTTGAAATTATTGTTTTCTGATGCCAATTACCAAACGCAAATCTAAACTGCTGTTTAACCTCTGCTTCCAATTTCCCCTTCCTAACCCTCTCCCTTTGTGAATAAATTGTTGGTTAATTGTTTTTACAAATTTTGACTAGTGAACATATTATTTGTACTTCATGTGGGTATGTTATTAGCTTAAGTCAATAACTGACAGTTATTGAAATTGTGGGTTTTGGTTACTGATAATCCATGTGTGGCATGACTGTCGGGTGGTGGGTAGGTAGGTACAGCATCACAGAGGGTTGTACTGCTAAAAATCAAATCCACCTATAATTTTTACTCTGGGTGGAGGCACTGTGCATTTTATTGTTATTCTTGGGAAAAAAAACCTTTTACATTGGAAATAGGACCCAGGCCCCTCAACCTTGATCTGGCCAGCAAGGCAGGGATAGTAGCCTGCTGGTACATGACAGTGCCGGGGCTACCTGCACAGTATTGCAAATATAATTAGGGTTGCATGACCACTTCTATGTTAAATCCAAATGTTTGTACTTTAATAACTTTGCAACTGTTTGTCTGATTTGCTTGAAAGTTTGCATGCGCTGTCTGGTACATAGAAACATTGAATTTGACGGCAGATAAGGACCGCTTGGCCCACCCAGTCTGCCCATTTTCCTACCTAATGGATAAGCTGCAGATCCTAGTTAACCAGCAGCCTACTTCTTCCTACCCCCAACCCCTAGAATTGCTGTGTTATGACTGTCCCATGCATGCTTGAATTCCACCACTGTTTTTGACTCCACAACCTTCCTCCGAAGGCTGTTCCATGCATCCACAACCCTCCAGAAAAATACTTCTTAAATTACCTCGAGCCACCCCCCATCTTCAAATTGTGCCCCTTGTTCTTGCACACCCTTTTTGAAAGATGCTACCTCTTGGACTTTGTTGATTCCTTGAGGTACTTGAACATTTCTATCATGTCTCCCCTCTCCTCCTTTCCTCAAGGCTATACATATTAAGCTCCTAAGTCTATCTTCATATGTCTTCCAGTGCAGACCCCACCATTTTAGTTGCCTCCTCTGGACAGCTTCCATCCTGTCTATGTCTTTGCGGAGATTGGGTCTCCAGAACTGCACACAGTACTCCAGATGGGGTCTCACCAGCTGTCTGTACAGAGGGATAATAACTTCATGTTTTCTACTGGTGATGCCTCTCTCTAGGCATCCCAGTATCCCCTCAGCCCTCCTTGCTGCCCTCTCACATTGCTTGCCCATCTTTAGGTCATCTGATATGACTACCCTCAGGTCCCTTTCCATTTTTGTTGTTGTTAGTATCTCACCCCCATTGTGTACTCTTCCCTGGGTTTTGTTTCCCAGGTGCATTACCTGCACTCTTAGCATTGAATCTAAGCTGCCATACATTTGACCATTCTCTAGCCTTGCCAAGTCCCTTCTCATCCTTTCCACCCCACCTTGTGCATCAACTCTGTTGCAGATCTTTGTGTCATCTGCAAAGAGACATACTTTTCCTTCCAGTCCCTTTGCAATGTCGCTATAGACATTGAAGAGGACCGGTCCTAATACCGAACCTCATGATGCCCCACTATTAACCCCCTTTCTTCAGAGTGGACTCCATTTACTATTACTCTCTGTGTCCTATTCTCCAGCCAATTCTTTACCCAGGCTGTCATCTTGGGACCCACTCCCAGGCTGGCTAACTTGTATATTAATCTTTTGTGGGACTGTGTCAAATGCCTTGCTAAAGTCTAGGTAGGCCATGTCCACAGCCCCTCCCTGATCTACTACTTTGGTCACCCAGTGAAAGAAATCTATCAGATTTGTCTGGCATGTCCTTCCCGCTGTGAATCCATGCTGCCTTGGGTCCTGTGCCTCTCTGGCCTCTAGATACTCGACAATTGTTTCCTTCAGAAGTGATTCCATCATTTTCCCTACCACTGAGGTTAAACTAACAGGTCTGTAGTTTCCTGCTTCTGCCTTGCTCCCACTTTTGTGAAGGGGAATCACATCTGCCCTCCTCCAGTCCTCGGGTACCACCCCATCCTCCCATGATTTGTTAAAGAGGGTAGTCAGTGGTGTCACTAGTTCTACCCTTAGTTCTTTTAGAATTATGGGATGAATCCCATCAGGCCCCATTGCTTTGTCCACCTTCAGTTTTAAGAGTTCTTTCAGAACCCTTTCTTCTGTAAAGTGCTGGTATCAACTTCTGTATCCAGAGTGTTTCTACTGTTTGTTTTAGGTACCTTCCCCTCTTCCTTTGTAAATATGCACGGTGGTGGATGACCTAGGGGGATGACAGGGGTTGCAGGATGATCTGGCAAAGCTTGAAACCTGGTCAGACACCTGGCAACTGGGTTTTAATGCCAAAAAGTACAAGGTGCTGCATTTTGGGATGAAGAACCCAAGGAGGAGTTACCAGCTAGGGGGAGTTCATCTAGCCCAGACAGAGGAGGAGAAGGATCTGGGTGTGCTCATTACAGGATCAATGAACAACTCGGCACAATGTAGGAAGGCAGCTGCAAAGGCCAACAAAATGCTGGGTTATATTGCAAGGGGTATATCCTCGAGGAGGGAGGAGGTGATTCTGCCACTGTATAGGTCATTAGTTAGACCACACCTGGAGTACTGTGCAGTACTGGCGCCCATATCTGAAGAGGGACATTAAGTTACTGGAGGGGTGCTGTGCAGATGGCAAAGATGAGCAAGGGGCTGGGGACTTATCATACGAGAGGAGGTTGAAGGAGTTGAACATGTACTCACTGGAGGAGAGGAGAGACAGGGGTGACATGATTGAAACCTTTAAATACATGAAAGGAATAAACAAGATGGGTACAGAGGGGCTGTTCAAAGTAAGGGAGGGGAGGGCCACCAGGGGCCATGACATGAGACTGGAGCGAGGAAGGTTCAGGAAGGAGATGAGGAGACACTTTTTTACAGAGAGGGTGGTGGCTAGGTGGAATGCATTACCTGCTGAAGTGGTCTGCAGTAGAACAGTGGACTGCTTCAAACGAGGATGGGATAGGACAAGGGGGAGGGTTAATGAAGGGGAAGGGTGGAAGGGAAGGTCAGCTGCAGAATAAGGGGTGCTAGCTGCACATTCGAGCAGACTTGATAGACCTCTAGGCCTTCATCTGCTGGCAAATTTCATATGTTCGTATGTTCATATACTGAGTAAAAATATTTGTTTAGTATCTCTGCCTTTTCACAGTCACCCTCTGCCCACCCTCCTCCCCTTTATTAAGCCTCACTATCCCTCCCTTGGTCTTCCTTCGCTCCCTGATGTACCTATAAAAGGTTTTATCCCCCTTCTTAACTGAGTTGGCTAGCTTTTCCTCGGTTTGGGCTTTGCTGTTCTGGCTGCCTTCTCAGCTTCCTTTTGCTTTAACTGATACAGTTTTCTGTCTGCTCCTTCTGTGATTCCTTGTACTTCCTGAATGCTTTCTTTTTCTCTTGAATCTTCACTGCCATTTCCTTTGAGAACCATAGTGGCTTCTCACATTGTTTCGTTTTGTTTATTTGCTTCACACAAAGGCTTGTTACCTCTGTGATGGCAGTTTTTATTATTCCCCATTGTTCTTCCACCCCTCCTTCCTGCTCATTTGCTAGTGCATTCCTTAGGCACTCACCCATTTTGGCAAAGTCAGCCCTCCTAAAGTCCAGTACCTTTGCCTTTGTATGGCTTGACTCTATTGCTGTGTTTATTGTGAACCATACTGTTCGATGGTCACTAGTTTCCAGATGGCTACCCACTTCTACATCTGTGATTCTCTCTTCATCTCCATTTGAGAGAACCAGGTCTAAGATTGCTCCCTCTCGAGTGGGCTCCAATACTAGTTGTCTAAGGCATGCCCCCTGTAGGGCATCTAGAATAACCCCAGTCTTCGAAGTGGCTGCTGCAACTGCCCACTCCCAGTGTCCCTAGTTATGTCCCCCCCATACTGTGGGACACTGGGAAACCCACCCCCAGTGTCCTGAAAGTCTTCTGAACATATTCTTGTAAAAGAAAAAATGGTCCCTAATGTCTTTTTGGTTTGCTAAAAAAAGAAAACGGTCCCTCGTCGTCTCCCCCAGTCGCCCTCCCCCATCCTGACCCTCCCACTGAGCAACGCACCTCCCCACACCCCCCCTTGCCCTATACTTACTACCAGAGACCATCAGCTGTCATCTTCTGTTGACTGGGACATGTCTGCACTCTTCAAAGCCGAACCGCGAACTGAAGAATCGTAAGTGCTATATAATGGTTATCTATGATGTTTTGAACTTATTTTTATTTATTTATTTATTATTCTTCGGAAAATACCTTTGAGCCAGAGGCTCATTTACAGAGGTTCCACATCAAATAACAATTTGTACAATAGACTAAACTAAATGACACAGACATAAAATTTACAGCATTAGAGTGGTAGGGAGAGAAGGGGTAGTGATAGCAAGATGGGAGGTAGGAAGAAGTGAGGAGGGTGAAAGGTAATGCAAGAACTGCTATAGAGCAGCTCTGTTGTCCAAGGGTAGGCATTTTTTTTTTTTAAAGAAATAGTAAGGTTGGGGGTTGCTGAGTTCAACCGGGAGGTTTGTGTTGGGTTGGGTGCTCCCAGGGTTGATTGGTAGGACGAGACTATGTTAGGTCACATGCCCTTTGTGGCTAGTTGTACTTAGGTGAGCATGAAGTTTAGATTTAAACAGACTGAGCTTGGCTTCCTTAAGGATATCTTTGACTAAGCTATTTAGCCAGACAGGAGCCCGGTATTCAAAGGAGCATTGCTCCTGGGAGGTGTGACGGTAGGGAACTTTTAGGGAGTGGGTGTTTAAGCCCCTGGTGAGTCTGGTGGAGTCATGCAGTCTTAGGAGGTTCTGTAAGAAGGGTAGGGTTAGTCCGAGGATGGACTTTTTAGCTAGCAGGCAGACTTGATATTGTATTCTATTGCTGAGATTTAGCCAGCCTGAAAGGAAGTAAAGGTCTCTGTGTTCACTAGGGAGGGGGATGGGATATCTACAAAGCAAGGCACAAAGGGGATAGAAGCGGCAGGGAGTGGGATCAGGGGAGCAACAGAAATGGAGCATAAGGGAGGGAAAGGTACCCCAGGGGTGTCACATCTGGATAAGGATAAAAAGACCAGTAAGGTGGAGGGGACAGATGATGCCATCCCCACCAAAGGGTGTGGTTTGCCCTCAAGGCCCTAAAGAAAACAATCTCCTGGGCGGATGGCATTCATCTGAGAGTACTATGAGAATTGGCGACATATTGGCTGCACCCCTGGCGGAGCTTTCAACAGGTCACTTGAGACAGGGAGGGAACACGTAGGGGATTAGCGAGAGGCACATGTGGTACCAATCCATAAGGGGTTGAAGGAAGTACCAGGAAACTATAGACCCATCAGTTTAACCTCGGTGGTGGGAAAATTAATGGAGAGTATACTAAAGGAGCGATTGGGGTTTACTTGGGGAGGTGGGAGGTCTGGATAGTCGGCAGCATGGGTTTGTGCCAGGTAGATCATGTCAAACCAACCTTGTGGAGTTCTATGAATGGGTAACATCAGAACTGGACAGGAGTAAGCCTGTGGATGTATTATTCTTGGACTTCAGCAAGGCGTTTGACTCTGTCCCCACAATGGTCTGGTGGAGAAACTGATGGGTTAGGAGTAGGCCCTTTGATGGTCAGATGGATTGAAAACTGGATAGCTGGACGCACTCAGAGAGTAGTGGTCTGTGGGGAGCTCTCGAACCCTACAGAGGTTGGTAGTGGGGTACCACAGGGCTCGGTCCTGGGTCCAATCCTGTTTAATACATACATATCAGACATCAGGGATGGTATAGGGTGTGAAATGAGTCTCTTCGCGGATGACTCCAAGATGGGAGCAGTAGTTGAGGGAGAAGAGGGGAGGTTGGCCCTGCAAGGGGACCTGGACACCCTGGAAAGCTGGGCTCACACATGGAAATTAAATTTCAATATCACCAAGTGCAAGGTGTTGCATCTTGGTCGGGGAAACCCTAAACACAGGTACACCCTGGGAGGGAGGTGCTGGAAGCCTCAACAGGGAAAAAGACCTAGGGGTCATGGTGGATACATGTATGAATAACTCTGAGCAGTGCAGGAGGCAGCTAGCAAGGCAAACAGGATGTTGGGATGCACATGAAGAGGATCACCTCAAGGAGCAAGGAAGTGATTCTGCCGCTGTACAATGGACTGGTTAGACCACACCTTGAGTACTGTGTACAGTACTGGAGACCACACTTGAAGAGGGACATACAGCTCCTGGAGAGGGTACAGAGGAGGGCAACAAAGATGATCACGAGGGCTAGGGATTTGACTTACGAGGACAGACTTGAGGAGCTCTGCCTGTTTTCATTGGAGGAGAGGAGAGACAGGGGGACATGATTGAGGTCTTCAAGTACCTCAAGGAATAAATAGGGTAAACATGGAGGATCTTTAGACTAAAGCAGGGAGGCATCACCAGAGGCATGGTTTGAAGTTGGAAGTTGGAAGGTGAGGGGAAAAAGAGGAGGTTTTTCACTGAGAGGGTGGTGGACCCTTGGAATGCTCTGCCTGGTGAGCTGGTTCAGAGATCCACAGTGGAGGGCTTTAAGAGAGGGTAGGACAGACACAGAAAGTGGATGTATCAGATGATGGCCTGTCCCGGGGGGGTGGGGATGGATGATAGGGGTTTCTGGAGCACAAGGGATGGGAGGGTCTCTGCACCCAACTAAGGATCTAGGTTCGAGCAGACTTGATAGACCATAAGGCCTCATCTGCTGGCAAATAGTATGTTAGTATGTCATTTGTGTGGGTCCTCGTATCAGCATTTAATAAAAGCCTGCAGGCCTTGTTAAGGGTGGTTTCGATTCATTTTAGAGTCGTAGGGGCTGCAGCATCATATATCACCAGGCCATAATCTATAGTTGACAGAACAGAGCTAGTGATAGCAGCTTTTATGGCCTCTTTGGTAAGGTAGGATTTATTTTTGTAGAGCAGGCCCAGTTTGGCGCTAGCATTTTTGGCAACTAGGTCAATGTGCCGGTTATAGGACAGGGTGCTGTCTGAAGTGATACCGAGATATCTGAAGTGCGGTATTATTTCAATGGGAGAACTAAGGTTGTTGAGTATATGTAGTTGGCAGGACTTGTGTTTGTTTTGGGGAGAGGCGAAAAGCATAGTTTTTGTCTTGTTATAGTTCATTAGCAGCTTTGAATTGATAAACCATTTCTCAGTTGCAGAGAAGTTTGCCTGCATTTGCCTTTCCAGCACAACGGGGTTAGCATGGCTTGTGTACAGTACTGCATCATCTGCATATAGTAAAATGTTGTCTTTAACAGAAAGAGGGAGGATATTAAGGAATAGGCCAAAGAGAAGGTTGCCAAGAATGGATCCTTTGGCACACCTGTTCTAACCGGCTTGCTATCTGAGAGGGTGTTTTGGATTTTAACTTTTTGTTCCCTTTTGAAGAGGTAGCTTCTGAACCAGGCAATGGACTCTGGAGAGAGTCCTGGGGTGGTAAGTTGGCTTAGCAGGAGTTCATGACTGACAGTGTCGAAGGCTTTGGTGAGGTCAATGTATGTTGCCCCCACCAATTGCTCTTGGTTTAAAGCACTGTGGATATAGCCAGTAAAATTAACCAGAGCAGTAGTGGTGCTATGCTGTTTTCAAATGATGTGTCGTTGCAGACACAGAAGTTGGTACTTCTCCAGGTATTCAACAAGTTGATCAGTGACTATGCACGCAAGTGCTTTTGAGAGAGGAGGAAGTATGGATATTGGCCTGTAGTTTGAGTGGTTGAGCTTGTCGCCACTTTTGTGAACAGGTGTGACCACTGCAGCTTTCCATAGCTGAGGGAATTTGCCAGTGGTTAGGGATAGATTTTAAATTTTGGTAAGGGGGGTTAGGATGGTATCAAGAGTGAGTTCTATGAGTTTGAGATCAAGACTGTCACTGCTAGCGCTGGACTTGCCTAATGCTTTGGAGAAGTATTTTTTTGCTTCAACAGGAGTGTTAACTTTCAAGTAGAAGGGGGGTGGGGAGAGAGAGCATTGGTTGGGGCTGCATATGTGGGCGACATCATCCGGAGGTGTTGGGTGGTCAGGATTCCACTGAGGTCAATGAAAGCATTGTTGAATATGTCTGCAATCATTTTAGGGTCCACCATAGGGGTACCCTGGATGTTTAACATAGTAGGAGGGGCTTTACTGGGTTTTCTTGTCAAGGTTTTTATGCAATCCCAGAACCTATGGCTGTTTCCCCAGGAGTTTGCTAATTCTGTTTTGAAGTGCTGGCTTTTTGCCTTACGGATTGCCCATGTGTACTTGTTTCTAGCTCTTTGTATCTATGTAGATCTGCTGGGGAGTTTGTACGTTTTGCTATGAGCCACAGCTCATCTCTGTGTTTCATCATGTGTAGGAGCTGAGGGGTAATCCAGGTATTTCCGGTGTCTCGTAACTTCCATTTGGTTGGGGGGGGCAAATAAGTCACAGGACCTATTAAATTTTTGTATGAAGTTTTCTAAGGCAGAGTCAACATCTTTGGCATAGTAAATGGAACATCAGTTTTGGAGGCGTAAGTGGGTTTTAAAGGCCTCTAACTCCCTCTTTTGAATAGTCTATTTTAGGTGGGGCCTTGGGGGACTTATTAGACCAGTGGCAGAGGATGGGAGAATGATCACTCAGGGCATCAGGGAGTACAGAGGTACTGGTGATTCTATCCGGACGGTTACTGATTAGCCAGTCTATTATAGAGCTAGTACCCATACGGTAGTTGATATGTGTGGGGTAGTTAACTACTTG
The DNA here is from genome assembly GCA_016271365.2 of Neoceratodus forsteri. Taxonomy (NCBI): domain Eukaryota; kingdom Metazoa; phylum Chordata; order Ceratodontiformes; family Ceratodontidae; genus Neoceratodus; species Neoceratodus forsteri. The sequence goes on along the minus strand of CM028130.1, from coordinate 928,094,508 downwards.
GGTCATGTGGAGTGCCACAAGGGTATCTTTAGTGGGGCCAATGTCCTGTGAGGCCCAAATGATGTTGAAATCTCCCACCATAAGTAGTTCGGTGTTTTGTCAAAAACCTGATAGGAAATCATGAATTATTTTAAAGCCTTTTTCTTGGTCCTTGGGTGGGATATAGACAGATACTATGGTTAGGGCTTTGCTATTAGATCCTAGGTAGACTCTTATCACAAGGAGCTGGGTTGCACTACTGTTGGAGGAGAGAGGCAGTATTTGAGCATTAATGTGCTCTTTTACATAGAGTGTGCAACCACCTCCTCTTTTTCCTACTCTATTGAGTCTAAATAAGACATCCTGATAGATGAACGGCCGTATCAGCAATCCTTGGGTTTAGCCATGTTTCAGCTACTGATAAGATATCAGGCTGCTGTTGTGTAACCCAGACCTGTAGTTGGTCCAATTTTCCCAGGAGGCTGCATATGTTAATGGAGGCCAGGGTGAGGCTCCATGAGGTTTGGTTATAGTGTGGGCTACTGGGACAGGGTTAGGGTGTACATTCCCAGAGAGAAGCAGCAGTAGGTAGGCTAGGCGAATGGCTTGCCATTTAAGGTTGGCCTTGGCACATGCCTTGTTAGAGTAGTTTGAGAAGCTATATTTAGATACAGTATTTGTGATTGTCATCTTAGGGAGTATTGAGGGGACTAGGAGTAGTTGATGCATTGCTGCTGGCTACTTGTTCCTGGGCCAGGGTGACTTTAGAAAGGTATTGGCTCAGAGGAGATTTGGTTTACATTGGTAGGGTATTTCCTGCTTTGATTTCAGGTTATATGTGGAGGGAGGAGTAAGGATGTGGCAGGCTGCCAGGATATAAATTAATTTTAGGAGAAACATTGCAGTAGGCTTGAAATGCTATGCAGGGTGACGCTGGTGGCTTGGTAGGGGGAAACAAAAATGCTAGACTGGCAAGGGAGAGCTAGACAGCTTAAATTCAGGAGGAAGTACAGTGGGTAGACGGAGGGTGCAAGGCAATCTTTGCAAAGGATAGAGTTCCTATCTCTTCCTTGAGGCAGCTATTGTGCTTGTGTAAAAAGGTTCAGGGTTAGGATAGTGAAAGTCAGCACAGAGTATCTTGCTGTCAGGAGACCCAATGATGAGCCTAGGTTACAGAATAAGAGGAGGATGGGAGCCAGGGGAATGACAAATCACCAAGTACAGCAGGAGGTGAGAGCGTAGGAAGGAGGTTGTCTTAGCTGAGAAGAGGGCCAATGGGGGAAGGACACACTGGGGAAGGCGTGGTTCCCTTTTATTTAAAAGAGGCCGAGGCCAGGGTCGGGGTGGGCGGTGTGGGACAAAAACAGGACCACCTAGTAAAAATTAGAGTTACCAGCTTAAACTAAAGGCTTAAAGCCCGCCACTAGAGCAGCAATGAAAGGAGCCAATTAACACAGCGGAGGTACTGCTGGTCCAATAGCACAGCACAGTTCACTAGTAATGAGCCAATCAGTGCCAATGCCATAAATCTCAATGATTACCTTGGGGGTCTGTCCGAGGGGCTCGCTTTGAGCAGCAGCCACGGAAACCGCAGTTGAGCCAGGGGCTGGGCGATGTACCTGGCTCGGCATCTGGTGTAGCTGTGGAGAGAGGAGAAATGGGGAGAGGTGATATTAGTATTCAGAGGAAAGGTGGTGGGTACACAGGACATGGAGATACCAATAAATATCAGGAGGACAAGGTGCTAGAGGTGGGAGGGTTTCAGAGAAGCTGGTTGGGGGTTGGGATGGAGAAGTAGAAATGATAATGACAAAGGAGGTTGTGAAAAGAACGCAGCCTCAGGGGTGCCGAGGTGCGGGGGAGGGAAACAGAGTGAGACAACAGAGGGGTTTCAGAGAAGAAGTAAGAATAGCCTTAGATAGTAAGAGTACATTGGTAGTACACAATTCAGTTTGCAATGGTTTTAGAGAGACTAATAGTACCTGCAGTAAGCAGTACACAGTGCAGTACATACTGGAAATAAAACAGCAAGCAACAAAACATTAGTTTTTTACTGCTTTGTTGGTATCTCGGCCAAGTTTTAACATTTTTACACAAAATTTTCAAAATGAGCTTTTTGAGACCCCACCTTATGAACATTGTCATTGTCGTTTCATTAACTGGACCCGAAAGGTGATTTTGCAGTTGCTGTGTGGCATCACCTTTCAGGACCGATTAACGAAATGACAGTGCCAGTGTTCATGAGGTGGGGTTCCAAAAGGCCCATGTTGAAAATTTGGTGCAAAACCACCAAAACAAACACCAGAGTTATGCGCAGTCATTGAAATGTTTTTACGTACGCTTGTAACTTCACCAATTTTTAATATGGTCACTCCAAATTTTCAACATTGCCATTTTTTCACACCTCCTCATAAATAGTACAGCTGTCTTTCTTCACATCCTGCCCAAAATGTGTTTTCTCTACTGTGGTTCAGAATGGCATGGTTGTTGCATGAAATCACCTTTGGGGATGAAGTAACAAAATAACAGTCACAGTGTTCATTAGGTGGGGTCCCCAAAAGGCCATGTTGAAAATTTGGTGACAAAACTCCTAAAAATGCCCAAGTTACGTGCATCTGTTGAATTTACTCTATGCACGTGCATAACTTTGCTACTTTTAAATCTTTTGACATAAAATTTTCAACATAGCCATTTTTTCACACCACCTCATGAACAGTACAACTGTTATTTTTCACATCCTGCCCACAATGTGTTTTCACACCTGTGGCGCAGAATGGCGTTGCAGTTGTGCATAATTATGTTTTGCCTTGCATTTTACAATTTCTCTGTACTAGGGCACATGAGATAGGGTAATAAGATGGCTATGCTGACAATTTGGTCACTGTTGATCAACACATGGAAGCACAGTGCCCAGAGGGCACTGCGCTTCCACACCTACATACATATGCGCATCTATGGAGGGTAAAATAATGATACTACTATCCTATCTCAAAAAGAAGGGACATTTATTGCAAAAAAACTTTATCAATGTATCAATTAGGGTTTCTATTACGGTGACAAAAGTCTGGAAATTCGGTGTTAGGGTTACTAATCCTACCAGCACCCCATCCTCCACACACCAACAGTTGTCAGAATGTGCCTTGGGGTCATCGGGCCTGACTCTCACCCCATTCTCCTGTACTGTACCATCTCAGCTTGTTTACACATGGAATGGGATGTGAGGACCAATGACCTCAAGGTACACCCTGACGCCTGTTGCTGTGTGGAGGGTAGGGTGGTGGTGGTGGTGGGGGTGGTGGTAGGGTTGATAACCCTGACACTGAATTTCCAGACTTTTGTCACTGTAATAGAAACCCTAATTGATGCATTAATGGAGTTTTTTGCAATGGGAATACACATATACACATATACATATATAATATAAATCTGTAATAGATAAACCTATCTGAGGTGTACAGTCGCACTCTGATATACGCACATCTTGGTTGTCAACCACCCAAGGCGTGCATTTATCAGAGCATGACTGCACACCTCAGAGTGGTTTATCTATCTTATAAAATGTCAAAATTGTTTTGGAGGGGGGGGTAAAATTGCAGGTGTGCAGTCACACTCTGATATACGCACTGCCACCTGATGGCATTTGTCCAGTGCTGTTGCTGGAATAGACCATTTATGTAATACCCATTTAACAAATAAATATATATGTATGTATATAATACTGGCACGGTAGTGCCAGTAAAGTTAGAGTTCTATGTTAAAGCCACATTTCTGAACTTTAATAAACTTTGGAACCATTTAATGGATTTGCATTAAATTTGGCATACATAATCTCTAGGGGTAAGTCTCTAGACATGGCAAATTTTGTGTGACTCCATTGAACAGTTGCAAAGTTATTAAAGTTTAACAATCCCTAAATTTACCAGTTGTTGCTGTTTTTTGTCCACCTGTATCCAAGAATCGGTTTTAGGTTGTGGTCTGAAATTTTTAGGGTAGAAAGCCTTTGCCTCACAGATGTGCCTTTTGAAGATTTGGTGAAAAAACTATTATTCTATTCAAAAGTTATTCAATTTTCCCATTATTTCCTATGGGAAACGTTAGAAGTTCCACTTGAAAATACATTTGTTGTCACAGAAGGTACTGCATTTTTACATGTAGGGTGACATAGAGCTTAGTTTGTTTTCACAGAGCTCTGTTGTGTTTTCAGGAGCTACTGTCATTTCACATGTAGGGTCATATAGAGCCTACTGTATTTTCGCAGAGCTCTGTTGTGTCCGCCATCTTGTTTTGCCGTTAGCGAGAGGTAAAAACTAAAGAAAACATGTACAAATGAATGTAATTAAAAAAATAATCTGAACTTGGCTAAACAGGATCCATTTAGCTATATTCTGATGTTTGTTTTACTTTTGCCAAGAAACACCTTTTCTGGCCTTCCAAAATCCCAGGAGCTGAGGGTAGCGAGAGGACCTCTTCTACCACATTCTCTGTATGAGAACAGCGAGATTTATTTGACTTCTGCAGCCATAGCTGAAACTTGTGCTGCTGGTTGCAGGGAGAGGTGTGAGTTGCTGTTTCCCTGGTATCTAGTGGCACCCCCTAACCATCGCTGGTACCTTCCCCTTCCTCTCATGTCCGATCCTCATCCTGGTAATTTAAAAAAAATTGGTGGTAGTCTAGTGGTCCCTTCTCCTTCCTCCGTTGTCCAATCCTGTCCCCATATAAAATCAGAACTGACCTGGTAGGCTGGTGGTCCCTCACTCCTCTCCTGAAGTCCGATCCTGTTACCATGCAAAATTAGAAATTACCTGGGCGCTTCCTCCCCACTCCCTGACCCCCTGCCCTGCATCAAGCATTTATTCCTGGTGGTCTAGTGTCCCCCAGCCCTCCACCCTCTTAGGTGAGCACCCACCACCCCAGTTTCCCCTTCCCTGCATCCTGAGATGCTGTCTGCAACCAGCACAGTCCTCCTCTCACCCCCGTGGCTGGCTGCAGACTGCAGTATGAATGAGTGCCCATGCAGGATGCACTATGAATGAACCACTCATTTGTTGTGCATTCTGCATCGGGACTCATATAGATTAATTTAAGAAGTTTTTTTTTGTTTATTTAGTTCCTTAAGAAGTCTTTTTCATCTTGTCTATAGTATATACTAACGTGCTTCTAGCTCACAAGTATAGTATGCTTGTAAAAGAACACTGCCAGTGATCTAAGCTACTTTTTTACATGTGGCTTCTGGAAGTGGTGCTACACGATCCTTTTCTCAGAATAGAACTCCTTATAAGGAGGGGCCCATAAAATATTCGTCATTCAAATTAATTCACATACTTTAGATATTACTAAATAAAGTGGCAACCAAAACTTTGATTACATCAAGTGTAAACTTACAAAACATTGGCAGCCCCGTCCATACTGATGAAAACTAATGCTAATTCACAATTTGTGTTAGAACGATAAGCGCCAACATCACAATGAATAGAAAGCCACAACATGCAAAATTGGACTGGGCTGACCTGAAAGCAAATTCATTAAGCCCCCCAGTCTGTAATACACTCTGTTATGTGCAAAAGGTAATTAATGCTTGAATATGAGTGCTTTGCCTAACATCACACAGTAATGTTGCCCTCATTTGTATACCTAAAAAGCACAGAGTTTACGGAACCGACATTATTGCTACCAGATCTATTGAAATAGCTGGTACAAAATAAAGACATTAGTAAGATTGCAACAAATACTATCAGCTGAAAGAGAGACAGCATAAAATAGGCAGCTTAATTAGAGGACAACGTAAGGCTCCCTAAACATCAGTGCTGAATGTGACAAGTACTACAGGGCTGATTCAATTACAGAACCCTAAACATCAATATTGAATATTACAAGAAAAGAAGGTTTCTGAATATGTAAATTGGGGACCATTAAAAATAGGGGGCCAGATTTTCAAAGCCCAGGGAAAGGAGCAGGGTGCATCAAAACTTGCATCAGTTCTTTTTTGAAATTCAACATTTTTATTATTTTCACCTTACATGTAACTAGAAAGGAGGCTACAAGGTTGACCGTACAAGAATAATGACCAAGATAGACAAGAAGTAACAAACATCAGTCTGTCTCTGGATCAAATAAAACTAAAACAATACCAATACACCTACAAAGCCCTCCTTCCCTCCCCCCTTAACTCCCCCCTCCACCCACCCACCTCCCCCTGGAGTGTGCCTAATAAACATAACAACACAAAGATACTCGGGAATTAGAAACTAACAGTCAGCAATTGCCAAAGATGAATAAAACGAACCCACTAAAATAAGCAGAGACAAGTACTTTCAATATTTCAATTCAAATACAAAGTGTATAATTTACCCCATTTGCGATTAAATGCATCCATACAATTCCGGGAGCTGGCTATCAATAGCTCGGTATTGAAACAAAGTGACATCTCCTTCAACCATTCCTCATGTGATATGACTAATTGGTCCACCCAATGCTTAAGAACCAATCTTTTGACTACAATAGAAATTAAGGCCATGTGAAATCTACGCTCCTTACTATTAATGGTCAAAAATATCCCAAGGATACATACAGTATCTCCATAGTAAACAAGTCCCTTAATCCCAATAGAGGATCTAGCTGGATTGAATTGCATTCCAGAATGGTGCCACTTTGCTACAATGCCAGAAAATATGAATCAGATTCCCTTCAGATGAACCACATCTGGTACAGGTTGCCACAGGACAAAACATGCATCAGTTCTGATTTTAAATGGTGCTTGCATCAAAAACAAATCTGCATGTACCAGACCTGCATGTGCCATGTTTGCATGGAAAAAATGCCTGCGGCATGTGGGAAGGGATGCCTGCATCACAGAAATGATGCACCATCTCCTTATTTGGGATTTTCTAAGAATGTGAGTCCTGTTCTTGTGTTTAAGATTCATGTCACCTTTAGACCAGCCAGAGCTGGTCTAACATACACTAGAGCATATAAAGATGACCACAGCAGGTGGGCAGACATGACTATAGTACTATTAAGGGAAAGTATTCCCCTGCAGGACTAGTTTTTTTCAAAGGAGATGCATGGCGCAAAGTAGAGATGTGCCGCCTATCTCAAATGATGTGCCAAAGCGTGATATTTGAAAGACAGAGATGCAACGTGCATCTCTGGATGTGCCAAAGCACAAATATAATGTATATGGCACAAAATAATAAAGGGGGCATTCCCATGAATATGCCATGCATCCCTATGTTCAGTCAAAATGTGCTGCGCTTCTGCCACACATCTCGGAAATGAGCCGCCAAATGTTAGGCATACAAAAGAGTGGCCTGAATCAGCCAGCCACCCACAGGCAGACCACAGAACGGAAGGCAGGCCATTTGGAGACAGCCCTCAGAGGTACTCAAGAACATGCTCCAGGCACCCATACACAGCAGTCATGCCAGGATGGATGAACCCTGAACCACAGGTGCCATGTCACCACCAGCACCATCCAGGGAGCAACACCCCACACCGCACCCTAGATGTAGACACCCAGCAGCCACATACCAGTGCTGTTGTATTCCCCCTGGACACACCAGCGGGGCAGAGAGCCATACTGTAGCACATATACCAGGGGCCATGTCCCACACCCATGTGGCCTGCAGGGTGCTACCCGGTGGTGACATGCACCCAGGGTGATGCCTGTGGCAACCGTGCCCAGGTTGCCTGGTGGTACTAGTGTCCGCATGGCATGGGCCAGGGGCTGACCAGTGGCACACACACACGGTGGCACACCATGGGTGCACATACTGTAGGTGAGACCCACCCGGCCACCTGGTCACTGTCTGCACACTGCCATCCCTTGCAGTGCTCCCCAGGAATCTCCCATACCGGGGTGTGTGCAGCACTGCAGGTGATTGTATGCAGCATATGGAACTGGTGTATCACATGCATGTGGCATCCTGATCAGCCTGCGTCACCCTGTGCTTGCCCCGGTTTCATGTCCAGGTGGCCCCTTTGGCCACTATCCAGGTGGGCCCCCTGTACCCCTAGCTGATCCTATACATGGCTATGCAGTGTAGCACTGTACCAAGGCCAGTGCAGTCCACCCACCCACACACTACCATCCCAGCTCATCTGCTTGCTAGGGAACTGTAATGCTGACTCCCAGTTGCTGTAATTTTATTCTAATATGTACATTTTTCCATGGTTTTTTTGTGTTCGATTTAGGTGTATTAATGGAGGCTGTTGTTGCTATTTTACCAACATTTTTGTTTTGTACTGCCCATTTTAATAGATCTGGTAGCAATAATGCCGGTTCCGTTAACATTGTGCTTTTTAAATATTTAAATGATAGCAACAGCAGTTTGTGATGTTAGGCCAAACGTTCATATTTGAGCATTAGAGCTACTGAAGAAGTTAGGTGTTAGGGATAATACTGAGTGGAAACAAAGCATGGATAACAAAATAAATCATGCAGATAGAAATAAATCAGCAACGCACCCAATGGTTCTGCTTCACACACTTTTTGTTTCCAGCTACTTTCCTTTGGTGGTTATGATTTTTTTCCTGTGTGGGAGGACTAATTACAGGTTAACCATATCCATGCTTTGCAACATTTGCACTGCTGCTTGCATAACACTCAGATCACATCAGGAGTGTATCAAGTTCTAATTTTTTTGCTAGCTGTGCAAGGTTTAAGCGGCTTGCTGATGTTTCAGCTGTCACCATTGCTCAGCTTTTGGAGCTACTGCCTGGTTTCTGATCAGTGGATTACTTCAGTCACAGTCTAAAGTTCAATGAATATTTTTAGGGCTGCAGGCAGAACCTATAGCCATTTTGGGATTGCTCAGTAGCTCAAAAAAGTCCGATCGTGGAACCTTCCACTGGATTTTTGGAAGTCTTTCTGAAAGCCCAACGGAGATTGAACCCCTCTGCCATGATCGGCCGCTATGGAATAACAGCCGCACTATTTCAGCTGTTACTTCCGTATTCCAGTGCATGAACTGTGCATGCACGCGACTCGCATGCGTGTGCAGTTCTGCTGGCGCCATCATGTTGTGAATGGCAAAATGACATTCACCGCAACTGCGCATGCATGAGTGCTGTGCATGTGCAGTTGCATCGCCACCTCCAGCTCCACGGCATTCTGTGCCTCACCACCAGCTCAAGTGGCACACTGGGAGCCCACCCCAGTGTGCCCAAAGATGTTTCATTTTATCCGCTGACATTGAGGTGCCCAATCCCTGTGTCGGCATTATGTGCACCCTTTCACACTCATGCAGCACACTGGGAGCCCACCCCAGTGTGCCTGACTTTTTTTTCCCCGCCCCCCCACCAACATTGGGGTGCTCAGTCCCTGTGTTGGCATCCTGTACAACCCCCCATCATGTGGCACACTGGTAGCCCACCTGAGTGTGCCCAAATGTTTTCTTTTTCTGTTTCCTGTAAAAAACCAAATGGTCCCTCATCATCGCTCCAATCCCCCTCCCTCATCCACACCCTCCCAGTGAGCACCCACCTCACCACACCTCCCCCTTACCCCATACTTACCTCTGGAGGTTGGCACAGTCTTCTTCTCTGGACTAGAACACATCTGCACTCTTCAAAGCAAAACTGCAAACTGAAGAATCTAAGGTAAGAGTGATTTAATGCCATTCAATGGGGTTTTCAACTTATGCTGATAAATCAGCCACTTTTTGGAATTTTTGGCCCAAATTTTCAACATGGGGTTCTTGGGACCCCACTTCATGAAAACTGTCAATGTCACTGTGTTACTTGGTTAGGAAAGGTGATTTTGCGGTCGCTGCGTGGACTTGCCTTTTGGGACTGATTCACAAAATGAAAGTGCCACTGTTCATGAAGTGGGGTCCCAAAAAACCCATGTTTCAAATTTGGTGAAAAAGTTCCAAAAAATGACCATGTTACGACCATGTGTTGCACAGTTTCTATGCACACTACCAATTTCGCCAATTTTTAATATTTTCACTCCACGTCTTCAACAGTCCCATTTTTGTACACCTCCTTCAAAACAGTACAGCTGTCATTTTCCACAACCTGCCCAAAACGTGTTTTTGCACCTGTGGCACAGAGTAGCATGTTTGTTCTGCGAAATCACCTTTCGAGACAAGTGAACAAGATGACACTGGCACTCTTTATGAGGAAGGGTCCCAAAAAGGCCAGGATGAAAATTTGGTGCAACACCTCCAAAAAATGATCAAGTTACACCCGGGCATTGAATAATTCCTACGCACATGTGTAACTTTGGTCACTTGGTAGCTCTTCACAGCTCAATTGGCTCTTGCTAGAGCTTGTCTAGTCTAGTCAGTATTCCAATATCCACAAAATAATTTCTGCATCAATAAGGATGTTCTGGCTGCTGGTTAGTACACATTTTATAGAAGTAGATCTGGGATCTTTTAAAAATTTTTCAATTACTTTGGCAAAAGAGATGCCAAACTACAAGAACAGAAGAATGCAAAAGCATTTGGTTCATTGTGAATTGCAGAGGTTAGTAGTAGCCTTTTTCATCTTGTCTGCAGTATATACTAACGTGCTCACAACTCACTTGCATAGTATGTGTGTAAAAGAATTCTGTCAGTAATCTAAGCTGCTTTTTTACGTGTGGTTTCTGGAAGTGGTGCTACATGATTCTTTTCCCAGAATTGAACTCTTTGCAAGGAGAGGCCCATAAAATATTTATCATTCAAATTCTTCCTGGGTTCTTATAATCATATTCAATCTTATGATATGCTGTAGTTGTTTCTTTCCTTCAAAAAAAATTGTTTATGGTCCGTGTAATGGCCCAGCAGGTAATGCGTGGTGCTTGTGCACTGGTGACCTGGGTTTGGGAGCATACTCTGGAACTTGGTCAAGCAACTATGGGGGCTAGATGGCACTGGTACATGGTCCAGCTGCCAGTCCAGTAAGGACAGCACTAGATTCTACTGCTCCAGTGATCCCTATGGTGGGCCAGGGAGCCTGACAGGACCCACCATGTGCCAGTGAGATGTGGACAGGCTTCAGGGATGGGACCAACAAACCAGAAAACTCCATGTTCCCTGGCCATTTGTATGAGGTCTGCTGGTTCTCTGAGACCCTGCACCTCTTGGATCCTTATTGGCTAGATGGTGGTGGTGGTGGTGGTGGGTGGAGGGGATAGCGGATGAGTCAGGAAAGTATGAGTCTCAGTAGTAGCTTTATTTTGTACGGGCCATTTTTAATAGATCTGGTAGCAATAATGCTGATTCAGTAAACTCTGTGCTTTTTAGGTATACAAATGAGAGCAACATTACTTTGTGATGTTAGGCAAAGCACTCATATTTGAGCATTAATTACCTTTTGCACATAACAGTATGTATTACAGACTGGGGGACATTATGAATTTGCTTTCAGATCAGCCCAGTCCAGTTCTGCATGTTGAGGCTTTCTATTCATTACGATGTGAGCTCTTACAGTTCTAACACAAAAGAGTCAATTAGCATTAGTTTTTCTCAGTATGGACGGGACTGCTGATGTTTTGTGTGTTTACACTTGTTGCAATCAAAACTTTTGTTGCCATCTGATTTAGGAATGTCTAAATTATGTGAGTTGGCTATTTTAACAGAGCAGGTGATAACACATTCCGGCTTGGTAACCTTTGTGCCCCTCCAACTTTTTAATTGCTTATAATGACAGTTTTTGTTACAAGGCAGAGTTTTCATATGTTGGAGCTAAATAATTTTTGCATATAATAGCATCTAATATTTAGGTGTCAATTCATTTGTCAGCCTTGTCCATCTCTGTATCTTGCTGTTTTTTTGAAATATATAATTAATTAATTTATTTATGTCTTTGATAACCGGCTAAGGGCACTGATCCAAAGGACCATTTGCAGGCATGATCTGGGCCAAAAGGGGTGGAAAATACAGAGTATACAATTGGTATGCACAAATATACAAGTACACATACAAAATATACCTAGGTTCAGTTCAAAGGAAAAAGGAAAACAACAATGGGAACTGTAGTAGGTACAATTAGGGTGACAAGAGTAAAAGTAGCAACAGTAACAGTAGATAACATGCGTAATAATCAGGTAACAGTGGTACAGCAATGCTTTGGAATAGGACTAAAACTAACTCCCTGCCCCAACCCATGAACATTCCCAGTAGGCGACAACCAAACATAAGCAGGAGGGAAGAGAGGAGTCAGTTCATTATTAGGGAGGGAACACAAGCTTAGGGGGAGGGGGGTACTATCTAGGACAAGTGCAAGTGTCTCTGTCGAAAAGGAAGGACTTGAGGTTAAGTTTGAAGTTGTGGTGAGTGTTGGAAGATCTGAGGGGTGCGGTGGGTGTTGGAAGCTCTGAGGGGTGTGGGCAGTCAATTCCATAGTGTGAAGGTCGCTGCTGAGAGGGCATTCCCACCCATTCTGGTTGAGGTCTGTGATTTTTCCAGAGGAGGGACAGCAGAGGAATGGAGACACTTAGACATGGTATGGTGCTTACAGAGGGTGGAGAGAGGGGATGCAGGACCGTATCTAAGGAAAGAGTCTATGAAGCAACCGAGGGTAAACTCAAAGCGACCTTGCAGAGAGAGCCAACCGAGAGATAGGTATAGGTCACAGTGGTAAGTGGAGTAAGGGTCTGACAGGGCAAAGTGGCAAGCACTGTTGTAAGTAGATACGAGCCTAGCCCTGAGCATGGTAGAAACTCGAGAGTAAATGGGAGAACAGTAATCCAGGATAGGGAGAAAATGTCCTCTATTGCCAAGTGAGCCTTAGAGGTCAGGTAGGGTTTGATACAGTAGATAGCACAGAGTTTCTGATCTATCCTACGGACTACCAGGTTAGTGTGTTCAGTGAAGAAGAGAGAGGGGTCCAGTGTTACCCCAAGTATTTGAAGGAGGTGGCAGTTTCAAGAGCAGGGCCAGTGGGAGGGTAAATTAGGAGAGAAGAGTTGGCATCAGTGTGTTTATCAAGGTACAGTTTAGAGCCGAAAAGCATAGCCTTGTTTTTTTAGCATTAACCAGTAACAAGTTGGATGAGAACCAGTCATGGGTGGCACGATAGTTCTGGGTAAGGACAGAAGATATACAACGAAGGGATTTGTCACTATGGAAGATGACCAGCTCATCCCCATAAAGGAGCAAGTTACAGTTTAGACTACCCGAGGGGAAAGTGTTAACAAATATAGTGAGGAAGTAAGTAAAGTAAAACTGACGTTTGGTACCAGTGGACTAGAACTTGGCACGTCCACAAGGGTGACCCTTAGTAATTCGGGTCTGTAATGAATAATGAATTTGCTTGTGATGTAGTTCAGAAGTTTTTTCTAACTGTTACACAGAATCCTCAATAGTGGACAGTCTGTTTTCTGTGGGCTAAGTGGTCCTTATCTGCCGTCAAAGTCTATGTTTCTATGTTTCTATGTTTTAACCTCCACTCACCCTTTAGTACCTACAGTGTCCTGATGTATTTTGGCCATTTGTACTTCTCATTTCCATCTATTTTAATACTTGCCAACGTATCTTACATGGTGTTCAGGTCTATTTAATGCAGTCCAGGGTTTGTCAATGATGCAGGGCTGTTCGGCGCTGATTTTGAGGCCTCAGTCAGTTTTCCTCCTCCCAACAGATCTAGAAGCAAATGGTTTGATACCTTTTATTAGACCAAAATAGATGTTACAAAAAGAAAACAGTGTCTAAGCTTTTGACCCAACTAAGTTGGCATAAGTCTCCGAGGAAAGACTTGGGTGGTCCGATAGCTTAGATTCTGTTTTCTTTTTATAACATCTATGTTGGTCCAATAAAAGGTATCAAACCATTTGCTTCTGGATCTGTTATCACAAGGACCAATATGACAACTAAACTAATTCTGTACCTCCTCCCAACGTAATTTCTCTCTTACAGAGAGGATTTTTGAATCACCGAATAAAACCCCAATAAAAATCAGCAAAAGGTCAAGAATTTTTGGATAATTCGTGAACTCTGGAGAAGGTCTAACAAAAAAAGATTTTTGACTATGGGGAAAATAATTTTAAAATAAGTATATAAAAGATTTAGAATAGCGTCTTCAGCAGCTGTCATTTCAGGCGTACACCTCCATTGGTGCCGCATGTGTGCTCCTCACAAGCCGACATTTTTTGTAACTACAAATCCCAGAATACCCTGCAATTGACATCAGAGAAGGGCTGCAGCAGTGGGAGATTCAAAAGGGTGTAGTACATGCTTCCACACAAGAGACTTATTAAGAAATTGAGCAGCCTAGGTATTGGATTTCAAGTAGTGAACTGGGTTAGAAGCTGGTTAGCGGATAGGTAACAGGGTGGTGATTAATGGCACTCACACTAATGACTGACTGCTTGCTGCAGGGCTCAGTACTGGAACTGGTCCTTTTCAATGTCTTCGCAAGCAACATTGCTGCAGAAAACTGAAAGGGAACGTATGCCCCTTTGCAGATGATACCAACGTCTGTAATAGGGTGGAAACTCAGGATGGGTGGAATACTGTTCTGTGGATAATATAACCAGCAGAATATTATTCAATGGTTTACATAGATATACTTTTCAGAATTCTGTGGAATTGGAAAAAGAAATTCAAGAAGGCATTTCAGAAACAGTATTGCAGTTCCGTACAAATTCCACCAGCAGAATGTTACACCCCTCATAGTGCCAATAATATCTATTTATTTATTAATTTTATTTCTCATCTTGGAGTAACACCTCTGAGCTAGGAGCTCATTTACAAAGGTTCCATGTCATGTCATGTACAGTTACAGGTTCAGACAGACAAATGATATAACAGGAAAAAATATATAATATAGGCTGGCAGTATAGCCTAGAGGTTAGAGTAATGAGCTGTGAATTAGCTTGGTACATGCAGCAGACCTTGGTTTGATTCCCACAACCTCCACTTGCATACTGTATGACTCTGAGCAAGTCATTTAACCACCCCAGTGCTCCCTGGTCACCCCTGAAAACAGGCACTTGTGCCTAGTGGGTCTTATCCGGTTACCAAAAGATTTAAAAAAATGATAATAAACAATACAGGTATATATAAAATTATGTACAGAATAATTTTTGTGTAAGAAAATTAGGCTAGTTTAGACAAGCAGATTCAGGAATAAATAGTAAGCGAGGTGCTGAGTAGAGAGCAATCGGAGGAGGCTGGCTTTGTCAAGTGGTAGTGAAGGGGGAAGGGAGTGTATAGTTAGGTAGGGAACAGACAGAAGGGGGAGGGATGGTAGTAGGCCTGGAGGCAAGAAAAAGGTGGCGTGAAACATTTTGTTGGTGAGTAGAACAGAAAAAGGAGAAATGAGGAGTTTGGTGAGGGAAAGCGTGAGGTGTAGAAGGGTGGGAATGGGTGGGTAGTGAGGAAAGGAATAACACAGTCAATTACATAAGCCATTCAAAGCATTCACATTTGTAACAATCCAACAAATATTTCTGAAACCTGGTTTAGCACAATAGAAAAGTTCAAGTTTATCTTGGTTGTAGAGTTCCATGACTCCAGAACATTATATCAAAAGGACTGCTAGCCCATCGTAGTTCTCATTATTGGAATGTAGAGAAAACTGTTAGCAGATCAGCATAACTTTGGGGGAACACACTGAAACCTTCGTAACTTGGCTAGCCTGTATGGAGAGCCAGTACCCATTATTTTTTTAATATTGTGGCCCGGATATTCAGAAGGTTAGCATGTCATTAATCACGTTAGCCATTTGCTAGCTGGGCTGTGCATGATTGGAGGGGACAGGGGCCTTACTGAATGGTCCCTGGTGTGTGTAGTTTAGAGGACAGTGTGTATGCACAGTATATACTGCTGCACCCCTGCAAATGAGGGAGCCCTCTTGCACACAGCGAACAGTGGTATGTTCAAAAGATTTTGGAAGCACTACAGAACTCTGTGACAGCTCTGTTTAATACTTCCAAAACCCTGCTCTTAACAACATGTACATGATCACCCAATCCAGTCTCTGGCAGAACATTGAGCAGAGGACTGACAGCAAGATTTGTCATTCCCTGGCAATCTAATTGTAACCCCCCTGCAAATGGGGGTTCCCAAAAGACTTCCAGGAGCTTGCTTGAATGCTCCAAGCCTGAATGGTGTTTGGCGTTTAAGCCATTTATCAGTGAGTATTTTTAGAGCCTCTAGTACTGTCTCTTTAAGAGCTGTCTGCTTGCAGACATAATTAGTTTATATGGGGGGACTGTGTGTTTCTCTGTTTGAGTACCACTCGAACTGCTGCCAATTCACTCCATTTTGCAGTCACTAGGAGTACAAAGGAACCTATCTGAAAGATGTAACTGTTTGCCAGAAATCATTTAGAGTAATAATGAAAATACAGTTTGTCTAACCTGCTTTCTTTGCAGTCAGAACTGTGTTTGCCTAGTTCCCCATCCTAGTTTTGAACTGCTGAACAGGACCAATCAGTGTGGGTTAACTTGGACGAATCAGAACTTGGACTCGTAATCTGAGCCAGCCACAAGAGGATTGTATGGGCAGTGACTCTGGGAGATGTAGTTTGGACTTCGGCGCCTTTTTGGACCAACAGGAGCAGTCTGGCCCAGGTGACAGCCAATCCAGCCAAGAACTGGGAGGAACTCAAAGGAAGTGCCGGTTTTGTCTGCTGGAGTGTCAGTTGAGCTCTGGCAGTGAAGAGGGAAGGAGCCTGTGCTTTTTCGTGTGCAGTTTTAGTCGGAAACGTGTAAGTCCCTGAGTTCGGTCTGCAGCTTTGTAACTGCTTGTTAGGACTGAATCCGTCCTGTGAAGAGAATCAAAGGATATCTGAAGAGTAGAAACCAGGCTCACCCTGTAGAAGACTGGAGAAATTGCTGAATTGCACTCGGTCTGTCAGGAACTGAATCTGCTGTGTGTTCTCCCGGGTATTGTGCAGTAATTGCAATCGGGATAGAGAAGCAGCCTGCCTGGTATAGTACTTTCTTTTTTACCATATAAATGTGTGAGAAGGCTTGTGCAGCTCAAGTGAATTCTGCTGCCATTAAAGGACTTTTGCCTGTTGCAGTTTGCCATATAAATGTGTGAGGAGTCTCGTGGAGCTCAAGAGTAGCTCTGCTGACATTGAAGGACCCTTATCTTGTTTTGGAGGTCGTGAGTACTAATTCAGGGTCGCTCCTGTTGAATTGCCACATTAAATCCAAATGGAATCACTGTACTGCTGACTGTTTAAACTAATTTTTCTTTTCTCTGTGTGAAAGGGCCCCTACCAGCTACCATGGTTTGGACTAGCCACTAGGGCTTGGGTACCCAGGGACAGTAACTGGTAGGGATAGGCCTGTGCACAGAGCCATAGGTAGATGAGTAAAGTGATAAGCTAATTAACCTGATTTCACCCTGTCCTTGTTATATCCCCCTAAATAAATCAGAGCTGCTTGTTTCAGCAAAGTTATACTGCCTGAGGTATTTGTCTATGTTAAAATATTGTACTGTGATTGTTGCACTGTATCTTATTTTACAGGGGGTCCCAGTGCCTGAACCAGTCCTGGGGGTAAGTGTATACTGTGAAGGTAATTCTGATATACTGTGTGGGCCACTAGTGGGAAGAAAGAGGGGTTGCAGTGTCCCAGAGGGCTATGACCAAGTAAGTTTAACTATTGCAAACCCTGACCTCTGGGTGGAGGCACCCGCCATTGGATCCAGGCCCCTCAACCTGTTAGTGGCAAATCAGGCAGGGGTAGTAGCCCCTGGGATAGCGCCATCTAGGGGTTACATAATGGTCCCCTACCCCAATGACCATCTGTAGTGCAGAGCAGTCCCTATTATTGTCCCTGGGTGTCTAGTGCCCCCTGCCCCCTATGCCTATTCGATGTCAATTCCATTATGCGTTTATGTGCCTGACTGTCGAGTATTACCCCCTATGCTCATCCCATGTTATTTTCCTTTTGTTTTACTGTTCCTGGCTGTCTAGTGTTCCTCATGCCCTCCTCAGTGCTTGTCCAATGTTAGTTCCCTTATGTAGTACTGTCCCTGCTCATCTGGTGATCCCATGGCCCCCATGCCAATTTGATGTCAACTCCATTATGTAGTATTGTCCCGGGTAGTCTAGTGGCACCCCTCTGCACCAGAGCACAGCGATGGACCCCCCCTACTGTCCCACCCACTCAGTACTCACCTCCTACACTACCAAGGACAATACTGGGAACTGCATTACACTGCAAATAGACATCAGGGTGCAGGGGAACCTTTAGACTACCATAGATTTGCTGGCAGGCAGCTATTCTGGAATTGAGTGAGAGGTGGAGACTGAGGCGCTGCAAAATGCCTCAGTTCACTTGTATGAGTTGGCATTATGCAGAGCTGCTCATGAGCACATAATGTCATGCAAATGGCCCTTAGTGACTTGCATGCAGGATGTGGTCATTAGCGTGCTGGTCACTGAATGTAACTCCCAGGAGCAAAGGCACTATCCAGCTTGGGGCACACTCTTTCACTTTGCCCCTTGAAGTCACTTTCCTGCAGAGGCTGTTTTACTGCTGTGCACTGTAACTGTCTGTGGGTCAAACAAAATCCCATATTCAGACAGGCAGCAGGCTCTGGACAGGGCATGCAGCCCTGTCTGAATATGGCACCCTTTCCGGGTATGTGCTATCTTAAGCACACCACTAAGGATGGTGCAGTCATCACAGCCAGCTTTCAGTCAGCTTTCGAGGCTCACATTACCAAATATACAGTATACTTACAGGGGAACAGTCAGTACCAAGGGCTCCACACTCAAGTGTGGGGCTGATCCCAACGTTCACTTTGTGTGCAAAAACATTTTGGCTTACATACTGTTTACTGTAGTATAGCAGATTGTAGCAGACTAATTTTGCTTAGTTCTAGGCTGACATCTTCTGTTATAGGGTTGTCAGAACTAGTTTGTCAAAGATTCAAACCCTCCTCGAACCCTGGTGCTCAAGTTCTAACTTAGAACTCGAACACTAAAAGGTTCACAAAAGGGTTCAAATCAGAGTCTTCCCAACTCCTGTGACTTCTTTTTCCTGGCCCCAGTCCAGCTGATGACTTGTGTGTGGGGAGGAGGGCAGAGACATGTCCCAGCAGGCAGCTCTGATGGGAGGGGTGTGTGTGGGGGTATGTGTGGGGACTGGAAGAGGCACATCAGCAGCTGAAGGCAAGTGGCAGCCCTGATGTGGTGGGGGGGTGCAGCAGCAGCAGTGTTGTTGGGGCTGCCAGGTCCACTGCGAGTTGTTTCACACTTTGCGCTTGCATAGCGTACTTACGTACACTCAAGTGAAGTCATCCTCACCACCTAACCAATATTATGTGGTCAGGTGGGGGTTGAGTAAGCTGCACGAGTAGCAGAATCTGTGGGGGTATTTATTTAGGTGGATGCAAGCCGAGAGCGCCATTTGCTTAGGATTTTAGGAAGCAGCAGCTGCTTACTTAACGTACTGCTACTACTGCAGCCAGCATTCTTGCCCGATAATACTTAGTAGGCCAGGGCCCAGGTTGGTGTGGCCGCAATCGGACTGCAGCACTTGCTAGTTGCTGCAGTGCTTATTGAATTATTTAAAAAATTCCATCATCCATTTGCCTGCGAAAAAGGGCTAAGCAAATTGAAAAGATCGAAGGGGAAGGGGGGGCAGGCTGGGCCCAGGCCCGAAAGACCAAGAACGAGTGAAAGGCTGAAAAAAAAGGCTCAATAAATTAACAGTCGGGTGTGGGACTAGGGGGAGGTTCAGGTGGAGGGAGTAATCAGGAATTGGGAAGGGAACAGGGATCGAGATCAATATCAGAACTCAGGAGAGAGAGAATAAAAAAAATACAGAAAGAAGAACCTTTGTGAAATGTGATTGTGATTGAAACTGCAGCACTGCACAGTGCACACTCAGCAGCTGCCAGCAACTAGCATATAACAAGAGGAAATAAAAGGCAAATACATTTGTCAGGAAGGACAGAGTATATAAGGACTGTGCTCAAGCTCATTGTGCTGTGCTGCTAAGGGGGATCCTCCTCTTGACTTTCACCCTCAAAAATTCCAGTCCTTATTGGTCCTTATACAACAGCACAAGGCACTGGCAGTAAGGCACTGACTGAAGGCAGGCAGTTAATTTTTTTGGACACCCGACCACTCCTCTGTGTGTGTGTGTGTGTGTGTGTGTGTGTGAGACTTCTACTTCTCCACTCCCGAGTCCCTGTGTTGTGTATGTGACTCCCTGCTCCCATCTCCAGAGTTGTGTGCTGTTATTACCCTTACATGACAGAAGCGTAGAAATATAATTCTCATTCCCTGAGTTGTGTGTTATGTATGTGACTCTGTCTCCTGTGGTCAGCCCATCACCCTGCTGCTGTGTGCCCCTTGACTGCATTGTACCCTACCCAGTGTGTGTTACAGAGAGAAGCCCAGTGGCCAGTTGTGTGGTGGCATTAACCTTACATGACAGAAGCGTAGAAATATAATTCTTGTTGCCGGCCCGCCGGTGCAGCGATTGGATTTCTGCTTGCGATGCCAGCGACCCAGGTTCGGGAACGAGCCCGAGTCACTGGAGGGCCGGCCGGGGGAGAAGGATTGAGCATCCTATAGACAGCTCTCCTTCTGCAGGGGGAGGATAGGGGATTGGTCTGGTGTCTGCTGGCTCCTAGTGGAGGCTGGGAGTATCACAGGACGCACGGCCCAAAAGTTACCTGGGGGAGGAGAGGACGTCGGCGTACGCCATGACATCACTACGCTGCCCCCAACATGAGCACGGAAAATGGCAGCTGGGCTCTGGATGATGGCTCTGCGTTCCCCCGAGTGCCTCCAGTACCCTCACAGGGCCTCCTGTTCCTCAGCAGCATCCCCGGGCCCTAAAAGTAGTGTGTGCTGGGGACATCCCCTTCCCCCGGTGCCCTTCCCACTCGGAGGAGGGGGACCTGCCCGGCGAAGGGATATGCCGAGATATCCTGGGGATCGGCTGTAATCTGAGGACCAGAGGAGGGCTGGGTAGGGGAAGTGGGGCTGGGGGGAACTTGTGGAGCTTGAAGGAGTGGGGGCCAGTGAAACAGGGGAGGTGGGAAAAGATATCAAGGAAAAAAAAAGAAATATAATTCTCATTCCCTGAGTTTTGTATGTGACTCCGTCTCCTGTGGTCAGCCCATCACTCTGCTGCTGTGTGCCCCTTGACTGCACTGTACCCTACCCAGTGTGTGTTACCGAGAGAAGCCCAGTGGCCAGCTGTGTGGTGGTATTAACCTTACATGACAGAAGCATAGAAATATAATTCTCATTCCCTGAGTTGTGTATGTGACTCCATTTCCTGTGGTCAGCCCACCACCCTGCTGCTGTGTGCCCCTTGACTGCACTGTACCCTACCCAGTGTGTGTTACAGAGAGAAGCCCAGTGACCAGTTGTGTGGTGGCATTAACCTTACATGACAGAAGCGTAGAAATGTAATTCTCATTCCCTGAGTTGTGTATGTGACTCCATCTCCTGTGGTCAGCCCATCACCCTGCTGCTGTGCGCTCCTTGACTGCTATGTGTATGTCTATGCCCAGCAGCCCAATCATTCTGTAAGCCTTGAACCTGGGGTCCTTTAGTTGCAAACCATCATATTCTTTAATTACTTTCAGTCCACTGCATCACAGTGTCACACAACCAAAATAAAATTTTGGAGTTGTAGCCAGCGATCACAGATCACATTGTTTTCTTACACAGGAATTGTGTGGGTGTGGGTGTGATTCACCGCCTTATACTGGTACTGTTATGGCTGACACCAACATAGATGAAGCATCTGGTGATGGTATTGGAGCATGTGTTGGTGGTAGTGGTAATCCTGGTGCTAGCAGAAATAACCAAAATGTTTCATGTGATAAAAATTCAAGAAATAGCAAAAGAGCAATAGTGAAGTGTGGTAAAGGGGGACCTTTTAAGAAAACCTGTACAGCTGCAGGGGTCACAAGAAGAAGCACCATAAGGTATGCCATTCATGCTGTTAAGATCCCTGTGACTAGCAGCAATAATTCATGTGACAGTGAGTCCCTCTCTGACTCAGTAGCTCTTTGTCTCAGTCTGACACTGTTGTGTCTCACGACATATCATTACTTCCTCAACAAAGTGAAATGAGCAAGTCTGCCGACAATGAATCAGGTAGTGCACTTGCAAATACATCCAGCACTGTTGGCAATGAAAAGGACATATCCATTGAATCCACCACTTCTGTGTTGGCCAGCAATGAAGATCCATCAGAGTCTTCTGACCACTCTTCTAGCACCAAGGAGCATGTCCCGGGTTCTGTTAGGACAGGTGAAAAGACACAAACAGTCTTTAGCTATCTTCCTAGCACTCGAACAAAATCTGTCACATCTGAGGTGTGGAATTATTTCTCTGTCAGTAAAACTGATCCCTGCAGAGCAATTTGTTCCCTGTATAAACAGAGTGTGAGCCGTGGTAAAGTTGTGTCATGCCTTGGCACTACAGCTCTTAAACACCATCTGAAAAAGCACTCAGTTTTGCTTGATCGTCCAAAACCCATGTCCTCCATCTTACAGACTGCACGTGAGAAGGGTGAGGAGGAATCTGAAATGGATACTGAATTGTCTGAACTTGATGCAGATAGAACCACTGCCAGCCCTAGGATCATTGTTACCACCAATGCCAGCACCATTAGTACCAGTTGCACATCCAGTGATGGCACTGAATGTGTAAGTCCTAGTCCACCATCCCAGCGTCCATCTGCCTATCGAAGCACAGTGTATAATAAACCAGCAGGGACATGTTGTAAACAGCTAAAACTGTCTCAAGCATTTGAAAGGAAGAATACCTTTACTAAAAATCATCCAAAGACCCTTCATCTTAACCACAGAATTGGTGAACTGTTAGCTGGAGCCCTTCTCCCATACTCTTTGGTAGATAATGAGAATTTTAGGGAGCTCTTGAAACTAGCAGAGCCTCGTTACAAAGTTCCTCATCGAAGGTACTTTTCCTATGTTGAAATACCAAACATTTATCAGGCTTTAAAAGTGACAGTGATGCTTGCACTTAAAACTGCAGAGGGTGGGGTTATTCATGTCACAACAGATATGTGGACCAGCATTCAAAACATAGATTACATGTCCCTTACCGCTCACTGGGTCATGTTTTCTTGTGGTTCTTCAAAAATAAAGACACCCCAGAAGATGGTGCTGTGTATATAAAGAAATTTGGGCAAAGTCATACAGTTGCAAACATTTTGCAGGAAATAAATGACCTCCTTGATGAATGGGTTTATTCTCACGGTCTAAAATGTGGCTTCATAGTAAGTGACAATGGAGCCAACATCTTGAAAGCAGTACACGATGGAGGATTTATGCATGCTTCTTGCTTTGCACATTGCTTACATCTAATTGCCACGGGATTTCTCAGCAATGAAACACAAGTGGATGGTATGATTGCTGTTTGCAAAAAATGTGACTCACTTTTTACATTCAACCAAGGCTATACGGACATTGTCCGAACTAAAAAAAAAAAAAAAAAAACACAAGCTGCCCCAGCAAAAGCTGATTCAAAATGTTTCTACTCGTTGGAACTCAATGTTTTATATGCTGCAGCACCTCTTGGAGCAAAAGCAAGCTGTACGTGAGTATTGCTCCAGTTACATTATTGAAGATGGCATTATGCTGTCTGTGCTGCAGTGGAAATTAATGGAGACAGTGTGCTGCATCCTAGCTCCTTTTGAGACAGCTACAAGGGACATGTCTTCTGAAGGTGCATCTGTGAGTCAGGTTATCCCACTCATAATGCTGATTTCACATCATCTTAGTGTTCTAAATCTACAAATGGAAAAAGACAGATCTGAAGCTCAGACAACATGTCGCCTGTATCATGAGAATCTCGTAAAGAGAATGAGCGAGCGCTTCAAAACCAATGACAAACCAATAGTTGCAATGACGAAATCAAAACTCTACATCCTTGCAACTCTTAGATCCCAGATTCAAGGCTATACATCTTCCAAAAACAGATGATATAGAGCAGTACAAATGTCTGTTGCTAGATGAGCTGCTGCACTCATAGGAGTCAAACACAGACACGCATAGTACCCTGAGGTTGTCATCACCACGACATGCAGGTTTGTCTTCGTAAAGGGATACAGAACTGAAAAAGTCGCCAAACATTAACAGTAGTTGTTCCACAACTGCCACTTCTTCAACCCTTAGTAGCAACCTAAATCTGTGGCAAAACCTTTCCTAAATTGCTGCCATACCAGCTTATGCTGATTCCTCTTCTGAGCAGTCTCTGTCCATCATGGTAGACAGTTACCTGCAAGAACTGCCTATTCCTATTGATGCATGCCCTTTTGAATACTGGAGATCAAAAAAGTTGATTTAGACAGAGCTGTACGATGAAGCCTGTAAATATCTTGGTTGTCCTGCAACAAGTGTCTCTTCAGAATGCATGTTTAGTACAGCTGGCAATATTGTGACAGACACCAGAAATAGGCTGCTGCCAGCAAATGTACACACGTTATCTTTTGTTAAAGTTAATAAGTCAAGATTTTCATATCCCTACAAGAGTATACAAACTGATCCTGAAGTGATTGATGTTGTGGATGTTGATGGTGATGACAACTCAGATGGTGGTGGCTGGTAAATACTGTGTGGGACAGAGTCTATCTGGACAAAAAAAAGAAAACTTTTACAGACTGTGATGACTTCAGTTGTCTCTTCCCTTTCTCAATCTACTACCTTGGACTATATACCCCCCAAAACTTTCACCATTTCATGGCAAACTGCTTTGTAGCTAGGGTCTAAAGTCAACAAGTTTTATATACAGGGCAATTTTAACATCAGTGGGAACAGGCCCAAATTTGGCATAAAAGGGACACTGTCATGTCAATCATTTCTGTATCATATTATTTATAGTTAAAGTGCAAACATATATTTTTGGATTTACCTTCTGTGACTTTGTTTTGCATCAGTATGGGCTGGGACCGGGGGCAGTCTATTTTTTCAATTTTAAAGAGGACAAAGCAATGAGTTCTAATTGGTAGCTGTTTATTATTTTTTCAATTACAGAAATGTTAGCCATAAACCAAAATGATCCATATGTAACTTATCTTACCGAATAAAAAATTATGGGAAAAACTGTATTTTGTATTGTTATGTTTCTGTGGGCAGCATCTTGTTACAAGTCTCTTCTGGGAAACAGTCATCTGGAGTTTTACCTATGTCATGGTGAGCACATATCATTCTGTAAGCGTAGGTTTCATATTACAATAGCTCGTGTTTAATATTCTGTTGTACACAGACCATGGCATAATAGCAACAACTCTCAAATTACTGGTTCCATGAAGAGGACTGTACAGAATGTTGTCCATAAGAAGAAGGCAATTGAAAAGGCAGTTTTTCACACAAGTGTTGTTTATTAAGGAACAGTTAAGTATGGCTCATTTGGAGGCAAGAGTTTCATTTTTCTTGAGTAAGCATGGGGTAGTTTTAGCATTTGAGAGGGGGAGGAGGGTAGAATGGGTGCTGGAGGGTGGGAAAGGGCTGGAGGTTGGTTTAACATGGATGCAAGAGGGAGAAAGATGGCATGGATGCTAGTACATGGGTGATGGTTGAGGAACTGGGTTTTAACATGGGTGAGGGACGGAGAAGGGTGACATGAATGGTAGTTCATGACTAAGTGTGGGGGTAGTTTAAACATTTGAGTGAGGGAGGAGGGTGGAATACATGCTTGGGGGGTGAGGGTTGTGGGTTGGTTTTAACATGGGTGTAAGGGTGGTATGGGTGCTACTGCATAGATGAGGGTGGTGGAAGAAAAGTGGAATGGGTGATGGGGTAAAAGGTGGGTGTTGTTTTAGTCCTTTCATTTACAGATTTGTGATCGGCTGGGATGGTGAGGAAAAGATGATTACAGACCCGAACCTACTATACATATTATATATATATATATATACTCAGTATATATATAATATATATATATATATATATTTTGTTCTTAATAAATACATTGCAAACTTGTCACCTAGCACAATTGTCCTGTCCCTTTAAAAAGAATAAAGGAATCGGAAATAAGAAAATCTGCATCAGCAGTTTCACAGAATGAGACCCATCATAAGGGCTGGATATTCAAAATGCGCCCAAAAGTGCGCAATGTAGGAGCAAGCACAAGTCTATGCCATAAGCAACAGGCATGATATTCAAACAGAACAAGCCAAACTGTGCCCGGCCAACGTCTCGAATATCGCACAACCAGCGCCATGCACAACAAGGCGGGAAGCTAAGCAGATATGATGCACTATGGTGCAACAAGGGATGCCAAGCTGAGCAGTCCAGAAGCGCCATAGAGCAAACAGGAGAGCCCACAGGCTGCAGAGTAATGTAACTGTACAACCAGGAGGTAGGGCCACCACCCATGCCACAGATGGCGCGGAGAACACAATGGAACAGACATTGTCCACCATACCCCCAGCACATCACAACCAGGGCTGGAATAACCACTGGTCCATGGAGTCAAGCAACCAACCCCACAACACAGGTCATGGTGCCCCCATCACACTGCTGGCAAGCTGTGACTGGCACCTGGGGAGGCGGACCACCCCTAAGTGCCACACATCCCCCAGTGCACAGCACACACCTGCACCATGACCCCCAGACCTTCCCCCATGAGCAGTGACCAGCACTGCAGGAATCCATGCATGCCACCACCTCCACGAGTGGCAATGCAACCCTGTACACCACAGAACCATGCAAGCCAGCCCCAGCAGGCAGCACCATCAGCAGGATGCAGGCGCAAGGCAATGCAACAACGACAGACAAAGGTGCAACCATGCACAGTTCCCGATGCACTGCTGAGATCGACCATGCAGTGGCAGGAAGAGTGACCCTAGATTGGATGGTGCGTGTGGGGACACCTCCCTAGTGATACAGGCAGCACCGGACAGTATCCAGTAACACACCCTGTCCACCACTGGCCACGAGCACAGACACGCGGACAGTGGTCGCGTGGAAGCATACCACACCAGTGATATGGGCAACCCAGCAAAGCGCGGCCGGTACAGTGTCAGCCCTGCAGGGAATACTACCGATGTTGACATCCAGCAGATCATGCAGGTGACAGACAGGCATGTGTGTCGGCTGCACAGGCCATGGACGGGCCGATGGGTGCACCATGGTCACAGAGCACTTGCCATGGACCACAGCACACAGTCATCCAGTGCACGAGGAACAACACACACACCACAGACACTGACTGATATATACCCACACACCATAGTCACCACCACACGGACACACACACACACACACATACCCATGACTGCACCACCCCTGATGCCATGCACACTACTGCAGCCGAGCACCTATAGCCCACTGCAAATCAGAGACCACCACAGTATTCATATAAAATTCAAATGTATTGTAAAAATATAAAACAACTATGTATAATAACAATAACTATATACAAGGTTGTGGTGGGAACACAAACAAGGTGGGGATGGGAGGCGGAGAGGAAGGGTGGACAAACAGGATGGGATGGGTGGGGTGTGAGAGAATGTCTGGGGGGGAGGGGAAGTCAGGGACCAAGGAACTGTCATCGTGTCTGTCGTTCCCGGCTCTGGGTCCGCCTTGCCCTGTGGCGCCTCAGTACTCCTGCTGTGTCCAGCCTCCGAAGTATCACCACAGACTCCTGGGCCAGATCGAGGAGCTTCCTCATGGTGTCCCTAATCTCCCTGAGATGTGTCAGACCTAGGACAAGGGAGCACAGTCAATAGGTGTGAATGCACAACCCCAGACAGCCTGCCCACTGTGCATGGCATACGGCCATGGGACATATCACTGTGATGGTGTGTGACCAGCCACAGTGATCACGTCCACAGGACCTGCCCACCCATGCGCATTCAGCCATGCTGAACCCTGCACACACCCACCAGCCAAGTCACGCACAGCACCACCGTGGCCGTCTAGTGACATGGCTATGTGGTGCAAAGGCGGTGGCACAGCCATTCACCTGGTGTATGAATGCACCACCAGGGACGCACACCCAGACATGCATTGCCACTGGACAGTGTTGACTATAACCAGTGGCATGCATGGCAGTGATGTCAATGAATGGTAGCCATGCCCCGCTGCCCACCTTGTCACACAGCATGCAATATTAAGAATGGATGTCTGTCACTCACCCTCATCAGGATGTTTGGGTGGCCGTTGTGGACCCTTGGCCTGCCTGGCCCTGCCCTCCACCGGCCTGTGCTCAGCTCTCACACGGCATAACTCTTCTGGGCCTGGGGGACAAAAAGCAGAAAAGAACATCAGTGCAGTCCCAAAACAAAGTCCCCCTGCCCCAAGGAGTGTGCCCCCCCCACCCAGCCAGACCCCACCAGCCCACCCTGTGAACACCACCATGGGCAGCCCATACAGTCCCTCTCCTGTGCTGGACACAAGCGACAATGTGACTCAAATGGACGAAAACAGTGTGTTGTGCGAACCCTACCTGAGTCATTGGCACCATGCCTCCTGGCACATGACCGTAGTCTTGCCAGTAACTCAGGCTCCCCTCCTCATCAGGTCTGAATAGCGGTGCCTGCACTGCTCCCACCATTGCCGCCTGCCCGTCCTGCCTCTAGGGCTGTGGCTTACTCACTCCACACCTGTGACCTCGGCCTCTCCAGGGGGGGCCTCCCCAAAGAGATGCCCATGATGTGGCTCCACTGTGGCCACCAGGTTCGCCAGCTCTACTGCCGACCACAGAGCAGCCCTTCTCTGTGCCATTTCCAATGTGATAGTAGGCAATATGGTGCTATGCAGCACGGTACCCCATGTGCAGATGCTGCATGGTACAGCGCTGCCATTCTCTATTGCACTGTTACCGAACAGCGCGATAGAGGGGCAGCCATGCCGGATGCATGGCGCCAAGGAAGAAAAGGTCAGGCACAGGATCAAGGGTCTCTGGTGCAAGGCCACACACAGCGCCATCAGATGACTATGCATCTAGCGTGATTGGTTGCCTGTGTGCCAGTGCTGCAGCGAACTATCGCGCAGTTGTGCCACAGCGCCAGGTAGTGACCCTCGCTATAGCACCACTGGTACAATGGTGGCTGTGCCCTGCATTGCCTACAGTGCACAGCACGTCATCAGTGCGGCAGACACCTGCGTAAGCTACCTGAGCATGCGCAGTGAGGTGTACTATGCATGCCACAGAACTACTCCATTGGCTCAGCACATTTAGCACAGTGCGCAAAGCGCCAACGAAGCGATATTCAGCCATCATATGCTAATCATCTGATCAGCCATTCAATGGCGCAACAGCGTGATTTGCATCTAATTAATTGCTCTCCACCTAATTTGCATGGATTGCCAATATAGGTGCGACAATGTTCTGCAGTGGCCATATTCGGTTACTACAGGTTTATTGATGAGCTGCATGCTGTGTGTGGGGGTCTGGACTGTGGTATCAGAGACATGCTTTGCACTGCACAGTCTGGAGGTAACCACTGTCATCCTTACAAGCTGAATAATGACCAGGCGAGGCCTGGGTGAGGAGGACTCACTGATGGTGGGTGGAAGAGGAGGCCCAATTTCCAAAGGCGAGGAGCAGGAGGCACTCTTCGAGAGCCCTACCTTGATCAGGAGCCACTGCTCAGTGGGCGAGGCACCCCTCAGGCCCGTGCTGCTGCATGGGAGGAGGTAGCATGCCATCAACCTGCAGGCAGCCACCAGCGCTCCGTGCAGGGGTGTAAAAAGAAGATGGGACTGACAGGAGAAGGGTGAAGGAAGGTGTGGCTGCCATCAAGGCGGCACGCTGCTGCAACAGGCAGGGGCCAACCAGAGGTGGTGCAGCACACACAACGAGAGGACAGGCTTGCTGCAAGCATGCGCGCAGTGCCATGGGGGTTCAGGAGGTGGCTTCCAGACAGGTGGTAGCCCATCACTGAATGAAATGGTCATGGTCTGTCTATGGAGGCGAAAGTAGGTCACGAAGTAATGTGACTTTTCTTTCTGTCCACAAATCACCTGTGCATCTGCAGGGGTCAGCGGTGGAGGGCCTGTCCTCTGCGGACAGTCATCTGGAGTTGGAGGAGGAACCATCCACCTCCACAGGTATACATCGAGCATTGCAACAGTGGGGCCGCCTGGCTGTCCACACTGATGTCATTGAGACAGGTGTGGGGGAAGCCCTTCCTGTGTCTCAGCGTTCTGGTGTCCAAGGATGCTAGCATGCTGTGGCTGTGGCTGGGGCAGAGACCTGCACTAATGATGAAGACACAACCCGTTATGGGCAGTGACATGTGTGTGCCACGGAATGAACACACAGCAGGTCAGCTCATGCCCATGGACCAGGCTGGTGCTGATGTGTGGGCCAGCGTGTCAGCACAGTCCCAAGTTGTGCCTGTCAGCACCAGTGGGGCAGCAACGGTGGCTGGTCAGGACAGTGGGACTGTGCGGCCTGGCGGAGGAATGACTGATCCCTTGAGCTGCAGCAGGCGAGAAGGCTGGCAGCAGTCACCACCAGGACTGGGGGTTCAGGGAGGTTCAGCGGTGGCATCGTGCACCGCCTGTGGACTTGCCCATACCTGGTCCTAGTGAGCAGTGCCCACTCTCAAAGAGGTGCTGAACATCAGGCCTTGCATACCCTGAGGGACGGGATGCGGTGGCAGCGACCTCTTTAAACGCACACCCTCCACTGCAGGCATCGGTCCAGCAGATGCGGCTTACATGTCTCCATGGAGCACTCTGTGGCCCGGGCTCTGAGGGCCGAGGAGGACGTAGCAGGTACACTGATAGGATCCTGTCACGGATTGACCATTTGCGGGAGGATGTGACTGCTGCCATTGACAGGCAAGCACAGGCGTTCATTGCTGTCATGGCCACAATGGGCACACAGTCAGGTGCCCATGCATCACTCACACTGCGCAGTTCACTGTCCACTCCCCATTCCTGGCGTCATGCGACACCCACCCTGTCGACGCCAGGTTCAGCTGTGGGCATCCCTAGCACTCCTGGTGCAGTAATGTTCGGTGTGCTGCAGACCCCTGTGCGGGCACGGTCATGTTCATGCAGTGGAACCCCTGCTGGACCATCAGTGCCACCCCATGAGGCCTGTCATCAGCCTGCCAGTACTGCTGGGTCTCAGTGGGGCCCCCCATGCATCCAAGGCAGACGTGGCACGGTGCCACAAGACTGATCTGTCTCCCAGCATGGACACTGTCTGGTGCTGCCCTGTGTGCATTGTGTGTTTCAGTGGCCTGTGCATGGGTGGGTGCCTGGCCCTGCATGCAGACACACGGTCCACCTGCACACCCTCACAGCTGCTGTCCACAGGTATGTGTGCATGATGATGCCTGCATTGCGCTGTACACCAAAGTGCAATGGTGCCCAGCATCTGACACACGCACATGGACGGTCAGTGGACATGTGTGTTGCTAGTGTTTGTGTTCCATCTTGGCTTTGCACCTGACCCCTGTGCACGTTTTGTGCCTATTGTGTGTGCATGTGTGTGGCCCCATCCATGTGGCATGTTACTGTTCACCCTCCCTGGTTGTGTGTGTGTGCTTCTGTGCCCTGCCACATCACTTGCCAACATGCACCCTGGTGTGTTTCCATGCGTGTGTGTGGGTTGCTGCCTAGCCACTGGTGGTTGCACATGACACCATGACTTACCTGTGTTGGCTGAAGTGCTCCTCTGTGATGGTGTCCCAGTGCAGCTCTGCCAGCCGGATCAGTCGGGGGTCCCGTCAGCCAAGGGGGGGCTGCCCATCCCCATCATCACCGGCGTCACTGTCGTCCCCATCGCTGTCCCCCTCTTCAACCTGTATGGCTATCCCATAGTCTTTGGCCATGTTGTGCAGGATGCAACAGGCCAGAAATATCCCACAGACCTTTGAGGGGCTATAGGACACCGCCAGAGGTGTCCAGGCAACGGAAACGCACCTTCAGCACCCCGAACACCCGCTCAACGACATTGCATGCAGTGGCATGTGCCTCACTGAAGTGTTGCTGCGATGGGGTCGTGGGCCGCCAGTAGGGTGTGAGCAGCCAGGGACGGAGTGGGTATCCACTGTCACCTGTGTGAGGATAGTGGAGGTTAGTGTCGTGTTCAGCTTCAGACTGCCCCAAGCCCTGTGGGCCACACCCATGGCACCTCTGGCTATACCCTCCCATGCCCACGATATGTCAGTTCTACATACATACATACACACCCACTAGATGACCTGTGGGGATGTCCCCACTCTCAAATTGGTGGCACAGTGCTGACTGGTGCCAGATGAAGGAATCATGTGCTCCCCCAGGGTGCATGGCACAGACATTGATAATGCGCCCACTGGCATCGCACACCACCTGGCAGTTGACACTGGAATATCCCTTATGGTTCATGTAGGCCGCACCCTCGGGGCCCGGTGGTGTGCGTATGGTTACATGGGTGCAGTCTATCACCCCTAGCATGCAAGGCATACTTGCTACCCTGTGGAACTCCTGTATGTTTGCTCTGTGCACTCTGCCGCAGTGCTGGGGAAATGGATGTACTCCGCTGTATGTGGCAGCAGTGCGCTGAGGAATTGGGTGAGGATGCATGACGTGGCCGACTGTGTTATGCCTGTGGTGTCCCCTGTTGGTCTCTGGAAGGTATCCGTGGTGAGCAAGCACATGCAGGCTGTTACCTTTGTCTCCACTGACAGAGCATGACTCTGTCGTGTGGGTGCATGCATCACATCACTGCACAGCTCACAGAGCCACCTCACTAGTGCCCTGTTCAGGCGGTACCGGCCCACAATCTTGATATCTGTATACAGCTCAAAGCTGGTGCGGGCTTGGCACTGCCTGTTGGGGGCATACCGCCGACGGGCCCTTCCACAGCCACATTCCCCTGCCGCTTGCCTTCTCACCTCCCTCATTACAGCATCCATGTGGAAGGTGGCACTGGCCATGTCCCTGGCTTGCGCCCCCCCAGCAGCTGTTGCTTTGTTCCCCCACTGTCCTGACTGCTACCTCCCCTGCACCAGGTACACCTACTGACCTCTGCTTTGTGTGGCCCCACACACCTTCCCGTGCCCTTCCTCTGTGGTGTGGTTTCCCTGGTCTGCCCTCTTTTGTGCTGCTTTCTTGTGCCTGTCTCTCCCCCTGCCTCATGTGGCTTCCCTGTAGCGTTCTTGCACCTCTTCCTTGCTCCTTTTTATTTTGGCTCATTTCCGCTATGGTGCAACTTCCGCCTGCTCCACTGTTACGCATTGCGCAAGTCTTTGAACATCGTACTGCGCCCTTTATGCATGGTTCCTCCCCCTTCGGTTGCGCATGCCTTCATCATCATTGCGCAGTTGCTCAGCATGTTTTCAGAGGCGCAACTGCCTCCTGCTGAATATCGCAGAATGGCGCATTTTCTGACTTGTGCTGGCACAACCCTATTGCGCATTGCGCAACACATTTAAATATCCAGCCCAAAGTGTTTTTGCTTTACAAGTAGTGATAATTTGATAAATAATGGGGTTGACAGACACTGTCCCTTAAACATCACATGCCAACTGCTGCAGCTACATTAAACGTTCCTTAAATTAGTATGAGGTGAGGAAACCACTTTTTTTATTTATGTGACTGAAATACAGATTTTATTGACATATCAGCTGCAAAAATGCATCATCTTAGAAAGCTGTATATATTACTTCAATTTGCCAACAAGAATGTTGGTATATGTATGCATTATCTTAGAAAATTGCATGCATTTTTTGCCAGCAACAATGACTAGCATATTTTTTTATTCAAATGTCTTGACTGACTACGTTGTGACATAATATGTTTTGCAACAGTTCCACATGCTGCTGCTGCTGCAGTACCTTGGCTTGACTTTGTTATAAAAGCTTTCTTTTAAACATAGCAACTTTTGATTTACTCATTTAAAACAGAAAGCAGCAAATAGCTGAGATTAGGTAAGATCAGTTATTTTTTCTTATAATTTATGAATATATAAAACTGAGTACATAAATGGTTAATGTGCCTCTTTCTTTCACTAAGTAACTATGATGCAGCTGCAGCAGGAAAACTTTTAACATATAGATGGGTGGGTGGGCCTGTTGCATACTAAGTTGCTGGCTTTAGCAAACAGAAGAAACCATAGATAAACCTAGTTGTATTCCTATCAATGTCACACATGATAATTTCTTTCCTCCTTGTAGTGAACAGTTTTTCCTTTACATGTATTTATTACTATCTTCATTACTGGCAGCACAATTGAAAAATACTGTTCGAGTTCTAAAAAGTTCTAAGAAAGATTAGAACCCTAGAACTTTTTTGAAAGTTCTACACTAGAACTAGAACCCAGAACTTCAGAGGGTTCTGACAACCCTATTCTGTTACTAAAACCATAGAATCCCCTGCAGCTGACATCAGAGCAGTGGGCAGCAGTGGGAGATTCAATAAGGTGCAGTGCATGTTAGAGTTTATGAGCTGTGATCTTTTGCTTGCTGGCCCTGCTGTCTTCCCTGAGCTATGCATAATCGCAGAGGACTGTACTTAGTCCCTGGAGAAAAAGAGACATGGAATACTTCTGATAGGACACTATAAAAGCTCTAAGATGCATTGCAGGCTGTTGAATCTCCCACTGCTGCCTACTGATCCAGTTCTGATGTCAGCTGCAGAGGATTCTGGGATTTGTAGTATAACAAGATGTCAGCCTAGAACTAAGCAAAATTAGTCAGATACAATCTACTACACTATAGTAAACAGTAAGTAAACCAATTTATTTGCACACAAAGTGTACGCTGGGACCAACCCAACACTTGGGAGTGGAGTCCTTTGTGCTAACTGTTCTACATTAAAGATCAAATGCAAAGCTTTAAAAAATGTACTACTTGCCCACCATGAGGACAACTAGGCCTCATTTGTTACAAATACAGTTCAGAAATTGCAATTACTCATGTATAAATGCTATTTAGTTTGCCTTTCTTTTTTGGTGGTTTCACTGAAATCCTTCAGACTTTTTCAACCAGCCATCAGAATCTTGGGTGAGTGCAGATGTCGTTCAAGCAACAATTATATAATTTTCCTCCAGATCTTGCCAGCTTAGTACATACAGTACATAAAGTTGTGAAAGGGCAAAAATCAGTCTTTGCTACCAGTTTTCTGATGGGGCTTTCATTAATGGACTTACTGTATACCAGTTGAACAAAATAAGTATGTGGCAAGTTTCCAAGGTTGATCACCAACTTTTGGAACACTTAAGAAACACCCCATCCCCTCCCCCCCAAAAAAAACACACTCTTAAAATGTAAATTTTGGTTTCCTGTGTTCCCTTTCTAGTCCTGAATGCACCACAACTCACCTATTAATATATTCTTCTCAAAGTCACTCCCTTTGCTGAGGTTCCATAGCACTCACAAAATCTGTACTGCTATCCTAGTACTGCTCCCAAAATGTGTAATCTCACAAAATGTACACCTCTACACTGTTCTTCATTGAAACTGTTCCAAAACATGCCCACACCACCTCTCCCAAGTTTCTTACTTTACCTTGCACCACCCTTATAAGCAACACATCCTGAAGTGTTACTTACCACTACCCCTCCTAAAATGTGCTCACAGAGTACATACAAAGTGTAGGGGAGGTATAGAAATACAGACTACACTGTTGCGGAGAGGTGCATGAAGTACAAATACACATTTGAGGTGCAGGGGCTCAAATACAAATTTTTGGGAGGGAGTGCAAAATTCTACGTACAAATTTTAGGAGGATCCAGAAACAGGTACATGTTTTGGGTGGTGCAGGATCAAAGTACAAATTCTGGGAGGGATATGGGAAGCATAGAATAAAAATTTTGGGAGGATTCTGGGGCAAGTACAATTTTGGGGAGGGATGCAGTGGTGTAAGTGCAAATTTCAGGATGGATGCAGGGGTACAAGTGCAAATTTGGGTGGTGCAAGTTCAAATTTCAGAAGGGTTGCAGGGATGTAAGTGCAAATGTTGGGATGGGTGTAAGCACAAATTTGGGGAGGGGTGCAAGCAGTGTATATTTGGGAGGAGTGCAGGGGAAATGTACACATATATGGTGGTGGGTATACCGTTAGAACAGTGTAGTAAGAACAGTGAAGTCATAACATCAACAGCTGCACAACAATGGCAAGTGCAGCGACAGGGTGTCGATGTTAACAGGTGTGTTATGTCAACAGGGATGGTATCAGGGAGGTGGGCAGGATGTGCAGTGGGTGGGATTGTGCTTGTAGTGGTTCAGGCATGGCTGTGGAATGATTGAAAGGTGGGCAGGATGTGCAGCGGGTGGGATTGTGCTTGTAGAGGTTCAGACATGGCTGTGGAATGATTGGGGAGGTGGGCAGGATATGCAGTGGGTGGGATTGTCATTGTAGTGGATCGGGCATGGTTGTTGGGTGGTTGTGCAGCTGGGTGAAATGCCCTTTTCTCCACTGTCTGTGTGATGTGGAGTTGGTTATCCTTAGTTCAGGGGTGCAAGGGGCACAGCCCCCTTCATTACTCCTTGTGTATTGCTGTTCAGTGATGTGGTGGTTTTTCGCTGTTTAATCATGCTGTTGTTTTGGGTGTCGCTCTGGTGCTGTCGATGTATTGGTGTTCGTTGTATTTCCCATCACTGCAGTTTGGTGAAACAAGGGTGGTGTGGGGTAAAGTACCAATTTTGAGAGAGGGATGCAGAAGATAGGCTTCATATTTGGATGAGTGTAGGTGTAAAAGTGCAAATCTTGAGAGAGGCGGAGTGCAGTAAAAGGTGCACATTTTGGAAAAGATGAATAAAGGTCTATCATAGCAGAAGACAGAGAAGAATTACATATCAGGAAGAGGTACAGGACATATCTGTAGGTAAATATTTTGGAAGAGTTACAAGGGCAGTGGTACAAATTATGTGAGGAGATCCATTAAAGAGTAAAATGCATAAGTATTGAGTGTGGTAGAACCTCAGCAAGTGGGTTGACTCAAATAGAATTGCAATTAGATTAGTCAGTTAGCAAAATGGAAAAAAAATGACATGACCTGATGACGTTTGGGCACCCTTTCTCTTGTGTCTTATTGTCCCCCAAAGTTTTACTGATTAGTCCATAAAAGTTACTAGATATTTAAATCATACATAAAACACTGTTTGAAGTGACAACAGATTTTTGCTATTTAATAATCTGATATTCCGTGCATATACCAAGCTGCTAGGACCTAGAGGAAAAAGATGCCATTCTTGCTTAAATGACATCATCACCCACACAAGATTTTGCCAGCTGGTCTAAAAAAGTCTGAGGGCCTTTCTGTGAAGCCATCAAATTAAGGAAGCAATAAAATAGCATTTATATGTAAGAAATTGCAACTCCTGCAGTTTGTAATATATAAGGACTAGCTGTCCTTGTATCTTGAAAAAGAGCTGCATTTTAAAATATGTTTGCATTTGATCTGTAAGTTTTACCTTAATTAAGATCAGAGTAAAGCCCACTGTGAAGTGTGTATATGTGTGTATATGTGTGTGTGTGTGTGTGTGTGTGCATATGTGCATGCGCGCATGCATGTGTGTATGTGTTGGACCTGTTGGACTTAAGAGTCCCTGCCCTGGTTATTATTCTCTTTTACATTTTCTGTAATCCTTTTTAAGTAGTTATGTTGTGTAAATGAGGGATATGTAATGGGTGCTTATGAGATACGCTATTTGTCTTCATGAGTGGGCAGTGACCTCTTGACCTTCAGGAGAGGTGAAGCCATGAGTGAGGTTAAAAGAGGTCACTGCCCACAAATGAAGATAAATGCCTTCGGCCAGAAATTCAAACTGCACCATTCTGTGGCGCAAGCCCTTACACTGCTCAAAAACATTGCGCAGGGGTGTGGCCAGGCGATATTCAGCAGAGATTGCGCTATTGAGCAACTTCTTTGAATATCACCCTAACCACAGGCACTGTGCATGCGCCAGTGGAACTTGCACCACCGCAAGTGGTCAGAGTGGAGCATTCAGATGCAGTGGCGCAAGTTCCATTGCACCATGCGCAAACCTGAGATATTCAAAAGGTGACAAGCAAATGGGGCCATAATTTATGCAAGGCGCATGGGGTCCATTTGCATCTAATTACGGCCCCCTTTGCATGCAATTAGCATGCAGATGCACCAATCCCTGACAACATGCACCTGGTGCCCTGCCAGGCAGCAGGCGTCGGGGAGCAACGCCCCCTGCAGCCCGATCGTGGGCATGATAGTATTCCCCCTCGATTAGCCCGATCGTGGGCACAACATTATTCCCCCATTAGCCGATCGTGGGTAGAGCGGTATATCCCCGAGCAGCCGATCACTGGCATACAGTCAAACCCCTCCCCAGGTCCAATATCCCTGGTGGTCCAGTGGACGTGAGAAGCCAATCACGGACAGACTGATCAAACCCCTCCCCAAAATCCAATATCCCTGAGTGATCTGGTGGCTTCCATTCCACTCCCACCGGAGCCCACCACCCGCTCCCCCCTGCATATCACATATATCTGGACTGCCTTATCACGGTTGAGCTGCGCTCATTGGCTCTTGCTCTGAACAATGGGCATGCAGCCCTACAGCTGTCAGTCGGGGCGGCGGGCGGCAGAGGCGGGTGGGTGCTGCCCAACCGCCAGCTGACGGGGGTGGGGTGGTGGGGCCCCGTGGTGGGAGGGGGGGGGCTACTAGATCACCAGGGATATTGGACTTTGGGGAGGGTTTGACTGTATGCCAGCGATCGGGCTTCTCGCGTCCACTGGACCACCAGGGATATTGGACTTTGGGGAGGGATGTCTGATGCCACGATAGGGCTGCTCGGGGACATACTGTTCTGCCCATGATCGGGCTAATGAGGGGGACATACCCTTCTGTCCACGATCGGGCTAATGGGGGGGAATAACGTTATGCCTGCGATCGGGCTAATGGGGCGGCACTTCAGCCCACGATCGGGGCATGGGGGGCACCACCGCGAACGAGTGGAGGGCCACCCACAGGTGGCAGCTGCTGTGTTGCACCCTGCATTGCGTCAGCTCACCTGAGGTGGCCCTCGACTTGATCTCTTTTTTTTGGTAAGAGTTGTGCAGGCGCGTAGAGGGGTTGCACCTGCATAACTCTGTACGGCCCGGCTGAATATTGGGCTGTTTGTGCAGTATGGTTCCTCCCCTTGGTTGCACATGCCTTCATTAGCATTGTGCTGTTGCTAAGCATGATTTGGGGGGTGCAACTGCCTCCTGCTGAATATCGCAGAATGGCGCATTTTGGACTTGCGCAGGCGCAACCCTATTGCACATGGCTCAACTTTTTTGAATATCTGGGCCCATATCTTACAAGTGCCCATCACACATCCTGTTTATACAATATACAGTAGCATTGTAAGTTAACAGTAATTTATTTAAAAGTAAAAGTTTCCCATTTTGATCTCGTGGTTAGTTTTACAAGTTCAGAGTTATAGAAGTATAGTTGACAAGTTTCTAAGTTACAGTGTCCATGGGGCTGTTCCCATTGTACACTGTACAGTGGGAACTTAAATGTGACTGGCTCTTAGTAAAAGGGGTGTTTCAGTGTGTTTGTGCACATGCACAAATTTAATTTCCGTCCGGCCATTGTCCAAAGAAGGCATAGGGCTCCCAGGTCCAGGAAGAAGGAAAACATTTAGTGGAGGGAACTACATGACTTATGGTGTGGAGTTGCAATGGTAGCGCAGTCAGAGATTTGGACTTGTGGCCCTATTAAGACTTGTGCAGTACTTGAAGTTGATGATGCAAAGGGATTTATGGGTGGGTTGAGTTTTCCAATATTGGTATCAGCAAGCTTGTATTTCACTTAGTTTTCATTCTAAGCTGAATTGGTTATTTTTTTTATCAGTGGTTACGCTGGGAGATTTGAAGCGCTGGCAGCTGCCACGTGTTGTTAAAGGTTGCTCACACTGGCAGGAGTGCACAGTGGCTAGGCATAGGTGGTAGAAAAGGTTCTATCTGACAAAACCAACTAGCTAGA
This sequence comes from Neoceratodus forsteri, assembly GCA_016271365.2. Lineage (NCBI taxonomy): Eukaryota > Metazoa > Chordata > Ceratodontiformes > Ceratodontidae > Neoceratodus > Neoceratodus forsteri. Next base: position 928,054,741 of record CM028130.1, on the reverse strand, counting down.
TAAAGTTTATGATGTACCCTGCAGTGAAGATAAAAAAAAAAAATCGATCTAGCTAGTTGGTGTTCTGTTCTATAGATAGCATTTTTGTGTAGTGTAAAAAAACATTAATGTATATTCTATACATATACTGTATGATGGGAAAACCCAATACAAAACATAGCACCAAGACCACAGAAATGTTTCCATTATTGTTTCCCTTTTTTTCCCTGAGATTATTTTGGGATGAAAAGGGTTTAAGTGAAGTCAATGAATTTCAGTTCGGGCCAACCTCCAGTGCTCTCACCAGATTACCAACATAAATATCAAGTATAATAAAACACCTTTATACAGAATCAGTATGCTTTAAATCACATGGGGGGCTACCATTTCTTAAGTCATGATTGCTGTTTTCTTGATGTTGTTTACCTTTTACAATTTAATGTATTTTTCTGATACTTGAAAGATTAAGGTTGACAGAAAAATGGGGAACATGTGGCTCTTTCACAGAGCTTTAAAAGCAAAGAAGCTGACCAGGGATTCTAATTTTACTAATCCTGCTGGATATTTTTTCTAACAATGCCACCTCATTTTGGTTATAAAGGAAAAAATGATATACAAGCAAGAAATAAAGGGGGAATGAAAGATCATGCTTGCCCTTCTGCAGTGCAGTCACTACATTCTAAGCTTGGTAATAACACAGCGCATTTTCAGGCGGTGAAAATAAATCTTGAAATCTTATCCTTTCAGTAAGGCTTTTGACACTGTCGTGCATTGGAGCTTCTAGTCAAGATACACCAGTGTGGAATACAGAATGCATACACAAGGTGGATTGCTAACTCGCAGGGGGGCGGTGGAAACAGAGGACCGTGGTGGGAGGGCACGACTAGTGAAAAGTGTTACTAAACATCATCCCTCTTGGACTGGTGATGGGGCCATGGCTTGTGACATTTTAGTCAACGAGCTGGAAGCTGGAGTCAATAGTAGACTGCATAGGTTGTTGATACTATAATAGATTGCAGGAGCATCTCAAACAAATCACCGCCCTCCCTTCAGTTGTGCATGAGGTACTCTTATTACTGCAAGAGTACCTCACGTGCTGAGCCACTGTAATGGGCTTCTTGCTAACCGCTCGTGCCATCAGCATTTTAAATAAAAAAAGATTCTTTTATTTAATATAGTTAGCGATCTGTAGTAATTTTATGGGTCCATATGGAGGGCGTCTTAGGGATTAAGGAGAGTTGTTGCTTGCTCTCTTAGGACCATAGAACTGCTTACCTTCAGTATGCAGTCCTCTGGTCCTGAGAACATATGAGGTGACATTCTTATATCCATAAGAGGCCCGCCAAATGGACCCATAAATGTACAAACTGGCAAGGGAGGATGGACCCTCTTGAAGATGGAGATGAACTCCAGGAGCTGGGTGATTGGTTGGACTCCTGGGACCAGATTTCTTAAACCAAGTGCAGTACCCTGGTCAGTCCTTGTGGCCACACTGTGTGGCACCACAGGTGCACCATTTTCAAATGCCAGAACTGCACCAAATGTTCAAATATTGGGTGTAGTTGCTGCACTTGAAATTGGTTTACAGCAGCTTGTGGATAAGATTGGCTGAAAGCTGCTTCTAGAGGCACACATGAGGCCCCAGAATGGACACATGCGATACCACAGAAGTGTATCCAATGGGTGGTTAATTGACACAAGGTATAGAATATCTGACTTTTTGCTTCAAGTCTGGCATGGCATATTTCCAATGCACCCAGGATTTGCAGCAAAAATGAGCTTTGAAAATTAATTTCCTGAAGACTTAAATTGCATTTACATGGCCTCACTGATCGCTCCAGCAGACTGCTCCAGTTCTGACTCCACCTTGTGTGCCAATGCACGTTTATGTGACCCCCCTCTCAGCACTGCTGCATGCTGTGTTGAGAAGAGCTGTGAGCACAGAGGATGGGGGGGGGGTTCAGTGACATCAGCAGCAATCTGTCAGATGATGGGTGGACTACAGACATCACTCATTTAGCACCCCCTTCCCCGCAAAATAATAGATTTCCATCCTGCTTACCTTTCTGTAAATAATTGCAACTTCTACCTCAACATTTATGCATGAACAGTGTTTTTAAAAATGATGGCATCTCCTTGCTTGCAACTGGACTGCTTTTTCGGCAACATAGACTATACCTGGGTTTAACAAAAACATGCGAGTTAGTAGTACCTGCTGTGGCGGTGTGTTCAAAATTATTCTTTTTTCATCAAAAACAAACAATCTCAGAGACTGAGGCCAAGAGCAATGACTAGATATGGGGTGACTAGAGGGAGAGCCAAGACTAGGAGACAGATTGTGAAATTTTCTGTCCTAATTCCCATCCCCATCTGGAAGCCCTGAGATGTGGACATTTGAGGCAGCCAGGTGACTCTTGCGAGGACAGTATAATGTAATGCCAGGTCAGTAATTAATAATACTGATGAATTGAGGGAGTTGATATTGACCACCGACACCAACCTGGCTGGTATGACCCAAACTTGGTTGGGGGACAATGCCAGTATTTACATCTCAGAATTTGTCTCCCCTTGGGGTTTTCAGTCACACATAACCCTTGCAAGAAGCATGGGGCACTGGTGTGGCCATTATTTGTTGATCTGTCCTGAAGGCTATAGCAATCTTGGGGGCTGACCCATGTATGCTTGAGTGTGTACTGTAGCTGTAGTGTGTGATGGCAGAGTTAAGTGTAATATCCTTTTAGTTTACCACCCTCCTAGTGGTGGTGGTGGTGGGGTCATGAATGTTTGGAGAAATTCCTTGACTTGGTGTTGGACGAGCTGTTGTAGTACCCAAGACTTTTGGTACTCAGGAATTTCAACTGCTAGGTCGGCTGAGAAGAAAAGCAAGCTTAACTCACTGAGATTTAATTACTTTTCTTATAACTGTAACCAGATCATCGTGGATGTTACAGTTACTGCCCCTGCCTTGTGGCTCAAACAAGGCTGAGGGGCCTAGGTTCTGATTTTCATGACTGGGGGGTTTGAATCTAGGTCCTCTAAGTTTAGCGTGGTGCCTCTACCCACAGTAAAATTTAAGTGGGCCTGGTGTCAGACTGGTACAACCCTCTGGGATGCAGTATCTCCTCATCTCCCCACAGTGTCCCCTACACATGGAAAATCACAGTACAACCTTAAATTCAACAAAATGCAATTAGTAACTTACCATTAATAATATGCTTACAGGACAATGTGAAATATCAGTAAAATATTTATTGGGGAATATTCACAAGGGATAGGGAACTCAAAGCAGAACTGTCTTTGGCAGAAACTTGTTAACTCTGGTTGCAGGACCAAAATTATGTGCTCAGTAGGTTTGGCCAGTAAAACACTTTAAAACAGCAGTAAACTTAACAGTAACAATAATTGTAACAGTAATAGTGACAATACAGTGCTATTACAGTGCCCCCACTAGGCAAGACAGCAGTATATAGTACTGTAACTCTTTTAGTATTACCAGCTCACCTGTACTGGAGGCACTACCCACTGGTGCCAGTTTAACCCTTAAACCATAAAGGGAGCTCCCTGTGCTTCAGTGGGTACCTAGGAATGTTGCAGGCCTGGTGACGTTGCAACTGTTTGGCTGGTGGTGGTGCAGTTTAAAACAGAACAGTTAAACCCAAAAGCTCACAGGCCATGCAATTGCTTCAGTCACAAACCACCAAATTAAGTACTTGTAGCTTCTGACCCATTGACCAAATCTGGAGATTTGCTGGTAAAACTTTGTTCAAATTTTCCTAGTTGCAGGGCATGCACTGAGAGTACTCACAGTTCTGAGGCTGATGGTGCTGTTGTGCAGTTGGGGTGCAGCTAGAAGATGCACTTCTCAGGTACCTCTGGATATAGATCAGGCTCTCTGTGCCCATAGTTGTCTGAACTTCTCTGTCTCTTCCCTCTTCCTTCTCCACAGAAAAAGTCTAAGGAGCAGGGGCCACCCCCCAACACACACACACACACACACACACATGTCTAGATTTCTGGACCCTAGTGTGGTGTGCAAGCTAGTACCTGGCAGTAGTACTAAGCAGCCCTCTTCCCAGAATGTCTGCAGGATTGATGCAGAAATTTCTATTACAGTTTCTGGTGCCCACAGGCTTATAGCTAGAACACCCTTACTGGATCAGCAAGCTCTTGTCTCCTGTCACAGAAAAAAACATTAACAGTCTCTTTCTCCAAAAGGTGTTGTATTGACCCAATCAAGAGTGAAAAAGAGTGCAAAAAACTTCGAAATCTTCCTGACCAAGTGACTGTGGAAGTCACAGTAGGCTTCCTCTGATAGCTTGGGTCAATAGCCCCAAGCCCTCCTCTATCTGGGAGAGCTAATGGCCGACTGCTTTCCAGCTCAAAGAGAGCTTAGCAGCTAATCTCTCATGGCCTTTCCCTGCATCTTCTACCAGCACAGAAAAGCGGAGATCAAAGAGCATGATGTCATATTGCAAACAAATCGTACTGAAAATACGTAAGCAATAAAACACAACAGGGTGTGGATGATAGAGTGATCACTGCATGCCCAGGGGCCTAATGAGGTTGAGTTATTTATTGCCCCTGGAAGTGTGGTGATCACACTACCACCCTCACCCTGGAGTGTCTTATTGCACTTATAAAATGGGTTTTAATTTTACAAGAATTTTTTTTTTATTAAGATACACATTTTTAAACTTGAAAAACTGTGACTGAATGTATTTTACCTAAAATAGTCCATCCATTCCTGGGACTACATTGAATTAACTGCTTTGCTTTAGGTCATTTGACCTCATGCAGATTCCGTAGTTGCAAGTTGTTTTTTTAGTCTGGTAGTTTATTTTACTGTTGACTATAGTTGCTGAGTATGGTGACCAGTTTCTGTGGCATTCCCTGCTGTCCCCTGCCCAACGGCCAATAAGCTCATTTCAGTCAGCCCACTCATTTCTAACTGTCTGCCTGTCCATCCGTCCATTGAATCCTACCTGCCACCTGCCCACCAATTCATTTGTAATGGCCACCAGACTGCTCATTCACTCCCACCCTCACTCCATGGTGGAGTTTACAGTTTCTTTCATGTGAGTGGAGCAAGTGAAGTACACTGCAATCTGGAACAGTGGACCGAATCGGCAGGGAGACAGTTGGAAACTTGACAAGTGTCTCTTAAAAAAATTCTATTTATTTCTGTTTCTGGGGATCAATATGATATGTTGGGGGAATCGGAACACATATCTAAAGACTGCCAATGGTCCAAGTGGAGAGATGGGCCATAGTTCATGACAGCAGTGAAAAAAATAAATATAAAACATAAAATAACAAAAATAAATATTACTCCAAGTACCGAGTAGAATGTTGTGGGCATGGCTGTGATAGTGTGGTGAAGTTGTGCAGGGAACACATTACTGGTGATTTTTCCACGTGTTGCTTTCCGGTTTAGGGATTGTTGGTTCAGTGAATGAGACCAAAAATTGCTCCCAAAGTTTTTCTTAAAATTTGGTTTGTGCAGTGATTTGTGATAAGGCTAAACACCAGGATGACCATGGGTGGTACTGACATGTGACTGGTTGTAGCCACTCAGAATCTGAAGATCTCACTGCCCATCTGATAGATATTCATAATAAACAGCATCTAGGTGGAATTCTTCCTGTAAGATAGTAAATACTGTACTTCTGTGTGTTTCCTCAGAGTGACGGTTTTATTACCCTTGGTGATAGTTGGAGAAGTCAGGCTCAACTGATTAAGTATCTGTTGTTTCACAGGCTTAATGGTCTTGGCCTTAACCAAGTAATGTCTTGGCTTGAACCTCCACTGTAGCCATTGACCTGCATAGATTATTTTTACAATTACTGTAAGCAGTCCAGGGCAAAGGAGTCCAGGTAAGTCCCCACACTATTTTTTCTGGGGGGGTTCATACATTTTTTCTGAGTTTTGTAGCTGTACTACTGGTATGTGACCAACTTCAGAATCAAATAGTTAAAGCATCAATGCACCACCCAATGTTGCTCAAAAAAGCCTGACAATCATTTAAAGTTATAACATTTTCTTATTCACTTCCTGTTTTCATTCTATCATTTTAAAAGGGGATTCCTGATCTCATTATTCAGCCAAATTATGATTAGCTTGACCAGCAATGGCAAGGTGCCCCCCATAGGTCAAGTTCTCTACATTTTCAGTTTTAACATGCCACTATGAGCTGAGGTCCCATTGCTTTCTCTGTTTGTTGTGTGTTGTGCCCAATCCCCTGTCGGCTACAGCTGCCCCCCCAAAAAAACAGTGGGTTGGCACACTGGGAGCCCACCCCAGTGTGCCAAATGGCCCTGTAAGAAAAAAACCATCCTGCAATCTATTTTTTTTCTACCTGTAAAAAAAAAAAAAGGTCCCTCACCTCCCTCCCACAACCCGTTTCCACCCACTGCGCACCCACCTCCCCACACCCTCACCCCATACTTACTCCTCTGGAGGCTGGCGGATGATCTTTGGTGGACCAGGAACACGTTTGCACTCTTCAAAGCCAACCGTGAACTGAAGAAATGCCAATAAGCTGTACAATGGCATAAATAGGGTTTTTTCAAGTTTGATGCATATCTCAGGCATTTTTTGGAATTTTGTTACCAAATTCTGAACATGGAGTTTTTGGGACCCCTCCTCATGAATTATGCCACTGTCATGGTGTTATTCGGTCCCGAAAGGTGATTTTGTGGTCACTGTGCGGATCACCTTTCGGGACTTAGTAATGAAATGACAGTGCCAGTGTTCATGAGGTGGGCTCTCAAAATGTATATGTTGCCAATTTGGTGGGAAAAATAAAAAAAAAATGACTTTCATGAGCTTGCATTGCGCAGTTGCTACTCATGCTCGTAACTTCATGAATTTGCAATATTTTCACACCAGATTTTCAGCATTGCCATTTTTCTGTACCTCCTTATGAACAGTATAGCTGTCATTTTTCACATCCCGGCTGAAATGTGTATTTGCACTTCCGGCGCAGAATAGCACGGTCGCTATGGGAAATCACTGTTTGGGATGCATGAAGAAAATCACAGTGGCACTGTTCATTAGCAGAGGACCTAAAATGTCTATGTTGAAAATTTGGTGATGAAAGTCCATAAAATGAGTGTGTTACGAGTGTGTGTTGCGCAGTTTTCATGCACGGTCATAACTGCGCACATTTGTAATATGTTCACTCCAGGTTTTCAACATTGCCATTTTCCCGCACCTCCTTATGAACAGTACAGCTGTCATTTTTCACATCCTGGCCGAAATATGTTTTTGCACTTCTGGAGCAGAATAGTGTGTTTGCTGTAGGAAATCACTGTTCAGGACACATTAAGAAAATTACAGTGGCACTGTTCATGAACAGAGGTCCTACAATGCCTATGTTGAACATTTGGTAATGAACGCCCATGAAATGACTGTGTAACATGCATGCATTGTGCAGTTTCCACGTATGCTCGGATGTGCGAGCATTTTTAATATTCCCACTACAGATTTTCAACATTGCCATCTCTTCACACCTCCCTATGGATGATACAGCTGTCATTCTTCACATCCTGCCCGATCTGTGTTTTCGTACATGTGGAGCAGAATGGCACTGTCGCTGTTGGAAGTCAATGTTCAGGACACAATGACATAATCACACTGCCACTCTTCCTGAGAAGAGGTCCCACATGCTTTCATGAGGTGGGGTCACAAACAGGCCATGTTGAAAATTTGTAGTGTAAATAGCAACAAATGCCCGAAGGGTTAGGGTTTCTTTTTTTTATCACTACTCTGTTTCTTCCTGCTCCATGCGGCCCCCATCTGACTGACTCCCCCAGCTCCATGCCCTGGAATTACCGGGGCTTACCTTATGCCTGGTCCGGGAGTGGTGCCTGCAGAGAGTCGGTCGCCATCCTGCCACTGGCTGCCTTTTTTCCATTTTTCTCCCTTCATTTCCTGAGGACCCCAGGAGAAGGACGCATGTGTGTGGAGGCACGCATGTGCCTCACAGCCCAGGTAACAGCCCTCCTTCACCCACCCATTGGCCTATCGCCAGCACCCTCACTTGTGCAGCCCCTGGGCCTCCACCAGGGGTTAGCCGTGAGCAAGGGTTGCCACCCCACCTCCCCAGAGAGGAGATCTGCCTTGAGGCCACTCCATCCTGCTCCACCCACTCCCCCCTGCCGACCTCAGATGACCCAGGCTCGGTCCCGAACCCGGGTCACCAGCGTGCCGCGAGGTGAGACGTCCAATGGCTCAGCCCTCTGCACCACCGGGCCGGAGGGGTTAGGCTTTCTAAGCATAATGTCCTACCCTGTACACAGACTGAAAGGCATCGGGGTGTGCCTTTGGATTGCCGACTGTACTGCTCATGCCATCTCACCCCACCTCCAGCCACTGACAGGCATCGAGGTGTACCTTGGACACTTCGGCCCCAGACTTCACCCCATTCTTCTATGCTGCACCCATCTCAGATATATGTCCTTATGGAATGGGTGACAATAAAACCAAACACCCTAAGGCACATCTGAACACATGTCGGTGTCTGCAGAATAGGGTGAGGTGATATGGCATGACCGTCATGGGCGATGACCCAAACACTTACCCCAATGCCTGTCCGTCTCTACAGGATGGAGGTTGGGTTGGTGTGAACTTCAATACTTCACTTCCATTCCTATTCTGCATCTGTCTAACTTGTACATTTACAGTGCTAATACCAGCAAGCAAAAATTTGGCATTGACAAATGCTTGTTTATACTGTTGCTGGCCCATAAGAGGTTCACAGGTGGTCAGTGACAAGTTTGTTAAATAGGAGAAGGCCACACCCCTCCTGTTCATTAAATCATTAAGGGCATAGCAAGCTTAACTCTGGCTAATTCACTGCAATGTAATCACTTTTCATACACATATTTTTTAAAATTTAGCAGGGGTGCTGCTGGTGTGTGGCTAACGTCAGAATCAAGCAGTTAACAGTACCAGTTCCCCCTCAAGAGCTGCTCGAAAGAACCTGCAAATCATTTAAAGAAATTATATTTCTTATTTACTTTCTGTCTTCATTCCATCTTTTTAAAATGGGATTGATGGTCTCATCATTTGGCTGAAGCATAATTTGCTTGACCACTGACAGCAAGGTGACCCCCTCATAGGTCAGGTTCCCTCACTTTCAGTTTTGACATGCCAATAGGAGCTGAAGTCAAATTGCTTTTTCTATTGGTCTTTTGTGGAAACCACTGTCTGGCCGCATTCTTTATACACTGCGTTGTGGCCCATTGGAGGCTTACAGGTGGCCAGTGGGAAGTCTGGGAACTACTGTATGAGTTTGTCCTTAAAAGTTTTATTGATTTCTATATTCATAAACTGTAGCAAATCTGTACATAATGCAGGCACAAAATCTGGAACAATATTATGCCACCTAAATGACTATTTGACCTGCTCTGTTGTGGAGCCCATGAACAAATCAAGGAGTAGAAGAATGCATTGCCCATCTGGTAGTTTAAGCCTCTGCTTAACTACATTAATGTAAGGGACAGTGACAGCCTCAGTGTATTATATGGTTGTGTTTGAGCTGGCATAATGGTTTTCTGTTTGAGTCACATGCCAGTCTGCTGAAAACTCTGAAAGCTGTGTGGCACGGGTCAGTTGTACCCTGGTAAATGATATGGGGGGAGTTAGTAGCCAGACAATGTACAGTGGAGCACTTCTGTGACTTTACACCAAGCCTTGTGACCGCCACTTGCTTTTTCCTCACAGTGTCCATTGCCCACTTTGAATGGGGTATAGAGTTTACCCCATTTCATCCAGGTTCAGTCAAGCTCCAGTGGTATGAGCTCCTGGTTGACTGCTAATTCTCTGCAGAAACAGTGTTTAAAATTGTGACACCTCCCCCCACTACTTTACATAGTTAGCTACCCTGGTACCCTTGACTGGGCATAGAATATTTCGGAAACACACTTAGACAATTGGTACCATCCCTAGCTTTGAGAATGTATACCAGGCTCATTACTTCTAGAGGTCAAAAGGAGTGGAGGTATACAAACACAAATTATTATGACCCATAAGGTATTTACAAACAACCAGGTCCTGCGGAGAGAGCATTTTGCTAGGGCTGTGCTAGACCTATGTCTCTGGAGGGGTAGTAAATCCACACACACAGGAGGCAATAACGTAAATGTCCAAACCAGAGTTGGGGTTCTGGAGTGTCACTTTATTCCAAAAGATGTTCTCTAAAGCAAGGGTGGACCCCCAAGGTTTACAAATCATGACACAAGGAACTGGCAGAACAACAAAATGACTATATCTGATGGAAACTCTACTTATTCCCATATTTCATAGGACACTGTACTTCTTGCACTGGCATTCCCATATGGAATAAGACTTTTAAACAATTTCTAAGTGGCACTGGCCACAACTGAACATGTCTTCTAGTGGCACTGGCCACAACTGAACACACATTTCCCATATGGCATAGGACTTTTACATTTCTTCAGTTGCACTGGCGTCAAACTGGAAATACGTCTAGTGACACTGGCCACAACCATGCATACATAAGGCTAATAACTAGCACAACCCACTTCAGGGGGTAAAATCCTCTTCAGACATTGGCCACTATGTCTAAAGTAACCAGACACCCTTATGGAACCTGTAGTCCTGAGCTGGTTACCACAGATGGGAGGCTGCACACCCTTTGCTCCCAAATCCCAAATAAGAACTGCCAAAACTACCTACTATACAGCTGAATTGGATGCCTCCTACAATAACCCATCCAGACTCTGGGGTACAATAAAAGGACTTCTGGGCCAAAATTCTACTCCTGCCTTAACCACCAAACTGCTACTAAATGATACAGAAATTACAGGTAAACAAGAAATCTTAAATACTTCAATGTTCACTTCACCACTGCTGGCCTAGCATTTGACTCATCACCTGCAAATATCCTGAGATCTTCCTTGAACCTGCAAACTACTGTGGGTCAAATGGCCACTTCAACTTTTCCTTCATCCCAATATCCGTGAAAGAAGTGGAAGATCTCCTCTCTAACTTAGACACCACTAAGAGTGCAGGTGCAGACTCCCTGGATCCCTATTTCCTGAAAATTGCTTCGCATGTCTTATCTGCCCCTCACTCATCTCTTCAATCTTTCCTAACTACTGGATCCATTCCATCTACTTGAAAACAGCTCAAGTAGTTCCACTACTCAAATCTGGTGATACTAGGGATCTCAACAATTACAGACCTATCTCCATCCTACCAGTACTATCTAAGATGCTCGAAAAACTAGTAAACTCTCAGTTAAGGGACTATCTGGATAACAATAACCTTCTAAATTCTGCACAATCTGGATTTAGATCAAAGCATAGCACCATTACTGCCTTAGCCAAGGTAACCAACGATTGGCAGACTAACTTGGACAAGAAAAATTTTACCTGTGCTGTGTTTCTGGATTTGAGTAAAGCCTTTGACACAGTGGATCATGACTTATTAATCACTCCCTTAACTCAATAGGCCTGGATTCCTATCACTCAACTGGTTTAAGGATTACCTTTCAGATAGGTCACAACTGGTTAGAAATGGAAATTACCTATCCACCTCAAAACCACTGCTAAGGGCGTACCACAGGCTCTATTCTTGGCCTATCCTCTTTGCTATTTATATAAACAATATTGATGCCAACCTCACTCAATCTAACATTCATCTGTTTGCTGATGATACTGTATTATATGTCAGCAATCCCTCACCTTCCAAAGCCTGTGAACTGTTACAATCCGAATTCTCCATTCTGCAGCACAATCTACTTGACAAAAAACTACTTCTAAATGCAAAAAAAACAAAAGCTATGTTCTTTGCCACAAAGAGTTGCACTACCACTACCCCAGCATCCAACACCCTACATTTATCCACCTTACTTGGAGAGAAACTTGAATTTGTTGATAACTTCAAATACCTTGGAGTCTAGATAGATAACAGGCTTGACTATTCTGTCCATATTGAAGAGCTACTGAAAAAGCTAAGACAGAGGCTCGGACTATTTTTTAGAATAAAACATTACCTAAACAGTGATTCCAAAAAAAGGTTAATTCAGGCCTCATTCCTATCCCTCATTGATTATGCTGATTTTCTCTACTGCCATTGTTCAAGTCATCTCTTACATAAACTGGACACCCTGTATCACAGGTCCATAAGATTTATTACTGACCTTCCCTCCAGCACCCATCATTGCTCCCTTTATATGGCAGTCAACTGGACATCATTGCAACACAGAAGAAATAGGAATGCTGTTATCTGGATATTCAAAGCGTTAACAGGCAAACTACCGACCTATATCACTGATTGCTTTACCCAAATTACAACTAGGCCATACACCTTAAGGATCAGTAAACTCATCATATTAAAGGTCCCCAATGCCTGCACCCGGTATGGGAGGGCTGCTTTCAGCTATTCCTTAGCAGTTGCATGGAACTCTCTCAAAAATCCATGAAGCTAGATAGCCTACTACCTCTGGCATCCTTCAAAAGATTGTTCTCCGTCCTTTTCCAGAGCTCTGCAATTGCTTTTATAAAGCCTAATCCCTACCTATCTGACTCCACCTTCCTTTTTCCATCCATTATATTAATTCAATTTCTTTCTTCCGAGTCACCTATTATATTCTCATAAAACTAGTTAGACCATATTATCTTTATTTTATGCCTGCTATACCCTTTGTCCCCTTTTTCCTACAGGCTAAATGGTTCTACTGTTACTTGTATATATGTAAATTGTTGTATATAATCATTTCATGCCATTGTATTGCTATTTATTCTATTTCTTGTCAATGTAATAATACTTGTATCCTCATTTGTATGACCACTCAGGTCCATCTTGTAATTGAGCTTTGCTCAATGATGTTCGCCTGAATAAATAAAGATTTTGATTGATTGATTTTTGATTGAAATCCATACCCAGCCATTCTTTCAGACTTATAGCTTAAACATCTTGATCACACTTGGGTAAATGCATCATTGAATGAACTTTCACATCCAGCATTTAAGAAACACTAGCCTGGTAGTGAGAGAACTAAAGTCCTGAACAATGTGAATCAGTCATGCATCTGGACCCCACAATTGTCAGCCAACTTTAAACTGAAAACAGTCTCAAACTTCAGAACAAACAGGTGTATCTTTTCATTTTCATAAGAGAAAAGGAAAAGCACAGGTACTTTCTTTTGCAGCACAAGGTCAGATCTTACGGTTAGAAGATTACAGGCATCTTCAAATTGTCCTGGATCAAAAAAGGGATTGCCCCTAGGATCCATACACTAGCAGTCCTTTTCATCCTTCCATGGATGAAAATCAGGAGATCTTGCTGCAGACAACAGTTTCCACCACTTCTCTTGGCAGGCTGGAGAATACCAGGACTAGGGTGAGAAAACAGAGCCCACAGCTGAGCACTCCTCACTCTTCAAACTGCTGACACCACTGACTACTAACCAACTGACTCAAGATTCTGAAACCCCCCATTCATAGTCAGCTGTGGCTTATGCTGCTGCGAGAGTCTAAATGACCTCATCTCTCTCATCTCAGCTGAAGCCAAGTAAACAAGAGAATGAGTAGCTGAAAACCCCATTTAACTATTCACCAGCTGCCTTTCCCTACCTAGCACTGACACTGAAGGGATTCTAGTAACCCCAGGGACTGGGTGGTTATAAAATGATTTGAAATCCTCTGGCATCTTCCTAGTGACTTTGGACACCTTCCTCTTGCTGAACCCCATATGGTTCAAGAATATTCATGACTGTTGCCTAGGAAATTACAATGTCCCCCCATTTTCAGCAAGTTTGTGCAGGTGTGATGCTTTCACAATTCTGATCACAACTGCTATCAGCACACAACCGTTGACAACAGCCCCCTCTGCTTTAAGTGATTTAGTAATGTTTTAAAGGTTTTTTTCAATATAATCCAGCAACTTAACAGCAGAGGGAGGAATCCTTTGGCTTTGATGGGCAGTTCTCTTGCCAGTTGCATAGGATCTGGAATGTGTTTAAGGTTTTGGAGGTTGTCTCTCTTGAATTTGTGAACTGTGCTTTCATTATTTTTTTTCATAGTTTGAATCAAAATATCACACAGCATTAATGACGCCATGCTGACAGGAGTACTGCACAATCTTGAACTGTACCTCAGGGTAATATACAGAGTACAGAGTTATTTTTTTTGGGGAGCGATGAGGAAAAGCAGTGATAGCAGAGACCTCTTGAGTCACACTTTTTGCCATCATATGAGATATGCCAGGAGTCAGGCTCAAAATCTCAGCATCTATATTTCTTGACTGCAGAGTCGAGAAATCAGGTTTTACTGCTTCCGTCCAGGGGAATTCAGCCACCAAACTAGAGACACTGTGTTAGCCAAAGGTAAGAGGAAAATGATCCAGAAGGTAAATCTCACAGTGCTATCTGTGTAAGTCAGAAAAAAAGCTGAAAGTAGTATGAGATTTTTGACTGTGCCAGATCAGCTGATCAGCTGGTCCAAGTGTGCAAATTATTTTAGGAACATATCAACATATGAATCTGCCAGCAGAAACAGAGCACCTGGTCTATCAATGTTTGCTTGAGTGTACAGCTAGCACCCTAGATTGCAGTTGCCCCAAATCCCTCCCCATCTGTCATTCCTATGCTGGCCTCAGCCCCCCTCCACCCAGACCCTCCCTCTTACTTTGTCCCATGCCCTCTTAAAACTTCCTACTGTCTTGCATAATACCACTCCCTCTGGTAGAGTGTTCCATTTAGACTCCACCCTCTCCATGAAGTAGTGCCTCCTCATCTCCCTTCTAAATCTTCTGCCCTCCAATCTTAGTTTGTGCCCCCTTGTGTCCCTGCCCCTCCTCAATTTAAACATCCCTTCAGTGCTAGCTTTGTTTATCCCCTCATATACTTGAAGGTATGAATCATATCACCCCTATCCTCTTCTCCTCCAGTGTGTACATATTCAGCTCATTCAGCCTGTCCTCATAGGCCTTGCCCTCCATCCCCTGTAACATTTTTGTTGCCCTCCATTGCACACCTTCCAGTAATGTAATATCTCTCTTCAGATATGGCCACCAGTACTGCGCGCAGTACTCCAGGTGCGGCCTGACCAATGATCTGTAGAGGGACAGGATGACCTCCGTATGCCTGGATGAGAAACCCCTTGAGATACAGCCTAACATCCTGTTTGCCTTAGCTGCTGCTTTCCTGCATTGGGCAGAGCTGTTCATGCTCCCTGTTACCAACACCCCTAAGTTCTTCTCTTCTTCAGTGATCCCCAGCCTCACCCCTCCCACCCAATAGTCCCTCCTTGGGTTCTTTGCCCCAAATTGCATAACCTTGCACTTTTTCACATTGAATCCCAGCCGCTACTTCTCTGACTATACCTCTAGTTTGGGTAGGTCCCACTGTAGTTGTTCCCATCCATCCTTTTCATCCACTGCTGCCACCATTTTGATATAATCTGTGAACAGACTAACCCTGCTCCCAACTCCGTGTGCAATATCTGAGATAAAGAGCCCAAATAGCACTGGGCCCAGCACCGAGCCCTGCTGCACATCGCTTATCACAGGTCTAGGTGTCAAGAGCCTCCCCCCACTACCACTCATTGCAGCATCCCCTGCAACCAGTTCCTTATCCAGTTTGTCAGTTTCATCCCCAGCCCCACAACAGTCAGTTTTCCCACTGCCTCCCATGAGGCACTGAATCAAAGCCTTGCTGAAGTCCAAGTATAGGACATCTACAGCATGACCCATACCCAGCTGTCTTGTTACCCAGTTGTAATATTCTATTATATTGGTCTGACAAGATCTCCCTGAGATGAACCCATGCTGACGCCCATCCTAGAGGTCACTACCCTTGAGGAAAGACACCAGCCTCTCCTTCAGTATCTTCTCCATAAGTTTACTCACTATGGAAGTGAGAATGACAGGCCGATAATTTCCTGGCTCATCCCTAGGGCCACTCTTGTGTATGGGCACCACATGGGCTACTCTCCAGTCCTGAGGCACCTATCCCATGTCCAGGAAGGTGCTGAACAGGTTTGCCAGTGGCTCGGCCAACACCTCTGCCATCTCCCTCAGCACCCTGGGGTGGATGCCATCAGGACCTGGTGCTGTCCACCCTTAATGCCCTCAGACACTCTAGTACTCTACTCCCCTCGATCATTCCATCCGTCATCTCCCCGCCCCCACCCTCCCAGTCCATGGTGATAGTGGACCATCCTTCTCCTTCATGAAAACAGAGCAAATGTATTCATTTAGTACTTCCGCTATTTCCTCTCCCTTTTCCACCCACTCCCCTCCCCACTTTATCTTCACTATATGGTCTCTGCACTTCTTTTCCCTGACATATCTAAAAAAGTCCTTCTCCCCTCCTTTGATGCTCTCTGCTAACGTTTGCTCCCTGGAGGCCTTGGCTACTCTCACTCACTTGGTCACCGCCTTGAACAAACTCACATAAGCCTCCCTGTCCTCTTCCTTACTTCCTCGTTCTCCTGAACTTTTGGTACACAACTCTCTTCGCCCTCACCCCCTCCAACACTTCTCTGTTTAGCCAGCATGGTTTCCTGGCTCTGCACTTCTTGCTCCTAGTTCTGGTGCAAGCTTCTGTAGCCTCTGCTAGCCCAGTTTTAATAATTTCCCACTTTTGCTGTGCATCCATCTCTGGCCTAATATGCAGAAGTCCCCCTTGCAGTATTTCTTTCATCCTCCTGAAGTCTGCCCTCCTAAAATCCATCATCTTTTGATACTGTGCCTTCAGACTCCCTGCCCAACTTAAGAGTGAACCACACTCTTCAGTGGTCACTACCAGCTGGTGGGTCTTCTACCCTTATTTTCCTCACTGCCTCCCCATTTGACAGCACCAAGTCCAGCATGTTACCTAGTCGTGTTGGCCCACTTACCAGCTGTGTCAGGAGACCATCCTGGATCGCATCCAGGAGCACCTGCTCCCTTTCACTGGAGGTGGCAGGGGTGCTCCAGTCTACCCCCGGCAGATTGAAATCCCCCACAGTCACCACACTCCCCTCTCTACACACCCTCCTTATTTGCTCTGCTACCTCCCTGTCCAGTTCCACTGATTGGGCTGGTGCTCTGTGCACCACCCCCAGCCTCACTTTCTACCCTTGGAGTCAAGAAGCTGCATCCATAGTGCCTCTGTCCTCCCTTCCTCCCCCTCATCTCTCGTACATCTGATCCCTTCCCTCACATCGAGTGCTACCCTACCCCCCTCTCCCAACCCCACTCCCTCAGTCTTTCCTGTAAATTTTATACCTTGGGACTGCCAGATCCCAATCATGGTACTGGGTGGTCCAAGTCTCAGTCACTGCAGCGACATCCACTCTCCCCTCTGAAAGAAGCGCCTGAAGCTCTGCTGTTTTATTACCCAGGCTCCTCGCATTTAGGGAGACCACCTTCCAACCATTCCCATCCATCCCCCCATCAGCTCCTTGTTCTGCCCCCCCTCCTCTCCATGGTCCCCTCCCCTTACCCTCAGCATTATCACAGGGGGACAGTGCATTTTGCTCTCCAACCTGCTGACCTTGCATGCTCCCTCCCTGTGCTGCTTCACCATTGCCTTTACCCATAACTAGGGGGGTGAGCTCACTAGGCTCCCCTTTCTGGACCCCTTTCCTATCAGCAGCCCCCTTGCCACCTCCCCAGTTTAAATCCACCTTTGTTGATATATACTGTATATATACCCCTCTATTTCACGTTTTAGTACTCCCTTCCCCTCCCTGCTCAAATGTAGCCTGTCCCCTGCATATAGGTCACTATTGCCCCAGGTTCTGCCCCAGTCTGACACTAATCCATACTCCGTGGTGTGACACCAATCTCTCAGCCACTCATTGAATTCCTCTATCCTTTTTTCCTCACTGTACTTGCACATGGTGCCAGGAGTACCTCAGAGAACGCCATCAACCTCCCTACCTCCTCACACTGCCTACCCAAATCCTCGAACCTCCCCTTTATCACCTCTACAGTCTCCCCCGCCAAGTCTTTTGTACCCATGTGCATCACTATCTGAGGTTTCTTTCTTCCCTTCTGTGTGCACTTGAGAAGTACCTGCCCCGTCCCACCCTTCCCACGGTCAACCTGGGAATAACCTCAACCCAGATACAACTGTGCCTTTCTCCCTTTCAACCCCATCTGACCCCTTTTGGTATAGAATCCCCCAGCACTAGTCCCCCTTCTTCTTTTTCCCATACCCGCCTCCTGTTTTCCTGTCCACATTTCTAGAGTCCACACTGCCCTGCCCCTTATTACCTCTATCTGCACCATTTGTGACTCCTACAACTTCACCCGTTTCCACTGCTCCCTCTGCCTCTACCCTGCTCTTCCCTTCCCCTTCTTTCCTTACCAGCCTGACTCCTGTCCTCTCTCACCGATCTCCAACACCTCCACTAGCACCTCCAATGCCAGCACTGAACACCTCTTACTTGCTACCCTCAGAGTGGTGCCCATTTTCTCCTTCCCCCTGCCCTGAGGCTTCCCTCCACCTACTGCTCCTCTGCTCCCTTTACCTCCATTCCCCCCCTCCCTACATCCTCATGGGATTTAGCCCTGCTGTTCCTCCTCTGCTTCTCCCAGCTACTCCTCTCTGGGGTCCCTCCTGTCCCAGACCCCCCTGCCTCACCCTCTCCAGCTCCCTCCAGAGCCCCTGTATGTCCTCTTCCAGTCTGCTCAGCCTGTAACAAATTGGAAACCACCCCAGTTTCCATAGTATATTTATCCAAACAGCCACCCCACAACCATTGCACCCCACTATCCTCCCTGTGCCTACCACCCTCACTCCATGGTGCCCCCCATTCCATCCACTATTCCGATGTCTCCAGCCACCCTTATTTGTGCCCCTCCACCCCTCAGTGCAATCCCTCCATAATTCCTCATTTTCCTTCCCTCCATTATTCACACTTAACTTACATGTAACCTCAGTTTCTTATCACACAGTATGTACAGCATTATCTGGATACCATATGTGACCCTACTAGCTTGCTTCAGAGTCCTTTTGTACCCAGTTGGTCCCTAGCTTGCTAACTCAGTATATCTAGTTGACACATTTTATACATCACCTTGGCAGTTTGAACTTTAAACTTTCAACTTTAAATATGCAGCTACCCCTCCTAAACTCAAACCTGTCAGTATGACTTTCAGACTTGCAACTTTGAAACATTTAAACCATAAAATCCAACTAGTAAAAGCTTGAGTCTCTGAACTTTTCCTCACCTGACTATTAGCTTTAAGAGCTAGCTCATAGGGGAAGTTTGCAACTCCCTAAGTTCCTCCCTCACAGCCTTCAAACCCAACCCCAAGTGGTTTTTCAGTATTTAAGAAGGCCTGGTAGAGGGGGTGGGTGCAAGGGCTTTTTCAATCCCTCTAGCCACAGAAAGATTTAAGAATTTGAGCTACATTTAAAACACACCAGAAAAACTTATAAAAAACTTGAAAGAAAAAATCTCAGAGATAAACTCTCAAAAACAACTCACCACATATTCAAATTCCCCTGCTAGCACTGCACTACCACAGCAAGAAGAATTATCTTAAGAAGAATATTTTGTTGTGAATATGACGATGACCTGAAATTAACTCTGTGCAAATAAATCTATATCTATAGTAATTTGCTAAAGGCTTTTCATTCATACTATAGAGACTAATAGTTATGACAACATGAAGACAGTATGCTAAATAGACATTTAGATAATAAACATAGAATTTGTCAGTAGAAAAGGACCACTTGCCCCACCCAATCTGCCCTAAAGTTCCCTGCCTTATCTGTCTCCACAGATCCTAACTAGTCTCCGGTGCCCCCCTCCCCCCCACTATTTGGTAATATTCCCCTATGTCTATCCCACGAGCATGAAGACCCCCACTGTTTTCACTGGCACCACTTCTGCTGGCAGTCTGTTCCAGGTAT
The DNA here is from genome assembly GCA_016271365.2 of Neoceratodus forsteri. NCBI lineage: Eukaryota > Metazoa > Chordata > Ceratodontiformes > Ceratodontidae > Neoceratodus > Neoceratodus forsteri. Next base: position 928,034,880 of record CM028130.1, on the reverse strand, counting down.
CTACCACCCTTTCAGTGAAGTAGTACTTTCTCATATCCCTTTTAAACTCCCCTCTCCTATTCAGGTAGGGGAGAGAATGCAATGAATGTATACACAGTTTTATCTGTTCACCAGAGGGGGGTCCATTTCTGCTTGGTCATTCAATCCTGGCCCATGGCAAGCCCCCAATTTGAATATCCAAAATGAATCATGTCTGGCTAATGCCAACTCCCTATCCCCAACTCTTGGGCCAAATGTCACCTGTTCCAATCCAATGAATGACACAGCATGATCCTCTGTGTCAGCAGAATTATTTACATGAACTACCAAAAGATACCCACTGTTCTTGTTAACAGCTGTAATGTGTTTTCCCACTCCCTCTTTGAATTTGTGTTTAGTTCGACCTACATAATATTCCTCACATCTGCAGGAAGACATGTATATAACATATATATGTAACTGGGTCAACAAGTAACTTCCGGTTACTACCCCTGACTTGCCAGCTCAACAAGGTTGAGGGGCCTGAATTCTGTTCTGGATAGAAAAGGGGGGTTCTTTCCTAAGATAAAAACTAAATAGCACGGTGCCCACCCAGAGTAAAATATAGTGAGCCAAATGTTGGTGTGGTACAACTCCCTGGGATGCTGTACCTACGCAACTCCCCTCACAGTCACCCCACACATGGAATACCTCTTTAAACTATAATACTTTAAAACACATGCAGTTAAAGACTATAGCTAATAATATGCTCACAGACAGTATTGGACAACAACAATAAGAGATTTATTCAATGGGGGAAGGGGAATGGGGATGCAAAGCTAAATAGCTAGTGGATTGAAATTTGATGTTGCAGCTAACAGCATACACTACAGTAACAATCGTGCCCACCCCCCAAACAGTACCACACACAGTAAGACAGGCCCACTAGTGTGCCTAATGTCTGTCTTGGTACCCAGGACTAGTTCCCCACCTGTACAGTGCAGCTGGGTGGCCTGCGTTGGTTCACTTTTTAAGAACTGTCTTTAAATCCACAGATAAGAGCAGTCCCTTTGGTTACTTATGGTTCTGAAGACAGTCTCACAGGGTCTGACAAGGAATGCAGATGCGGTCAGTCGAGCTGGGGCCTCGAGCTATACAAACAGTGTGGCAGCTGTCTTGGCTGTGCCAAGGTCTGGTAGCTTATTACCTTCAGGGCTGTTTCTTCATGGATGCTGGAACAGACCAGTACTAAGGACCAGGACCACATGCCTACACCACACGTCCGGGCATCTATCTCCCCAGGGTAGATGATGGGTAATGCCCAGTTATTGCACTACCTGGCCAATTCCCCAGACTGTCCTTGGCAGGAGATGACTCCTATTCTGTGACACAGGAATCACCCAGTCCTTGTTCCTCTGCAGGCAGCAGACTTCAAAGCCTCTGGAAGCAACCAGCACACCCCCTAAGGTTAAGTTTCTATGCAGTTTTCAACTGTAGCCTTTAACCAACACGGCTTTCCTTACTTTAGTTGGATTTCCCAGGCAATGGGAATTCTCTGAAGTGTCTCTGATCATTGCCCAGGCTGCACTTCAAACGCTTGGTAAAATACAGTCCAGCCCTCGCCGATGGCTGAGGGCTTCTCTTAGATGCTGCAGAGATTTGCTTTAAACAACTCAACCTTTTCGCTTTGGCTTTCCAGTTGATAGAAAGCTGTTAGCAAGTCTTCTGAAGTTCAGCTGTGGAAGTCTTAGGCCGACTTCTGACCTTTTTCCTGGATATTGGCTACATGCCCTCCTCACAAGTGGAGGGCTTCAGGTGAACTGCCCCAAGCTGAATACTCCCCCACAGTCTCAGAGGAATATGGCAGCTTCTGACTGGTTGAACACAGCTGTCTGTCTGCAAAATGAATATGCATTAAGTCCCCTCCACACCTTACTGTTGACCTGAAAGGGTGTTAAGTTGCAGTACTTATCGCCTTCCTAGGAGCCATAGCTGCAGTCCTTCAATGCTCCTTGAACTCTGATTCTCTGCTACAGGGGGTCACAGGCAACAAATATAGCTGCTGTAAACACAGTTCACACAAAGTCCCAACTTTAAAGTCTCCTAGTGGGCAAACTAAATACTTTTAATAGATAAATGCCCCAATGTCCACAGCTACCCTCTGCCCTATTGTCCAGTGGCAGAGTGACTAGAAACAGTGGATCCCCCTGCCTGTCGTAAGCACCATAGCTCTTTCCCCTAGGCAGAAGGCAGAGCTATTTATTCACTTAGCAGCCTTGGTTGCTCTTAAAGACACAGTGCTCCTCACTGTAATAGTGCTTTGGAGGGCTGTTTACAGGTTTAATTTCTGTCTCCCCCTCGGTGTGTCTCTGGAACCCCTTGCTGCTACTGATGTCCCTGGGGCTGAAGCACACAAGGGGAGCTGCCTACGAATCACTGGAGCGGCTTATACAATGAGCACCATAGCACTATGAATCAGCCAAGCTGGCAGTTGCCAGCTCACACATTCGAGCAGGAATCCTGCTTGAATGTTCCCACACTTTGTTTTGTGGCATTTTGAAAACCGCCAAGTGAGCAATTTCAGTTTTAATTGCTCCTCTGGTCCCCCAACAAGAGTCAGACACATGGGGCCAGCAGGAGTAACACAAGGGGCACCATATGGGACAAGAACTGGTAGACCAGGCAGCCGGGAGGCAGAATCGGTAAGACCCACCCGTGGGGGGATTACACTTATTGTCACAATTTATAAAATCACAAATTTGCAGTTGATGACTGTTCTTAGTGGGTGCATTCCTTTTTGCATCCAGAAAATGTGGTTTCCCTCCCAGTATAGCATACATCAGTTGGGGGCTGGTGGATGGACAATCATAGTCAGCAAATGAAAAGAAATGTCCAGCCATGCCTGGTAAAAGTTCCAAAAAATTGTTTCTTTTATTTTTCTTATATTTTCTTTCAATAAGATCCTTGTAACCCAATGTTTCACCTCAGTAGGCTTCTTCAGGGGAAGGATCTATTTGTAAACATATTTAAAGTATTTTATTATATGATTATACAGTATAACATCATTTGTATTTAACATTTTTCAGCAATGTTCTCATGTAATATTAATTCACGTCCCTAGGTGGAGGATGCCTAGAGCCACTGATTCATGTTTTATATTCTTCTGGTATCACATGATCAGAATCTTTTTATATAAAAGCATTATATACATAACATAAAATGAAATAAATTAAAGTTATGCAGCAGTTACATTGGCTGAAGTTTAAAGTCTGATGACCTCCCATGTACCTTTTGGATACAACTTTAAACACCCAACACTAAGGAAACTCAGTATAGATTATATTTCATTTAAAGTCTTACTTACCACTTTGCTTACATGTTTGTAAAACACACATACATTAGATAGATACAGTGGTACAGTCTTTCCTTGTATGCAGTAGGACTTTCTTATTTATCCTATGTATTCAGGGTGTGCTTTGAAACAACTGAGAAGCTGCATGGGATATACTATATTGGACTAGAAATCTGCAACAAATCTCTCTCTCTTGTTTATATCTGAGGGAAGTTTTCCTTACTTTACAGTCTTACATTGGTATTGCTTTGTGTTTAATTATTTTAGTTTTTAAATCAGTAAGGGGGTTTTCAAAACTGCTCATCTTGTGAGCAACTTCAGAAGGGTTGAAATAACTGTATATTTGATTTTCCTTTGTGGGTAACTGGACTGTCTACTAGTATTCTGTGACAGTTTGCATTAAATTACTTTTAAATAGTTTACAAATCAGTTACTGGAAGTTAGTTGAATTACTATAAAGGGCAGTACTCACCAGAGTGGTGGAGCAGTGGTGTATTTGATTGTTTCTAACAGTCACCAGTGGTTGTGGACTACCACCCACCCTTCCCCAGGCATGATGTTTCCTTTATAGCCAATGTTCTGACATCACTTCCTCAACAGGTCTTGAGGCAGAACTGTCATTTCTTAATAACCCAGCACAGTGCATAAAGGGTAAGTACACACCACAAAAAAAAAACACTAAATTTATATATATATATATATATATATATATATATCTATATATATATATATATATATATATATATATATATATATCTATTACATATAGTATATTATAAGGCAGAGGGACATTTGAGGAGTGGTGCAATGCAGTGGCTGTGGGGCAGCAGTTTTCCAGGAAACATTCTGGAAACTACGTTGCTGTCCTATTTGCAGACAACTGTCAGCTCTGAGGGAGGAGGTTGCCCACCTCCAGGCTGAACTGGCAAGGACTAAGGAGGCCTCCCCCACCCAAAGAGCACCACTGCCACAACCACTGCCTCAGAGGTTGCCAAGTGTGAAGAGCAGTTGGACCACAGTGGGTTCTGGGAGGGTGCAGGTGGTGAAACAGAGACAAATCCCCCTAGTTGTACCTCTACACAAACCATACGCCAGTCTGGCAGAGCAAGGTTTCTCTATGATGGCACCCTCAGTGGAGACCAAGAAGAATGCTGAGGACATTCATAAGGGAGACCCACAGAAGGGTGGCAAGGGACACCACAGGGGAAGGAAACAGCTTCTGATAGGGGACTCAGTTGTTAGGGGGGTAAAACTGGGGAAGGGAGAGCAGAGGGAAGTAAGGTGCCTTCCTGGTGCCATGGTCTTGGAGGGACAAGAAGTGGATCCTCAGGATTGCAGAAGCAGCATCACAGGAGAAGGAACTAGATATTGTTCACTTTGGGACAAATGACCTAGCTAGGCATGGGATCAGTGCAGTGCAGGATGAAATTGTGGAGTTGGGGAGGGGCCTCAGACAGGTAGCAAGCACAGTTACCTTCTCAGAGGTGCTGCCAGTCCATGGCAGGGGTGAGGCTAGGGTACTACACACCATGCAGTTTAATGAATGGTTGCAAAACTGGTGCAGAGCACAGGGCTTTGGCTTCATTGGGGACTGGGGGTACACCTGGAGTGATGAAGGTCTATACTGGCACGATGGTCTGCATCTGTCCATGAAGGGAACCAAGATCCTAAGTGACAGGTTTAAATGCTTCATTGGCAAGCTTTTAAACTAGCCATGGGGAGAGGTGCTAATATGAAGCAGGAAATTTCAAGCCTCCCCCCACAAAACATGACAGGTAGTAAGGTAAACATTGAGGTACAGTGCTCAACAGAGGGCAGGACAGGGGTAAATGGAAAAATAGACAAGGGCAAAAAGAGCAGGCATGGGGAAAAAAGGACAAAGCCAACAGTAAATGGAGGGCAATGAGTACCAATGTCCGTAGTCTGGGAAACAAGCTTCCTGAGCTAGTAAGATGAACAATTGGATATTGTGGCAGTCATGGAAACATGGTACATGGAGAACCATGACTGGGATGTCAACATACCGAGGTACACTGTCTACAGAAGGGACAGGGAGGGGAAAAGAGGAGGTGGAGTAGCTCTATACATAAGGGAAGGGATCAAAGCTACAGAACTAAAAAGTAAAGGGGGAGGACAAGAGGCACTCTGGGTCACCTTGGAGACAGGGAATGGCATCACAATCTGCACAGGAGTTGTATATAGACCCGCATCTCAAGGGGAGGAAATGGACAAGAATATGATAGAGGACATTCTCGAAATGGCTGAAAAAGGGGAGATACTGTTGATGGGGGACCTGAATATGCCAGATGTTAACTGGATGACATTTACTGCAGTCACATCCAAGACCAGGGTCATTCTCAATGCCCTGCAGAGGGCAGGTCTTAGACAGCTAGTGTTGGAACCCACTCAGGAGGGAGCAATACTATAGCTGGTACTCTCAAATGGAGAGAGGATCACAAATTTAGAAGTCAGTAGACATCTGGGAACAAGCAACCACTGCACAGTGTGCTTAGCAATAAGCACAACCATGGAGATGAGCCATACAAAAACAAGCATACTGGACTTTAGAAGGGCTGACTTTGGCAAAATGGGTGAATACCTGAGGAATACACTAGCAAATGGCCAAAAAGGAGGGGTGGAAGAACAATGGAGAAAAATCAAAACTGCTATCATAGAGGCAACAAGCCTTTGTGTGAAACAGATAAAGAAAACAAAGTGGAGTAAAAAAACACTATGGTTCTCGAAAGAGGTGGTAGGGAAGGTTAAGGAGAAAAAGGCTGCATTCAAATAGTATAAGGAATCACAGAAGGAGCACAACAGGGAGCTGTATCAGTTAAAGCAGAAAGAAGTGGGGAAGGCAGTCAGAATAGTAAAAGCCCAAACCGAGGAAAAAATAGCCAATTCAGTTAAGAAGGGGAATAACACCTTTTATAGGTACATTAAGGAGCATAGAAAGGTTAAGGGAGGAATAGTGAAGATTAATAAGAGAGGGAAGGTGGGCAGAGGGAGACAGTGAAAAGGCAGAGATACTGAATGAATACTTTTGCTCGGTATTCACAAAAGAAGATGAGGAGCTACCTAAACCAGACAATAGAAGCACTCTGGATGGGGGGGGTTGACACCAGTCCATTTACAGAAGAAAGAGTCCTGAAAGAACTCCAAAAACTCAAGGTGGACAAAGCAATGGTGCCTGACGGGATTCACCCCAGAATCCTAAAAGAACTAAGGGAGGACCTAGTGACACCACTGACCACACTTTTTAACAAATCATGGAAGGATGGGGTGGTACCTGAGGACTGGAGGAGGGCAGATGTGATTCCCCTTCACAAAAGTGGGAGCAAGGCAGAAGCAGAAAACTACAGACCAGTAAGTTTGACCTTAGAGGTAATGAAAATGATGGAATCACTTCTGAAAGAAAGAATTGTTAAGTACCTAAAGACCAGCGGGGCACAGGACCCAAAGCAGCATGGATCTACAGCAGGAAGATCATGTCAGATGAATCTAATAGATTTCTTTGACTGGGTGACCAAAGTAATAGACCAGGGAGTGGCTGTAGATATGGCCTACCTAGACTTTAGCAAGGCATTTGACACAGTCCTGCACAAAAGATTAATAATCAAGTTAGCCAGCCTGGGAGTGGGTCCCAGGGTGGTAGCCTGGGTAGCAAACTGACTGCACAACAGGACACAGAAGGTAATAGTGAATGGAACACGTTCCAAAGAAAGGGGGGTCAATAGTGGAGTACCTCTGGGCTCAGTACTGAGTCCGGTCCTCTTTAACATCTTTATAGGTGACATTGCAGAGGGTCTGGAGGGAAAGGTATGCCTCTTTGCAGATGACACAAAAATCTGTAACAGAGTTGATACACAAGAGGGGTAGAAAGGATGAGAAGGGACTTGGCAAGATTGGAGGAATGGTCAGACATATGGCAACTTATATTCAATGCAAAGAAGTGCAAAGTAATTCACCTGGGAAACAAAAACCCAGGAGAAGAGTACACAATCGCGGGGGAGGTACTAACAACAACAAAAATGGAAAGGGACCTGGGGGTAGTCATATCAGATGATCTAAAGGTTGGTAAGCAATGTGAGAAGTCAGTAAGGAGAGCCAGGGGGATACTGGGATGCATAGGAAGGGGCATCACAAGTAGAAAAAGGGGAAGTGGTTATCCTTCTGTACAGACAGTTGGTGAGACCCCATCTGGAGTACTGTGTGCAGTTTTGGAGATCTCATCTATGCAAGGACATAGACAGGACGGAAGCAGTCCAGAGGAGGGCAACTAAAATGGTGCAGGATCTGCATCAGAAACCATATGGAGAGAGACTGAGAGAGCTTAATATGTATACCCTTGATGAAAGGAGGGACGGGGGGACACGATAGAAACGTTCAAGTACCTCAAAGGAATCAACAAAGTCCAGGAGGGTAGCATCTTTCAGAAAAAGAGATGTGTAAGAACAAGGGGGCACAATTTAAAGATAGAGGGGGGACGGCTCAGCGGTAATGTGAGGAAATTTTTTCATGGAGAGAGTGGTGGATGCATGGAACCGCCTTCCTGAGGAGGTTGTTGGGTCTAAAACAGTGGGGGAATTCAAGCATGCATGGGAACGACATAAGGCAATTTTAGTGGGGGGGGGGTAGAAAGAAATAGGCTGTTGGTTAACTAGAATCTGCAGCTTATCCAGTAGGTAGGGAAATGGGCAGACTGGGTGGGCCAAGTGGTCCTTATCTGCCGTCAAAGTCTATGTTTCTATGTTTCTAAGCCCCCTAACTTTATGGGGAAAAGCCCTCTGTTAAAAGTCTCTGCTAGACCACCCCATAACATATCCAGTCTCCTTCCAGTACTCTGACATACCTAACATGTGCTTCAAAAATATTGCCTCTCCTGTCCATTACCTTCACCCAAGGAAAAAGGAACATAATTTGATTCTATAGCACCTTTCATTTTTTATAAATATTTTTATTTTTATAATGTCAATCACAAAGAGATAGTAAAAAATGACAAGCATAGTATGTTAGAAGATAAAATGACATCTAGCAGCATAGAAACATTGTTTTTTTTATATCTACACAGACCACAATACATTAAAATTGAGACTGTAATAAATTAGACACAGTTCCTTAGCCTATGGGAAGGATATCCCTCTGCATATGGAACATAAAAAGAAACCCTATAATGATAAATGTCCATCAATTAAATGCACCCCTTATCAATTGCTTTTTAAACTGGGCCTAAAATTCCCCAATATTTAGACTTCCGTTTATAAGTATAATAATGAATGTTTTCTGTTTGCATACCATCCAGAAATACATTTTCCAAAGCTCAATACTAGGGTATAGAGTATCTTCCGCATATGCAGTCCCAGCAGGAGCACACTTTTCCTTTCATTTCTACAACTGGATTTTCTAAATTGCCTGGTAGTGGCTAGAACTACATGGAGTGTGAACAAGAAGAAAGTTATTTGAGTCTTCCACATATGTGCAATACAGTGTTTGCATTCATAAAGGTGACCTGTAACAGAGTTAACTTCTGGTTTCCTGGAAAATTTGAAAAGCGGAGGTTAAAAATAAACACATTTCAGGCTCGCATTTAAGTCGAATGTCCAAGATCAAATTAAAGCAATTCAAAACTTGAGCCCCAAAAGTTTTAATATAAGGACATACAATAACTGGCCAGCATCTTTTTCTTTGTGCTGAGCCAGTTGATACGCCCCATAATAATCCACAGTTTATTACGGTGAGCTTGCACACTGTCATTCAAAGGCAGGTGGTCCCTCATTGGCTCACCAACTTCTTGTGGGCAGGGGGAGCAGTTCCGCAAACATGGCGGCTCTGTATCCTGGTAGCGAGAAACCGTGGAGCCGTGAGAGAAAGGGTCCTCTTGGCTTAATTTTTTTTTTCTAAATTAAATATCTGCTTCATCCCACCAGGTGAAGTCCAGAAAAACTCTATCTGGTTGATCCTACTTATCACCAGACTCAACAAAATGGAGCGGCAGATCACTGCCCCCAGATGAAAGTAAGCGCGACCACTTAATGGAACGTGTCACATCGGGGGGGGAGTGGGGATAAACTAAAAATAAAAAAAATAAAAAAACAACAACAAAAAGTCCTGACAGTAAAGCACCAGGGAGAGCCACACAGCAGGCTTGGAGAACGGAGTCGTCAGGCTGTAAAAAAATTGCTGTCCAGATATAATATAAAATAAAAGAATGGGGAAGTGTGTGACATTCGAATTTAATGCACACCCTCAGTGTGGGATGCTTTAATAAACTACTCGGGCTTAGCCCTCTGGGTTTATGTAGCATCCCACACCTCAAGTGTTCATTAAATTCTTATATCACACACTTCTCCATCTTTTATTCTATATAGTATTATTAATTGCTAAGAATTAGCTGAATCTCCACAGTTTCTATTACAATATGGTGACATTTCTGCACTCATTTGTTTAATAGATAAGGAAAGTAATAGATTCTGGGGGAGATATTCAGATCAGTTGCGCATGACGCAACTGACTTGTGCTGGCGCAACTGTGGAAATGCGCCGCCGAGCGATATTCAAACACCACGGCTGCACAGCTCAAGTCTCACTGCACTGTGGCACAGAGTTAATGTATGTAGTGCAAGTGCAGGGGAAATTCCCATGAATATGCGGCGCAATGAGATATTCAACCGGAAAACAAGGTGCAAGTCCGGAGCAAATCACAAGATGTGCCAGCCTGACTTGAGCCTATAAAAACTGGCTCAAACACACAGACAGTAGAAGTGCAACCCTGTGACAATCAACAGAGAGACCCAGGGAGAGATGGATGCCACACCATTACTGATGGAGGCAGTAATGAGGGGTGTGAGGAGGAAGAAGGAACACTAAAGTGGCTGATGAAGGGCTCAGCGGCGGCATGCCCAACACAGGTGGTACTGTGTCCGTATCACATTTGAGAACTACAGTGATGCAGAGATTGTGGGCCAGTACTACCTAATCAGGGCTATTCTGAGGCAGCTCTGTAAGCTGTGCAGTGAGGAGATGCAGGCACCCACCAGATGTAGCCATGCCATGACAGTGGAGACTAAGGTGATGGTAGTAATGTGTTTGCTTACCACGCGCACCTTCCAAAGACCAACAGGGAATACTATGGGCATCACCCAGTCGGCCACATCCCACCTCCTCACACAGTTCCTCAACACTCTGCTGCCACATGCTTTGGAGTACTTATGTTTCCCCAGCACACAGGTGGAGCATACAGCAAATGTGCAGGACTACCACAGGGTGGCATGCATGCCAGGTGTGATTGGGGCCATAGACTGCACCCACATGGCCATCCACATGCCACCTGGCCCCAAAGGACCAGTATACATAAACAGAAAGGGATACCCATCCATCAACTGCCAGATGGTGTGCGATGACATGGGGCATGTAATCAATGTCTGCGCCACACACCCCGGGAGTGCACATGATGCATTCATTTGGCACAGCTCTGCGGTGTGCCAGAGGTTTGAACATGGGGACATCCCCAAGGGCCACCTGGTGGGCGAGTAGGGCACAGGCCAGGGGCATGCACAGCACGGCAATGAGAGGAGTGAGGGCAGACAGGGTGGGTGTGGTGGAGTGGGCAGTGGGTGACAGGGACAGGGTGGCTGCCACAACACAGCACAGTGCTAATCATGTCCTTCCTCACACAAGTGACAGCACATATCTGCTCAGGCCCTGGCTGCTCACCCCCTACCGATGACCATCATCCCCCACAGAGAAGCGGTACAATGAAGCACACGCCAGCATGCACAATATCATCGAGCGTGTCTTTGGCACGCTGAAAATGCAATTCCATTGCCTAGACAGGTGAGGCGGTGCCCTACAATACAACCTATCAAAAGCCTGTGGCCTATTCCTGGCCTGCTGCATCCTGCACAACATGGCCATTGACCGTGGGTTAGCTGTCCAGGCAGATGAGGGCAATAGCAGTGGGGACGATGGTGAGGATGTTCCAGAGGGTGGTGGGCAGCCACCACCAGGGAGGAGGGACCCCTATCTGTCACAGGAGGCCAGGTGGCATCAAGACACCATCACACAGGAGCATTATGGAGAATGTAGGTAAGTGCACTGACACACATGCATGGAACACATGGACCAGCACACCACACATGGGCCTGTACACACACAGCAGGATGCATGCTTAGAATGGGGCACCCCACAGGCATGGTGGATGCAGTGGCACACAGACACATGCACACTCACACACAGCACAGGCATGCACACAGACACACAGGCTGAGGGACATGGCATGGATCAGATCCATGCACCGGTGCACAGGCACAACTGGCAAGGAGCTGCCCTCCTTGCACCCATGCCACATGTCCCAGTAGCCCAGGCAGCACACATGGTAGGGCTGCACAACAGCACACATGCACGCCACCACATGCATGCTGCAACACCACCACCCACGTGTGAGTGGGTCAGCAGCAGCGGACAGCAGGACAGGGCAGCACACATCTCAGGCCAACAGCGCGTGTCCTCAACCACCACAGCCATGTGGGCAGCTGCACTAGGGCTGATCAGCAGCTGCAGGCTGCGCATTGGCCATGAGGTGCGTGTTCGATGCACCCCCAGAGGAAGAATTGCCTGGGTACATTTATTGTGGGCTGTATGGTAGTTTTGGAGATCAGATTGTGTGCCTGTGCTTTTAGCTATATGCCAGAGGTTGTCCTTGGTATGCATGGGACCAATGAGTGAGGGAGTTATTCTCATCGTTTGGGTGCCTCGGGTCTTTCTAGTGGTGAGGGATGCAAAGATATCACATGCTGAGTTAAAAGCTTTAATAAAGTAGTCTAATGCCTTGTCAATGTCAGTTATTGAGTAGACGGGGGACCAACCAATTTGGCAATTTGTAAATCTTTCTCCCGGTTTTGTTTTAAAACCAACAAATTGTTCTTTATATTAGTACTTAAAAGGGAAAATATGTTGGATATAAGTTTCTCTCTAAAAGGTGCCACATCCAACAGGTCTATAATGTTATTATTAAGACAAATGTTATATTTTTGTGCTAAACCTGTTAGAGCTGATCTTATTTGTATACAGCACCTTTCATAAACACTATAGGCAAGGGTCACAGAGGGGCTTAGATCAGTGCAAGCTGCGGCATACAGCAGCTTGTGCTGAAGCCCGGTGCTCCAGGGATCCTGCACCAGATTCTGATACAGGAGGGGTCCCGGCTCCTAAGTCCCCACACTTGTCACAACCTCTGCTATGCGGCAAACACATGGCACATGGAAAGGGTCTGCTGCAAGCTCCCTGTGGAAAACACAAGTGGTCCCCCATCGCCAATACCCTGAATGACCACAGAAATACCCAAGCCCCAAAGTCCTGTGTTAATGTAGTATTGGACTACATCCCTCGTAGTCTAGTTCCTCCCCAGTCCTGATTGCCTATTATATTAATGTAAAAATCCCTGGTAGTCTAGTGCCCCTCAAGCCCCATTAACCCATTATAACAACTGAAAGATCCCTGGTAGTCTAATGCCCCCCACACCTGATCACCCGTAACATAACAAAATATCCCTGGTGCTCTAGTGAACTACTCCAGTCCCGATCTCCTGTTTTGTGACACCCCAACATACTTGATTGTCTAGTGAATCCCTCACCCCACAGTACCCTAACTCCTGCCCCCCCGTTCTGTTACTGATCCGGCGACTGGCACAGCCCACTGCTCACCACCATGGCCAGCCACTGAATGAGCACTGCATGAGCGCATAAAGTATACAGTACACACTCATGCAGGGCACATTTGGAGGCTGGCCATGTGGTGAGCGGTGGGCGTATGCATCGTGAGATTGGTGACTGAGCAGGGGGAGCGGGGTGGTAGGGTACTGCAGGGTGGGGGGGGTCCACTAGACAACAAGGTATGTTAGGGTGTCACAGAATGGGTGATCAGAACTGGAGTGGTCCACTAGACCACCAGGGATAATCTGTTATGTTGTGGGTGATCAGGGCTGGAGGGGGGCACTAGACTGCCAGGGACCTTTTAATTATTATAACATGTGATCGTGGCTAGGGGGATGCTAGATCATCAGAGACATTAAAACCTGTATTACAGAGGGATCAGGGCTGGGATGGGGGGGGCGAGGTATATTGCTGCACAGTGCTGGACTGTCCCAGAAGGATATATTCTAAGACCCCTTTAGATCAGCCCTGACTGGTCTAAGGATACTTAGAATATGTCCCTCTGGGGCAATTTTGTGAATCCCGATACAGGGGATTTGGCAGCCTGTGTCTGCTGCAAGGTCCCTAGCGCCATGTCCCAGCCACTTCAGTGGCGCAATGCTGACACAAGCCCCCTTTGGGGCAGACAGCATGTGTCTGACACAGGCAGCCTTTGTGAAGTGTCCTGAGGGCATTTTGTGGTGCAAGCTGCACCTTGCGCCATTCCTTGTGGCGTAAGCAGCTTGTACCATTCCCAGGAACTTTGTGAATCAGGCCCGTATCTCAAAGTGTTAGTTTTATTTGTTTATTTAGATCTAGGATTACAATTACCTTTGAGCTAAGGCTCTTTTACAAAGGTTCCACGTCAGGAGAGTACATACATGTTAAACATGTTAAACAAGGGCATACAACATTAAAGAGAGCATACAACAATATTCATCAGTTCAGTTCATTGTTTTATAAAACAATGGTTTGTATACTGGTAATACAGGGTCTTTAAAACAGATGTGTAGGATATTTGTTTCAGCTGGCTTTCCCTGTCTACATAAGTTACAGCAATATGAGAGAAGATCTCTCTCAGTCCGTCTATACTCTTCTTACCTGTCTATTTGATCTGTCTTATTTTATGTTTGTCTGATCTTTATTCTTTCTTTTCTTTGCTGGGCACTCTAGTCATTTTCTTTGCTCTTTGGTCTAATTCCTTCTTTCATCTTCCACTGTTCTCATTTTCATGAGCCATTTTGTTTTCGTATTCTGTTTTTCCACCGTGGCCAGGAAAGGCTGGGATCCTGTTCAGCTCTTTCCCACCGATCGCCCACAGTCCAGCATCTCCCTGGGACTTACCTTATGCCAGAGTACCCCACAGATTCCCGCTGTGGTGTGGGTCAGGAGGGGAAGGCCGTCCTCCCTGCCGAAGCACAACCCAGTTCAGGATCACGGTCCTGGTGATACAGCAGGTGAGAGCCGGTAGGCAGGCTTCATAAATGCCTGTCCTGCCATTTTTCACTAGGTTTTGTTCCCCATGCTGGTGTGCACATGTCAGTGAGCACATGTGGAGGCACGTGCACACTGCAGAGTCCTGCAGTACCTCCTGACTACTGATCTCCTCAACCCGCACTGCTACTAGGCCTCCACCTGATGGCAGTCATTCTGCAAAGCGTGCAGTTCTCCTCCCTGGGAGAGGAGAGCAGCCCTGCAGGTGCTCAATTCTCTCCCTCCCCAGCTGACTCCCAGCCACCCGTGCTCAATCCTGAACATGGGTCACTGATGTGGTGAGAGATAAGGTGCTTAAGCCCCTTAGCCCTCTGTACCTCAGGGCCGGCCTCATGGGCCATGGTTTGATTTATGTGTGTTTCTTCTGAATATCCCTCTTTCACTTGCATTGGACTATTTTTCTTCTCTCAATGTTTTGTATCTAGACTTTTCCCACCTCATTTTCAGTTCTGAGTCTGACATGTTTTGTTTTTTCTGGGGCTTCAGCCAAAGAACGTTAGTTGCTTTCTGGCCCCTTTCTTCAGCTTCTGACTTTCCTGAACACAGTGCTTTCCAGGGGGGCTGCTAAGGGCTACAAACTGGCACCAAACTGCTAGCAATCAAAAAGTAGAATTCAATACTCACATAACTGCAGCTCTCGGTAAGGACTGAACATTCCACAAGCGCTGCTTTTTCAAGACCTGGCGGAGGGGGATGTAAGCTGGCTATTTATGGATTTTTAAGCAAATGGTTTAACATGCACGCAGCATTTGTGGAATCTTCATTCCATACTGAGAGACGTGGTTTTGTGAGCATTGGATTCTGACTTTCCTGACCCCACTCACTCACATTCAGCTAGCCTGCCTATATGCTTATTCTCCCAATTGTGATTGTTCCATTATAAACTCCCTCACAATGGTTGCTGTGCTATTGCTGGAAGTTTGGGGGGGGGGGGACCTTGCACCTTTTCCTGCACGTTTGTTCTTCTGCCTACCCAGATACATGTTCCTCTGCTGGTACACTCTATTTTCTTTCTGCCTGCCCCTCCGCCCAGTTGCCTGCTAACTTGTCACATGACCAGGGAGCGACTGGCAAATGCTCATCACATGATGGGGGTAAGTGATGGTCACCAGGAACACACACACACACACACACACACACACACACACACACACACACACACCATTCAACTCAGGTTTTGATAAAACCAAGATGCTCAAGTTCAGAGCAGCTCAATTTTGTTCTTGGAGATTCTGCAGACCTCTTGGTAATATATGAAAATGCTGAAACTACACTGATAACTTATTGTGATCTTGTTTCAGGGCAAACTAACAATGCTTTTCTCTAAGTTTATTTTAAGCAGATGGGAGTGCAACAAAAAGAGGGAGAACTGATTTATAAAAAATGTAATGGGCTGCTATGCAGAGTTTGTGTTAATCTTCAGATACAGGAATGGATAGCACAATTGGTCATTCCAAAAAAGTATAGAGCTGAGTTGTTACAGATAGCACATGATAGTCCTACGGCTGGTAACTTGGGGAAGGATCGCACTCTTTCCGGATTACTGTACAGATTTTACTGGTCTGGTATCCATGAGGATGTTACTACCTATTGCAGTTCTTGTGCTGTTACAGACAGATTCATCAGAAGTAGGCCTCAATGCAGTCCTTAGTCATAATATAGATGGGGAGGAACATCCCATTCTGTATATCAGTAGGACATTACACGACAAAGAGAAAAGGTACTCCACCATTGAGAAGGAACTCCTAGCTGCAAAATGGGCCATGAAGTCCTCCAAGTTTTATTTGCTAGGAGCTGACTTTGTGCTTATAACTGATCACAATCCTTCCTTTTGGCCTAATCAAATGAAAGATAAAAATTCCAGAATCACAAGGTGGTTCCTGGCACTACAGCTATTTAAATTCAATGTGATGCACAAATCTGGAAAAGAGAATGACAATGCTGACTTTCTGTCAAGATATGGATCAGGAACTGAGAATTCACAAGGTTGAAAAATGTTGTGTTTAAACCAAACTGTTTGTTTTGAAATGTGGCTTGGAAAGGGGATACAGCAAATGCAGAAAACTGTAAATGTGATAAGGTAATGTTAAAAGGAGATTTAAAAGAAAGTTTTAGATACCAGTTTGTGTGTGTGTGTGTGTGTTTTCTTTTAAAAGCAGATTTCTGCTTAAAAAGGGTGATATATGATAGGGTTGAATAAGACCCTGTCCCATTTGTTATGCACAGAGAGAGTTAAAACCAAGGATCTGTTACGTCATCTTTTCTGCTATGTGTCGGTCTTTTGCCTGTCTGATTGAACAATCAGGTTTTCCTATGGGACCTAGGACTGGCCACCCTGATGGGTCCCACAGTTTCTCACACACACACACACACACACACACACACACACACTATCTCCCTGCCTTCACTTGCTGTTTCTGTCTTCTCTTTCCCTCTTGCTTCTCTGTGGTTGAGAAAGTGTATGTGGATATTTGTGTGAAGCTGGAATCACTGGTTTAAATCAACTGCAGAAAGCTATTTCAGTTTATTAGAAAAGATTCAGTTTACTAGAAAAAATAGCAAGATGTAAACACAAGAGAACCGACCTTAAAGAAACCTTTTGACCTCATCAAGATTGTGAGGCAGTTCCAGACATCCTGTTGCAGACATCCTGTTCTATTCTGTAGCACCTGTGGAGCCTGAATATACTTACTCAGGAAATAAACTGACGAGGGGTCACGTGATGGCAGCCTAGATCGAAGCAGCAGATCCTCGGAGCTCCGCTCAACGGATTGGGATTTCTATCTAAAACAGCTATTAAACTTAAAACTCATTGCTCTAATAGAACTAGAATTGCAGTATAACAGTGTTTGGCAGAGCGGGATTGAGTCTCCAATGGAAGCGTATGTCAAGAAAATGCTTCCGGGACGTTCCCCGCCATCCACGCCTGAGAAAGAAAAGGCCACAAAACGGCCTAGGCAACAGGCACAGATGTAACCGAAGACGAGTACCGGGACCACAGCGCTCTCTGAAGAGAGATTTCTTGAGATAATGCAGCCTCTGCAAACAGCAATTTCCATTATCTCTGACGACCTTCAAACAATTAAAAACTCTGTGGATTCATTATCTCGGAGAACGGGTGACTCCGAAGTCAAAATTATAGCTATTGAAAAAAGACAAGACAAGGCTGAGTTAGATCCCGTCAATATGAAATGCAGGCTTAAAAAGTTAGAGGAGGAGAAAACTGAAGATCTGGAAGGACGTAGCAGAAGGAATAACCTGGTGGTGATTGGTATTCCGGAGAGGGAGGAAGAGAGTGCGGTGGTTTCATTTATGCAGCGATTCTGCCTGAAAATAGCTGGTCCCTCACCAAATGGAGGAGATTACTTGATTGAGAGGGCTCATCGAGCCTTGCGCCCCCCACCTGGTACTGGTCAGCCCCCGAGGCCATTGATCTTCAAGTTGCTTAATTATGCTGACAAACAGCATATATTAGATAAAGTGAAAGAGCTCAGGGTGATGACTTGGGAGGGAAAGGCAATAAGAATTGTGCAAGATCTGCCCTATTCTGTGTGACTACGATGATGAGCGCTTCACCCTATAGTGTCTAAGCTGATTGCGGCCACGAGGCAGTTTAGGGTGAAGTACCCAGCTATTCTGATGGTCAGAAACGAAGACAAGTGGATTTCATATGATTTCCCTGCACAAGCCCTGAGTAACCTGAAGGAGCTCTATCCGGAGTTATTTAAATGAAGATGTTGTAAGGGGTAAACCACTGAGTTGTATTGCCCAATGTACTGCTAATAAGTCAGCAAACTTGGAAGGATGAAGGCTTTTGGTATGTAGGACTTGGCAAGGCTATAAGGGAATGGGCGTTCATTAGTGAATTCAGGCAAGATCTGTGGGTAAGCTCCCAAATCCTACATTGCACCTCATGAAAAAGGTAGAAGGAATTTAATCATGGTAGAAAGTACTGGAATATTCAGATACTGGCGAGACATCCTAGTATAGATTAACATGCCCAAAGTACCGTAAGTTCTGTAAAAGCCGAAGATAGCAGCTTTGATGTCGTCCCCATGAGCACTAACTGATAGACTATCTAACAAACAGGAGAAGGACTCTTGTGGGATGTTAGTGGAATATGGCATGCGGCGTGGAGAGACGGATATTAGCATCCCTAGTAATGTGGATTTTCTAGTAATTGACAGCCTTGGCGTTAATTTCGCACCAATGTGGGTTGATCATGGTTAAATAATGTGAGCAACAAAGAGTTAGACACAAATGGGTCACAGGCTTATGTATTTACCATTTGGAAATTAATTTTTTAATTTGCAGCAATACAAAGTACAATTTTTTATTTCAGTTTATAAGATGGCCGGTAATGATAAAGATGCAGAGCAATAGAATGTTACGATTTGATGCTGCATATGCATATTAGGATAATATAGGGGCCTTTTTGGTTTTTTTCCTTCTCTCCTTTCTTGGTAATAGCTGTTAACAGTGAGACAACTGGAGGGGGGTTCCGGGGATTGATGTTGGTAGGTTTAGGCTTGGTTATTGGTAGGAATTACGTGGCATAATAAGGTGGAGTATGCAGTGTTTAAGCACTGGGGGTGTTAGTTTAATGTATAAGGTATATAATTACGGAGAACTGGAGAGGAAATATTGAAGGGTAGGAAAAAACTACATACTGTCAAGATTTAAATGATAGAACTTATGTAAAGTGCATTTCGGATCTTCAACTGTTATACTGTGATATGGCTGAGGGTAAGGCGTTAGGGCCTATTTGGGTACCCCCATTAAGAATACAGTTAATTATGCTATTGATAGATTACTGTTATGGATGTCGAGCAATAATTTTTGTTTTGTGAGTTGGAATGTTAAGGGGGCCAAGGATAGGGTTAAAAGACAGGTTATTCTAAAGCATTTACAACAGCTACGAGCACAAATTGTTTTTTTTACAAGAAACATATCTGAAGCGGGACGACATGCTCCTATTTAGGAGATTATGGGTTGGTCAGGTATATGGCGCTGGAATATCCACCAGCAAAGGAGGTGTAGTAATCCTCCTGGCCAAGCGTTCCATTCAAATTAAGCTCAGGAAATTTGGGACCCAGAGGTAGATTTATATTGGTACATGGAACCCTGGAGACTCGAACCGGTTCTTCAGGCTCCATATCACGGTCCAAATGTGATTCTCCCGCTCTCTTTGTGGACTTGTTAAATAAAATAGTGGCGAACCCACCCAAACTTACTATATTGGGTGGAGACTGGAACTTGGTATTACAGACAGACCTGGATAGATCTGATAGTGTCCGAAGAGGTTTATCCCCAGCGCAGAGAGCCATGAAGGAATTTATGTGCAGTGCTGCCTTAGTCGATGTATGGAGAGTATTCAACCCCTCTGAAAGGCAGTATACTTTTTTTTCGACTGCACATAAAACACACTCTCGGATTGATTATTTGCTCGTCAGTGTCTCTGCAATCCCTGAAGTCACAAAAGTTGGAATTTTGGCCAGGGTAATATCTGATCATGCCCCGGTTGATATGGAATTTTGGTTGGGATCGGGTAGCTAGCGTTCCCGTTGTGGCGTCTTAATAATCAGTTACTGAAAGACCCAGCCTCTCTAAATTACATCAGGGAACATATATCCTCCTTCCTTAATGTCAATCTGGGCTCTATAGACAAGTATGACTTAATATGGGCAGCTTTAAAATGTTCATTGCTGGGTGAGTTTATTAAAATGGCCTCCAAAAGAGTTAAAATTCAGAGGAGTCAGGCAGATACCCTTTTAACATCAATCAAGAAACTAGAGTGTAGTTTAACCCGTACATCCCCAGCAGAGATTTGGACGAGGCTATACCAATTACAGGCCCAATATGCTGAGTTGATATCTCAGAAAGCTGAACTTTCCTTACATAGAACTAAACTGAAATATTTAGACACAGGAGAAAAGGCTAGCAAATTACTAGCGATGGATTAGCCAAATGGATTCCTCACAATATATTGCAGGAATCCTCTCTGAAGAGGAAGGTCAAATCTGCACAGATCCCCAAAAGTTAGCCAAAATGTTTGGGTTTTATTATCAAAAACTGTATGCAGTCGATCCACTTGTACGGCCTGACATAGCGGACATAAACTCTTATCTTAGCTCAGTGACTTTGCCTAAGGTTACTAGTACTGAGGCAGCCTTGTTAAGCGCTCCTATTACAATAGGAGAGATCCAGGAGACTATCCAGCAATTACCTCTTGACAAGTCACCTGGGCCGGATGGCCTGTCAAATAATTTTTATAAAGCTTGCCAAGCCGCTATCTCACCTGTGCTTATGGATCTTTTCTCCTACTGGTTTGATAATGGTATATCAGACACTCCATTTCAGGAGGCTATGATAACTTTAATTTTGAAGCCCGGGAAGGATTTGCAGAATCTTGGCAGCTATCGCGCCATATCACTGCTAAATGCAGATATCAAAATACTAGCCAAAATTTTATCCAATAGACTTACAAAAATTATAGGCAATCTGATAGGATGTGAGCAAGTTGGATTTATGACTGGCAGGTCATCTCAAGATCATGTGAGAAAGTTGCTACACATTATTGCAACTGCCAGGGATTAGAAAGTGCCTATGGTACTTGTCTCATTAGACACTGAAAAGGCGTTCGATAGAGTTTGGTAGGAATTTCTATTTGCCACTTTAGTAACTTTTGGCTTTCCAAGGAAATTCATAAAATGGATAAAAATTCTATATTCGTGTCCTTCTGCCAAAGTTAAATGTAATGGCCTATTATCCTTCCATTTTAAATTAAATCAGGGTACTAGGCAGGGATGTCCCCTGACGCCACTGTTGTTCAATTTATATCTAGAACCTCTGCTGTTAAGAATGGCAGGAAATGAGAATATTACTGGCATTCAAATCGGTTACAACAAGATATGCCTATTGATTATATGCTGACGATATTTTATTACATTTAGAAAGCCCTGGTTCCTCATTACCGGCTGTTCTAAGAGAGATTGAGGAATATTCTAAATTGTCCTATTATAGGTTGAATCAAACAAAAACTAAGATAATGCCATTGAATCATAGAATAAATAAGGCAGAACTGTCCTCCCTAGGCCTTGCGTGGGAAACAAAGTCTCTAGATTACCTAGGTATTAAGATCTTTAGGGAATTTGGGGCCATAAGACGTAATAATATTGACAATCTAATTATAACAGTATCTAGAGATCTGGAGAGATGGCGATTATTGCCTCTATCTCTTTGGGGTAGGTTAAATGTCATCAAAATTAATCTATTACCAAGGATATTATACCCTTTAGGGATGTTAGGGATGTATCTGCCAAAAAAGTGGTTTTCTAGATTACAAAATAAGTTTAACTCTTTTTTATGGTACAATAAAGGTATTCGTAGATCTTACTTAAAGTTAACAGCCCCGAAGCTGAGAGGTGGCCTCGCGGCCCCCTCTTTCTTTTCATATTACATAGCCCAACATATAAATAAGTTAGTCTTCTGGCATAATGACATTGGAAATCAATTATATTCCCCGCTGTAGCTATCCATTGAAAGATATCTAGTGTCTCAGGTCAAGTGTTCCTTGTGGGCCCTTTTGTATGTCTCCCTGGCGTATATTCCCAGGTCCCTTAGTACGAACCCCATGGGATGGTCAATGAAAGTTTCTCACCAAGTCCAACAGTATCTCGGTATAAAGTGGTATCAATCCTCTGACCAGCCAGTGATCAGTAACCTGCACTTTAAGATTGAGGGGTCTCTGATACCCCCGATCCTGTGGCCTCGGCTGATCCAATGTAAAGTTTCGGAAGTGTGGAAAAATGGAAAATTGACCCCCTTTGCTCAATTACAACGATCGATTGGTGCATTAAATACTGATTCCTTTAAGTATATCCAAGTTTGTAAGGCCATAACATCATTCTCTGTACGGATCCCCCTTAAGGATCCAGGGGAGAGAGAGATAGTAGCACTTCTGCAGATAGCTTCTCAATTGCATGCTGTCTCTAAAGTGTATAAAATTCTACAGGAGTGGGATCATAGATTGCCATCTGGTCCCTGCTCCTATTGGATAAAAGAGTTAGATATCCCAGAGGATGACACTTTATGGAAGACACTTTGGATGTCAATGTACAAACTGGTTCAGCAAGATAGGTTAAGGTTGGTTTGTTATAATATCATGCCATGATTTATATCTGACACGGTTAAACTCTTCAGATATGGGAAGATAGCCACATCAGTGTGTAATAGATGTAAGAAAGATCCGGGTTCTTTATACCACATGTGTGGCTGTTTCCTTGTATAAAGGCATTCTGGAGTGCTATAATAACACTTTGGACCCTATCCTTGGCCTGACTGAGCTCTTCACCCTGCAATTTGTATGATTAATTGTTTTCCTACTGGTACTCCCAAGTGTGAAGAGCACATATGGCACTGATATCTGCATCTGCTAAAATAGTAATTGCAAGACATTGGACTGATGAGAAAGTGCAATCTGTACTGGAATGGTATAGTGAGATTATACAGCATTACAGTTGGAGCGGCATATTACAATTATGCAATAGAGTCAAGCGTTCACGTTATTGTGGGAGTAGTTTGGAGTTATTTTGACAACATGGAAACAGATGTGATATGAGTCTCCTATACTACGGCAGTGGGTGGTTAACAAGGGTATGTAGTTCTTTGGGGGGGTGGAGGGTGGGATTATACTGGTTCCTTGTAATCACACCTGTTGTTCATAATGGTGTGTTAACCTGTGTATATACTTAATGCTGGAAAACAATAAAACTTTGTTAATAAAAAAAAAAAAGGAAATAAACTGACAAATGTGTTACATTTTGTGAAACACAGGATGCAGTGAGAAACTATAAAGACAGCAATGTTTTGACTTTTCAGTTTCTAGATTTGGATTTGGTGATGTACTGAGAAGGACTTTTGCTTGGACTGCCTGTGTTAAAAGCCATACTGTGCAAATGTTTGTTTGCCAATGCTTCCTGACCTTACCTCTATAGCACTATATACTACACATGGTAGAGTCTCAGCTACCTGTCTTAAAAGGGAACAGCTAGCAGAAAGGTCCCCACACTCCAGTGTGGGGCTAGTTCCAATGCGCACTTTGTGTGCAAACACATTTTGGTGTACTTGCAATCCACTGTAGCTGACATCAGAGCAGTACTGCAGCCATGAGAGACTAAATAGCCTGCAATGCATGTTAAAGCTTTTATAATCTCTGATCAGATGTTTTCAGTTCTGTTTTTCTCCAGGGCTAAGTACAGACCTCTGTGACTATACTTAGCCCAGGGAATACAGCGGGACCAGCAAACAAAAGATCAGAGTTTACATAACCTCTAATAGGCACTGCAGGCTATTGAATCTCCCACTGCTTCATTACTGCTCTTATGTCAGCTGCAGTGGATTCTGGGATTTGTAGTAACATGAGATATAGAGAAATTTTTGTAGCTGTATTGGTTCTTGTACAAAAACAAAGTGGATGATTTGATATATTTTATTGGACCAACAAGAGATGTAACAAACATAAACATTCACAGAGCCTTTCTTCAGGCATGGCTGTTTTTTCAAAAAACAAACTTAAATACATTTTGTAGGACAGATAAATGATCATTTACACATGGATGTGACAGTTCTGTTGATAAGGAAGTAAATTATTGGATATGTGCAGAGACAAAAAAAAGATTAGAGATGTAGGCTACTCTCTATTCAGTGTGACAGCAAGAGGCCTATAAATTGTTAAATGCTTGTGTTCTAAGAGCCTCCCTAAAGACAACCTGTGTGTGTGTGTGTGTGTGTGTGTGTATGTGTGTGATAACGAAAAACACTAATGCATATATTTATGTTGCATGAATACCCATAGCCACAAGAACGCAGCAGACAAACAGTATGACTCAAACATAAATAAATACATTTTTTTCCATTATCTGTTTATTGTCCTTCACCCAGCTACCCCTTCTAACTAACCCCCCAGACCTGTCACCCAGCTTCTGTGGGACTTACCTTCCCCCAACATCCTCTGCAAAAGGACTGTGGGTGGTGCCCAGTGAAAAGTGTAGGGCCTGCGAGGGGTCAGCCATTAGTGCAGGGCCTGCGAGGGGTCAGCCATCAGTGCAGGGCCTGCGAGGGGTCAGCCATTTGTGCAGGGCCTGTGAAGGGCCAGCCATCAGTGCAGGGCCTGCGAAGGGTCAGCCATCACACTGCAGCTGGAGCGTTTCCACCTGCTTTTTCACCCTGGGCTTCCATGGATGTACAATGGGTGTGATGGACGAGGTCTGCATCCATAGAGACACCCCAGTGTCCAGAACATAGGTTCTCTTCCCAACTTGTGGCATCATATGCACTGCCTCCTGGCCACTGATGGGTGTTAGCCCAATGGTGAGCCATCCAAACAACCCTCCCTGAGGGAGGAGAGCAGTCCTACAAAATGCTCAATCCCCCCTCTCCCAGCCAGCCCCCAAGCAACCTGCATCCAGTCCCAAACCTGGATCACTGGCATGGCAGGAGGTAAGGCACACAGCGCCTCAGCTCTGCACACCAGTGGGCTGGCCAGTAAATATATATTTTTTTTAACTGCCATGCCTGAAGAAGGGCTCTGTGTAGCCTGTAAGGTGGTGATTTGTAAATCTCTTGTTGGTCTAATAAAAAGTAACAAATCACACACTTTGATCATCTTTTAGTAACATAAGATGTCAGCCAAGAGCTAAGCAAAATTAGTCTGATACAATCTACTATGCTACAGTAAACAGTAAATGAATCAAAATGTTTTTGCACACAAAGTGCTAATTGAGACCAGCCTCATACTTCAGTGTGTGACTCTTGGTGTTCACTGTTCCACTTGAATATGCTATCCGAGCCCAGCACATGCTAATTCTTGTGAATTATTTCTCTTACTTTCCGTGTTCTAGTACTGTGAGGTTAGAAAGATAATGTGACCCTTATTTTTTCATTGAGGTTTTGGTGCTAACAATGATGCCCTCTCTGTGTCATCACTTATTTCCATGGCAATTTATTTATTTATTTAGTTAGTTTTTGTTGACCGGGTAAGGAGTGCTAGCCATAGCAATGACTATTTTCAGGCATGACCCGGGAGTTTACAGATACAATACAGTTGATTTAACATTTGATCAACAGAGGTAGAAACAAATACAGAACATTAAATTACAATAAGGTAAAAGCATAGGCAGCAGTAATACAAAGTAGTCAGAAAGCAACATGATACAAATTACATAGGCAATAACATGGAGTGAATAAGAGAACAAGTGCAATGCAAAAACCATTAAACAGTAATCCAGGTAGAAAAAATGGTACAATACACAAAAATACCCCAAAAGTATGATTATACATAGAGGATAGAATAAAGCCAGGATATGACTAGGGAAAGGTGCAGTAAAAAGGGGAAGGATGGAAAAGTATAGACAAAGAGGTAAAAATAGGGGGATAGGAATTTGGTAGGACTAAGGGTGCAAGCAGACAAATAGAGGCATGTAAAGTGCATACTTGAGGTGAGAGGGTGCATGGATCAAGGGAGAAATAATGGGCTAGGGTGGTTTGAAGCAGGAGCATGAACAGGAGTCAGCAAGATGATCACAAAGCAATTTCTTGAAAGAGGTATGGCACGGTGCTAACCTTATAGCTAGTGGGAGGGAATTCCAGTGATAGGGGGCATAACAGGAGAAAGGGCTAGCATCTTTAGTGGATTGGTGCCGAGGAATAAGCACAGGGGCATTAGCATTCGAGTGAAGACCGTATTTAGATGGCTGTATGAGGAATAGATCTGCCAGGGGTTTAGGCGTTTGGTTACGGATGACTTTATCTAAGACCGATCCCAAAGCAAAGTCTCTAGATGCAGTCGGAGAAAGCCACCCTAGTTCTGAGTATAGTAGGCAGCGATGTTTCAACTGATGTGATGAGGACGCATACCTACAGATATTATTGTAGGTGACATCCCACTTCCTTAGAATAGTTTTACTTGTAGAGGCATACACTACAACTCCATAGGTGAGTGATGGAAGGAGTATGCCACGTGCTACCGAAAGCCTCACTGAAGGTGTGAGCATATAGCTGGAACGATAGGCTATACCGAGTTTTATGTTAGTCAGCTTGCAGGATTGTTGAATGTGGAGATCAAAAGAGACAGTTGGGTCGAGTGTGAGACCAAGGTATTTAAATGACAGTACAACATCAACGGAAGAGCCATTTAAGGTAGTAACTTTGAACGTGGGTTGAGAGAGTTTGAGCTTGGCATTAGTACCAAATAGCCTGGCTTGAGTCTTAGAAACATTCAGCAGCAGTTTGTAGCTAAATAGCCATTGTTGAATCCTTTGAAAGTCAAGTGAAAGTTTTTTGTTTACTTCTGTAATGTTTTTAGCTCTGGCATAAAGGGTAATATCATCTCCACATAGTGTGGAGGCAGTCTGTAGAAGGTTAGAGGTAATATCTTTTATGAAAATAGAAGAAAGCAGAGGCCCAAGAATAGAACCTTGTGGCACGCCAATGTTTATGGTCACAGAATCAGACAAGGTGGAGTTGAATTTAACTTGCTGGGTGTGATCTCGTAGGTAGCTGCCAAACCATGCTGTGGCATTTGGTGAGAAACCTTGGGATCTAAGAGTGGCAAGGAGGATAGGATGGTTGACTAGGTTGAACGCTTTTGTCATATCTATAAAAATAGCCCCTGTTAGGAGACCAGAGTCCATGGCAGATAGGGTATCAGATGTGAATTTGAGTAATGCAGCGGTGGTGCTATGACCCTTGCGGAAACCATGTTGCGCATTCGTAAGGAGGTCATATTTCTGAAGAAAGGCTATGGTTTGGGTGGCTATGAGCTTCTCAAGGATTTTACTGAGGACTGACAATATGGCAATAGGTTTATAGTTGGAGGGGTTTTTGTGGTTACCCTTTTTGAAGATGGGTAATCCTGGCCATCTTCCAGAGAGCAGGAACATAGCCATGCCACAGGGAGAGGGTAAAGATCCTTGCTAGAGGTGTGGCTATGTACTGTGAGGGCAGCAAGTTTTAGCAGCTTGGTTCAATACTATCAAAGCCTGCTGCAGAATGGTCAGAAATGTTATTGAGCAGTCTAAGTACATCCAGACGGGTGACAGACTTGAAATGAAATTTGGGCCCAGAGTTATTAGGTTGAGCACGGGGGTTAAGTGAAGCTGGGAAGGATGATGTATAGTTTGTAAGATCAGAGAACTGCGCATTGAAAAAGTTAGCGATAGTGGGAGGATTGTTGCAGTGGATACCATTAAGAGGCATATAGGTTGAGGTGGGGCCGGATTTGAACCTAGGAAGCTCTTTATGTGGGACCAGAATTTTTTTGGGTCACCAGAAGATTTAGTTAGGAGACCTTTACAGTAGGTGCTCTTGGCACATTTACTATCCTTCTTGCAGGAATTTCTGAGTACACTATAGGAATTGAAGTTAGGCGGCAGTCCTGTCTTTTTATAGCGGTGCCAGCTTTTATCAAGCAGGCGCAGTTTAGAGAGAAGGTCAGACTTAAACCATTGGGTATGCTTGTTTTTTACTCAACGGGTAATGAGGGGACAGTGTTTGTTCTGAGTTTCCAAAAAGTGATTCAGGAATAGGTTTAACGCAGTCTGAGGGTCATCCAAGTTAAACAGAGGAGTCCAGTTGATGGAAGCAATATCCTGTAGGAAGGACTGATGGTCGAGGTGTACGTAGTTACAGAAAGAGATAAACCAAGTCTTTGATGGGGGGCCTTAGTCTTGCCCCAAACGCAGAAAGTGGGGGGAATGATTTGTAATGGAATCTGCTAGTGTGCCAGAGGAGATATTATTTTCAGGTGGTTAGTCATAACCCAGTCGAGCAGAGTTGAGGAGTTAGAGTGATGAGCTGTTCTTGTGGGATCAGTAATAACCTGGTGAAAGCAGAAGCTTTGGATCTTGGAAAGTAGTGTAGGTTGGAAGTTACCCAACCAGTTTATATTAAGATCCCTAAGTAAGAGAACCTCATTTCTACCTGGTTTATTCAAGCAGCTCATCAAAACCTTTTAAGCCACTGGAGGAGGGGTTGTAAGCACAGACAATATGAAGTGTTTTGGAGCCCAGGGACAGAAGAACATGTAGAGCTTCACTATGGACTAGGGGAGATGAACAGATCTCAGTGAGATTGAGGTGGTCTTTGAAATAGACAGCAGTACCACCACCTCTTTTGGGGGCAGGCCTGTCTACTGTCAAGAGGTTGTAGGAAGTTAGTGAGCACCGGGAGTCTTGAATGGAAGGCTTAAGCCACGTTTCGGTAAGACATACGATATCTGGTTTATATAGGGTAATCCAGGATTCAAATTTGGCAAAATTGTGTAACAGACTTCTGATGTTATGATGCACTGCTGTAAGACCCTTTACATGTGAGAGGTGACAACTTTCATCAAAGGTTGGTCCTGGGTTCAAATACACGTCACCAGAGAGCAGCAGGGCTATAGGGATGAGATACCAGAGTTTATGACGCACGAAAGGGCGAATGGCACGCAAATTTAAGGAGAAGAATTTTAGCATGTAGGTAACAGTATGGGCCCAGGGTCTGTACAATAAAAGAAGAGTAGGGTCACAGTGGAGAGGGGATAAGAGGAGCAGGTTGGAGAAGTGGTAGTCATGGGGCAAGTGATGAGGGAGTGCTGAGTGGGCAAGGGGAACAGATGGGAAGGATAAGTGGAGCAGTGCAATTGAGGACACAAGGAGGAACAGTGAGACTGGGAGGTTCATAGCTGAAATGACCTAGGAGAAATCAAGTACAGAGGGTGAGTGTTGCTGGCACCCAGGAAGAGACAGGAGAGAGAAAACAGAGCTATGGGAAGAGAGAAAGAGAGAGAGAGAGATCAAGATATCAGAAAATATTTAAAAGAGCAAGGAGAGGAGTGAGGTATGATATGACAGGGGAGTGAAAGAAGAGTGTAAAGTACAGGCAGCCAATGGGAGCTTGTGATAGACATAAGGGGAGGGGCAATTGAGTATTTAATGAAGGCCTGGGAGGGGGTGGGGAGGAGGGAGAAAATTTAGAACACTTTGGCAGTGCTCAAGGACTCAACTATGTTCAAAACAGAGCCGAAAAATGCTATGCAGAGTCAATGCAGAAGGGCGCACCAATCAGGACAGGCTTCAAGGACACAACAGACCAATAAGGATCCGCTTGCCGAGCACCGCACCAATCGGAGGTCTTGGAGCCTAAAATGCAGAAAGCAGCAGTACCTGCTGTTGGAATCTGAGGCTGAGGACCGTGAGGGTGGACTGGAAGTGTCCAGGGAGTCAGGCGGTGGCAACCAGAGGCGGCAATGGATCCACCAAGCTTCTGAGAGGTGCCGCTTCTGGCGTTGGCCCCTCTCTCTCTCTCTCTCTCTCTCTCTCTATCTCTCTTTCTTTTTGTCCCAACCATTAGGGCAACAGCTGGCAGTTAAAAAAAAAAGTAGCAAAACTAGGTACTGCATGACAACAGGAGGTGGGTTTTTTGAAACAATAAACAGAAGCAGACTACTATGGGGATGGGGATGCAACTGCATACAACCAGCTCTTTTTTTAACTACAAACTATTCAGTAGGACAAAGTTCCATAGTTCAAAAAAAACATTCTAATCCAGACGGAGGAACTGTTTTATTACGAAGCTCAAATAAAATTATTTCCTTGTTAAGGATTTTTTATTGAACTTTTTTTACAGTACCATTTGCTAAGTGCAATAATACCCTCCAGGGGTGGTATTGAGGAATACGGGACCTTCCAGGGGCTATAAGGCCCTTCTCCTGCAGCGACAGGCCTCATTACACCCCAGGGCAGTGTGGTATTCCCCAATATCGCCTACCCTGTTGGATATGATTGCTTACCTATGCTCCTGTCACCCTACGCACAGACACACACACACACACACACACATATGCACACTTGAAGACACGCATGCACACACATACACTCCATCTGTCTGGAGCCTTTCTACATGTTGATTCTGTATATAGTGTTATTACATGATGTCAGTCTCTGTAAGTATCTTTTTCAACCAATGCTGAAAATTCTTGTTCTCTGTAACCGCAACGTATCAACTCTAGTCTTTAACCATATCCATCCCTCGCAGTCTTTTGAAAACATAGGCATTTGAGCATTAGTGGTGTGTAGAATTAAGAATTTCAGATACCTGAGTTAGAAAAAAAATAGTATTTTAGTGATCTATACAAGTGAAAGCACATGAAGCATAAAAACAGTTCTATGGATAGTACTGTGACAAACACCAGGATAGAATGCAGTGTATATGAATTGGTTGCACAATCCATGAAAAAAGCAACTTTAAAGACATAATCGATGAGAGCTGGCTTGGGCTGCCAAGCTCTGCAATATTGGATTGTACCACATGCAATTAAAATATTGAACCTGAAAGCTGTGAGGGTAAACCTTTAAAGAGGTATTGACATGATCAGGTCAGGCAAATCATACCAGGGTGCTCCACTGCTGACTGCACCCAGACTCTAAATAAACCATTTAAAAAGCAATGCTCAAAGTATTTTAAGTTTTTAACTTTTCCATGTTACACAACTTTGCACTGTTCTGTGGCCTCTAGCTGTAGCTCCAGCACCCCCTGAAACAAAATTTTTGAGGTGCTAAATTAAGAATGGGACTACTTTACATTCAAGGAATAACAGCAGAATTGGAGGAGGGATGTACACAATAGCTTTACTTAACTGACACCTTTCATTTTGAGTAGTTAGGGTATATAATAAAATCATATGCAGAGTACTGAGCAGAATTAAAGTTGGATTTCATTGTTTAATGCCTAAAGAAATTGAGAGTCTACATCCCTCGAACAGCCTGGGTGGGCCAAGTGATCCTCTTCTGCTGACAAGTTCTATGTTTTCTGTGTTCAAGCAAGTAAGAAAATAGGTTATTAAATTGCCAACTCAAGCGAAATGCTATATTCTGTAACCGTTTGCTGCAAATGAAAGAGGTGAATGGTGCAGTGACCCCATAAATAACATGACACCTCCTGTAGTTGCTTAGCTTCGCCTTATGAGCACATTGTATCTATTTTTGTTTCCCAAAGAAGAGAATTTTCAACTTCTTAAAAAGGACAAAAGCCATCATAAAATTTTCACTACACAGTGGGCCAGCTCTTATGTATTCCATGCATTGAGCATGAACATTGAAACCTAAGTTCTTGGTCTTGGATTGAGGAGTGATAGGTGAATAGGAACTGGACACAAGTTTAGAAGCAAATCATGCATCCATGCCAGTGACCCGGATTTGGGAGCAAACTCAGGAGCCAGTGCTTGGATGATCAAACTGGGGGGAGCACACTGATGACAGCAGCATGCCCCACCTGAAGATTGGGAGGTGGCACATTCTGGTGCTACAGTCACCCCTGCTGGGATTGAAAGCTTGTTCTCCCAGCAGGAGCACACTGCATGCATCCAAGTTATTCCACCGCAGATGATGTGCATACTGCTTTTGGAAAGGAACCCAATGCTGGAAAAAAGTCTGTCCCTGCAGGCCCAGCACCACTGGCCTCTGCATCTACCTCCATCTGATCCTGGTCCCAGGAAAGACTTCCAGGGGCTAGTAATGGAGGATGGAGGATGGGTTAGGCACATGGAGAAGGTCGGTGATGGAGCTGTAGGACAAAACCAGATGAGATCCTGCCAAAAAAAGGAGCATAAGGACTTGGATAAATAAAGGTCACAGTCATGTGACTCCAGTCACTGACTCAGTGCATGGGCAGTATGTTCCATACTTTCATGTTGGCGATCTGGGTTCACTTTGTGAGCCACCCACCACACTGAGCCATTGGAGTCAAGGGAATGCTGCAGAGGCAGTGTCTGCAGGCTCTGGCAGTGGCGGCTTTACACCAGGGCCCACCAGGGCACGTGCCCTGGTAAAAAATTGCTGTGCCCCAGTTGATGCCCCATATGGTGCAGAGCTTCCCCCATAGTAACAATATATCAGTGCCCTGGCTGCTATGTGTTGTGCCCCAGCTGTGCCATGGTAACCATTTGTGGCTAGAGCCACTACTGGGCTCTGGGGGGCAAGGTTAATCCAGTGCTTTAGTATCACTTGTGGAGAGCTGAGAGCATTGCCGCTGTGGATGACCATATAAAATCCTACACCACCTCCCAGGCTTGACTGGCCTTAGAATGTGTGGGGGGAGAATTGCAAGGAGAAGGACAGCTCTCATTTGGAGCATTTTTATTATTTATTTATTTATTTTATTTGTGTTTTCATAACTGCGTAGGCCCATTGAGACCAACAGTCCCTTTTTCCGGGGTGACCCGGGACTAATAACATTCAGGTAAAGGAGCCAGCATGAAAACTGTTACAGACAAGTAATTGAATATAAGGGAAAGGGGAAACTTTTAAATGAGGAAAGGCACACTAAGCAAGAGCTTGTTTCCAGGTGCGACCTGGGAGCACAAGGAAGTAAAGTGACTTGCTCAGGGTCATGCAGTATGCAAGTGGGGTCTGATGGGATTCAAACCCAGGTCTCCAGGTTTGAAGCTCAGTGCCCTTAACCACTATACCAGAATGTATAGAAGGAGAATAATACAAAGCTGGATTACATAGAGGAAGACCATCCATAAATTAGGGCACCCAAAAAATAGAAATACATAACAAATATTTAGGGATTGTGGAGTTGCAGGCAGCAGTGTACATATTGGCAAGAGCAACAGTGGGTTAGTAACATTACACTGGATTCCATGAAGACAGGATCCCACAAAGACAGGATCCCACAAAGGGGAAATGACACAGATTGTACTTCTCAGGATAGCTCTGGCAATGATAAGGGGATAGCTAATCTAGTAGGCACATCAGCAAAGGGAGTGAAGAGGGCAGTGGTCATGTCAGCAGTTGCAGGAGCACTGAGAGTCTATAAGTAGCATGTAGCTGCCAATCTCTCCATGCCTCCATATCAACACCCAGTCCAGCCCCTTTTCGCATCCACTGCAAATCACTGTGATGCCCAAGCTTAGGTTCAGGGCCTGCTGTAAGGGAGGCTGTTTCTATGGGGTGTAGCAGTGCAGAAGCTCTGGAATGGGATCAAAGTCCAGCACTGTAAGACAGGTGGGATGTGGAGATTCAGAATCAGAATCAGAGCCAGAGGAGGCAGCTGGTGAACTGAGAATAAACAGAAAATATATCAAAGTACCATTGGTACTAACATGCCAAATAAGGTATGTAAAGTGTGAAATAATTACATATTAGAATACAATATACTGTATTCTTGCCAGAATTCCAACCACTAAGCTTTTCCCTCCTAAGCAAACACACATGCAGTGTGCCACTGAACTGCAGGTGAGTTAGCTGCAGTCCCTATGGTGTAGAGGTATGTCACAACCTGCAAAACAGGCACTGGGGATCTAATTGCAACAGGTTGATATGACTTAACAAATTGTTGTTCTTAGCTAAATTTACTTCTCATGTACTTTACTATTCCAACTCTACACCACACAAATTGCTACTCAAATGACTTTTCATCTTACCAAAACAAACAAAAAAAACAAACAAAAAAAAACAAACAAATGTATATGTCCCTGCCAGGATTTGGACTACTAATCCTTTGCCTGCTAAGTGAACATCCATTCAGTGTGCTACTGAGCTGCAGGTAACTGAGTTGCAGTTCTTGTGATGTAGAGATATGACACATTCTGCAAAACCAGGGACTGGGGATTTAATCCCAACAGGCGATTTACCTTCATAAATTGTTGTTCTCAGCTAAAATTTCTTCTCATATAATTTACTATTTCAATTCCACACCACCATGAATTGCTACTCAAGTGAGTTTCCATGTCACCTAAATAATGTTTAGGTTCCTTCTAGGACACTAACTGCTGATCTTTTGCCTGCAAAGCAAACACACATTTAGTGTGCCACTGAGCTGCTAACAAGTCAGTTGTAGTTCCTATGATATAAAGGTTATGTAACATCCTGCAAAACAGAGAACTGGGGATCTAATCCCAGCAGGCAATTTACCTTCATAAAATTGTTATTCTTAGCTAAATTTACTTCTAATATAATGCACTGTTTCATCTCCACACCACCATGAATTGCCACTCAAGTGAGGTTCCATCCTACAAACTAATTTAAAACAAATATGCTTAAGTCTCTGCTAAGACTAGAACTGCTGATGTTTTATTTGCTAAGCAAACACACACTCAGTGTACCACTGAGTTCCAGGTCTGTATGCTACAGTTCCAGTGGTTATGTCACAAGCTGCAACATGGGTGACTGGGGGTCTAATCCCAGCTGTCAAGTTGTCATCACAAATTGTTGCTGTTAATTAAATGTACATTATTTATTTAAAAATGGTTCATCTAAATGTCTCATATAATTTACTATCACAACTCCACACCACCATAAATCCCTACTCAAGTGAGTTTCCAACTTAAAAAAGAGCATTTGAAACACATGTATAAGTACCTGGCAGAATTTGAACCACTGCTCCTTTGCTTGCTAAGTGAACACACATTCGGTGTTACACTGAGATGCAGGTAAGTGGATTGCATTTCCTAGTGTGTAGAGGTTATGTCACCACCTGCAAAACAGGCAACCAGAGATCTAATCCCAACAGACAATTTACCTCTACAAATTGTTGATCTTGGCTACATTTACTTCTCATATAATTTACTATTCCAACTTCACACTACCATGAATCACCACTCGAGTGAGTTTCCATCTTACAAAACAATGTTTAAGTTCCTGACAGGATTTCAGTGTGAAATGATTATACTGTATATTAAAATACAATATACTGTGTGTTTTCCTGGATTCACATCATTGATCCTTTGCCTGCTAAGCAAACACACATTCAGTGTGCCACTAAGCTATAGCTAAGTGAGCTGCAGTTTCTATGGTGTACAGCTATGTCATAACCTGCAAAGCAGGCATCTGGACTATTCCAACTCCACACCACCATGAATCACCACTCTAGTGCATTTCCATCTTTCTAAGAAAAATGTTTAGGTTCCCACCAGGAGCTGAACTGCTGATCTTTTGCATGCTAAGCAAACATATAGTCAATGTGTCACTGAGCCACTAGTAAGTCAGTCACAGTTCCTATGACAGAGGCTATGTCACATCCTGCAAAACAGGGGACTTGGGAACTAATCCCAGCAGGTGATTTATCTTCACAAATTGTTTTGTTCTACTCTAAATTTAATTCTCATTTAATTTACCATTCCAACTGCATACCACCATAAAGCACCACTCAACTGGGTTTCCATTGTAGAAAACAAACTTGGAAAAAAAACCTAAGTCCCTGCTGGAATTTGAACTGCTGATGCTTTGCCTGCCAAGCAAACACATATTCAGTGCACAACTGAGCTGCAGGTCAGTGAACCATAGTTCCTATAATGTAGTGGTTATGTAACACCCTGCAAAACAGGCAGCTGGGGATCTAAACCCAGTGGGCAATTTACCTTCCCAAATTGTTATTCTTAGCTAAATGTACTTCTCATATAATTTACTATTTCAACTCCACACCACCATGAATCCACATTCAAGTGAGTTTCCATCCTAAAAGAAAATTGAAACAAATGTACAAATCCGTGCTATGAATCACTACTCAAATGAGTTTCCATCTTACAAAAATAGTTGAAAAAATTTTTAAGTCCCTGCAAGGATTCAAACTTTGTCTATTGGAATTTAAACCACTGATCTTTTTTGGCTAAGCAAACGCATTTCAGTGTGCCACTGAACTACAGGTGAGTGAACTGCATTTCCAGTGGTGTATATGTTAGGTCACAACCTGCAAAACAGGTGCCCATGGATCTAATCCCAGCATGCAATTTACTTTCACAAATTGTTGTTCTTATCTAAATTTGCTTCTCATGTTATTTACTATTCTAACTCTACACTACCATGAACTGATACTCAAATGAGTTCCCATCTTGCAAACAAAGATGTTTAAGTCTCTGCAAGGATCTGACCCACTGATTCCATGGTGTTGGTACCTAAGAATGGTCATAGTCATATTACACTACAATTCAAATAACACTGAAGCCTATATTGCATTCTTATTTATTTGTTTACTCATTCATTCATTCATTCAGTTATTTTATTTATCATTTTTGTTGGCTAAGTAGGTGTTGTCAGATGTGGCACAGGATTAGAATCAGAACCAGGAAACAGCCAATGGCATTTGCATGAAGACAGATCTTTTTCACTCAGAGTTCTTCTGCTCCTCATGCTAATTACCTAATAGACAACACAATCCCACCCTTGGGATATCACATTCTGTTGCTCTGGAAATTATAGGAATGCCACAAATATGGGATCATGACCTTCATCAGGGAATATTCATCAGGAAAAGATGAACTTCCAGGGACAAATATCCTGTTTTATGCAATTAACTAAGTAATGAGGACTATATTGACCTGGAATTCAGTTCTGTTTTATTTAATGATGTATAATGCATCTCTTCAACCTTCTGAAGACAATGGTAATTTTTTTGTGATAGCTGGATCATCTCTTTAAACTGTGCAGGGCCAATTCTCGCTATATTATCTTGTAACTAAGATGGGTATATTTATATATTTATGCATCTATGCATTTGTATATTTCAAAGGTTTTACCAGGAAAGCCATACTAAGCTGGTAACAGCTCTTTCCAGATGTGTCCCAGGGGAAGAGAACAGAACAGATACAAAGTACAAACTACAAAATAATACAATATGAAAATAAGTATATGTGGTAACTACTGATTCATGTGATGGTGGGTGAAGCAAATAATCACACTGGTCCCAGACCACTTTGTGGTTACTGCACACTTTGACAGGTGTTTGCAGATTTGTTATTATTATTTTCCCTCCTGTCCCCTTCCCCCACCATGACATCCAAAATGTACTGGCTGTACCATAGTCTCTGGTCTAGCATGTAGGCAGCATCAGTGATGGAGCCAGGTTTAGGAGCATTTGGGAGCCAGGGGAGGCCATTCAGTCAATCATGGGCTCCACAATGGGTACTAAACAGTGAATAAAGATGGTGGGGCACCACTACTCACACTGGGACAGCTAGCAGGGGTGACCACCCCCCAGCCCCTCTTTAGCTCTGCCACTGAGGCAGCTGCCTTTGTGGTTGATGCCAGTGCTGCTCCATGGTGGCTGCACAAACATCTGGCAGATTGCACCTTTTCTTCCTGAGAGCTGCACACATCATTTTCATGAGGTACCTCTTGTTCTACTGGTCCCCTGTATGGCACACCAGAGTCACATATAGGCCTGGATCTCTCCACTGCTGTAAGCTTTCATTTATAACATGCAGTTTTAGAAATGAATGAAGACCAGTGGTCCATCGTGTTCTTTCTCCCAACACCTGAGTGGAAGTACCTTTCTACTTTGTCACCCACTTTTTCTTCAAAGTACCTGAGTGGGAGTGAGGTAAGGTTTGGGGTATAAAACTCCTTTAAAACATTAGGTCAGAGGGAGAGATAGGAAATTCCTCATGGGTTGACTGGAGGGACCCTTGGTCTTTATAGCCGCAGTACATGACAGCGGTGAAAATCTTGACCTAAACTTTTTATTCTATTTTAGATTACCCTTTATCTCCTGACTTGTATGATACCCTTCTTTCCCCATTTTTAGGCTGTGTTAGCACTTTTTTCATGTTTGAAATACTAACAGTAGTGCTTCTTTTAATATGACTCAAACTAGATCCTCATTAATATCCTTGGCTGTTTTTGTATACGTGTTGTCCCATAAGGTCAGGAGCAGTGTCCACTGCATGCTAGCTCATTATAGTCACCAGAAAAGTGATCTTAAACAATGAGTATTCAAGGAAAACAGAGAACAGGGTCAGGAGTACCTTCGCTCCTATCCAGAGACAACCCAGTCCAATGCCACTGTCTCAAAGGATGCCAAGAACAAGGAGCATTTGGATGACAGTGGGCTCAGGGAAGGTTTGGATGGCCAAGCAGAGGCACATCCCAAATCCTATTCCCCTCCAGAACTTGTATGCCACACTGGGAAATGGGGACAACCAAACAGAGGTACCCAGAGAAGTGGAAGGAAAGGATGTGGAGGCCAACCAAGGAGGTGACCTCAGTGGGGAGAGCAGTGGACCCCAGATGAGGAGGAAGCAAATCCTGGTGGAGGAACTCTATCTTAAGAGGGATCCAGCTGGGGACACAGGAGGGGGAGGACAGGGATGTGAGGTGCCTATCAGGAGCCACAGCATGGAGGAATGGGAGGAAAGTCCTGGGGATCACCAGGAAGGCAAGATGGGAGGGTGAATTGGATGTCATTATCCACCTAGGTACTAATGACCTGGAAAATGGAGGGCCTAAGGAAGTTCAAAAAGAGTTTATAAAATTGGGGAAGGATCTTAAGCAAGTAGCTATGTCTGTCACCTTGTCAGAAATACTACCTGTGAGAGGCATGGGAGAGTGTAGGGGTGCACACACCCGGAAATTTAACTCATGGTTGAAGAACTGGTGCTGTGAGAAAGGGTTTGGATTCCTTGGTGACTGGGGACCCACCTGGAGTGATGGGGGGCTTGTTCAAGCCTGATGGCCTGCATCCATCCTGGAGAGGAATCCAAGCACTCAATAATAAGTTTAAATGCTACATAGACAAGCATTTAAACTAGCCAAGGGGGGTGGTAGGCCAGCAAGAAGGGTACCTAATTGCCCACTCCCACAGCTAGCAGTGGAACCAGTGAACAGAAGGAGTGGATATCTCTACAAAACAGTGTACAAAAGATGGAGATAAGCACCCAAGTGGTGGATAGGCAGAAAGGGGAAAAAATTCAATAGAAGGGCAGACAGCAGGGAGAACCAGGGATAAAGGACAACCAGGTAGGGGCTGGAGTAAAACAGTTAAACAGTCCAGGGAGTACACATCATGGAAAGCCATGTGTGCCAATGTCAAGAGCCTTAGCAACAAGATGGAGGATCTGGAGGTTGCTATGGTGCAGCTGGACCTGGACACTGTGGCCATCACAGAGACCTGGTGTAATGATAACCATGACTGGGAGATGGCCATACCTGGCTACAACATATTCAGAAGAGACAGGACAGGCAAGAAGGGAGGAGGAGTGGCACTTTATGTGAATGATGGCATAGAGGCCACAGAGATCCAGGAGGAACAAAATGGGGGAGAGATATTGTGGGTTAAGATGGAAAGGAAAATGGGGTCAGCCATCTGCATAGGGGTGGTCTACAGAACCCCAGCCCAGAAGGAAGAAACAGACAGGGAGCTGATGCTAGCCATCCAAAGGATGGCAGACAAGGGTGAGGTGGTGCTGGTTTGAGACTTCAATATTCCAGATGTGGACTGGAGCCTCCCAGCAGCAGCATCAACCAGGAGCAGATTTATCCTGGACTCCCTTCAAGGTGCCTTCCTCAAGCAACTGGTCATGGAACCAACTCAGCAGAAGGCAATACTGGACCTTGTGCTCCCAAATGGGGACAGTGTGATTGAGGTAACAGTGGGGGAGCACCTGGGGAACAGTGGACACTAGTCACTGTGGTTTGAAATCATAGAAGCAGAACCAAACTGCACAAAAACATGTATCCTGGAGTTTAGGGGGCAGACTTTACACGGGAAAGGGTCCTAAAGGAACTGGAAGGAATAAGAGTCGATAAAGCAATGGGGGCCAGATGGGGTACACCCCAGGGTCCTAACGGAACTAAGAGAGGAGGTGGTGGCTAAAACTCTGGCAATTCTGTTTAGCCAATCACTGGAAACAGAGGAGGTACCCAAAGACTGGAGGACAGCAGATGTAGTCCCCTTATACAAAAGTGGGAACAAAGAGGAAGTGGGGAACTACAGACCAGTCAATCTGACCTCGGTAGTGGGGAAGATCATGGAAGCACTACTGAAGGAGAGATTGGTGGAACATCTGGTTGCCAATGGACTACAGGACCCAAGGCAGCATGGTTTCACTGGGGGAAGGTCATGCCAGTCCCACCTCATTGAATTTTTCAACTGGTTGACAAGGAAGGTGGATCAGGGAGGGCAGCGGACATGGCCAAGCTGGACTTCAGCAAGGCCTCTGAGACCGTGCCACATAGAAGGCTATTAAACAAACTAGGGATATGGGAGTGGGCAGGACAGAAGTGCAGTGGGTAGGTAATTGGCTGGGTGACAGGACACAGAGGGTGGTAGTAAATGGCTGTCACTCCACAGAGGGAAGAGTGATCAGTGGAGTACCACAGGGATCAGTGCTGGGACTAGTCCTATTCAACATCTTCATCACTGATATTGCGCAGGACCTAGAAGTCAGAATTTCCCTGTTCACTGATGACACAAAGCTCTGTAACAGAGTAGACACACCAGAGGGTGTAGACAGAATGAGGAGGGATCTGCAGAAGCTTGATGAATGGTCAAGGGTTTGGCAGTTGAAATTCAATGCAAAGAAGTGCAAGATAATGCATATGGGGCACAAAAACCTTGGAACATCATATCAATTGGTGGGTGAGGATATAGCATGCATCAAGCAGGAAAGGGACTTTGGGGTTATCACCTCTGATGACCTCAAGTTAGGGAAACAGTGTGACAAGGCAGCAGGAAAAGTAAATAAGATGTTGGGATGCATAAGCAGGGGCATCACCAGCAGGAAAAGGGAAGTCATAATTCCACTATACAAGACACTAGTGAGGCCCCATCTAGAGTACAGTGTACAGTTCTGGAGACCTTACCTACATAAGGACATAGATAGGGTAGAGAAGGTTCAGAGGATGGCAGCAAAGATGGCACAGGGATTGCATCACAAGTCCTATGAGGACAGACTGAAGGACTTAAATATGTACTCCCTGGAGGAGTGGAGGGAGAGAGGGGATATGATAGAGACAAACAAATACCTTACAGGGAGGAACAGGGTGCAGGGATTCATTATTTTCCAGTGAAAAAGATGTTCCAGAACTAGAGGCCATGGGATAAAGTTGGAGGGAGGGCGATTCAGAGGAAACATGAGGAAGAATTTCTTCACAGAAAGAGAGGTGGACAAGAGGAATATCCTGCCAGAGGAAGTTGTGGGGGCTGAAACAATCATGGGATTTAAGAATGCATGGGATAAACATAAGGGAATTCTGGAGGTCAGGGGTAAGGGGCAACAGACTTCTAGAAAAACATAAAGTGAACTTACAAGCTCAAATGGGCAGACTGGGTGGGCCATAGGCCCTTATCTGCTGACAGTGTCTGTGTAACAGTGATGAAAACTTGGTCTAAGCCATAATAAAAGGAGTGCTCCTTTTGTTATTTCAACAGTAAAAAAAATAAGTGGTGAAGCAGACTCAAAATATGGACAAAAGGGTATCAGACAAGTGACGAGATAGGTGGCCATCTAAAATAAAATAAAAAAGTATAGGTCAAAACTGTAATTGCTGAGTCAGCCCAATTGTGTGGAGGGCTAAGGCATTGAACACCTTACCTCATGCCACATCGGCATCCCATGATTGAGAACAAATGCAGCTTGCTGGGGGTCAGTGAGGTGGGAGAAGAAGTGTCCCTAGGTCTGCTCTCCCCTCAAGAGGAGGGGGTGGCCAGCCATCTCGGCATTTAACTGCCACCAGATGGAAACCTGATTGTAGTGCAGGCAGTGACTGGCTTGAAGGGGGGGCATAGTTTCACAGGATATGCGTGTGACGTGGACAGTCAGTTCTGAGTGCTGCATCATTTTCTTTTAAACTATAAAAATATATTACTGATTGTCTCTGCTGAGAAATCTGGTACTAGAAATGACCTCACTCACCCCTCCCATGTTTCCGCTGAAAGATGAAAGCCATGAGAAAATACTGAAACAGCATGTGAGACCACACACACACACACACACACACAGGTTTTAGATACCAGGTGTTATGTGGAAGGCCTGAAGCTCATTACAGGGTGGAAGAAGCTTGAGTTGAGCATATCCATTTTTATGACATTTCCAGAGGAAGAAAAGCAGGTTGTGATGTATTAGTGCAAAATCATAAAGGTGCTTTCATGTCCTGGAAGGGGGAAGCTTATCATGAGATCAAAGAAATGTCATTTGAAGGACATGAGTCATGCTGAGGATTGCATTATTTAATTCTTGAAAAAGACATCCTGTTTTTTTATTAGATTTTTTTTATATATTCTGACAGAGGAGGAGCTAGGTGACCTCACACAAAAAGGGATTGGCAAATACAGTTTGCTTTAAGGAATATTCTGTTTTACTTCAGACACTTTTTTACCTAGACTCTGACAAGGAAACATCTGTGAGCACTTTTAAACAGGTATTTAGAAAGATAGACAAATTTAAATATTGTTGTAGGAATTTGCACTGTTTAAACAACCTTATTCTTTTAAAAGATTTGTATGTCTTGTGATATAACAGTTCTGTATTTTGTGTTTTACATATTGTTATCTATTTTTAGTAAAACTCTTTTTAGAGCATACTTGGTCTGTCTTTGAATTTCTTTTATTTGTAAGAAAAGTATATATTGTTCTAGCAGACACTAGGCATAAGCTGAAGGGTGATACCAAACTGGAAAGAGAAGCATTTTAAATCTGAGGTCTTTATTAAAGTTTTTAAGGGTTCATCTCTGTATACCTGGTTTGGTGCCCATAGGCAAAGATATCTGGCCCCCCAAAGACAGAAATATCTGAGCCTGTGCATTGGGTATGCTAGCAAGAAGTTCACAGTTTGAGTTCCTCCAAGACTTGAGACCAAAGGTTGATCCGAACTCACAAAACAGACAAGAGGGTTACCTTGTTCTGTTACACTGTTCACAAGACTGTACTCAGAGGTTGTCACTTTGGGAGTAGAGGGCCTGACCTGCTGAGTGGGTTTGTGACAAATTGGTTGGCAGCGGTGGCATAATTTTGGTATCACAAGCTTGTATTGTTCTGTGTCAGCTTGAGACCATAAGCTCTCTTGTAAAGAAAGAAAAAGGCAGAGTTTTATTTTAAAAAGGAAACAGAACTATATCACTTGGCATACAGTCAAGTTCCTACCCATTTTATTTTTTTTCTAATGTGCAAGTCAGAGTAGATGTAGTGAAGGAAGAAGAAGATGACTTCCGACTACAGCAGGCACACTGTAGATTACTTGAAGCAGTTGTGTGGGGACAGAGGAGTCCCGTTCAAGGTGACAGCCAAAAAGCAGAACCTTGTAGAGGCCCTGATGATAGCAGATACCCAGAGCAGCAAGTCACAGACTGTGACTGAAAGGGACCAGACCTCGAGTGTGGCAGGACTAGCAACCAGTGCAGAGTCTAGATCTGATGAGGAGGACAGCAGGGCCACTGTCAGTGAAGGGCCACAGCAGCAGGGAAAGGTCACCAGTATCCTGAATCTGGAAGTACTCAGGCTGCAAAGTGAGTTGCACAGGACGGAGCTGGAGTTCCAGGAGAAGAGGGAGCGAGAGAAGTGAGAGGCAGACCGTGAGGAGCGTGAGCACCAGCGAGCTGCAGAGGAGAAGAGAGAGAGGAGCGCCAGTGGCAACACGAACTGGAGAAGCTACGACTCCAACCAGTGGCACCAGAACAGGTAAGTGGCTTGGGTTTAACTGGGACTACAGGACTGGGTTACAAATTGAACTCCAAATTAATAACCGAGTTTAAAGACAGGGAGGATATGGATGCCTTTTTAAATTCTTTTGATAAAGTTTGTATTCAGACTAAAATTTCTAGAGAGTCCTGGAGCTTCCAGCTATCCCCGTTACTTACCAGGAAAGCTTGGGATGCATTGGGTCAAATGGACAATAAGACAGTAATAATTACAGCAAACTAAAAGCTGCACTGT
Organism: Neoceratodus forsteri; assembly: GCA_016271365.2. Classification (NCBI taxonomy): domain Eukaryota; kingdom Metazoa; phylum Chordata; order Ceratodontiformes; family Ceratodontidae; genus Neoceratodus; species Neoceratodus forsteri. The sequence goes on along the minus strand of CM028130.1, from coordinate 927,990,700 downwards.
TAAAAAAGTTTTAATTAACTGCTGAATCATACAGAACTAAATTCTGTAAGATCAGAAGAAGCCCTGATATGAGCTATGAGGAGCTAGCCACAAAACAACGTCAGTTTTTAAAACGTTGGTGGGAAGGAATTGAGGCAAACTCTGTTGATAAAATTGAAAACGTGATTTTATTAGAACAGTTTTATTGGGCTTGCCCAGCAGAGCTAAAAACCTGGCTAGAGGACCGAGATCCAAAAGCAGTGCAAGAGACTGCTGAACTCTCAGACTGCTATGCCAAGAGCAGACCTGCTCTGAGAGCAAATAGGGCCGGTGTGGCAGTGCAGAAAGGGAAAAGCGCACCTTCAGGGCAGCTAAAACCCTCACTGCCTCCACTGAAGCCAGTTAGCCCCAGGTTTCAGAGTAAAGATTTCTCTGAGAGAAGAAATGAATGTTGGTTGTGTAAAGAAACAGGGCATATTGCCAGACAGTGCCCCAAAAGGGTGAGCAATGCACAACAGGGTGCTAGAAAAGAAGTAGGTTGTTTGTGTGTTCCTGGAAGCATGCCAGTGAACATGAGGGAACACAAGCACCCAGCCATGGTAAATGGTGTGCAGATGCAAGGGTTAAGGGACACAGGGGAATCCCTGACATTAGTAAAGGGGGATCTAGTACAGCCAGGTTAGCTTATACCCAATAAATACATCACTGTCCAAAGGTTCACTGGTGAAGAGAAAACATTACCCCTCACTAGTGTTCTCTTAGGCTGGAGTGAAACAGGGGGAACTGTGCAACAGGTGGCTGTAGCCAAAACATTAGCAGTGGACATGATCCTGGGTAACAATCTCCAACAGGGGATGGTATGTGCAGTTACCTGTAACCAAGCAGCAAGGGAAAATTGTAGTTCCCTGAACCCCACAGAAACCAGTGTGGAAACCACTGAGAGGCTGGTTCCTCAGCCTTTGTCTTTAGATGGGGAGACTGATAAAAAGGGGGTATAAATTTCCCCAGTAGCAAGTAACCACACAGCTACAGAGGGTTACTCCAAAGAGGGAAGGGTGACCCATTGTCAGAGGGTTGAGATTGACAGTGATCCTGAGTGCCCTGACACTAGTGCTAGGGACCCTAGTTTAGCAACTGAAGGGGACATGTCCCATGCCTTGGGAATGTGTGAGGGGTTTGCAGCTGCTCAGAGGGGTGACCCTAGTTTAAAAAAGCTCAGGGCTTAGGCAAACTCTGACAGAGCACAGGGAGGTGATGGCTGACATAAGGTTTATTGGGGATATGGACTTATGTATAATCAGGCAGTGCAGACAGAGGGAGGGATGCTAGGCAGGCAGCTTGTCATTCCCCAGGGGTATTGTGAGCAGTTGCTCAAAATTGCACATGATATTCCCTTGACTGGTCATCTGGAAATCGTATGCACAATGCAGCGGTTAGCCCAAAATTTCTACTGGCCTGACTTCACCCAGCAGGTGAAGGAGTATTGCAGGTCTTGTCACCGGTGCCAGAAAATGGGGAAGGCAGGCAAAAAAACCAGCCACCTTGATTCCACTGCCCATAGTGGAGGAGCCATTCCAGAGGGAGGTAATGGATATTGTGGGGCCTTTAAATACCCCCGGCTCCTCAGGGAAGAGATTCATCCTGACTGTAGTGGATTATGCCACCCGGTACCCAGAGGCAGTCGCCCTATCCTCACTGAGGACGGACAAAGTGGCAGATGCCTTACTTGGGATTTTCTCCCGTGTTGGGTTTCCACAGGAGGTAATCACCGATCGAGGGGGTTCCTTCATGTCGGACCTGATAAAATGTTTATGGGAGAAGTGTGGGGTGGTGCAGAGATGCAGGACACCATATTAATCACAAGTCAATGGACTTGTGGAATGATTCAATGGTACCCTAAAGTCAATGCTCCAGGCATTTGCTGAACAGCATGGGAGGGACTGGGAGAAATACTTTCCCCACCTGTTGTTTGCATACAGGGAGGTGCACCAAGAGTCAACAGGATTTTCTCTCTTTGAACTCTTATATGGACATCTGGTATGTGGGCCCCTATACTTGATCTGAGAGGACTGGACAGGCAAGCACACCACCCAGGGAACTCCCATTGTGGATTATGACCTTAGGTTTAGGGAAAGGCTGAAGGAGCTTATGGGGACAGCCTAGATCAACCTAGCAGCTGTCCAACAGAAACAAAAAGTGTGGCATGACTGCAGAGCCAGAGCTCGCTTGTAAATGGTGAGTCAGGAAGTCATGGTCCTTATTCCGGTCCGGAAAGACAAGCTGCAAGCTGAGTAGGCAAGACCATACAAAGTGGTTAGGAAAGTAAATGATGTGAACTACATTGTGACGTTACCTGACAGAGGACAGACAGAAAGGATGTACCATGTCAACATGATGAAGCCATATGCAAATAGGGCTGGTATGGTGTTTGCAGTGTGTAGTCATGGGTAGGGGACGGACGAAGGAGACCCCCTTCTGGTTTTGCTGGATGAAAGCAAGTGGGAGTCCTCTGTGGAGGCAGTAAAATTATCTCCCCAGCTGGCCCCAGACCAGATCCAGAAAGTAATGGAGGTTTTAGCAGACTTTGCCCCATTGTTTAGCACCAAGCCTGGACTAACCCCCTTAGCGACACACGATATGGAGACAGGGACACAGACGCCCATAAGGTGGGCAGCATATTGGGTGTCAGAGGCTGTCCAAAAGGACATTAGGAGGGAAGTGGAGGAGATGCTGGATTTAGGGGTAATCCAGAGATCCCACAGCCCCTGGGCCTCACCTGTAGTCCTTGTGCCCAAGCCAGATGGCTCAACTTGTTTCCTTGTGGACTGTCATGGACTGAATGCAGTCACGAAGTCAGATGCCCACCCAATGCCCCGGATGGATGGACTCCTGGACAAGTTGGGGAGGGCGACCTACCTTACAACTATAGACCTGACAAAGGGGTATTGGCAGGTAGAGTTGACAGACAGAGCTAGGGAAAGGTTGGCCTTCATCACTCCAAGAAACTTATTTGAGTTTAAAGTAATGCCTTTCAGAATGAAGAATGCCCCAGCCACTTTCCAAAGTTTGGTGAACCAGGTGTTAAATGGTGCTGAGGAATATACCGTTGCATACATGGATGACATTACCATCTTTAGCACCAGCTGGGAGGAACACCTATCCCACCTTAGGGAAGTACTGGACAGGATACAGAGGGCCGGGCTCACTGTCAAAGCTGAGAAGTGCCAGGTGGCCATGGGAGAAGTAGCATACCTCGGGCATGTGGTAGGCCAGGGACAGCTCCGTCCTAACCAAATAAAGATAGAGGTGATCCAGGCATGGCCCAGACCAGAAACCCAGAAGCAGGTCAGGAGCTTTCTAGGGATAGCAGGGTACTGCAGGAAATTTGTACCCGGTTACAGTGCCCTGGCTGCTCCCCTATCTGACCTAACAAAGAAAAAGATGCCAAAGAAAATTACCCGGGGCCCAGCCTGTGAGGAAGCCTTTACCAGACTGAAGGAGACACTGTGCAGTGTTCCAGTTTTGACAAGTCCTGACTATAGCAAAACCTTTATAGTTCAGACTGACACCTCAGACACGGGTATTGGGGCATTACTGAGTCAGACGCATAGCCAAGGGACAGATCAACCAGTAGTGTACCTGAGTAGGAAGTTATTTCCCAGGGAGCAAGCATACTCCACGGTGGAAAAAGAATGTCTTGCCATAGTGTGGGCCCTAAAGAAATTAGAGCCATACTTGTATGGGCAGCATTTTGTGGTGTAGACTGACCACAACCCCCTGGTTTGGCTGATGCAGATGGGAAAGAACAATGGCAGATTGCTAAGATGGAGTCTTGCTTTACAAGGGTATGATCTAAAAATCGTACATAGGGCTGGAGCCAAAAACCAGAACTCAGATGGGCTGTCTAGGGTCTATGAGGAGCAAACTGATTTGGGAAGCTCATCCCATGTAAGAGTTAGAACCCCCAAATTCAGTCTAGGTGGGGAGGAATTGTGACATGGACAGTCAGTTCTGAGTGCTGTATCATTTTTTTTTTAAATATAAAAATATATTACTGATCGTCTCTGCTGATAAATCTGGTACTTGAAATGACCTCACTCACCCCCCTCCCAGGTTTCAGCTGAAAGACGAAAGCCATGAGGAAGTGCTGAAACAGCATGTGAGACCACACACACACACACACAGGTTTTAGATACCAGGTGTTATATGGAAGGCCTGAAGCTAATTACAGGATGGAAGAAGCTTGAGTTGAGCATATCCATTTTTATGACGTTTCCAGAGGAAGAAAAGCAAGTTGTGATGTATTAGTGCAAAATCATAAAGATGCTTTCATGTCCTGGAAGGGGGACGCTTATCATGAGATCAAAGAAATGTCATTTGAAGGACATGAGTCATGCTGAGGATTGCAGAATTTAATTCTTGAAAAGACATCTTTTTTTTATTAGATTTTTTTTTATATATTCTGACAGAGGAGGAGCTAGGTGACCTCACACAAAAAGGGGTTGGCAAATACAGTTTGCTTTAGGAATATTCTGTTTTACTTCAGACACTTTTTTTACCTAGACTCTGACAAGGAAACATCTGTGAGCACTTTTAAACAGGTATTTAGAAAGACAGACAAATCTAAATATTGTTGTAGGAATTTGCACTGTTTAAACCTTATTCTTTTAAAAGAGTTGCATGTCTTGTGATATAACAGTTCCGTATTTTGTGTTTTATATATTTTTATCTATTTTTAGTAAAACTCTTTTTAGAGCATACTTTTTCTGTCTTTGAATTTCTTTTATTTGTAAGAAAAGTATATATGGTTATAGCAGACACTAAGCATAAGCTGAAGGGTGATATCAAACTGGAAAGAGTAGCGTTTTAAATCAGGTCTTTATTAAAGTTTTTAAGGGTTCATCTCTGTATACCTTGTTAGGTTCCTGTAGGCAAAGATATCTGGCCCCCTGAAGACAGAAATATCTGAGCCTGTGCATTGGGTATGCTAGCAAAAGGTTCACAGTTTGAGTCCCTCCAAGACTTGAGACCAAAGGTTGATCTGAACTCACCAAACAGACAAGAGGGTTACCATGTTCTGTTAAACTGTTCACAAGACTGCGCTCAGAGGTTGGCACTTTTGGAGTAGGGGACCTGACCTGCTGAGTGAGTTTGTAACAATGCGCACCTCCATGCACATGTCCTAATGTACTGCTGTAGCAGGGGCTCGTGGGAGAAAACAGAAAAAGGGATCCAAAGGTGAATGACTGCCCTGTGCATCTCTCTGGACCCAGGCCACCACCTGGATGACTGGAGCAACTCTGGAGTTGGACTCTGGGGGGAGGACAGCCCTCCCCTGTCTTGCCCCACTGCAGGGGGCAATCTGTGGGGGACTGTCTCCAGGTAAATCCAGGGGAGGTGGGTGCTGCCCAGGGGGAGGTGAGGACAGGTGTAGGGACTTGCTGGATTAACAAATAATCACTGCTATCATGCACTGCTGCTTTAACTGCCAGCAACATTAATGTTTTTATGTCATGTCTGTGTGCGCTATTGGCTGGTACCACCTGATCTGGAAGGCTTCCACATGTCTACCATTCATTCCATGAAGTACTTCTTCCCGATAGTCCCTTTCAATTTGTCATCTTTCAGTGACATTGTGTGACATTTTGTGCCTCTTCATACTCTCATCTTTAGGTATCCTGAAGAGTTGTGTTTTATTTGATGGTGCCATCCCTTTCAGGTATTTATAGTAATAATAATTTTATTCATGAGAACGGATACACCATTGAACCAGGGACTCATTTACAACAGTTTTTAATATCAGCTGGCTCTGGATACAGCTTGGAGAAGGTGCAGTTTATACATTTTAACTAGGGTTTCCATTTTTTATTGTTATTTTTCCCTTAATTCCAGTGTTTATTTTTAACATTTTTAAGCATTTTGTTTTGCACTTAATCTTTTTATTATTATTATTAGATGGTTTTGTTCCAACATTACATACAAAAACATGTCAAATAGACAAGATAAACATGCTAACAGACTAGTGCCTCATACCATTCTTAATACAGAGTCATCTATTCAGAGATAGATGACATTCACTGATATTTGTAATTCCGTGCACAAATGGATTATTACAGGTGAAAACTGCTTTGGCTGGAAAATTAAAAGTCAGATATTCTCCATGATGTGGATGCATTGACGAACTGCAGCACAAGCTCTATGTTGTTTTGAAATCTTGAGGGAAAGCCCTGTTACAGCTGTGTATTTTGGCCTTCCCGTTTCAGAGGTCCCCTTTCCCTTGTAATTTTCAGATAGAATTCTTTACAGGATAGCGTAGGAATTTACAGAGAATCGGGCAAGGTTTGTCTCCCTGTTTTGGTTTTGGAGCCAAGGATCAGTGTTTTTTTTCAATATCACAAGGTGGGAAGTTGGTGGCATGACATATAGATAGGAGCATAGCCTGGAGAAATGCCACCATGTCTTGGCCTTCAGCTCCCTCTGGGAAGCCTATGATATGGACATTGTTGTGCCGAGCACTCTTTTCCAGGCCACCCACTTCAGACATTAAATATTGAATTTTCTGATGGTGGTCCCATAAGGTGCCCTGGCAGTGGTAAACTGAGTCTTCCTGCTCTTTAAATTGCTACTCTATTACTGTGACCCTGTTGGCGAGGGCCACCAGGCCCCAGCTGGTTTGAGTCACAATAACTTTGAGTTTGGTGGTGTCCTTCAATATTTGAGTCAGCATGTTGATAATATTTGTCATGTCAGTTGTGATAGTCTCCTTTGTTGGTTCTGATTGTGGCATGATGCTAGAAGTAAATGATGAAGTCTATTTCCGTAACTGATGAAATATAGTCTTATAGGACAGAGTGAGTCGAGGGCCAGTCTCAGTGCCCCATAACATAGCAGATCGTCATTTGCTTTTTGCGCCATGAATCCGAAATAAAGGCAAGAATGAAAGGAATGTTTTATCAGCTCTTGAAGTATGCTATTCATTTCTATATTTTTCAAAAGTGTTACTTCTGTGATTTTGTAGGGATGAGTGGGATTTCTCCCTCAGTGATCCCATTGTAAAAATTATGCTGCTATCCTGGTTGCCAGCTAGTTCCACCCCTATTTTTAAGCATCTTTAATGTTTTAAAAAACTGTTTATAAATGAAAGCAATCAAATGAGATAAAACAATGGTGTCTCTGAGTGTTTATTATGTTTGCTTGCGTGCATGTGCAAGAAACATAGTGCCATCATCAGAGTTTTCTGAGGTGTGGCAGCCCTCTTCCAATTCAGTCAGTGTGTTTGCAGGCGCGGCCACAGTTCTCCAATGCCTGCTGGAGCTGTCTATGACAGCTCCAAAATGCATTGGAGTACAGTTGAAAGGGGGAGCTACGCTTCAGTGAGCAGCAATAAGATATCGCCTGCTCATGCACGCTCCCCCTACACACACACTCACACAGGCACGCATACTGTGTGCTCGCCCCCCCACGCACACCACTGTGTAGCTGATGGGGTGCCCAATCCCGTCGGCTGTGCTGCGCCTCCCAAGCAGAGTTACATATGCTCATGGGTGCCCACCCCAGCATGGCAAGACATTGTATAATCGACAGGGTGCCCAATCCCCGTCAACCCACTGTCCCCCTCAGACAGGGTGCCACACTGGGAGCCCACCCCAGCATGGCAACAGATGCTATTGCTGATGGGGTGCCCAATTCCCCATCTGCTCACGCCCGCCCCCACTAGCTGTCCTTGTGCATGCTGGGAGCCCACCACAAGCATGGCAAGCGTCCCAGCGTAAGTCATGTAAAAAAAAATAAAATCCTGTAACTTAAAAATGGTCCCTCACAGTCTCTGCTCCCACCGCACCCACCCACCGTGCACCTCCCAAACCCCTCCACCCCATACTTACCTCCGGACTCCGGCGTGGGACGATCTTCGTTGGACCGGAACACGTCTGCACTCTTGAAAGCCGACCGCGAACTGGGAAATGCCGTGTAAGCTGTATAATGTAATGAATAGGTTTTTCAACTTTGCTGCATATCTCAGCCATTTTTGGAATTTTGCACAAATTTTCAACATGGGGTTTTGGGACCCTTCTCATGAATGCTCTCACTGTCATGGCGTCTAACGGTCCGGCGGGTGATTTCTAGTCACTGCATGAAATCACCTTTTGAGACCAAGTAACAAAATGACACTGCCACTGTTCATAAGGTGGGCTCTCAAAAACCTATGTTGAAACTGGTGGAAAAATTCCTAAAATGACTGTTTTGGGTGCATTGCGCAGTTCACTGCGCTCATAAGTTAGTGAATTTTCAATATTTTTACTCCAGATTTTCAACACATCATTTTACCATACCTCCTTATGAGCAGTACAGCTGTCATTTTTTCCCATCTTGCCCAAAACATGTTTCCGCCATGTAGCGCCAATGGCGCAGTCGATGTGAAATCAATATATGGGACACATTAAGAAAATCACAGTGACACTGTTCATGAGCAGAGGTCTTAAAATGGCTATGTTGAAAATTTGTGAAAATTACAAAATGACTGTTTCACAGTGTGTGTTGCTCGGTTCCTCACGCACTCACTAAGTTTAAATTTTTATATTTCACTCCAGATTTTCCACATTGCCATTTTATTACACTTCACTATGAACAGTACAGCTGACATTTTTACATGTCACCCAAACGCGTGCTTCGCATATGTAGCACACAATGGTGCAGTCGGTATGCGAAAGCAATGTTTGGGACAGATTAAGGAAATCACAGTTACACTGTTCATAAGCAGAGGTCTTAAAATGGCTATGTTGAAAATTTGGTGACAAAAGTCCATAAAATGACTGTGTTATGAGTGAGAATTGTGCAGTTTCCACGCACCCTCGTAAGTTCATGACTTTATAATATTTTCAGTCCAGATTTTCACCAGTGGCATTTTTACACACTTCCCTATGATCAGTACAGCTGTCATTTCTCACAACATGTCCAAAATGTGTTTTCACACTTTCAGCACAGAGATGCGTGGTCGCTGTGGGAAACCATTGTTCGGGACAGATAAAGAAAATCACAGTGACACTGTTCATGATAGGAGGTCCCAAAATGCCTGTGTTGACAATCTGCTATAAAAAATCCCCAACCTAATTACATTATGGGTGTGCGTTGCACAGTTTCTATGCATGCTTGTGACTTCACCAGTTTTTTTAATATTTTGACTGCAGATTTGCAACATTGCCATTTTACACCTCCCCATGAACAGTACATCTGTCATTTTTCACATCCTGTTGGAATGTGTTTTGTACCTGTGGTGCTAAATTCCGTAGTCGCTGTGCATAAGCAGCTTTGGCTAACAAACTGATATTGCCATTGTTCATGAGGTGGGGGTCATAAAAACCATGTTGAAAATTTGGAGTGAAAATACCAATGAATGCCTGAGGTGTTAGGGTTTCCAACCATAACGCCCCACCCTGTAGAGAATGACAGGCATCAGGGGTGTGACTTGGGATTCTTGCCTGTAATGCTCATACCATTCCACATCCTGCAGCCAGTGAGAGGCATCGAGGTATGCCTTGGACTCTTCGGCCCCAATGTTCACCCCATTCTCCTATACCACACCCATCTCACCATATTTCCTGATGGAATGTGGTGTGCATAAGGGCCAAAGACCTCAAGGCACACCGTGACACTTGTCAGTGTCTGCAGGGTAGGGTGTGGTGAAATGGCATAGCCGTTATGCCTGATGACCCAAAGGCACACCCTAATGCCTGTCACTCTCTGCAGGGTGGTGGTGGGGTTGGCTTCAGTTCAGTACTTCACTGTCATTTCTCTTATGCAGCTCTGTAACTTCTACACTACCACTGTCAATGCCAGCAAGCAAACATTCAGCATTGACAAATGCTTGTTTTCTTTATATTGTGGTTCTTGGAAAAAAGGTTAAAAGTCATATTTAGTGATCAAAATGCTTACAGTTTATTTTTAGAAAGTGCTAGTGCTGTGATTGTCACACTACTACAGAAATGCAAGGATTCACACTCAAAATGTGTTGTCAGAAAAATCATGCAATACATTTTTAGTGAATCCAATAGGATACAGCAATCCTGAAGAGGAGCCGTTACGAACATCAAGGAGTAAAGTGGAGTTTCCTCTTAGCCATCAGCATCACAGAGCAAGTATTTAAATGAGTCCGTAAATAACCAGTAATCTAGTTGCTTTTTGGTTTTAATCTAATACTGTACCTGACAAAACATCCAGTAGAGTTTTTTCAGTCATTATCGGTTAAAACCTAATACCGGATAGGCTAATTATAACTTAAGTACAAACACAGATTTTCAGCACAATTTCAACAATATGTAATATGTCACTTATCCCTCACATGGGAAGAAACACTCTGTTACATTATATTTATTTATTTATTTGTCATTTTTGACCAGGGAAGGCGCAGCAAACTGTGACCGCCTGTTTCCAGGCACATCCTGGTAGGTGGGTTACATGGACCAGTTTCCAGCAACGGCTCTAGCCACAAATGGTTACCAGGGCACAGCTGGGGCACAACAGATGGTAGCCAGAGCACTTATATATTGTTACTATGGGGGAATCTCTGCACCATATGAGGCACCAACTGGGGCACAGCATTTTTTTACCAGGGCACGTGCTCTGGCGGGCCCTGGTGTAGAGCCGCCACTGCAAGTTTCTATTGATGGGGGGAGGGTGTTTGGCCATGACACCAATGATACCCCCCTACTCTTCTTCTTTTTGTGTATGACAGTGAAATTTGAAATTGCATTATAAGCAAGACTCTTTCATTTTAAATAAAAATTTCCCTACTCTTCTTCAGTAAGCACTACGGAATCTTTTACTTCCACCTGGACAGTGACCAGTGATGGGCAGAAGGGACCTCAGATTAACACTTCATTCAAAGGACAGCACTTCAGCATTGCAGCATCTCCCTCACACTGCACTACAATGTCAGTTCTGGATATTATCCCAGGTACCAAACGTGGGATTAGAACCCACAACCTTCTGATCTTCCAGCCCCAGAAGCAAGTGTGCAACCTACTGAGCTACTGATAGGCCCTAGTTCAGCTGGCAACATGATGAGTAATGGCAAGGAATCCTTCTGGCATGCTGGCAACATGGGTTCACACTTGGAGCCTGGGTTGACAGGAATAGACAATCCAGAAGAGGAAGTATTAGCATGCACTAGGTCACTTACCTCCTCTGGGGACGGCTTGCAGGTGGTCCTGCTTCTTGACTGCCCCCTGCTTGTAATAGATGTAGAGTCATTCAAAGGGAGACTCATGAGGGCTGGCATGCCATTGGCAGTGTCCACATGTAATTACCCTGTAGCAACATGAGTGACATCTGGTGCACTCCTGACTGCAAACTGGGCTTACTAAGAGGAAGAACAGACAGACCATTTTTAATTGCCAGTTCTCTTGTTCCTAAAAATATCATTTATTTACGGAAATATAATTTAATCCAGGCAAGATGAAATGCAGAGATAGAATCTCATTTCCATTTTTAACATGGGGCGGGAGGTACTGAGAAACTCATAAAGAGTACAGGGTTACACTCAGGACTGGATCTAGAATTCTGTCAATGGGATATCAATTTTGTCTAAAGTCCATATAACTGCTGCTCTTTTGTTCACTGGTCCCACTGTCCTCCCTGGGCTAAGTACAGTCACAGAATACTGTACTTAGTACCCAGAGAAAAGCAGACCCAGAAAACATCTGACTGGAGATTATAAAAGCTCTACCATGCATTGCAGGCTATAGACTCTCCCACTGCTGCCTACTGGTCTGATGTTAGCTGCAGGGGATTCTGGGATTTATAGTAATAGAAGATGTCGGCTTAGAAGCCAAAATTAGTCTGACACAACCTACTATACTACAGTTAACATAAGTAAACAAAAATGTTTTTGCACACAAAGTGCACATTGGGACCAGCCCGACACCTGAGTGTTGAATCCTTGGTCCTGTTTCTCTTTAACAGTTTTGTGTTAAGTACAACTTTTTATAAAACACTTAAAAAACATGCTACCCAGGTATCATAAGGAGATGCTGCTCAGGCCCAGACCACTGACCTCCCCTTGGCATGAAACCACTTATTTTGGACTGACTCTCAATTAAGGGTCTCTCTGGGGTGAGCCATCCTCCCAGCTTTCAAGCTGCATTGGTTATTTAGTCCCTTGTGGACCTCAGATGGGGAACCCACACCTTCACCTGGTACATTAATCTCCTGGAAGTCCTCTGTCTTGGCTTATCACAGAACTGGGTACTATTTCCATCAGTTTACCTCATTACAAATGCTGCACATTGGTGCAGCCAGCAGGTGATCTACTCTGTAATCCATTTGAGGGCTACCAGTTTCCAGCCTTTGCCACATCAGCACAAGAGCTCCTTAGGCTCTGCTTCTGACTCTAGAAATGTCTTCTGGCTGTAGTGTTTGCAGACTCCTGTGGTACAGACACATCTGCCTGCACACTTTATCTCCCCCTTGAACACTCTCTTCAATCTCTTCTACTGAGATGGCTCTGCTGTCCCCTTTTATACTTCAGTGGAGTGGGGCCTCCTAGCCCATATAGCAGGGGAATTCAATAGACTGTTTATATACCCTGTAAGTGCAGGATGAAAGCAACAGCAGGCTACAACCCTACTTTTGAGACAGGTTACCTAATTTTTGTATCATTGTCCACAGTCATGTACTTCTATTACTATGTTGTTTTACCTTTGACCCAGGTCATGGATAAAAAAGGGACCTGTGTGTGTGTCACTCTATGACAAGTCAATCAATCATTAAATACATTTCAGTAAAGCAATATGGGTTAAATAAACTGTAATGGTTATGAAGACAGAGAGAATAAAAAGCAAGAAGCCCAGATATTTTAATAAAAAAAAATAATAATGTGTTTGGCCCCAGAAAGATGAGATGAGTGCCTTGTCGCTCCTCAATGTTGTTACATCCTTGAATAAATTCAAAAGCAAGGCATAAACTGTCCATGAGTTCTAACTCAACATATAAAAAAGTTACTTACTTTCAGATGTAAATTTAAAATATAAACCAATTAGAAAGGTGCTGAAAGCCATTTTTGGTCTGCCATTATTGGTAGGTTTTCTTAATTTATTCTGAAAGCTGCAGATAACCAACATTTATAAGTATATCCTCACCTTTAATTAAAATAAAATGCTTACCTTTCATGTGCAGTCTGAAGAGCCCTTAGAGAGATTTTAAAATAGTTGGAGATGAGAGAAACAAGATGAAAGGTGAGGGCGCCCATCCTGGTTCCTCAGTGCACATTAGCCCTCTTTTCATGAAGAAACAGAATTCTGCAGTGGTGAATGACATATGAGGGATGGTGCTAAACTTTTTTAAACCTTGCAAATGTTATTAATGTTTGTGAATATAAAAATGAAGGAATAGGACAGTACTGTCTAATGCTTCTCTATCACCTTCCTCCAGGATCTTAATGGGAAGGAGAAAAAAAAAACTCACGGGTTATTTCTGGTGTGCAGAATTTTAAACTGTAGAATCAGTTATAGGCAGCTGTGTACTCAAAGGCTGCAGTTCCACAGATAGGGTTCTGCAAGCCTTGTTATTTATTTTGCATAGTATGAGGTCAAATATTGTTTTGGGGGTTCAAAACTATCACAGATAAATGAATTTCTCTTTGTTAGAAGAATGCAAATCATGTAATTATTGTCTACCTTGGAGCAAGGGAGCAATGAGCTATGGGCTGTCTCTGAAGAATTGTGTCGCACATCCATGTGGTGACCCAGGTTCACAGTACCACCTCAGATCCCCACACTGGAGTGGCTTAGAGCAATGTGTTGCCTGCGGCTGTGCTCCACATCCCTGGAGACAGGATGCATGTCATTCTGCTTCCACAACCTACTTCGATGGATAGGCTGATAGCTATCTGGCATATGACATGCTAACACTCCAGTCGTAGGGGTGCCTGAAGATGGGTGCACCAGACAAAGGAAGGGGGCAGGAGGCACAGTTAGCATGCATATGTTAGTGACTAGATGTGCAAGTGTCATAGGAGTCAGAAGGAGGGAAACAGGCAAAATGCTCCTGAACAGAGCACGCAGAACTAGTACCACCTCCCCAAGCACCAGACCCTACCTGGCCCATCAACACCATATGACATCTTCCTGTTAGGGGGAGAGGTATGCGGCCCTGACATGGCCGGTAAGCCATGGAGTGCCAGTGGATCAGAACAGGGTTGGGGCAGGTGGGAGTGAGGGACAGTGAGTCCAGATACTGGTCCTTGACTAGTGGGGTAAGTGTAGAATAAAAAAGTGTAACTAGGTCATACAGTTTGAGTGACACAGAAGGCTTGATACAAATGACTGTTGAAAAGTTGGTGTACCAATGATTCTGCATCACTCCTTTGCTTGTGACTCTGCAAAAAAAAAATGTTTTTTATTTTATTTTTCAATGGGTAGGCTCAATTGAACTGAGATTCCTATTACAAGAGTGACCTGGATGGCAATGCCACAGACTTAGGTATATACAATGCTGAGACAGAATACACAGAGTTCATGTAGTGTCAAAGCACATTGTATAAAAAAAGATACATGTTATATCTGGGCACACTGTATAGAATAGGATAGAACAGGGATACAATAAAGTCCAGTGATACATCAGAGTATATAATATTGTGTAATGATTTAGCAGTTACACTTCAGAGTTGATAAGAAGTGATTTTTTTTAAGTGGTCTGAGTTTCCCAGCATGACCAGCCCCACTGCACAGCAGTAGCACTACTGCATGCAGTGCTGATGACCTGGGTTCAGAAGTGAACTCACGGTGTCAGAGGGCTGGCCGGGGGAGGAGGAACAAGCCACCAAAGGACTGCTCTCCTCCTCAACAGGGGAGGACTTGCAGAGGTTAGTAGCTGCCTGGCCTCTACTGGAAGCTGGGAAAGGCACCTGGGACTGCTGAGAGTGTAATGGGGTGTGGGGAAGATGCCGACGTGCGGTGTTTGGGAGCATGCAACACTGGTCATGGTGTCATTGTACACCATGCCTCTCAGAGGACCACAGGAACTGAGGAAACATATGAGTGGCAGGATGGCATTGGACACCTGCATGTCCCACATCCAACCAGCTGGGCCCACCAGCCAAAATCTGTATCCTGAATTCTGATGGGAGTTAGGGAACAACATAGACCCCACCAGGTGGAGGGGGCAAGCTCTGGGGGAAGACAGGTTGGCAGGTAAATCCCAGTAGAAGTCAGGATGTTGGGGCTGGGTGTTCAGCAGATGCTGGCCATCCAGTAGGGAGAAAAAGAAAATAGTATGCAAGCACTAATGCTGCATAATTCCAAAAGTGTGTTATTCCATACCTTCATCACAGTATATCTGAGGGATTTCTTGCCTAAATTTATTTTTAATAGTAAGATGCATAGTAGTTTCCCCCCCTGCAATTTCAGATTCAGCTTGGGATTATGTGGGGTGAAGAGGTTGGATAGGTGGGTTGGGGGATGGGGGGTCTCAGCCGATAAAATCCTATGGGTAAATCTGGCTGAACAAAACTTTAATAAGATTTCAAGGGGAGCCATTACTTTGTATATATTTCAACATTTTATAAAATATTCAGAATAAAAAAAATAACCATCTGATGCTAGTTATTTCAAGATGGAGCTTTTCAGTAAATTTGTAGAATTTCATGATTCCTATCATCTGCAACAGTCACCAAATTCACACTTGTCTGCAGTTTTCATTAGAAAAATGTTTGTATTTCTAAATTCTGCATTTAAAGTAAAGGTACTGTGATCCTTCATACTGTAATTCTGTTGACTTTTTGGGGAACCAGGAAAAGTTTTCTGAGCTAGTTTCCAGAGGCATCCTAATGGAGATATGTAGGGTTGGGGAGGGGGGTCTCAGCCGATAAAATCCTATGGGTAAATCTGGCTGAACAAAACTTTAATAAGATTTCAAGGGGAGCCATTACTTTGTATATATTTCAACATTTTATAAAATATTCAGAATAAAAAAAATAACCATCTGATGCTAGTTATTTCAAGATGGAGCTTTTCAGTAAATTTGTAGAATTTCATGATTCCTATCATCTGCAACAGTCACCAAATTCACATTTGTCTGCAGTTTTCATTAGAAAAATGTTTGTATTTCTAAATTCTGCATTTAAAGTAAAGGTACTGTGATCCTTCATACTGTAATTCTGTTGACTTTTTTGGGGAACCAGGAAAAGTTTACTGAGCTAGTTTCCAGAGGCATCCTAAGGGAGATACAGTTCAGCTTATATTTCATTTCTTTTTTATATTTTGTTCTTACAAAAATTTATTACTAAGGAAATTTGTAGAAAACACACACTTTATGCTTAGCAGTTCATATGTTGCTGCAGCTAGTTCCCCACTTGATGTCAGTCATAATCCGCTTTTGTGACATCATACTCTGCTACCATAAGAATGATTGTAATGTCACAAGCACAAGATTATGGGCCCAATTCTAGAAAGGGAAATACGCCAGATGCAACTAATGCAGTTGCGCAAGATACAGCCAAGCAATTGTGACATGCGATATATGGCCTATTCTAGAACATACGAAAGATACGCCAAACGCAAGTCGCGACACGCAAGATACACCATATAAAAGAGCATAACATGCAGCTGCGGCCTAACATACACCAGCAGATATGCAACAGCCATGGCAGAAGCTGCAGTTGAGAGACAGGGGAGGAAGAAACACTACACTTGTGAGGAGGTGGACACACTGGTAGAGCAAATAGATAGGCACCATGCATTCCTCATGAGTCACGGAGGGGATGCCAAGGGGAGGGAAAAACAGAAGAAGGCATGGGACAGGGTGACACGCAGAGTAAATGCCATAGCTGCACAGCGCTGGACTGTCCGGGATGTCCAAAAAAAGTACCAGGTCCTGAAGCGCCTGGTGAAGCGCAAGGTAGTGCAAAACAGGCAGGAGTGCACAGGGCACAGGGGATGGACCCACCCAGCAGCAGCTGCTCAGCAGTGTGGAGAGGAGGATTGTGGCACACCTCAGCCAGCAGAGCATCACTGGAGTCATGGAGCTGGACAGCTTCAGACAGCACACTGCCACAGGTAGGGACAAACAACAGCAATGTATGTGACAGGCCTGACATGGTAATAGCACTGCAGCCAGCAGCAAAGGTGGGGTGGGTGGGGTGAGAATGTGTAGGCAGATGTAGTGGTGGGGTGGCATGCCACAGGGAATGCCACATAGCCACAGAGTGGGCTCAGGGAACCAGACCATGGCCAGGGGCAGGCCAGGGACAAGCTCATGTGCAGCTGACATGTGCTGCTGTGCAAAGGAATGTGCCATGCCTATCTGTGGAGGGGCTGGCACGTGCACATGAAACCATTGTGGGGGGGGCTGTGCGCAGGTATGGGCTGTGCTGCACTGCGAGTCACTGTGACATGCACTGTGTACTGCTGTGGGGGGTAGTGCTCAGGCATGGGCTGTGCTGCACTGGGAGGAGCTGTGGCATGCACTGTGTACTGGGGGGGCTGTGCAGAGGTATTGGCTGTGATGCACTGGGAGTTGCTGTGGCATGCACTGTGTACTGGAGGGGGGGGAGGCTGTGCAGAGGTATGGTCTGTGCTGCACTGGGAGTTGCTGTGACACGCACTGTGTACTGGTGAGAGGGCTGTGCAGAAGTAAGGTCTGTGCTGCACTGGGAGTTGCTGTGACATGCACTGTGTACTGGAGGGAGGCTGTGTAGAGGTATTGGCTGTGCTGCACTGGGAGTTGCTATGACATGCACTGTGTACTTGCTGTGCAGAGGTAAGGTCTGCACTGCACTGGGAGTTGCTGTGACATGCACTGTGTACTGGTGGTGGGGGGTAGTGCCCAGGTATAGACAGTGCTGCACTGGGAGTTGCTGTGACATGCATTGTGTACTGGTGGGGGGGCTGTGCAGAGGTAAGGTCTGCACTGCACTGGGAGTTGCTGTGACATGCACTGTGTATTGGTGGGGCAGAGATTGTGCTCAGGCATGGGCTGTACTGCACTGGGAGGTGCCATGACATGCACTGTGTACTGGGGGGGCTGTGCAGAGGTATTGGCTGTGATGCACTGGAGGTTGCTGTGGCATGCACTGTGTACTGGAGGGGGGAGGCTGTGCAGAGGTATGGTCTGTGCTGCACTGGGAGTTGTTGTGGTACACACTGTGTACTGGTGAGAGGGCTGTGCAGAAGTAAGGTCTGCACTGCACTGGGAGTTGCTGTGACATGCACTGTGTACTGGTGGGGGGGCTGTGCAGAAGTAGGGCCTGTGCTGCACTGAGAGTTGCTGTGACATGCACTGTGTACTGGAGGGGGGGCTGTGTGGAGGTATTGGCTTTGCTGCAGTGGGAGTTGCTGTGACATACACTGTGAAGTGGTGGTGGTGGGGGTGCCCAGGTATGGACAGTGTTGCACTGGGAGTTGCTGTGACATGCACTGTGTATTGGGGGCTGTGCAGAGGTATTGGCTGTGATGCACTGGGAGTTGCTGTGACATGCACTGTGTACTGGTGGGCGGCTGTGCACAGGAAGGAGCTGTGCTGCACTGGGAGTTGCTGTGACATGCACTGTGTACTGGTGGGGGCGCTGTGCACAGGGAAGGGCTGTGCTGCACTGGGAGTTGCTGTGACATGCCCTGTGTACTGGTGGGGGGGCTGTGCACAGGGAAGGGCTGTGCTGCACTGGGAGTTGCTGTGACATGCACTGTGTACTGGAGGGGGGCTGTGTAGAGGTATTGGCTGTGCTGCAGTGGGAGTTGCTGTGACATACACTGTGTACTTGCTGTGCAGAGGTAAGGTCTGCACTGCACTGGGAGTTGCTGTGACATACACTGTGTAGTGGTGGTGGGGGGCAGTGCCCAGGTATGGACAGTGCTGCACTGGGAGTTGCTGTGACATGCACTGTGTACTGGGGGGCTGTGGCCAGGAAGGGCTGTGCTGCACTGGGAGTTGCTGTGACATGCACTGTGTACTGGTGGGGGGGCTGTGCACAGGGAATGGGCTGTGCTGCACTGGGAGTTGCTGTGACATGCACTGTGTACTGGGGGGGCTGTGCACAGGGAAGGGCTGTGCTGCACTGGGAGTTGCTGTGACATGCACTGTGTACTGGTGGGGGGGCTGTGCACAGGGAAGGGCTGTGCTGCACTGGGAGTTGCAGTGACATGCACTGTGTACTTGCTGTGCAGAGGTAAGGTCTGCACTGCACTGGGAGTTGCTGTGACATGCACTGTGTATTGGTGGGGGGAATTGTGCTCAGGCATGGGCTGTGCTGCACTGGGAGCTGCTGTGACATGCACTGTGTACTGGTGGGGGGTGCTGTGCACAGGGAAGGGCTGTGCTGCACTGGGAGTTGCTGTGACATGCACTGTGTACTGGTGGGGGGGTTTTGCTCACGTATGGGCTGTGCTGCACTGGGAGGTGCCGTGACATGCACTGTGTACTGGGAGGGTGCACAGGTATGGGCTGTACTGTAGGGAGGGGGCATGGGTCACTGTCCCAGTGCTCACAGAATGACAGCGAGGGCTGCATGAGATGTGCATGGATGAAAGGTACAACGTAGTCACCCAGTGGTGCTGGCCCCTGCAGCACAGTGGTGCCCCACAGGCGTGACCGTGCACAGTGTCACTGTGCAGTGGGAGCAGTGTGACAGCTGGATATGACATATAACAGCACAGCATGGGCAGCGATGGTGGGGGGACCATGCCATCAGCGCATGATGCAGGTACAGTGGTGGCATACACCAGATGGGACTGCACAGATGTGTGGTAGGTGGAATGCCATAGCGCAATGCTGTAGCAGACCTGGGAGGGCAACACTGATCAGGCAGGTGAGGGTGCACAGTGATGTGGTGACACACCAACATGTTGCTCATCCAACAGGTGCCGTGGCAGCTGGCGCAGGTGTTCCAGCAGAGCTGGAAGGTGGGAACAGCAGCAGGGGCATGGCCAGGATGGTGCCGGCATGGCCCAGACCACCGGCGCAGTGTCGGATGATGGCAGCAGCATGACAACCAGTGGAGGCAGCCCAGATGCCAGTACACCTGCGGTCGGAACACCAGAGCCCATGCTGGAGCCTGAAGGGAGTGGTGATGGCGACAGCCCCATGGTAGAGGAGGTGGTGGACAGCAGAGAGGAAGACGCATCAGGACCACCATGGGAGCAGCAGGGACCCATGGAGGACACCACCAGCAGTGCCACCGCACCTGTGGAGGCAGTGAGGATGCCTGTGGCTGACCAGGAGGCAGCAGAGCAAGAACAGCCAGCTTCAGAGGACACTGCTATAGGGTCACTGAGCCCACTGAGTGCCCATGGGCTGGAGGACCAATTGGACGAGGCCGTCCATGAGCTGCAAGACCAGCTGTCCCCACCAGCCTACACTGGGAACTATTGCCAGTCAGTGCTGACTGGCCAGGGGATGTAAGGAAGGAGCTGGGGAACATATGCCAGGGCATGCAGGAGCACCACACCAGCATGGCGCTGCAGCTGTCTGTAGGCATTCACCAGGGACACATCGGCATGCATGGCTGGCCTGGGGGATGCCATACAGGGCATCTGGCACTGTGCTGAATGCCAGGCAGTCTTCATGGACCACCTCAGCACAAGCCTGGAAAACATGTTGGCACACAAGCAGCACTATGATACAGCCATGACCATGGCCATGCAGGCCATAGCATGTGTACTGCAGCCGCTGCACCACCTGCAATACCTGGCCCAGCAGATGGCACCCTTGACCACTGCACATTCCAGCACCCAGACACAGCCACCAGAACCAGCTGCACCCCCACCCCAGCCCAGGTATCAGCTGTGCCCCATCTGCCAGTCATGCTGCTGGGGCCGCAAGTCCAGCCAGGCACTGCCCACACCGTCCCAGGCACAGGCTGGTGCCATGGTGCACACTCTGTGACCCACACAGCCATGCCAGCAACACAGGCGCAGGCCAGTCAGAGCCCCACACACAGGCCCACTGCAACAGGGGCAGGCACAGGGCACACACAGGGGGGTGAGCACACCGAGGCAGGGCTCCACAGGCTGCACAGGGACTGAGGCATTCCACATGGGATGGGGGATCACACAGTGTAGCACCAGCACAGCTGCAGCCACATGTGGCTTCGAGGCATGTTGGCCTGCAGGGGCGGAGGCACCGCAGAGCCACCGTGGTGGCACACACAGGCCCACAGGGTGCGATGCCTGGGGAGGGCCACCAGAGCACCGCACAACATGCCCGAACAGCTGGGTCCCCCACAGCCCAGCACCCGGCACCGGAGGGGTCTGTGTGAGGATGGCATGGCCGTGGCAGATGGCTGTGAATCACCCATGTGTCTGGCGCAGATGGGGGATGGATGGGTGGTGCTGCAATTGGAAGGCAGGGCCAATAACATGGCAGGGGTCACATGTATTGGGGGGCACTGTGCAGGCCACAAGGGTGTGTGTGTGTGTGTGTATGTATGACTGTGTGCATGGGTGAGTGTGGGGGCATGTGTGCTGGGATGGACAGAGGAGCACTGTGATATGAACACCTGTTGTATATAAAGTGATTTTACACCTGTATTATTACCAGTAAAGAGTCTTTCTTCCAGGCTGAATTCCACAAGCAGCCACCCAGAAACAGCTACGCAGCAGGGTTTTTTGTTAGGCACTCCTCCCACTTACCTGGCTATAAAGGTCCTCTTTCCTCTCTCCCTGCAGATAGATGCTGGGCCTCAGTACGGGTCGTGAGGGTTGCCCAGACCTCCCCTGGATGCTCTTGATCGCCGACCCCACCCCAAGCATCTCAGGTAATGTGAAGGCACAAAAAGAAAGCAGAGTTTCTGGCCATTTTTGAATTCCCCAAAACTGCTGCCACAGAAAAGACTGCAGTGCTGTGATTCTCTCTGAGTTGTGAGCTTCTGCTCCGCTGGCGCTCTGCGCCGGCTCCCCACCACCGCCCTTGGTGAGCTCCTCATTTTATAGGCTGAGGTCACATGATCTGTAAAAACCTATCAGCCAATTTCTCCATTTGCAGTTTATCAGCTGCCACCACCAGAGGGCTCAAACTCAATACATTACAGTTTTCCTATAGGAATTAAGCAAGGATGCTGCTGTTTTCATCGTTATTTCTTCTCTCTCTGGCCACTCTCTCCTCCCTGCCCCCTGCTACCCTCCCACACAATGAACCTCCACTGCCCCCACACCCTTGGCTTAACCCCCAGCCCGGCCACACTGTGCCCTCGCACGCACCTGCCAAAGCCCTGGCCCATAACCATTACGCAGCTATTAGTGCCAGCATCATTCCACCATCCTTTCACCAGGGCATGCGGTCTTGCACATCGCAACTGTCAACTGCCCCCAATTTATCCTCAGCACACCCGGTCCTCAACATCCTGCCCATACCTCTCTCAGTAAAAATAAAGCATCTCGTCTCCATACTTCTACCCTGTCTGGGAACATAGAGGTAAACCCTGGTCCAGACCACACAATTCCCATTCCTTTCTTTCTTTCCCAAAGACCCTGCATCTTACACCTAAACACCTTCAGCCTTTTATCCAAAATCTCTACTACAACCTATTGCATTAACACAGCGCCCTGACATCCTGGTCATCTCTGAAACCTGGCTAAAACCCCATCACTCAGACGCAGAAGTCTCCATACCAGGTTACACTATAATCAGACATGACCGGCCAGGCAAAAAGCGCAGAAGCGGCACGGCAATGTATATCACAAACAACCACCATTTCTCTATAGTGGAAATCCCCACAACCCCCGCAAGCATAAACTCTATTCTCATCAAACTGTCTCTCCCCTGTTCATCCCCAGTCTACGTGACAGGCTCATACTGCCCCCCAGCACACCCCCCGTGGACATCCTCTCCCACCTAAGCTCCCTTCAATCCCTAGCTGCCGGGGGCGAGCTACACGCCACCGGCGATTTTAACACAAACTGGCTAGGCACAGAAAAAGCCCATTTGAAGACCATAATAAAGGCTCTGAACCTAACACAACTCATTACAAATCGTACAAGACTAAACCACAAGACACTGAACCATTCTGTACTAGATTGGGCTCTCACCTCTCACCCCCACAGGATCCTAAGAGCAGGCATATTACCCGATTCTATAAGTGATCATCACATGATCTTCCTGATCAGGAAGGTGCATAGCCCCCCAGCCCCCCCCAAAGACACTGGCACCAGGTCCTACAACTCACTCATCTTAGCATCTCTCTTATCAGACTTAGGACACCAAAACTGGTCTTTCATACCAGTCTCCTCCATTGATGCAGCTTTTGCAGGTTTCAAACCTGCTTCCTAAAAATCTGGGACAGACACGCCCCCCTACAGACAAAGAGAGTTAGAGGGGCACATCTCCCCTGGATCTCAGCTGACATAATCAGGAATTGCCACACCAGAGACCGTGCCTGGAAAAATTATAAGAGAACAGGAACACAGAAAACCCTCTTCACATATAGAAAGCTCCGAAATGCATGCACAAACTCCATCAGGCAAGCAAAGAAGACATACTTTCTCTCGGCGTTTAGTAAGAACATAAACCACCTGACTGATTTCTGGAAATAACTTCAATCCCTGCTCTCCCCCCACCCACTACACCCCCATCTCCTACACTATCCAACCAGGGCTCCCACATCTCCAACCCCATCTGTGTAGCGGAAGCCTTTAATACACATTTCTCCAGTTGCGCTGACAAACTCCTATCCTCCCTCCCGAATCCACTCCCCCAGGTCCCCCCCCCACAGCTCATGCCCCCAAAGCCTGCCCCCGCAGTCCCGCAGCCTTCTTCCGCCCAGTAACCCATGCTGAAGTACTATGCTCCCTACAGGCCCTAAACCCAAATAAAGGCAAGTGCCCTACGTCCCTGGATGCAAAGATGCTCTTCCTGTCTGCCCCAGCCATAGCTGCCCCTCTCACTGCCCTTTTTAACCTCTCTTTCTCTCTGGGAAAGTTACCCATGGCCTGGAAGATGGCCACAGTCATACCCCTGCCAAAAGGTGGAGACCCTTCCTCCCCAGAAAACTACAGACCCATCTCCCTGCTCCCAATCCTGGCCAAAATACAGGAATGACTAGTCATGTCCCAGCTCACCCCTTACCTGGAAGCCTCCTCCTTTTTCACTCCGTTCCAATCAGGATTCCATAAATCCCACTCCACCACCACCTCCCTGCTACGTGTCACTGGTGACATTCTCACTGGCATGGATAAAGGTCACGTCACCTTGGCCAATTACATAGATTTAGCCAAGGCTTTTGATACCATCTCTCATTCCCTACTTCTCTCAAAACTCTCCAATGCAGGGCTGCCTGAGCTGGCCATTGGTTATTTCCATGACTATCTAGTGGACAGGAAGCAAGCAGTCAAACTGGCCTCTCACACTTCAAACCCCCTGCCAGTCACTACCGGTGTCCCACAAGGATTGGTCCTAGGCCCACTACTTTTTTCCATTTTTCTAAATGACCTCCCATCAGCATGTACCCACCCATCCATCCAAATGTATGCAGACGACACTGTCCTGTATGCCTCCAGCCCTACCACGCAAAGCGTAGCAACCCTACTTCAGGAGGATTTCTATGCCATCCAGAGCTGGTTGAGGACAAACCAGCTATTCCTAAACCCCCAAAAAACAGTATCACAAACATTCGGATCACAACAAAGACTTTCCTGCCAAACCCCCTGCCCCCCTTTCAAAACCTCGGATGGGACCCCCCTGGACAATTGTACTTCCTTCAGATATCTAGGTGTCTGGCTAGA
This sequence comes from Neoceratodus forsteri, assembly GCA_016271365.2. NCBI lineage: Eukaryota > Metazoa > Chordata > Ceratodontiformes > Ceratodontidae > Neoceratodus > Neoceratodus forsteri. The sequence continues at coordinate 927,966,017 of CM028130.1, read as the reverse complement.
CCAGCACCTAGTTTTCACCTCTCATATCGACTCACTACACAAGAGACTTCTCCCCGAGTCACGTGATGCAGTTCACTGAGTAGCACTCTCCTGTGTGAGCTCCTACCCCTCATCAGTTATTTACATCTTTTTAGCAAGACTTGAGAACTATTTTCCTGTTTTCTAATTGCTGGAACTTTCCTGAGTAATTGGTGCTTACCCGACGTCGACTGGATGGAAATCGAGATGAAGAAAAATCCTCCAAAACACACTCCTCCAACTACGCCTGAGAAGCTTCCGAAAAGGCCTAAGGCCTCTAAGGCTCTCCAGACACAATCTACTGGCACTGGAAATATAGATTTGGAGCCTCTTACCCTTGCCAAATTTCTTGAAGAATTTCAACCCTTTAAAAGAGAAATACACAATATTGTCGGAGAAATCAAAACCATTTCAAATGCCCTAGAATCCCTTTCTCAAAGAACCTCGGACAACGAAGCACAAATTTTCTCCCTGGAATGCAAACAATAGCAACTCAATCCTGACCTGGTTGCCCTGAGGCAGCGACTAAACAAAATGGAAAATAAAGTAGAAGATCTTGAGGGCCGAAGTCGCTGCAATAATACGGTAATAATAGGCTTACCTGAACGTGAGGAAGGCACAGACCCTATCAAGTTTACAATGCATTTTATAAAAAAAATCGCTGGCCCTTCTCCCTTCGGCTCTGATTACTCTATCGAAAGAGCCCACAGAGCGCTTCGGCCCATCCCGCCTCAAGACGCTCCCACCAGGACTTTTATTTTCGTTTTCTAAATTTCCAAGAAAAGCAACACTTCTTGTCTAAAGTCCGAGAAGCCAAGGAGCTTTCCTGGGAAGAGGCAAATCTGAGGATAGTACAAGACTTACCCATCTCCGTACGTCAAAAACAAGCCGCATACCATCCTCTAGCTACTAAGTTAATTGCCGCCGGTATCAAGTTTAAGATGGGCTATCCGGCCAGGTTTTAGGTTTTGGTCTCCGGCTCTTGGATCACCTACGAAAACCCGGACTCTGCGGCTGCAGGGCTCAAAACAGCATTTCCTGATCTATTCAGTGCCACCTGAACTCAAGAAGCATCTGCCTTTTGTGAGAATCCTAACTGCTGAGCAACATATGACTCCGAATATTTAAACCGATTTCCTAGAGGGGATCTGCGCTTTGCCTTTCCTGATTGTCACACTTGTTTCCTTTTCTTATTCCTTTATGATTCTTCTCGTATCTTAAGTGCCAGGAATTATTTTACATGTTTCTTCTCGGATCGCATGCCAGCTCCTGTTTGTCTACCTGCTGACTTTACAACGATCATTATATTGTGGATCAGACCTATCGCACTACAGTACACACTTACAGTTCTTAACTACATTTTCTCTCATCATTAATCTACTGCAAGGGCATCCTGACTGTTTGTTTTTTCAGCACTCAAGTTTTCTACACGTACCTGTTCCAGGAAGGCACTTAAAAGACACCTTGTACCATTATTTTCTTCACGAATATAGAGACTTTCCATGCCCATATGGTAACTGTGCTTTGGTCACATCGCCGCTAGATGGCACCAGAGACCGTTATTTCTTTTATAGATCTCTCATTTCGTGATTCTAGTTTTTGTCCTTTCTGGTGGCTGTAATGTACAATAATTTTTAATTTTCTTTATTTTTTACTTTTCCTTGCTTGAAAAAATGGCTTTACTATCGGAATCTCTCCTTGGTGCAACTCGAAGTATTCACACAGTCACCATATCAAACTTCCTACGCCTTTACTTTATACGTTTGCATTTTTTATAACAGAAGTGTTTATAATGTGCTTTCTTTATGGACCTTTTCCTTGCTTTTCATGATCCCGTCGAATCAAGATGAGGCATAGATCATTTTAATGCCTGAATATGTATGTTTACTGTGCACGACGGATCTTAACTAATTTGTACCTATAGATTGGTAAGTTAGTGCACATGTTAGTGAAATACTTATCATTATATACTAATCCAATTAGGTTAACTGGCGGGGGGCTGGGGTAATAGGGGGGCGACTAAGTGAGCTGGTCGTCATGTACCATGAAACTATGGGGTGGGTGAGGAAGGGGGATGGGTTTTTCATGGGTTTTTTGCTGGTATTGTTCTGGGATTGGGTATTATCTTTAGATGGCTTTGGGGGCAAGGGGAAGGGGACTGTCGCAGCAGATATTTTATTTTGGGTACTATCTATCAACATAGATTGAACCTTAAATGGATACCCAGGGTACTAAAAAGCAATGATTAATAATATTTTGTTCACCACATGGAATGTAAAAGGAGCCAGGCATAAAACCAAACAATATAAAGTCTTAAAATATCTTGCCCACCTTAAAGCCCATGTCATATTTTTACAAGAAACTCACCTACTTAATCATGAAGCCGACAAACTGAGAAGGCAACAACTGAGACAGGTTTTTGCTGCTCAGGGCAATACTCAAAGTAGGGGAGTCATGGTACTATTGCATGGGTCAATTCCCTTCAGTCCCAACCAAATTATCCCTGATCCCTCAGGGAGATTTCTTTTTGTGAAGGGCAAGCTGCACAGCTTGGATATTGTACTGGGTTGCGTATATGGGCCTAATGCTGATACCCCAGGTTTTTTTTTTTTATAAGAATGCTGGAAACACAATCCTTTTCTGGCACTCCTATGATTATAGGAGGTGACTTCAATTTTGTATTCGACCCTTTGATAGACAGGTCCGGACGAATCTCTCGCGGCCTCTCCCCTGCCCAGAGAGCACTTAGGGACTTTCTCGACTCTGCAGGGCTCTGTGATGCATGGCGTGTCCTTCATCCTAACGTCAGGGAGTACACATACACCTCCCCAGTACACGGTATGTCCTCACGGATAGATTACATTCTTATCTCCCAAACACTGCTTTCTGGGGTTATGGATTCCAAAATTATCCCAGGCCCACTTTCCGATCATTCTTCGGTAATATGTACAATATCCATGTTCTCATTCCCGGAAAAAGGGGGAAGATGGAAATTGAATAATCAAATTCTTAAAGACTCAGCTAAGATTGACTACATAGCATCCCAAATCCACCAGTTTATGATTCTAAATGCCAATACCGTACAATGACTTGATATGGAATGGGGCGCTTTGAAAGCGTTCCTTAGGGGTATTTTTATAGGTTTAACTTCGGAAAGAAAAAAGGAACGAGAAAACAAGGCTCTCACCCTCCTATCTCAAATTAGAAATATGGAACGCCGCTTTTCCCCAGATGCTTCCGAACCTTTTAAGCAAGAACTTATTAAATTAAAAGATGCCTACCTTGATCTGTTAAGAGAGCAAGCTGAGTTCGCTATCCTAAAAACCAACGCTGTTTACACAGACCAGGGTGAAAAGGCGGGCGGCTGTTAGCAATGCATGGTTAAGCAACTCCAATCAGCTTGATTTATTCCTGCTATTCATCTCTCAGAAGGAGACTCCCCTAAAATCTCACTCCCCGAGATAGTAGATGTATTTACCACCTATTACCGGGATTTATACGGTCCCATGACTAACTCTTCCTCTGAAGACAATGTGCAAGCATATCTCACAGATTCCCACCTACCTTCTCTTTCCGAATCTCAACAAAATGCACTCATATCTCCTATTACCGAGGAGGAGATAGTTGCTGTAATAAACTCCCTCCCGACTGACAAAAATCCCGGCCCAGACGGTTTCTCCTCCAATTTTTATAAAGCATTCTCGAGGCAACTATCTCCCATTTTGCTCCCCCTTTTCCAATTCCTTCTCTCTGGTCAGGGGTCCGACCTCTCCCTTTCGAGGCCCTTATTGTTTTACTGCCCAAACCAGATAAACCGCAGGACCTAGCCTCAAGTTACAGACCTGGGAAACAGTGACCACCAGTCATTGTGGTTTGAAATCACAGAAAGAGCAGAACCAAACCACACAAAAACACGTATCCTGGATTTTATGGGGGCAGACTTTGGGAAAATGGGGAGATACTTGAAAGAGGCATTAAGGGGAATGGGACAGGAATCAGGGGTTGAGGAACAGTGGGCAGTGTTTAAAATGGGGATTACAAGAACAACAGAAGTATGTAAGCAGGTTAGCAAGAGGAAAGAAGAGGACCATTATGGTTTTCCAAAGAGGTAGCAAAGAAAGTGAAAGCAAAAAGTTGCATTCAGGCAATACAAAAAGACACAGGCAGAAGGATAGGGAGAAGTACCAGGAGAAGCAAAGGGAGGGAGGGAGGTCAGTAAGGGCCAAAGCTCAGACAGAAGAACACATTGCAAAATCAGTGGGTAGAGGACAAAACCTTTACAGGTACATAAGTGAAAAAAGAAAAGACAAGGGAGGGGATAGTGAGACTGAAGGGGAGGATGGGGCTGCGTGGAGGATGACAAGAGTAAAGCTGACATATTGAACAGGTATTTCTGCTCAGCCTTTACTGAGGAAGAGGAGGTAATGGGTCTGAAGGGAGTACAAGGGGTGAGAATGGTGAAATGGACACAAGTCCCTTTACAGAGAAGGGTCCTGAAGGAACTGGAAGTAATAAGAGTTGATAAAGCAATGGGGCCAGATAGGGTGCACCCTAGGGTCCTAAAGAACTAAGAGAGGTGGTGGCTGAACCTCTGGCTATCCTGTTTAACGATCACTGGAAACAAGGAGGTACCCAAAGACTGGAGGACAGCAGATGTAGTCCTCTTATACAAAAGTGGGAACAAAGAGGAAGCAGAGAACTACAGACCAGTCAGCCTCACCTAGGGAGTGGGAAGATCATGGAAGCACTACTGAAGGAGAGATTGGTGGAACATCTGGTTGTCAATGGACTACAGGACCCAAGGCAGCATGGTTTCACCAGGGGAGGTCATGTCAGAACAACCTCGTTGAATTTTTGACTGGGTGACTAAGGAGGTGGATCGGGGAGGGCAGTGGACATGGCCTTATCTGGACTTCAGCAAGGCCTTTGACACTGTGCCACATAGAAGACTATTACACAAACTGGGGAATATGGGTGTGGGCAGGACAGTAGTGTGGTGGGTAGGTAACTGGCTGGGTGGCAGGACACAGAGGGGTGGTGGTAAATGGCTGTCACTCCACAGAGGGAAGAATGACCAGTGGGTACCACAGGGATCAGTGCTGGGACCAGTCCTATTCAACATCTTCATCAGTGACATTCTTGGGACCTAGAAGAGAATTTCACTGTTAGCTGATGACACAAAGCTCTGTAACAGAGTAGACACACCAGAGGTACAGACAGAATGAGAAGCGACCTGCAGAAACTTGAAGAATGGTCAGGGTTTGGCAGTTGAAATTCAATGCAAAGAAGTGCAAGATAATGCATATGGGGCACAAAACCCTGGCACAATATATCAGTTGGAGGTGAGGATATAGCATGCACCAAGCAGGAAAGGGGATCTTGGGGTTGTCATCTCTGATGACCTCAAGTAGAAACAGTGTGACAAGACAGCAGGTAAAGCAAATAGGATGCTGGGATGTATAGGCGAGGCATCACTCAGCAGAAAAGGAAGGTCATGATCCTCAGCTATACAAGACACTAGTGAGGCCCCACCTGGAGTACAGTGTACAGTTCTGGAGACCATACCTCGTAAGGACATAGACAGGCTAGAGAAGGTTCAGAGGAGGGCAACAAAGATGGTGCATGGATTGCATCACAAGTCCTATGAAGACAGGTTGAAGGAACTGAACATGTACTCCTGGAGGAAGGAGGGAGAGGGATATATGATAGAGACATGCAAGTATCTTACAGGGAGGACAGGGTGCAGAGAAACACTATTTTAAAGCGAAAAAAGATGTTCCAGGACTAGGGCATGGGATGAAGTTGGAGAGAGGACAATTCCAGAGGAAACATGAGAAAAGAATTTCTTCACAGAGCAGGTAGTGGACAGAGTGGAACACCCTGCCAGAGGAAGTGGTGGGGGCTGAAACAATCACGGGATTTAAGAATGCATGGGATAGACATAAAGGAATTCTGGAGGTCAGGGGTAAGGGGCAACAGACTTCTAGGAAAACAAACTGAACTTACAAGCTCAAATGGGCAGACTGGGTGGGCCATAGGCCCTTATCTGCCGACACTGTCTATATATCTATGTATCTATATCTTTAAATAATCATGATATTAAAATTCTAGCTAAAATACTGGCGGACCGCATGAGCATGGTTCTCCCTTCGATAATCGGAGAGGAGCAGGCAGGTTTTATGAGGGGAAGATCATCCATTGACCATTCTGAACTCACACATCTTCTCAGCCTCCAAGGATGCCGACATCCCAATGGCCTTAGTGCTCATTGGATGCGAGAAAGGCCTTCAATAGGTCCATTGGAACTATTTGTTTGCGACAATGAAGGCATCGCGCTTTCCCAACGAACTTCTGTTAGTGCGCTCATTGTGTTTATTCCCTTCTGCCAGAATTGCCTGTAATGGAATGATTTCTAGCCCAATAAAACTTCATGTGGGAACAAGGCAGGGGTGTCCATTGTACCCGCTACTCTTCAACTTATATTTGGAGCCTCTCATCCGGAAATTAATAAGAGCCCAAGATGTCCCAGGTATTCCTTTAGATGGTCATGTAGTCAAGGTTGCAGCATATGCAGATGATCTTCTCTTGCATATAGCCAATCCTGTCACATCTATCCCTGTTATCCTTAACATAATAAAGGAATTTAGTAGAGTTTCAAACTATAAGCTCAATACTGGGAAAACCCTAGTTTATCCTCTAAATCACAGGGTGTATAAACAAGAAATTATCAATATCGGGCTTGTTTGGCAACCTAAATCCATCAAATACTTGGGTATCACCTTAACCAGGAGTAATACCCACTTTAAACAACTTAACTTGGACTCTTTGATTCAGAAAATAGACCAAGATCTTCATAGATGGACACTCCTCCCTCTTTTCTTATGGGGTGGAATTAATTTAATAAAAATTAATGTTTTTCCCCACCTTTTCTACCCTCTAAACATGCTGAACATTAATATCCCACTATCCTGGTTTAAAAAAATCCATAGCATATTTTCCTCTTTTATATGGGGGTATAAAAAGTCAAGAATGGCCTTTCGAAAATTGGCTGCCCCCAAAGATAAAGGAGAGCTTAAGCTTCCACACATGGGGTTGTATTATTGGGCCAGCCAGGCCAACAAATATTTACAATGGATGACAGCTGAACAGCGATTAGCATGTTCCCTCTATACCCCGATCTGGCTTAGAGTTGAGTTGGAAAGTATTAAGAAACATGGTTTACTTCCAGCTGCATTATTATACACTATATTAGGATCTCTTCCGTTATCCCTTCGTAATTCTCCTATAGCTGTCTCGATTACATCCCATTCTCAGTTATGTGCGTTTCTAAAGTATGATAATACCAAGGATCTATACCAACCAGTAGTTGGTAATCCCAGTCTTAAAATGGATAATAAGCCCGTATCCCTCAATTGGCTTCCCCCAATAAATTGCTCTTCGTTAAAAGATTTTACTACTCCTGATGGACAGTGGAGTCCCTCTCCGGAAATTTTACATAAGTTTACGATTCCTGTTACATGTATTTTCATGATATATCAACTACGGCATTGTATGTTAAAGGTTTTTGGGGCTACCCCTCCTTCCTCTACTCAGCCTAACTTCCACGCCTCTCTTCTCGAACTCCCTGGAATGCCTCATGCTGTGTCAAAAATATACAGTACCTTACTTGCCTGGGCACTTCCTGATAATCTTGCCCCTGTTTCCTATTGGTATTCCCTTTTCCCAGACAAGGAGTTTGACTGGTCACTTATTTGGAACTCCTGCCATAAATTCTTATCCCAAGACAGACTTAGGCTAACTCAATTTAAAATTCTGCACAACATATACTACACCCCACTAAAACTTGCCAAGTTTGGCGCAGTGTCTACTCCACTTTGTACCAGATGTGGGCTGCTGCCCGGGGATTCTCTTCACATTTTCTGGGAATGCCCCAAGGTTGCCCCCCTCTGGGCAGCTATAAAACAAAAAGCTGACCCGCTTTTAGGGCTCACAGAATTATTCACACCTGAAATTTGTCTCTTGGGTGACTTATCTGCTATCTCTACAAGGTGCAGGAAATTTTATATGGCATTAATCTCTATGTCTGTCAAAAATGTGGTTCTTAGGCATTGGAAAGACTCTGACAACTTGTCTTATCTTGAATGGCTCCAAGAGCTTCATGCAAATCTCAGAACTGAGAGAACTATTGCAAGTCTCTCTAACAAGCTTAATAAATTTAATAAAATATGGGGCTCTCTACAAGTCCTATATTCGTTACAAGTGTGAAACATCGCCTTGGGAAATATATGTAATTAACTGTATGTCAAACTGCTGCGACAGAATAGGGGTGGGGGAGGGATGGGGGGCTGGGATGGGAGAGGGTGTATCAGTTCCATGTTTGTTATATTTACATTTTGCTACACTATTTGTTCCCGGTGTTTCACCCTCTGTATTCTAAAACTCAATAAAAGTTGAATGGAAAAAAAAAAGAGACTACTCCCCAAGCTAGGTGCTCTATTCCGTAACAAAAAAAGCCTCCCTACACAAACTAGGCTCGCCATTGTCCAAAAAATGATTCTCCCTGTTTTCCACTACGGTGACATAGTCTACTCCATTGCCCCCACGTCCGGTCTGGCCAGCCTAGATACCATGTTCCACTCCTTCTGCCGGTTCATTCTAGATTGTCCGCAATCCACTCACCATTGCAACCTATACAACTCTGCTACCCTGCCGTCACTCCATGATCGTAGACAAATAAACTGCGTTAGGGTCGCTGCCAAACTCTGGTCCTCCCTCTCCCCCCATCTGGCCTCTACCCTCTCCAAACAATCCCCTCCTGCGTACTTCCTAAGGAATACAGATCCCAGACTGCTGCACGTCCCGTTTATGCGTTCTTCCAAAGACCAGGCTGCCTTTAGTCTCCGAATCCCACAGATTTGGAATGCTCTGCTGGCCTCCATAAGACATGCACAGAACACATACCAACGCAACCCTCAACTTAGAGCCCATTTCTCTTCCAGCTGCTCCTGTTATAACTAATTACTCTAATTATTCCTGATTGCTGTACTATAAAAGTATATGTAATGTATTGACCCTGTCACTCTGTACAATGTATATTGAACCCCTGTCTGTGTTCTCTAAACAAATGTTTATAGGAAAGCCATGACTTCCCCAAAAAATGTTTCTGTTTATTGTTTATATCCGTGTATTGTAATTATGGGTCTTGGCCCCCAGGTCACATCTGGAATTAAGCTCTTAGCTCAGTATGTTTTCCTGGTAAATCTCGTAAATAAATAAATAAGCACCATGTAAATAAACCATTGCACCTGATCCATATGTTGTGTAGTTTGTATGTCAGCGGTGTACTGTTTCACAGGATATAGGTTGGGTAGGGTGTAGCTCCCATTCGCAACAATGTTCTTCGTGGGTCCGCTGTACACATGACATGCTGAGTGGCACCTCAGGTAACATCAGATGTCCACTGGTGCCGGTCACAGCCCTGGGAGGGCCTGCGCCAGTAGGCAGGTGAATGCCATTGCAGGGGATGGCTCAGCCCATCGATGGGACATGGCTGCACAGCACTGCAGCAGTGGTGTCAGGCATCTGGCACAGAATACAGGACAGCTGAGTCAGGCTGCAGTCCTTGGGGACTGGTGCATGGGGTATTGCTAAATACCAGGAAGACACATGCCATGGCATGCAGGTGCCATGGGAGGGGTACCTCAATGCCTGGTGGCAGCAGGGGTGCTGCAGGATGGAACATGTGCAGACAGGTAGCCCTCAGCATTGACAGGCACAGTGCACCCATGGGATCCCGGGTACCCAGGTGGTGGGCCCTGCAGCTAGGCGTACCATGGGAGTCAGCCCCCCAACACCACTGTGGGTGATACAGCCCAGCCACTGGCAGGGCATGTGCCCATGTGCAATGCTTTGCCAGTGCAACACCATGGCTGCACACAGTGCTGTGCAGTCCCACCCCCTGTGTGTGGACCCATGTCAGTTGCAGCATCCTGCCTCTGAGCACCACAAGGCACATACACAGGGCCATGCAGGCCAGATGCTACACATGCAAATACTGTCATACCCACACCACAATTGCCAATACGCACTGCAACATCGCATACCACAATTGCCAACACACACTGCAACATTGCATGTCACAAATGCCAACACACACAGCATATCGCACATCACAAATGCTTCAGCACACCACAAATGCTCATTGCGAGTGCTGTGCCACAGGTCGCAATTGCGCACATGCGAACTGCGACATGCGATGCACGTGTGGCATACACATGCAGAATATGCAGTAGCGAGTAGCTAGGCCCTGGCACAGTGTAGGGTTACAGGGGCTGTAGTACTGGGCCTTGGACTGAGCTACAACACAGCACTACCAGCCAGCAGGCTCCCCCATACATACCTGTATTCCATCTGCCACTGATCTGAGGGCCAGGAACAGGTATGGACACAGAGGCATGGTGTACACAGGTCCTGGAACAGATATCACTGTTGTGGTAGCTGGGACACTGGTGATGGATGCACTGCCTCTGGGTTGTGCTGGCGATGGGTGAGGGGGCATGGGCCTGACTGTATGGCACTACCGCACTGTGTGCAGTACACTGTCCATCATGGGTGAGCCCCACACTGTAGGCACCAAGGGAAGGTTGTTCACACACAGGTCATTTTGATGGTTGCGGTAGGCACTATTGGCTATCATGGTGTGTGGTGTGTAGGCATACCGCCACACCTCAGCTGGTTGGGCAAGGGCCCCCAGGCCGAGTGTGTCTAACACCTGAGGCTTGGTGGTGACCTTGCACTACACACACCTTGGGGAGCATTGCTGCTCCTCTATGATGGCATTTTGTGCTACACAGTCCTGAAGGTATGTCACAGACTGTTGTGTATGTGTGGTACACATGTCGTGTGTTGTAGGTGTAGATGCACTGACAGAGTACCTGCTGGCCCACCATGGGTGCACAGTGTGGCTGGGACTGGACACGGGATGCTGTGCTGGGATGCCCTCATGGCACCAGTACCAGCTTGTCCATTCGGTGCCTCATCTCTGTCATGCCATCGTGTACTGAGGGTCCTGCACTGCCTCTATCATGTTGTGGGACAGAACTACACCACTGTGGTGCACAAGTCCCTTTGGTCAACCCCAGCATAGTACACTGCAGTCAGCATTGCTGGTGAGGGATGTCCCCCACCCCCCTGGCCAGGGCAGGCCACACAACAGAGTACCATCCAGTGGGGTGACCATGGTCAGGGGTGCAGCCATGTGGGTTGGCATGTGCACGGGACAGTGTAGGATAACCCTGTTGGTGTCTGATGTACAACACAGTTCACCATGGCCATTCCCCACATCCATCGGTTCCCAAGTGTGGTACATCGCCTATCACAATGTGTGACTGCTGCTCCGTATGTGGTCCACCTACACACATCACAGCCTCAGGGGCCTGGCCCACAGTCATGATGTGTGTGGGTCTGTTCCATTGCACAGGTATGCTGTGATTATGCAGGCAGTGTCACCGTCTACCATAGACATGTGCATTCCAACGTCTGTACAGTGCTGCCTGTGGGACAGGGCCACACATCGTGGAACACAGTGCCACTGTGCTGTCAGCTGTGGACAGAACCACATACGGTGGTTCATTCGTGAGGTCTGCACATGCCACTGACTGCGGCCCCCCCCATGTATGGCAGCCCACAGTTGCAGTGCTGTGCACACCAGACCCACACACCATGGCCCAGGTGCTGTCCGACTGACCTGCCCATGGGGTGTGGGGATAGTGCTGGTGACCTATGAACATGTTGCCGGCCCGTGGGCAGTACGGTATGGGGGGGTGTGTGACACTGGTGGGTGACATGGCCATTGTGTGCACACCAGCACCCGTGTGCTGCACCACCCCAGGACAGTGGTGCACCATGGTGTCTATGGCCACACACACACCCATGCCCAGGGTGGTACCTGGCTTGGTGTGACATGGCCACCGCCAGGATGGTACACATACTCACACTGCACCTCTGTCATGTGCATCCATCAGGGATGGGGCCATGGCCTTGTCACAATGTCACTGTGCTGCCAAAACTGGGTGCATGTCTGTTAGGTAGGAGTGTATTACTGCATTGGTGGGCTGCACCACCTGCTGGCCTGTGTGCTGTATCCATTTCTGATGGTTGGCACCATCCATGCCTGTGTGCAGTACGTGGATGCCCATGTCCCCGCTGTCTTGTGCCTCACAGGTTAGGTGTTGCCACACTTCCCTTCAGACAGTGCGGGGAGGAGGGGGGGTGGGGGTCGACACAGGCCATTGCCAGTGCCTGACACACAGGTGCACGGCTGACTGACTGGCTGGCTGTGTACCACTGTCCCTCTAACATGCCCTACACGGTATGCCTGTCAGGTACGCAATGGCAGCCTGTCTGCATTACCGCACACTGTCAATGCAGGCATGCACCTGGCGAAATCCACCCTGTGCAGGGTCAGTCATGGCAGGGTGTCTGGGGGGACATCCTGGGCCATGTGTGGGGACATATCTGTGGGTTGGTGACAGTTGGGGGGGGTTGCAGCACCCACAAACAGCAGGCCACAGCGGCACTTACGGCAGTGTACTAACCCATGTCCATTCCCCTCCCAGCACCACAGTGGACACGTTCGGCTCTTCGGTGAGTATTCGCAATAGCTCAACATGCACTGTTCCATTGCCTGTGCGGCACTGTGTACCAGACATCATTGTTTACTGTCCCCTGTGTAGGATTCAGCACCACCACACAGGAACAGATAGGGTCACGCTGCCACACCACTGCAGCTTTGGTGGTCACTGACTATGCCACTGGCTTATGATGCCCTGCTCTTTCTCCATCCAGGTGTGCCACCAGAGCCATCGGCACAACCCGCTCCAGTCACCACACTGCACTGTCCAGGTAGGTATCTGTCATTCTCCATTCTGTCGCCCATGGCTGGCCTTGGGACTGCTCCATGGGCACCTGCTGGATGTGTCCGCATGCTGCTCCACATGGGGGAGGTGGTGCAGACGTTTGGCAGGGAAGCATGTGGCGCTCCATGCCCACACTGTGCAGGGTCAGGCTGCGACATGCCTCTGCAGGGGATGAGTTACATGTTGGTGCACTGTGGTCACTGTGTGCAGCATTGTGTGCCTGGCCCCTGCATGGCACTGCCCGGCCTTTCCGCACCTCATGCTGTGCATGTCATTGGTGTGGTGTGCACCTCCTGTGGTGGGCCATGGTTGCAGTCCTGTGACCTGGCCCTGTCCCATGTCCTACAGCCAGAGGCCAGAGTTGCACATGGTGGGGGGGTAGTCAGCACACCCACAGTGACATTGTATAGTGATGCATGTGCCATTCCTACCCCTGTTACAGCTTCCACATAGTTGTCCATAATGTCCTCAGGGTCCTCCCTCAGCCTCAGCTGCCGTGCCCCCAACTTTACACCCCTTGAAATGGCCCTGATGGTAAACTGTGTCCAGCAGTGGGGCAGGATGCTGCTTCTGCCTGGATGCCGCAGGAGCAATGCTGCAGAGCAGGAGTGGGCGTGGTGCGCTATCAGTGCCTGCATGGCTGCAGCAACAGGTACACACTGGACTGTCCGCCAGCTGCAACACCGCTGACAGGACCTGTCACAGAGGGAGGCCAGGATACTGCACAGGATACTGAGCATAGCATGGTGCCAGGATGCAGACATGCGGTCCGGGCAGGTCCCAGGTGATGGTAAGTAAACTTACAGCTGTTCGTCTATTGCAGCAGTGCTGACATGATGGCTATGGCGCATGGTGCCTCACACACACTCACCTGTCCCTACACCCCACAGGTTCCACTGGCACATCCCATGGTGGGCAGCAGAGCCACCTTGGCAGCTTCAGGCAGGAGGCACATCACTGGAGGCCAGGTAAGTCCATACAGTGGTGCCCTTGTGCTGTGGCTGTGGCAGACTGCCACATTGTAGCATATGCTGCACTCACACATTGATTGCCTATGTGTGTGTGCCCCCTGACTAGGCCCAGCACTGACTACATCCTTTTCATCCCTACAGGTGTCTGTAGCAGGCTGTCACAGTGACACAGGTCCCTGCTGCGAGCCATGGCAGAGGTCAAAGCACGGGATGCTGCCACGTACCAGCTGCACACACAGTGCAGGCAGTGGAGAGCCAGGGTACTGCCACCAACCTCATCCTCCTCCTCTTCCACATCCTCCACAGCAGCAGCATCAGATGGGGATGTGGCCACCATTGACCCACAGCCAGATCAGAGGGACCCCACTGCTGTTGGGCACCAGGGGCCTGAACAACAACATCCACCAGGCCTGCCTATTGGGGATGCTGATGCGGTGGACATGTAACAGGCCATGGTTGACACACTGGCTGGGACCACTGAGGGTGATGGTGCAGCACGGGCAGGCAAAGATGCCCTACCGCCTGTCACTGCACTGTGCACTGCTGCCCCTGCAGCAGGGGACTCCACACCACAGCAGGATGCTGCCATGCCAGGGAGGTGGCAGGGGGAAGCAGTACCTGTGGTGGCCAAGGACCCTGGTGCTGTACCCATGCAGTGTCTGGGGCTGGACTGGGAGCACCTTGTGGCCCTGGTATCAGCCATACTTCAAGACATTGGGTGCCTCCATGGGTCAGTGGGTGCCCTCCTTGCAGAACTATGCCAAACATAGGTCCCATGGGTCCGCACCTTGTGGATGTGGGTGGGGCTGTGTTTGTGGGTAGGTGTGTATATATATATATATATAGGGGTGGTTGGGATTGGTGAGTGGGGCTGTACATATGGGTGTTGTGGAATGTGTTGGGGTGGGCATAGGTACTTGTTCCAGTGTTTTGTTATGGGTGGGATTGTACTGTTGTTGGGGCTGTGTTGGGTTGTTTGTGGGTGCGGGTTGGTGTTCGGGGTTGTTGTGGGTGGCTGTTTGGGTGTGGCTGGTTTTGTATGTTACTGTATTTTACTGTTGCCTGTTGTTGTTCCCCATCCCCCTTTCTGTGTTTATCTGTATCCCTATTCCTGTTATTTGCATAAAACCTTTTGACATCATCCCTGTGTCTGTTCCAGGTGTGCATGGCCGTGTGCATGTGTGTCGCCATGCAGAGGGGTGCACACTGGTGGTGGAACCTGCTATCCCCAGTGTTCCCTCCCTGTGCATCTGGTCAGTGTGCAGATTGTGCTGCCCATGGCCCATGGCACTGTCCACTGGCCACATCTGCATGGTGTCCTATGTGCTGCAGGTCACGGGGTACCATTGTTCCCTGCAGGTGGCACCATTAGCATGGATGTTGGTGTGTCTCACCACCATCTGTCCACCGGTCTGTGCCACCCGGTGCTGTGTCCCTGTTGTGGTTGCACTATTTACATGTATCAGTGGCCATGGCAGGAGCATTGTGCCTGGTGGTGCCATCATCCCAGCATTGTGCCTGTGGCCTCTGTGCACCCTTGCTCACACAATCTGTCTGTCATATCACCCATGGTGCGTTGCTGTGTGCTGCTTGCATGGGCCACTGCATGGCAGTAGTTCTGCTCAGTTCATGTGTGTTAGTGTCTACTGGTTGTGCCGTGTGTCTGCAAGCCTCACAGGTGTGTGTTCCCATGGTGCACTGCCTGCCCCTGCCCATTGGGCCACCCTACTGTGTGCCTTGTCATGTGGTGCCATGTGTATTCTGTGCTGCCCTCTGCATGGCCATGGCCATGGTCACCCCCCCCCCTTGTGACAGTGCTGTGCCTATCACCATGTACCTGATGTGCTGGTCTTCTTACATTGCTCCATGCCGTCTCTCAGTTCCCACACTGTTCCATGTCCACGGCTGTGTGTGCACCGTCCAATGTGGTCACAGTCCACGGGACCTGTTGCCATCATCCAGTGTCACCGTGGCCTGTCCACTACACCAGGCGGCACGCCCATGTGATATTTCATTGGGGAACACTGCCTGGCCTTTTGTGGCTGTCACTGTTGTTCCATTGCATCTCTCAGGTGAAGTGCCCCTCTATCAGGTCACGTCACGTCACACACGGCCTGCCTGTGCCTGTGCAACATCTGTCTAGTGGTGCCTCACATGTCTCTGTGCCCCGCCATTCCACTCCTGGTCCTCCTCATCCCTGTCCTGCACATGGTCCGGTGGTGGCACACAGTGTTGCATTGTGATGTTGTGCAGTATGCAGCAGATGATGAATATCCTGATTTCCTGCAGGTTGCCTCTGAACTGTACTGTAACACCCCTAATGATCTATCAATGCACCTGAATCGTACCTTCAGGACCCCAAAGGTGCGCTCTATGATGCACCTGGTCTGGCTGTGCACCTCATTGTAGCGTGTCTGTGCTGCTGTGCATGTGTGGTGCAGTGGTGTCATCACCCATGGCAGCTGTGGATAACCGCTGTCCCCTGTTGGATAGATGGTACATCATCGGTCTCTGTGGCCTATGGACCTATGTCTGCATGGTGTGCAGGTGTTCAGATCTGCAGTGCTCTGTGCTGTGTTCACTTAACTACTAGCCATCCTCCCGTGAGCTGGCCCCTCTGGCAGCCCTCGTGTAGTCCACTGTTTTGCAGGATGTAGGCATCATGCATGGAACCAGGGTACTGGGCAACAACATCTAGTATGCGTCCATGACTGTCACACACCACCTGCATGTTCATGGAGTGGTGGCCCTTCTGATTCACGTACACATCACCATTGACCGATGATGCATATATGGCAACATGGGTGCAGTCTATTGCACCCATGACACGTTGTAACTGGGTGATGGTGTAGAAGCCCTGCATCACTGCCTGCTGCTGTTGTGCTTCCCAGGGGAAGGTGATGTACTGGTCCATGCAGGCCACTATGGCATTCAGGAACTGGTGTAGGCACCTGGACATGGTCGGCTGTAATATTCCAACAGTGTCGCTTGTCGGTGTCTGGAATGTCCCTGTTGCCAGGAAGCATAGTGCTGCTGTCACCTTCACCTCCACAGGGACCGGCTGCCCCCTGCGGGTGACACTGCACAGGTCTGCCCGGAGGTTGTCACATATCGTGTCTATGATGGCATAGGGCAGTCAGTAGCATGCAATACACTGTTCCTTCACTAGGTCCTGGTATGCCTTCCTCACCCTGTACAGCCATGGTGCATTGCGTCTGCCAGGTCTGTACCATCCTGGTTGCTGCCTGTGCCTCAGGTTCTGGGCATTGGGTCGCCTCCTGTGCCTGTCACAATGCTCCAGTAGTAGCATACCTAGCATTGCTACTGGTCCATCCATGTTGTCTCTCTCCTCTTTCTCTGTCACAGTGCTGTGCTGCTGTGTTTCCAGCCTGTCTGCCTCTACTCCTTTATATGCTGTGTAGTTTATATCTGCTCCCACCTGGTGTATGTTATGCTGGCTGGCCTTGGTATAAGTTGTGGCACTGCTACTTCTAGAATCTCACCCGGGCGTATCTTTTCCCTTTTCTTGGTGTATCTTCAGTTGCACATTGGTGTACCAGTGGGTATATCGCAACTGTGGCGTAAGTCACAGTTGGCATACTGCATTGCGTCAATGCGCATCTCACAATGTAGAATTGTGTTTGCCGCATTTGTTGGACGTATTTGCGACTTACGCCATTTCCATTGGTGCATCTGCATTGCGCTTTGATGTATGCTTTCTAGAATTGGGCCCTATGACCTCTTATGGGGAATAAACAACTGATGCAGATGGACCCTTAAGTGAAACAATCCAGTTTTCAAGCAAATGACCTTGACAGTAAGTATTGATGATGAGAAATACAGAACCAACATGAAATTCAAGCTCTGCAGGCAGCTCTGTCCCCTTGAGTAAAATTAACCATACCAATGCCCCAGCACGGTTTCTGGGGACACTGTGCTGTTGGAGATGCTGCTTTCAGATGAGATACTAAACTAAAGCCCCAGCAGCCTATTGTGGTGGTTATTCAGGTGGGCATTAAAGATGCCAAGGCAGTTCTCAAAAAGAAAAATGAATTTCTCAGGTGACTTGGCCATAATTCCCTGTTTTACTTAAAAGTGCCAACTGCTTAACCGCTTTGGTTTAGAATCAGTCTTCCTGCATTTGTATCCTCTCCCCTCCCCTCCCCAATTAATGCTAGAAACAGAAAGTGTTGTCTAGTCCTCCTTTCCCAGTCAATAAATAAATAAGGAATAAACTAACTAACTTGTAAAAACAAAAACAAGCGCTGTGTCAGCATGTGGTCTAAAAGCAAAACAAAATGGTTATATTAAATGCGCTGAAAATAGAAAATAGAGTTAAAATCTACGTTTGACCGTGAGGTCTTCTTGGAAATATCTAAAGAGAAAAAAAACACACCAAAGACACTAACTTGTATTTTTTCTCTTTAGATATTCTGAAAAAAGACTCGATAACCGTAGTACAACTCTTATTATTTTCAGCATTACTAATATAACTAACTTTACTGACTAACTGGTAACTAACTGACTTACTGTTTAATATATAAATAAATCAATAAATAAATAAATATCTTTTTTAGGGAAGCGTGAGACTTAATTCACACTGGTCTTACATGATTTGCCCATTGCTATTTTGTTTTTAATAATGCTGCTGTTAATTCAGTTACTATTAGGGTTATTGTTACTGTTACTGTTAGGGAGGCAGTATAGTGCAGTGGTTTAAGGCTCTGAGCTGCAAATCTGGTGATATCCTGCAGGCCAGACCTCGGTTTGAATCGTATAGCTTCCACTTGCATACTGTGTGACCCTGAGCAAGTCACTTAACTTCCCTGTGCTCCCAGGTCACACCAGTAAAAAAGCTTTCAGCTTAGTGTGCTACTCCTGGTTTAAAAAAACAAACTATATTTCTTTTGTAATACATATTTTAACAACTTGTTCACTGTCTGTATATTGTAAAGCATCCTGAGCTTTGACATTGGAATACCTTTCTTTTGATGGAACTTTTCTATCTTTATGTGGTCATGTTGTTTTTTGAATGCAGTTTTAGCCAGTGGGGATCCTTAACTTTTCATCTGTGTTTTTTTGTGTATGATCTCAGTTTTGACAAAGTATGTTCTCCCAAACTAACTGCCATTGATTTCTAATGAAGGATTCTGTGTAATCCGAAAGCTAAAAGCAACAGTTTTCATTTGTAACAACTCTGTTAGTCCAAGTAAAGGTTTCAAATCATCTGTTTGTGTGGACCTCAGGGATAGGACACTCTATAAACAAAAAAATTACTTACTTGCCTACTAAATTGTGTATAAATACTGTGTTTTTAAAGTTGTCCTGTAGGTGTCGGCTGCTCATTAAGGGATTGAGAATGAATATGGAACTGAGATACTTTTGATGTTATAGCCTTACTTCATTACATTCTTATTTGAGTGCATTTAACTAATACATATTTTGTTTTATAGTGTATGGTGGAATGTTGTTAGGGATGGAAATCTATCCCTAGACTAGGGTTGTTATGCTGCAGTAGCTACATCATCGTACCTGTTATGCTGCATTAGCTACGTAGCTACTGCAGCATAATAACAACTAATACGTTCGCGCATGCGCATTATGCAAATCTCCGCCTTTCAGGAAGCGGTGGCAGTGGTGAGAGTAGGACACTAGGAGAGCGGTGCTGAGGCAAAAAACCTAAAAAGTAAGGACACAGCTACTCACCTCCTAACTACCTTTACTAGTGTAACCCCTAGGTGGCACTATCCCAAGGGCTACTACCGCTGCCTGCTTGGCTAGTAACAGGTTAAGGGGCCTAGGCTCAGTGACGGGTACCTCCACCCAAAGGTCAGGGTTGGTATCAGTCTGACTAACCAGGCCACAGCCCTCTGGGACACTGTGACTCCCCATTATTTCCACTAGTGGCCCACACAGTACACAATATTAATCTTCCCAACACCCCAGATATGCTTTGTACATACACCTATATTTGGCACTTACCCTCAGGACTGGTTCCATCAGTTTGACTCTGGGGACCCCCTGTAAAATATGGTGATGCAGTACAACAGCAACAATGCAATACCTTCAACATAAACTGATACCACAGTCAATGTAAATTGCAGAAAAAACAGATCTGATTTATTCAGGGGACTATAACAAGGACGGGGGATAATTAGGTCAATTTGCTTAATCACACTACAAATCACACTGCGGTGTATGCGATCTGAGTCCCTATCAGTCACACTCTCTGGGTACCCAGGATGGAGAAAGGGGCTAGCCAGGTCCATTGCCCGGGGTAGGCCGGCATTGCAGCTGGGTGGGGCCCTGTGATGGAAAAGATAATATGCACACACACAATTTGTAATCTGGAGCTGGAGGGCTCAGTTTGTGAAAACAACACAACCAAATAATTAGATGACACACTTTTGATTTAAAGATATATTGCAGGGAGCTACCCTGTTTGCTACTCACGATACCCATGGCTGAGAACAGAATGGATGATGCTTGTTCTGGATTGCCAGAAGAAGCAGGGTAGCACAACAAGGTCCTCGTGACAGGGCTCAACTGCATTGAGCAGCAGGCAGATTCAGTCTGACATGAGCTGGATACAGCTCCCAGCCCTCAGCACACAACTCAGCTTGGGGGAAAACTAGATTGCGACCCCCCTCCAGTTCATAGCACATTTATATGTAAAGGAAATTACTATACCAGGAAGGCTGCTCCTTGATCCTGATTGCAAAGTCACTGCTAGAATCCGGGAGCGCAAAGGCAGCGAGCGTTCCTGACAGGCTGATCGCATTCAAGAAAATCTTCAGTCTTCTACAGGGTGAGCCTGGTTATAAATCAGCAGCTTAATTCAGTTCTGCACACCAGATTTAGTCCGATAAAACAAGCACTCTTCTCTTCTCAGGGCAGAAAACAGCAAGTAGGCCGGAATTCAGGCCTTCCAAGGTTCTCCCGTGCGAACTACTGCGCAACACGACCGCTCGAACTAGACGAGCTCCTTCTCTCTCAGCTTCCAACTCAAATCTGGCTTGCCAGCAGACAGCTCAGGGGATTACCCTTAGATCCAAAAGGTTTGATTGGTTGGTTCTGCTGTCAGTCACAACACACTCCCCCGTTGGTGCAAAAAGGTGCCAACAGTCCAAAACTTCAATTCCCAGAGTCTGGCACCACCCAGTTCCACTTTAACAGGCTCCATTTTAGAGTCCTCACACACTGATTGGTCCAATTCGGCAGTTCAGGACCAAAATGGTGGAGCTACACTGAACAGTCCTTGCTGCAAGAAAGGCAGGTTAGAACAAACTACATTTTCATTACTACTCCAAATGATTACCAGCAATTAGTTACATCTTTTAGTAGGGCTCCCTCTGCACAATTAGCAATGGCAGAAACGGAGTGATTCTTCAGCAGCCTAGGTGGGACTCAGGCATAGAAACACACAGTCCCCTCATTCAGATTAATTACACTGCAAAATAGGCAGCCCTTAAAGGGACAGTTCACAGAGGCTTTAAAAGCACTCACTGGCAACAACATTTAAACGGCTTTGCGCTGAACACCAACCAGGATGTGAGCAATTAAACAAGCTCTTGGAAGACTTTTCAGGAATCCCCATTTATAGGGGGGTTACATCAGTGATAGCAGATCACACACTATAAAAGACAATGTATGATCCGCTATCCATAACAACTGTGAGTTGCCATCTCGAGGTTGCCATGGCGACCACACTGACAACCTCTCAATGGCTACACACAGTTGTTATGGATAAAGGACCATATATTATCCTCTATATTTTAATGTGCTTACTTAAATCAGTTCTCAATTGTGACCTTCATCACTGAAATGTATTGTAATTATTTAAAGTAATTTTCCAGGTGCTTGCAAAAACAAATACTGTTGGCACTGGCAGGATTCCAATCTTTTAAGATTCCATCCAAATTTTGAACTTCCGGACATTCCATTCTTTTTTTGCTTAAGAAAATAGCATAAAAAAGTCTGTATGCACTGTAGACATCATCTGTTTTTGCTGCTTTTCCTGCTTTGAAATCCCAATCCTCTGTTTGTGGCATTAGAATCATGGGTTATGATGTTACATGTAGAGGATTATGATTTCAATGTAGGTATGAAGCAACAAAAACAAATGAAGACTCAAGGGAAAATATCCGTTTTTTAATGGAGGTACTTTTTTTAATGCGGACGTGCTGTACTACACAGTCTCGAAATGTGAATGAACCATTCATTTTGGGACTGTGTCTAACACCAATCCCTCGTTAGCCCACACAGGGTACTAATGGACATACAGCTGTACTGTGGGCTGTCAGTCGATGGGTGGCTGGGTGGCTTGCAGGTGGGGAGCTGCCACCCACCGCTGACTGTGGGGCAGCGGGGTGGTGGGTCTGAGTGGGCGGGTGGGAGGGGGTATCACTGGCCCACCAGGGATTATATTTACAACTAAAGCCTGCGATTGGGCTGGGGATCAGGTCCACTGGATCACCAGGGAAATTTAGTGTCATATGGCCATGATCGGGCTGGGGATCGGGTCCACTGGACCACCAGGGATATGTATGGACACTTATGCCCACGATTGGGCAAGTAGGGGGGAGCATGATGCCTGGACTGTGTCCCAGGAGGTCGGGTGGCCACCCACAGCAGGTGGCTGCCGTGTTGCGCACGGCAATACGGCAACCCACTTGTGGGTGTCTCCTGGCTTGCTCCTGCTTTTTACAGGTGGATCTTTGCGTCTCCCTGTGTGGCGCAAGGCAGGTTTGTGCTTGCATATGCACCGCACATCCTGGGCTGAATATCGAGATGTGCCACATATGCATGGGCATGCCCCTGCACTTGCGCCTCATGTATTACTGGTGTGCCCCGGCCCATTGGGAATTGCGTAGCTCACCATCCCCCTTTGAATATCGCACTGGGGCGCAACCCCTTTGAATATCCCACTCTGTGTGTATTAATGAATTAGGTAGCACTGCACTTTTGTTAATATCTGTTAGGTATTTTAATGCTTCTATCAATTCCCCTCTTTTGCTCCTCTCCTCCAGAGAGTACATATTCAGTTCCTTGAGTCACTCCTCACAGGGCTCTTGATGCAGGCCCTGAACCATTTTGGTAGCCCTTTTTTGTACCGCCTCCACCTTATCAATGTCCTCCCAGAGGTGGGGCCTCCAGAACTGGACACAATACTCAAGGTGGGGTCTTATCAGTGATCTGTACTGGGTAATATTACAGTACCTCCTTCTTCCTACTGGTGATACCCCTCTCTATGCACCCTCCTGCTAGCCTTCCCCCACTACCTTATCACACTGCTTGGCTATCTTCAGGTCATCAGAAATGATTACCTCTAGGTCCTATCCTGTTTGGTGGTTGCCAGCACTTCCCCTCACAATTGGTACATAGCCCCTGGGTTTCTGTGCCCCAAGTGCATGATTTTGCACTTTTTTTCATCGAAACCCAGCTGCCAAACCCTTGACCATTCTTCCAGCTTTTTCAAATCATCCTTCATACCCCCCCATGTGTCTACTCTGTTGAAGATTTTTGTGTCATCCATGAACATGCATACTTTCCTTTCTAGCCCTTCTGCAATGTTGCTAATAAAGACATTGAAGAGGACTGGGTCTAGCACTGAGCAATGAGGCACCCTGCTGGTCACCTTTCCTTCTCCAGAGTGGGCACCATTTACCACTACCCTCTGACTCCTATTGCTTGACCATCTTCTTACCCAGTTTATAACTTTTTAACCAACTCCCAGACAGGTCAGCTCGTTCACCAGTCTTCTATGTAGAATGTTGTCAAAGACCTTACTAAAATCCAGGTAGGCCACATCTACCGCTCCTCCCTGATCCACTACCTTGGTCACCTAGTTGAAGAACTCGATCAAGTTTGTCTGGCAAGACCTTCCCCCAGGTGAAACCATGTTGCCTTGGATCCTATAGTCCACTGTTTACAAGGTGTTCCACTATCCTTTCCTTCAGTAGTGTTTCCATTACTTTGCCCACTACTGAAGTCAGGGTGACAGGTCTGTAATTTCCTGCCTCTTCCCACTTTTGTGAAGTGTTACCACATCTGCCCTCCTCCAGTCCCTCGGAACCTCCTCTGTTTCTAATGATAAGTTGAACAGAGTTGTCAGAGGTGCAGCTAGCACCTCTTTGAGCTCCCTCAGTATCCTGGGGTGCACCCCATCAGGTCCCATCACCTTGTCTACTTTAAACTGCGCTAGTGTCCTCAGGACTTTCTCCTCTGTAAAAGGACTGGTGTCTAGCTCCCTACCAATTATGCCCTTGTCCCTTATCTTTGGTCCATCACCTACCCTAGTTCTGTACCTACTGAACAAAAGTATTTGTTCAATATGTCTGCTTTTGATTCTCCTCACAAACCCCTTCTTCCTCTTTTATCTTTACTATTCCCCCTTTGGTTTTCCTCTTCTCGCTTATATATGTAAAGAAGGATTTATCCCCTTCTTTTACTGATTGGACAATATTCTCCTCTGTTTGTGCCTTTGCGTGTCTAACTGCCTCCCCTGCCTCCCTTTGTTTCTCCTGGTAGTTTTTCTTATCCTCCCTCTGTGTCTTTTTGTACTTTCTAAATGCTAGTGTATTTTTGCTCTTACTTTTTCTGCTATGTCTTTAGAGAACCATAGCTGTCTCTTTTTTTTCTTCTTGCTCTTGTTAACCTACCTACCTGAGATTTGGTGTTTTTTCAATGCGCCCCTTGATTTTTGCTTGTAGTTCCTTGATTCCCCCCAGATCCTCTATCCTTGCCAGGGTGTCCCTGAGGCATTCTCCCATTTTCCTGAAATCAGCCCTCCTGAAGTCCAGGACCATCATCTTAGTGTGGCTCAGTTCTGGCCCAGTCCCTATATTGAATCACACTGTACAGTGATTGCTGGACCCTAGGTTGTCATCACCCACTGTGACATCAGCAACACTGTCCACGTTTGTCAGTAGCAGTCCAGTATTGCCCCCCCACCAGTGGGCTTCTTAACTAGCTGCCTGAGGAATGTCCCTTGCATTGAGCCCGGGATATCCCTACTTCTGACTGTTGCTGTAGCTGGTAGGCTCCAAGCCACATCTGGTAGATTGAAGCCCCACCACCAGCAACACCCCCCTCACGTGCCATCCTTTGGATGGTTTCCATTATGTCCTTATCCACCTCTCCCTCCCCATGCTGGAGGTCTGTAGATCACTCTGATGTGAATAGTGCACCTCCTTACATGTTTCCAGGGCGACCCACAGTACCTCAGCTCTTCCCCTGCTCTCCCTGTATTTCCATGGCTTATATTTTGTCCCTAACATAAAAAGCCACTTCTCCCACTTTTTTACCTACCCTGTCTTTTCTGAACTGAGTATACCTTGGTATGGCCACATCCCTATCCTGGTTTTCATTGCACCAGGACTTCGTAATTGCAATCATATCCAGGTCTGCTTCTGCCATCATGGCCTCAAGGTCTGCAATCGTGTTGCTTAGACTTCATGTGCTTGCACACATGGCTCTCCAGATTGTGCTGCCACCCCCCTTATTTCCCATTTGCCGCCCCTTTGTTTCCTCCACTATCTATATCTTTATCACTCTTGCCTTCTATCCCCTAGATTCTTTTGTTATCTGGTTCTTTTTGGGCTTTCATCCCCTCAGGATTCCCCTTGCTGACCTTGTTTGCCTGTTGGGGGGACAGTTTATGTCTCCCTTTGTCTTTTTGCCTCCCCCTTGGCTAGTTTAAATGCTGGCCAATGTAGCTTTTAAACCATTCACTGAGGACCATGGTTTCCCTCCTAGAAGGATTCAGACCATCGCCTGTGTACATGCCCTTATCCCTCCAGATGGGGCCCCAGTCCCCAACGAAGCCAAAACCCTCCTCTCTGCACCATTCCTTCAGCCATGCATTGAAGTTCCTGGTGTGAAGAATCCTGTCCTTCCCCCTGTCATAGACAGTTAGCACTTTCGAGAAGGTCACAGAAAGTGCCACCTTTCTAAGACCCCTCTCCAATTCCCTGAACTCCTCCTGAACTATTGCTCGCTCATCCCTGGCCAGGTCATTAGTTTCCAGATGGATAATGATTTCTAGCTCTCCCTTCCTTCCTGCTGCCACAGTGATCCTTTGGATTGCCTTTCCATCCCTGCGAGCCATGGCTCTGGGAAGGCACCAAAGCACCCTATTCTCATTCTTACCTGTTCCTAACTCTTTCCCTTTCACTATGGAGTCCCCCACCAGGATTTGCTTCCTCATCCTCTGGGGTCCTCTGCCACTCCCCTTGGGGTGTCCACTATAGAGGACCCCACATCAACCCTAGTCACTACTTTGTGTGCCTCTGTGGAATCTTCCCACTCTGCCAGTGTGGTGTAGGAGTTTTTCAGTGGAACCAGATGTGGGATGTGCCTGCTATCCACCATCCTCACCCTCCCCAAGCCCACTGTTGTCCAGTCGCTCCTCCTTCTGGGCAACCTCTGAGGTAGTGGCGGCAGACTAGGTGGTCCCTGGGTGGAGGAGAATGTCCTCTGAACCCAAGCTAACTCGGCCTTGAGTCTGGCAACCCCCTTCCTCAGCCCAGAGAAGTGCATGCAGACAGAGCAGCAACGCAGCTACCAGAAAGTCTCCCTGAAGACTGCTGCCCCACAGCCACTGCACTGTACCACTCCCATCATCCTATCCTACCTGTTTTCTCTGTTATTTTACCCCTTTAAATTCCCTTTATTACCCTACCCTATATTAGGGAGTTTCAACAACTCCTAGATTTTTGTACATTTTGAACCTCTAGTGTAGCTTAGCCCTGTATAGTGTGATATACCTTTTTTCCTATCTGACGCCTTGTAGCTGTAGACACCTGCTTACCCCTTTTACCTACTCATGGTTTGCAGGGCAGAGTGCCTCCCCTGGCTGACTTCCGCCTGGCAGACTACCCTGTATTGTCCTTTGCACTACGGTCCTTTGTGCAGAAGTCCACTTGATGGATACTTCCTTATATATCAGGGAATGGCTGATTGGCTCACTTGAGGAGACCCTGATTGGCTGTTGCAAGTGAGTCTTTATAAAGCGATCCTAAATCAACTGCAATCAGAAATGTGACTCACTCAGCTACTCCTACAATTATTACCTAGCTGAGGCCCCAGGTCAAACAGTTCTCACCCAGCCCCTAAACTACAGGGCAAGACACAGCTCTTTATTATGGCCCTTAAATATGGGCTACTGTGGATGGTCTCCTTTTACCCTGTAGACAATAATAAAGGCATTATTTCAACAAGTTTCCCCACAACTTATCCCACTTATGATGTCTCGAAAAGCCTGTTCAATTTCTGTCTGTGAGCGATACACAGACTCTGCTTTAAGGCAGGGATAATCTGCAATTTTATGGCAACGAAAACTTAGAAAGAATGGCAATATTATGATATTGTAATTTAAAATATCCATGAAGGATTAGATGAATTATAAATATTGGCTAACTCTTGAGCACTGTATTTATGAGAATGGCAACTAATATGCCCATATTTAATATAATTCATTGTTCTTGCCTTCAGGACTGTCCTGTTTAATGTCTTTGTATTTTGAGACAGAATGTAAGAGTTTTATGACTTTCTTAATCTTTCTTTGTTCTAAATGTTCGTAATGGTTTAATGCATTATTCTTGCATTCAGGACTGCCCTGTTTAATGTATGAGTTTTATGACTTTGTTAATCTTTATTTTTTGTAAATGTTTGTAATGCTTTAATAACCATCCCAACAATAAACTTTACTATTACTTCTAAACAAACACTAGAGAATTGCTATATATTCATGAAATAATGTCATCTTGGGGGGCTATAGAGCACATACATCAACTCCTTTGGGCTCATGATTTATGAGTGTATTATTGGTGGTGTTTCCTTGGACACTACACCTTGCTAGCAAATGTATAGAGAATATTGATTGGAAAACCATGCACAACCAGTCTGTGTTGCCACAGAGGGGTTCTGACTATGAAACTTGAGAGGTCAGATATAATCAGAACCCCGAGGTGGCGGCACAGGCTGGTTGGGCATGTGATTGCCCAACCAGTATTTTTCATATTGTATAGTTTTTTGTTTAGTTTTGATTTAGAAAAACCAAAAGAAAGAGTTTTTGCAGTGCTTCAGAATGTGCTGGCAGTTTCAGATCAGAACTTGAACTGATTGCTATGCGTGCAACAGCACTGTGAAAAACACCAGCTGCCTCAAGGATTTCCAATCAGCTGGCATTTTTTTATACCACAGAAGGAAACAACCATGTTCCATGACCTCTGAAATGTGGTACCACAAAGTTTCAGCTGGCATGGAAATCCATGCAGAATAAACACTCACTATACATTGTGTGTTAGGGCTGAGTTTGAGTTTGAGACACAACTCTGATTTTTGACAGTTTATCTGTCAGCTATTTCAGGACCTGGCGTTGTTAAAAATCATCCCAAGAGGATAAGTGACAGTCAATTTTCAAAACAATCAGTCCACTAGTTTCAGTGCTGTAAAGTGCCAACATTACATAAAATAACCCCAAATTAAGATGCTATTTCTGTGCAAGGATAACAAACAAACATTTGTCAATGCCGAATGTTGATTGCGTTGGTCTGTTGAGCTCGCTCAGTGGCCCTCTGTCACTGGCTCAGTCTGCTTATCCCAGTGCTGTAGGCTGCTGTTTTGTACTGGGCTGCTGCCTGCATTGGCACCTTGTTCTGCTGAGGAAGAAATCCGCAGCTGTCCCGACAGAGCTCCACTGAGGTTGCTCACTCCCCCTCTCTCACTCGCTCATTCTGTTTCTCCTGGTGCTGCAGGCTGCCCTTTTGTACTGGGCTCCTGCCTGTCTTGTTGGCTTTTTCTACCCACAAAGAAATCCACAGCTGTCCTGACAGAGCTTTGTTGAGGTCGCTCACTCCCCCTGTCTCACTCACTCATTCTGGTTCTCCTAGCGCTGCAGGCTTTCCTTTTGTACTGGGCTCCTGCCTCTGTTGGTGCCTTTTTCTGCCCACAAAGAAATCTGCAGCAGTCCCGACAAAGCTTTGTTGAGCTCGCTCACTCCGCTTCTCTCACTCACTCATTCTGTTCTGCTGGAGCTGCAGGCTGCCCTTTTCTACTGAGCCCCTGCCTGCGTTGCTGTCTTCTTATGCCCACAAAGAAATCTGCAGCATTTACAATACAGCTCTGTTGAGCTCACTCACTCGCTCATTCTGGTTTTCCTGCCATTGCAGGCTGCCCTTTTTACTGGGCCCCTGCATGCACTGCTGCCTTTTTCTGCCCACAAACAAATCTGCAGCAGTCCCAACAGAGCCCTGTTGAGCTCACTGACTCCCCCCTCCCTCACTCACTTGTTCTGTGTCTCCTGGTGCTGCAGGCTGCCCTTTTCTACTGGGCTCCTGCCTGCATTGGTGGCTTTTTCTGGCCAGAAAGAAATCTGAAGCAGTCCTGACACAGCTCCACTTAGATCACTCACTCCCCCTCTGTCACTCTCGCATTCCGTTTGTGCCAGTGCTGCAAGCTGGCCTTTTGTACTGGGCTCCTGCCTGCATTGCCGCATTTTCTGCCCACAAAGAAATCTGCAGCAGTCACACTAGAGCTCCATTGAGCTCACTCACTACCGCTCTGTCACTCACTCATTCTGTTTCTCTTGGCGCCGCAGACTGTGCTTTTGTATGGGGCTCCTGGTTGCGTTGGCACCTTTGTCTGTCCACAAAGAAATCCGCAGCTGTCCGGACAGAGCTCCGTTGAAGTCGCTCAGTCCCCCCCTCTCATCACTCATTCTGTTTGTCCTGGCGCTGCAAGCTGCCCTTTTGTACAGGGCTCCTGCCTGCATTGGTGTCTTTTTCTGCCCACAAAGAAATCCCAGCAGTCCTGATAGAGCTCTGTTGAGCTCACTAAGTCCGCTTGTCTCACTCACTCATACTGTTTCTCTCACTGCTGCAGGCTGGCCTTTTGTACTGGGCCCCTGCCTGTATTGACGCCTTTTTCTGCCCACAAAGAAATCCGCAGCAGTCCTGACAGTGCTTCAGTGAAGTCGCTCACTCCCCCTCCCTCACTCACTCTCTCATTCTGTTTCTCCCGGTGCTGCAGGCTGCCCTTTTGTACTGGGCTCTTGTGTTGGGGCCTTTGTCTGAACACAAAGAAATCTGCACCAGTCCCGACAGAGCTCAGTTGAGCTCGGTCACTCCCCCCTCTCACTCGGTCGATCTTAATCTGTCCCAAACACTGATTTCCTAGAGTGACCGTGCTACTGTCCAGCAGGAGTGCTAAAACATATTTTAGCCAGGATGTGAAAAATGACAGCTGTAGTGTTCATAAGGAGTTATGAAAAAATTCCACAGTTGAAAATGTGGTGTGACAGTATTACAAATTTGTGAAGTTACAAGGGTGCATGGAAACAGTTCAATGCAGGCTTGTAACACAGTCATGTTATGGAGTTTCATCACCAAATTTTCAACATAGGCATTTTAGGACCTCTGCTCATGAACAGTGTCACTGTCATTTTCTTACTCTGTCCCAAACACTGATTTCCCACAGTGACCACGGTATTCTGCGCTGGAACTGTGAAAACACATTTCGGTCAGGATGTGAAAAATGACAGCTGTACTGCTTATAAGGAGGTGTGAAAAAATGACACTGTTGAAAATCTGGTCTGACAATATTACAAATCTGCGAAGTTACAAGGGTGCATGGAAAGTGCACAACGCACACTTGTAACAGTTAATTGATGGGCTATCATCACCAAATTTTCAACATAAGCATTTTAGGACCTCTGCTCATAAACAGTATCATTGTCATTTTCTTAATCTGTCCCGAACAGTGATTTCCCACAGTGACCACTCTATTTTGCGCCGGGAGTGCGAAAACACATTTCAGCCAGGATGGGAAAAATGATAGCTGTACTTTTCATAAGTAGGTCTGGGAAAATGGCAATGGGGGTTCATTATGCCAGCGAGGACTGGGCACCTCGTTGGCAGGAGATAAAACGGGGTTCATTATGCTGGAGGGGATTGGGCACCCCATCAGCGGAACAAAACCGGGAGGGAGTTTCATTATGCCGTGGGATTGGGCACCCCATCAGCAGGGAACAAAATGGGGGGGTTCATTATGCCGACAGGGATTGGGCACCCACTGGCAGCAACAAAGCAGGGGGGGTTACAGAATGCTGACGGAGTCGGCAAGTAAACATGGTGGGGGAGGGGTTATATTGTTTGTGAACCACGACGAAAGCTACCACCATGTTCACAAAACAATATCGGGGTTCATCGCGCCCTGCTATGACGGGTGCCCCTCATTGCAGCCGATGGCTGACGCTGCAATGACGAGATGGCCCCTAATTGCAGCGGCTGATTTTTTAGAAAGTTGTGGCACGCTGGCTGAACTAGTGTCAGCAGCAGCATGCCAAGGCATTGGGGGGATGGGGGACAAGCCTTTGCAGGCTGTGGGGGCATTGGGCACAACAGTGCCATGCCTCCACAACCTGCTTGTGGAGAAAGCTGACGCAACATGTTTCTTGCACGTGTGCGCAATCAACATAAAAACAAGTAAATAATATATAAAAAAAAATACACCAATTTAAAATATGAAACTTTCAGGTTCATTAGATATTGGCCCAGAACAGGACTTTCATTTGTTTCATGATAAAAAAAGGCCAAATAAAAAAATATAAGTTTTTGAAAACAGCCAGAGCCAGCACATGCTCAAATGGAAAACAAGCATTTGTCAATGCCGAATGTTGTCTCACTGGCATTGGGATTAGTAGTGCAGGAGTTAGAGATGCATAATAGGAGTGGCAGTGAAGTATTGAACTGACGCCAACCCCACACCTACCCTGCAGAGACTGACAGGTGTTGGGGTGTGCCTTTGGGTCATCAGCTATAACGCTCATGCCATTTTACCTCACCCTACCCTGTAGATGCTGACAAGTGTCATGGTGTGCTTTTGGGTCCTTGGGCATTATACTTACCCCCATTCCATAAGGAAATACGCTGAGGTGGGTGCAGTATAGGAGAATGGGGTGAACTTTGTGGCTGAACGCTAAAAGGCCACCTCGATGCCTGTCAGTGGCTGCAGGGTGGGGGTGGGGGTGGAATGCGGAGGAGCATTACCTGATGATCCCAAGTCTCATAAAGACTCACATTGACAATGTTGCCAAAGTGGCTAACACATGCATTGTTCTGCTTTATAGGCATAGGAAATGCCTAACTCCGGAAGCCTTAAGAATCGCAGTTCAGAGCTCGGTGATCTCAACTATTGACTATGGTCTCATCATCTATGGTTCCTCTTTCACCACCGCTCTCAGGAGCATATCTATGGCTTTGAACAAAGCTTGCTGACTCATCACTGGATCCCATCGTCTCACCCATATGTATGACCTATACGCCCAGACTGGTTGGCTTCAACTCTCGATCCGCATCAAGTATCTAACATGCATAATGGCTAAATAAACATTGATGGGCTTTGCCCCCCCGGTGTTCAAGCTCTGCTACGACCTGCACAGAATCCCCACCTCACCAGGGGCTCTGAATCTCAATTACTACGTATTCCAAGATGCCGGACCTCACAGGGACAAAGACCCTTTGCCTACAGAGCTCTCAGCTGGCTAAATGGTCTCACAAGGGACATCTCCTCCCTACCTAAGCTAGACCTGTTCAGATCTAACCTCCGCCTATTCCTCTCTGCCTCTAGCACATGCGACTGTCTTCTCTAACCTGCTGTTCCCTTTTTGGCACTTGTCCCTTCTCATACACCCCATACTCTCCCCCTCTACCTTCCCCCCTCCTCCTCCTCTTACTTGCACTCCCTGTGTGTTTTGACAAGGCCTCTGGCAGCATCTTCTTCTCGTGTCTCACTAAGTTCTCATTATCAATGTTATCCTTGTTCTGTGCATACCCCTAGTACCACCTAATCTGTATGTACTCATGTGATGATAAACAACTGTAACCTGTTATCCTGTAATAATTAATGTCCTGCTTGTTTGTTCTTATCCTGATGTGGAGCCTTTGTAAAAGAGCCTTGGCTCAAAGGTAATTGTAATCCTAGACTCTAATAAATAAATAAATAAAATAAAAATAAGTAAGTCACACCCATGACGCCTGTCAGTCTCTACAGGGTGGTGTGTAACAGTTGGAAACCCTATCGCTGTAGATGTGTATTGGTGTTTTCACTGCAAGTTATCAACATGGGCTCCTCATGAAGAGCGGCACGATCAGTTTGTTATGCGAAAGGTGATTTTGCACAGCGACTGTGCCATTTGGCGTCAGAGGTACGTAAGCACGTTTTGGGCAGGATGTGAAAAATGACAACTGTATTGTTCATGAGGAAGTGTAAAAAAATAGCAACATTGAAAACCTGAAGTGAAAATCTGAAAAATTGGTGAAGTCATGAGCATGCATAGAAAGTGTGCAACGCATGTCCGTAACCCAATTATTTTTTTTTTTGAGCGCATAGGGAATCCCTATAGATTGGTATCTGTTTGTACAGCATACTTATTCTTGCTTATGAAGCAGGGGGATGGACATGATGGACCTAGAGTCCCTTCTGACCTTATATTACTATGTTACTACATTACTTTGTCCCATGAAATGGACCCCAAATATTGCAAGAAAGGGAACATCACAACCTAGCTGCAGTGTTGGGTACCAGTTTAACACCTAACAAAAAACGCACTAAGACTACAGCCTCAAGCACTTTGCATTTATTTTGGCTGTTCCTTACCTAGCATTTTTCATTAGTTTAGTACACTTTAAGTAGTCATTTTATGCCTGCGTTATCCATCCGCCAGCCTGTGTTCTAAGACAATATTTCATTCTACTTGCAGTATTACTGTCACTAACCACAGGCTCCAGTCATCAATGAAAACATTTAACATCCTGTATTTATTATGATCAGTTGAGAGTGCTTTACTTAAGCAATAAGGCACGACAAGATGTGTGTTACCATGTAATAATGTCGCTCCTGGGGTGGGTTGAAGCACGAGGTGAAGCCGAGTGCTTCCACCACCCCAGGAGTGATGTTATTAAATGATAACACACACCTTGGAGTGCCTTATTGCAATTATACAATGGCTCGATGTTATAGAAAACAAAAAATAAAAATAAAAATGTTTTTATTAGATTTTTAGTGAGGCAGTGTGTCTTTGTTTCTGAAAAAAAAAAGTAGCTGCAAACAATCATGCAAAAAATCAACACAGTGATGTTATTGTATAATAATATCACTGTCTCAGGCACACACTGACCAATCAGAGTCCAGGAAATTTTCTTGCCATTGTATAATAGATATTAACAGTTATTGCCAAAGCTTTCTTTTAAATGGATGCTACTGATGATGAGGTTTATGAACAGTAAGGCAGCTGACCTGAAAATGAAGTAACAAGGAAAAACTGATGGATCAATAGTGCGTATGTTTTTAAATGGATCCAAGTAACTTGGGGCTGGCAGTATAGCATAGAGGTTAAAGTAACAAGCTGTGAAAAAACTTGGTACATCCAGTAAACCTGGATTGGATTCCCACAGCCACCACTTGCATGCTGTTTGACTTTGAGCAAGTCACTTAACCACCCCAGGGTTGCCTCTTAAAACAGGCACTTGTACCCAGTGGGCCATACCCAGTTATAAAAGAATAACAAATAAATAAATAAAACTTCACTGAATGTACTAGGCAAGAAAATTACTATGTGTCATTAACTTGAATCAGCGTAATACTGTAACAATGCAACTCCATTCCTGTCATGTCCCCTAGACCCTCTCACAAAATTAAGTGTCACCACCTATTATACAGTACATGGCACCAGATATTCCAAACTTAGCACGCCATGCAAACTGCTTGTGCCTGCTTAGCATGGGGATTATGCCAAAATCCCCCATTCAAAGTGGTACAAAGCATACAGTAAAACCATTAGCACATGCTCACAAAGAAGATGTGTGCAGCACGAAAAAGCGGGGGCAGGACCATACTTACCAGAGCTGTGCAATACAGTTAGCACAGACTACTTAGTTCCATGCAATTACCACCTATAAAAGGGATGACTTAAACCCAGGCAAACCCTAGAGGCTGGCAGACACACTGCTGGCAACACTGCAAGATGACATTCGAGGAACACACATTGAGTACATGCTGCAGCAGGCTTTATAGGTGGAGAGTAGGCAAATGCCCACCCTGGACCCATGCACTCAGACAGTACTGGCCACCAGTCACATACTGTATGAAGTCCTCAGTGATGACCAGCTCATGGGTTGGTACAGATCCAACAGGCCCATGCTCATTTGCTCAGGCAGCTGTGTGAACTTCTGAATAACTAGTTCTGGCCAGATGCACAACACAGTACAGTCATGCATTGTTTACTGAGCTCAAGGTGATGGATGCAATGTGTCATATTCCCCAGCACCTTGGCAGAGTGAACAGCAACCATGCAGCCATTCCACTGAATTGCACACTTACCATCTGTACTCAGCGCCATTGACTGCACCCACTGATGATGGAGTGGACACCTATCTCAGTAGGAAAGGGTACTACTCCATCAATTGCCAGGTGACGTGTGATGCAACAGGGCACATCAGCAATGTGCTGGCACAGTACCCCAGCAACTTTCAAGATGCCTTCATATGGCACACCTCCATCCTGTCTTGGAGGTTTTAATGTGGGGACATCCCTGGTGGCCACCTTATCAGGGAGTATATCTCACTGCCCCTCCAAAGCCCCATATGGGACATGATGGTGTATAACCATGTATGGACAATAGATCCAGGTATGCTATGGTCAAAGGGCAGACTGGATGGACCAGTGGTTTTTGCCTGTTGTTATTTTCTATGTTTATATGCTGTTATGTGACATTATACAATGGTGTGTGAAAATCCTGTAACCTCATTGGTAAAAACATGTCACATGACAATGGGTAAATCCTGCGTTACCCACGGCTTAGGAAATGCATTTATACAACAACATAATTAAATACATTTTACACATGGGTCCATTGTATAATTGCAATAAGGCACTCCAGGGTGTGAGTTATTGGGGATTTACCCACTTCTTGTGTGGTTAAGTCACTCGGTTGCACCTTGTGACACACTACACAAGGTGTGGGTAAGCCCTCAATAACCCACACCCTGTTGTGCCTTATAGCTTAATTAACCTATGTCTTCACCTTCACAGGGGACAGTGACTATTCCTTGTGACCCTGGCTCCTCACACCTGTTCTCTGCCTTGCATTCATTACAGAGGACAGGTACACTGCAGCACATACCACCACATACAATATTGTCAAGCATGTCTTTGGCATGGCTGGCCCACCAGCACAGAGGTGGGGTCTCCAGTTATGACGACGATGTCGCAGGTTTGGGAATGGATTGAGGAGTCAAAGGGCCAGACAGGGGAGGAGGATCGAACATCTGATGGACTGCTCTCCTCCTTTGAGGATGAGGGTGGGAGTGTGTCTGGCACATGTTTGACCTCTAGTGGAGGCCAGAGGGAGCAGCTGCTGGAGTCGAAGCTGTAGGAAGACATTCTGGCTGTTGGTGCTTCTGTGCCACCATGTCATTGTATGCCACACCTCTCATAGGGATTATGCTTGCAAAAATGCCAGCCCCCATGCATGTTGCCTCACTCTGCCAGTCCAGTTCTGCTCAGCTTTGGCACTCGACTGGCGATTGAGTGTAGTGTTCCATTGGGTGACTCGACCCCGCAGCCCCGCCATGTGGGGCAAGCCAGGGGGGCATCCCAGCAACAGGGGTAAACCTGGTTTGGTACTCCATTGGGGGATGTGCCCACTTGGTGGCCCTGCCCTGGGGGGCAAGTCCAGGAGGATCACCACTTGAGGAAAGTCCAGGAGGCTAACTATGGGACTGAGGATGTAGGGGTTGGTGAAAACAAAAGGCATGTTTTTGATATGCTTAAGATGAGGTTACGCTGCCTTTACTGTTCTGGTGGTGCCCTATAGTCCTTAGAAGGCTTGTGCCATATTGTTTGCCTGTTGTATACTACACAACATGGTGCTCAACCATGGGATATGCATGTTGGCCACAGAGGAACAGGCTGCATCAGATATGGAGTCAGAGGACCAGGGAATACCAGAGCAGCTCAACAGGTGTGATCCCAGAATGGCCAGAAGGTCCCAGAAGTACAGAGCCCACATCTTATTTGACATCTATGGACATGGCAGGTGCATACGGAGCACACAGTACACTGTAAGATAGTTAACTAATGTATTATGACACAGAATGGGCATCAGCAACAACAACAATTCAAGCGGTGCTGTATTAAATAGCCCCGGTGCAGTTTTGCATGATAATGTATGCAGCACAGCTTGTAATGACATGTTAATGAGGCTGTTTGCCCAAGGACTGCCCAATGACCTCATTTGTATACCCTGGCTGAATATTGCTAGTTTGCCCAGCACGCTAACTGGTTTTGTACTTGCACACGTGTTTGAGCAGTGTGATTGGTTGTGCACACTTTTGTCATTGCGCAGGCATGATGACATGTCCCATCTATGGGACTGCATGGCCGTATGCACAGCAACTCTGAGAAGGCTTGTAGTGCTGTGCAGCAGGGTACATGTGCCATGTGAACATGCATGTACCATGCACATGTCACCCCATGCCAGTCACGTGCCATCGACCCTGCTTCTGCCCCATGACATGCGTGTTGTGCAGCACACCAGCACATTGCACAGTGCTACTGATGCACAGTATTGTGCAGAAGCAGCAGAGACCCTACAACAGGAAGCAGTGTGGCACCAACCTGTGTAGCTGATATGAGTAAGCGGCCATGAGTGATCAATGACGCCAGGTAGAACTGCAGCATGATTACAGGTGATCCTCTGTTGAGGTGGCAAACCTAGTGGACCTTGTGGTGGCCAGGGAGGAGAACTGCTGGGAGAGGTATCAGGAGCAGACAGGCCCTAGTGGAGGTCTGGGCCTTGGTTGGCCATCGCCTGACCAGCAGAACAGGGACTGCCATACCAGGGACCAATGCCAACACCGCTTCAGTGATCTGCAATGGAGGAAGGTGTACAGGCTGCACAAACTGTGAGCCATAGTTGCCAGTGGCAGTAGGTATGTCTGGGTGCCCGGGGGTGTGTGTACAGGCATGTGTGCACACCTGTGGCTCAGTTTGTGTACCTCTGCTGTATCTCAGTTGGAACTCAGGGAGGATTCTGGATATCCATGTCTGGCACAGTAGTGTTTGTAAGAGCACGGGATGCCTGGCCAGCAGCCATAGACTGTGTAATCACCCCTCCATGCCCCCAGTACTGCCGATGCCTGTGCCACTGATGTACTTCTGCCATGCCCCCAGATGGTGAGTGTGTGTGTGTGTGTGTGTGTGTGTGTGTGTGTGTGTGTCATGGCTAGGCTACCACATGGCCATGCATTCCTCCAGTGTAGGGGTCCACAGTGCAGTTCATGCTGCACACGTCCCGTTCATTGAGGGTCTTGGACACCTATACTCCCTGAGTGACATTGTGGCACATATGCTGGCTAGATTTAAAGTGGTGGTGCACAGTGGGCAGGACTTATATCCCTGTCCTATGCATGCGGCTGGCTGATTTATTTTTCTTTTTGTCAATGGCGGATTCCAGACCAGCGCAGGCAGCCTGAAACATTTGAGGGTTGGGACGACCTCCTCTGGTGGCTGGTGAGGACCATAAAGCTGCCTTGGGCACAGTCACCCTCTGTGATGCCCCTTGATGGACTTACCCTACCCTGTGTTGCTACCAAACCATTGTTTATCCTCTCCTTTCCCTCCCTTTGACTAGCCTGTTGCCATATGTTATTACAGATGCAGTCACTTAAATGGGACATGGTAATTTGGGACGTCCGCTTAAACAGGACGTTCCCCTGGCAACTGATTGTACTTCCATTGTTCTCAAAGTACTGTACTCCCACTTCATTGGGACACTAATTCCCCCTAATCAGGATGTTTTTCCTCTAAATACCTGACCTCTGTGTGCCACTTTATGGTTACCTCAGTATTGCAGCAGTTTCATCGTGAAGCCAAATCACAAGGAGCTTACTCTGGCAGAGCGTGTCAGTTGTGGATGCACTCCAGGGGTTGAAGACCTCACTGTCTAAAGTTACCACTGCTTTTGGGATTTCAAAGATCCAGGCTGGGAGGATTACCAGGACTGTGATGCCATCATGGCCGAATGGACTGCCTATTCAAATCCTCAGTGCAAGAGAAAGTGCGAGGATAAAATGATGCAGAGGTTGAGGAAAGGCTCCTGGCTTGTTTTTTGCTCCCCAGCTTTGGGCCGACCTCTCCTTCAGGCCCTTCTATGCCCTCCAAGCCACACTGTCCTGGTACAGCCACCTCTTCACCCATATCGCAGCCTCCTGGGTAACCCCCAGACGTAATCCTTCGAAGGGTGGGTTCCCCTCCTCCAAGAGGGAAGGCACCAGGAGGGCAGCCAGTGCCATACTTGCCCCAGATGCTGCTAGGGTGGTTCGTGCACTGCCCAGGGTCTTGCGGCAGCGGGAGCTGGCAACTGTCATCTGGTCAGCCTCAGGGCTCTTTCCTGTTTGCTCCCCAGGGACATGGCATGCCAATAATGTCAGGCTTACGCCGACGTTCACCATGGCCCGTTGAATTGTGTGACCCTGTGTATTGTCGAGCCCCCAGCCTCTGCCAGGGTTCAGCAATCACTGGGTCGAGTCCCCGCCCTTCCCCCGAGAGAAGGTGAGCAGTCGTCAGACACTTCAGCCTTCTCTCCCTGGCTGGCCCTCCAGCACCTGAGTCCATTCCTGAACCCAGGTCCCTGGTGTTGCAAGTTGAAATCCAACTGCTGCGCTGACGGGCCGGCTACTGGCTTGGTTTAACAATGCAGTCAGCCGTGGTGCCAGACTGTCAGGACTGCTGCTAAAAAAAAAAAAGGCAAATAAGCTGGCTATGCATCTTTTACATGACTCCTTCAGTGCATCTGATGGCTGGCTTCGATGTTGGAAAAGTCGATATGCAATCATCTGTAAGAAGGAGCAAGGTGAATGAGCCGATGCTGACACGGGTGCAGCTGGTACCTGGGTCCACACAGTGCTCTCCACAGTTCTCCAACAGTACACTGCTGCAAAAGTGTACAATGCAGATGAGACTGGGTTGTTCTGTTGGGGTTACCCTGACTGCAGTCACATCCATAAAGATCAGAAATTGCTGGGGGTGGGAGGCAAGGATCATGCCTCACTCCTTGTGTGTGCCAATATGGACTGGTCTGATAAATGACCCCTTCTCATTGACAAAAGCAAAAGCCCAAGGTGCTTGCCCAAGGACTTAAAAACATTGCCTTTGACATACAGTTCGTCATCCAATGCCTGGATGACAGGATGGATCTTTGGCAAATGG
This sequence comes from Neoceratodus forsteri, assembly GCA_016271365.2. NCBI lineage: Eukaryota > Metazoa > Chordata > Ceratodontiformes > Ceratodontidae > Neoceratodus > Neoceratodus forsteri. The sequence goes on along the minus strand of CM028130.1, from coordinate 927,925,840 downwards.
CTAGCATCCTGGGAACAGCAACTGAAATGCCGTAGGTGAAAAATCCTACTTCTGCTTGATAACTGTTCCGAGCACCCACAGGATCTTATTGGGTGATTTCCCCAGATAAAAATAGTGTTTCTCCCACCAGCCACTACCAGCCTGATCCAGCCAATGGACAAGGAGGTGATTCGCAATTTAAAAGGCCACTACAGGGCTCTCATTGCCACCTGTATTGTTGGTATGATACATGAGGAGGGAAATGCCCAGGAATCTGCAATCACTAAGGCTGTCACTTTGCTAGATACCATCTAGATGATAGTAAAAACCTAGAGCAGTATAAAACCAGCAACAATTCACAATTGTTTTAGCAAAGCATTCTGCCTTGATGTTAATGACAGAAATGACACTGTTGAATCAGACAACAAACCCACTGTGGTTCTGGTGGATGTCATCACGCTAACATTCATGATGGCAAGTGAATCTGCCAACTTTGTAGACATTGATGCAAATGCCCCTACCAAAGGAGAACTAACATTGGAAGACATTTGCTCATCAGTAAAATGGGCCCACCTGGGTGTCACAGACAAGGATGAAAACGACAAGTGCATCAAGGAGTCCCAGGGCACTGAGGACACCCAGCTGAAGGCACCAACAAACCAAAAGGCACTGGAGCACCTGCATTCATTGATGGTGTGGTGCCAACAGCACGGCAAGACCGATGAGTGGAACATGTTACAGACTATTGAGATGTCTGTGTCCAGTAAAAGGTGTACTGATTCATGCCAGTGCAGAGTGATGGAATTTTTTTTAACACAGATTAAGCAGTGTTGGATTTACTTAGTTACTGATTCAGTTAACAAATAGGCACTGTCACTAAGTCACTGATTTGCTTTACGTTTTTTTTATTTTATTTATTTTGATTAAAGTAGTAAAGTATTTCTTGTGTTGGTAAATGTTGGTAAATGTGAAGTACATTACTTTGAATAAAGAGTTTATGCAATATACTGAGCTGCACAGTTATGTCTCTATTGAATACAGACTACCACGGCTGTGTGGCACTGCTAATTCAGAAATGTGGGATGGCCGCTTAAACGGGACAATCTGGACACCATGGAACCATCCTGTTTAAGCAGCTTCATCTATAATACATTTAGTTTTGATACTGAAGCAGCTGTGTTGTGTGTCTGTCCTTGGTGCCCTCTATGCCTAACCACACCCACCTCAATGTGTGGCTTCATATCCCGTGTCTTAGACAGGGCCACACCTTTGCGCGTCCCCTTAGTGGGTCATACTGTCCTTTGTGCTGTGCATAGCACTGCACGTTTGTGTTGAGTACCATCTGCACTGTATTCAGACAGCATACAGTAGCACCAGCACTATGCTCTCTGAATACAGCAGGCGGTGGGCTTGGAGCAAATGGCGGCACAGTGCAATGGCTGCACCTGCATGCACTTTTGAAGATCTGGCCCCTGAAATTATCCTGGAGTGCAAAACTGTAAAAAAAAAAAAATAAAGTTCCATGTAATTTTCATTTCGGTATGAACAAAAGCAGTATTTAGCAGGAAACACAAATGCTGAGAAAGTACCACCATGTGTCTTAAGTGTCAAAAATCATGTATATATGAGCAAATTATAATCCAGCACTTTTTTTTATTATAGGGGATGTTCACAAGCAGTTCCACTTATTATGACTTCAGCTACTTACTACTGAAATGTGTACATTTCATAAATGTTATCTCTGCCTGTTAAAAATATCTTGACATCTAATGGCTTGTTATGATGCCTGGGGTTGGGAATTCAAACTTGCTTAGTATTATAACCTATTCTGCAGAACTCTAAAAACTACTAGCACAAAAGTCATTACCTATATGTGACAACCGACTAGGAATAAGCTATTATTTCCCCTTTGAGTAATCTCAAGCCAAACCAAACTCAAAGGAGAACTCAAATCCCATCTTGTTGCTGATATTTAGATAAAGCATATTACTTTGTAACGTGACCTCTGTAGTTCTGTACTTTTAAAAAAACCTCTTCCTTTATGCAGCTAGAAAGTAACTTATGTTGTATCATGACTCTCCCTGACCCATTCAAAAATAAGTGGCTGTATCTCAGCTGGTTTATCCTGCTGATGAAATATCAACAAATAAAACGTGCCCCATTTTCTGCCTGAATCATTGGTTGTTGATTTTGTCTTTATGACCTATGTTCGCAGGGCAGTCCAGCTGTGATGAAGAATCTCATATCAGTGGATCCTGCTTCTAGCCAGTTTTCCAGGTTTGAAAAAAAAAGCACTGGGAGGTCAAGTGTGTTGCTTGGGGTCACTCACTGAGTAAGTGGCTCAAGTGGGATCTGAACCCGTGATCCTCCATTTTACAACTCAGTGCTCTGACAATAAGGCAACACTCACAATTTGTACTCTCAGGGAATTATTGTGCCTCTACCACTCTTTGTTTCTTGCAAAGTCATAAAATATTAGGGAAGTCACGCTACACATGTGCTTTTTGTGTACATTCATTTTGGACCTAAAACACAAACTGCAGTGGCACTGAAATCCAAAGGTAGCCCCCACAGACCCACTGGATCCCCTGAAAGTCCTTTTGCACTTTTTGTAACCCGTTCTTCTTCTTGCAAAATAAGGAAGAATGTATTAAATTATTATTTGAAATACATGAGTATAATATAATCTATTTATGTGCTGGCACCTTCATTCCTTATAATCCTCTAAGCTAAGTTATAGAAAAAATCACAAATATGTTTACTACACATTAGGCAGATGTAAGAGTTGCAGGTTTGACTCCCACCAGAGTGGATCGAATACAGTCAGCCATTGCATTGCATTACATGGTATAAAAAATCTCTTGTTATTATATGGGAAGGTTTTGATTCCTTGGTTCCTTACACTGTCATCTGTAAGCAAATGTACTTAACAGAAGAATTACAAGCATTTGTCAATGCCGAATGCTGTCTCGCTGGCATTGGCATCCATAGTGCAGGAGTTAGAGATGCATAATAGGAATGGCAGTGAAGTATGGAACTGACGCCAACCCACTCCCCAACCCCACCCTGCAGAGACTGACAGGCACCGAGGTGTGCCTTTGGGGCATCAGCTATAACGTTTATGCCATTTTACCTCACCCTACCCTGTAGACACTGACAAGTGCTGTGGTGTGCTTTGGGGTCTTTGGGCCTTATACTTACCCCATTCCATAAGGACATACACTGAGATGGGTGCAGTATAAGAGAACGGGCCTCACCCTACCCTGTAGACACTGACAAGTTTCGGGGTGTGCTTTGGGGTCTTTGGGCCTTATACTTACCTCATTCCATAAGGAAATACACTGAGATGGGTGCAGTATAGGAGAATGGGATGAACGTTAGGGCTGAACACTCCAAGGCACACCTCGATGCCTGTCACTGGCTGCAGGGTTGGGGTGGGGTGGAATGGAGTGAGCATTACAGCCAATGATCCCAAGTTATACCCCTGATGCCTGGCGGTCTATACAGGGTGGGGTGTTACAGTTGGAAACCCTAATGTTGTAGGTGTTTGTTGGTATATTCACTCCAAATTTTCAACATAGGCTTTTTGTGACCCCACCTCATGAAGAGTGGTACAATCAGTTTGTTAGCTGAAAGGTGGTTTTGCACAGCGGCTATGCCATTTAGCGACACAGGGATGAAAATACATTTTGGGCAGGATGTGGAAAATGACAACTGTATTGTTCATGAGGTGGCGTAAAAAAATGGCAACGTTGAAAATCTGGAGTGAAAATATTAAAAATTTGTGAAGTCACAAGCATGCATAGAAACTGCGCAACACATGTCCGTAACCCAATTATTTTGGGGAGTTTTTTAGACACATTTTCAACATAGGCATTTTGGGACCTCCCCTCAGGAACAGTGGTTCTCTGATTTTGTTAATCTGTCCCAAAAGTTGATTTCTCACAGCCACCAAGCCATTCTGCACCACAGGTGCGGAAACACATTTTGGGCAGGCTGTGAAAAATGACAGGCGTATTGTTGATAAGGATGTGTGAAAAAAATGCCAGTGTTGAAAATCTGACATGAAAACATTGCAAATTTGTGAAGTTACAAGGGTGCATGGAAACTGCCCAAAGCACGCTTGTAACACAGTCATTTTATGGACTTTTGGCACCAAATATTCAACACAGGCATTTTAGGACCTTTGTTCATAAACAGTGTCACCGTCATTTTCTCAAACTGTTCCAAAAACTGATTTCGCACAGCAACCACGCTATTCTATGCTGGACAAGCGAAAACACATTTTGGCCAGGATATGTAAAATGACAGCTGTACTGTTCATAAGGAGGTGTGGAAAAATGGCAATTTTGAAAATCTGGAGTGAAAATATTGCAAATTCATGAAGTTACAAGCATGCATGGAAACAGCGCAATGCACGCTCGTAAAACAGCCATTTTTTGGATTTTTTCACCAAATTTGCAACATAGGCTTTTTGAGACACCCCCCCCCCCCCATGAACAGTGGCACTGTTGTTCATTACTCGGTCCCAAAAGGTGATTCCATGCAGTGACCACAAAATCACCTTTTGGGACCAAATAATGCCACGACAGTGACTGAATTCATGAGGAGGAGTTCCAAAAACCCCATGTTGAAAATTTGGTGCAAAAATTCCAAAAAATGCCTGAGACATGCACCAAAGTTGAAAAAACCCTATTTATGCCATTATACAGCTTACCTGCATTTCTTCAGTTCACGGTCTGCTTTGAAGAGTGCAGACGTGTTCCTGGTCCACCAAAGATCGTTGCACCAGACACCAGAGGTAAGTATGGATGGGGGGGCTGGGGAGGCAGGGTGCACAGAGGGTGGGCACGGGTTGTGGGAGAGGGCAGGGAGACTGCGAGGGACCATTTTCTTCTTTCACAGGGTTAAAAAAAGACAACATCGCTGGATGGTTTTTCTTTTTCAGAGGATTTTGCATGCTGGGGTGGGCTCCCAACGTGCCACCTAAGTGTTTTGGGGGGATGCTGGAGTCGGACAGGATTGGGCACCCCCATCGGCACATACAGAAGGGGGCAGAGTGAAGGTTAGGCACCCACTCGGCACGTAATAAATAGGGGTGCATTATGCCGATGGGGAGGTTCCCATTGGCACACACATTGGTCAGGGCATGCCGACAGGGATTGGGCACCCCAAAGTCGGCATTGTGGCAGGCAATGTGCCGCCATGTTTCATGTAATTTTTCACCAGGGAAAGCACGTCGGGAGGTGCCGCTGAATATGACAACCTTTGCTTGCATTGCAGTGGACCTTTCCTTAGATGTGCTTGCCACATGATGTATTCATGGTGTGGCGTTGGCATACAGGCTTATTCGGGAATGAGGGACGCATCTACTGATGCATGCCCTGCATTCGCCCAATAGTGACCGCACCTCCAAATCTGCTACTAATGCAATATGTTGGCTGGTGCCCAAGTGCGAGCCAACATAAAAAGCTGGAAAACTATATGAAACATCACAAACACCTTTTATGTTTGCTTGCGTGTGTGCAGTGAACATTTTGTTACAAATAATAGCATTTCAGAGGTGTGTTACTGTTGAGTCCAATGCAGCTCAGGCTGCAGGGGCCTCAGCAGTGACAGCCCAATGATCAGTGATGCTGATCATGACACTGTTCTTGGCTTTCTGGGCAGAAACTTCTAGTAGCTAAAAGAGTTGCTTCAATCCAGAACCGCTCTCTTTGATCTGCATGATACCACTCAGCAGTCCAGCTGAGTGGTGTCTTGATCAGCCTGCTGTCATTGTCCATCCCCATCCATAAAAACAATCCCACCCTCAGCCAAGTATACCTTCCACCTCCCTATTGCTTCCCATTCCCCATGGCCTTTTTTAACTGAACTCACTCTCTGCCAAGTATCACTCCCACCTCCCTGTTTGCTTCCTGTACCTGTGTTCTCCTTTGATACTGATCCCACCCTCTGCCACGTATATCACCCGCCTCCCCATCACTCTCCATGCCCCATGAAAATAAAACTGACACTGGGGTGCCCAGTCCCCAGTGTCAGTAGCAGAAATAACAGAAAACCATCCCCTGTAGTCTTTCAAATTTTTTTTTTACTGGCCCATCGATGTCTGTTGCTGCCACTGCCCCACTACCATCATCCTCCCCTTACCCGACCCCTCTCAGTACCCCCACACTTCTTACTTACACCAGGGGTCCAACACTGTAATCCTCTCTGGAGTGGAGACATGTCTTCACTCTTCAACACCAGACTAGGAATTGAGGAAATCAGGTAAGTGCATAAATGTATTTCAATGTGTTTTGATCTTGTATTCATAACTTGGTCATTTTTTTTTATTTTTCCACCATATTTTCAACATGGCCTTTTTAGGACCCCACCTTATGAACAAGGAAAGTGAAATATTTCAAATCCAGTCCAAAGGGTGATTTTGCAGTCATTCCACAAAATCACATTTCGGTTGGGATTTGAAAATGTTCACCTACCAGGTTCTTGGGGTGGGTTCATAAGAAAATTATGTTGAATATGTGGGGTCAAATTATTAAAAAAAACATCAGTCATGAAGGTACATTGAAATTTTTCAATACTCATTCATAACATTGGTCATTTTCAATATTTTTACCCCAGATTTTCAACATAGCCAGTTTTTCACATCAGCTCATGAATATGACAGGTGTCATTTTTCAAATCCTGACCAAAATGTGTTTTCGCACTTGTGGCACATAATAAAGTTTCAGCCAGTATTTTATAAATGACACCTGTCATGTTCAGAAGGATGGATCATATTTTTTTTTAGTTATTTAACCAGGAGTAGCACACTAAGCTGAAAGCTTTTTTACAGGAGCGACCTGGGAGAACAGGGAAGTTAAGTGATTTGCTCAGGGTCACACATAGAAACATAGAAACATAGAATTTTACAGCAGATAAGGACCGCTTGGCCCACCTAGTCTGCCCATTTTCCTACCTAACAGATAAGCTGCAGATCCTAATTAACCAACAGCTTACTTCTTCCTACTCCCCACTAGGACTGCCTTATTTCTGTCCCATGCATTCTTGAATTCCCCCACTGTTCTTGACTCCACGACCTCCTCAGGGAGGCTGTTCCATGCATCTACAACCCTCTCTGTGAAAAAAATACTTCCTCACATTACCTCTGAGCCACCCCTCCTCTATCTTCAAATTGTGCCCCCTTGTTCTTGCACATCTCTTTTTCTGAAAGATGCCACCCTCTTGGACTTTGTTGATTCCCTTGAGGTACTTGAAAGTTTCTATCATGTCCCCTCTCTCCCTCCTTTCCTCAAGGGTATAAATATTAAGCTCCTTTACTCTTTCTTCGTATGTCTTCTGGTGCAGACCCTGCACCATTTCGGTTGCCCTCCTCTGGACAGCCTCCACTCTGCCTATGTCTTTGCGGAGATGGGGTGTCCAGAACTGCCTAATACTCCAGATGGGTTCTCACCAACTGTCTGTACAGAGGATAACAACTTCCTGTTTTCTACTATTGATGCCTCTCCCTATGCATCCCAATATCCCCCCAGTCTTCCTTATTGCCTTCTCACATTGCTTGCCCACCTTTAGGTCATCTGATATAATTACCCCCAGGTCCCTTTCCATTTTTACTGTTGTTAGTATCTCACCCCCCATTGTGTACTCTTGCCCTGGGTTTTTGTTTCCCAGGTGCATTACTTTGTGCTTCTTTGCATTGAATCTGAGCTGCCATACATTTGACCATTCCTCCAACCTTGACAAGTCCCTTCTCATCCTTTCCACTCCATCTGGTGTATCAACCCTGTTGCAGATCTTTGTGTCATCTGCAAAGAGACATACTTTTCCTTCCAGTTCCTCTGCAATGTCACTTATAAAGACATTAAAAAGGACCGGTCCCAGTACTGAACCCTGCGGTACCCCGCTAGTGACCCTCCTTTCTTCACTGTGGACTCCATTTACTACTACCCTTTGTGTCCTGTTGTTTAGCCAATTTTTTATCCAGGCTACCACCTTGGGACCCATTCCAAGGCTGGCTAAATTGTGTATTAATCTCTTGTGTGGGACAATAATAAATGCCTTGCTTAAATCTAGGTAAGCCATGTCCACAGCCCCTCCTTGGTCTACTACTTTGGTCACCCAGTCAAAGAAATCTATTAGATTCATCTGACACAACCTTCCCATCATGAATCCATGCTGCCTTGGGTCCTGCGCCCCACTGGCCTCTAGGTACACAACAATTCTTTCCTTCAGAAGTGATTCCATCATTTTACCTACCACTGAGGTCAAACTAACTGGTCTGTAGCTTTCTGCCTCTGTCCTGCTCCCACTTTTGTTAAGAGGAATCACATCCGCCCTCCTCCAGTCCTCAGGTACCACCCCATCCTCCCAAGATTTATTAAAGAGAGTAGTCAGCGGTGTCATTAGTTCTACCCTTAGTTCTTTTAGAATTCTTGGGTGAATCCCATCAGGCCCCATTGCTTTGTCCACCTTCAATTTTATTAGTTCTTTCAGAACCCTTTCTTCTGTAAATGGACTGGTATCGACCCTCGTCTTCAGACTGTTTCTCTTGTTTAGTTTAGGTACCTTCTCTTCCTTTGTGAATACTGAGCAGAAATATTCGTTCAGTATCCCTGCTTTTTCATTGTCACCCTCTACCCACATTCCCTTCCCTTTATTAAGCCTCAGTATCCCTCCTTTGGTCTTTCTTCGCTCCCTGATATACCTGTAAAAGGTCTTATCCCCCTTCTTAACAGAGTTGGCTATCCTTTCCTCAGTTTGGGCCTTTGCTATTCTGACTGCCTTCCCAGCCTCTTTCTGCTTTAACTGATAAAGTTTTCTGTCCTTCTCCTTCTGTGTTTCCTTATATTTCCTGAATGCTATCCTTTTCTCCTTAACCTTCCCTGCAACCTCTTTTGAGAACCATAGCGTTTTTTTTCCTTCATTGTGTTTTGTTGATTTGCTTTACACAAAAGCTTGTTGCCTCTGTGCTGGCTGTTTTGATTACTCTCCATTGTTCCTCCTCCCCGCATTCTTGCCTGTTTGCTAGTGCTTTTCTGAGGCACTCTCTCATTTTCCCAAAGTCAGCCCTCCTAAAGTCCAATACTCTTGCTTTTGTATGGCTTGATTGTATGGCTGTATTTATCGTGAACCACACTGTTTGGTGGTTGCTTTTTCCCAGATGGCTACCCACTTCTAAATCTGAGATTCTTTCTCCATCCCCATTTGAGAGTACCAGGTCTAAGATTGCTCCCTCCCGAGTGGGTTCTAGTACTAGCTGTCTGAGGCATGCCCCCTGTAGGGCATCAAGAATGACCCAGTATGCAAGTGGAAGCTGTGGGATTCAAACCCAGGTCTGGTCTGCTAGATGCCACCAGATTTGCAGCTCAGAGCCATAAACCACTGCGGTATGCTGCCTGCATATAAGGATTATGTTGAAAATTTGGGGTCAGAATGTCATAAAACAATTAAGTTATGAAGAAACATTAAATTTTTTCAACATTTACTCATAACATTGCGATGTGTGCAGATTTTGACACCCAATATTCAGCATAGCCCTCTTGTTACCCCACCTCAGGCTACCAGGCCAGATGGGGCCACAAAATAGCACTTTATTTTGGAAGGCTATTAAAACTTGCCTTTTAGCTTCTGCTATGATGCCAAAAATTTGTTGTGGATGAGAAGGTATGTTTAATTCCTAGTGAAACTGTGAAGTGATATTGTATTCTGTGTTTTACATTTTGTTATGTACATAATGTTGTATGTTTATATATTGTTAAAATTATAGTGCCCTGTACTGTGGACAAGGGATCTCATTGAAAATTAGCTTTGGTTAAATTAGGCTATCCTTTTCTGGTTAAAACACAGAATAAAAATTTTACTACTACAGCTACTACCCTACATGAACATGACAAGTGTAATTTTTTCAAATCTCCTTCAAAACATGTTTTTGAATATGCTCTACAAAGTCACTTTTCGAACAGAAATTTAAAACGTTCACTTCCCATGATTATCAGGTGGGATAATAAAAAGACAGTGCTGAAAATTTGATGTTAAAATGTCAAAAAACAACAAAGTTATGAGGAAACACTGAATTGTTTTAACGCTTACTTATAACTTCGTGATTGTTGCAGAGTTTGAGCCCAAATGTGCACATAACCCTTTTATTATTCACATGAGGAACGTGACAGGTGTCGTTTTTCAAATCCCCTTTGAAACACATTTTTGCAGTCCTTCTGTGAAACCACCTTTCAGACAGGATTTAAAAAATCCACCTGTGTTGATAATAACCTCTAGTCATAAAAAGACTGTTGAACATTTGGGGTCAAAATGTGAAAAAAAAAGTTACAATGAAACGTTGAATTGTTCCAATGCTATTTTTGCAGATTTTGGACCCTAATGATCAACATATCCCTTGTGTCATCCCACCTCATGAATAAGACAGATGTCATTTTTCAGGTCCCCTCTAAACCATGTTTTTGCACGTGCACTGCAAAATCACCTTTTGAATTGGATTTAAAAAATTCCACCTGTCTTTGTGTCTGTCTCTAGCGCATATCTTCCTTTTTTACCTCTTCTTTTCTCTGCCAAAATCTTTTCTGAGTTGAGAATGTTTTTGAATCTGTAATAGTGAAACATTTTCAGAAGAGTAGAATATTTTATTTTCTTCAAACATTAGGACCTATGCTTGAAGGAGTGGAGCACCTCTGCACTGTGTATGTGTGAGAGTGGCACAACAGCAGGGGACTAGTACAACAGAAGCAACAAGCATGCACCACACACAGAATGGGGGCACTGTGAAAGGCAGCATGGTGTAACCCACCCAGCAGGCCAGATGCAACAAGGAGGGTGCACACTGAAGCGGGCACGAAAGGTGGACTGGGTGCGTGCATGCGCAGTGCCGCAGGTGCACATGCGTGAATGGGAACAAAGGTACAGTGGAAACCAGAAAGCACAACAGAGCACATGCACAAGGTACAATGAATGACCACAGACACCATTAGTAATATAAAACTCTTTAGTAAAATATGAAATGTAACACAAGAAACTATGTACAATGTTAAAACAACAGTAGGAACAGGGATAGGGTGGTGTGGGAATCAGAACAGCAACGTATCAAACAGTATACAAGAAGGTGATGCTATGGTAGTGGAGGAACAAGGGAAAGCAACAGACAATGGGGATGAGCATGGGGGGGTCAAACAACAAAAGGACTATGTACAGGTGACCTAGTGGCCTAGCATGCTGGATGGGCCGCAGCCCGACGGCCATCCCTCTATCCCCCGGTACTCAGCACCCTCACAAGCAGTGTGATGGCATGTAGGAGCTGCCTCTGCCATCAGTAAAGTGGCCCCATAGTCCTCCAGAGCACCCTCCTGAGCTGCAGCCCTGCCATCCACCCAATGATTTCTCCACTTTGCCACCCTGGAACACTTGGCTGGACTCTCTGTGGACCTACAGTGGGGACACAGACAACAGGCACTAAGTGCCACGGTCCACTCTTGTCCCCCCTTGCCCACCATGCGAGTGTGTAGGAGGCAGCCACCACAGCAATGGCCAAGAGCCCACCAGGTATACCGCATGCAGCAACAGGCTGGCACACAGTGCCACACTGTCACCATGCAGTGGTACTCAGACAGCACAAGGCCCACATGTGCATGTAGAGTGAGGCACAGAGAGGCATGCAGCCATGTCCCACACAGCATGTGGAGATGACAGCAGGCTGCACAACTGTGCAGGCTGAGGTGAACACCAATGGAGCACTACAGTGTGCCCAAGGTGTGCAGCAGACTCGTACAAGGTGGATGGACACACAGGAGCCATGTGCACTGTAACCCTAGCACACACTACCATGGTCACACCCCATGAGTGTGCACAATGTGCAGCACACAGACATGTACGAGGCTGGCAAAGGCCTGCAGTGGGCTCCCCCCTCGATGAACACACAGAGGATGCACAAGCAGAACACTCACCTGCACCCACACAACCTCATCTCTGGCCTCCACCACCGGCCCTAGTGAGCCTGGTCTCCACCGCCACCGCAGTCCTCCACCTGACTGCCAGCCCTGTGAGAGAAACATAAGCAAAGAGCACCACAAGGAGATGGTAGGTGTGTACCCACCTCCGTGTGCCACATCAGCACCACTGGTGCCAGCATGCAGTGATGGACCCACCCCCACAGTGCCCCAATGTAGGCACCCGGTCAGTGTGCAGTAATACACAGCACTCCAGCCCATGACCACCGTAGTTGTATGCAGCTGCCACAGTGCCCATGCATCCCCCAATCATGCACCATGCCGCACACAGCAACAACCGGTGGCCATGTCTGCACCTCACATACCTCAGGGGCACGACATGCCACGGTGTGTGTGTGTGTGTGTGTGTGGGGTGGGGTGGGTGGGTGCCTTGCCCCAGTGCACACTGCCCCCGGAAACAAACCCCTGCCTGCCTATGTTGCTGTATGGTGTTGTGACTTACCTGGGCATGGCACTGCACCCCTGCATGCCCAATCACAGAGACTCTGGAGCCTGTCTGGGTCCCAGCACTTGCAGATCCCCATAGTGGTACCTGTACTGCTCCCCTTCGTGCTCCACTCCTGTCCAGCCCACTAGGCACTCCGCTACCCTTACCCACACTGCTGAACATGGCTCAGTGAGGTCCTGGGTCCCAATCAGCTGGCCTTCCAGAGGCTTAACTAGAGCCACAAGGTTGACCAGCTCCACCTCTTCCCAGTTCATGGACCTGGGCCTTGCTGCCTGAGCATGTGGCATAGTTTTTTAATGGTTTTCTTGAGCAGGTGTGCACTGATCAGGCTGCTGGTGTGCAATGGCCCATTCACGCCACATGCATAATAGGCCGTCGTACACTGGACAGCGCATCATGGTGTTGAGGTGTGGCAATGTGTGACTGCCATCCATTGTGCATCACCACACATGCTCAGTGTGTACAGCAAGGGCAAAAGACCAGGGTCAGGGGTCACGACCTGGTTGTGCATGTGTGATTCATGTGTTTCTGCCATATTGTGAATGGCAAACAATGCCACACACAGTGCACTAGGGCTGCACAAATCGCCAGTGTTGTGCCGTGCACTGCAGGTGCGCATTGATGCAATGTCACACCAATGTGCCATACATGCACTCAACAAGTCATGCAGCACTGCACCAATGGCGCACGGGGACCGGGATGTGTTGCCGTCATTGATTGAGTTACTGGGACCACCAGATAGTTTGCACTATGTCTGGTATGTCATGGAATCTGCTTTGTGCATGCACAGGGATGCACCATGAGACTTGCACTACATTCAGGAAATGCCGCCAGGTTGACCGTGCATGTGCAGGAAATGCGCCATAGTGGAATGCGCTCAATGCATCAGTTGCGCATTGCTGATTGAGATGAGCTAGGAGCAATTCACAGATAATGTTCCCAAATCAGCTCATTGCCACATTCAGGAACATCTCACCTGTTTAGCATCTCATTACAGTTGCTCCAAACCTCAATTGCATGACCTGAGCTATAAATGCTCCTGAATGCACCTCCACACTCCTCAGGTGACCGACAGGGAATTGCATCCTTGAAGGTAGGTTGTTCACAGTCTAACCTTTACAGCTTGTCAGCACAGGCTGACAATCTGACTGTGGGAATTTGAGGGCATACAGGGTGCTATGTCTGCAGCATCCAGCCACTGTGCTGGCACACATCCACATTTTCAAGTACTGTGCTAATGCCTGCATATTGTCCCCCACAGGAACCACAATGTCGAGATAGGACGGAGCAGCTGTATGGAGACGTCCAAATTTTACAGCATTCAAAGACAGGGGACTGCTGGAGGCCTACCTCATAAGGCAGAACATCCTGACTGGCAGGGGCGACAGCCACCAGCAGAGGGATGAGGGCTGGGAGATGGTGGCCAGGCATGTGAATGCCCATGGAAAGTATAATAGAACACCACAGGAGTGCAAGAAGCACTTCAATGATGAAAAGAGGAGTGCCAAGGAGAAGATGGCCAACATTAAGGCCTCCCTGGGTGCAACAGGGGGTGGGCTGCAGACTGGTGTGCATCTTACACCCAATGAGGAGTTGCTGGTTGCCAGCATGGGCCAGACAGCTGTGCTGGGAGTTCCGGGGTGGGGGCTTACAGACAGGTGGCAGTCCATTGCAGCACTGTGAGTATACATGTCCCAAGAACTGTGCCTGTCCATGTGTGTGTGCCATAGGTGTCCTGATTAGCCCCACCATGGGTCACTAAGCGCCCAAGTGTTGGTGTGCACTGAGCATGTCACTGTACACCCCATCCATCCACAGTGTGTTGCAGATGCACAACATGCCACCCAGGGGGGCTGAACCGTGGTAGGTGGGGGTGATATACCCGTGGGTGGTGGCCAGGGAGTGGGCCCATCACACACATTTCCATGAGTGTGCCTGTACAGGCCTCAGTGCATGCCTGCCTTCACCAGTGCATGGCCACAGCAGTGACCCCATGGCCGGTAGTCCCCTGTCTGGCATGTCAGCTGAACCTATGGCACACTTGCATGTCCACCTGTACATGCCTGTCTAAACACACCATTCACACATGTCAGTAACCATGTTTTCCTTCTCTTTTACAACTTCATCACACCTCACAGGTGCTGTCATGGCCAGAGGACCCCATGATGACCTGGAGGGGAGGAGGAGGCCAGGCCATCACACTGGGCCACAACTGGGGCTGTGGCCAATGCTATGCCAGTCCCTTCACATGCCACCACAGCCCCAGATGCAGCACCAGTTGTTGCAGGGTTGTCGAACCCCTCTGTGACTGGTGCCACGGCTGGTGGCCATGATCAGTCATGGCTGGTCAGCATACTGGATTTGGCTGATGATGACCCAGAGGACAGGGTGGACATTGCGGATGCCCTACTGGTGCTGGCATCTGGTACACTGGGGGCATACAATGATGATGGTGATCCAGACACCACACAGATTTGGGGGGACATGGCCAACAGTGGCCCGGCTGAGGCACAGGAGCATGCACGGGTGGCACCATGTGGCGTTGGTAGTCCTGTGGCCCCAGGCACACTTGCAGGGCCTGCACATTCATCCATGGTGGCCTTTGCTGGGGGCCCAGTGTCTGGTGCTGCTGTAGGGACAAGGGCCACCGGCACTGTTCAGCAGGGTGCTGTGGTGCAGCAATGGGCAGCAGGGGACTATGATGTGGGCATCCCTGGTCGTACAGTGGTTTGCCATACCCAGTCACCACCCATACAGTGGTCTGATGTGGTGCATCTACCTACAGTGGAAGCAGCGCTGCAGGCCGGTGCCCCACCTGACTGTCAGCACCGTTCTCGTGATGCATCCCCTGCTGATGTGATTGAGGGCTATGCACACCTCCTACAGGACACCGTGGAGGGGCAGGTGTCCCTCAAGGCAGAGCTGAGGGGCATTCAGATGCAGCTGGTCATGGAACATGAGTCGTCAGCTGCGTGGCACTTCCAGATGCTGGCAGAGGCTCACCTACTGCGGGTAGGCACAACCACCGCTATGGAGTGTATTGTACTCACTTCCAATGTGGGGAGTGCAAACAGCGCCCCACATCGCCGGCAGGCTGCCAACTACACCCCCAGGTCATGGCGTCAGGTGAACCCATTGCTGCTGATGCTGTTACCACACATGGCCATCCCCAACACCCGCGGATCTAACCTGGGTCTCAGGGATGTTCCACCAGTGAGCACCCATTCACAGTCTCGCTGCAGTACCCCCTGAAACCAGTGGCACTGGACCCCCACTGTGGCCAGTGGTGCTGACTCAGCGACCACCAGGCATGGCTATAGCCTCCCATGTGTCCGTGGCACCCATGGTGGCCCCCACTGACACCTGGGTTGACAGGCCCCATGGCCCCTGTTACCAACACCTGTAGCAGGCCACACACCAGGCTGACATTGTCTGGAGTGGTGTGGGTGGCACACGCCTTCCCCAGTACAATGCCTGTATGGGTCACCTGTGTGTTGCACCATGCATGGTCAGAGGTACCATTGTGCTCTGTGGCATGGGCTTGATGAGTGTGGTTCTGTGTCTGCTGTGCATGTGTGCCAGCAGATGTACACTAATCAATGCCATCCCCGGCACAGACACCGTGTTCCTCCCCATCCATGTATGTCCTGCTGTGCGTGTGTCTGTGCATTGCTGTCACCCCTCATGGGTGCACTACAGGATGGCTGTGTTGATGTCGTCTGAACTGTGGTGTGGTTGTGTGGGTGGGTGTGTTGGTGTGGGGGGGCTGCCGTGTTTGTCCCACCTGTGTTACTCACCTGCGGTCCCAGAAGTGTTCTTCCATTACGGTGTCCCTGTGCCGCTGGGAACAGGCGACCAGGTGTGGATCCCTGCAGGTCAGGGGCAGTCGGCCACCTCCACCATGGGGCCCCTGCTTCACTACATCCTCCTCCTCCTCCTTCCCCTCCTCCCTGGAACAGTTGGCCTCCTCAGCCTGGACAGCTATTCCACGGTCAATGGCCATGTTGTGTACCATACAACAGGCCAGGAATATGCCACAGGCCTTCTCTGGGCTATATTGTAGGGCACCACCTGACCTATCTAGACACCGGAAGCACATCTTCAGCATGCTGAAGATACACTCGATGATGGTGCATGTAGCAATGTGTGCCTAATTGAAGCGCTCCTCTGCCTCTGTGCCAGGATGGCAGAGTGGGTGAGGAGCCAGGGTTGGAGGGGATATGCCGCATCACCTGTGGGGGGAAGAAGCAGTCTGTTACTACCCCGCATACATGTGCATTGTGTACCATCATCCCCCATCCACCATTTATTTATTTATTCTTTGTTAATCGGGTAAGGTTAATGGCGCACCTGTGCGGCTACTGCCTGTCTACTCCATCCCTGTGGCCCACCACCAGGTGCGTCCCCCCCCACAGTGGGTCAGTGCATTCATGCACTCACTAGCAACTGCTTATCCAGGCTGCCCTCAGCTGCCCTGTAACTGCCTGTGCACGCTACCATGACTGACCACACCTGTCCAGTCTGGCATTGCCCGCCCTCCTTTGCCCAGCAGTCACTTGTGCCGAGGTGCATGTGGTGCATTCCACACTGCCATATGTGCCTTCTGTTCCGCATCACCTCACCTCCTGTGCTGCACTGTGCTGCTCCACTGCCCCCCATGATGTGTGCACCATCCCATCGATGTAAACACCTCCAATGTCCCACCTTGACACCTCCCCCTGTGCAGGCCCTGCTGAGGCCCACACAGACCTGCACTGCCTCCCAACATTTGTTGCACCACAGTGTCCTGTTTGTGGGCATGTATGCATGCCCCACTCACTCACTAGGTGGCTGCTGGGTATGTCTCCAGTCTCAAACCAGCAGCACAGGGCAGAATGGTGCCATATGAAGGCATTGTGTGTACTCCCAGGGTGTGTAGCACAGATATTGCTGATGCACCCTGTGGCATTGCACACCACCTGGCAGTTGATGGCATAGAACCCCTTGCAGTTCATGTATGGCATGGCCTCATCGGCAGGTGGTGCACGGATTGACATATGGGTGCAGTCACTGGTCCCCATGATACCTGACATGCGTGCCACTCTGTGGAACTGTTGAATAGCTTCTGTCCACTCTGCTTGTGTGCTTGGGAATCGTATGAACTCTGAAGCATGTGGGAGCAGAGCGGTGAGGAGACCAGGACATGGACGGCTGGGATATGCCAGTGGTGTCTCCAGCTGGCCTCTGGAAGGTTCCCATGGTGAGCAGGAACATTGCTGTTATCACCTTGGTCTCCACTGAAATGGTGCCTGCATTTCATCATGGCATAGCTCACAGAGCTACCTCAGAATTGCCCTGTTCAGGTGGTATCAGCTGACTGTTTCTGTGTCTGTCCGTTGTTCAAACGTTAGTCTAGCATGATACTGCCATGGGGCAGGCCGCCTACAATGCCTTCTGCTGCCACATTGTTAGTTTGCCCATCTCCTCATCCCCATTATTATTTCCCACCATCAGGAACAGTGCACCATCCATGTCTGTGGCCTCTGTTGTGCTGCTGGTGTTCTGCTTGCTGCTGCCGCTGCTACTGCTATCCTGCAGTCTGCCTGCTGGGGGCTTGCACTTAAGTCTACTTGTTTTATACTTATCTCCTTATGGCGCATTTGGTGGATGCGCTGTGAATGTGCTGTGTTTGCGCATTCATTTTGCTTTGTGAATGGGGAAGCGCTGTGTATGCAGCTACACGCCCCCTCCAGATGCACTGCCTATCATTATTTTCTGGCTCTGGCACATCCTGTGTGGTGCAGCGCATCCAGGATGCGCCGGAGCATCTCTTCCCTATGTGAATGGTGCCATCACACATTTCTAAGTTGCGCCGGCACATCTAATTTGTGCCCAGTGCATCTGCTTTGTGAATACTGCCCAATGTTGGAAATTTGGGGTCAAAATGTGGGAGCCCACTAAAAATTAAACATTCCCTCTTAGCAGGCCTATCCTTGGTAAACACTATCTAAATATATGTAAATCAGGATGCCACTGAAGATAAGATATTGCATCTCATCTGGTCTAACCTCGGTAAATACAGAATATAGTAAAATGTGTAAAAGTAGAACATCAGTACAGCAGATACCCCAATAAACTGTGCATCTATGCTACTCTATCTGAGAAAAAATACATTGTAAAAGCAGAATCTCACTGAAAATGTAACTTGCCTTTCAACTGGTCTATCCTGGGTAGATACATTATAAAAATGGGAAAAGCAAGGTCCCACTTAGAACAAGATAGCATCTGAGCTGTGCTATCCTGGATACATACAGTTCAAAAATGTGTCAAAGCAGGATCCCACTGAAAACAAGATAATGGATCTCAGTTGGGTTTTCCTGGGTAATTATATTTCCAAACTGTGTAAAACCAGGACCCTACAGAAGAATCCCACAGAAAAGAGATGTTGCATCAAAGTTGATCTGCCCTAAAAAAATACATTATAAAAGCAGGACTCCACTGAAAATGAGATACCGCATCGCACCTCTACTGTCCTGAGTACATGCAGTTTAAAAATGTATAAAATCAGAACCCCAGTGCAAATGACATATTACATCTCATTTGGTCCATCTTGGGTCAATATAAAGCAAAAATGTGAACAAGCAGGACCTGGTACAACAGCATGCAAGCAAACATTCAGCATTAACAAATGTTTGTTTCCTTTGTGATTGACTTCTGAGTCAATCAGGAATGAAAAACTCCTTGTGTTTTCTTTCACCCAATGCCAGTATATCACAGCTGAAACTTGGAACACTAAACATAAGCCTTTTTATGACTTCTGAGTCAATCATGAATTAAAAAAGAGTAACTCTTTGTTCTACTCTTTCCCCTGCTTTCTGGTCCCTCCCCCAACAATCGGTCAAGTGCCCAACCCTGCCACTGGCCCCTCTACACCTAAGCATACTAACTGCCAGTGGTCAGGTGCCTAACCATGCCACCTTTCCCCCTCACCCACACAAACACCCTTCCCCACTCACAGTCTTGGAAGTCCCACACACCCATCTCGCACAGCAAAACATACCCCTCACCCCCTCTAGTGCTCATGCCCCTCCCATCCCCTAGTCACACTGGTCCTTTGGCGAGTGCCCAGGACAGCCCTCCTCCAAAGTTCCCAGGCAGCAGCTGCAGCTTGTTCTCTGATGTAGGCCTTGTGAAATTTAGCGGTAAAGCATTTGGATCTCTTTATTTTACTACTTTACAGCCAAACTCCTTTTTGGTGTGCGATGGCTCTCCTTTGGACTAACAGTCCTCCCTCCACCTTGGCCAGCCACTGTCTTCTGCATTGATCCTATGTCGCTGATTGCGAACCTAAAAGAGAAATATTCAAAGAAGAAAACCTGCCTGAGAAATCCCTGCTGTGCATGAGCAAGGACTTAGGGGATTCATTTGGCAAAAAAGGGTTTGAATATAGCGTCCCCCCAAAAAAGGTTTTTCAGGGCTAAATTCAAACCCCAAAATGTTATGGTTGTGAGAAGGTGGTAAGCACACAGACCCTCAAATTTGAGAAGCCACAAAGTAAAAAAAAAAGTTACGGATTACAGAAAAAATGTACCTCTCCAAAAAAACTAAGTCCCCCCAAAAAAATGAGCTGTGCAAACACATGGACGAATTGTTTTACTATTTGTCATCCATAACTTCACATATTTTTAACAGTTTATGCCCAGACTTTGAGCATGGCCTACTTACCCCCCAAATCATCCATGTGACAACTTATAGATCTGCCTGATAGGTCTTTTGCTTCACACTGGGCTCACCGGGCCCCACATGAAACATCTTACAGGCCCGGCACAGTTCCTATTGGTTTGCTGGTTTGGGTAGGGCACAAAGAAACCATTAGGTCTGGTGCCATGCCTGATGGATCAGCTGCTTCATGTAGGGTCTGCAGGGCCACGCATGAAGAAAGTTACAGGTTTCTGCCCCAGGCCCAATGGGTCTGATTTTCATGTAGGGCTTTTAGGTCCTCAGGGCCCTGTGTGCGTCAAGCAAAACAAGCTGCAGTTTCTTGAGAATCAGGAATTTCTCAGACTTTCTTGAGTCTCTATTCCTTGGCCAATCTTCCCACACTCCCACTCTCTCTCTCTCTCCCTCTCATTGTCCCAGTCTCCCTTTCTCACCTTAATCCTGCTACTGCCTGCCACAATACTTAGAGAGCTGCTGACACCTCAAAGAAAACTTTGAAAACTATAACATAGGTCCCAAGTTTCAGCAACTGGAATGCTGGTCACTGTGGCTGAGCGGGAGGGGGGTGCTGAGTCGGGGACTGGGGGGGTTAGCATAGGGTTGTAGACTTTGATTGTAGATTAAATTGCCATACAGTTTACAAAGTATAGAATACAAGGTATGCATATCATGAGTGAGGATTTGAGAAGCTGACATGGAGCAAGGTTTCATGTCCCCAATTGGAGGCAACATGGGCACACTCACTGCACATCTCTGCGCACTGCCACACATGATCAACAGCTCTGACTGCCAACTGGAGACTCAGTTAGGGCTGGTTGGTGGCTTTCACTCTGTCATTAGCTGTTGTGGTAATAACTTGGAGTGGAACTTATATGATTGTTGCTGCACACCATTCCCACAGCTACCCTCTCTCCCTCAGTCATGTCCTCTGTAGTCTAAATTATATTGACTGGTGCAGATATTTGGTTTGCTGACTGTAGAGTCCACATTATTTTTTTCCAATTTGGTATACTTTATTAGCCAGTACACAGGATACATGATGCACAGCAACATAATGACTTATCATGCATGAACAGCTTTCTTCCCCTTATACATTATTGCTATAGTGCGTTCCGGAGTGAAAATCTGTGACCATGGATCATTACAGCCTAACAGTGATCAGGCCCAGATCTGCTAGTGGCCAGGACATATTACAACAACTTGTCATCATTCAACAATCAAACAGTTAAACATTTTATCCCTCCTCCCTCCCTTCTCCCCCTCCCACTCCACCTCCTCCCTCCCTGTCCCCACTTGGGCCCTACATATATGACTTCTGATAAATGATCTACCAGGAGTGCATCCGGACAATTACCGGGTAAACAGTTACACAGGCAGCAGCATTGTGTTAAAGCTTATTAAATAGTGGTATAGGTAGGGAGGGAGGGATCTCCGATCCTTCTTATTATTCATCAGTCGCTGGGATACAGCGCAAGGTAGGTAGAAGGGCCATCAGGATACCCCATCTCCTGCTGAATGCCTCCTGATGGTTCTGTCGAGAGGCAGTGTGTCTCTCCAATGTCAAAGCTTGGAGAATTTCTGCATGCCATTCTCTCTCTTAGAGGGACTGGTTTGGTCTAGCCAATGTCATGTTATGATGAGTTTTGCTACTGCCGAGATTAGAGACATATAGACTTTGCAGCAATCACCTAGGCCCTTTGGGAAGTGGCTCAGTAGACAGATCTCCTGAATAAAGTAGGACTCCAGGCTCAGCATAGGATCCAGAGCATCCCAAATTGCTTTTCAGCAGGGAGCCACTAGGGCACAGTCCCAAAGTATATGTTTTAACATGCCTTCTGATTGCCCACATTTGATACACATGGGAGATGCTGATCTGCCCATTTTATATGAGTCCACATTATTTTTTTGGCTCCCAAATCTGCAGGCAGAGTTATACTTCACAGCATGCAGATCTGAGACAGTGACACAACACATAGGCTGGCTTGCTTTTGCAATGGGATGGTAAAACCATCATCTTCTCAGTTTCTTGTTGCAACTGCACTAAAGTGAAGAAACGACAGACAAGTGGTGTCCAGCACAAAAAGTTATTTATTTCTGGTATATAAAGCAGGCTTACAACCAAACAGTGTGATCACTGGGAGAATACCTCCAATCTTTCTTACCTATAGGTTGCAGTATGTCTCTTCTCAGAGAGCAGGTGCTATGCAAAGGGTCTTATACCCCTGATAATCACTATAGCAATGGCTAAAAAGATATATAAAAATATTATAATTGGTCAGTGATAAATAGCCTGACTCCTCACTAGCCTGGGAAAGCATGCTGAGCTAGCAGAAAGACAAGATAGCTAAACAATGGATCTTGTATATGTGAAGGACACTTGCGATTACATATGCAGTTGCAGTTCTGCACTAGCACCAAAGATTGTAGTTTTGTCTAACTAATCATTATACAATGGTGTAAATAGAAGTATCTCTCTAGTGTTACAATCATAATAATAGCAAAAGCAGCATGATTCTCAGTAAAAATATATAAAAGTACAGTAGAACTCAGATCCTGACACTTTTGCTTATACGATAAGTGCCTATGCCCTAAGGTTAGTAAATATACATATATGTAGTACTGTCTGTGAGGTAGGGAGGCCAATCGGGGTGCTGGTCCATCCATGGATAACACTTTTGAGGATCTGGACTGGGATGACTGACTCAGGCTGCCACGGGGATGGGGGTAGGTTCCATGCTAAAGAGAAAACCATACTGATTGCCAGATTTTATTCACAAGACAGGCCTCTGGGAGCATGAGCAAACTTACCGTGCACTATGTCTTGACACCTGACACCCCTGGCTGCTCCTCTTGCAGCTGCTGCTCGACCTCCCCCACCTTGCTATAAAGGCCCCCGGCTCCTTGGAGGATAATTCCACATCGAACTCCGACATTGTGGTGACTGGGCAAATTTTTTATTATTTTGCAGTCAAAATCAGAGAAACCGTACAGTGCTGGCTGGTCCTCAATGTTCTCCTGCTGATCTGCCTGCGTTCTAATACGTTTGCATAATGCAAGGATCATTCCGTGGCCGCACAGTGAGCCACAGGCTGGAAACGAGTGTCGGGAGCGTGCGCTCTCATTCTTCCGCTCATGCATGGATCGGGAAGCTAGGGTTTAGCAGGTTTGGCCAGGGGTGAGCGGGTCAGTAAATTTTAAGGCTCAAAATTGGGTCAGACCCATGAAATACGGGTTACTTGGGGGGTATGTACAACAGCTACAATTCAATTCACATTCCATATATGTTGTCATCCCCATTATTAACACTGGGGTCATACCTCTGAAGAGGTCTTCTTAGCTCTTTCAAAGCATACCTAACCCTGATTGACTGGTTGCCCATAGACAACCTACAGGATATAGATTTTGCCTTGGACTTTTTTATTGCTAGATTTAACAGTGCATGTGATATATTTGCTCCAGTTAAAAAGAGGAAAATCAGGGGGGAACAAAATGGGTGGATCACAGGGTCCCAACTTGAAAAAATGAGGGAGCGTGACAACTTTTGGTACAAGTTGAAGGCCACTGGGGTAGCACATGACCTCCAACCATACCGAGCTGTTAGAAACAAATGTACCAATAAAACGAGGTTGGCCAAGGCAAATTATTGCAAGACACAATTGAAAAGTAACTGGGGAAACAACAAAAGTTTCTGGGGTAATATTAAAGACTGGCTAGGGAAAGACTCCAAATCACCACCATTGCTGCTTAATGTAAACGGTCAGCTTACAAATGACCACCCTACCATAGTGGACACCTTTAATGCAGCATTTACTGACTTAAGCGGTGCCCTTCCCCCAGACTATCTGACTTCACATGTCACACCAGGGCCACAACCCCCAACTCCCGCTCTCTGCCTGATGAAAAAATACCCAGCAGTTCTATTTCAAATAAGTGACTAATTCAGAAGCCAAAAAATATGTAAAAAGGAGACTTGGCAAAACTCGTCTGGGCAGTGATAATATTGATATGAAAATGGTGGCTTATGCACTGGAGGAGGTAATAGTCCCCATTACTAAACTCTTTAATAAATCCCTCACCATAGCCACTTTTCCAAACCTCTGAAAAATGGCCCTGATCACCCTAGTACACAAAAATTGGGATCACTCTAGACAGCCAACTACCAGCCCATTTACATCCTACCCTCACTATCTAAGGCTTTAGAGAGAATAGTCTCTGACCAACTCAGTGAATACCTGCAAAAATAACACATACAGTGCCCCCAACAACAGGAGTTCTGCAAATGTTGCAGTACCTCTACTGCCGTGATTGAGTTCTCTAGCCTCATTCATGAGGCTGTGGACAGCAGACATTTAGTGGGGTCAATTTTAATAGACCTGACAAAAGCTTTTGACATAGTCAACCATCAGCTATTACTAGAAAGACTACCAGAGCTTGAACTGCCCTCTGTCTCTGTAGGATGGTTCAAAAAATACCTCTCAAGCAGAACTCAATGTGTCAAAATAGGCTCGGTCTGGTCCAGCACCAGGAGGGTCTCTCTGGGGGTTCCCCAAAGGTCCATCCTGGGTTCCCTGCTGTTTAGCCTATTTTTAAACACCCTACCTGAGACCTGCTTGTCTGATATCATACTCTACGCTGATGATGCCTGTGGTAATATCTGTTTTATAGGGGCATCCATATTTTTTTCTCTAACCCCCCCTTTTTTATATTTTTTTTGCCTTATTTTATTTTGTTTTATATGTTAGATCAGTCTGTTTCAACAGCATGTCTCTTATTTTATTTTAAGACATTATGTATTTAGGTACACTGCCCCTTTAGGTATGTGTAAGACTGGCCATCTAGCATATATACGGTGTAATGTACTAAAATACATAAAGTTTATGTGTTGCCCTAATAAAATTCATTTATTTCACCTTTCTTGCTCTCAGCCTCTCTGGAACTGTTTAAAATATAAAGTAGAAACAGTGTTCATTTTGTTTGACCCCCGCCCACAGCGAGAAGGATTACCTTGGTTTGCTGTGCTGCTGAAGGAGCAGCTAGAGATTTCTTCTGGAAACACTATTCTGCTGGAGAGTACTCCAGATACTTATGTTTTCTTTCTTCCTTCCACAGAAGGAAGCTGTAATTACTTGCATTCAAGTAGTGAAAACCTAAATAAAACTGTTTAAAACCTTAAGTAAAACTGTTGAAAGCACTAAATCACAGAAGGAGGATTTATTCATTTTGTTTGAAAGCTGTAATGCTAGATTACAGAAGTATAACAGTGTTATAAGCTCTATCTAGTAAAGCTGAATCTTAAAGCTGATACAACTAAAGCGTCTAAAAACACAGACATATATATTCACAGTTATGTTTATTTCTTCTGCTTTCTTTTTGGTGTGTTTCTTCATTAAAAGAAAGGCATTCTTGATAACATTAAGTTAAATTAAGTTTTAAGAGAAAAGCTAAGTTTAAAAGTGCTCACCAAACCCAGGGTGTAGCTCTAGGGGAAGCCATGTTTGTTTTGCCTTTCTTCCTATAGAGACAGCCAGCCTTTCTGTTTCATTATTTATAGTTTGTAAATAAGGGGGTGGGTCTAGATAGTTATGTAATTTTACTTTATAACTCTAGGCAGGATTTTATTTTGTGTGGTTACCAAAATGATATTTTAATTAAGCCTAAAAGGGGATTTATGTTGTAAAAAACAAATACAATGTTTATTTAGCTGTGTTTAAGAGTTAGCTTCTGGAAAAGGGGTGGAGCTTCCAAATATTACATGACTTGTATGTATAAAAGGAGTCATTTCTCATTCTGTGATCAGATCTTGACGGGACTAGTGCTCTGCTATCCCATTGATGGAATTACACTAGCTGTTTTCTAGTGTGTTGTTATTTTGTCATTTGGAATTATTTTATTTTTATTCTGTTATTTTTTTTTTTTGGTCATTCAGTTCGCTTCCTATTTTTGTAAATAAAGACTTATTCTAGACTCCAGTGTCATCCTTATTCCCACACCTTCACAATGCCATTGTCATCAACCACAACCCTCAACTAAAGCAACTTTCCAAGGACCTACAAAACAGTTTCCACTAGCTGAAGAATTGGTTTAACAGTCACAAACTACTCCTAAACTATAAAAAAATGAAGACAATGCTGTTCTCTAGCCCACATGCCAACAAGAAAAAACTCCAGCTGAACATAATTGATAAAATGAATGAGGCCCTTGAACAAATTCATACGTTTAAATATCTTGGGGTACATCTAGATGATACCTCTCCTTCGCTACCCACATAGAACCATGTACTCAAAACTGTCAATGCCAAAACGACATTCTATACAGACAAAAGACATTACCTTACCCCTATATTGTGGCAGCCTCCACAGTCACCAGCTCTGTTTTGTCTGTAATCGACTATGGGTTGGTAGTATATAGTGCTGCCTTGGAAATGGCTCTTAAATGGGTTAAAATTGCTCTAAACAAAGCATTCCATCTTGTCCTGGGTGCAGACAAACTCACTCATACATGTCAACTGTATGCCCAGACAAAATGGCTCAATCTGATAGGGCGGGTAAAGTACCAGGTCGGTCTCCGGGGGATAAAGGCGCTACTAGGCCACTTCCCTCCAGCCATCCTCAATTTACTACAGTTCTCTCAATCACAGCATTTCACCAGAGGCAAAGCACGTAGCTCCCTTCAAGCCCCTTTCAGGAGAACCTCACTTGCACAGAGGTCTTTTGCCTGCAGAGTCCCACAGTGGCTCAATGAGCTCCCTGCTGATCTAACCAATGCCACAAGTATGAACATATTTAAAAAGGAATTAAAGCTTCACCTTGTTAATGTTAGTGGCTGTGATTGTTTCCCTGAAACCTAATCATTAACTCCACATGTGTACCTCCCTCCACTACTCTGACACAAAGTAACAATAACAATAACAATTTCCTTCTCCCTCCACTAGATCTGCTCCACACCCTTCCCAGTTCTATCCATATTTCCCCCCACCTTCGACCCACCTTGCTCACCATATTTCTAAGCTAATCACTGATGACAAACCCTAACATCCAGGGTGCTTGTGAGTACCTGAACACTTAGATTGTGATCACTGCTGCCATGTAACAATATGTTGACTATGTTATCTGTAATGACTGTATGTAATGGTCCCCAACTGATGTTCTACTGTTTGTTTTCTTGTCGCACACTGTTCAGTTTTGTTAATTGTTGTTATTTGTAATTTGACATGGAACCTTTGTAAATGAGCTTCTAGCTCAACGTTGTTTTCTTAGACTTAAATTAATAAATAACTATATATATATATATATATATATATATATATATATCTATATATTTCTCCCACCCATTATTTATTACTGAGGAAATTGATATGAATACCTGATATTTATCCCTTTGAGTCCATCTGCCTCTATAGCTTATTCCCTACTTCAAGTCAATATCCTCTGTTGTGACATCACACTCTGTTACCATGAGAATAACTGTGATGTCACATGCAGTGCATTATGACCTCAGATAGGGAGAAAGCAACAGGAGTAGATGAACTCTTCAGGAGCAAAGATCCTACTTTAATGCAAATGACCTCAGTGATAAATAATGGGGATGACAAATACAGAACTAATGTGAAATACAGACTTTATTGTTTCTAAATATTATGTCTTTCTGAAGTCCTCCTGAATGCATCAGTTGCACTTTAAAGTCCCTGCTAAGACTATATATCAGTGGAGTAGGCTGGTTTTGTTCAAAAAGTCTCTCCAAGACTGGATATTAGTGTGGCTGAACTGGTTTGGTTTTAAGTCCCTGTCCGAGACTAGGTATCAGTGCAGCAAAACTTGTTTAAAGATCAATGGCAAATGCATGTTTTAGCATGATTTGCAATGCGCCAGAAATCATTGAGAATGCTTGTATGCAATAAAGTTGATCATGTTTATTAATGTCTGAGTGTTTTTTTTCACATTTATTTCATCTTGTCATGGTTTTAAGCTTAAAATGCTGTTGTTCATTTTGAGCCGAAACTGGCAGGTCTCAGCAGCTGGTGTCTCACGGAGTGACATCACTCAAGTCATGACGTCAAAACTGAAGAGTGTAACCATGACAAAACTGATGCATGTGGCTTGAGCAGCTGTTTTGCCTAACATCTGATCTGAGTGAAAATCGGGTATTTGCCATTCACTTTACTGCCTTTTACGTTAAGCTTGCGCATAAAGGCGTTTTGGAAGTAGACACACTTTGGAGGTGTCGTCTCCTGTTCAATGCACTGCTCCGTTGAGCAGGCATGGCGATCCTGCACCAATGGGTGCGGGGCTATGTGTAACAGCGGTGTTCTTCGGCACCAAGAAAACACGCTGTCATACCACAGCTAGTAAACCTCATCCCACCAAAGCTTTGGTGCCACGCTGGGAGCCCACCCCAGCGTGGCAAATGTCTCCGTGTCCTGTGCCAACTGGGGTGCCCAATCTCCCGTCAGCTCCATGTCCCCAAACACCCCCAAAGCTTTGGTGCCACGCTGAGCCCACCCCACCGTGGAAACGTCGCGTCGTCTTTTTTAGCCTGAAAATAAAGCGGTCCCCTGCGCTTCTCCCAGCCCCTCCTCCCACAACCCGCACCCATCCACTCGCACCCTGCCTCCCCACCCCCCTTACCCCCATACTTACCTCCAGACCTCGGCATGGCGATCTTGGTGGACCAGGAACACGTCTGCACTCTTCAAAGCCGACCCTTGAACAGGAAATGCCGGTAGCTGTAAAATGGGCTAGATAGGGGGTTTCAACACTGTGCATATCTCAGGCATTTTGGAATTTTGCACCAAATTTTCAATATGGGGTTTTGGGACCCCTTCTCATGAATGTTGTCACTGTCATGGCGTTATTCCAGGCCTGAAGGTGATTTCGCAGTCACTGCACAGTCACTATGTGATCACCCTTTGGACCTGAATAACGCCATGACTGTGTTTATCGTCATGAAAACTCAAATCCCATTTGGTGGTGCAAATTATAAATTTTCAGCGTGCATTGCGCAGTTCCTACGCAGGCTCGTATGTTCGCAAATTTTCAATATTTTCACTCCTGATTTTCAACATTGCCATTTTACCATGCCTCCTTATGAGCAGTACAGCTGTCATTTTTCACATCCTGCCCAAAACGTGTTTCCGCCCATGTAGCGCACAATGGCGCAGTCAGTGTGCGAAATCAATGTATGGGACACATTAAGAAAATCACCATGACCCTGTTCATGAGCAGAGGTCTTAAAATGGCTGTGTTGAAAATTTGGTGAAAAAATTCCTAAAAATGACTGTTTTACGAGCGTGCGTTGCGCAGTTCCTACGCTCGTAGGTTTGCCAATTTTCAATATTTCCACTCCAGATTTTCAACATTGCCATTTTACCACACCTTCTTATGAGTAGTACAGCTGTCATTTTTCACATCTCACCCAAAATGTGTTTCCACCCATGTAGCGCACAATGGTGCAGTCGGTGTGCGAACTCAATGTATGGGACACATTAAGAAAATCACAGTGACACTGTTCATGAGCAGAGGTCTTAAAATGGCTGTGTTGAAAATTTGGTGAAAAAATTCCTAAAAATGACTGTTTTATGAGTGTTCATTGTGCAGTTCCTATGCACGCTCGTAAATTTGTGAATTTTCAATATTTTTATTCCAGATTTTCAACATTGCCATTTTACCACACCTCCTTATGAGCAGTGCAGCTGTCATTTTTCACATCTTGCCCAAAACGTGTTTCTGCCCATGTAACGCACAATGGCACAGTCAGTGTGCGAACTCAGTGTATGGGACACATTAAGAAAATCACAGTGTCACTGTTCATGAGCAGAGTTCTTAAAATGGCTATGTTGAAAATTTGGTGAATAAATTCCTAAAAATAACTGTTTTACGAGCGTGCGTTGTGCAGTTCCTGCGCACGCTCGTAAGTTTCTGAATTTTCAATATTTTCACTCCAGATTTTCAACATTGCCATTTTACCACACCTCCTTATGAGCAGTACAGCTGTCATTTTTCACATCCTGCCCAAAACGTGTTTACAACCATGTAGCGCACAATGGCGCAGTCGGTGTGCGAAATCAATGTATGGGACACATTAAGAAAATCACAGTGTCACTGTTCATAAGCAGAGATCTTAAAATGGCTATGTTGAAAATTTGGTGAAAAATTCCTAAAATGATTGTTTCTGAGGTGCATTGTGCAGTTCCTCGCCGCTCGTGAGTTTATAATTTCAATATTTTCACTCCAGATTTTCAACATTGCCATTTTACCACACCTCCTTATGAGCAGTACAGCTGTCATTTTCACATCCTGCCCAAAACTTGTTTCCGCCCATGTAGTGCACAATGGCGCAGTCGGTGTGTGAAATCAATGTATGGGACACAGTAAGAAAATCACAGTGACACTGTTCATAAGCAGAGGTTTTAAATGGCAATGTTGAAAATTTGGTGAAAAAATTCTAAAATGACTGTTTTATGAGCGTCGTTGCAAAGTTCCACGCTGCCGTAGGTTTGCAATTTTCAATATTTCCACTCCAGATTTTCAACATTACCATTTTACCACACTCCTTATGAGCAGTACAGCTGTCATTTTTCACATCCTGCCCAAAACATGTTTCCAGCCATGTAGCGCACAATGGCACAGTCGGTGTGCGAACTCAATGTATGGGACACATTAACAAAATCACAGTGACACTTTTCATGAGCAGAGGTCTTAAAATGGCTATGTTGAAAATTTGGTGAACAAATTCCTAAAAATGACTGTTTTACGACCGTGCGTTGCGCAGTTCCTACGTATGCTCGTAAGTTCGTGAATTTTCAATATTTGCACTCCAATGACTTCAAATAACTAAACAGCACATAGAAGCAAGCAACATTCGGCATTGACAAATGCTTGTTTATTTTTGCATTCGCTTGCATGCATGTACAAGGAGCGTTTTGGGACAGTCGACTTTTTGAAGGTGTGTGACCCTCCTGTCCAATGCAGTGTTCAGTGTAATGTGTTCAACCCCACTGCACCAATGGATGCATGAGCTGTCTATGACAGCAGTTTGGCTGCAGTGGTCTTCAGTTAAAAGAAAAGCACCACTGCAATTAGCGGTGGTAACGTGTGTGTATTTAGCATATTAACGTCACCCTTTTCCCTCTGGCTGCTAATAAAATCCCTCCCACTTCCTCCCTCTGCTGCCGTCTACCCTGCTCCCTTGTTATTGCCCCCACCAAACACATTGTATGTGCAGACAGAGTGCACAGTCCCCATTGTCTCCAGGCCCCCCCCAACAAACACCCAGGTGACATGCTGGGAGCCCACCCCAGCATGCCCATTGTCCCTGTAAATGGGAAAACTGTCCCGCAACATTTTTTGTATTTTAAAACCTGTGAAAACAGAAAACCGTCCCTTGCTGTGTCTTGTGACCCCTCCCCAAACCCACACCCACCCTCCGCATACCCCACCTCCCTCTCGCCCCATACTTACCTCCGGAGCCTGGCGCAATGATCTTCAGTGGAGTGTGAACACGTCTGCACTCTTGAAATCAGAACGCAAACTGAAGAAATGACGGTAAGCTGTATAATGGCATAAATGTTTTTTTTTTCCCAACTTAGGTGGCTATCTCAGGCATTTTGCAAATTTTGGCACCACATTTCAACAGGGAGTTCTTGGGACACCACCTCATGAATTCAGTTACTGTCATGTGAGGTTATTCGGTCCCCAAAGGTGATTTCATGGTCTGCACAAAATCACCTTTTGGGATTGATTAACTAAACAACAGCGTCACTGTTAATGAGGTGGGCTTCCAAAATCCTATGTTGCAAATTTGGTGAAAAAATGTCAAAAAATGACTGTGTTACTGGCGTGCGTTGCGCAGTTTCCATGCACACTCATAACTTCCAGAATTTGAAATATTTTCACTCCAGATTTTCAACACTGGCATTTTTTCACACCTCCTTATGAACAGTACAGCTGACATTTTTCACATCCTGGCTGAAATGTGTTTTTGCACATCCAGCGCACAATGGTGTGGTCACAGTGAGAAATCAATGCTCAGGACAGATTATGAAAATCACAGTGACACTGTTCATGAGCAGAGGTCCCACAATGCCTATGTTGAAAATTTGGTGACAAAAGTCCACAAAATGACTGTCATGAGCGTTCATTGCGCAGTTTCCATGTATGCTCGTAAGTTCGAGAAATTGTTGTATTTTCACTCCAGATGTTCAACATTGCCATCCCTTCACACCTCCCTATGAATGCTACAGCTGTCATTTTTCACATCCTGCCCGAACTGTGTTTTTGCACATGTGGAGCACAATGGTGTGGTCGCTGTGGGAAATCAACGCTCAGGACAGATTAATAAAATAACAGTGGGACTGTTCATCAGCAGAGGTCTCAAATGCTTTTATGAGGTGGGGGTAACAAAAAGGTCATGCTGAAAATTTATTGGGCAAATACCAGCAATCGCACAAGATATTACGGTAAAGCACCATACATGCCAAACACCACTGCAAATACTTGCAATCGAACGTTCGGCATTGACAAATGCTTGTTTCTGTTTGAAATAGTGATTGTTTGTTTTCAGTCCACAATCAATCCAATCGTCCGAAAGTATTCAATTTTCCAGTCCCGCAAAAGTTAAATAAGTTTTTTTTAAACTTCATCTTAGAACTGTAGTAGGCCAGTTGTGTACCTTTTGTGGGACGTAGCATTGTACCCTTTCGTAATGTGCATTTCCATTTTCTTTGGTCTGTATCATTCAGGTTCCTACACATCATTTGCCTTTCATTTTTGCTCACATTTTGTTTCTTTTAACAATTAGAAATTAAATTAACTGGGTCTTATTGGTTCCTGTCCTGTAACTGTTTAATAAAAATGAGGTACCCATCAATTTTAGTCAGTCAGAGGAGATTATCCAGACTGACAGTTAAAACTGGACTCCGCCAGTTTAACAGTAAAATTGCAGCTGTGCCATAGGCAAGAATTATATTTTATTAATTTAACCTGTAAAGTAGTATATTTATAAGCGACAAATCTGTTGCTTGCCACCCCGCACTGTCTCATGGTGACATGCATTATGAAAGTGAAATGATTGCCTTTTGTCTCTTGCCCAATTGCTATGTTAAATCTGAACCCATCGCCATGTTGCGGTTGGAAATCTGACCACTGGCAATTACCTACAGCTGTGCTCCTTTCACATGCTCCACTCCCTGACATCACACAGCAGTAGGAGATATGGCATAAGCTGGGCTGGGACTGACTTTTTGGGCAGATGTGAGCCCACCTTCTCAGCTCTGCTGGTATGGTTTCAGAATGAAAGAGACTCCAGCTGCTCAATGCACTGCTGCAGCATTGACTCAGGATTTTCCTAAGTACCTATTGCTAAACAAAGTCATCACCAGTATGTAGCACATGCCAGTTATGATACGGTGTTGTAAAGAGCATTCTCATATCTCATGCACATGTTAATTCTCAGCCATGTTAGACATTAGAATGACCCTCTCCCAAGTTCAGAAACAGATTTTTCGGCTCTGATAGCCCTGCATTGTTCCATCCCATGCAAACGAGAATGAAAGGTTGTTGCACGGATTGTGTGCCTTCACTGCTGATGCCAGGAGACCACTTCTCATTTTCAGAAGCTTCAACTGCACTACTTGTGACAGCCTAGGCTACATAATCCCATAGTCACACACTGACAGTTCTTCCTATGCAACATTCCAATCTGCAGGATCCCATTATCTTAGACGGACACCAGGCACTTATTCCCATAATGTAGATATGCT
Source organism: Neoceratodus forsteri (assembly GCA_016271365.2). NCBI lineage: Eukaryota > Metazoa > Chordata > Ceratodontiformes > Ceratodontidae > Neoceratodus > Neoceratodus forsteri. Next base: position 927,891,942 of record CM028130.1, on the reverse strand, counting down.
TCTTATTAGACTTTTCAATACTCTAGTAGCCGGTGTCATAATCCTCTGTTTGTAAATAATGGCAAGCAGATCATTACTCAACTGCTGGACTGGACAAATGTTAGAGTTTTAATGGCTGACTGGATGGCTTCCAGCTGGCTGAGACTAAACCCGGATAAGACGGAGGTACTAGTGATTGGACCTGGTCACGGGTGTGATGGGTTACCACCTGGAGTCAACACAAGTCTTTTCCTGGGGTCCGCTCTGCTGGTGGCCTCCCTGAGGGTGCAAAATCTGGTTGTGATCCTGGACAGCAGGCTGACCTTTGAAGATCAGGGGTCATCTGTAGTCAAAAGTGGTTTCTACCACTTGCGGAACATCATCAGGATTAAGCCCCTCGTTCCGCCTGATGATTTGCAGATTCTGGTACATGCCTTTGTTACCCCTAGGCTTGACTACTGCAACTCTCTATACTTCAGCGTCATGGGAGGGACTCTTTGCAGGCTGCAGCTGGTGCAGAATGCGGCAGCCCAGTTGCTGATGGGCCTTTCTAGGTCCAGTCATGTAACCCCGGTACTGTGTGCTCTGCACTGACTGCCTGTCAGGTGAATGGTCCTTTTCAAGGTGGGATTGCTCACCTTTAAGGCCCTATATGAACTAGGTCCTGGCTACCTGTCGGAGCTCCTGACACCTGTGACCTCTGCTTGCTCCCTCTGCTCCTCTTCAAGGGGCCTCCTGCACATTTCCAGGGTTCAGCTCAAGACATCGATTGACCGTGCTTTTAGTGTCTCTGGGCCGTCCCTGTGGAACTCGCTTCCATCTGCAGTCCAGGAGGCTCCCTCGACTGGGGCTTTCAAGCTGAGGCTGAAGACCCATCTCTTTAGCCTGGCTTTTATGGACTGATGATTTCAGCCATACCACCTTAGTAACCTGAAGCTGATCTTCAAGCTCTTATTTTGAACATTTGAAAAAAAATTTATTCTGATAATTTTATTATGTTTTATCTTTGATATGTTTTATTAGGCACCCAGAGCCTCAGGGAATGGGCACCCTATAAATAAAATTTTCCTTGCCTTTCTTTGTCTAATGATGATGCATGTTTCTCTTAATTTCTTCTTGATGTGCACTTAAATGGAATTCCCTTCCTTCACTGCCCCCCCAACCAAATTATGCTTTTTTCACATGGTTTTAAATTCATTTCATACCTCGTCTAACAAGATGTTGTGTGCCTCTGCATCTTATAATATGCAGTTCCACATCAACTGAATTTGTTTTCCCCTGGCTGTGCCAGCGAGCCAGCTTCGTCCTGTACCCCTTACACCACTGAAAACAGTTTCCTATATCCTTTCATTGTACACTAAATTAACACTCTCCTTACTGATCCTGATATCCTCTCATCCATCCCTGCTATTAGGTCCACCAGCACTTGTCCACATCAGCCATGGAATATTGATATGGTGACACAATTTATGCCATGCAGGTCCTTATCATCTAGATTGAGATGCAAGTGCCTGACCAGAGATCAATTGCCCCAACCCACAGGTTCCCACTAATTATGGCAGACTCCAACCACATGGAGTGCTTAGCCACAGAAGGTCCATCATGTACCATTGGGAACTGACTACATCCCCTCTTTGTACGGTACAGGTCACTACTGGATTGTGGTGTCAGGGAAGTAATAGTTCTGGGCGGGGACCTACTCTGGCTCAAAATTACTTCCCTCAGTATCGATGATGCAGCCAGTGAACTCAGTTCATGTTAATAGTTCCAAGTATTTGACCACGTTTTTTTCTCTTTATGTCTCTATCTTATCTGTAATAAGCTTTATATACTTAAAACGGTCCTTTCACATCCATGCATCGGAGTATGGGAGTACATTCAGGAAGTGTGTGTGTGTGTGTGTGTGTGTGTGTGTGTGTGTGTGTATATGAGTTTTGCAAATGTGTGTAGTGTATTGTGTTTGTACAATGCACCATAGCTAAACTGTATTTGGCAGATGGTAATTAAACAAAGGAAACTGAATATGCACAACTGTGACATTGAGTTGGATGAATGCTTGCTGTAGTAACTGTCTCTTATAATTGTGGTGGGATTCGTACCCATTTGACAGTTGTGCTTATTCAAGGTCAAGGAGAGGTAATAACTTGACATTAACCCTTAGAAGACTGTGGACGTATATATACATCCAGAATCTATATAAGTTCTCACATATTCAGTTCTCAAAGGGTTAAAATCGCACAGTTACTGTACACTATACGATTGTCTTGATTGTGTGCTAACATATTCATTCAATATTCTTTTGTAGCGTAATTTTTGCAAACCTGTCTTAGTTCTTTCCTTTTCTTATCCTTTTTGTTTATGTAATGTACAGGGAATGATAAATACTGCAATGAAGTTACAGTTCACATTCTGATATTGTAATAACACCCTATTTTATTTTTTAATAAATTCTCGAAGCTGTGGTATTCTGCATGAGTGTAATAGTCAATTTTATGATTATGTTAATTTGTGTTTCACATCATTCAAGCATTCTCATCATTGCTTTAATCTTGCAATCACATTATGCAATATATTGTCAAATCCTCCAAAATATATCACTGTAACTAAATATATGTAGTTGGATGACTTTACTATGTCAGAACACAGCACTCCAGGTTCTCAAATTTTTTTTTAGGTTTATGTGTTTACATCGTTCTGGCTGATAGATTCCCTGCCAGATTTCCAGAAGTGTCATATTTATCTATTCACCTCATTGAATACATTCCTTGAATGCATGAACTTTAACTGATTTTTCACTCCTCCCCCCAAAAAAGGGTTTAAAATAGATATGTTTCTGTAATTTAGAATACAAAATAGTCACTCCACATATGATTCACACGTGTCGTTCATCTGACTTTTACCATACTCTATACAACCTTTTTTTTCCTCATGGAACATCACAACTTATATGTCTTAATTAGATCTGTAGTGGGTTGTTCACTACCCTCCCTCCAACCCCACTACACACACTCATGGAATGGTAACACGGAATACATGTATTAAAAAATGTACATGGTACTGTACAACTATTATACAATAACATTAATTAAGTGCATAGAAACATAGAAACATAGAATGTGATGGCTGATAAAAACAATTAGGCCCATCCAGTCTACCTGTAAACCCAACTCTTGTTGCGGCCTCTGACCCTACCTGGTCAATGGCTTTTCACCGCTCTGTCCCATCTGACAGGGTCCCCTATGTCTATCCCAGGCATATTTAAATACCTCCTCTGTGCTCGCTCCCACCACCGCATGTGGCAAACTATTCCATTTGTTCACCACCCTCCCATTAAGAAAAACTCTCTCATATTTCCCCTCAAACTGCCATCTTCCAATTTCATATCATTTATGTCGCCCTTCTCTGGACTGGCTACTCCCCATCAATGTCCTTACAAAGGTGTGGGCTCCAGAATTGCACGCAGTACTCTAGGTAAGGTCTCACCAGTGTTTTATACAATGGCATCACTACCTTCTGGCTTCTGCTTGTGATATCTTAGCCAATGCACCCCAGCATTTCACTGGCCATCCCTGTAGCCTTTAGAATCTGCTTTATACACCTTTAGGTCATCTGAAACATTAAACCCCAGGTACCTTTCCTCCTTGGTGATCATCAGCAACCGCTCCAACCCATCCTGTATCTCTTCCCAGGGTTGCCTCACACCAGGTGCATTAGTTTTTACGTCTTTGAAATGAACCTCAGTTGCCAAACCTCAGACCATTTTCCATGCTTCCCCCGGTCCCTTCTCATTTTCTCCACCCTGTCTGGAGTATGCACCCTGTTGCAGATCTTGGTGTCATCTGCAAACAGGCAGACCTTTCCCTCTATCCATTCCCCAATATCACCAATGAAGACAACAAACAGGAGTGTCCCAAGTACTGATCCCTGAGGTACCCCATTGGTCTCCCACCTCTACCCCAATTGGATCCCATTTATCACCACCCTCTGCCTCCTGTCCATTTGCCAGTTTCTAACCTGGTTTTTCTCCTTGTGCCCCATTCCTACACTACCCATCTTGTCAACCAACATTTTGTGTGGGACGAGGCCGGGTCTTGTTGAAATCAAGTTATGCAACTCCCCCCCCCCCCCAGTTTACTTCCTTCCTCACACAGTCCCAAAAGTCACACACACTAACACATCTACTCACATCTATGTGACTTTGAATTATCTTTTGACCATTAATTGTGAATTCAATGCTGTTATAATGTTCAGTACTTTAATGCTGGAAAATTCATCTTGCTATGGTGTTTATCATAATGAAAGCAGCGTGACCACATTTATGCTTTGTGTTACTACAGGAGTAGTTCAGAAAGCCATACTGCACAGCTGTAGGATGTACTACAATGGTGTTGGATCTGGCAGGGACTTCTACAAGTTTCCCTAAGACATAAGAAGGTGTCTGCTCTGGGTGAATACCATGAAACGAGATAAATGGCAACCTAGTGAGCACAGCGTTTTATGCTCTGACCATTTCACTGACCATCAGTTTTTGATTGCTCCCACAATGTTAAAGAGTATAGGTGTTAAACCAGGCCAAAGGTGACTGAAGATCACTGCTGTTCCTACCATATTCAGTAGACACATCTGTGAGTTAGAGAATGCAAATCGGGATATGAGTGTTTGAGAAACATAGGGGTGAGCTCCTACAGAAAAATTTGCATATGTATACGTTACTTGCTAGATGTCTAAATGGATAAATAGTATGTTTAACAATAAAGCATCATATTTTTTTAGAAGATGATGACCTCCATGTTATAGAGATACTAATTCAAAAAAAACAACCTTTGAGAATAATAATAATTGGGTGTATATCAACTTCCATTGCATATATTTTATAAATATTCTTCATCCCCCTTGTGTATTATCAGTGACATTTCATGAATACATGATCGTTATCTCTCAGTGTTCATCTACCTCTTCAGCTGACTCCCTGCTTAAAGTCCTGATCCTCTGTCGTGACATAACAATCCATTGCCATAGATCAACTGTGATGTCACATTCAGTGCATTATGACTTCATGCAGGAAGACAGCAATACAAATAGATGTACAGTGCAGGAGCAAAGTTCATGTTTTAATGTCTGATTAGTTTGACAGAACCTTTATTTCACACAAAATGGGATATTACTCATATATAAGGCAGTAGCTGTGATTATAGTATATGTAGTCTACATGGCCATACTGGGTACTATAATCATCTTTATGTTCTTAAAGTTTATAAATTCTGTATAATGATATGTTAGATAAACACTACATATGATATAAAAAAATCTAAGAAAAACTAAATCAATGAAAAGTCAGATTGGAAACTTTGGTTATGCTACTGAAGCATTGTATGACAGTAATGCTTTTGCCCAGCAGTTCAATCACAATGTAATTATTCATGGTTGCAGATAATAAACGAAGAAATATCAAATCAATTGGCTCATGTACCAATTGGTAATGTGACTGAACCTTTGGAAGGTGATGATGCTGTAAGTGCATAGTTCAACTTTCCTATAAACTCTGATAATGTTAAGGTAATGGATCCACTTAAACCTAATTTATTTTGACTTTGTTATTTGTTGTTTCTTTTCCTTCAACCTGTACATGAGTCCTGTTACTGGTTATTGAAACATCACTATTTGAGAACTGAAGATCTATCAGTATACTGTAGGTGTGGCATAGCTGGAAGTACAATAGTAATCAGCAAAGTCTGGTTGTGTCATGTCACTTTTATTTCTTAAGTGTCCAATAATAAAGGATGTGGGTGCCTTACATACATAGATATACAGACGCTGATGGCAGATAAGGGCCTTTGGCCTACCTAGTCTGCCTCTTTGCCCACGTAACTTTGCTTCTACAAACTTGACTATAAAACCTGCAATTGTTGTTCTATGTAGATGTGGAACCTAGTGCTTTCATGAACACTGTTAATGTTTGTTACAGAAAACAGTTTCTAGAGGTACACAGACAATGCCTGTACAAATCTACACTGCAATGTTCCAGTCCACAAAAGGAACTCAGACCGCTCTGAATAGAATTCATGAATCTACTCAAGTGCAGATGAATGTGACTGAAATGGTGTCGTGTGGAACACTATGTGAATCTCTGTCTAGTAGTGACAGTGATTCTGATACAGAAGACTGCAATGACACCCTCCTGAGGAGCTCACAGGGGAGCTCCTGCAGCATGCAGCCCAGTTCTTAGAAGGCTGCTACCCACAGACGTCCCCTAGCCCTCTCAAGTAGCTCACAGGACAGCTCCTGCAGCACACGGTCCAGCTCTTAGAAGGTACAGATTGGACCTGAAAAATAACATTTTGTGTTGTTGTTTTCTGTCAGCAGATGTGTGTTGATTGTTTATTTCACCTGCCATTTCCCGATGGGTGGTGGTGTTCTGCTCCAGTTTCAGCAATATGGAGTAATAGCTCTTCAGGGAGCTTTGGACTGTAATTACCGGGTACTGCTTGTAGCTCTGTTAGAAGCTATTTATTGTTCTCTAGGGCTGCCTAGGATTGCATTGCAGGTACTGTTTTGTTTAGTGCAACATTAGGAGGTGTAGTTTAATCAGTTTACTGACCTGTGTTTCTTCTTTGGCTCCCCTGCTGTGCTCTGAACGTGCCCTTCTGCACATGTGCAGTTCACTTCCATGCCCCCCCTTGCCTCTATCATCATTTCCACCATGACCCTGGCCCTTTGTCTGGCAATCCCGACCTTTTAATCCTCCTATTGTAATAACCATTTTGTTCTCCCTCCTACAGGCTGCTGCCCATAGATGTCCCCCTGCCCCCCCAGGAGCTCAGAAGAGAGCTCCTGCAGTAAGTGGCTCAACTTTTAGAAAGTACAGACCGTATCTTTGTTAGCCCATCACCACTTATGCAGTGACTTCCCCATCCGCCCACCCTGGCTCATCATTTCCTTTTCAGGACCACCCATGTCACGTGACTGATCACATGACTAATCGTTCCTGAATCAATCTAAGTTTCCTTACTTCAGCTTATATTCTGTGGCCACTAGGAATCACTCTTGTGCCTCATACTCCTCCCCAGATCTCCAGCTAAATTAACTCTGTGCCATGCTAAGTCTCCTCTCTTAGGATCCTCTCTCCATTGCTAGCCATCCACTGGCTTACCCTCCACCATTTACACAGAAGCCATCCCAGAATTTGAACTGCCGGCCTTTCTCTCTAGAGGTGGTGACCCTAACCACTAGGCCATTGCAGAGATTACAGTTTCTTCCTGCTCTTAGCACCCCTTAGCTTTAGCACCCCTTAGCCTCTCTGTCTCTTTTCCCCCAAAGTCTCCCCACTCGTCTCACCACTTGCAGACATCTCGGTCCTACCACTAAGGGCAATCTATCCTAGTTCACCTAGCTCATCATTCTAATGCCACCCTCTTAACAACTAGTCCGTAAAGTGACTTGCTCTGACTTATTATGAATATGTCTAATGCGGGCGTCTAATCAACTAGCTTGCTTATCCTTCTATGTCTCCTCTTAGATTACCCCATCACTTATTTCCTCAAACATCCACCCATAGGAGGTGACCCCACTGCATTAATACAGCAAATTGAGGACCCACATCTGTGGTGCCTCACCATCCCCTGCCTGCCCAAACAGGATGTAGTCTGCCTAGGGCACTGGCTCCTCCATAACCTACCCCAGATGCTAGAAGGTCTTTCCAAAATGAATGACTGCTCATATGTTTTTATCCTGCTACATCACCTCTTTCTACTCTTGTGTGCAAGTGATGTCAAGCTGCATCCTGGTCCCCCCTGCAGTTCTATAGACTCTCCAACTCCATATGCACAAAGACCAAATGCTAAAGAGCAGCTAACACCTTCAGGACAACTTTAAAAAAACATTATATTTGGACACAGTTCAGCTTGTATGTCAAGTAAGTTCTATATTCCTCCTCCACATTTTATTTATTATTGAGGTCATTTGCATTCAAACAAAATCTTTATTCCTGAAGAGTTCAGCCATTCCTGTTGCTTTCTCCCTACCTGAGGTCATAATGTAGTGCTTGTGACATCACAGTTACTCTCGTGCTAACAGATTGTGATGTCATAACAGAGGATTATTACTTGAAGTAGGGAGTAAGCTACAGATGCAGATGAACTGTAAGAGAACTCTAAATGCTAAATATCATGTATTCATGCAAATTTACTGAGTAATAAATAATGGGAAAGAGAAATATATAGAATATATATGGATTGCAAGCTGAATTGTATCTAATTATTATGTTTTTCAAAGTTTTCTCTGAGGCATCAGTAGCTCTTTAGAGGCCTAAAGATTGCACACATAAATGCCAGGAGTCTGCACCCTAAATTAGCTGAACTTGAGGCATGGGTTTTGCAACATAACCCAGATACACTAGGGATATCTGAGACCTGGCTCAAACCATCCATTAGCCAGCATGAGGTTGCACTGCAAGGGTATGCCTGTTTCAGGAAGGACCGAATAGGTAAGAAAGGGGGTGGAGTTTGTTTCTATGTTAAATCAGGCTTAGAAGCTGCAGAATTACCTGCACCATCTTCAGACTTCCCCGCAATAGAATCTCTGTTCCTAACTATAACTCAAGGGAGCGTAAAGAAACTTATAATAGGCTGCATATACATCCTTCCTAAAGATGCACTCGCTGCCCTCCCCTCCCTCATCCCCTCCCTAGCTGACCTCCCGCAACACAACCTGGTGATATGTGGTGACTTTAACTTTGACAGATTAAACTCCACTTTGAAAAAGATTCACTCAATACTGGATGAAGCCAGCTTCACCCAGCTCATCACTGACTCTATGAGGATCAATATTAGATCAGACAATCATTCCTTGATCAACTGGATAATCACTAACTGTGCCCTCAAGGTCAGGTCAGCTGGCATTCTCCCAGATGGTATCAGTGACCACTCGCCGACATAATGTATCTGGCTTAACAACTTCCCCAACCCTCCACCTAAAATAATTCTTGCTAGGGATATGTCACACTTCAATGTACAGGCCTTCCAAGAAGCTTTAACCAGTGCAGATTACATAGAAACATAGACTTTGAAGGCAGATAAGGACCGCTTGGCCCACCTAGTCTGCCTATTTCCCTACCAATTGGATAAGCTGCAGATCCTAGTTAACCAACAGCCTACTTCCTCCTACCCCGACTATAATTGCCTTATGTCTGTCCCATGCATTCTTGAATTCCTCCACTGTTTTTGACCCCACAACCTCCTCAGGAAGGCAGTTCTATGTGTCCGCCACCCTCTTCATGAAAAAATACTTCATCACTTTGCCCATGAGCCATCCTCCCTCTATCTTCAAATTGTGCTCCCTTGTTCTTGCATGTCTCTTTTTCTAAAAGACGCTCCCCTCTTGGACTTTATTGATTCCCTTGAGGTACTTGGAAGTTTCTATCATGTCCCCCCTCTCCCTCCTTTCCTCAAGGGTATACAGTACAGATTAAGCTCTTTTAGTCTCTCTTCGTATGTATTCTGTTGCAGACCCTGCACCATTTTAATGCCCCTCCTCTGGACTGCCTCCATCTGGTCTATGTCCTTACAGAGATGGGGCCTCCAGAACTGCACACAGTACTCCAGATGGGGTCTCACCAACTGTCTGTACAGAGGGATAACAACTTCCTGTTTTCTACTGGTGATGCCTCTCCTTTTGCATCCCAGTATCCCTCCAGCCCTCCTTATTGCCTTCTCACATTGCTTGCCTACCTTAAGGTTGTCTGATATGACTACCTCAGGTCCCCTTCCATTTTTGTTGTTGTTAGTACTTCTATCCCCATTGTGTATTCTTCCCCTGGGTTTTTGTTTCCCAGGTGCATTACTTTGCACTTCTTTGCATTGAATCTAAGCTGCCATACTTTGGCCATTCCTCCAACATTGCCAAATCCCTTCTCATCCTTTCCACACCCCCCCCTTGTGTATCAACCCTGTTGCAGATCTTTGTGTCATCTACAAAGAGGCATACTTTTCCTTCCAGCACCTCCACAATGTCTCCTATAGAGACATTAAAGAGGACCGGTCCCAGTACTGAACCCTGCATTACCCCACTAGTAACTACTCTTTCTTCAGATTGTACTCCGTTTACTAGGGCTGTGCGAATATTCGGTATTCGGGTCCCAAGTATTCGGTATTCGGCCAGAAAAGGTGTTTATTTAAGGAAACTTTAAAAAAGCACTTCAGCAACACCATTAATCACCCATTGGACCTGGTATACCATATACACCTCAATGACACTTTAACCACCAACACAGAGCTCTCACTAATGCAACACAAGCTACATGTGGCACACTCGATCCACCACACCACACACATAGCACTCTGAAAATGATATCAAGCATTGCATTAGGTCAGCACTAGAGAGTGTTCATGGTCACAGGCATGGGGTAGAAGGTGCTTTGTCCATGGGCATAGGAATAGTAGTAGCAGTTGCTGCAGCAGTGGTGACAACTGAAAGGGTGACTGCTGCAAGAATGGCACTGGTGGTGGTGGGAAGCACACTGGCTGTGGATGTAGCAGCCATAGCGGTAGCAGTGGGAACACTGGTGGTGGTGTCTGCTACTCCCCCCCCCCACTACAGCACAACAGGATGTGACAGTGAACGTACAGATGGAACCAGGTGGTGACACTTGTAGTAGTAGTACTGCTAATAGAAACATAGAAACATAGACTTTGATGGCAGATAAGGACCGCTTGGCCCACCTAGTCTGCCCATTTCCCTACCTAGAGGATAAGCTGCAGATCCTATTTAACCAACAGCCTATTTCTTCCTACCCCCCCCCCACAAAAATTGCCTTCTGTCTGTCCCATGCATTCTTGAATTCTCCCACAGTTTTAGACCCCACAACCTCCTCAGGAAGGCTGTTCCATGCATCCACCACCGTCTCTGTGAAAAAATATTTCCTCACATTGCCCTTGAGCCACCCCTCTATCTTCAAATTGTGTCCCCTTGTCCTTGCACATCTCTTTTTCTGAAAGATGCTACCCTCTTGGACTTTGTTGATTCCACTGAGGTACTTAAACATTTCTATCATGTCCCCCTCTCCCTCCTTTCCTCAAGGGTATACATATTAAGCTCCTTTAGTCTCTCCTCATATAGCTTCTCTTGCAGACCCTGCACCATTTTAGTTGCCCTCCTCTGAACTGCCTCCATCCTGTCTATGTCCTTGTGGAGATGGGGTCTCCAGAACTGGATGTAGTACTCCAGATGGGGTCTCACCAACTGTCTGTACAGGGGGATAACAACTTCCTGTTTTCTGCTGGTGATGCCTCTCCCTATATATCCCAGTATCCCCCCAGCCCTCCCTACCACCTTCTCCACATTGCTTGCCTACCTTAAGGTCATCTGATATCGTACCCCAGGTCCCTTTCCATTTTGTTGTTACTAACCCCCCTTGTTTAATCTTCCTGATTTTTGTTTCCCAGGTGCATTATTTTGCACTTCTTTGCACTGAATCCAAGCTGCCATACTCTGACCATTCCTCCAACCTTGCCAAGTCCCTTCTCATCCTTTTCACACCTCCTTGTGTATCAACCCTGTTGCAGATCTTTGTGTCATCTGCAAAGAGGCATACTTTTCCTTCCAGTCCCTCTGCAATGTCACTTATAAAGACATTTAAAAGGACTGGACCCAGTACTGAACTCTGCGGTATCCCACTAGTAACCCCTCTTTCTTCAGAGTGGACTCCATTTACAATTATCTTCTGTGTCCTGTTGTCCAGCCAATGTTTTACCCAGGCTACCACCCTGGGACCCACTCCCAGGCTGGTTAATTTGACTATTAATCTTTTGTGTGGGACTGTGTCAAATGCCTTGCTAAAGTCTAGGTAGGCCATGTCCGCAGACCCTCCCTGGTCTACTACTTTGGTCACCCAGTCAAAGAAATCAATTAGATTCATCTGACATGACCCTCCCGCTGTGAACCCATGCTGCCTTGGGTCCTGTGCCTCACTGGCCTCTAGGTACTCAAAAGTTCTTTCCTTTAGAAGTGATTCCATCACTTTCCCTACCACAGAGGTCAAACTGACAGGTCTGTAGTTTCCTGCCTCTGTCTTGGTTCCACTTTTGTGAAGGGGAATCACATCTGCCTTCCTCCAGTCCTCAGGTACCACACCATCCTCCCATGATTTGTTAAAAAGGGTAGTCAGTGGTGTCACTAGTTCTCTGCTTAATTCTTTTAGAATTCTGGGGTGAATTCCATCTGGCCCCATTGCTTTGTCCACCTTCAGTTTTAGGAGTTCTTTCAGAACACTTTCTTCTGTGAAAGGACTGGGATCGACTCCCCTATCCAGAGTGTTTCTGTTAATTGGATTAGGCACCTCCCCCTCCTCCTGTTTTGTGAATACTGAACAGAAGTATTCATTCAGTATCCCTGCTTTTTCACTGTCCCTCTCTGCCCACCCACCGTCCATTCTATTCAGCCTCACTATCCCTCTCTTTGTCTTTCTTCACTCCCTGATATACCTATAAAATATTTTATCCTCCCTTCTTAACCGAGTTGGCTATCTTTTCCTCAGTTTGGGACTTTGGTATTCTGACTACCCTCCCTGCTTCCTTCTGCCTTAACTGGTACAGTTCTCTGTCCTTCTCCATCTGTGTTTCCTTATACTTCCTAAATGCTATCGTTTTCTCCCTAACCTTCACCGCCACCTCTTTTGAGAACCATAGTGGCTTTTTCTTTCATTTTGATTTGTTTATTTGCTTCACACAAAGGTTTGTTACCTCTGTGATGGCAGTTTTGATATTTCCCCATTGTTGTTCCACCACTCCTTCTAGCCTGTTTGCTAGTGCTTTTCTAAGGCACTCTCCCATCTTGCCAAAGTCAGCCTTCCTGAAGTCCAGAACCCTCACTTTTGTATGGCTTGACTCTGTAGCTGAGTTTATCGTGAATCACACTGTTTGGTGGTCACTTGTTCCCAAATGGCTACCCACTTCTAGATTTGAGATCCTCTCACTGTCCCCATTTGAGAGTACGCGGTCTAAGATTGCTCCCTTACGAGTAGGTTCCAAAACTAGCTGCCTGAGGCATGCCACCTGAAGGGCATCGAGAATGGCCCTGCTTTTGGATGTGGCTGCAGCAAAGGTGCTTCAGTTAACATCTGGCATATTAAGGTCCCCCATCAACAGCATCTCCTCTTTCTCTGCCACCCTAAGTATGCCTTCTATCATATCCTTGTCCATTCCCTCCCCCTGACATGGGAGTCTGTATACAACCCCTGTGCAGATTGTGGTGCCATTTCCAGTCTCTAAGGTGACCCACAGTGCCTCCTCTCCTCCCTGTTTACTCTTTTGTTCAGTTGCTGTTATCCCTTCCCTTACATAGAGAGCTACTCCACCCCCTCTTCTCCCCTTCCTGTCTCTCCTGTAGGTTGTGTACCCTGGTATGTTAACATCCCAGTCATGATTCTCTGTGTACCATGTTTCTGTGACTGCTACGATATCCAGGCATCCCGCTTCCATCAAGGCCACCAGTTCAGGAAGCTTGTTGCCCAGAATACGGGCGCTGGTACTCATTACCCTCCATTTCTTGATGGCATTACCCCTTTTTGCCCCATCCCTGTCCTTATTGCCTTTGTCACTTTCTCCATTTGCCCCTGCACTTCTCCCTATCGACATCTCTATGTTGGTGTCTACCTCACTTAGTACCCTATTTTTTTTTGGGGGAAGGCTAGGATTTCCCTGCTCCTCTCCAGTGCCTTCCCCCTTGGCTAGTTTAAATGCTTGCCAATGAAGTATTTAAACCTATCACCTAGGATCCTGGTTCCCCTCCTGGACAGATGCAGACCACGGCAGGCACAGGGACAGCAGCGCTCCTGCTGAGGAGCAGAAAGGCGCCATTTGCAACACGCTACAGCCAAAGAGGTAAAGAGCACCTCTCTCACTCACCTGCTGGACTCCTGTTGTGGGGTGCTACCTGCATGGTAGCCTTAAAGACCTGTTTTTTGTCCCCATAGGAGTTCTGATTGTTTTTGACCGCCAGTTTATTACTGAACTTTGCCTAAGCTTGTGAAATAACTGTCTGGAACTTTAAGGACTGATGCTTTTAGCTTAGTACTATCGAGATGTCACTCGCTTAGTACGGATTACTTGTTTAGTCTTAGGTACAGCAACTGCCTGCCTCACTGTCTTTGTACTGCTTTTTTCTCAAGATATTCAGTTTTATTGTGATAGTACTGTTTGTATGGTGATAGTACCTACCTGGCTCACAGTGTCGCCATATTGGGAAAGCCGCGCATGCGCAGTAGGGGCCTGTATCGGGACAGAGCCCACGCATGCGCAGTTCAAGGTTTGTCTTTTCACTCTCTCCCTTTCCACTGCATAGTAATTCCATTCTTTGTTCTCTCCCTTCATAGGCTGAACCCCCACCCCCACACAAGCTCACTGCCGACCGCGGCAGGCCCAGGGACAGCAGCGCTCCTGCTGAGGAGCAGAAAGGCTCCGTTTGCAACACACTAGATCTGAAGAGGTAAAGAGCACCTCTCTCACTCACCTACTGGACTCCTGTTGTGGGGTGCTAGCCCGACAACGCTTCACGTCATCTGCCCCACCCACCCCAACCACCCACTCACCCAGGGGCAGCTTTCAATTTATAGACCCACCTCTATGACATCATTTCCTGCTGCCGAAATTCTATCTCCCCACTTTCCCATTTGCAGGTTATAACTGCCAGCCACTAGAGGGACTCAGTTCCCCCTCTGTATATTTCCTTGCCCAGATAGCACTTGTGCTCCCCCTCTAGCTGGTTCTCCTCACCTATTTGCAGCATCTCTCCTCACCTCCCCTTGACTTCAACTATCCTGCATTTCTCTGCCACTCTTCCAACCTGTTACTACCATCTACCTGGACCCCTACCCTCCCAGCTCGCAATTGCTGACCACTAGGAGTCGCTACCGAGCACCCAATTTTCAGGCCCAACCACTGCCTGCTCCGGCTCCCAGACCTTGAATTCCGACTCCTACCCAGCTCCATTCTCCTAATACCTTGGGTGAGTCTCGAACCTGGTACCCTGTACACCAGAGGTGGTGTCACTACCACTGAACCAAAGTGGCACTAATGGTTATAGGCAAGCCACTTTCCACTTCTTTCTTCTGTTACCTTCTTAGCTCTTTAGCATTATGCATGCCACTCGCCTATGGACATGCCTTGTTCTCATCCTCTGTCTGTTGCCACTATCTTACCCATCTATCTCAGTGTCATTGCAGATGTGCCAGTCTGTTGCCTCCCTTTGTGTTCTGGTACTACACCCCTCCTATGTATCTGAGCCGGCACTCGCACACCTTGCCCCCACTGGGCACTTCTGCCCACCCTGCCCACCCACCAACTTCCTCCACGCTCCCACCCCAACTCACATGGGAGGCTTATCACTCTTGCTTTCCCAGCCTGTACTACACTGCCTACCCCATGTATATTGAAACTCCCTCCCCCACTCGTGTCTGTCGTAAAAATACCTTTCACCGCCACCTGGCCAGAGTGGTAGTTATGCTACTCCTCCTGTCAGGCAACATACATCCCAACCCTGGCCCGGTTCACAACAGCTCAGCTACAGGCCCTCCTGGACTTTGCGTTGCCTCAATGAATATCTGTAGCCGCTTGAAAAAATTTGACTCACTCCAATGCTGGGTCACATCTCATAATCCAGATGTCATCACCTTGGTTGAGACCTGGCTGACTAAATCCACCCAAGACTCCTTTGTCTCCCTCCCTGGATACTCCCTCTACTGGAAAGACCGGGCTGGAAGATGGGGTGGTGGCTGTGCTATCTACACAAAAGACTCCCTCACTGGACTTGCCCTCCCAGCACCTGCTCTTGATTTTGGGGCACAGGTGCTAACCCTGAAACTGACTCCTGACCCTTTAAGGGGCCCACTCTATCTAACTCACAGCCTACTTACCCCTAAAATCAAACACTGGCTCTGGCCTCACTAATGGAATACCTTTCCTCGCTACCCCACTTCGGACCAAATACTAGTGGGCGATCTAAACATTAGTGTAACAGCCCTCTTCCTCCTCTACCCGTGACTCCTTTGCAGCAGTCGATATGACTCAACTTGATTACCCATCCCACTAAGTCCAACCCAAGAGAGGCACTAGTACTCTACTCGATGTGGTCCTCTCTAATCGCCCTAATCGGATCTTCGATATCCAAGTCCTTCCTGACTCACTTAGCGATCACTCCCCCATACTTTTTCGCTGGACTACCACAGTATCTAAACCCAAAGCACAGTCCACACTTCGACGGCACCTGAAACCAGGTGGTCTGAAGAACCTCAAGGAACTTCTGTCCCAAATTGATTGGTCTCCTATACAGTATGCCCCTGACATTGATACCGCACTAACCTTCTTTATCCAAACATTTAATAAAGCCTGCGACATCTTCGCTCCACTGACAGCCCTCCGTTCCAAAGTGCAAAATGCTCCCTGGGTGACCCCCTGCCCTGCTCCAACAACTTAAACACAGGGATAACCTATGGCACGGGCCGCAAACTGGCCGGCCCAGCGATAGGCAGGCGTATGCTGCTGCCAGAAACAAGTGCACCTGGGCCATCAGAAAGGCCAAGGCTGATCACTATCAGTCCTCACTCACCTCCTCCTGGGGGAATGCTAGAACCTTCTGGGACAATATCAAACAGTTAAATGGGAGCACACGCTCCCCCCTCCCTCCCAGATCAATATCAATGGCACTATCTCCACTGACCCAGCCCTTATAGCTAACTGCCTCAATACTTCCTTCACGGATCTTAGCCCTGTCCTCCCTAAAGATTTTTTTGACCCTCCCCCTCTCTGCCTGCCCCAGTCCTTGCATGCCCGTACTTTCACCTACGCCGAGTCTCTGCCCAAGAACTCAGACCTCACCTAATCAATGCCCTTAAGAGCAATAGTACTGTCAGTGACACCCTGGATCCCTGTATCCTTCGCCAGGTATTAGATCTGGTCCTCGCCCCAATCATCAGCCTCCTCAATAAATCCCTCTGCCTAGGGCAATTTCCATTGGCCTGGAAAATTGCCACAGTCACACCCATTCATAAAGGTGGAGACAGGTCCCTGGCCGGAAACTACCGGCATATCTCCATTCTCTCTCTGCTCTCCAAAGCTCTGGAAAAAGTGGTGGCCTCTCAAATCACAGACTACCTCACCAATTACAACATTCTCTGCCCTGAACAGCATGGTTTCCGTGCTGGCCATAGTACCAGTACTGCCCTTCTAGAGTTCTCAAATTTTCTCCACACCTCCCTAGACTCGGGCTCTCTGGCTGGCGCAGTGTTTGTAGACCTATCCAAAGCATTCGACACCATCTCCCATCCCCTTCTTCTGGATGCCCTTAGTCACTCTGGTTTTGCCACTGGGCCTGTCTCCTGGTGCGCCAGCTATCTTTCAGCCCGCTCACAACGTGTTAAAATTAGCGGGACTCACTCCAACATCTGTCCCATCCACTCTGGTGTTCCCCAAGGCTCCATTCTTGGACCCTTACTCTTCTCACTATACCTCAACACCCTACCAGGTTCCTGTACTGGAAATATCTTACTGTATGCAGATGATGCCGTCATCTTTGCTGCTGATCGTAACCCTATTGCCCTCCAGGACTCCTTGCAGAGATCATATAATGAAGCTGAGGGTTGGTTCAAGGAGCATAGACTGGTGATAAATCTCAAAAAAAACCAAAGCCATGCTCTTCGCCCACCCACAAAACAAGTCCAGCAACTTCATACTTCACATACTCCCTAGCACCAAGTTCCCACTCAAACAAGTCTACTCCTATAAGTACCTTGGGATCTATTTTGACCCCACTCTCTGCTTCCATGATCACATCTCAGCCCTTGCCTCAGCTGCAAATATTCAGCTAGGCATCTCATACCGGTATAAAAACTGTCTCTCCCCCCCCCAGAGGCCCTCCGACTTGCGGTCACATCATCCATACTGTCCCTTGTGGATTATGGGCTGCCAGTGTACGGTGCTGCAGATCAGCCCACATTCAACAAAATCTGCATTACACTAAACAAGGCCTGTAGGCTAATTTCAGGGGTCCCTAGGTTAATGCACACTTGCCAGCTATATGCAAAGGCCATGCTGCTTGACCTTGATGAACGCCTTAGATATCAGACCTGTATCATAACAAAAAAAAACTCTCGTTGGTTTATCCCCACCGGATCTGACAGCCTCCATCCACCATGCAAAATCCTAAGTACAAACTCGAACCTCTGTCAAAACCACCTTAGCTATTCCCAGGGCTAGGACCTCGCATGGTCAAAGGGCCTATTGCTACAGAGCCCCATCCTGGTTCAACACGCTACCCCCCTCTATCTCTGATGCTCCCTCGATATCCTGTTTCAAAGCCTCCCTCCGAAATCACCTACTTAATACTCGAAGCTGTAATTGTTACTAGCTTGATCTTGCTCAAACGCTATGACAAAGCCACCTGAAAGAAGATAGACTGTCTTTAACAATTTATTGTATGCCTCCTCCTGTTTGAACCAACTTGTTGTATATCTCATTGTTGTAACATACTTTTGTATTGTGTCTGTCTTTTTTGTGATGAGGTACCTTTGTAAATGAGCCTTTGGCTCAAAGGTTTTCAAACTGATATACAAATAAATAAATCATGCCAGTATAGGCCTGCATCCCTCCAGGTGGACCCCCAGTCCCCAATGAAGCCAAATCCTTGAGCTCTGCACCAGTTTTTCAACCACTGATTGAATCCCATGGTGTGGAGCACCCTAGCCTCACCCGTGCCATAGACAGGCAGCACCTCTGAGAAGGTTACCATGCGTGCTATTTGTCTAAGACCCCTCCCCATCTCCACAAAGACTTCTTGCACTGCTTTGATCCCTTTCTTAGCCAGGTCATTTGTCCCTAGGTGGACAATGACATTCAGCTCCCTCTCCTGTGCAGCTGCTCCTGCAATCCTGAAGATTCGCTCCCTGTCCCTCCAAGCCATGGCACCAGGCAGGCACCTTGCCTCCCTCTCCCCTTCTTCTCCCAGTTCTACCTTCCTAACAATGAATTCTCCCACCAGGAGTTGTTTTCTTCCCCTGTGGGGTCCCATGCCACCCTCCTGTGGGTCTCCTTTGTGGAGGTTCCCAGCTTCCTCCTTGGTCTCCACTGTGGGTGCTTCCACAGAGGAACCACACTTTTCCAGAATGGCATAGAAATTGTGGAGTGGTAAGACTGGAGGGATGCACCTCTGTTCCACCACCTTCACCCTCTCTGAGCCCACTGTGGTCCAACCGCACCTCTTTCTTGGCAACCTCTGAAGCAATGGCAGTGACCCTGGTGGTCCCTGGGTGGGAGAGGAGGTCCCACAAATCCTGGCCAACTCAGCCTGAAGATGAGCAACCTCCTCTCTCAACCCAGAGAGGTGTCTGCAGATTGGACAACACCGCATCCTCCAGAACGTCTCCCAGAAGACTGCTGGTCCACAGCCATTGCACTGCACCACTCCCACTCCCATCATGTCTTATTTCTGGCCCCCTAATTGTTATTTGGAATACTTAGTCTTTCCTCTGTTTGTTTATTTCTTTTTTTTTCTCTCCCTACTCACGTACTGCCTCTGTGCCCTTTTAGCTCCTGATCTTCCTGTTCTGAGACAAGAAGTCCCTATATTTCTCAGTAGTCTCCTTACTTGCTCAGAGTCAGACCTCCAGCAGCTGGGGGGACGGAGAGCTACTCTTGTCCTTTGGTGGCTCTGTGATCACTCACTTCCTGCTCTCAAACAGGAAGTTCCTGTTTTCAGTCAAATCCTGTGCCTATAAAATTAGAACTGCCTTTGGGGGGGGTGGTGGACAGGAGGGAAGGAGGGCAATATAGTCCCAGTAGATAAGTTTAGTTATACCAGCAGCTCCTTCCTCCTGGTGCTCTGCTTGTTCTCTGGCAGAAGTAGCAGTAGTACTATTACCAATGCTGCAAGAACTAAAAGGCTTGCTTAGGTAGAACAATATTTGAGCCCACCGAATAAAGAGAGACACCTGTATGTCATTGTCTATGTAGTCTATCTCACCACCTTCTCTGGAATTGTATTATTTATCAATAATATACAGTGGAGCAAGACAAGATGCAGTTGAGTACTTTGCAGTAAATGGCATGCCACAAAATATTGGATGACATGAGGGCTTAATTGCCATGAAATTACACTGCTCCTTGCAGCATATTGTAGCATTTTGCCGTAATTTTGCAACATACTGCATTGCATACTGTCTTGCACCATTGCATGAACTGTTTTATAATCTTTTTTTTTTTGCACTTTCTTTTTATCCCACCTTACTACCCATTCACCCCACTCCTTTAGACTTGATCACCCCCGGCGATTCTACCACAGAGTCTGCCCCTAGAGTGTCGGCCTTCCCCCTTACCTTCCTCCTTCTGAAGCGCCTGCACACATCTGGGTCTGCCCTTGGTAGTTGGTCTGGGATTAGGTTAGTCATCATCTTGGGGTAGAGTGGGTTTTTTTCCACATTTTTCTCCCTCTTAGGTCCCACTACCCCTGAGGACATTGGCACACAGGACTGATGTCCAGGCAGATGACATGCTGATACACATCATTGCCAACTGCCCACAACGTCCTCCCCTCCCTGGTTCTGAAGAACTGCCTGTGTCCCGATACCCTTGCTTCCACAGGCACCGGTGTGATGGATGCTCAAGGCACCCCAGGAACCCACTCCTGGAGGAGGAGAGCATCCATTGGGATGCTCGATCCTCCTCCGCCCCCCGATGGCCCGAGTCCGTTCCCGAACCCGGGTCGCCGGCGTGGTGTGAGGTGTGGCGCTCAGCACCTCAACCCTCAGCACCACCAGGCCGGGTACTGTTTTATAATCTTGATGCAGTGTTTCATCCTTGGGTATGTTAATTGTGGATTATTTTGTTACAAGGGCATCTCAGTAGCATTCATTTCAACTTCACTTATTTATGGTGTGTGTTTCTTTAAGGGTTGTATATTTATAGTGTGTTTGTACATTCCTGACATGCACCCTGACAAAGACCAGGTCTGGTCAAAGCACCAGGGCTCTATTGGCATCCTCCAGCCTTAGCACAGACAAATCTATTGGCAACTTTATGTTCCACTGCTCTTAACTGTATTTTGTTACTGCCCTGCCCACCCCCCACCGAGTGCTTCCTTTGTTCTACATAGATAGTTTGGGGGTTTGCAGCCCAGGGCACTAGCAGTAATTGCCTTGATGTGGTGTACGTTTGTGGCTCTAACATCCTGTCCCTCACCACATGGGGCCAGCGGTGCAGATGCTTTGCTGGGGCTGGACCAAGCAAGCATGTTTGCAAGATTGCTAAAGACATGATGGATCAGGTCACTACTGGTTACTGTGTAAAACACAAACTATTACTACTTAGTACCTGTGTGTGTGATGCTTTACCTAGTGCTTGTGGAACTACAGTAATCCACCAATCTTTCCAGTTATACTGCACCAAAAAAACTAATAGTAAAGAAAACCACTGCTACTAAGAAGGAAGAAAAAATGGACAACCTATTTAGTCAAACATGGAACCGAGCAAGGAACAGACAAATGCCATACAGTCAACTCAATGAGACAGGCCTGCCCCACTAAGTGCAATGGTTTAATTAACAAAACAACAACAAACAAACAAAAAAATGTATGTGCACAGCTGTGCACACACATTTCCCCGACTCGCTGGGGGGGGGGTATTTTTCACAAGCACAGGTTAATTGTGTGCAATGGGCTGTAGAAGTGTGTGGGGGGGGGGAGTTAGCCAACACACTCCTCATGTGTACATGGATCTATCCCCGGAACCAGAGGACTAACAATAATAATTCAGTGAGACAAGCCTGACTGGCTTAGAACTGAAGAAGTTTATTTCAAAATCTGTGTGCACACAGCTGTGCACACGTGTGGCCCCGCCTCATGAAAAAATATATTAAGCATGCACATGCAGGGTGAAGTCTCACAAAATCAAATATTATGCACATATACAGCAAATCATAAGCAGTGATCTGCAGGAAGGGGAGTTAGCAGACACCCTCATCAGTCATTCAGGGAACCAAGCCTGGAACCAGACAACGGCAAAATAACAAAACGACAAAAATAAAATGCGCTTCACCCAAAAAAATCACACTGGAGCTATGTCAAACAGCAGCAGAGAAGGGGTGTTAGCAGACAGCCCTCCTAGTCCCTGTAACTGAGTACAGCAATAAGGACAAAGTACCTGGCAGAAAACCGAACAAAGCTTTTCTAACACTGATCAAAAAAATTATACTGACCCAAAAATGCCTGTGAAGCAAAAATCAATTTCTTTTTTAGCAAGTTTAAGGTCTCAAAACTACTGCACAGCAGCTCTCAAAACCACTGTCTCCTGTCTTCTACCAGCTCAGAGTGAGGAAGTCACATGGTGTGCTTGCCTTTGAGCTCAAGAAACAGTTTTTGATTGGCCCACAAAGCTCTGCGAGACTTGGAAATCTCACCGAATAGTAGTTCCCGAATAGTGGCCGAAAAGTGAACTATTTTGAAAATGCATCCGAATATTCGGGAAGCCTACTATTCGTGGTATTTGGAAAATACTATTTGGCCCACTCGCAGCCCTATCGTTTACTATTACCCTCTACGTCCTGTTGTCCAGCCAATTTGTTAGCCAGGCTACTACCCTGGGACCTACTCCCAGGCTGACTAACTCGTTTATTAATCTTTTGTGTGGGACTGTGTCAAATGCCTCGATAAAGCCTAGGTAGTCCATATCCACAGCCCCTCCCTGGTCTACTACTTTGGTCATCCAGTTAAAGAAATCTATTAGATTTGTCTGACATGACCTTCCCACTGTGAATCCACACTGCCTTAGGTCCTGTGCCCTGCTGACCTCTAGGTATGCAACAGTTTTTTCTTTCAGAAGGGATTCCATCATTTTCTCTACCACTCAGGTCAAACTAATAGGTCTATAGTTTCCTGCCTCTGCCTTGCTCCCACTTGAAGGGGAATCACATCAGCCTTCCTCCAGTCCTCAGTTACCACACTATCCTCCCATGATTTGTTAAAAAGAACAGTCAGTAGTGTAACTAGGTCTCCCCTTAGTTCTTTCAGAATTCTGGGGTGACTCCCATCAGGCCCCATTGATAATATCCACCTTGAGTTTTGGAGTTCTTTCAGGACTCTTTCTTCTGTGAATGGACTGGCATCTACCCCCCGTCCAGGTGCTTCTATTGTTTGGTTTAGGTCGCCCCCTCTTCTTATTTTGTGAATACTGAGCAAAAGTATTCATTCAGCATCTCTGCCTTTTCACTGTCACCCTCTGCCCACCTCCACTCCCCTTCATTAAGCCTCACTATCCCCTTCCTTGGTCTTTCTTCGCTCCCTGATGTACCTATAAAAGGTTTTATCCCCCTTCTTAACTGAGTTGGCTATCTTTTCCTCAGTTTGGGCCCTCGTTATTTTGACTACCTTCCCTGCTTCCTTCTGCTTTAACTGATACAGTTCTCTGTCCTGCTCCTTCTGTGATTCCTTATACTTCCTGAATGCAGTCTTTTTCTTCCTAACCTTCCCTGCCACCTCTTTTGAGAGCCATGGTGTTTTTTTACTTTATTTTGTTTTGTTTATTTGCTTCACACAAAGGCTTGTTGCTTCTGTGATGGCAGTTTTGATTTTTCTCCATTGTTCTTCCACCCCTCCTTCCTGGCCATTTGCTAGTGCATTCCTTAAGCACTCACCCATTTTTTCAAAGACAGCACTCCTAAAGTCCAGTTCAGTACCTTCACTTTTTTTTTTTTTTTTACCAGGAGAGACACACTAAGCTGAAAGCTTGTTTACAGGTGCGACCTGGGAGTACAAGGAAGTTAAGTGACTTGCTCAGGGTCACACAGTATGCAAGTGGGGGCTGTGGGATTCAAACCCAGGTCTTCAGGTTTGCAGCTCACAGCCTTAAACCACTGCACTATAGAGCCTCACTTTTGTATGGCTTGACTCTATGGCTGTGGTTATCATGAACCACACTGATTGGGGACCTACTAAACTCCTTCCAGATATTAGCCAGGCTCTAGATTTCTTTGTTTGAACCCTTTCTGCCATACATAATCATTATGCCCCGCTGATGAAACAGAGAATCAAGGGACTTAAGGCTCTGTGGTTATCCCCAGAACTAAGGAAACTTATGGCCTCCCTTGACAAGGTCAGGCATGTTTTCAAAGGAAGTGATCTCTGCAAGGATTGGATTACTTACAGACTGCTCAAGAATGCCTGCAAAAACTCCCTCTGCAAGGCTAAGCGGAACTACTTCAGATCGTTACAGACTGAACACCTCATTAAACCTAATGACTTTTGGAAGCAAATTAATTCAATTATGAAGGATAAAATCATGCTAATTCCTAGCTACCTCAAAGCCCAAGGTTCTATCCTTTTGGATCCCCCATCAATTGCTGGTGGTCTCAATGAATTCTTCACTGACCTTGATAAATACACCTTCCACTTTGTCTGCACCACTGAACCTCTCTCATCCCCCCCCCCCCACACCAAAGGACCTGGGACAAAGGCCTGCCTTCCATCTAAAACTATCTACCAGAAAGGAGGTACAGGGGTTGCTGTCCAATTTAAATCCCGAAAGTTCAACCGGTCATGGTAGTCTTGAACCTAAGTTCTTAAAATTTGATGCTGAGGACATTGTTATACCAGTGAGGAACTTAATAAACAGATCCTTCCTCTCAGGCATGGTACCTGACAAATGGAAGGTAGCAGTTGTCATCCCAGTCCACAAAGGTGGTCCAACTGCGTTAATAGAAAACTATAGCCCTATCGCCATTCTCTGCCCTCTGGCAAAAATACAAGAGTGCATCCTCTATAATCAACTTCAGGACTACCTTAACTCATACCACTTTCTCTCCATGTACCAGCACAGGTTCAGAAAGAATCACAACACCCTGACTGCACTGATAAAAGTTACAGCAGACATATTCACCGCTGTAGATCAAGGTCAAGCTACAGGCGTGGTCTTCGTTGACTTAACGAAGGCCTTTGACCTTGCTGATCATAATCTTTTACTATGCAAACTCCACTCCCTGGGCCTTGATCATAGTGCCCTGGCATGGCTCCGTCACTACCTCTCAAATCACTTTCAAAGGGTCAAGTGGTCAGGGTCCCTCTCAGATCTCAGACCGATCCAGAATCGTGTGGCTCAGAGCTCCATCTTGGGGTTGCTATTATTCTCGCGCTTTATAAATAACCTGCCACTTAACTGTGGAGGTGCCACAGTTCATCTCTGTGCTGATGATGCCATTGTCTACCACTCAGCCTCTGATTTAGGCTGGATAAACTGGAATCTGGAAACTGATTTCCATGCCCTAGAGGAGTGGTTCCTTGAAAACCGTCTGGCCCTCAACACAAAGAAGACCAAGATCATGCTGTTCCATAATTCTGGGGTGGTGTCCTCATCTCAGCACCCCTAATGGTCCAGTCACAGGATGGCATCACCCTAGAACATATAACCTTATTTAAATACCTGGGGGTCACCTTGGACCCCTCACTCACGTTCGAGAATCATGTCAATGTTTTAAAGAAAACACTCAACCAACAGCTTGGTTTGCTATACTGCATTCATCCCCTTCTGACTAAGGCCTCATGTCTAAATATTGCGATGTTCACTCTTCTCCCCCTTCTTGCATATTGTGCCCTGCTGCTCCTCCATGCATGGGCCTCCATTTTCTCATGCAGTAATCAATTTTACCTGAGGATTGGGTGCTTTGCACTCGGTTCTGACCCCTTCTTCATCACTGCAAAATTCTCATATCTTTGGGTTGGGCACCCCTAGAGAAAAAATTCATGTACACCACCATGTGCCTCATGTTTAAGTTGGTGCATCACTATACCCCACCCTGCCTGGGTGATCTCATCAACCGTAAGTAGTCCAAGACATCTTATGCTCTGTGGACTTTCCCCTGCTAGTTATACCCAACCCCCGGTTGGCTGTCAGCAGGTGGTCTTTTGCTTTTACAGCAACATCTGCCTGGAATTCTCTCCCACAAGAGATATCTTCCTCCATCTCCCTCACTCAATTCAAGCTCAATTTATCCCGACACCTTCTCATACCCCCACCTGTACCTGTTTTCGTTTACTTCTTGCCTCAGTATAGACTTGCCCATCCTGTGTATTTCTCATCATCCACTTGAATCTCTCCTGAAAATGTTATCAACTTAGAATTTGTTGTAATGCACTTATCC
The DNA here is from genome assembly GCA_016271365.2 of Neoceratodus forsteri. NCBI lineage: Eukaryota > Metazoa > Chordata > Ceratodontiformes > Ceratodontidae > Neoceratodus > Neoceratodus forsteri. The sequence goes on along the minus strand of CM028130.1, from coordinate 927,865,797 downwards.
AAATTTTTTTTGTTATGCCATATCAATGTTTTAAAATGAATGTCTCCCTGCATTTTACATGTATTTTTGAACTACAGTATTAAGTTGTTGTTATCCTGCTCACCTGTATAATGTACTTATATGTTATCTTGTTTACTACAGGTCGCCCCTGAAAAAGAGACTGTATTGTCTCAGTGGGCTTACCCGGTTACCAAAATTCCATAAATAAATAAATGAAACTTATCCACACAAAAGCACTAGCACAACTAATGATCATGAGTGGAAGATGTCATCGGATGGTAACTCTGATTCTGAGGCAGAAGGCAATAGTTTTGAATAGCCTGCAAGTGTTGAACATCCGTGAGTACAACAATACTCCTATTAATTTTGAGCAGTTTTGATGGCATAATGAGACTGACTAGAATACCGAAAGCCAATTAATCACTAAGTCATGACCATGTGTTACATTAATGGTCTGTAGGTCACCGACTAGGGGCCAGATTCTAGAAAGAGTATGCCACAGTGTAATGCATTTGCACCAATAGAAATGTTGTATATCACAAATACAACAAGCAGTTGTGACATGCGGGATACTAGAAAGCGACATGCGCCAAAATGCAAGTAAATACGTCAAAGGCGACTTACACCGCAGTTGTGACAAACCCGCAGGTATGCCAATGCGGAAATGAACATACACCAAGAAAATACAAGAGAAATGCCAAATGCGGGATTCTAGAAGCTGCTGTGCGACAGGTTACGCCAAGTTCTGATGGCGTAACATACACCAGGTGGGGGAAGGTGTAAGTTACACAGTATATAAAGGAGCACTGCCAGGCAGGCTGGAGAGACAGTTGCACAGCACTGTGAGAGAGAGGAGAGAGACAATGGAAGGACCAGCAGCAATGCTAGGACTGCTACTACTGGACTAGTGGGACAGGCACAGGAGGTGACAGAATGCCCAGAACCAGTGGAACAGGCAGCATCCAGGATGGCACAGACCTGACAAGACGCCATACACCACGTGTGTACAGGCCAAGGAAGATATACCAGGACCTGATGGAGGAACAGTGCATTGCACGTTATCAACTGCCCCAGGCCATCATCGAGGGGATATGCGATGATCTCCATGCAGACCTGCGGAGTGCCACCCACAGGGGGCGGCCGGTTCCTGTGGAGGTGAAGGTAACAGCAGCACTATGCTTCCTGGCAACAGGAACATTCCAGACCCCAACAGGTAACACTGTAGGAATATCACAGCCGGCCATGCCCAGGTGCCTACACCAGGTCCTGAATGCTATGGTGGCCTGCATGGAGCAGTACATCACCTTCCCCTGTGAAGCACAACAGCAGCAGGCAGTGATGCAGGGCTTCTACACCATTGCCCAGTTCCCACATGTAATGGGTGCAATAGACTGCATCCATGTCACCATATGAGCACCATCAGGCAATGGGGACATGTATGTCAACTGAAAGGGGCATCACTCCATGAATATGCAGGTAGTGTGTGACAGTCAGCGCCACATACTGGATGTGGTTGCCCAGTACTCTAGTTCCACGCATGATGCCTACATCCTGCGCAACAGTGGTCTACATGAGGCCTACCAGAGGGGCCAGCTCACGGGAGGATGGCTACTAGGTAATGTAACAGCACACAGCACCGCAGACCTGAACATTTGCACTATGCACACACAGGTAACACAGACCATACAGATTGATGCTGTTCCATTCATCCAACAGGAGACAGTGGGTATCCACAGCTGCCATGGGTGATGACACCACTGTACCACATGCGCGCAGCAGCACAGACAAGATACAATGATGTGCACAGCCATACCAGGTGCATCATCGAGGACAACTTTGGTGTCCTGAAGGACGCTTTTCAGGTGCATCGATAGATCACCAGGGGCTCATGGTACAGTCCAGAGACAACCTGCAAGATCTTCCTTGTCTGCTGTATACTGCACAACATTGCAGTGCAAAACCATGTACCACCACCAGACCAGCTGGAGGAGGAGGAAGAGGATGAGGATGAACAGGATGGGATTGACATGGCAGCCAGACATGACAGACATCACCATACAGATGCAGCACTGGCATAGGCAGGTTAACGTTCATGACGTGACCTGATAGAGAGGCACTACACCTGATGAGTGCCACGAGACCACCGTGACATCCACAATAAGCCAAGCAGACATGTCCAGCATAACATTACATGGGCATGCTGCTTGGTGCAGCGACAGGACATGGTGACACTGGATGATGGCAACAGTGCCCATGCAAAGTGACCACACTGAGTGGCACACACATAGCCATGGACATGGTACAGTGCGATGCACTGAGATACAGTATGGAGCCTCGGTACCAGACCACCACAACAGGTAAGAGGTGACAGGTACAGCACAGTCTGCTGGTGTGGGGGGGGGAATGGCCATGCAATATGCATTACAGAACCTGGCCTGGTGCCACACGACCTGGCACACAGTAGTGTAGGGTAATGCTTAGAGGTAGGCTGCACACTGTGTGGCCCACACACCTGTGACGCCTACACACATACATCACATCCAGTATACACTGACACACACTAACAGGGCAGAAACAGTGCCATGCAGTGGGCCATGCATGCAGCGAACCACAACACACCCTGTGAGAAAGGACAGATTGAAAGGGCAGCAATGCAGGTGCCAATGGCATGTGTGGTACAGGAGGCAAAGGGCACACAGAGGCCATGGACACAGTGCTGGGATGATGGCACCACCAGGCACAATGCACCTGCCATGGCCACTGATTCATGTAAACAGTGCAGCCAAAACAGGGACACAGCACCGGGTGACACAGACCTGTAGACATATGGCGGTGAGACACACCAATGCCTGTGCCAGAGGTGCCACCCACAGAGAACACTGGATCCCCTGGGTGGAAGGGTGCCGTACAGCTACAGGGCCACCACACAGCCGGGACATACAATGTGTGGTGGCATGGATGCCAGACCATGCATGGTGAGCTGCAGCACACAGGACACCAGGCAGACGTGGCCACTGGAGTGTGCCATGGGCCGTGAGTTGTACAGCCAGCACACAGATGAGATGCACAGTGAGGAAACACTGGGGACAGCAGGCACTGCCACAGGTGAGCCTCCATGTGCACAGTGGGACACACACGCACACGACCATGCACACTTGAGACAGACACGCAGACCCAGTGATGTAGTAAAACAGTTTAATGTAAAGAATGGAAGAACTTGGGACACATGGAAACAGGAAATGGGGAAAGGGTGTGAACAACAGGAAATGGGACAACAACAAAACACAACAGTGTGACATAACACCCCAAGCAGACACCTACAATAGTCCCAAATGCCCACCCACACTCACAAACAACCAAACACAAGTCCCCACAACAACTAAACAATCCCACCCATACAGACAATCACAAACATATATACAATCCCACCCATATATAAATTCCACCAATATATACAATCCCACCCAGAAATCAGACCCACCCATATGTACAATACCACCCATATAGACAATCACAAACATATATACAATCCCACCCATATACAATTCCACCCATAAATCAAACCCACCCATATGTACAATCACCATCCATATATGCAATCCCACCCACATATACATTCACATGAAAACACAGTGCGTCAGCACAGCGGCTATGTCCTGCGTAACTCTGCCAGCAGTGCACCCACAGAGCCATGCAGGCGCCTAATATCATCCAGAATAGCCAACACCAGGGTCACCAGGTGCTGTTGATTTGGAGCGCCCCCTGCATGGGAACATCCTCAGGCCCCCCAGCAATGACGTCCACATCTTCCCCCTGCTGCTGCTCCTGGATGATGTCCATTGGCTGCAGCCCAGGGTCCCCTGACACCAGTGCATCCACACACTGCACGGTGCCCATAGCCAGTGCATCCTCTGCCTGCCATACTGCTGCATCCACCACCATGGGCCCAGTAGGTGGTGTGGCCATGGCCAGGTCCACCTCCCCTGCAACCTCTTCCACCACGTCCGGCTCAGCATCTGTCTGTGGAACAGGCTCTGGCTGCCCACCATCTGTGGGGTCCTGCACATCCACCTCCTGTGCATCATCTTCCAATGCCTCCACAGGCTCCCCCTCCTCTGAGGAGGATGAGGTGGGTGAAAGAACCCGTACCCCGCACTGCGTGCGCCGGTGGTACTCCTCTGCATCTGATGTCATCAGCTCTGCCATGGCCCTCAGCAGTGCCCTCTGCCACTGTGACAATCAGCTACAACCACCTGTTGGTTTGCAAAGGATGCAGTCAGTGCAGGGTCTGTCCATGTGGCACACACACAGGACACATATGGTCACAGCGTGTGCCACCATGTGGCTGACCACCATGGCCAACCCCCTGGTCCCTGATATGGTTGCTGGGGGTATCCCCAGCAGGAAATTCACCCAAGACCTGGAGGTTTCAGTGGGAAGTGTGGTGCAGTGGGGGCCCCCTAGAAGTAATAAGCCTGACATATAATAATGCATGCATTTTATTTATTTATTTATTTATTTATTTTTTATTTTTTTAAGTGCAATACAGCTTAAATCATTGGCTGGATTTCATTCTGGCACGACTACTGAATCAAAGTCCATACTCTTTGCATCACATTCCTTGGCAAGTCTTTGGTTTGACGGACAGGGGAAGGCACCAGGAGGGAGGTGTCAGTCTGCAGCATCGCCTAACATCATCTGTCTTGATCTGGCCTTTGTAAGGTGTGCTTATGAATGCAGATTTGATTGCCAGTTGCTGTTGTTCAGTAAAGGATTGCTGGCAATGTGGGGACCGTATAGGTTGAGTGTGTGCCCCAGTCATCTCTTGGCTTCTGTGGATGTCCTGTGAGCCAAGTCCCCTTCTTGTTCTTGTTGCAATACAGGTACCTGATGAAAGAGAGGGCCCTTTTCCTGGTTCACCCATGGTAATTGAACTGCTCTCCAGAGTCTGTGATGGAGCACCTGCATGTGGGCTGATGGTGGTGGTGCATGGGGCCTTTGTGGTTAACTGGCATATTTGTCGGCTCACTCTGATGCTCTCCTCTTTGCTGCCCATCAGGCGATAGTATGCATCTGCTGTTGTGGCTCGGTGGCTCATGTGTGATGCAAGCTCATGTCTACCCTCAGGATGAATGCTGTGAAACTGTGGAAAGAAAGAAAGAAAGTAAGATACATGCTTTGGGGCCCCGCTTAACAACTAAGCAATGGAAATCTCCAACTTGGGGGCATCATGGAGCTCTGTGTCATCACCCTGTGAGTTTGGGACTGCTAGACCATAGAAAAATGGTCAAAGTAGGCCTGGAAGGTTTAGGAGGAGATGCCTGCTGGTGTCCCCAGGCTTGAAGCACATTCCCTGGGAAGGCATATGTTTTGGGACCCTGGTAACAACTAATCCTGTGGAAGTCCCTGTCCTGGCAGGGCATCAGGGAGGGAGGCCATTCCCTGGGAGTCTGGGGAGTAGTAGGCCCAAGGAAGTATTAACAGCTGGCCCTGGAAGTTTTAGGGGTTGGGGTACCCAGGCCACCCCAGCCAGATAGCACCTTCCTGGTAAGACATAAGCTTTGGGACCCTGGGAAAAAGTAAGCCTGTGGAAGTCCCTACCTGGCAGGGCATCAGGAGGTGAGGGCCATTACCCTGGGAGTCTGGGAGTACTAGGCCCAAGGGAAGTGTTAACAGCTGGCCCTGGAAGTTTTAGGGGGCATGCTCTGATGTGTCCCCAGGCTTGGAAGCACATTCCCTTGGGAAGGCATATGCTTTGGGACCCTGGGTCAAAAGTAAGCCTGTGGAAGTCTCCACCCTGGCAGGGCATCAGGGAGGTGAGGGCCATTACCCCTGGGAGTCTGGGAGTACTAGGCCCAAGGGAAGTGTTAACAGCTGGCCCTGGAAGTTTAAGGGAGGCATGCCTGCATGTGTCCCCAGGCTTGGAAGCACATTCCTGGGAAGGCATATGCTTTGGGACCCTGGGTAAAAAGTAAGCCTGTGGAAGTCCCTACCCTGGCAGGGCATCAGGGAGGTGTGGGCCATTACCCCTGGGAGTCTGGGAGTACTAGGCCCAAGGGAAGTGTTAACAGCTGGCCCTGGAAGTTTTAGGGGGGCATGCCAGCATGTGTCCCCAGGCTTGGAAGCACATTCCCTTGGGAAGGCATATGCTTTGTGACCCTTGGAAAAACCTAATATTTTTGAAGTCCCTATCTTGGGAGGGCATCATGGAGGTCACGCCCTTAGCCTTGTGAGTATTGGACTCCTAGCCCTTAGGAAAGTGGCTGAAGCAGGCCCCTAAAGATTGAGGGGTGAGGCACCACTAGGTCTCCCAGACTGAGTGCACTTTCTCTGGGTAAGGTATATGCTGTGGGACCCAGGGGAATAACCAAGCCTGTGGAGGTATGTACCCTGGGAGAACATCAGGGAAGTCAGGGCCATCACTTCTGTGAGTTTGGGACTTCTAAGCCTGAGGGAAGTGGTTGAATCTGGGCCTGGAAGCTTTATGGGGACAGCCTATCAATTCTACCCAGACTGATTGTGGAGTTTGGAGGCATACTTACATTTGTTACGGTACTCTTCCGCCACAGAGTCATGGAGAAGTGTTTGATTCCGAGTATGGCTGCCTGCTTCTTCACTGCTTTTGCAATGGCAGAACATGTCAGGTTTGATCCGTCTGTCTCGATGAGCACAGGGGCATTAAGTCCAGTAGCTGATGGTCTCAGTTTGGGGAGCAGCCGCCTTGTGTGGTGTGCATAGAGCTGGAGTAACTTGAATAGCTCTCCTTCTAACACCAGTCTAGCTGGTCCATGTGTTGCAATGGTTTTGTGAAGAAAAATGGTTAAGACATAGCTGTCTTCACTATCAACGACCAGTCTCTCTGCATTCTTCAAGTCGCCAGAGACATATTTCGGATAGCAGCAGACCGCTGGGCATTGTGGAGGGCCAAGCTGAAGATGAGGTGATTTCTAGCAGGCAGTGATCTTGGTTTCTAAGTGTCTTGGCTCTGGGTAAACTGTTAATTATCCTGACTGCCTCCTTCAGGCACAGGTGTCCTTATACAGGGATGCTGTCTCCTGGTGGTATCCGTGATTTGTGAGTCCCTTAGCCGGATCTCATGGCGCCTCTTCATGGCAGAGGTACTGAGACCAGCTCTCCAGAAAGGAATTACCTTGATGAGCATGTCAAGTTTAGCCTGATAGGTCCTGGCAAACCCATTCAAATCTAAGAATTTCAGGAAGTGAAGAAGGCTGTTTATATAACACTTGATGGTGCCTGGCTTAAACCCTGAGGCTTCAGCCTCTGGAATCCAAGTATCTCTTATGAATGCCCTGGAACCCAGCAGGGATGAGAGTGAAAGGGCCGGGTCAATGGAGTTCCACAAGCGAGACAGCATCTTCTGGTGAGCGGTTGCTGTTTCTTGATCTTTCTTTCCTCCCTCCAAGGTCTGGAGCCAAGCTCTATAGAGACTCAGTAGTTGAGGACTCTGTATCTCTGACTCTATAGACTGGCTAGGCAGCTGAGTATGTGGCAAATCCAGAGATGGAGAATATTGAGTCTGGGTGTCTCTGATACTTGGTCGGGCTTTAAAGCTGGTCAGAGTGCATTTGTGTACCTTCCGAAAGTGCTGACTTATCTCTAACAATGGCAAACAGTCTGGCTGTTGGCATTTGTAAAAGCATTTTCCTGCAGGAGGATGGGACAGGAGGACTGCCTACCAAAGTATCGCGCCTTTCCGGTGTCATGCAGTGTACTTCCGGAGGTGCCTTGGCAGATGCTTAATTTTCTACCACACATTGTGCAGGTACAAAAGGGTCTCACTGTCTTGCTTGGTATCCCCAGAGAAGCATCTGTAAAGAGGAACACAATTTTAGTAGTGCTGAACATTAACCCTGGGAGTGTGGGACTGTAAGACCCAATGGAATATTAACAGCAGGCCCTGAAACCTTCAGGGAGCATGCCAGCAGTTCTCCCCAGGCAGAGAGCACTTTCCCTTGGGGAGAGATATGCATTGGGGCCCTGGGTAACAACCAAGCCTGTGGAAGCCCCAACACTGGCAGGCCATCAGGGAGGTTAGAGGCATGAACCCCTGCTGTCTGGGAGTGCTAGGCCCAAGGGAAGTGTAGTTAGCAGGACCTGGAAGTTTTAGGGGGTGAGGTTACCATGCCTGCCCAGCCAGAGAGCCCCTTCCCTGGGTAAGAGATATACATTGGGACCCTGGGTAACAACCAAGCCTGTGAAGCCCCAACACTGGCAGGCCATCAGGGAGGTGAGGGCCATTAGCCCTGGGTGTCTGGGAGTGCTAGGCCCAAGGGAAGTGTAAATAGCAGGACCTGGAAGTTTTAGGGGGTGAGGTTACCATGCCTGCCCAGCCAGAGAGCCCCTTCCCTGGGTAAGAGATATACATGGGACCCTGGGTAACAACCAAGCCTGTGGAAGCCCCAACACTGGCAGGCCATCAGGGAGGTTAGAGGCATGAACCCCTGCTGTCTGGGAGTGCAGACCCAAGGGAAGTGAAGAGCAGGACCTGGAAGTTTTAGGGGGTGGGGGTACAATGCCTGCCCAGCCAGAGAGCCCTTTCCCTGTGTAAGAGATGTGCATTGGGACCCTGGTTGACAAGGAAGCCTGTGCAGGTCTCTGCCCTGGCAGGCCATCAGGGAGGTGAGGGCCATTAGCCCTGTGTGTCTGGGAGTGCTAGGCCCAAGGGAGGTTTTAACAGCAGGCCCTGGTAGTCTTAGGGCAATGCCAGCAGCTGTTTCCAGGCTAAGGGCATCGAGTCCTGGTGAAATCCTAGCAGTAGCTGAAGTCCCTGGGAGAAAGTGTGACCAGATGTCCCTTGGTCCTGGTGGGACCAGATGTCCCTGAGAGATGTTAGGACCAGATGGCGGATCGGGCTTTCCAGACCAGATGGCCCTACTGGCTGTTGGCTGGGATATCTTTAAATAGTGTTGGTTGGGCTTAATAGTCACTCAAGGGAGTTTGTTGAAGCCACCCAGGCTGTGATAGCACTTGCTGGGCATGGTTTGATGCTGAGGCTGGCAGGCTGATTCCGGAAGTCTCCAGGGAACATGCCAGCAGTTCTCCCCAGGCAGAGAGCACTTTCCCTGGGGGAGAGATATGCATTGGGGCCCTGGGTGACAAGGAAGCCTGTTCAGGTCTCTGCCCTGGCAGGCCATCAGGGAGGTGAGGGCCATTAGCCCTGGGTGTCTGGGAGTGCTAGGCCCAAGGGAAGTGTAATTAGCAGGACCTGGAAGTTTTAGGGGGTGAGGTTACCATGCCTGCCCAGCCGAGAGCCCTTCCTGGTCAGAGATATGCATTGGGACCCTGGGTAACAACCAAGCCTGTGGAAGCCCCAACACTGGCAGGCCATCAAGGAGGTGAGGGCCATTAGCCCTGGGTGTCTGGGAGTGCTAGGCCCAAGGGAAGTGTAATTAGCAGGACCTGGAAGTTTTAGAGGGTGAGGTTACCATGCCTGCCCAGCCAGAGAGCCCCTTCCCTGGGTAAGAGATATGCATTGGGACCCTGGGTAACAACCAAGCCTGTGGAAGCCCCAACACTGGCAGGCCATCAGGGAGGTGAGGGCCATTAGCCCTGGGTGTCTGAGAGTGCTAGACCCAAGGGAAGTGTAAATAGCAGGACCTGGAAGTTTTAGAGGGTGAGGTTACCATGTCTGCCCAGCCAGAGAGCCCCTTCCCTGGGTAAGAGATATGCATTGGGACCCTGGGTAACAACCAAGCCTGTGGAAGCCCCAACACTGGCAGGCCATCAGGGAGGTTAGAGGCATGAACCCCTGCTGTCTGGGAGTGCTAGGCCCAAGGGAAGTGTAGTTAGCAGGACCTGGAAGTTTTAGGGGGTGGGGGTACAATGCCTGCCCAGCCAGAGAGCCCTTTCCCTGGGTAAGAGATGTGCATTGGGACCCTGGGTGACAAGGAAGCCTGTTCAGGTCTCTGCCCTGGCAGGCCATCAGGGAGGTGAGGGCCATTAGCCCTGGGTGTCTGGGAGTGCTAGGCCCAAGGGAAGTGTAGTTAGCAGGACCTGGAAGATTTAGGGGGTGAGGTTACCATGCCTGCCCAGCCAGAGAGCCCTTCCCTTGGTAAGAGATATGCATTGGGACCCTGGGTGACAAGGAAGCCTGTTCAGGTCTCTGCCCTGGCAGGCCATCAGGGAGGTGAGGGCCATTAGCCCTGGGTGTCTGGGAGTGCTAGGCCCAAGGGAATTGTAATTAGCAGGACCTGGAAGTTTTAGGGGGTGAGGTTACCATGCCTGCCCAGCCAGAGAGCCCCTTTCCTGGGTAAGAGATATACACTGGGACCCTGGGTAACAACCAAGCCTGTGGAAGCCCCAACACTGGCAGGCCATCAGGGAGGTGAGGGCCATTAGCCCTGGGTGTCTGGGAGTGCTAGGCCCAAGGGATTGTAATTAGCAGGACCTGGAAGTTTTAGGGGGTGAGGTTACCATGCCTGCCCAGCCAGAGAGCCCCTTCCCTGGGTAAGAGATCTACACTGGGACCCTGGGTAACAACCAAGCCTGTGGAAGGCCCAACACTGGCAGGCCATCAGGGAGGTGAGGGCCATTAGCCCTGGGTGTCTGGGAGTGCTAGGCCCAAGGGAAGTGTAAATAGCAGGACCTGGAAGTTTTAGGGGGTGAGGTTACCATGCCTGCCCAGCCAGAGAGCCCCTTCCCTGGGTAAGAGACATGCATTTGGACCCTGGGTAACGACCAAGCCTGTGGAAGCCCCAACACTGGCAGGCCATCAGGGAGGTGAGGGCCATTAGCCCTGGGTGTCTGGGAGTGCTAGGCCCAAGGGAAGTGTAAATAGCAGGACCTGGAAGTTTTAGGGGGTGAGGTTACCATGCCTGCCCAGCCAGAGAGCCCCTTCCCTGGGTAAGAGACATGCATTTGGACCCTGGGTAACGACCAAGCCTGTGGAAGCCCCAACACTGGCAGGCCATCAGGGAGGTTAGAGGCATGAACCCCTGCTGTCTGGGAGTGCTAGGCCCAAGGGAAGTGTAGTTAGCAGGACCTGGAAGTTTTAGGGGTGGGGGTACAATGCCTGCCCAGCCAGAGAGCCCTTTCCCTGTGTAAGAGATGCATTGGGACCCTGGGTGACAAGGAAGCCTGTGCAGGTCTCTGCCCTGGCAGGCCATCAGGGAGGTGAGGGCCATTAGCCCTGTGTGTCTGGGGGAGTGCTAGGCCCAAGGGAGGTTTTAACAGCAGGCCCTGGTAGTCTTAGGGCAATGCCAGCAGCTGTTTCCAGGCTAAGGGCATCGAGTCCCGGTGGAATCCTAGCAGTAGCTGAAGTCCCTGGGAGAAAGTGTGACCAGATGTCCCTTGGTCCTGGTGGGACCAGATGTCCCTGAGAGATGTTAGGACCAGATGGCCGGACGGGCTTTCCAGATCAGATGGCCCTACTGGCTGTTGGCTGGGATATCTTTAAATAGTGTTGGTCGGGCTTAATAGTCGCTCAAGGGGAGTTTGTTGAAGCCTACCCAGGCTGTGATAGCACTTGCTGGGCATGGTTTGATGCTGAGGCTGGCAGGCTGATTCCGGAAGTCTCCAGGGAACATGCCAGCAGTTCTCCCCAGGCAGAGAGCACTTTCCCTGGGGGAGAGATATGCATTGGGGCCCTGGGTGACAAGGAAGCCTGTTCAGGTCTCTGCCCTGGCAGGCCATCAGGGAGGTGAGGGCCATTAGCCCTGGGTGTCTGGGAGTGCTAGGCCCAAGGGAAGTGTAATTAGCAGGACCTGGAAGTTTTAGGGGGTGAGGTTACCATGCCTGCCCAGCCAGAGAGCCCCTTCCCTGGGTAAGAGATCTGCATTGGGACCCTGGGTAACAACCAAGCCTGTGGAAGCCCCAACACTGGCAGGCCATCAGGGAGGTGAGGACCATTAGCCCTGGGTGTCTGGGAGTGCTAGACCCAAGGGAAGTGTAAATAGCAGGACCTGGAAGTTTTAGGGGGTGAGGTTACCATGCCTGCCCAGCCAGAGAGCCCCTTCCCTGGGTAAGAGATATGCATTTGGACCCTGGGTAACAACTAAGCCTGTGAAAGCCCCAACACTGGCAGGCCATCAGGGAGGTGAGGGCCATTAGCCCTGGGTGTCTGGGAGTGCTAGGCCCAAGGGAAGTGTAAATAGCAGGACCTGGAAGTTTTAGAGGGTGAGGTTACCATGCCTGCCCAGCCAGAGAGCCCCTTCCCTGGGTAAGAGATATGCATTGGGACCCTGGGTAACAACCAAGCCTGTGGAAGCCCCAACACTGGCAGGCCATCAGGGAGGTGAGGGCCATTAGCCCTGGGTGTCTGGGAGTGCTAGACCCAAGGGAAGTGTAAATAGCAGGACCTGGAAGTTTAAGGGGTGAGGTTACCATGCCTGCCCAGCCAGAGAGCCCCTTCCCTGGGTAAGAGATATGCATTGGGACCCTGGGTAACAACCAAGCCTGTGGAAGCCCCAACACTGGCAGGCCATCAGGGAGGTTAGAGGCATGAACCCCTGCTGTCTGGGAGTGCTAGGCCCAAGGGAAGTGTAGTTAGCAGGACCTGGAAGTTTTAGGGGGTGGGGGTACAATGCCTGCCCAGCCAGAGAGCCCTTTCCCTGGGTAAGAGATGTGCATTGGGACCCTGGGTGACAAGGAAGCCTGTTCAGGTCTCTGCCCTGGCAGGCCATCAGGGAGGTGAGGGCCATTAGCCCTGGGTGTCTGGGAGTGCTAGGCCCAAGGGAAGTGTAAATAGCAGGACCTGGAAGTTTTAGGGGGTGAGGTTACCATGCCTGCCCAGCCAGAGAGCCCTTCCCTGGGTAAGAGATATGCATTGGGACCCTGGGTGACAAGGAAGCCTGTTCAGGTCTCTGCCCTGGCAGGCCATCAGGGAGGTGAGGGCCATTAGCCCTGGGTGTCTGGGAGTGCTAGGCCCAAGGGAATTGTAATTAGCAGGACCTGGAAGTTTTAGGGGGTGAGGTTACCATGCCTGCCCAGCCAGAGAGCCCCTTCCCTGGGTAAGAGATATACACTGGGACCCTGGGTAACAACCAAGCCTGTGGAAGCCCCAACACTGGCAGGCCATCAGGGAGGTGAGGGCCATTAGCCCTGGGTGTCTGGGAGTGCTAGGCCCAAGGAATTGTAATTAGCAGGACCTGGAAGTTTTAGGGGGTGAGGTTACCATGCCTGCCCAGCCAGAGAGCCCCTTCCCTGGGTAAGAGATATACACTGGGACCCTGGGTAACAACCAAGCCTGTGGAAGCCCCAACACTGGCAGGCCATCAGGGAGGTGAGGGCCATTAGCCCTGGGTGTCTGGGAGTGCTAGGCCCAAGGGAGTGTAAATAGCAGGACCTGGAAGTTTTAGGGGGTGAGGTTACCATGCCTGCCCAGCCAGAGAGCCCCTTCCCTGGGTAAGAGATATGCATTGGGACCCTGGGTAACAACCAAGCCTGTGGAAGCCCCAACACTGGCAGGCCATCAGGGAGGTGAGGGCCATTAGCCCTGGGTGTCTGGGAGTGCTAGGCCCAAGGGAAGTGTAATTAGCAGGACCTGGAAGTTTTAGGGGGTGAGGTTACCATGCCTGCCCAGCCAGAGAGCCCCTTCCCTGGGTAAGAGATATGCATTGGGACCCTGGGTGACAAGGAAGCCTGTTCAGGTCTCTGCCCTGGCAGGCCATCAGGGAGGTGAGGGCCATTAGCCCTGGGTGTCTGGGAGTGCTAGGCCCAAGGGAATTGTAATTAGCAGGACCTGGAAGTTTTAGGGGGTGAGGTTACCATGCCTGCCCAGCCAGAGAGCCCCTTCCCTGGGTAAGAGATATGCATTGGGACCCTGGGTAACAACCAAGCCTGTGGAAGCCCCAACACTGGCAGGCCATCAGGGAGGTGAGGGCCATTAGCCCTGGGTGTCTGGGAGTGCTAGGCCCAAGGGAAGTGTAAATAGCAGGACCTGGAAGTTTTAGGGGGTGAGGTTACCATGCCTGCCCAGCCAGAGAGCCCCTTCCCTGGGTAAGAGATATGCATTGGGACCCTGGGTAACAACCAAGCCTGTGGAAGCCCCAACACTGGCAGGCCATCAGGGAGGTGAGGGCCATTAGCCCTGGGTGTCTGGGAGTGCTAGGCCCAAGGGAAGTGTAAATAGCAGGACCTAGAAATTTTAGGGGGTGAGGTTACCATGCCTGCCCAGCCAGAGAGCCCCTTCCCTGGGTAAGAGATATGCATTGGTACCCAGCGTAGCTACTTTACCTGTGGAAATCTCTCACACTTGATACATCATGCAAGTTAAAACTGCCTACCTGTTTTGGCTTGCCACGCACATAGTATTTCCTGTTCTGATTCCATGCCGTCTGTGTAAAGTTGAGTTCTTGGTTCTGAGAAAAACCTCCAGCATCTGTGTTACTGTGCTGCTTTACTGCCGGTGCAGAGAATGTCAGCTGCTGTTCTGTGAGCCCCTAGTCATGCAGCTGTTAATTCTGTGACTGTTTTATACCTGGTGGGGGTGGGCAGGAAGGAAGGGGCGGTCCAGCCTCTCTTCCCAGGCTCAGTGCACTGAATGCTGGGTAAATAGTGAATGTCATCCCCCAAGAGAAGTATCACTGAAGTCAGGGCTGTGATCCCTCTTAGAGTGTTAATACTAGCCCCGTAGGAAGTGGTTTAACCCAGAGCTTGGAAGTCAGACGGGCTCTGGACAAAATTGTTCCAATAGAGGTGACCTAGATAGTGGGTGCCAGTGTCTCTGAATCAGGTACCCAGAGAGACCAGCCTTATTGGGACCCCATATCCTTGTATCATAGTCTATGCACCTGTGGCAAAGAACTTCAGTCCATGTTTTTCACTTTAAAAAGGGGCACCAAGTACTGTTTTTTGTGTCCAAGACCTTGAAGACCCTGGCCAAAATGCATGGGGACCACTGTTTGCACTTACCCAACCTCCACTGTAGTGCCTCCCGCCTGAGGCTGCTGACACGGCCATACTGCACACCATGGGATGTGCTTGATGCACCTGTGGGGATGGTGAGAATGGTGAGACGTGTGCAGCTAAACACGCCATGGCCCATGTGCCAGCAGTGCACTGTCAGATGTATGGCCGTAGGGATACAAACCTGCACCTGTGTCCTGTCCAGACCTCATCTCGGCATCCCTGCACTGTGCCATGCCGATTATGTGCTGCAGAATGCCTGGATCCCTATGCATCAGATCCTGCCAGCGGTGTTGTAGCTGGTGGACCTTCCAGTGCACACTGCTGCTTGCCCCAAGTTGTGCGCCAATGGCACGCCATGCACGGTCCCACTCTGCGGTGGTGTGCCTCCTGCACCCCGGTGGCAGCAGTGTCCTGCCCCACTGCTGCACACAGTTAACTAGCATGGCGGTCTTCATAGGGGTGAAATTAGGTGACCCATCGCTCAGACTGAGGGCCACTCCAAAGAACATTTCCAGAGCATGTTGTGATACCTGCCTGGGGGGAAGGAATAGAACATGAGTTAATACACAATGCTATTGCGGATGCGTTGATGACCCCCTACCCACCCAGTGTAACACCCGCCTGCACACATGGTGCATGGTGATGGGCCAGAGCCACAGGTCATGAAAATGCACTCCCCCACCACTGGAGGCGCTCCCCCCACTGACGACACACACTGCAGGAAGTGTGGACTGGCAGTGCAGTGCCATGCACACGAACAGGCACGCAGTGCCACATACTGTCCCAGGAGTGTACCGCCAGGCCACCAGCCCCCTGCAGAGGCATGACGCAGCCTGGCCCTGTAGAGTGTGGGTGTGGTCGGGCAGCACTGCATGCTGCCCTGCCACAAGTCTGCATGTCCACTGTCTCAGGGAGCGGCACGTATCTCAACCTGGCATGTGATCAGGGTGCAGTCTCATGGTCCACCACTGCTGACAGTACGACATGTGACAAACACCTACCTGGACTGCGCACTGCATGTTCAGGTGTGGGCAGCACTGCTGTCTTCGGTGGTGCACCTGGATGGAGAATGTGCAGGTCATCATTAGCTAGTGGTACAGACAGTGACTACAGCAGCTGCAGTGGTGTGGCAGTGTCCTCCTACCTGGTCCCATGCAGCAGCGCTGTCTCCTACACAGGGGGCATTGAACAGTAATGTTAGGCTCATAGTGTAGTACAAGCATTGGAACAGTGTATGCTGTGCAGTGGCTACTACTCACCTATGGCCTGGGTGTGTCCGCTGTGGTGCTACAGTGGGATAAGACATGGGTTAGTACAGTGCTGGCATTGTGACTGTGGCCTGCTGCCTGTGGGTGCTGCATACCTCTCAACTGTCCCTGACTCCAAGGTATGTCCCTGAATATGACACAGGAATGTCCTCAGGCCACCCTGCATGGCATACCTATCACTGAGAGGTGGGGATGTGACCCTGTCTGTAATGCCAGCAGGTGGGGTGGCAGTCATGCTGCCATTGTGGACATGCCATGCATACTGATCAGGATGTGGTAGACAGCCTGTGGAACACATCCAGACATGCCAGCAGATGTGTTCCTGTGTGTGTTCCACTGGCCATGTTCTGTCTAAGGCCTGTCCTGTACTGTCTGTTGTGGCCTGTCCTGTGTTTGGGGGGTTATACCAGTTTGAAGATTGGTGCACTCCTGCTCCACCTGTCCTGTGGCACTGCTTTCCCTCTGCACTGCTTTCAGCTGTCCAACCTGCAACCTATGAGACGGTGCTGCAGCCTAGCTACACCACGGGGCCACAAGATGCACGTGGCACATGTACACACTGCACGTGTATCATGGGTCACAAGTGCGCAGTTGCAGCATGTGGCACAGATGTGTGAACCTGCGAACCACATATGTGGCCTGCAGACAGAGGATACACGGTGTGCAGCCCCTCGCTGGCGATGTCACGCAATTGCATAATGGCCGTCATGCAATTGCAGCCTATGTGTTTGTATGCAGTGCTGTAATGCATTGTGCATGCTGCTATCTGACATATGTCCAGTCACAGACTTGGTAATGAATGACACCATACAGATGTATGGCGCGGTGCTTTCTAGGACACTGCACGGGGTACCCTGTTGTGGCAGCTGCAGGGCTACATCCCCTGCAGGGGTATTAGGTGGGGTGTGTGGATGTGACAATGTGATATGGGATTGCTGACAGTGAAGAACATTGCTCGTGTGACTGTGCAACACGTGTGCACAGTTATTGTTGATGGCAGGGAGGTGTTGCATGCCTGTACACTTCTTATATTGCAATGTCTATATCTTTAATGCTCTACATTGTTGTAATTGTATGTGTGACACATGTTGCTACATTAAACATTGCTGCTGACTGATGTACTCCATGGCCCTATGTGCAGTCACTGTGCTGGTACCTGTGTGTTGTGTGTGCGCCGTTCTGTGTGGACAACGGCAGTGCAATACTGTCCGCCCCATGGTGTCATTTGATGTGTGTTGTTGCAGGCACATGGCACAGCTGTGTGGCATGCACAGTGCCCAGCGCTGTCACAGCACAGGGGCCATGCACATGTGGTGCACGCCACCAGTGTTGGCAGTGCACAGAGGTGTGCCATGTTCCCAGCCCCCCGCTCAGCACGGCCATCAGCTGTGCTGGCTGTGGTCCTGTTCAGCACCACATCTGGGGCAACTCTGGCCCTGGTGGTGGCACCGGTGGCACATGGGCCTGGGGCACCATGCCACACACATGTACTGGAGCTGTGCCTCCTGGTGCTGCTCACCTGCTATGGTATCACTGTACTCACAACCTGGTGGCCATGGCTGGTGTGTGGCACTTGGTGGCAACTACATCTATGTCATGTGCCACTGTCCTCTGCCTGCCATCTGACATGCACGCATAGTCTGGCGCTGGACACATGTTTCCCAGGTCGTCTGCCCAGTGCTGTACTGCTTGTTGCATGTGCAGTGTGCGTGTGTGTGTGTGAATGGGGTTTGCTAGTTCAGGACTTCTGCAGTATCATGGCCATCATGTGGCAGTCCTGTGGGCCATGCAGACCTGTGTTGTTGTCCACCATCCACCGGCACTTGTGAGTGTGCCCTGTGACCTACATCAGGCATGCACAGTGTCTGCCATTGTGTCTGTGTGCATACATGTATGCATTGTCTTTCCATCCAGTGGGCATGTGGTATGCAGTCATTGCACTGGGCCAGGCCCCTGCCAGTAACCACCCATGCACACCACAGGCTGCTGCCATGGCCAGTGGCACATGCATGTGCAAGCACAGGTCCAAATGGCATGTCACCTGCCTGGGCCACCAGTATGTGCAGGCCCCTGCCCATGTCACCTCTGCTGGCTGCAGACATTGTGTCACCCCCTACTGTGTCCCATGTGTGCCGTAGACTGTGCCATACTGGTGTACATTTGTACCCCATGCACCAGTCCCAACGGCCAACATCTGGCCTCTGAACACCTGTGACCAGTGCATGCTGCAGGAACACCACGCCTCTGCTGGGAATTACTGTCCCAATGACATTTTGCCCAATGATTCGCAATGCCCACCACTGGCCTAACAGTGCTTGCCCATCCAAGGCTGTGACCGCCACTGCTGGTCTTCACAGGGTACCTGAAGCACAACACATGACTACACTGTGTATCGGTAGATACTTTATTGACTGTGTACACATTCAGCTTTGGATGCACTAGACACAGTGCTATCGTATGAACCCCAACACACGTGCTCACACACTCACACAGATACGCATTCACACGTCCACACACCCAGACCCCTGTGCACTGCACAGTGCCCACCCCATATCATTGTACTTGTCAGACATGCCATTGCTACACTACCCAACCAAACACCATCTGTATCACACTGCTGGGCATCCTACCACCGTCTACCATAACCACATCATGGTCACACAAACGTGTCAGGAGACAGGTGTTGGGATATGGATGGACCCACTGTGCTGGTTGGTTGTGCAGTGCCCTGCTGGACCTCCCCTGGTGTGTGCCCTGTGGGCACATGTATATCCCCACAGTGGCTCTGCTGCACCTCTGCCCTTTCAAGCCAACATGCCTCATTGCCATGGGTGGTGTCAGCTGTGCTGCCACTACATTGTGCGTAGCCCCCTCTCGTGTGGATCATCTGAGCACCTGTGTGTCCCATGGTGCAGCAGACACTGGATGCATGCCTTGCAGTGTGGGCACAGGACCTGTCACACTGGTGGTGGGCATGTCCATGTGTGTGGTTGTGGCATGCACCTGTGTTGCTGTTCCAATGATGGGGGTCACACTGACATGCATCACAGCCGGTGCACTGCTGTGGCAGCCTGGGGCTGTGTCTGTGTCAGCCATGCACTACTGCCCATGTGACTCAAGCTGCATGGTTGCATCAGGTTGTGCTGCCACTGCTTGGGTTGTGGGAGGGGGAGGGTGTTGCATTGGAACTGGTGGCTGTGTGTATGCATGTGGACTTGCTGGGGGTGCCACAGTCTGGGCCATGTTCTGCAGCTGTTGTAGTGGCTGCAGTGCGCACATCATGGCCTGCATGGCCGTGGCCATGGCTGTGTTGTGGCTCTGTTGCTGTGCCAGCATATGATCCATGGCTGTTGTGCATCATTCCATGAAAACCGCCTGGTGTTCAGCACAGAGCCGTATGCCCTGAATTGCATTGCCCATGCACACAGTGGTCTCCCTGGCACATGCCTGCAGGCTACTGGTTATGTTGGACAGGTGTGTCTCAAGGCTCTGTTAATGGTCCGGCATGGCCTGCCTGATGTTTCCCAGCTCCTGCCTCATGTCCCTCTGCCCAGACAGCACAGACTGGCAGTATTCCCCCATATAGGCTAGTGGGGACAGCTGGTCCTGCAATTCACACACAGCCTCATCAAGCTGCTTTTCCAGTCCATGGGTACTCAGGGGGGTGACGGACCCTGTTATAGCCCCCTGTGTTGCTGGTGGCACAGGCTTGGATACCTGCAGACAGCCTCCAGCTGGCCTAGCTGTCTCTGCTGGTGGGGTATGCCTGCTGGTGTCCTCATTGGCCCCCCACTGCTGGCTTTGATGGCTTGCTGTACCCTGCACACTGCTGTCCACCTCCTCACCCATGGGTCTGTCATGGTCCTCGATTTCTTCCAGTTCCGCTACAGGGTCCGGTGTGTTGACTGTTGGTGTGCTTTGGCTGGACTACTGCCATTTGCTGGTGTGCTGCTTCTTTCACCTGTTGCTGTGCCAGTGTCCTGGACTATGCTTGCATCTCTCTGGCCATGCTGCTGCTGTGCATGTCGTCTTGCTCTACTTGGCCCACTGTCACCAGCGGCTACTTCACCTGTTGGACGGACAACATGTCAGTGTGTGTACACAGGGTTTTCTGTAACTCTATTACTTGATTAGCATTTCCCCTCATAAGTGTGTTAGGACATTGTGGAACTGCATAGCACTTGCCTCACTTTGTTTATCAAACATAACACTTCTTGAACACCTATGTAAATACTTCCTTTACAGTCAGTATTGCCCCAAGACTGGAACTGCTCATCAATTATTTAAAACCCTGGCACATCAGTCCCGGCTCTCGTACAGCTGCCCTGCTATTATCCTGGCTACACAGTGCAA
Source organism: Neoceratodus forsteri (assembly GCA_016271365.2). Taxonomy (NCBI): domain Eukaryota; kingdom Metazoa; phylum Chordata; order Ceratodontiformes; family Ceratodontidae; genus Neoceratodus; species Neoceratodus forsteri. The sequence goes on along the minus strand of CM028130.1, from coordinate 927,845,308 downwards.
CCGTGCCCTGACGCAGCCCTGTGTCCCGCAGCGCAGGGTTCAACCACCCTATGGATGCATGTGTTTACTCCTGCCATCCATGCACATGCTATTACACCTTCACTCCCCCAGTAGGCAGTGTGTCATTACCCCATGCCCCCAGGCTGCAGGACACATACCATTGCACAGCCCCCAACAGCAGACACAGGGCTTCTCCCTAGGCCCTCTATGTGCAGCAGGACACATACCATTGCACAGACCCTCCAAGCAGCAGTACACAGAGATTATACCTAGCCCACCCCCATGTGCAGCAGAACACATACCATTGCACAGCCCCCAAGTGGCAGCACACAGAGATTATACCTAGGCCCCCAAGTGCAGTAGGGCACATACCATAGTACACGCCCCTCACCAAGCAGCAGTTCACAAAGGTTATACCTAGGCCCACACCCATGTGCAGCAGTACACATACCATTGCACAGCCCCTCCCAGGTGGCAGTACACAGAGATTATACCTAGGCCCACCCCCATATGCAGCAGAACACATACCATTGCTCTGCCTCCCCCACCCAACAGCAGTACACAGGGCTTCTCCCTAGGCCCTCACACGTGCAGCAGGACACATACCATTGCACAGCCCCCGAGCAGCAGTACACAGAGATTATCCCTAGCCCCGCCCCGTGCAGCAGGCAACGTCACATTGCACAGGCCCCCCCCCAGTTGGACATAGAACTGTACCCTAGGCCCACCCCACAGCTGGCAGTGGGCATGTGTCATTGCACAGGCACACCACCACCCTGTGGTTTCGGACTACATGTCCTTTCCCCATGCCCCCCACCACTGAAGGTGATTGCAGTGCAGTTGTCATGTCCTGACTATCACATGCATTGCTACCTGTTGTCCCTATTTGTGCCTGTTTGACATCTGTAGGTGTCCAGGTCTGTGTCACCGTTGATGTTTTGCTGGCTCAGGTGTATGGCTATCCTCCTTTCCAGGCTGGTGAATGTCTGCTGCTGGGTGGGTCTGCCCCCTGTGCCCTGTACACTGCATCTGTTTTGTGCCAGCTTCCTCTTCACAAAGCGCTTCAGGTCATTGTACTTTTTTGGAGATCACGCACCATTCTCCTTTGTGGTGCTATGGCATTGATCTTGCGTGTGACCCTGTCCCATGCCTTCCTTCTTTTCTCCCTCTTCTTTTTCTTCCCTCCACTACTCATGAGGAGTGCATGGTGTTTGTCAGTCTCCTCCACCAGTATCTGTACTTCCTAATGGCTAAAATTCTTTTTGCACCTCTGCCTCTCTTTTGCTGCTTCTGCCATGTCTCTGTTGCCTTCTCCAGTGGTGTATCTTCCACCTGTGTGGCATGTTGCACCCTTTTATATGGTGTATTTTGCGAGTCACGACATGCGCATTTGCGAATGGCATATGTCTCTCATGTTCTAGAACTGGGCATATGTCGCATGTCATAATTGCTATTGCATATTTTGAGCATTTGCGTTACTTGCGTCTGGTGTATCTGCCCTTCTGGAATCAGGCCCTAGGTGTGCAATGTGGCATGAGGCAGAGATGAGTGTCACATAGGCCCTAGTGTGTGATTAACAGACTGCTAACCTATCTCATCGGAGTGCCTTATTTCTCAATTAATAAAAATAGTTTTCAGAAAGCAAATGTTAAAAATATACTTTTAGAATGCTTTCCTCATTTAGAAGGTGAACTCCAATAAAATAGGTCATTCAACAACAGTTTAAAGCATAAGTTAATAATAGCGGTGTTAATTTTGACCCCCTTTGACCCCCCCAACACCCCTACCATCAATCTCCCCATTGCACCCTGCCTTACCCGAATTCCTATATCATATACTTTGGCTATGACCTGTAACACTCCCTTTCTCCCCTGCTAGTTACCCTACTCTAATTGCCTTTCACTGTCATGCCCACTAGTACTGCAACTTTTTCCTACACTTCACTTTACTCTATTACTCTCTTTGTCCCCCTCCCCCTCCCCCTCTGATCCCCCTTGCCTTGTTATGTCAAGATGTACAGAGTAAATTTTGTGCCGACAAATGCACAGCCTCTGGGCTGCTTGTTACCCCATTCCTGGTCTTTATCCCTTTAGAATTACTGCAGCATTTTATTTCTGCTACTCAAATTGTCATGATTTCTCTAACTGCCTGTGTAATTTGTGCAATTTTTCGTTATTTTGTCTCTGTGATTTGTAACTGTATTTGTCTTGTACTCTCAATGTGGAACCTTTGTAAATGAGCGTCTTGCTCAAAGGTTTTTACCAAAATACCAAATAAATAAATAAATAAATAAATAAATAAAAATTAAAAATACTGCCTCTTATATCCAGACTTGTATGAAAAACTTCCTTTCTCAGTCCGAGTCTGCTTTAGTACTCTTTCTTACATTTGAAATACTATAATAAAAAGAACATTCATTTTAATATGGCTTGGACCAGGTTTTTATCATTATTCTCAGATGTTTCTCCAACACTTATTGCCCCATAAGTCCGGGCAGCACCATCTGCTGCATGATAGCTCATTTCTGTCACATCAGATGTGATATTACTAAATGGTCTCAACTTGTGGGACAGCAGGTGTAGAAAAACAGCTGAGAATAATGAAAAAGGAAAAAAAAACTGTTCAAAGACATAATAAAATTAGTGCTACTTTAGTAACTCAAATGTGGCCCAAAAAGTAACAAGGCATGCTCTAAATGATGAAGGAAGGATATCAAACAAGGCAGGAGTTAAGGGGTCTTTCAACCTAGAATAAAAAAGTATAGGTCAAAATTTGCACTGTTATCATGCACTGCTGCTATAAGACTGCCGGTTCAAATCATAAAGCAGCATTTCAGTAATCAAGTAGTGCAAGAGGCTGGAATGCTGACAGGAAGAAAACATGTACCAAGGTGAACAGGCTGTACATTACAGTGGCACAGGTAGTAATTTAAGGCTGTTGCTATCCTAACAACCAGTTAGAGTGTAAATTTTCAGATACAATTTTAATATTTGATATTTAACATATTTGGGATAATGTAATGCAGGCACACATTATTCGCGTTATATGTAAATCAGATTTTTTTTTTCACTGTTCAGGTTTTTTGACCCATAATGGCTGCAGTTCACTATGTGGTGGTTTCTACGTCGGAGAACTGTGTAGATTGTTCACGCCGCTCTGCACCCGAGGACAGATACGCACTGGCAGTATTCACAAGTGGCGGTTGCCTGTCCAAGGTCCTGTCCTTCTGGCGCGCAGCTGCACGGAGGGTGAATGATGTTGGTGCACTGTACTCAGGCAACCATCTAATTGGATGCCCAGCAAGGCCCCGTGGTGGAACTTCTGCACTATAGCGTGTGTCAGAACAGGTGAATGAAACCCGGGGTATCCACCACACCAGCCCAGAACCCATATGCTATGGAGCCCCCCTTTCCTGAGCTGCAGTCTGGTCCCCCTTGTCAATGACACCAACACCCCATCACACTCAGGCAGCCATGTTGACAGGGGCTGTTGCAATGCAGGGGTACCATATCTGTCTGCCCTGGCCGGTGTATAGTTGGCCGGTGTGGTGGGGTGTGTTTGTACCGTGAACGGCTATGTGTTATTAGTGTACACCAACCAGGCACACCCCGTCACTCTTCACCTCTGTGAATTGGGTGGAGTGTGGGCACAACCCCTTGTATGTCCTCAAACCACTGGTGGAGCATGGCAGCAGGATCAGGCAGACAATGATATGTGCACAGGGTTGTGCTCCTGTTGTGAATGCCAACAGAGGTCTACAGGACATCACTGCATGGCATTCCAGCATAGACTGCGGCATGCCCACCTTCTGTGCCATTGTGAATCGTGGCCAATAAGCTTATATACACTGGAGTATTGAATGTGTACAAGGTGGTCTTTATGTTAAGACAAAGGTCCTCAGTACTACTGCCATTTTGGTATGGAAACTGAACAAATACCCTCCCCCCACACCCCCCTCCATCCAGAAAGGTGTCTGAATATTTATAGTCATTCAGACAGCAGAAATTCTGATACCCTTCGTACAATGCTAAATTACCAAACTAACATGTTTGATGTAATGAATGTGGTTGAAAAAAGATGTTTATATTACTTTGCAGTGGTGAAGAACTTACTGCAGATGGGTTCTATGTGATAACGGCAATCGCAGAATAGCGATCGCCGTTTGGGCAAGCGTGCATCACTGAAAATGAATTTTGGTGATGTACACTTGTGGCAAATGGCAAGAGGGCACCCAAGATCTATGGGTTTGTTATTAATGCAGGGGGCTGCGCCCACGCACTCCCCCCGCACAACTCTACTAAAGGATTCTCAACTCCAGGGGATGCATGTCAGGTGGGGGTAAAATACTTACAAAAAAACAAGCCGCCTGCCAGCAAAAAACCAAAAACGCTACACACCAGATATGAACCCTGCACCTCCCAAATGACCATCCTCCCCACCATGCTAGCAGACCAGTTTGGCAGTGTAGAGGACAATTTTATAACAGACCTAATGCTGCACAATGTAACTGTGCAGAAAGCACCACAAAATGGCTGCAGAACTGAAACAATCTTCATGAAATGGTGGATAGTGGAAAATTCCATAGCAAGCATGTCCTTGGTGGATGGTGGAAAATTCCATAAGCAAGCATTTCCTTGTAGTAATGTATGCATGCCTTATAGATGATATGGCTAAAGTAAGTTAGCATAATAATTAGCATAACCAGTCAGTAAGTGGCAGCAGTATTGTATTTAACATAGTATTAGCATAACCAATCAGCAACTAACAGCAGTATTGTATGAAGTGTACTGTCCAATGAAGTTGTGCCATGACACTGTTATGTGACTGGGCAAGTGTATAAGAGAAGGAGGCTTACTATTGTAATCGGAGCTATGCAATAACAACATGGGGAGCTGGTTCTCTGTATGCATATGTGAATAAATGGTTTGAACTCTGCACAAGACTGTTTCTTTGTCTCTGTATAACAAGTAGGAAATTTCCACGACAGCAGCTGCCCAACACATCCCCTCCCACATATCTTCCCTTCCCTTCCTCCCCACCATGTATGGGCATGCGTATACGTGCTTACGCTTCCCGTTGCCCTACCTCACCTACCCAGGTATCCGGTTGCTACCCTGATAGGTAGCCCTGAACACAGGCACCATAACTGAGTCATTTTTGTAAGCCCTCAATTGTGGTCACTGTGTTCACTGGATACCCTTGCAGATGACCACCCATACGACGTGAGAGCATTTTTTGTTTTTCAAAGTGCACTTGTGTTACTTCTTCAAACTTGTTTCTACTGCCAAGGTAGATGCAGAGTTTTCTTGTGGAGAATTTTTGGAAGTTTGATAACAATGGAGCAGACGTGCAGTAATGGGCATCATAGGACTTGGGAGAATCAGCCATGACACTCTTGATTACATTTGGCAATCATATCATGGCCTGTGGAATATGCTTCACAGGAAGTAGTGCAGTAAAAGTTATATGCTTCTTGACATGCATGCAAATACCATCCATATCTGTGCAGACATTAAATTTGATACAACACTCGTATCTCATGCCAGCAGTGATGAACGTTTGGAATCGACAAAGAGAAGAAATTCTAAGGGCCATCGATCAGGATGGGTCAGTTTTAGATGGAGATGGCAGAGGTTGCTCACCTGGACATACAGCCAAGTTTGGAGCATATACTCTTACGGACATTGCTAGGTCTAAGAGTGTGGATATTCAGTTAGTACAGGTAAAACATCAGGCGAGTTATCTGTACTGGAACACATGTTTAATTCTCTTTTATCAAGTCACGGTAAATTATATTTCAATGTGTTGTATCTTTAGTTACATGATGCAACTGAAAGTATGCAATTCACAAATTGCAAATTCATGAGTGAGCTATGATTCTTAAAAATCTATCTTATTATAGATCAGACTAGATGGGCATTGACACATGACCAATTTATAATGCAACAGAGGGATTCTGATATCACCTATGCTTGAGAGCAAAGCTCAAGATGTCTGTGTGAATCAGTACCTCTCTGCTGCAGAACACTTAGGATATGAAGACATTACCTGGTCCAGTTTACTTTATGGTATGTAATAATATGAGGAATGTGTGCATTGTGGAGTGTAATCTTTTGGAATGATATTTGGCAGAGCAGTCTCTTGGTGTGTTGGAAAGCTATTGTCCCACAGAAGGGTACAAACCAATATAATTTATTTTTAACCTGGTGCTGCATGTAACATAACTTGAATACACCATATTGCTGGCATGTTGCACGAAGTGTTGCCATGTACCACGTAACATCTACGGTGTTATAGTGTATGGTGGGGCATTGTTGTTTATGAAAACCTATATGTTTACAATGGTGAATCTGCTGTGGTAGCGATATACCTTGTACAACAAAGATACCTTTAGTTCTGTTGTATTAGATATGGCATAGTACAGCTGCCCCCCCCGCAGACACTCACAGGTCTGATGGTGTCGGCGGGTGAAGGGTTGTGCACCTCATTTAGAGATGGAGAGCCTTACGGTTGGTATGTAAATTTAAATCAGCATGCAATATGTAACTGTGGGAAACACTGTATTTGATTACAATGCCTTTATATTTTATGATACTAGAGTAATGAGGTTAGGAACTCAAATTCAATGGAGTTAGAAGGACTGAAACAAGGTATAAAAGCTGCTAAAGAAGCAGGAGTAAAAATCAAAAGCCTGATGACTGACTGGCTTTCCAGTATCAAGAGGTATTTATGCAAAAACAAAACAGAAATTTCTCACTGGTTTGATGTATGGCACACCACCAAGGGTAATTATGCCTACTTGCAAACTAATCAGTACTGATTATTATTGTGTTTTACCATATCACATTATCTTTTTTTTATTTAATATTTGTAGTCTGCCAACTACAGTATGGTGATAGGGATCTGGTATTTGCTTTTGTATTATCATAGTGTATTTAATGACTGTCATATTATGGAGAGCACATCTGAGACCCCCCTTCCAACAAAAAAGAGACAATTTTCTAACAACAAAAAAAATGAATTGTGTCTGCAGGAAAAAAAGGAATGTAATATGTATGCAATATTTAGCATTCTGACATTGAAAAAGCAAAAATAAGGTGAAGTACATGAAAAGAAGTTATATGAGTACCAATGACAAAAGTGGTTTCTGTGTACTTAAAAAATATACCTAGGCATAATCAAATACATTATGTACCTTGGTATTTGAATGTGAGGCAATACCAACCATCATGTATGGTCCTGAAAAATTAATGTGGCATGTCTTTCTGACAGTGTAAGGCCATGTGCAGTTTCTAATACCTCCTGATAATTATGTACCAGTGACATGCATTAAGTAATGTCTTATGCTATCTGATTGTAATGTTTTTGTACAAGTCATTATGTTAATGTTTAAATTAATATAGGTTATTTTTAATTAGTGCTATGAAAGCAAAATAATATATATACATAGAGACTGAAAATTGAAAATACAGTAAGTGCTATCTCTTACATAATGTGTCTTTCTTTGTTGTTCAGGAATTAAGAAAAAAACTAGATGCCAAAGGTAAAAGATGGGACTGTTTTCAATTAGCAAAGACGTCAAAGTATGTGAGCAATCACTTGTACTGGTGCGCTTCATTAAGTAATGGCGATGTAAACCTTGTTCTGGAGAAGTGGATTTCAATTTTGAATCATTTTGCAAACATATATACCCATAATGGATCTCTTTAAACATTGCCAGCATGGCAACCTAGCGAAAAGAAACTGGCTCACAAATGATGTGTACTTCGAATTGTATTCATGATATAAGTATTTTGAGTTATATATAACCATTTCTGTGTCATTTGTATTAACTAAAGGAATCAAAATACAGAGATCAGGAGATGCAGTATGAGAAAAATCTCATTCCATGTACATCCCTCTAGCAGCTGGAAGTGGGCTGTCTTGACTAGCAAACCTCCTGTCCCTGCCCCTCTAATATCCTTTGACCTGTGTGTACTCTACAGGCATACAGTATCGGGTATAAGACCTTGGGTAGTACCCCCTACCCCTACCTTCCCATCCTGTGGCTCTAAAATAAGTGGAGTCCCTCTCTCTGGAGGAGTTACTCCTGTAGGTGGTTTTGTATTCCTCCATCTTTTTCATATATGCCTCAGTTTTGCCACCAAAAAGGGAACTGTTTTCACAATAGTTGAAAAAAACACTCTCTCTCTCTCTCTCTATATATATATATATACACACATATATATATATATATATATATATATATATATATATATATATATATGAAGATATTTTGAGCTGAAGTATTACTATGCTCATTCTCATTTGAATATGATTATCACTAATAATGAGTATGTTCATTCTAAATGAAGTCCAACTGGTTATGCTGGGCATGATGACATAGTAATTGTTCTGATTTATTTACTGATGTCTCCACAGATAAGTGTTTAAAGGGCTGGTGACATCAAACCTATGTGATGTTATCAAACTGTATAGTACAGTAATGATACTACTGTTAGATATGTTCCTTTTTCCATCATAATATTAGTTTTTTTGTTGCAGCACTGTACGTTAATAAAAATTCATATAGAAGTCAGTCGATTACCAAGAATGGGAATAAATGTTGGGAACTTTCTTTCCCAAAGTCACGAGGTGGAGCACCAGTGGTCAAAGAGATCAAAGTACCGGCAACCTATGGTGATGTTTCTTTTCATTAAAACATTTGCCATAGTAACATACAGCAAAACGTGTTGTGTGCAGACAAAACGTTCATCTAACTATCTTCACGTTGAGTAATCTAATCTTGATATAGGCACTATCATGATTGGGAGATTGTCTCTATTCATTATTTCATTGCTGTGTGAGTCAATGTCAGAGACATAACAGCACATGTGGCAAAAGGTATGAGTGCTTCCCACTCATGCCCCAATTTGTGTGAAAGCTGGTATGTGGATGGTTGCCACTTCTAGCCTTCCCTTTTATGACCTGAAGGCAGTGGGTGCTGTATGAAGTTTAAACAATTTATCAGTTATTAATTGCTTCTTCTAACCGTCTCCCTTTGTAACCCAAATTGTTTGGGTAAATGTACTTTTTAATGATTGCTCCTTCCACCCTCCCCATATTGTCCAGAGTAATGTTGATGCTGGGGTTTCCTCACCCCCCCCAACTATGACGCAAGGGGTTTGGGGCTTGGTGTACATTGCATATTGTGCCTGCTATTGTTTGCTGCCTCCACCCTTCCATCCTATGCCACAAAGGGGTAGGTGATCTAGTTTATTTGTAGCACTGTGCTTCTGAGTTTCCTTGAACTTTCTGAATTCCTATTTCTATTCCCTAGTCTTAATTGCAACTTCTTATGAAAAACATAGTGGTTCTTTTTTTCTGTTTGTTTTGATTGCTTATGTTGGTGACTTTCCCTGAGTGACTATCTGAACTTAGCCCTGCTCTGGCAGAAGGACCTCTGGAGGAAGAAAGGAAAGGTAACAAGCTGGGTGATGGCACACGGGACAGGGCTGTACAAACTGCTTGTTCAGACTAGGAGTATAAGTACCTTAATATGAAAAAGAAAAGTGCTTTAATGCATCATTTCAGGTTGAGGATACAGTGAAAAAATATAGTGAATTATGACGTAAATGTTTCAAACCATGACATACGACCTATTACAATTCTCTGTCTCCTTCCTTCTGAGTTACCTTGTACTTTCTGAATGCCTGTTTTTATTCCCTAGCCCTACATGCAGCTTTTTATGAAAATCATAGTGTTTTTTTCTTTACATCTGCTTTGGTTACTTGCTTTACACAATGACTTGTTGCCTCTGCTATGGCTCTTCTAAGTATTTCCCACTGTTAAGCTACCCTGCCTCCATCCCCTTTAGTTATTATTTTCTTAAGGTGTTCCCACTTTTTTTTGCACAATCAGTACCACTGAAATCAATGACCCTTACCTTTTTGTGGCTTGTGGCTTGTGGCTTGACTGTACCCCGTCTTCACTTTAAACCACATTGAATGGTGATAGCTGGACCCTAGATGGTAACCTACTTACATGTCTGCTATTATGTCACCATTTGCAAGGAACTGGTCTAATATTATTCCCTCCTAGGTGGGTTCCACCACAGACTGTCTGAGGCATGCCCACTGCAGGGCAACCAGGATGTCTCTGCTCCTGTTAGTGGCTGAAGCATGTGTGTTCCAGTAAACATCTGGCATGTTCTGATCCCTCTTCAGCAAAACCTTCCTTTTTTCTGCCATTTTGTATATAGTATTCATTCTTAACCTATTTCATCTCACTATGCTTTTGGGTCTGTAGACAACTCCTGTGCAGGTGCTGGTGTCATTTACTGTCACTATGGTGACCCATAGTACCATTACCGCTTCCTGTCTTCACTATATCTCTGTTGCTTTGATCCCGTCCCTGATGTAGACAGTTACCCCATCCACCCTTTTTACCCTCCCTGATTTTCCTGAAGATTGTGTACCCAGATATGGTAGCATACCTGTCATGGTCACTCTTTTATCACGCCTCAGTGACCACGACAATGTCCATACCTTCATTGACCATCACAGCCCCCAGGTCTAGGAAAATGTTTCCAAGGAAATGATCATTTGTACACATGGCTTTTCCTGTTTTGCTACCTTCGTCCATACCAGCTATCTCCTTATCCCGATGCCTTCCCTTTATGCCTGCTCTGACTTCACCACCACTTTCGGTTTCTTTAAATGATTCCTCTGACCCAGTGTTGTTTTTGTTTGTCTACCTTAACCTGGGGGGGGGGTTGTTTTCCCCATATTCATCTCCGCCACCACCCTAGGATGTTTATATGCTTGCCAATGAAATAGTTAAACCTCTCACGGAGGACCATGGTCCCCCCACCACCACCCAGAAGGATGCAGACCATCCATGTTATGCAATCCTGCATTCCTCCAGGTGACCACCCAGTACTCATCCCATCAGGTAATAAGCATAGATGTGTGCAGTAAATATGAAAGGTGCAAGCGTTTGATGTTTGATTTGATTTGATAACATTTATTTTTTTAAACAGGAAACATTTTGTTAGGATATAAGTCTCATTTTCAACAAAGTCCTGTGTTGTAACCTTAATAATAAAACTTAAACACAACGTACCACAGCCAAAATCAACAGGGAGGGAGAACCCCAAGGCAAACCTCACTCCTGCTAAACTGATTCCAGCATGTGGTTAGTTTGTTAGGATTGGAAACCATAATGACATTTTTCCATACATTTGTCACCTCATCCTCAGCCCAACAGATGCAATAATGTAAGTTTTGCAAGTAATATGACATCGTCTTGGATACTAAATGGTGTCTTCTGCTTCCTGTGCATGTACTAGTGATCACTGATTGCTAAGTTTATATTACAACAGGTTACATAAATGAACTGGCTAATGAAGTTATTCAAGTAAGAAGCACATTTCCTAGTTACAGGAAGGCAGCAAACATTGCATCCATTGCTTCAAATCCAAAGCCAATTAAGTAAACATATTTAAAGCAAGAAAAGGATGTTCTTGTCGCACAACACAAGATTAGATTTAATATTGGATCTAACATTATGAGGTAATATATTTAATTAGATTCAATTATCAGCCAATCAGTGTACAGAAATTAATGTATCCACTGTAAATGTACTTATAATAGACCATATTCACAACAATAATAAATACTGTTGGGCTTACTTCAATTCCATATAGATATTCACACCTGAATAAAAGTAAGACTTCAAGTGTTCCCAATAATTTATATTTATTTATTTTATTGAATGCTGTTGACCGGGTGGGTCCACTGAAACTAGAAGTCCTTTTCAGAGGTGACCCGTGGGGGTGGGGGATACAGATGGTAACCAACTGAAATTGAACCAAATTAAGCTGTTGGTGGTATTTTTGTATTAATGAAAAAATTTTCTCAATTACCCATTTCCATTTAATGAAATTGCCACTGAAACACTGGTTTTGCATTAACAATTAGCAAATGAACAGTACACTACCATGAGTGGTGTACATCAACCATGTCTAATGCATTGTGTAATATTATATTATGCATGTTATAAGTTACACTCTCCGCCATCATCCTCTATAATAAACTATGCATATTTATATAATCAGTACAATGCTACAAGTGTGGCAAATATTGCACATGTACAGAGGACTACGCCAACTTGACGCAAACCCCGTTTGCACCTGTCACTGTTTGCAAACTGTTTGCTGGACCAATATTATAGGAAGGAATAAAAGTAAATAAGTGAAGCTTAAGTTCAACATATATTGTATAATGTTTGTATTCGTCTTATGTTTTTTGCATTTTGTTAGATCATTTGGTTTAAACAGATTGAACATACTAACTGGGAATGAAGAAGATAATGAGGTCAGCACAGTTGAAGAGCAGAAAGAATTGCATGCCTCCAGCCGCATTTCTGTGGGCAATATAATAAATGGACACAAACTCTGAGTGTCAGTGTACTCATGTGTATACATTCAGGAGCAGGCAATGTTTTTTTGATAATGGTGTTGAGACATCCTAACGATAGTATTATCAGCATTTTATGTCTTATCCATGCGTTTGATCATTATTCTCCCAATGTTATTAATCATTCTGCTAGACAAGGACCATCTAATTAACTGTATTATTGAATATAGATATGTAGAAAGGTTGCTACTTGCTGCATTTTATTGCAAGATAACAGAACTGTAGCATTAATGACACATATTATTGTTCAGTTGCATATGTTGGTTAATCTGAAAAAAGTACTTCTAAAAAAGTAATGAAATACTCAGTGATGATCCTTCTGTGACGAGGGGGGAGGTGGGGATTGTGAATGTGAATATAAGACCCCTAGGTCCATGCTGCCAAATTAGTTTATTACTACCCTCTGTGCGGCAGTGTTGAATGTCTTGCTGAAATCCTGGTAGACCACATTCACCTTCATGCTCTGATCCACATCACCATATCACAAATCTTTCTGTTAGCATCGATACCATTAGTTTCCCAACTACTTAGTTCAGGGCTACTGGCCTGTAACTGCCTGTCTCCTCCATGCACCACCTTTGTGGAGAGGGACTGCATTCATACACTTCCAGTCATTTGTAACAAAACCTGTTTTCAGCAAATTTTTAACAGGGTGTACAGTGGTGCTGCCAGCATCTCCCTGACTAATCTTAATACTATGTGATGTATCCAGTCTTGTCCCATCATCTTACCCAATTTCAGATTAAAAAGTTCCATCAAGACTCTGTCATCCTTACATGGACTGGTGCTCACCTCCAACATGTCATGCTGCCACAACAATCTTTGGAATGCGCTGCCTATCCCTCCCAGCTGTAGTGCCATGTTGGCATTTGATCACCATCACACTTTCCTCTCCTGACCTCAAGTCTACCCACCCAAAATGATACAGTTACCCACCAGGAGATGCTTCCTCCTCATCCAGGGTCCTCTGACACTCCCCCCCACCCTGGCATCTCCACCTTGGAGAACCATCACATGTTGGCACTTGATCACCATCACACACTCCCCCCGACCCATAGTCCCCCTTCAGGAAATGCTTCCTCCTCATCTGGGGTCTTCTGACACTGCTCCCCCACCCACCCTGGGGTTTCTGCCTTGGAGGACCACCACATCCACCCAAATCCAGAACAACTCAGCCTGGAGACTAGCAGCATCTGCCCTCAGCCTATAGTGGTGTCTGCAGATGGTACAGCTGTGGTGCCAACAGAAAGTCCACCTCCCAGATATCATGCTGCCACAGCAATCTTTGGGATGCACTGCCCATCCCTCAAAGCCATGGTGCTGTGTTGGCAATTGACCACCATCACACCCTCCCCTTCTGACCCCAAGTCTACCCCCCAACCTTGATGATAGAGTCCCTCACCAGGAGAAGCTTCCTTCTTATCCAGGGTCCTCTGACACCCCCCCTCACCCCAGGGTCTCCACCTTGGAGGGCCACCACATCCAGCAGAAACCAGGACAACTCAGCCTGGAGGTTAGCGGCATCCGCCCTCAACCTATAGTGGTGTTTACAGATACAGCTCCAGTACATACAGAATGTTCACCTCCAACATGTCATGCTGCCACAGCAATCTTTGGGATATGCTGCCCATCCCTCCAAACAGTGGTTCTGTGTTGGCACTTGACTACCATCACACACTCCCCTCCTGACCCGAAGTCTACCCCTCCAACCCCAATGATAGAATCCCCCACCAGGAGAAGCTTCCTCCTCATTCAGGGTCCCCTGCCACTGCCTCCCCCCCACCTTGCGGTCTCTGCCTTGGAGGATCACCACATCCACCAGAGTCCAGGACAACTCAGCCTGGAGGTTAGCAGCATTCACCCTCAGCCTATAGTGGTGTTTACAGATGGTACAGCTCTGGTGCCTACAGAAAGTCCACCTCTCACATGTCATGCTGCCACAGCAATCTTTGGGATATGCTGCCCATCCCTCCAAGTAGTGGCGCTGTGTTGGCACTTGACTACCATCACACACTCCCTTTCTGACCCCGAGCTCCCCCCACCCTGATGATAGAGTTCCGCATCAAGAGATGATTCCTCCTCATCTGTGGCCTTCTGACATCCTCCAGCCTCTGACTTGAAGGACCACCACATCCACCAGAATCCAGAGATGCTTCCTCCTCATCCGGAGTCCTCTGACACCACCCCTCCTATTCTGGGTTCTCTGTCTTGGAGGACCACCACATCCACCCAAATCCAGGACAATTCAGCCTGAAGCCTAGCAGCATCCACCCTCAGCCTATATTGGTGTCTGCAGATGGTACAGCTCCAGTGCCTACAGTAAGTCTCATGAAGACTAATATCCAACAGCTGCTGCAATTCACTACTATAATCATGTCAATAAGTTTCATTCTGGCTTAGGGTATTTATTATTTTCTCTCTGTCTCTTTCCTCTTTCTATCATCACTTCTATACTTTCCTTCAAAAGATAAGCAGGATTGCCTAATTGCCTTTGTGTCCTGTATCTGTTATTATGCTGCTGATAATATTTCTATGCTTTTATTTATTAAAGTTGACTAACATGCATTTAAAACAGTATGATTCTTAAGAAAGTAATGTGAGACGACAAATGTAATTATAAGATGCAGTATTAAATTGATTTTATTTATCAGGACTATTACAGTTAGAACAAGCATTTGTCAATGCCGAACATTCGCTTACAGGTATTTGCAGTGGTGTTTGGCACGTATGGTGCTTTACCCTAATGCCCTGTGCGATTGCTGGTATTTGCACAATAAATTTTCAGCATGACCTTTTTGTTACTCCCGTTGTGCGCTACATAGGCGGAAACACGTTTTGGGCAGGATGTGAAAAATGACAGCTGTACTGCTCATAAGGAAGTGTGGTAAAATGGCAATGTTGAAAATCTGGAGTGGAAATATTGAAAATTAAAACCCACGAAAGTGTGTGGGGAACTGTGCAACACACGCTCGTAAAACAGTCATTGTTAGGAATTTTTTCACCAAATTTTCAACATAGCCATTTTAAGATCTCTGCTCATGAACAGTGACACTGTGATTTTCTTAATGTGTCCCATACACTGAGTTCGCACAGCGACTATGCCATTGTGCGCTACATGGGCGGAAACACGTTTTGGGCAAGATGTGAAAAATGACAGCTACACTGCTCATAAGGAGGTGTGGTAAAATGGCAAAGTTGAAAATGTGGAATGAAAATATTTAAAATTCGCAAACTTACGAGCGTGCATAGGAGCTGCGCAATGAACACTCATAAAACAGTCATTTTTAGGAATTTTTTCACCAAATTGTCAACACAGCCATTTTAAGACCTCTGCTCATGAACAGTGTCACTGTGATTTTCTTAATGTGTCTCATACATTGAGTTCGCAAACCGACTGCGCCATTGTGCGCTACATGGGTGGAAACATGTTTTGGGCAGGATGTGAAAAATGACAGCTGTACTGCTCATGAGGAGGTGTGGTAAAATGGCAATGTTGAAAATCTGGAGTGAAAATATTGAAAATTCGGAAACTTACGAGCGTGCGTAGGAACTGCACAACGCAGACTCGTAAAACAGTCATTTTTAGGAATTTTTTCACCAAATTTTCAACACAGCCATTTTAAGATCTCTGCTAATGAATAGTGACACTGTGATTTTCTTAATGTGTCCCATACACTGAGTTTGCACACCGACTGCGCCATTGTGAGCTACATGGGTGGAAACACGTTTTGGGCAAGATGTGAAAATTGACAGCTGCACTGCTCATAAGGAGGTGTGGTAAAATGGCAATGTTGAAAATGTGGAGTGAAAATATTGAAAATTCGCAAACTTACGGCGTGCATAGGAACTGTGCAATGAACACTCGTAAAACAGTCATTTTTAAGAATTTTTTCATCAAATTTTCAACACAGCCATTTTAAGACCTCTGCTCCTGATCAGTGTCACTGTGATTTTCTTAATGTGTCCCATACATTGATTTCGCACATCGACTGCGCCATTGTGCGCTACATGGGCGGAAACACGTTTTGGGCAGGATGTGAAAAATGACAGCTGTAATGCTCATGAGGGGTGTAGTAAATGACAATGTTGAAAATCTGGAGTGAAAATATTGAAAATTGTGAACTTATGAGCCTCGTGAGAACTGCGCAACGACGCTGAAAACAGTCATTTTAGGAATTTTTTCACCAAATTTTCAACATAGCCATTTTAAGACCTCTTCTCATGATCAGTGTCACTGTGATTTTCTTAATGTGTCCCATACATTGAGTTCGCACACCGACTGCGCCATTGTGCACTGCATGGGCAGAAACACATTTTGGGTGAGATGTGAAAAATGACAGCTGTACTACTCATAAGAAGGTGTGGTAAAATGGAAATGTTGAAAATCTGGTGTAGAAATATTGTAAATTCGCAAACCTACAAGCGTGCGTAGGAACTGCGCAACGCACTCTCGTAAACCAGTCATTTTTAGGAATTATTTCACCAAATTTTCAACATAGCCATTTTAACACCTCTGCTAATGAACAGTGTCACCGTGATTTTCTTAATGCATCCCATACATTGATTTCGCATACTGACTGTGCCATTGTGTGCTACATGGGCGAAAACATGTTTTGGGCAGGATGTGAAAAATGACAGCTATACTGCTCATAAGGGGTGTAGTAAAATGGCAATGTTGAAAATCTGGAGTGAAAATATTGAAAAATCGCTAACTTATGAGCCCGCGGGAACTGCGCAACGCACGCCAGAAATCAGTCATTTTGATTTTCACTACATGGTTTGATTCTTCTCATGAATGATGATCTGGCATGGCACTCAGCCCAAAGGGTGATTTCACAGCCACTGCGTAAATCACCCTTCGGCCCCAATAACGCCATGACAGTGACATCATTCATGAGAAGGGTCCCAAAACCCCATGTTGAAAATTTGCGCAAAGATTCCAAAATGCCTGAGATATGCAATAAAGTTGAAAACCCCTATCTAGCCATTATACAGCTTACCGCATTTCTCAGTTCGCGGTCGGCTTTGAAGAGTGCAAACGTGTTCCCGGTCCACCGAAGATCGTCGCGCCGAACTCCGGAGGTAAGTATGGGGTGAGGGGGGTGTTGGGAGGCTGGGTGCGCAGTGGGTGGGTGCGGGTTGTGGGAGGGGGGACTGGGAGAAGCGCCGTGGGACCGTTTTTGGTTTACAGGTGAAAAAAAACAGACTACGTGGGACATTTGCCACTCTGGGTTGGGCTCCCAGCGTGGCAGAAGGATGGCTGGGAGGGCTGAGGAGCCGATGGGGGATTGGGCACCCCCAGAGCAAACAACGCTGAACATTTGCCACGCTGCGGGCTCCAGCGTGGCAGAAGGATGGCCGGGGGCCATGGAGTCAGACGGGATTTGGCACCCCTGTCAGCAAACAACGTGGGACGCTTGCCATGCTGGGTGTGGCTCTCAGCGTGGCACCAAAGATTTGGGGGGCGCATGACGCGGTGGCGGCGTGATCGCAGCAGTGTTTCAGGCGACAGAAGGTGGTTTTCGAAGCGAAGACCACCACTGTCACATACACAGCTCCCACACCCACTGGTGCAGGATCACCATGCCTGCTCACGGAGCAGTGGATTGAAAAGAGAGGCACACCTCCAAAGTGTGCTACTCTCCCTAAACGTTCCTTGCGCATGCGCGCAAGTGAACGTAAAAATGTGTGCTATGGTATGGACTGAATTTGAATAAATACAGTATACAATAGATATCACTTTGTGGATCTATACAGTTTTGTCTAAACAACTGTTAATAAGATCACAGTACATGCCAATCATATGTATTAGCATTCTAAATGCTTGGCAGTAGTGAAATCTGATTTACTATTAAATGTTAATTTTATTAAAGTATTTATTGTTTATTTGGAACCTCGTTAATGGTCTTTAAGGCCTTGTAAATCTGTTTGAGAGGTGACATTTAGTAATGGATAAATAACCATGTAATTATAAATAGCAATGAGAATAATGACATTTAATATTTAAATAACAAGTATATGTGATAAAATATAACTATTGAAATGAATTCAGATTTAGAACAATCAGCTTCTTGTATAAATTCAGTTCAGAAAGACACACCTGTACAATTTCACGTCTCGATTAGAAATGAACTTTGCACAGCATTACATTATGTTGTTGCTTAAGCATCCATAAAGCCTTTATACTGTATTTAGCTAAGGGAAATGCTTTCCTAATTTTCCTGATGGCACAAGCAGGTAAAACCTTATGATTGCCAGCTCCAAGTTTCTTCCAGATCCAGAAAATGAAACACCTGCATGCCATATATCTATTCAATCTAGATGAAATGGAAAATAAAGTTATACATATATATATATATAATATATGCCGAGTGCATCCAGCCACCTAGTCGTGTGGTAAAACTGTCTAACTCACATACTCGGAGTGACCTATTATATATAATGAATGGGGATGGTCGCTGATCCACAGATGTTCTAACTCCCTGTAATCTGCAATGCTGTCCCCGTTTGTTAATACCAGGTCAAAAATTGCTCCCTATCAGGCTGACACAAGCACTAACTGCTTTAGGCCTGTTCCATGCTTGGATCACACTATGTTTCTGCTCCTGGTTGGGGCAGCTACTGTGATGCTTCCCTCAAAACAAGCACAGTTAACTCCCCTGCCATCAGCAGCTCCCTTTTAGCCATCATTTTATGTATGGCTTCCTGAAGAACCGTCCAATTCCGATTCTTGTGCTGGATGTCTGTAGGCTACTACTGTGTGAATGGTTACGGCACTGCCTTACTCCATGGTGACCCACAATACCTCTGCCTCCCCCCTGCAATCTCTGCAGCTTTGTTGCCTTTGTTCCCTCTTCGATGTAAAGAGCCATGCACTCTCTGTTGCTGCCCTCCTCGTGTCTCCCGAATATATTGAAACCAGGTATTTAAAATTGGGCAATGAAATCCCTGTGACCTGAGGACACTGGCACAATATATGAAATATGGAAGGATACAGGCCATCACCACTGTACAGGTCATCATCAATCCTGGTGGGCCCCAAGTCCTCAAACGATAAAGAAATACAGCTCTGAAGGATTTTGAACTCATGTATTCCAAGTTTTCATTCCATGCGTGTGAGTGTGTGTGGGTGGGGGGGGTGGAGGTTACTACTGGAATTATACAGAACTTTGAATGCTTTTATCCCCGGTACACAATATTAAATGGTTAGGAAAATCCCTGTGTCCTCATTGGTTGAGACTTGGCTCTAGCCATGGCAGTAAGACAGTACTACTAATTGCGAAATACAAGTCCCTGCCCACAAGGGCAACTCACAGAATTCATAAGACACTTTATTCCTAATTTCCATCACAAACATGGTTGCAGCTTACAATCATATATTCTAAACATCAACTAGGCCCCCCCAAAACATCCATTAAATTAAATAAAGTAAGTTAATAATTTAATGTTATTTACAATCATGACCCCCACCCCACCCACCACCACTAATACACGGATTTAGAAAGTGAAGTACTATTCAGAGTTTCCATTGCTGGTTGTTTCACTGATGACCAAGACAAATCCCCCCTCCCATCCCTACCACTTCGCCAGAGAGAGCCATGCTTCTTACCTGGCAACATATACAATTTAGGGTCTGGCTCCAATTGTGTTTCTTTGTGTGAATGCCAATGGCCCAACTGAAGAGTTTTGAAATCATGTATTCCATGTTACCATTCAGTGTGTTTTGATTCTGAAGAAAGACAGATGACTGACAGATGAAATTAAATATGTGGAGTAGCCACATTATTCACCAATGCTGTAGTTCATTTATATTTAGGTTTGAAAATATTTAGAAAGTGTGTTTTTAAAAAAACTGAATACTGGCACATCCTTTATAAAAGATAATATATGGCTAGGTGTTGGTAGTACCAAGATACGTGCACACCCAGAGGATGAATGTACTTGGCTTGCAGCCTCTTGCCTCACTGTATATCTGGGTGTGCAGGTATCTCTGTACTACCAACACCCAGCCATATCATATTGATTACATAGATACATCCAAATCATTTTTCCCATTGTGTCATGTGTCAGTAATAGATACAATATCCAGGTCAGCCTCTGTCACCAAGGTCGCAAGGTCTGGGATTTTAGTTCACAGGCTACATGCATCCATCCTGACTTCCCATCTTTTCCTCTTGTGCAGAATAACATCCGTCCCTTTTCCCTGAGCAGTGTTTCATGGCAATTTTATAATGTTATGGCCATCCATGCTAGCCACGTAATTCTCTGGGTATGGGCAGTCTGATTCACCCTGCCTCATTCATTCACAACTATTGGGTAGTCTAAATGCTTGCCAGTGAAACATTTACATAGAAACATAGAAACAGAATTTAAGATGGCAGATAGGAATGCTTGGCCCACCTAGTCTGCCCATTTCCCTACCTAACAGATAAGCTGCAGATCCTAGTTAACCAACAGCCGACTTCCTCCTACCCCCCACTAGAATTGCCTTATGTCTGTCCCATACATTCTTGAATTCCCCCACTGTTTCTGGCTCTATGACCTCCTCAGGAAGGCCGTTCCATGCATCTACAACTCTCTCTGTGAAGAAATACTTCCTCACATTACCTCTGAGCCGTCCCCCCTCTATCTTCAAATTGTGTCCCCTTGTTCTTGCACATCTCTTTTTCTGAAAGATGCTACCCTCTTGGATTTTGTTGATTCCCTTGAGGTATTTGAAAGTTTCTATCATACCCCCCACCTTTCCTTGAGGCTATACGTCTTAATCTCCTTTAGTCTTTCTTCATATGTCTTCTGGTGCAGACCCTGCACCATTTTGGTTGCCCTCCTCTGGACAGCCTCCAGCCTGTCTATGTCTTTGTGGAGATGGGGTCTCCAAAACTGTACACAGTACTCCAGATGTGGTCTTACCAACTGTCTGTACAGAGGGCCAACAACTTCTTGTTTTCTACGGGTGATGCCTCTCCCTATGTATCCCAGTATCCCCCAGCCCTCCTTACTGCCTTCTCACATTGCTGGCCCACCTCTATGTCATCTGATCTGACTACCCCCAGGTCCCTTTCCATTTTTGTTGTTGTCAGTATCTCACTCCCCATTATGTATTCTTCCTCTGGGTTTTTGTTTCCCAGGTGCATTACTTTGCACTTCTTTGCGTTGAATCTAAGCTGCTATACATTTGACCATTCCTCTAACCTTGCCAAGTCCCTTTACATCCTTTCCACCCTACCTTGCATATTAACCCTGTTGCAGATCTTTGTGTCATCTGCAAAGAGACATATTTTCCTTTCCAGTACCTCTGCAATGTCACTTATAAAGACATTAAAAAGGACCTTGCAGTACCGCACTAGTAACCCCCCTTTCTTCACTGTGGACTCCATTTACTATTACCCTCTGTGTCCTGTTGTCCAGCCAGTGTTTTACCCAGGCTACCACCCTGGAACCCACTCCCAGGCTGGCTAATTTGTTTATTAATCTTTTGTGCGGGACTGTGTCAAATGCCTTGCTAAAGTCTAGGTAGGCCATGTCCACAGCCCCTCCCTGGTCTACTACTTTGGTCACCCAGTCAAAGAAATCAATTAGATTTGTCTGACTGTTCATCAAGGGCATAGGCACCCTATATGGAAGGATACAGTCCGTCACTGTTATACAGGTCAACATCAATCCTGGTGGGTCCCAAGTCCCTAAATGATAAAGAAATACAGCTCTGAAGGATTTTGAACTCATGTATTCCAAGTTTCTATTCCACGTGTGTGTGTGGGGGGTGTGTAGGGGGAGGGGGGAGGTTACTACTGGAATTATGCAGAACCTTGAATGCGTCTATCTTCTGGTACACCATGTAAAATGGGCAGGTAAATCCCTGTGTCCTGATTGGCTGAGACTTGGTTCTAGCCATGACAGTAAGATAGTACCACCAATGGCTAAAAACAAATCCCTGCCAATAAGGGTAACTCACAGAATTCATAAGACATCAACTAGGTCCCCAAAAAGCATCCATTAAATTAAATAAACAAAGTTAATAATTTAATGTTATTTACAATCATGAACCCCCACATCACAAATAGACACATTTAGAAAGTCAAGTACTATTCAGAGTTTCCATTGCTGGTTGTTTCATTGATGACCATTAAAAAGTCCCCTTCAATCCCTACCACTATGCCAGCGAAATCCATGCTCGTTAACTGGCAACATATAATATTTAGGGTCTGGCTCCAGTTTAGGCCTATGTGTGTGTCTTTGTGTGAATGCCAGTGGACCACTGAAGAATTTTGATATTGTGTATTCTGTGTTAGCATTCTGTATTGGGTGGGATGGGGGGGGTGTCACCTGATGGTAGAATAGAAAGCTTAGAATTCTTCTACCCCAAGATAAAAAATCACACAATGAATGGAGTCTGAAGAAAGGCAGATGACTGACAGGTAAAAAACAACTGTTGGTAAGCTGGCCTGATGGTGCTGAGGGTTGAGGCACTGGATGCCACACCTCGTGCCACACCGGCAACCCGGATTCAGGAGTGGACTCGGGCCATCGGGGGTTGGCAGGGGAGGAAAGGATTGAGCGTCTGGAGGACAGCTCTCCTTTTCTGGGGGGGGGGGGACATAGGCCTCGCCGTCTGGAGACCCCTAGTGGTAACTGGGGGAAAATTCAATATTTGGGTCCTAGCAAGTGGGGAACGGCCGCCGCGGTGCTCCTGTGGGCATTAGTGGGAGTGCTCATGTGCTGCACTGGAGCGCATTGCACTGCCGGGCCAATGGGGTGGAAGTAAGGACAAACTACCCCCTTCTCACTGGTAGGTGAAGGTGGGTCTAGGGGCACGGTACCATGTCCAATTCTGGGCCCAAGTCATCCTTCGGGTCCTCCTCTCATCCTCTCCCACCAGATACTATAGAGTGACTGCCTGTTAGGAGTTGGTGGTCCTTGCTCCCGGGGGGGCTTAGATCCGAGGGAGGTTTGGAAGATGTGGTGAGAGAGAGAAGCGTGGCCCACGAGAGGTGTCTGGACTTCAGGAGGATGAGATCAGCCAACTAGTCACATGACTCAGCTGGAGAGAGTCCAGTTAGGTAGGGTGAAGAAATGGGATCGACAAAAAAAAACATAAAACAACTGTTGATGGACTATTTTACATTATTTAGCAACATTCCATTATTTTGTTTTTGACTCATAACAGTTTTATAGTGTTCTTTATCTATGGGTTGCCCATGGGCAGTTTTTATTTAAGCAATAAGGCACTACTGTGATGTTGGTGTTAGTTGTTTTTTCCCCAGGTCAGGGTGATGAAGGCACTCAGCTTTGTATCAAGCCTCACTATGCTCACCTGACAGGGAAACCTAGTGCCACCAACACCTGATCGAGCCTTGTTGCTTCAATAAACAATTAGGAAGTATGCTATATGTGTGGTACTAGGTTTACTCAAATGATTAAGGGTACAGTGTAACATGAGGTGGGGCAGATTGCATTCAGCATCCTGATCATATGGGAACACTATTATCACCAAAGTATGCAGAGCGACTTATTGCTTATATGACAGGGGTACATAGCAACTTAAAAAAAAAAAAAAGAAAACTGTAAAGGTCTACAACTTAACCAAAAAATGCTTATTATGAGACATGTTGCTAAGTAATGTGCTATGGTGATTCAAAATATGATAGTATCCAGTCTGACATCTGTTTCTCAACACATAATGCACACTGTGTTGTTGATTATCATAGCATTTAAGAATGCAGTGCTCTGCATGATTCAATAATTAGATTTCCCTACTAGCTGCAATTGTATAAGTGTGTTCCTGTTGCCTGCAGGTCCTAGTAAATTATTTGGAAGAGCATGTAGTACGAGATACCTTCCAAGTAAGAGCATATACTGTAACATTTGACCCATTACTTAAGCAATAAGGCACGACAAGGTTCGCCTCGTGCTTCAACCCACCCCAGGAGTGACGTTATTACATGATAACACACACCTTGGAGTGCCTTATTGCAATTATTCAATGACTCGATGTTATACAAAACAAAAATAAAAATAAAAATGTTTTCAGTAGATCTTTAGTGAGGCAGTGTATCTTTGTTTCTGAAAAAAAAATCCATATCATCCAAAAAATCAACACGGTGATGTTATTGTGTAATATCGTCACTGTCTCAGGCACACACTGACCAATCAGAGTCCAGGAAATTTTCTTGCCATTGTATAATAAACATTGCAGAACATTAATACATACTGCTCTGGCATGTCTTCATCCCCAATGGGGCCATTCAGATATACAAACTCATTCAATGTTGACTCTAACACATATTGATCGAGGCAGTTGGACTGAAAGCCTATATGTTCAATAATGCAATCAAAAGACTGAAGGCCATCTTCTTCCATTTGACAAATACATAATAATCACAACATCTGTTTTCTCTGACAGTTGGCATGTTACAGCAGTGTCCACAAGAGCACCTAAGACAAGAAGACATGACGGTAATAGAACATTGTGCATTATTGTATCAAAGAAAACCTGTAATAAGCAAGTTCTAAAATCTCACAACTAAATATTTTGCCTGGTAATATACAATATGATCTTTCATTATTATATATCTTTTTTGTAAATTTCTTTTAATCCACCACCACCATTAGGTCCACATTCAGGATTGTAGCAGTTTCCGCCTCCCCCCCAAAAAGACAATCAATAAATATAAAAACAGCACTTGTAATAATTTGCACTATCAAAGTATAAACTGAGTAAAAGGATAATTTTATTATTTGTCTATTCCCCATCATATGCTGTGGAAATAAAATCCCATAGGGCATGTTTATATTATGCAAGTGTAGGATATGTGAAACATAATAGTGAAAATTATTTACCAGTGCTACATTAAGTTGCTGATGTAACTTTTCATGATGAGCTTCTTCAAGAACACACGAGGATTTGGTGCAGTGGTGGGTGTCACAGAAGGGTAGCAGGGGCTACAGGATGATTTGGCTAAACTTGAGTATTGGGCAGGCACATGGCAGCTGGGGCACAATGCAAAGAAGTGCAACGTTATGCACTTGGGGCAAAGAAAGAGGGAGTACAGCAGAGAGCAACCAGGAGGATCCTGGGATTGGTTGACAAGTCCTATGAGGCTGAGGGAGCTTAACATGTGCCCCATGGAGGAGAGGAGGGATAAGGGGGATATGACAGCGACCTTTAAAGACAGGAAGGGAATAAACAAGACTGGTAAAAAGGGACCTTTTAAGATCGGGGGGGGAGGAGGAACACCAGGGACCATGGTCTGAGACTGGAGGGTGGAAGATTCAGGAAGGAAATAAGGTGACACTATTTCATCGAAAGGGTGGTGGCAGAGTGGAAAGTGCTACCCAAAAAGGTGGTATACTGTAAATCAGTGGGCAGTTTCAAGAGGGGATGGGACAAAGTGAGGGGGAAGTTCACAGTTAAGTGAGTAGGGGAAGGAGGGGCAGCTGCAGAGCAATGGACACATTCAAGCAGACTAGATAGACAGTATGGCCAGTATCTACTGGCAGTTTCGTATGTTCGTATGTAAAAATGCATGTCATATATGAATTTGACTGTTTTTTGTCAGGATCAAATTATGGTGTTGATGGGGGACCTTAATATGCCAGGTACAAACTGGGGAACCATGTCCTCTAAGGTGGCCAAGGAGCAGAGGCTGCTTGATGGCTTCCAGGATGTGTTCTTAACACAGCATGTGATACAGCCCATAAGGGAAGGGCATCTTCTGGACGTGGTTCTGGCAGATGGGGATCTGGTAAAGGACCTGGTTGTAGAGGATCCCCTGACGGGGAGTGACCACAATACTGTCTTGTTTCAAATAAGCATGGGGGGAGAGATCTAGGACACTGACAGTGGACGTCAGGGGGTAGACTTTGTGGGCATGGGAAATATTCTCAAGGATCACTTGAAGGGGATTACATCAATGACAAATGTGGAAAAAAGATGGGAGGTCATAAAATGGGGACTTCATGAGGCAGTCAGGACCTGTGCTAAGGTGAAATGTAAGGGAGCAAGGTCACATAAACCATGCTGGTGGTCCAGTGAGGTTCAGGTAGCAGTCATAGAAAAGAAGGCAGCCTACAAAAAATATAAAACAACAAGAGGGGATAGGGAAAAGGAAATGTACCATCTTGTATCTAGAAAAGTCACCCGGATGGTGAAGGGGGCAAAGTCCAGTAAAGAGCAGTGGCTGGTACAGGGGATACATGGAGGGGAAAAGGGGTTCTTCCGGTGCATTGGGGAGCAGAGAAAAACTAAGGGCCATCTCCGCAGATTGAGATCAGAAGGAGGGTGGGTGGAAGAGGCGATGGGACCAGGCAGAGGTATTAAATGAGTACTTCGCCTCTGTGTTCACTGGGGAGGGGGATGGGATATCTACAAAGCAAGGCACGATGGGGATAGAAGCAGTAGTGAGTGGGATCAGGGGAGCAACAGAAATGGAGCAAGAGGGAGGGAGAATTACCCCAAGGGTGTCACATCAGGATAAGGATGAAAAGGCCAGTAAGGTGGAGGGGACAGATGATGCTATCTCCACCGAAAGGGTGTGGTTAGCCCTCAAGGCCCTAAAGAAAGATTAATCTCCTTGGCTGGATGGCATTCATCTGAGAGTACTATGGGAATTAACAGACATGCTGGCTGCACCCCTGGCGGTGCTCTTCAACAGGTCGCTTGAGACAGGGAGGGTACCTAGGGACTGGCGAGAGGCACACGTGGTGCCAGTCCATAAAGGAGGGTTGAGGGAAGTACCAGGTAACTATAGACCCATCAGTTTGACCTCAGTGGTGGGAAAATTAATGGAGAGTATACTAAAGGAACAATTGGGGGTGTACTTGGAGGAGGTGGGAGGTCTGGATAGTTGGCAACATGGATTTGTGCCAGGTAGATCATGTCAAATCAGTCTTGTGGAGTTCTACAAATGGGTAACATCAGAACTGGATAGGGGAAAGCCTGTGGATGTATTATTCTTGGACTTCAGCAAGGTGTTTGACTCTGTCCCCCACAATGGTCTGGTGTAGAAACTGATGGGGTTGGGGGTAGGCCCTTTGTTGGTCAGATGGATTGAAAACTGGCTAGCTGGATGCACCCAGAGAGTAGTGGTTGGTGGGGAGTTCTTGAACCCTAGAGAGGTCAGTAGTGGGGTACTGCAGGGTTCGGTCCTGGGTCCGATCATGTTTAATGCATACATATCGGACATCAGGGAGGGTATAAAGTGTGAAATGAGTCTCTTCGCTGATGACTCCATGATGGGAGCAGTAGTTGAGGGGGAAGAGGGGAGGTTGGCCCTGCAAGGGGACCTAGACACCCTGGAAAGCTGGGCTTGCAAATGGAAATTAAATTTCAATATCACCAAGTGCAAGGTGTTACATCTTGGGCTGGGAAACCCTAAACACAAGTACACCCTGGGAAGAGAGGCGCTGGAGGCCTCAACAGGGGAAAAAGACCTAGGGGTCATGGTGGATGCATGTATGAATAACTCTGAGCAGTGCAGGAGAGCGGCTAGCAAGGCAAACAGGATGTTGGGATGCATCGTAAGGGGGATCACCTCTAGGAGCAGGGAAGTGATTCTGCCGCTGTACAATGGACTGGTTAGACCACACCTTGAGTACTGTGTACAGTACTGGAGACCACACTTGAAGAGGGACATACAGCTCCTGGAGAGGGTACACAGGAGGGCAACTAAGATGATACGAGGACTAGAGGATTTGACATGTGAGGACAGACTTGAGGAGCTCTGCCTGTTTTCAGTGGAGGAGAGGAGAGACGGGGGGACATGATTAAGGTCTTCAAGTACCTCTAGGGAATAAATAGGGTAAACATGGAGGGGATCTTTAGACTAAAGCAGGGAGGTATCACCAGAGGGCATGGTTTGAAGTTGGAAGGTGGAAGGGTGAGGGGGGAAAGAGGAGGAAGAGGTTTTTCACTGAGAGGGTGGTGGACCCTTGAATGTGCTGCCTGGCGAGCTGGTTCAGAGATCCACAGTGGAGAGCTTCAGAGAGGGTGGGACAGACACAGAAAGCAGATGTATCAGATGATGGCCTGGCCCGGGGTGGGGTGGGGATGGATGATAGGGGTTTCTGTACACAAGGGTAGGGGAGGGCCTCGGCACCCAACTAGGGATCTGAGGTTCAAGCAGACTCGATAGACCGTAAGGCCTAATCTGCTGGCAATTAGTATGTTAGTACAATGATGGAATAAAACAAGTATTTGTCAATGCCGAATGTTGTCTCGCTGGCATTGGTAGTGCAGGCGTTAGAGATGCATAATAGGAATAGCAGTGAAGTATTGAATTGATGCCAACTCCACCTCTACCCTGCAGAGACTGACAGGTGTTGGGGTGTGAGTTTGGGTCATCATCTATAACGATCATGCCATTTAACCTCATCCTACCCTGTGGACACTGACAAGTGTCGTGGTGTGCTTTGGGGTCTCTGGGCTTTACACTTACCCCATTCCATAAGGAAATACATTGAGATGGATGTAGTATAGGAGAATGGGGTGAACTTTAGGACCAAACACTCCAAGACACACCTTGATGCCTGTCACTGGCTGCAGGGTGGGGGTTGGGGTGGAATGACATAAGCATTACAGCCAATGATCCCAAGTTACACCCCTGAAGCCAGTCAGTCTCTACAGGGTGGGATGTTACAATTGGAAACCCTTACATCGTAGGCGTTTGTTGGTATTTTCACTCCAGATTTTCAACATGGGCTTTTTGTGACCCCATCTCATGAAGAGCGGCACTATCAGTTTGTTAGCCGAAAGGTGGTTTTGCACAGCGACTATGCCATTTGGCGACTCAGGCATGAAAACACATTTTGGGCAGGATGTGAAAAATGACAACTGTATTGTTCATGAGGAGGTGTGAAAAAATGGCAGCATTGAAAATCTGGAGTGAAAATATGGAAAATTGGTGAAGTTATGAGCAGGCATAGAAACTCCATCTGCACATACCAAGGGGGGGCAAGAGCAGAGGGGGATTAGGCACCCCCACAACACACAACAAAAGCGGTGGGGTCGTTATGCCGATGGGGAGTGGGCTCCCCCATTGGCAAAATAAATGGGGAAGGGGGGACTGAAGCCGATGTGGATTGGGCCCCCTGTTGGCAAAGAAAGACTGTTTGGGGGGCGCATGATGCCAAAGGGGATTGGGCACCCCCTCTGCATACACTTCAAATGGGAGGGGGGACATTATGCCAACAGGAAGTGGGCTCCTCTATTGGCAAATTAAGTGGGTTGGGGCACTCTCTGTGGCAGCAGTCAGTGCCACCATGTTTATTAAACTGCTTCACCAGGAAAGGCACGTCGCTGCATGACGAGCTTGGCTGTCATCGCAGAGGACCTTTTCTTAGATATGGTGACCAGTTTACATGTTGCTGGTGTCAGCGCCTGCAGCTGCCTAATTGGGGAATGAGGAATGCACCTGCTGATGTGTGCTCTGCATTTGCCCACAGTGACCACACCTCCAAATCTGCTACTACTGCAATATGTTGGCTGGTGCGCATGCATGAGCCAACATAATAAGAATGTGTACTTTACAGTGAATAGCAAACAGTTTTATAAAGCAGACTGGTAATAATCATACATAAGGTGAGACAAGAAAAAGCAGATAGGATCCTACATCCACCCTAGCCTACATTTAGTTCCCACAGTACTGAGAAACTGCATTCTTTCTTTCTTTATTTATTTATTGAATTGTTTCACCAGGATAGGTACACTGAGCAACTTAATGCTCATCTCACGGCACGTTCTGGGGGAAGGTGGAGAGGGATATACAGCATTTAAATGTATACAATAACCTTACAGAGATATGAACATTAATACATGATAGTCAATGCATACAGCAGTTAGATGTATATAATAATATTACAGAGACATGAAACATTAAATACATGATAGTCAATGTAAACAATATAATTACAGTGGCATAATACAGGGGATATATGATGACACACACAGAAAGGGAGGGTAGCATGAGAACAAGACACACATGGTAAGTGCTAGGCAGGTAAGTGCAATAGGTGAAAAAGGGAAGAGGAGTTGTGGAGAGAGGGAGAGCAGAGGCAAGGAGGGAGTCAGGAGTATGCACAGTTTGTGGTTAGGTAGTTGAGAAGCACCTAAGTAAGAGAGCTCAAGGAAGAGGAGTGGCAGATTTGTGGAGGGAGAGCATTCCATAGCTTAGGTAGCTGGTATGAAAAAGCTTTTTAACACAAGGATGTAGATCTGCTGGGAACAGAGAGGGTGCGTAAGCCATCAGATCTCAGGGAATAGTGAGAGGGTGGGGGGGGGTACTAAGGTAGGAGGAGAGGTAGGAGGGGAGAGTTCCGAGCCAGAATTTAGAGATGAACTTAACATCATGAAGTGCACACCAGTTTTGGAGAGTGAGGAAATTTAGGGACCGGTAGAGGTCACAGTGATGGGTGAGCTGAGGGGCGTCAAGGGCAAAGCAACAGAAGGAGTTTTAGAGAGACTCCAGTCTGGCTAGGGAGGACTGCGGGGCAGCACCATAGACAATGTTGCAGTAGTCAAAAACAGGCATGACCATTTTCAGTACCAGCTCTCACCTGGCAGTGAGAGGGATACAACTGTGATTTCTATAAAGGGCTCCCAGCTTGGGTTTAAGTTTTTTCAGAATGGCATCAATGTGTACTGAGAAGTTTAGGTGTCTATCCAGACAGACACTGAGATAGCTGAATGAGGAAGAGTCCTCAAGTACAGTCCCATCAAGGGTGTGAAATGTGGGTAGGAGGCTCAGCCTAGCGAGTCTCTTCCTTGTTACAAAGGACATGGAGACAGTCTTCTTGGTATTTAGAAAGAGTTGATGAGCACTAAACCAGAGTTGGATTTTAGTGAAGTCTGACTGAAGCCTGGTAGTGACATCAGAGACAGATTTGCCAGATGTAACTAGAACCCATATCGTCAGCATACATGTGGATGCTGGAGGCAGAGCAAACCTGGGGGAGATCATTTAAAAAGATGGAAAACAGAATGAGGCCAAGCACTGAGCCCTAGGGGACACCAGTGGTTATTGGCAAGGGGGAAGAGGTGACATCAGCAGTTTTGACTGATTGCAACCTGCCGGATGGATAGGCACTGAACCAACCTGTGGCTGAAGGGGAGAGACCAGCAGCTGAGAGGCTGTGCAGGAGGAGCGGGTGTGAGACAGTGTCAAAGGCTTTAGCCAGATCAACAAAGATGGATGAGGTGATTGTGTCCTTTGACAAAGCCAGTAGAGATGGTCTCAGTTAGTCTCAGCAGAGAAGTGGTGGTGGAATGGGATTTCCTAAATTCAGACTGCAATGGAGTGAAGAACCCAAAGACAGATAGGAAGGATGAGAGCTGGTTAAGGACTTTGTGTTCTTGTAGTTCAGCTAAGATAGGAAGGAGAGAGATAGGTCGATAGTTGCCAGGAAAGGAGAAGTCCCCACCCTTCGGGAGCGGGAGCACAACTGCATGTTTCCATATTGAGGGTGCTGTTGCTGTCAGGTAAGAAAGGTTTAGTATGAGGGAGAGCAGGTAGGCAATAGCAGGAGCAGAGAGGGGAGAGAAGCCTAGGATCCAGGCCATCAGGTGGGGAACCTTTGGTGGGGTTGAGGGCAAGGAGGGCCTGGAGAGTGGTATCAGGAGAGACAGGAGAATAGGAGAAGTGAGAAGGGGATGTAAGAGGTAGGGGGAAGGGGGGGCACAGTGTTGGGGGGAGATTGCGAGGACTGAGAGAGGGTGAGAGGAGCAATAGAGAGGAGAGGGCCCATGGGAGGAGAGGACGTCAGAGCAGCGGAGAAGCCAGGGAGGGTGCACAGCAGAGATGAGGCACAGATAGCGAAGTGATAGTTAAAGCATTCAGTGATAGCCATAGGGTCTGAATGGACAGAGTGGTTGACCATGAGGGTTGGGGGTGGAGGGTAGGTGGCAGGAGAGAAGAGGGAGTGTATGGCCTTCCAGAATTTTGACAGATTGTTAGTATTAAATAGGAAGTTTGATTTGAAGTATTCAGCTTTAGCCAGGTGGATTGCTTTTGTGCAGCCATTTCAAAGTTCAAAGTAACGCTGGAGATCTTTATGGCAGCAGAAAACTTTAGACTGTCGCCACGCAAGGTCACGAGCACATTGGCAAGCCAGAAGCTCAGGTGTGACCCAGGAGAGGTGCCCACCATTCTTACTGCAGTAATTAATGTTTTTTGTGTGCTACATCACCAGATATATTTACAGTGCGTTTTTTTTTTTGTTAATGCACATCCACTTATATAGTTTGTGATGTCATGTTAGATAAACTTTTATTTTGTTAACGGTAAGCATTGATGGATAAGTTATCCAATGGGTAAACTTATACATTTTGTTTTTCATACATAATACACAATGCTAACCAGTAATGATCTGAGCTCCTGAACAATAAACATGAATATATATTTAAGGAATAATCCATGATCAGGTGTGGATTGTGCGGCAGAGCCTGAGTGACCAATCATGCAGCCGTCGGTAAATTCCAGCCCAACCCACACCCAATTGTGGGTTATTCTGATTATGCAATTAAGAAATATGAGAGTAACACAAAAAAAGTGAAGAAAAAGCTTTTTTATTGTTTATATGCTGATTTTAATAAAATGTCCCCCCCCCCAAAAAAAAACTAGTCTGCTGATGCTGGGCAGAAACCCTCTCATACCCTTAAAGCCAGCTGGCAGCAAGGCGAGTGAGCTAAGCGTTGTGAGACAGTGATTTAAACTGAAAATATGCTTAACTGTCAGTTGTTTCCCACTTCATAAACTGTAGGTAAGATCCTATATTTTATACTGTTTTCACTAAGGGCTTTTGATTTTGTGAAGCCCAGCAGTTAGAGAAAAAAATGGTGGCTTTATGAGAGTGTACTGGAATGCTTAACATTCTGCATGGAATGATTTTACTGTTTTGCAGTCGGCTGGTACTTTATGCAGTGGTTTGCAAAAATTACCCCATGGCATAAAGTGTCAGCCAAGAAATCAAATGCTTATATTTTAGACCCCATTGTACAATAATAAATAATGTGGCAGGTTTCACTTTATTTATAACTTTAATAATATCCAATTATCGTTGAGCACACCCAAGAGACAGCATAATAACCTAATCGCAAATACACTTCGTAAATGACTCAGGATACCGGGGAGATGTAAGTGGCAAAGTAATTGACCACTCAAGGTTCCAAATGCTCCTTATGCTTCTCTATTAAGCTTTGTTTACATGGTCACTTTTACACTGGAGTAACCCAATTGCTCGGGTTGCTCCAGTGCTAAAGCTTCCATGTAGACACTTACCCAATCAGGGTACTCCGTTCAGTAATACTCTGCCGCATTCTTTCGAAAACCGGACGCCGAGCAAAGCTAACGACTTACAGCGAATCAAACTGCTGCTTGGACAGTCTGCACCGAAACAATCTGCCCAGCTGTGGTGAAACATACAGGACAAATCTCTAGCCCCCTGACGCATGGCCCCCTCACCGGAGCAGATCATAGCGGTGCACAGAGGGGCCATGTAGACATACAGACCACCAGTAGCAGGGGGTTGGGATTGCACTGCTGCTGTCAGTCTTTTGCAGTACTACTGCCATGTAAACACTGAGTGAGTGTTCGTTCTAAATTTACCAACACTTACTTCTGGTAATGAATTACAAATAAAATGAAAATAAAAAATAGGTCATCTCTTTTAAAAAAATAAAACCGTATGCAATGATGTACAATCATGCTGGTTTTCCTATTCTGACAAAATCGTCCTGCTTGTTTGTTTGTTTATTTGTTTAATGGGTAAAACACACTGGAATCGTAAGATTCCCTTTTCAGGTGTGACCCACACCTGGTGTGCTTGCCTTGGGTTTTGGCATAACAAGCAGGAAGTGACAGTAGTGAGCTGTGAGTGAGTGTGTGCAGCTGTAAATAAGTGTGTAGAAGACTTGGGTTGGAGTACCACAACCTCATGCAGCATGCTGTATGACCGCCATCAAGCCACTTGACCTCAACAGCGATACTAGCCTTCTCCTTAAAAACATACATTTGTGAGTAGTTGTCATTACTCAGTTTCTACAATAATCATATAGATATTATCTTTCTCAATGCTTCTTGGTTCGCATGAGGGAATTCTGAATACCAAATGAAAATCTCACTGCACATGTCGGAGACTCAGTGTACAGTATCTGTGACTGTCGGGATTCGACCTGGGCAGGGAGTGGGGAGAGGAGTTACCTTAATCAATATTGTTTATATTTATTTATTTTTTTTTTAAACTTATTTAACAGTATCAATATGAAGGAGTGCAATGGTAGATTGACAGTAGTCTTAGACTCAGAACTACCACTGCAGATTATAAAAAAAAGTGGCTAAAGGTACAGTTCCTAGACCAAAGTTGGGAGTCTGTGTGCATCAATATGTGATAAATTACCTCCAGATCTGGGAAAAATGAGTTAGTGCTGCATACCTGGGCACATAGCCCAATACCAGTGGATGTGGGACAAGAGCAGGTGTACCACAATTTTTGTCTAGAACCTGGTACTTCTGGGTTGAAAATTAATGGATGTAAAATCTAGTCTTTATCACCTTAGGTTGCTATTTGTCCTCCTAAACACAGCTACACTGAGAACTACAAAAAACATGCTATATACAGAGTAAATTTGAGACGCACAAGAAGCAGAGTGTAAAACTTTAGCATTAGAGGAAAAACAATGACAGATGGCTGGTCTCTACCCTATTAAACTTCTCCATCACGCCGATCTCTTTATGAGAACCTTAAAATCTATCCCCTTGCTAACAGTGATTATTCGATGCAGCTGTGATGATGAACTGTTCTCCCTGTACACACTTTGACATGTGTGGATGTGACCACAGCAGAAAGCTCTGCAACACTGTATCATGGGCAGCATGGCACAAGTGTGTGTGAGAGTGTGTATGTGTGTGCATGTTGGGGGGGGGGTAGGGACACACACAGTGACTGCAGGATCTCTGAAAATCGCCGGTTCAGGTAGATGTCTGTGCTGGTGGGGTGGAACTGCTGCACTTTTTCTTGTGAGCGCTTCATTGAGTTGTGCATATGATTGACAGGGAGCTGAACCTGTGCATGAGGATGTAGTGGTTATCACAATTACAGCAGATAATTGCTTGACTCAGGTTTGCAATAGTATAGGATGATAATAGGGTAGAAAACACAACTCAAATTTGAGTGGCCAGGTATTCCGAGTCTGGCTCTTCATGGTTGAAGTGATGGGGACACTGGAGCCAAGTCGAATCATCAGGAAGGCATACTGAGCAGTATAGATCATTTCCAGATGTGTCTTGTGGGGAGAGGGAAGGGGGGCGATAGACTTCACTATTGAGGCAGTTGCTTAAATGCAAAGTGCTCAGCAATGTTGCATGTGGCAAATCAGAAAACAATAAACAGTTGTTAGCTAGGGCTCTACCTTGGTTCACTGTGTTGTTCCGCTACCACTGCATCTCATCATCTGTCCACATTGTCTGCCCCCCCCCCCACCAACAGCTAAACATACAGGTCTACAAATAGGGTCCTGATCACAGATGCCAACTGAAGTTTACTGTGGGGTCAGATTGCACATTTTTATTATGTGGTTCCAGTAATGAGGCACAGATAGATCAATCAGAAGATCAGAAAATACAGCTTCTTGCCGACACTGAAATTTGCTTACCAGGTATGCACGCTTGTAGACGATCAGTGATTAGGCAGAGCGATGAACCTCTGCACCATGAACTGACATAGAGTAGATGTCCAGGTTCTACTCCCATCACGGCCATTGGTAAACATTTGACCCTAATCAGATTGCACTAAAAAAGGGTGAAGTACCCTGTGCGATTCACAATGCAATATAAAAGAAGGACCACAAACAAAAACTTCATACAAGGAAATTATTTATTTTTTTTATGTAAACAACTCATTTCTGGTTAGCGTATGGGGTATTCCATGAAACAAACCAGAATACAGATAAAAACAAAACAAACAGTGTAATATAAATAATTTTTTAATTCATGTTTTTTTACACATACTCACCAATCAGGGACAAATTTGCTGACCTGAGATGCAGACGTATCACTGAAGTTTACAGAAGCAGCTCTACTAGTGCTGTCACTGGAATTATCCTCCATGGTTGGCTTAAATGAATACAGCTGAACTGTGATAATGTGGACAAAAATGTTGTCACGGTCGATGTCATGCTCAGACATGGCCAGAAAAAGCAGTAATACAATTGGAGGTAAACTACAGCAAGAGAATGACTAACAGAGTGAGTCAATATCTATGGGACTCAATATTCTTAATAATAAACAAAATTGGCCATTACAGTATAAAACTAAGGAACAAAATTAAACACTGAACCCAAACAATCCCCTTTTAAAACAAAAAACAAAGGCAGTGAAGTGAATGACAAATGTTGGATTATCACTCAGATCAGATGTTAGGCAAAACAGCTGCTCAAGCCACACGCATCATTTTTATGTTGGCTCGTGCTTGGGCGCCAGCCAACATATTGCAATAGTAGCAGATTTGGAGGTGCGGTCACTGTGGGCGAATGCAGAGCACACATCAGTAGGTGCGTTCCTCATCCCCCAATAAGGCAGCTGCAGGCGCTGACACCAGCAACACTTAAACTGGCCACCAGATCTAAGAAAAGATCTGCTGCAATGAGAGCCAAGCTCGTCATGCAGCGGCGTGCCTTTCCTGGTGAAGCAGTTCAATAAACATAGCGGCACTGACTGCTGCTGCTCAGAGCGCCGACTTTAGGGGTACCCAGTCCCCCTGTCGGCATGCCCCGACCCACTTCATTTGCCGACGGGTGAACCCACTCCCCATCGGCATAATGCCCCTTCCCTTCCATTTCATGTGTGTGCCAAGGGGGTGCCCAATCCCCCTCAGCATCATGTGCTCCCAACAGTCTTTCTTTGCTGACGGGGGGCCAATCCTCATCGGCTTTAGTCCCCCTTCCCAGTTTAATTTGCTGACGGGGGAGCCCACTCCCTGTTGGTGTAATGTCCCCCCCATTTGTAGTGTGTGCGAGGAGGTGCCCAACCTCTCAGCTTTGTCCCCCTTGCCTTGGTATGTGTTAACAGGTGTCCAATCCCCATCGGCTACAGAATCCCCCAAACATTCAGGTGGCATGCTGGGAGCACACCAGCATGCCAAATGCCCCAGTAAAAAAATCCTGCAATGTTTTTTTAAACCTGTAAATCAGAAAACGGTCCTCATGGTCTGTCCTGTTCCTCCTCAACCCACACCCACCCTCTGTGTACCCCACTTCCCCACACCCCCCTCCCCATACTTACCTCCGGAGCCCAGCGTGACAATCTTCAGTGGACCGGGAACATGTTTGCACTCTTCAAAGCTGACCACGAACTGAAGAAATGCTGGTAAGCTGTATAATGGCATAAATAAGGTTTTTTCAACTTTTGTGCATATCTTGGGCATTTTTAGGAATTTTGGTACCAGATTTTCAACATGGGGTTATTGGGACCCCTCCTCATGAATTCAGTCACTGTCATTGCATTATTTGGTCCCAAAAGGTGATTTTGTGGTCCCTGCACGGAATCACCTTTCAGGACCGATTAACAAAATGACAGTGCCACTGTTCATGAGGGGGCTCTCAAAAAGCCTATGTTGCAAATTTGGTGACAAAAATCCAAACAATGGCTGTTTTACGAGTGTGTGTTGTGCAGTTTCCATGCACATTTGTAACTTCGTGAATTTGTAATATTTTCACTCCAGATTTTCAACATTGCCATTTTCCCACACCTCCTTATGAACAGTACAGCTGTAATTTTACATACTAACATACTAGAACGCCAGCAGAATAGGCCTAATGGTCTTTCGCGTCTGCTCGTTTGGTCAGCCCCCACCCTGGGAGCTGACCTTGCTGCCCCCCTCGCCTTCTCTGGCTTCTCCCTTCCCAGTTCTGGATATTCTCGCTGCATTGGATTTTGCTTCCAGAACCCTTCCCCTGTATCTGTTCCACCCCCTCTTGAACCCCTCCACTGTCTCTGCCTCCACCAGCCCCCTAGGCAGCACATTCCATGGCTCCACCACTCTCTCAGAGAAGTAGCACCTCCTCCTTTCTCCCCTGAATCTTCCCCCCTCCAGCTTCCACCCATGCCCTCTAGTGGTCCCCTCCTCCTACCTTTGAAGCACCCTGACTGTTCCTCCCCTATTTACCCCCTTCATGTACCTGAAGGCCTTTATGATGTTCCCCCGGTCCCTTCTCTCTTCCAATGTGTACATATTTAACTCTTCGAGCCTCTCCTCGTAGGTCCTGTCCCCTAAGCCCCAAATCATTTTGGTTGCCCTTCTCTGGACCCTCTCCAGGAGTTTAATGTCCCTCTTTAAGTGTGGCCTCCAAAACTGCATGCAGTACTCGAGGTGCAGCCTCACCAAGCAGTTATACAGAGGGAGTATCACTTCCCTCCTTCTGGAGGTGATCCCCCTAGCGATGCATCCCAGCATCCTCTTGGTCTTGGCTGCTGCCCTCCTAAAGTCTCCAAGTTGTTCATCTTGACATCCACCACCACCCCCAGGTCCCTCTCAGCCATCGAGACTTGTAGCATTTGCCCCCCCGAGGGTGTACACTTGGCCTGGGTTTCTGGCCCCAGGTGCAGTACCTTGCATTTCCCTGCATTGAACCTCAGCTTCCACTTTCTAGACCATCTTTCCAGAGCCTCCAGGTCCCCCTGTAGGGCCACCCTCCCCTCCTCCCCATCCACCACCGCCCCCCAGTTTTGAGTCATCCACAAAGAGACTCATCATTTTGGGCAGGATGTGAAAAATACATATCTTGGCCGAAATGTGTTTTCGCATGTCCAGCGAAGAATAGCATGGTCGCTGTGCGAAATCAGTTTTCAGGACAGTTTGACAAAATGACAGTGACACTGTTCATGAGCAAAGGTCCTAAAATGCCTATGTTGAAAATTTGGTGATGAAAGTCCATAAAATGACTGTTACAAGCGTAGTTTTACGTAGTTTCATGCACCCTTGTAACTTTCAAATTTTCACTATTTCATGCCAGATTTTCAACATTGGCATTTTTCACGCCTTATGAACAGTATAGCTGTCATTTTCACATCCTGCTCCAAAATGTAAGTTTTCGTGACCTGTATGCATTTATGGCGTACGCTGTGGAAGATCAACTTTGGGACAGATTAAGAAAACCACAGTGCCACTGATCATGAAGGGAGATCCCAAGATGCCTATGTTGAAAATGTGGTTTAAAAAAAAAAAAATAACTGGGTTACGGACGCACGTTGCGCAGTTTCTATGCATGCTCATGACTTCACCAATTTTTCATATTTTCGCTCCAGATTTTCAACATTGTCATTTTTTTACACCTCCTCATGAACAATACAGTTGTCATTTTTCACATCCTGTCCAAAATGTGTTTATGTACCTGTGGCGCAAAATGGCACAGTCGCTGTGTAAAATCACCTTTTGGCTAACAAACTGATACTGCTGCTCTTCATGAGGTGGGGTCGCAAAAAGCCCATGGGTAGGATATTCAAAGGGATTGTGCATGGTGAAACAGGGCTGCATGATGCGCAATCCACCGAGGTGCCCCTGCACTATATTCAGAGGGGTTTGTTGCACTGCACAATTCCTGATTTGCCGAGGCGCACCAGTAATGTATGTGGCGCAAGTGCGGGGGGCGTGTCCATGCATATGTGGCACATCCCAACATTCAGCCCGGAATGTGCGGCACATATGCAGGTACAAACCCATCTTGTGCCACATGGGGGGTGCAAAGATGTGCCCGTAAATATCAGGAACAAGTCAGGGGACACCCACAGGCCGGCTGCCGCATTGCTGGGCGCAACACGGCAGCAGCCTGCTGTGGGTGGCCACCTGACCTCCCGAGACACAGTACGGGCATCTTGCCCCTCACCCTCACCCGATCATGGGCATAGTAAATATATATCCCTGGTGGTCCAGTGGACCTGCTCCACTGCCCAATCGTGGGCAGAAGTGAGAAATGACATCCCTGGTAGTTCAGTGGACCCAACCCCTGCCCGGATGCCAGCATATTGTTAAACAATAGTCCTGGTGGTCCAGCGGTACCCCCTCCCACCCGCCCACTGAGACCCACCACCCTGCACCACTCCAGTCAGCGGCGGGCGGCAGATCCCCACCCACAAGCCGACTCATTAAAATTATCCTCACTTCCAAGCATTTTCACATTCAAAGCTCTATTAATGGATTATCTGAAGGAATCATGCAACTGTTTCA
The DNA here is from genome assembly GCA_016271365.2 of Neoceratodus forsteri. Taxonomy (NCBI): domain Eukaryota; kingdom Metazoa; phylum Chordata; order Ceratodontiformes; family Ceratodontidae; genus Neoceratodus; species Neoceratodus forsteri. Next base: position 927,804,641 of record CM028130.1, on the reverse strand, counting down.
GGCGTTGATGACCCCTAAGCCCCAGTTGCCTCCTCAAATCGCCTAAGTATCTCATCACCCACATTTCTAACAACAGAAACCTAGGACCTACAAGCCTAGTTCCTTAATCCAAGATGGCCCTGCCTATTCTCTACCTTTTACCTATTCTGGCCTCCCTTTTGGCTGCCTACTCTTTCACCCCAGTTTGTACCCTATTCCTTAATACCTCCTTATTTTTTATCATTTAGGTATGAGCTCTTACTCAGCGTAGACTATACGGGATTGTTGTCTCTTCTCATTTCAGTAAAGCTTATCATTATGTACCTTTGCATGTTAATTATGTTGGCCGGTATGTATAGGCCTATATTGACTGGCACCTTCACAATGTTTGTTCTTTTTTTTTTTTTTTTTGCACTGTTGTCCACCGTAATTGTAATCTTATGAAGTGTACTGTATTGTATTAATGCCCTGGGCCATCTTGAAAATGAGCTTGCTCAATGGTGTTTATGCTTGGTTAAATAAAGTGATTGATTGATTGAAAACGATCGAGAGCATTTTAAGCTAAAAACCGTGACAAAATAAAATAAATGTGAAAAAAAAAAAGACTCAGACATTGATTAACATGATCAACTTTATTGAATACAAGCATTCTCAATGATTTCTGGTGAATTGCAAATCATGCGAAAACACGCATTTCCCGTTGATCTTTAAAGTCCCTGCTGAGGTGTGGGATCAGTGTGGAAGAGCTGCTTTTGTCTAGGGTCCCCGCTGAGACCAGGAATCAGTATGGCAGTGCTGCCTTTGTTTTTCAAGTCCCTGCTGAGAGCAGGGATCAGTGCGGCAGAGCCACTTTTGTTGTAAAGTCCCCACTGTGGCATGGTGGGCTGAGGCACTTGGTTCAGGAATGGACAGGGGTCACTTAGGGGCTGGCTGGGGGAGGGAGGATTGAGCATCTCAATGACAGCTCTCCTCTCTTGGGGAAGGGGATACATGTATCCTGCTCGGTGGCTGACATCTAGAGGAATTTGGGTGGCAGCACAGCAGGATGCAATGGAAAGGGATTCCACAAACAAGATGTCGGGGAGCATCTTCGTGTAGGCAAAGCATGCAGAACGCATTATTGCATGTACTGTGGGCCCTAAGGGCAAAACAGAACAAAAAAAAAAACAACAGCAGCTGGATGATAGCATGCAAGCCTTGCACTGGCAACTGGGATCCTACAAAGTCCTGTGGCAGAGGACAGACTGGAGTATAAAGAGCAAACTCAAAGAAGCTACATGATGGGGCTGGGGGAATCGGTCCTGACGGGGGCAGTTTGGGCAAAGAGGGAGATAAACTATTAAAAACTAACTCCATGCTCAGATCAGGGATCAGTGTGGCAGGTCTTCTTTTGCTTTTTGTTTTTTTTAATGCTTTTTTTATGTCCCTGGTGAATGGTCAAGGGGAACCCCCCTCCCTCATATTGGCTTGGTCCCAATTCTTGCTGGGATTCGGGCAACATGGGGCTCACACTGAAGTATTTTTTTTGTGTATGCATCCTCCATGACCCGCCGGAATGGAGTCGATCGTGCAATGACCTCGGCACGTGATAGGGCACATTCAGTGCAGAGATCTGCTGGTTACACCTGACAGGGACAAGCAGCATGGTACTGGACTGCTGTGCCCCCCCAGCCTATGCTAGGTGTCAGTAGGTGATGGATACCATGTTCCTTCCTTTCCCAGAGAAGGAGTGCAGTCCCTTGGATGCTCCACCTCCTCCCCCCCAGCCGACCTTCCGATGTCCAAGGTCTGCTCCCGATCCCTGGTCACTGGCGCCGCAAGTGGTAACATTACTACTGCATCAGTGGGCTGGTGGCTTCTTTTGTTTTTAAATTCCCCACTGATACCAGGGGATTGGCGTGGCAAAACTGCTTTTATTTAAAGGGGGAGTCCAGCCAAAAGTGCTATAGTATATTGCAGAATTAGAATCTTCATATCCCCCATAAGCCTCACACCAAAAATTTGACCTCTTTGTTACTTTATTTAAAGAGCACCAGTGTCTGTGCTTTCACTAAGACCCTCATTGTTGCCTGACCTCACTGGGAGCCAAACTGTCCCTCTCCTGTAATTTTTTAAATAGCAGTTTTTGAAGGGGAAGGGATCGGGGAGGTTCCATGTCATAACGGCGATTCCCAAATGGCAGTCGCCATTTGGGCATGTGTCCATCACCGAAAATAAATATTAGCGATGTACACTCATGGTGACTCCAAAGACAGCGATAGGACTGTAACATATGCAGGGGGAGTGTGCCCTCTGCACCCCCCTACCTAAAGATTCTCAACTCCAGGGAGGTGCATGTCCGGGGGGTGTGTGTAAAACTTAAAAAAAAACAAAAATTCGGCCCCGACTCAAAAAGTGACGCCTGACCCAGAACCGAACCTGGCACCCTTCCAACCACAGTTGGCCACCTTCAGCACCACGCCGCATGGCCAGCTTGGCACTAACCACCATACTGCCTCCCACATACCCTCCCTCCCCTTCTGCCCCTTGCGGTGTGGCCCCCACACATGTATATTTCCTGTCACCTCCTTTCACCCACCATGGTATCCTGCCACTACCCCTGCCAGGTATGAACACAGGCACCGTGATCGAGTCACCGTTTTTGCAGTCACTCAATCGCAGTCGCCGTGTTCACAGGATACCATCATTATTCCAAGCTGGCCTCCCAATCCCTCTCTCTTTCCCTTCTTGGTACCAAGAGAAGCAAGCTCCGGCCCTATGCCGCCCCTACACTCTGACATTTTGTGAAGTAATTATTTGTAGAGTGTGGGGGGGGGGGCACTACATTGATATGAATAGGAGCATATTTTAAATTCAAAAAACATATATTTTAGAGGCCCACTTAGGTCAAATCGAAACCCCATTCATATTAATGTAGCGTGCCCCTGTTGCCTACAGAAACTTACTTCATAAAATGTTGGAGCGTGGGAATAGCATAGGGCAGCGCTTACTTCTCTCAGTAGCAAGAAGAAGAAGACAGGATTGGATGGCTGGCTCCTTCAAAAACTTCTGCTTAAAAAATTATAGGATAAGGACTGTTTGACTTCTAGTGAGGTAAGACAACATTGGGGGCTTAAGAAGGTTTTCCAAACTGAACACAGTTGTTGCTCTTTAAAAGTAATGACCCTTTTTTTGCATCCTGATTTCATACCCTGTTGAAAAAAAAACAATTTCAGTGAACAGCTACTGATGGTATCATAACCAGAACTCACAGCCTAGTCCTTCCTGTCAGAAACCTTATATGACATATTTCTCTAAAGTTTATGAAACTATAGTTGTAAGTATTTGGGGAAAAAAACTGACACAGGGTTGAGTGGAGTGCATGCATTTTCAGACTGCTCAGATACATGGTATTGTACTTTGGAATGTGGCAGAAGGTGGTGTTGGAATGCAGCACTGGCCAAAGCACGGAATGCCAACATAGTGCACCATTTCAGAACTTTGGTGAATATGTTTTTTATTGTTTGGAACAGTGCCTTGCTGATGTGTTTCCTGTAATTGTGGGGGGATAGAAGGAGGGAGGAGGGGGAGGGATGCAGAGGGAGGGATGAGAGCAGGAGGACTGAGACTAACCAGTCACGATTGGTGAGGAAGCAATGGTTGTGTTACAACCAGCCAATAGGGCACCTGTAATCCCTATGTAATACATACAATCCTTAGAATTCTCTCACGTGAGCATCCCCAAAGCCTGAGTGCCATGAAGCAGGCGTGTGGGGTCTATGTAGGTGGCATCTGGGGATGTCGGCAGGCCACCCACAGAGAGGGCCACAGGCTGTGGGCCATGCCACTCAAAGTAGGTCAGGCTGGATAAGTAGGGGTAAGGGATGAGTAAATAGGGGTTCAGTAAAAGTAGCAGATGTTCCCTATCTACAGATGGTCTCTGAAGTAGGCAGCTGGTGGTAGCAGTGCTATTAGGGGATCTCAGATACTCCCTATCTTGGGTCAGCCTACAGGAGGATTAACAGGTGGGATATCAGCAATAGCTGGGGTTCTCAGCTACTCCCTATCCAGAGTCACCCTACAGGAAAATTAGGCATGAAGTGTGGCAGGAAGGCATATAGTGCATTACTAAAGCAGGCCTATAAATAGTCCTAATTAGAAGTTACAAAGTTAAAGTGGTTACTGAAGTACACCTAGAAACCTAATATGTGGTGAGGGGGTATACAGTGGTGGCAGAGTGGGGCAGGAAGGGTTGCAAGGTGCAGGGGATGTGGAGCAGCAGTGTTTCTGGGAGCACTCTGGGAGATGTGGGATGCCTGGTTTCCAGGAAGTTTAGTCAGCTGAGGGTGGAGAAGTGGCAGCTCAGGTGGTTAATAGGTGCGCAGGAGGAGGGGGGATTCATAGGGTGACGAATGGAGGGGCAGAGGGGATACAGGGCATGGATGCTGGTAAGGGGAAAGGAAGGAGGAATGGACATAAGAGGAGAGGAGGGGCCAAGAAGGGAGAAGAAAGGAGCAGGTGCTTAGGCAGCTCCCAGGGAACCCTCAACCCCAGTGGGAGAGAGGGCCCAGGAAGGGGGTGGATAACAATAAGGATAAAAGATAAGGCAGGATGGGGGGACCAGAGGGAAGAACTCCAGTGTTGCCAGTGCTGAACAGATTCCTCCCACTGCATGAGGGGGAGGGGGAACCTGGTGGAATGGGGAGGCACAGTAGGATAGGGAAAGATGGAAGAAGTAGTAGAGGGGAGGCATACAGAGAAAGTAGGGAGGAAGGGCAGGAGATAGTGAGCTCAGGCAAGAGGGGAGGGCAGGTGGAGCAGAGAAGGCATAGTGGACAAGGGAAAATGAGGGTGCAGGCTAGTGGGAGCAGATGGAAGAGGTGGAGGGCAAACTGGAGGTGAGCAAAAAGGTAAGATGGTGTGTGCTAAAGGAGAGAAAGGCTTGGAGGAGAGGATAGGGAAGAGGATAACTGGAGTAGGGGGTCAGAGGAATACAAGAGGGACAGGAGGGGATAGAGGAGGTAGGGAAGTGGGCAGCAGGATTGACAGAGAGGTGGGAGGGCCCAGGATGGAGGGGGAAAGTCGTAGTCTTGTGGGATTCAATTTTGAAGGGGGTGAGATGGGGAAGGAAAGAGTCATGGGCAAGCCTTAGGAGGGTAAAATGTTTGCCAGGGATGATGGCAGGAAGAGTGGGATCTCTGCTAAGCCAGTCAATTGGTCAGAGGGAGGAAAACCTCAAATTATAGTGCACCTGGGCATAAAAGACCTTGCAGGATGTGAGGTGAGGGAGGTGCAAGAGAGGTTCAGGGAGGTGGGGAGAATTTGCTGCAAGGCAGAGAGGATGGTAGCCTTCATGGAAGTGCTTCCAGTCCTGAGGGCTAATACAGCATAATGGATGGTTTAGGGAGTGGTGTAAAAAGGAAGGGTACAGGCTCATGGTTGACAGGGGAAGGACCTGGGATAACAAGGACCTGTATGCACCCTACAGGTTACATCCAAGTAGGAAGGTGACAAAGGTCTTGAAGGGCAAGCTGGAGGAATTCATGGGGAAAATCTCAATTTAAACTGACGGGGGAGGCAGCAGGATCCACAACACCCTTAGTCACCTGATAGAGGAGTCTGACAGGCCACACTTCCCAATCAGGACAACATAGGAGGAGCTATAATATAAGGGTGGAGGTGGGGGTGGGCAACTGAGGGAGGAGGGTGTGGTGGGGCAGATCAGGGTTAAAGGAGGTCACGAGCCAAGGTGGAGAATGGTGTCTCTGAACACCAGGAGTCTGGGAAATAAGACAGCAGAATTGTAGTAACTGATGGTTATGGGAGAGCTGGACATAGCAGCCATCACAGAGATGTGGGCCACACAAATCCATGACAGTGCCTCACAGTTCCTGGGCATACACTGCATAGAAAGGATAGGGGGACGGGAAGGGGGTGGTGGTCCTAAGTGTGAGAGATGGGGCAACTTGTACCAGAGATGAAAAGGTGGAAGGTAAGACTGAAGAATTGTGGGTAGAGGTACAATCCACTAGGGAGAGAAAACTAAGGATGGGGTGGTCTATAGGCCTCCTTCCCAGGAAGAGGAGTTGGACAGGGTAGTAAGGTCTCAAATTACAGAAATGGCTAATATGGGGGAGGTAGTAATAATGGGGGATTTCAGTCTACCTGCTGTGGACTGGAAATCCCATCTACCTCTTGCACTAGAAAGCAAGAACTGCTGGATGCATTTCAGGGTGATTTCCTGCCACATGGTGTCATGGAAACAACTAGGAGAGAGCTGTACTGGATCTGGTCCTGTCCAACTGTGAGCATGTCCAGGATGCAAAAGTGGAAGCACCACTTGAAGCTGGTGACCACAACATGGTGAGGTTCAACCTGGACATGGGCAGGGAAATGGTCAGGACTGGACAAGGGTTTTAGAATTTAAGAGGGCAGACTTTGGTAGAATGGGAGAAGTTCCACTAGGACACCTTGCTGGAATCAGAAAGGAGATGACTGTGGAAACAGAAATAAATGGGCAATAATAAAGGAGGGGCTGATGGAGGCCTCTAGTGAGTGTGCCAAAATCCAAAGTAAGAAAACTATGGCCAAAAAGCGCAGCTCATTCGACAAGGAGGTGGTGAAACCTGTAAATGACAAGAGGGAGCCTTCTGGAAGTACAAATGTACTCCAAAGGAAAAGGATAGAGTGGATTACTCTACTAAATCAAAGGAAGCAAGCAGAGTGGCTAGAGTGACAAAGGCTACAAGGGAAGCACAGTTAGCACAGGGGGTAAAAACTGGACAGAAGGCCTTTCCCAATATATAAGGGAGAAAAGGAACATAAAAGATGAGACAGGTTACAAAAGGAGGGTGATATGGTAGATGGCAGTAAAGAAAAAGCATAGGTACTTAACAAGTACTTCTGTTCAGTATTCCCTAGAGAGAAGGACGCACCAGTACCACAAGAGAACAAGTGGATGGGGATTGGGAAGGGGGAAGTCACAGATGGCATCATTCAAACTGATGGTTTACTTAAAGGCCTAAGAGGCCCTGAAGGTGGATAAGTCCCCAGAGACAGATGGCATGCACCCAAGAGTCCTAAGGGAACTGGAGGAGCTCTGGTTGATCCCCTGGGAAACCTGTTTAACACCTTTCTGGAGTCAGGGATCATGCCCCTGAGACTGAAGAACTCCACATGTGGTGCCTCTCCATAAAAGTGGGCTGAAAGATGATGGTGACCATCCTGAAAGAAAGATTGGTGAGCTTTCTGGAGGACAGTGGGTTCCAGACATCAGACAGCATGAGTTGTGTTGCAGAGGTCCTGCCAAACTAACCTAATTGACTTCTTTGACTAGATCACCAGGACAATGGACAAGGGCCAAATAGTTTATGTCCCTGTATGAAGACTTCAGCAAGGCCTTTGACTCTGTACCACACAGGAGACTGGTTATGAAGCTAGAAGACCTGGGGTTGGGGCTAAGCTCATTAAGAGACTCAGAAGTTGGCTGCAAGACAGAAGCCAAAAGGTAGTAGTTGGGGGGGGGGGGGATTCTCAGAAGCTAGGCCTGTGACCAGTGTGGGCCCCCAGGACTCTGTGCTCGGTCCAGTGTAGTTTAACATATTCAGAAATGGCATAACAGATAGGATCAAGGGTAAGCTCTGCCTGTTTGCAAGTGACACAAACCTCTGTGGGAAGATGGATATGGAGGAGGGGAGACAGGAACTCAGGGAAGAACTGACTGGGCTAGAGAAGTGGTCCACCATTTGGCAACTGTGGTTCAACACTAAAATGTGTAAAGTAATTTTTATTTGTATTTAATAATTGTTAACCGGGTTGGGACACTGGACTGAAAGGCCCTTTTTCAGGTTTGAACCGGAAATACAAAACAAAATACATAAGACAAACCAATAATAAATGTCAATAACATTAGGCACAATTAGTTTAAAGAATTACAAACTTCCTGATACAGCAAAAATTGTTTAAAATTACTTTTAAAACTTTGCAAAGAACCAGCAGATCGACGTGCTTCAGGTAAGCCATTCCAACAAGAAGGTGTTGCTATGGAAAAAGCCCGACAGCCCGACTTATAGTTACAGGTATAAGAAACAAGTTTTGGTAACACACTCTTTGATGACCTTAGGCTTGAATAAATAGTCCTTAAATACACCAAATCAGAAAAGGGAGACAGAGTACATGCACAAAATTATTTAAAAACCATACTCCCCCAGAAATATTCCATACATCGCATTTGGAGATAACTATCCCAACTGGGAATACAAATCACAGTGAGGGTTCGAGCGGGGTCAAATAAAACAAAATGACAAATGTTATTATATATATTTGTTTTATTTTTATTTATTACAGTATCAGAATTACAACCCTTTGAGTCAGAGACTCATTTACAAAAGCTCATTGTCATACAAAGAATAGGACAGGGATAACAGAAAGAATGTTATGCTCCTTAAAACCCAAATTAAGAAAAATATTTGAAACATAGTCAAAATGTGGGAGAAGGGAACCAATGGCAATAGATCTATGAGTCTCCATGGAAAAAAAACCTTTGAATTTGTAGAGAACACCAAATTTTTGATTAATAGTAGAACTCACTAATCTTACCTGGGCAGAAAAAGTAAGCCCAAGATTCAGTACTAGACAGTCCCAAATATGTGAATGAAATCATTCACATATTTGGGACTGTCTAGTACAGTATGCCCTGCAAGCCATACTGTACCTGTCATTTGCCGGGCAGTCGGGTGGGTTACAGCCACCCGCCGATGACGGGGAGTGGGGTGCAAGGGTCCTGTGGGTGGATGGGTGGGGAGTGCCACTGGATCACCAGGGAATTTTCATACAGCGATTTACCATGATCGAGGCAATGGGCGTGGGGGTACCAATAGACCACCAGGAAAATTGCATATGGCAATTTACCACAATTGGGGCTAGGGGCAGGGGGGGGTACCAGTAGACTACCAGGGAGCTATCGGTGCTTGTGGACAGTGTTCTGGGTGGGTGGGCGGCTGCTGTGTTGTGCCCTGCAATACAGCAGCCCACTTGTGGGTGGGCCAGGAGTTGTTCCTACTATTCATGGGCTCAACTTTGAGCCCCCTATGCAGCACAATGCAGGGTTGTGCCAGTGTATGCGCTGCACATCTCGGGCTGAATATCGGTATGGGCCGCATATGCAAGGGCATGCCCCATGCATCTGCGCTGCATACATTACATTGCACCCTGGCTCATTGGGATTTGCACTGCCCTGCAGCCTTTCAATATCCCACCAGGCGCAGTGGTTGCTCTCGCAACTCTGTTGCACCATACGCAACCCCTTTGAATATCCAGGCCCATATATATATATATATATATATATATATATATATATATATATATATATATATATATATACACACACACATATATATTCTAGATTTCTTCTCCTATTATTTATTACTGAGGAAATGTGCATGAATAAATTATTTGTATCTCTTACAGTTATTTAAAGTTAATCTGCCTCTATAGCTTACTCCCTACTTCAAGTCATAATGCTCTGTTGCGACATCACAATCTATTGCCATGAGAGTAACTGTGATGTCACAAGCAGTGCATTATGACCTCAGATAGGGAGACAGCAACAGAAATAGATGAACTCTTCTGGAGCAAAAATCCTGTTTTCATGCAAATGATCTCAGTAATAAATAATGGGGAGGAGGAATACAGAACTAATGTGAAATACAAGCTGAATTTTACCTGAATATTATGTTTTGTTAAAGTTCTCCTGAAGGTGTCAGCTGCTCTTTAATGTGTTGCACTGCATTGATAAGTAAGCTGAAACTGAATATCAGCAGGAAGCAAACCATTAGGAAACTTTTTTTTAATTCATTGCAGTAAAAATTGCACACATTAAGTAACTCATTGCAAAATGCTGAACCAGTGAGTTGGAGGAAGTTTAATATGACTTGTACTATAAATTGCGAACAGAGTAGGTCATGATCTATTAGGTTGAATGCCTTGGTCAGGCCCACAAACACTGCTCCAGTCATAAGGCTATCATCAAAGTCCCTACGAACCACATCTGTGAGCCTGACCAAGGCAGTACCCATACAATGTCCATTATGGAATCCCTGCTGTTGAGGACAATCAACATTATAGGATTCCAAATAACTATTGATTTGATCAGCCACACTTTTCTCCAATATTTTATTTAATGGATTTAAAATAGAAATAGGTCTAAAGTCGTTGACTGATAGAACATTGGGCTTCTTAGGGACAGGTACAACCTTTGCATGCTTCCAGTCAGTTGGAAATTGTTGAGACATCAAAGATAGGTTAAAAATGGAGCACAGTGGAGCAGCAACATAAGGGGCAGATAGCCTTAGAAATTGTCCATCTAATCCTGCCTCATAGTCAATCTCCTTATCCGAAATAGAAATTAATTTTAATACATCAATATTTTTAACCCTCTCAAAACAGAAAATAGATCTCCCCTCCGGGAAAGAGCATCAAGACCTAAATCAACAGCATTAGCATGTGACGCATTTACCTTATAGCTAGAAAGATTCGAGAATTTAAAATTAAGAGACTTTACGATCTCTATAGGGTCAGTTAACGTAGCAGTAATAACCTTCAATTTCTTAATAGTACTTCTTGTTTTAGGGGACAACAGCCAATTTATATTATTCCAGAAATGCCTTGGATTAGACCAAGTAGCCTCAGACTGCAACCTAAAAAAAACTATTTTTTGCAGGTCTAAGTAATCTCAACACCTTATTTCTTAAACAGTGACATTTATTCAACAAGAGAACAGAGGAGCAGTTCTTATAGGCTACCCAAACCAAATTTCTGTTTTATCCATTTTTTTATTGTCACTAAAGAAACACTTATAATGTTTGGGAGAGGGTTATTAATGATGGGATTCAGTGAATTCTTATCATTGTTATGCTATCATTGTGATGTCAAGAAGTTGTTAAACCCTCTTGAGTATGTCATAATGATAGCATAACAACATGAACATATTTGTGCATGCGCATCCTGAAATATCCGCTCTACGGGAAACTGACACAATGGAGAGTTCACCACAAGAGAAAGAGCTGCGAACATCAAAAACAGTTGGGCGAGTAAGAAAAAAAAAACCTAAACTGGTGCCTCAGTATACAGATTATGCTTTCAGACACCCATTTTCATTTCCTTTTTTAAATTGAAAACAGTCTGAGCGGGGCTGGTGTAGGGCTTGATGGGAGGTGATGATTTTGAAACCGACATGCAGTCCCAACAGATTGGGACAGGTTGGGAAACTCCCTCAAGAACTGCCCTGTTGTTGTTTTACTTGCCCATACACTATAAAGATATGAGATTAGTGAATAACAATGCTGAATTCACTTCTCGTGGTTGACATGACAATGGCAAACCTCTCTAGTTGCGCTCTCGAGGTTTACTAAGTTGTTATGTCAACCACTCAAAGTGAACACAGCTTTGTTGTTCACTGATGCCCATACATTATCTTCTATGTTAATAGCCCCACAAACTCTTAAGGTACATTTTGGAAAGAATTTGTTCTGAATTGGAATTAATTGCCTACAGAAAAAATCATGGGCTAGATCAATGTTGGGAATTACATCTATAAAAGACCAGTCAATTGAAAACAAAGCAGCACTTAATTCAGCATTATCAACATCTTTAAACTACAAATTTGAATAGTACAGAAAGGAATTTTAGGTTGTTTAAAAGTTAATACACACAATGTGGCTGGAAGATCACTCACTGAGTCAGCTAATACTCCAGAAGAATAAATCATACTCATTTGATTGGTAACAATCTAGTCCAAAACAGAATGTTTAGAAGTGAATTTAAATGAGTTGGCTTGCTAATTAACGGAGTTAAGTTATAAGATTGTAATAAGGATTTGAAACCCATCCTAACATCCTGTAATCAATTCAAGTTAATATCGCCAGCTAACACAAGATCGTGACATTTAATAAAGGGAGCAGCACTACTCAAAAATCCACTTACGCCTGGCAAGCCACATTTAGTAGGGTTGTACAAACAGCCTAGGATGACATGTTTCCAGCCCCCTAATATTCAACAATGAAGTAACCAATCAGGTATTGTTTCATTCTCTCATCACTAGTGTTTAGTTTGCTCAACTGCATGTAAGTGCTCTCTACAGTAAACTGCAACACCACCTCCCTTATTTTTACCTTTATGGTCTACTCTAATAATGTTATAACCTGGGACAACACAATAACCACTCGGAACTAAAGGCTTCAACCAAGTTTCTGATATGCCAATTGTATCAGGCTTGTAAATACCAATAATTGATTCTAGTTCAGCAAGTTTTGTAATGAAACTTCTGGTGTTTAAATGTAAAATTATAAGACCATATTCATTTTGTCAGGAACAAGAGCTGGAACCAAGGAGCAGGGATCCCACTAATCACTGAAGAAACTGTGCCAGAATTTGTTTCAATATCACCTTATAGTAACAATAATAATGTAAAACCAAAAATACCAGAAACTCCTAATAAATTTCTGAGTGCTGTCTGTTTTGGTGCCCAGCCATATCAGCCCACTAATCCTAATGGCAGGTCTGTTAGAAAGTAATAAATAATAAGTAACTGTGAAGGTGTCAGACCTAATCATAATATTAGACATGGAAAAATCAGCTGAGTCATGTTTCTCATCACTCACAGTAGTAAACGAAGATATACTACAAAGATTGCTCAGTAAAGGCCCACAATATGGCAACAGAGCCCATCCCTGGGGTTTTCAAGCAGGGACCAAATACTGGTTGGGTGGTATGCAGGTAAACAGGTCAGAGGAAGAAAAAGGACCTGGGTGTAATTAGCAGACTGAACTATAAAAGCGGCAACAACACTCTAATAGACTGGATCCTTGCCAGCTGCCCCGCATGTATCACCAATGTATCAGTACTACCTGACTCTTTAAGTGACCATTCACTGATTATTTGCACATGGTCAAATAAATTTTAAAAAGCCCCTCCCACCTACACAGAAAGCAGAATAATCAAGAAGGGTCAGATAAGTGCATTTAAAGCAGCGCTATTGCAGATCAACTGGACCCCCATTGATGAGCAGCAGGACTTAGACCTCGCACTGAAATATTTCACGGACAAATTTAACTCTATATGTGACACATTTGCTCCCCTCAGGAAGAGAAAAATTGGGGTTGTAAGAATGGGTGGATTACTGGGGATCTCCTGGATCAAATGTGGCACAGGGACAACCTGTGTTGCAGGGCAAGGCTCTTGGGTAACCAAGCTGGTTACCAAAGATACAGGCCAGCCAGGAATAGATGCACTAACCTTATCAGGACTGCCAAAGCTCATTTCTATAAGGAACAGTTGGACAGAAACTGGGACGATGACAAGAGATTTTGGGAGAACATAAGGATCTTCTAGGAAAAGATAAGAAGCACCCTTCAATGCTTCACTTAAGTAGCACCCCCACCTTGGACCCTCATGCCATTGCCGAAACCTTTAACGCAGCCTTCTCGGATCTGAGCTCTGTTTTCCCCCCTAGCTACCTCCAGGACAATGAACACCCTCCTGAATACCCCTAGCTGTGACCCAATTCAGCCAAATTTTTATTTTAAACATGTCACTGTTAAGGAAGCTAGGACTTATGTAAAAAGGTCCTAGGAAAAACAAGATTGGGCAGTGACAGAATCGACATGAAGCTGATAGCCATCACTCTGGATGAAGTAATTGTCCCCATTTTGAAAACTTTTAACAAATCCCTGGCCATGGTTAAATTCCCCTCTGTTTGGAAGCTGGCACTGGTGACCCCAGTGCATAAAAGTGGTGATCGGTGGTGTACTGCCAATTATAGGCTCAGCTCAATACTCTCCTCTCTCTCCAAGGTGCTGGAGAGGATTGTTGCATACCAGATCACAGACTACCTACAGAAATATAATCTTCAATGTCCCCAACAACACGGCTTCCGCAAGAACCATGGCACTACTACTGCTCTAGTTGACTTCGCTGAATATGTCCATAAGGCCATGGACAGTGGCAGCTTGGTGGGTTCTATTTTTATAGATCAGACAAAGGCATTTGACACTGTCAACCACCCCATCCTCCTAGAACAATTGCAAGCACTGGGGCTGGCAACTGGTCCGGTTAAGTGATTTCAGAACTATCTGGCTCTCAGGTCTCAGAGTGTCAAAATTGGAACAGTCATCTCCAGTACTAGACAAGTCACTCTCAATGTTCCTCAAGGGTCCATCCTGGGGCCCCTACCTTTCAATCTATTCCAGAATGCTCTTCCTGCAGCTTGCAAAAGCAGGATGATTTTGTACACAGACGACGCAGTTATCCTTAGCAACAATTCCAAAATCAAACTACTACAAAGTGAATTACAGACATCGTTTCACCAACAGGAGGACTGATTCAGTTCCCAAAAACTACTACTCAACTACAAAAAAACTAAGACCATGATTATCTTAAGTCATCAGCACAAAAAATACCACCCTTCAATACTTATCAACAACAATAAGGCTGTACCTCTTGAACAATAGCACTCTTTCAAGTACCTCGGGGTCCTAACTGATGATACCCTCTCTTTCATGCTTCACATAGACCAGGTGCTAAAAGAAGTAAACGCCAAACTAGGGGTCCTTTACAGACACAGGCAGTATCTAACATCTTAAGCCCTACGGTTAGCTGTGTCCAGCTCCATTATATAAATGGTTGATTATGGGCTGGTCATGTATGGGGCAGCATCCGACACTGCACTCAAGCATGTAGTTACATCCCTCAACAAGGATGTAGACTAACACTAGGAGTAGATAACCTAATGCACTCCTGTACTCTCTACTGACAAACCAAGTGGCTGAACCTGAATAACAGGATAAAATAAAAGAAGTATGCCTCCTTGGGAAAAAAGCACTTCTTGGCCTATCACCACCCTGCATTGTTGATATCCTGCAAGCTACCCAAAACAGCTATGATACTAATGGTAAGACAAGATGCCAACTTGTTGTCCCCTTCAGAAGAACCACTGTTGGCCAGCACTTTTTCGCCTACAGGGCTCCATTCTGTCTGAATGACATCCCTGCTGAAATACACAACATTGCAAATCTCCCCTCTTTCAAACTTGAATTGAAACAACACCTTGCCTCTTGGGATACCTGTTCCTGTAGTAAGGTGACCTGACTTGCCCACTCGCCAGCTCCTCTTGCCTCCCATTGATGCACCCCTGTCATTGGTACCACTGGAAGGTTGCCTCCTCTAGCCCCTTTCCACTCACTCCCATATGGCTATTCACCATTCCCTTCATCCCTCGCCTCCCAACATTACCCTCCAGTTATTTTTTCTGCTCTCAATCTACCTAGCATTTACACACACCCCTCCTTTGGGACTCTCATTTGTCCCCTTGTCTGTCCTCCATCACCCTCTTTTACTGAAACAGCCTGACTGACAATGCCAACCTTAATTGGCTGCTCTTTGAAAATTACCAGTTTGTAACCCCAGCTTCCTGGGAGAATATTGTAACTACCTCATACTTGTGATCATTGTCATCATCTTTAATGTGTTAGGTAAATCTCTCTTAGATCATGTTCTTTGACGTGGAACCTTTCTAAATGAGCATCTTGCTCAAAGGTTTGTTTCCGAAGCATGTAATAAATAAACAAAAAATAAAAAAATTAAGCAAGAGTGAGCTGAAAAACTCAGCACACTGCAGAAAAGTTGTAGCCAAAGCAAATTGGATGCTGGGCTGCATTGCCAGGGGAATTTCCAACAGGAAGGCAGAGATCATTCTGCTGCTGTAGCACAGATCTCTAGTGAAACCGCACCTAGAGTACAGTGTGTAACAGAAACATAGAATTTGATGGCAGATAAGGACCACTTGGCCCACCTAGTCTGCCCATGTTCCCTACTTGTTGTTACACCCGTAGACCCTACTTGATCTGTTGCTTTACCCTCCCTCCTTCCTTTCTTCTAAGGTTCCCTTATACTTATCCCATGTCTTCTTAAATCCCATTACAATTTTTGCTCTTACTACATCCTCAGGGAGGCTGTTCCAGGCATCCACCACCCTTTCTATGAAAAAAATGCTTTCCTTCATTCCCCTGATTCTAACCCCCTCAACTTCATTGCATGGCCCCTTGTTCTTGTGTATCTTTTCTCTGAAAAAGACTTCCCTCTTGAACCTTATTTATACCCCTGAGGTATTTGAAGTCTCTATCATATCCCCCCTCTGCCTCCTTTTCTCCAGTCTGTACATATTGAGGTCCATCAGTCTCTCCTCACAGGGCTTTTGATGCACATCCCACACCATTTTAGTTGCCCTCCTCAGGACTGCCTCAACTCTGTTTATGTCCTTCTGGAGATGAGGACTCCAGAATTGGACACAGTATTCTAGGTGGGGTCTCACCAGAGACTGATACATAGGTATCACCACCTTCCTCTTTCTGCTGGTGATACCCCTTCCTATGCACTCTAGCATCCCACTGGCTTGCCCCACTGCCTTGTCACACTGTTTGACCACCTTTAGATCATCAGATATAACATCCAAGTCTCTTTCCTGTTTTGTGGTCACCAGTACCACTCCCCTCATTTTGTACTCTGATCTTGGGTTTCTACGCCCCAAGTGCATGGTTTTGCATTTTTTTACATTGAAACTTAATTGCCACTTTTCTAGACCACTGCTGAAGCTTACCTATTATAATAATGTTATTATAATGTGATATTATATAACTGTAGTATTGGTATCCTTATCTTTTTTTTTTGTATATTCTTTTTATGCTCTGAATCCCCAGGGCATCCTTCCGGAGTACCCTCACAACGCTGCCTCTACTCCCTGTCTTAAACCCCCACACCAGTCTCCTCCCAACCCCAATGGCTGTTCCAACCCCCCCGGATCACTTCCCCAGGGGAGGGCCTGCCCTTCCTTGGTTACCTTTCTGAAATTAGAGGGACCTACCGTGGGAGATCCTAGTGGGTCTGACATTGGTATGCGGGCAGGTCCCCGGGGTCTCCATTATCTCCACTGGGCCTCCAAGGTTTTCTTGCTTGCTGTTCCCCTTGAGCTCAGATGTGTAATGACATCTAGGCACTTGCATGCCAACATCTGCTGCAGCTCCGGCCCTGCTTCTGTAGTGCTGCCTAGTCCTGGCGAATCTCCCGATCACCATCAGAGGCCACTCAAGAGAAGTGCTACCCCCAGATCCCTTCCCAGGAAGGGACAGCAGTCCTCCAGATGCTCAATCCCTTGCCTCCCCACTGATCCACAGCAGCCCAAGCTCATTCCTGAACCTGGGTCGCCAGTGTGGCACAAGGTGTGGTGTCCAGCGCCTCAACCCTCAGTGCCACCGGGCTGGCTAGATACCCTTATCTTAAGAAGGATATCAACTTGCTGGAAGTGGTCCAGAGAAAGGCAACCAAGACGTCCAGGACTAGCAAGCCAACACCTATGAGGAGAGGCTCAGGGGGCTCAACATGTACTCTCTTTAGGACAGAAGGGAGAGTGGGGACATGACCGAGAAATTCAAGTACCTTACAGATATGAACAAGGTGAACACCAAGGGATTCTTCAGCCTTGGTGTAAACAAGATCACTGGGGGCAACCTAACACTGGTGAGGGGAAGGTTCAGAAGGGAGTTGAGGATGCACTTTTTCTCCAACAGAGTGAAAACTAAGTGGAATGAGTTGCCAGAGGAGGTGGTATCCCTGAAAATGGTGGACAACTCTAACAGCGGTTGGGACAAGTTGAGGGGGAAAGTTGCAGGTAGTGGGGGGAGAGAGGGGCAGAATGGGTACTTGAGAGGGGTCAAGGTGGATATGGGGAGGGGGCAGTTCCTTCTATAAACACAGTGAGAACTGCAGATTCAAGCAGATTAGAGAACATAAGGCCTTTATCTGATGGAACATTTGTATGTTCATATGTATGTATTATATATATACTCTAGTTTGGGATGAATTCATATGTCTCACCTCAATCCTATGCAAAATTATGGACAGTAGTATTAAAGACAAGATGAGAGCTGCACTAGGAGAGCTTGATTTAAATTGTCATGGGTTTACACAGGGAAGATCATATATTATCAATCTCCTGTGTTTCTACAAAAAAAAATTAAAAAACTTGTTATGAAGATACCATGTGATGTGATCTTTCTGGACTTTAGTAAGGCCTTTGATCTGGTCCCACATTGGGCATGAAAAACTAGGCATCGTAAAAAAATCCTAGATACATAAATTGGATCTGGAATTGGTTGGAGAACAGGACACAGAGAGTGATGATTGATGGTCATTTCTCAGAATGGGGGCCAGTGTCTAGTGGCGTACCTCAAGGATCAGTGCTTGACCATCTTGTTTTCCAAATATTTATCTCTGATTTATCATTATATCTTTAGAGGTTGGTGACAAAATATGCAGGCAACTGTAAGCTTGGGGGCACTTGCAGAAACTCTGAGGAAGCATGTAGAATCCAGGAAGATCTAGATAAAAATCATGCACTGGGCAACTAAATGGGAAATGTGATTCAAGCTCAACAAATGCAAAGTTATGCATCTAGGCTTGAACAACCCCAAGCACAGATATTATCTATGTGGAAAATTGTTAAGCGAAACACAACATGAAAAAGATTTGGTGGTCATTATCTCCAATGATTTAAGTTGTGCAAAACAAGTAACTGAAACTGCAAGCAAATCAAACAAATTGTGGTGGGCCGTGAAGAAAAATATCAGATCTAGAGATTGATTGGTGATTCTTCTACTGTCAAAGCAACCAATTGACTAATAGGGACCCTGTTAGTCAATTGGTCACTTTGATTTATTAAAATCGCAACTGTAAATGGTATAAAAATGTATTGAAATATCACCCCCATAGAACTCAATGGAGCGCACACCTGCAGCCTTCGTTTTGTGACATCACAAAATGGGGCTGCATGGACCAGCATGGGGACATGGTTTTTGTATCAGGAAGTCAGTCTGTTTTTCTCGGCACAGTCCCAAACTAAAAGTACGAAGGATATAACTTTTTCAAACTGGAGGATTTCACTGAATGATTTCTGCAAACAACTCCTGGCCAGGTCAGTTATGAACTATGCTGGGTGGGGGGGAGCAGTCATTAATATACTAAAAAACTACTCATTAAAGTGGACCTACAGTTAACAGTTACAAAAAAAGTCTGCTGTGTAGTGTTATGATTTGTGGGTGTAGTCCTAATGTGCTCTTTCCTTTGTCTGCTGATAGATTTTTTTACTAAATTTTCCTTCTAATGTTATGGCCATTGGGGATCTCTAACTCCCTGAGAATGTGTGAATGGGTGGGGGTTAAAGTTTGTAGCTGTATTTTGTTCAAAGACTGAAATGCCCTGGGTCTAACAATACTTCTCGCTGCAGGAATGCAGTCTTGTGACACCACACCTCCTCACTCCCTGTTGTACCTGGCATCAAAAGAAGCTAATTACATTGCTTTGCATCACATTAGAGTATAACCTAAAGATTAGAGTAATGAACTGTGAATGAACTTCCCTACCTTTAACTGATCTTAAATGATTTAAAGGTAGGGAAACAATGCGAAAAAGTGGCACTAAAGGCAAGCAGCATCCTTGGATGTATTGGTAGGGGTATTACCAGTAGGAAGTGTGATGTAATCCTCCTGCTGTACAGGTCCCTGATGAGACCTCACTCAGAGTACTGTATGCAGTTTTGGAGACCTCACCTAAAAAAAGGACATAGACTGTCTGGAAAACATGCAGAGACATGCCACCAAAATGGTGCAGGGTCTGCACTACAAAACGTATCAAGCTAGGCTCAGCTAGCTAAATTTATTCTCCCTCGAGCAGAGGAGGAACAGAGGAGACATGATTTACACATTTAAATTTGTTAAAGGGATCAACACAGTACAAACCAGGAACCTCTTCTAGAAAAACAGGGCTGCACGTACTAGAGGACATAACATGTGCCTGGTGGGAGGTAAATTCAAAACAAATGTTAGGAAGTACTTTTTCACTGAGAGAGTGGTGGACCCTTGGAACAGCATGCCACCGGAGGTAGTGGTAGCCAGGATGGTCAGCGAATTCAAACAGGCATGGGATAGACAGTATAGCCACCTTAGCAAGACAAATTGATAGTGGGGGGTAGAAAACTAAATGGACAACACAGTCTTCTTCTGCCAGCAAATTCTTATGTTCTTATGAGCTTGGTACATCAAGCAGACCTGAGTTTGATTCCCACAGCTTCCACTTGCATACTGTGTGACTGAGCAAATCCCTTAACCTCCGCCGTGATCTCTGGTCAGCCCTGAAAGCAGGCATTGTGCTTTATGGGCCTTAATCAGTTACCAAAGAACTAACAGCAAAAGAAAATGCCAAAAGCAACTTCTGAAAGCCCCTTTCTAATTCTGTCTTTTGGAGAGATGTTAAACTGAGGTGCCATCTATTGCTCCTGTGGTTTTTCAGGTGAACATTAAAGATCCCATGGCACTTCTCAAAAACATAAGGGGATTTCCCCGGTGAACTGGCCAAATTTCCCCAATTCACTTAAAATACCACCAACAGCTTAAAGAGGGACTCCGGCCAAAAGTGCTACTTTGCAAAATTAGAATAAGCATACCACCAATAAATCACATACTGAAAATTAGGTTTCTGTGTTGCTTCATTTTAAAGTTATGAGCTATTTTGTAACCCTGATTTCACTCCTTGTTCAAAAAAGCCTGTTTCAGGGAAGAGCTAATGATGATGTCATCTCCAGAACTCACAGTCTACTCTTCCCTGTCTCCAAGCTTGCATGACCTGTTTCTCCAAAGTTTAAAAATCATGTGCAATGGTTTTTACAACAAAAAAGAGGCAGCAACATTCAAAAAACATTTCTATAAAAATTGTGTATGTTTCAGGTTTTGGAACAAAGTTGACAAATTCATATTTTAATGCATTTTTGATGTGGTCCATTTCTCCAGGGTTGCTGAATGCTGAGTCATCATGCCTCCAGGTTGCTGATACCAACTGGGGGTGCTACTCTACTGTGTCTTTTAGGAATCTGTATTGCTACTAGGATAACACAATGTTGGTAACTTCACTGCTGTTTGTCAGTGTCTGCTTTGTAATCAAGGCCCCTACTTTTCTGCGGCACTGTGGGACCAAGTTCTGCGGCAAGACTACCATTTTCCGCATAACTTCTGCGGCGGTGGTTTATAATTTCTGTAGAAGTTCTGTGGCACTAACAAACTACCACATCAGTGTCAGCTTGTCATCCTGACTTCACTTTCATGGTAGTGGTTATTTATTTATTTAGTTTTTTTGTTGACCGGGTAAGCGCACTAGACAAATCCTGCCTATTTTCAGGCACGACCCGGGGAGAGGGATACAGATGAATGCCAACTGACCTTGAACCAGATTAAACTGTTGGTGGTATTTTTTTAGTGAATGAGGGAAATTTGGCCAGCACACATGGGAAATTCCCCTACTCTTCAGAGGGGAATACTCTGCCCAAAATGGCGGACGCTTCTTTGCCTCCTGCAGAGCTGGCTGAGGGGACAGGAGACTTGGTCTCTGCTCCTGTCTCTGACTGTCTGGAGACCATTCTGAATAACGTTGAGGTTGTGAAGGACTCTGTTTTGCTTGCCTCTCAGCTGCACCTGCTGCTAAGCCTGTTTCTCTCGAGACCCTGCTGGAATTGCTTGCTCACTACTTCACAACGGAGGACCATTTACCTATGGCTTCTTACACCGCCTGATGTGGGTGACTGTTGTTCATGAGTGCTTGGAAATGACGGATAGCTGTTTTGTACTCACATGTTTCGACTTGTGCCAGGAATTTTTGAATACACCGAGTGGCACGACTGGAGGAGACAGCACCTCTGTCTCGCTTGTGGGATATGTGGGGAACCCTGTACCGTCTTCTAAGCAGGCGGCCTTGACGACGAGTCC
Source organism: Neoceratodus forsteri (assembly GCA_016271365.2). Lineage (NCBI taxonomy): Eukaryota > Metazoa > Chordata > Ceratodontiformes > Ceratodontidae > Neoceratodus > Neoceratodus forsteri. The sequence goes on along the minus strand of CM028130.1, from coordinate 927,782,823 downwards.
GGTGGTGTCTGACGTTAGTAACAAGGCGCAGTCTTCTGCACAGCAACTGCTTGGGCATGTTTCTATGGACACTGACGTAGTACCTGCTTTCTCCCCTGTTTTGCAGCCTCCCTCATTAACTATCTCCAGTGCTACAAACCCCATTTCTACCCCTACCTGGTCGGTGGAATCAGCTTTACGAGGTGCAGGGTGGATTCAGGAGCCCAGGATAGGAAAGTGGGTCTCCGGTCCGTCCCCAATTCGGTACCCCCATCCGGAGGACTTCCTGGAAGACCAACAGCTGATGCAGGATACTCAGGGCTCTTCTGACCCCTGGAGCATGCCTGAGTAATTGCACTTTACACAAAATCCAGTTTTGAACATCAGGCAGGGGTCTACATTGGATGCCATCTCTTTTCAGGGTCGTAAGGACACTACTGCTTCAAAGTCTGGTAAGCAGCCTTCAAAACAGCTGGAACTGACTCGTTCATTTTCTTCATTGTTTAAACAACCAGTTCTAGCTGCAAAACAACCAGTTCTAGCTGCAAAATGTCATAACGCTGTAAGGCTTATCTATAAGGGGGGACTACCTAACCCTCCGGACCGTGTGTATGTGGCCCGGTCTCTGCTGAAGGATTCTTTGAAATTTTTCACCATGAGATCTATGCCCTGATTCATGTATCAGGCGAAACCACCTTTGATGTGAGTTTTCAGACGTCTCGTGGACTAGATCGTTTCTGGTCCAGATACTACACCTTAAAAAACAATGCTTTATGGACCCCTTTTCAGGCCATCCCCCTCTCCAAACCTGCCTTCAAGACCATCACGGTTATGTTTCGGAATGAAGGTGTGGAGGTGTCTGATGTTGTGTATTGGTTGAAGCAGCGGTGTACGGTGCAGGGCCATCCTGAAGCTATATTGGACACGTAAAATATTTGGACAGGGGGCTGGAGGTTTCGGGTCGTGTTACACACTAATGACTCTGGTCCAGTACATCTACCTAATTCTTTTTTTTTATAAAGATAAAAGACCGTGATAGAGGGGTCCTGTTTTACCCTGGTCAGCCTAAGGCCTGTTATAGGTGTGTGGACCCCTCGCACCTGAATAATGTGTGTGATAAGATGAAATGTCATAACTGTGGTGAGCTGGGTCATGTAGGGATTCATTGCCTGAATGTTAGCAGATGCAATCTTTGTGATGAGATGGGCCATACATTTCAAACCTGTCAATGGGCTGCCCATGCTCAGACAACTCATGATGGCAGGGTTGATCAACGCTTTGTGATTACGCAAGTGCAAAAGGCTCGGCTTCGTGCCTCCTCAGCTGCCCCTGCTGCTGAGGCGCCAAACCCTGCTCGGAAGGCCCCTGTGCCTGTGCCACCCCAGGTCACCACTCCTTTGAAAGCTGTTAATGTTGAACCCCTTTCCATAGTAGAATCCCAGACATTGACGAATGTGCAGTCTGCTACGTCCGACTTAGACCACATCCATGGTCCTAGTACTATGCCACCACCTAGTGAACCTACTACTGTCATGCGTCGAAGGTCAATGAGGACTGGTCCTCGACCCTCAACGCCTCCTAAGATACCTTTATTGCCTCAGCCCATAGTCCTGTCAAACACCTTTGAGGTGCTTCAGATGACTTCTGATGATGCTGGAGGCGAGTCAGACTCCTTCTCCGTGGTGTCCTCCCTCCCTGATGGCACTACTGATTCGGAATTTCAGCTGGGTACAGGTCTTTCGCAAAAACATAAAGCAAAAGTTAGGCTAAAAGGGAAAAATGTGGCTGGGAAATGAAAGTCGTGATGCTCTGTTGTATTTTCTATTTTGTATTATGGCGCAATTTGTTTGCCACACTATCAATGTTAATAGCATGATGCGTGTAGATAAAAGAAGGTTAGTGTTTTCCTTTTTGAGGCTTTTGCCATTAGCTATCTTTCTCTTGCAAGACACAAGACTCCACACAACACATGAGATTCGGCAAGCAACACATGACTGGCTTTTGGGCCCTTCGTTTTGGTCAATAGGCCAGGACCCCTGCTTGGGACTTGGTATCTTACTCAATGTGCCGGACTTCCGTCTCCTGAAACTGGTTGATTTAGCTCCTGGTAGAGCTCTAGTTTTAGATTTTGTTATTGGTAATTGCCCGTACCGGGTGATAAACATCTATGCCCCCCAGATTAAGACGGCCCATATTGCCTTACTTTCTTTAATCCGCCCTTATCTCCATACTTCATTCCAACTAATATTTTCTGGAGATTTTAACTGTGGCCTAAGTCTCCAGTACAAGTGTTCATTTGCCACCACCAAAAACTCTATTGTGATTCCATGAATTAGGTAAATTGATACGTACGACTTGACTGATGCTTATTTTTCTTTACAAAACTACATACCCTACGCTTCAAAAAGGCAAATTAGCAACACGTATTGATTTTGTTTTTCATCACGCTCGATACCATTGATTCTGCTTTTGGTTCAAGCAGTAGCTTTCTGATCACAAAGTACTTTCTGTTGGCATAGGGTCAGTTGCCCTTTTGTAAGGGACCGGATTATGGAAATGCAACACATCCTTGTTACAGGGACAAGCTGTTTCACGGTCTCCTATCTTTTCTTTTGGCTCGTAAGTCTGTGTTTATTTGTTATGAAGACCCGTACAATGGTGGTTTGATACGAAACATGCTTTAATTATTTTCTGAAAAATTACAGTCGTAGGAAAAGTAGGAGAGACTATTTGGATTATTTAAAGAAAAGAGCACCTTACAATCTCTGCTGTCCATGGTACATATAGACTGGGCAGGATTTTTCCCACCAAATACAAGTAATCCGGAAGGATATGTTGTATTACCAGTCTCGAACATCACGACAACTATATCACCAGCATAGATTTCATGTGACAGGGACATGGGAAGTTGTCTGCCCTTTTGAATCTAACTCCCGACAGGTTGCCCAGAAAACAATGCTGTGCCTTGCAAATTCTGCAGGGGCTTTATGTTCCGCACGTACTGATATCCAGCAGATTGTGACGGAACATGCGACTGCATTATTTTCCCCCCTCCCAGCTGTTATGGAAGACCCTGCCACCTTGTATGAGAATCTTGGTGTTCCATTCCCTTCGAGGCAGAGTGAGGCTGTGGCTTGTACTGCCATATCAGAGTCAGAGTTGACTGCGGTTATTTCCTCGTTGCCCTGATGAAAAACTCCTGGTCCAGACGGTCTCCCGGCTGCTTTGTATAAGGTACTAATGACCACTTGGTCACTGAATTGACCTCTGTGTACAATTCTCTGCTCTGTAGCGAAGTCAATACCATTGGACTTAAAGGTGCTTTAATTTATGTTACAAGCAGAGAGGTGACGTCCACTCTCTAGAGAATTGGCGCCCTCTCTGTATGTTAAATACTGACTTTAAGATATTAATGAAAATTCTTGCGAAACGTTTGATTGGTATTGCTGAAATGGTTTTGCATCCGGCCCAGTCGTGTTCTATACCTACCAGGAGAATCTCGGATCACCTGATTCTCCTACGGGAATTATTTTCCCATGGATTGATGGGTCTAACCTGAGGTATTATAGTTTCAGTGGATCAGAAGGCAGCATTTGATTCAGTTAACCACGACTTTTTGTGGACAGCGCTTCATTTTTTACATGTCCCGGATATCATGGTACAATGGTTGCGTAAGTTGTACAGGATGGCTACGGTTGTTCCTGTTGTAAATGGTTGGGTGGGACCTATGATCCCTGTTAAAAGAGGTGTTCGTCAGGGTTGTCCTGTGAGTCCTCTACTATATGTCCTGTTTTTAGATGTCCTACTCTGCCGTTTGAATGTTCATCCTCAGATCCAGGCTATTACATGCTCTGCTATGCTTGCACCTTATAAGGTTATAGCATATGCTGATGACATTTGCTTCCTGGTGGCTGATGAAGCCTCGGTGACGGCCTCTTTACAAGAATGCTCCTTGTTCAGAAATTTCTTGGGAGCGTGTATAAACTATGGTAAGAGTTTGGGTATAAGATTGGGATCCGTTGTAACCCAAAATAGCGGTATAGGCCCGCTGAGATTGGTGGAAGGCCCTATCCGTATATTGGGGGTATATTTCGGAACTCGAGATTCGGATTTTTACAATTGGGATACTAAGTTGCAACAGGGTAGAATGAAAGTTGCATCTTGGAATGGGGGCAAATTGGAAAAAAGAAAAGGGTTTATCTGATAAAAACTTATTTGATATCTTTGTTTCTTTATTTGAGTTATGTATTTCCTGTACTGCAGCGTATGGAAACAGTGATTTTCAGCCTGTTCTTTCAGGCGTTATGGGGGAGTAGGCTGAATCTGATTAAACGAAATATCACTTATTTACCCATTGTGGAGGGTGGTGTGTGTATGGTAAATCCTTTGTTGTTTTTTTCCAGCATTTTTTTCATGGCAAATTTGCAGCGTCTCCTGATCAACTCTCAGAAGGGATGGGAAGCATGGTTTTATGATTCCTGTGGAGTTTGGTTCCACCAGTGGGAACATAACTCTTTACGTGTGTTGCGTAACACTGAAGGTATGCCACTATATGTGAAACATATGTTTCAACGTTTAAAGCAATGGAACGTATCACCTCAGATGCTTATTGCTCATACTCATAAAGCTCTATACAAGTTACTTCTTCTTCTGTCTGTGGGACTCAGTCCCCTTTTGATAAATGTCCGGTCCAACATCTTTCTCCCCTTTTATCTTTGTTATGCTGTAAATGTGTTCCTGCACACATGTGGGACTTTCATTGGCTGTCTTGCCATGAAAGGATTAATGTTAAAGCCAACCATAAACACAAACAGCTTCAAGACAGATTCTGCTCCAGACCTTTATGTAATGCTGCAATGGAAATGACATCTCATCTATTTTTTGAATGCTCTTTTATTCAACAGCAGTGGATTTTTTTGGCACAAAAATGGGCTATTCCAATTTTTGGGTCAGTATCCTTTCAGACAGTCATGTATGGTGTTTTTTCTCCACAATGGTCCTCTTGGCATTCGGATACTTTAAACCTTATTTTGGTTGTGATTAAGTGGAATGTTTGGATGGCAAGATGTCTGTTCACTCTACAGTAAAGAGAATGTACATATTTGGAAATTGAAAATAAAATTGTGAAAGATTTAAGGGCCATATATGAATATGAACGAACATTTCATTCGGAGTCTGTGCTGCTTGCCTTATGGAAAGCATTTCCGTGGATAACTGATTCTGATTCAGCTGTGACTTGATAGATTCTTCCCAGCCTTATTTTTGTATTATCTTTTCCTTTGTGGTTTGAATTTTGTGTAGCAATGTATTCTTTTTATGTATTGTTTTTCCTTTTTTTGGTTCTGTTTTGTTGTACATTGCATAATATCTTGTTCCAATAAAACTTTACCCTACTCTTTTCGATAAGTGCCATGGGATCTTTAACAACCACCTGAACTACCACCAACCCAGGCAGATTATAGCAATCAGGATGGTGGAAAGCACAGTAACACTAGTTCAAAAAATAACAGACTTATAGAAATAATTTTATGCCTAAAAAAGCAAAACAAATGTCTCTCCCTTAAGGTCCTAGCCTATTGCATAAATGACATATGTAGAGGGGACCTTATGTGATAAATAAGGTATTTCTATATGCATGCTATCTATCCCACTAATGAGGTCTCCACTGTATATCACTTATATATGTGTATCTGCTTTCTACACCACTCATCATGTTCCCACTGTGTATCACTTATATATTCATATGCAATCTGTAACATACATACAAGTGGGTGTATGTGTGTGTGTGTATGGAGAGAGATACTGTATATATGTGTGTGTGTGTGTGTGTGTGTATATATATATATATATATACACACACACACACATATCTATCTATCTATCTATCTATCTGTCTGTCTATCTATCTATCTATCTATTTATCTATCTATATATATATATATATATATATATATATATATATATATATATATTAATTTCCTGGAATTGCATCCTCCTTCATACAGGTTCCATTGGAAATGGAATAGAGGAGTTATTGCAAAACTCATTTTTCATTCCAACCTGCTTCCCCTGACACACTACATAACACCATCAGGCCATGACATGCATGTAAACCGATTATGAGATAGAGCTCTCCAGTCCATCACAATGTGTCCACCGTGTGACAGAACACTGCACCATACCTTCCAAGGCTTAAAGCAGTGATGTGTTCCACCAATTCTTGTGCTGCCAGCCAGCTCCCTGAGCTAATCTCTGAATCTGAGTTGCCGGCACGGAAACACAACATGCTACCCTCTGGCCCAACAGCTGGCCCTGAACACATTTCTCCATAACTTTTGGGTGACTCTATCAGCCAGTGACAATATGTAATCAATAACCCTGGCAAAAAATGTGTACAGTGCAATTATTTATTTAAAAGGTCTGTTTTTATTCAGCAGATGTACACATTATTATATTCCACTTTTCTGGGCATAATTATTTTTCTTAAAAATGACAGGTTAATTCATTTTACCAGTTATTCATTTCAGATGGCATCTCTGTACCTTAAAGGCAAAAATAAGTTTGTACAAAGTAAGGTATGGACTTAACAGGTCTGTGCCATTGACAAGGTTTTGTTTAAGTTTACCCTAGTGCAATAATGTAAGACTGAAAATTGTATTAGGCTGTAGTGCAGGTTGAGCAAATATCACCATGCCTGACGTGCTGTGCCACCGGCTCTGGCAGTGGGAGCCGTGATAGATAAGTGACTGTTCATTTCTGTTGCAGAATTCAGCCATTTCATTAGCTAATGTATGATGTTATAGCAATGATAACATCACATTCTGAGCATAGAGAGGGTTTTGGATATAAAAAGAGGGGAAGGGAACCAGATTCTATGGATAAACAGACCTATTAATAAAAAAATCACCAAAAAGAGTGAATTATGTGGCACTGTGGCACTGCGGAAGTTCTGCGGTAGATTGCAAGTTCTGCGCAAAATTCTGCAGCTGCAGAATTCTAGGGGCCTTGTTTATAATTACTTTTAAACAGCACCTTTCCCAGTCATTTTGACTTTCTTGCATAAACTACCCCTTCTTGCACCAATTCTGGAATTGTATTTCATTACTGCCCTCTGCAGTTAGCGTTGCATTCTGCAAAATGAGTGAAATGCAATTCCAGAATCGGTGCAAGAAAGGGTACTATATAAATGAAACTGAAAAGGACTGGGAAAGGTGCTCTAAATCTCAATCTCTATCTCGCAACAAAATATTGCTGTTCTATGTCTTTTCCTAGCAGTTGAAACTCTGCCTCCTGTTCTTGTAAGTTTCATGTCCTGTCTTTCACAAAATGGATTCAGTTTTGCATGAAAGTCAGAAAGACTGGGAAAGATGCTGACAGCAACTCTATATTCTCTAGAACACCATGCTTTGTTACCAAGGCAGAAAAAAGTAAATTTTACACACACACACACACACACACACACACACACACACACACACAAAAATGACAAGGCATTTGAATTTTGACACAATACATTACTAACAGGGTGTATTGGGAAAGGGGGAACACACTATGTACATTGAGTACTGGTAGTTTACCCTTGCAAAATTGCTGTGACTGCACTATACTACACAGTGTGAGTCACTCTGCCCTACAGTGATGCCATTGGGAGTCAGCAGTTGAACAGCAAAGGCAAGTGCAGCAGGGCTCAAAAACAAATCTAAATTGTGGAAGGTAGAGTAAACCTTGGCCAAAATTAACAAATGCATACACGCCTTCAGATCTAGTACTGCATACTGTATAATGACTACAAGATGTAACTTTTTGGACCTTTATGAAATGTGCTCTTTATCAGGGGCCTAATATGTGTTCCTTCCTGCTAGTGGTGGCAGTGTTAAGTCCTGGTAAAATGATCATTTTAATGTGAAATACAACAGAGATGAGTCTGAATGTAGGTTAAGTAACAGCCTGTCAGGGAGAAAACACTAGGGGACAGAGATTAAAAATGTTGCGCCTGGCACAAATAGATTGCGTCACGATTACACTGCATTTGTGCCGGACTGCTATATCCAAAAGGCCAAATAGTGCTGATGCAACATGATAGCACCAACACTATGAGATAATGTATACGAGGTGCAAAGTTAGGGGTGGGGACATGCATACAGGTGCAATGGTATATTTAAAAGTATAGCACTTCACAACGTGCGTTAGCGCAACATGTAGCACGGTGCAAATTACTGCCCATGAAAAGGTGGTCTTAATGCTGTCCAAACCCTGGATGGGGGCGTGGACACAGCAGCAACAAGGAACAAAGCTGCATGCATCCAATGAGGAGGCAGTGTGGGCAGAAGGCTACCTTGGGCCACTCCATTTGCACAGGCACACAAAATGTGGAATGCAATGCCTCAACAGTGCTGAAGTGAGCACTCATGTAAACTATGCTCATGTCACCATCATCTGGCACTGGTCCTAACCCTGTCAGGCATTAGTGGGTGCCCCAGTTTGCAGTGGACACCATGGCAGTGTGTCCATGCAGCACACACCTCCAGTTCCCCCATTGGGGTACACCAACACAGTCCAGCAGACACATGCTGCACTAGGGGAATGGAGGGTGTTGAGGGGAGGGTGTACAGCTGGCCAGGCTGCACCACATAGTAGTACTGCATGTTACACTGATGGGACTGCTCCTAACAGCAGTGTGTCAGTATGATGGTATGTGTGGGGCCCCCTCCCTCCCCCCCCGGGGCACATACCCTGCACCTGTCTGGGATGCCCACATACACACACAGCCATGTGTATGGTAGTGTGGGGATCCTATGCCACTGTGAAGCACAAGAGGGTCACAGGACAGTATGACTGGTGTCCACTGTCAGACCACACCTTCCAGCTGTGTTAGTCACTATGTGGATAGCACCAGTCACTGTTACCTGACACACCATAGGCATTGCTGTGTACCTCACAGTATTGCCTACTATGGTGCTGTACCATCTGATAAACACTGTGGCAGGAACAATGATTTGCCCTCTGGCAAACAGCAGGACCACCTGTTTCCTGTTTCTGTAGTGCTACTCCCCTGAGCCACATTAGTGTTTGCATCTGTGGCCAAACCAAGACTGCAGCTAATGTTCTATAAGCTGTTAGCACACAATGCATGTGGCAACCGACCTGTAATACCAGTTGGACCTACAGGTGGAGCTGTGAGCACAGAAAGAAACGTGGCTACTGATCTGTAATTCAAGTTGGACCTACAGGTGGAGCTGTGTGCATCATGTTGTAGTGCTGCGCAATCAAAATGCAAAGCAGGCCATAAAAAGTGCTAATGTGGCTGTTTGCCCATGGATTGCCTGAGTAGGCTCATTTGCACTGTAGTTTTGAATATAGCAAACTTCAGCACCAGGCAGACTTGTCAGCACCACGCAAATGTGTTAGCGCCGCACAGTACTGTAATGTTCCATTACATGATTATGCAGTATTTGGCCTGCACTGTTTGCTGTTGTTTGCTTCACTGCTTTGCTAGCACACATGTTGCCTGCATTGTTCAGCCTTACCTCACTCCACCTCTGTGTGCACTGGGCTGCTGTTGCAGTTTGCACTGCTCTTGATTGTTATATTTAGTACAGTCTTATTTGCTGGGCTGTTGTTGCATTGCACTCTCAGCCCTGTTTGCACGTCTTCATTTGCATGCTGTATTCAACTCATTTAACCCCGGGGCTATTCCTTTGAATATGGTGTGGAAATGGTTCCAGGCTAACTTTGCCCACCATGCAGTGCTAATTTTGCTCAGGGGCAAGGTTTTAAATATATGGCCCTAGGTTGGCTGGGTTGGCTACTACATAGAAAACTTATAGTAAGGTTTCAAAACAGCATTACTTCTCCCACACTGTTTTACAGGAAGGTAGAATAATTATTTTAAAGTGCCATCCTGAGAAATCGCCTCAAATGAATGACAGGTGTGAACGATCACAGCCTTTCACCACATCAGAGAATTATTTGTCTGCAAACCTCACCAGTGAAAACAGGAAATTGTGCTCATGTGCCTTTCCAGTATAAAAAATAAACTAAACCTCACTGCAGTGTGCTAGCAGTCAGCAACCCTGGAGAAAATGACAAAATAAAGGCACCAAAATAAATCAATAGAAAAAAATACTCGTCAACTTTTTACAAAACCTGAAACACAGTTTTTATAGCATTATTTTTTGAATGTTGCTACCTGTTTTGCTTATAAAGACTATTGCACATGAACTGTAACGTTTGAAGAAACAGGATCTATAAGCTTGCTGACAGGGAAGACTAGACTCTGAGTTCTGGAAATGACATCATCAGCAGCTCTTCACTGAAACCTGCTTTTTTTGAACGGGCAGTAAAATTAGGGTTGTAAAATAATGTGTAACTTTTAAACAGAGTAACTTAGCAATCTCATTTTTGGCATGAGGCTGACTGGGGCTATGCTGATCCAAATTCTGAAATTTATTGATGCCAGAAATTTTGACTGTAGTCCCTCTTTAATCTGGTTCAATGTCAGTTGGTTCCCATCCATTTCCCCCCTCCCCAAAACAAGGTAGAAAATAGGAAAAAACGTGTCTCGTCATCCTTACTGAGTCAACAAAGCCTGGTTCAATGTCAGCTGGTTTCCATCTTTATCCCCCCTCCTGGGAACGAGGCTGAAAATAGGAAAAATTGTCTAGTCCTCCTCAATCAGTCAAAAAAACTAAATAAATAAATAAAATTGACCTACACATGATGTGGGGGGGGGTGCTGTCTCATCACAGCACTCCAACTCAGGCTTCATCAGTGATGAAAAACAAATACTGTAAGGTTTGTCTATGTTTGCAGTCTGTCTCCAGCTGCCCTGGAGGTTATGGCCAATGTGGTCCAGCATTAATGTTACGCAGGTTCTGAACATCCATTCTAGTGTTTTTCACACCTTTCCTGGAGTTTACAGCAGCACACAGTCACTGCTTTTTAAGGCAGCACATGGGTGCTAGATGACTTCTCTCTGATATGGCAAATGCAAAGTTTGCTCCATGTTTTAGACACTAAAAGGAAAAAGTGTGTTACACAAAGGAATTCAGTTGACCAAAAGTTTAGTTATGCATAAGTCCAACTTGGTAATACTGGGCTTATGTCCCACTTACTGTATTAGACACTTTCTATAGGGCCTATGTTTGAAAGTGGGGAGCGCCTCCACACCGTGTATGTGGGGCGCGGAGACACTTCGCATCAATTGCGCCCCCCATGTGGGAGAGATGCAACAAGGAGGGGCCCGCAGCTGCTATGCACCCAATCCCTGGCCCCACAGTCTGCAACTCACCAGGGTGGGCTGGCACATAATGCTAGATGTGGGGGTGCAAAGGAGGGTGCAGCTTATGGCAAGGGAGACCCTGCTGTAATGAACTACATGCCCCCTGGAACATGCCCCTCCGGTTGCCGCGGGCCTGGCAAATGGACACTGAGCTGCCCCAGCCCACTTAAATGATGGCAAGGGCTGAGACAGCTGGACGGGCAACCCAAATGCAAGCATTCACCCCTAATCACCCTGCACTGGCACCCATAGGCTACCCAACCCACCCCTGCCCAAGACTGCAGCACGCAAAGTGGTGGCCATTGGTGGCTCCCCCACTATGTACCTCTGTGTGTCTTCCATAAAGAGTATTACCCCCGCACACCACGGTCCAGCAACCCCCACAGTGGTAGATTGACCCCCATGGCACCGACAACATGACCCATAACTGCAAAGTCGGTGTTACGAGCACAGCCAGCAGCACAGCCCTCCACACACCTCCCTATAGGGGCACATTCCCAGCAGTACTTGGATGGCCGGCAGCCAGGAGGTGTGCAGAGAGGGCTGTGCTGCTGGCTGTCCAGCTGCAGCACCGACTTTGCAGGTATGGGATCGGGTTGTTGGTGCCACATGGGTGAGGGGGTTACTTCTGACTACCACTGTGGGTGGAGGTTGATGGACCAGGGTTTGGGTGTGCGGGTACGGGCCACAACTGGGGGGGGCTTGCTGCATAGGTGTTGGGGTTGCCCCCATGTGTTGTCAGGGAGGTGCGGCAGTGTGGCAGATGGCACCCCAGCTCCAGGGGCTTGGCCATGTGGGACGCCACCTGGCTGGGTATAGGCACATGGGTCCAGGTGGCCGCTGGTGCCATTCATGCACCCGGACCCATGCAAGGGATCCACTGTGTGACCTATGCCGGGCATCCAATTGGATGCCCAGCTGGGTCCGTGACTCCCCCCCGGCTTCCCTGCAGAGTCCTGCTGGCCAATGGGTGGGCCTGCGGACAGGTGGAAGCCATTGGTGAATACCAGTGGTGTGCACCTATCTGCAGATGCAGAGCTGCGGGGGTGGGTTATGAGCCCTTGGTGCGTAATTCCCGATCGTTGGAGCATAGGCCCCAATATGCAGTATTGATACTGTAGTATAGCTTGCTACCTGCCTCATGGGGAATAATGGTTTGTTTTCAGTTTTCTTAGTGAATGATTCCTTTCTTAATTCCTCGGTTCTCTAAAGAGTCTGCCATTTTGTAGATAAGGGAATAAAGCTTTGGTGCAGAGAGAAGCGTAAATCCCAATCGAGCCAAGCTGCTCATTTTACTCCTCGGCTGGTGTTTTCTGCTGCTAAAAAATACTAACCAATAATGGCTAAATCATCAGATATCATGATTTCAGCACTGTAGTGCAGTAGTAGGGGGGTGCTGTACTGTTGAGGTCCGGTTCCACCAAGTCGATTCAACAAGAACTTTGTTTAATGGCATTACAGCGACGGCACAATGCCGACAGTTGGAATTGTGTCATCACTGAAACAATTTGTTTTTTGTGGGGGGCTTTGCCGTCGAACTCCCATGCAGGAGGCTCTGCCCCCTGCACCTCCCAACTTTTAAATAATCAACTCCAAGTTGGAGTTGTATCAAGGAGGGGGCAAAATTACTGGGGAAACAGAATCGGTGTACCACAGGACCATTACAGCGACCTGCCGATTTTGTCGCTGTAATGGTCTTCATGGTAATGTATTCACTGCATGAACAGTATACCTTGAGTTCCTACCCTTCAGAGAAGACATTAATCTGAGGTCCTTTCTGCCCATCTCTGATCACTGTTCAGGTGGCAGTAAAAGATCCCATGGCACTTATCAAAGAAGGGTAGGGGGAGTCCTTATTATAATATACATATATCATTTGTTTGCTTAATATAATTTTATCTCAGAAACTCATTCCTTTATTATCTTAGAAGTCTTATAATTAAAATTCTGGAAAATTCTTAAAACCAAAATCCAAAATCAGTTTTATTTTGGGAGTTCCTTTCTTGCTCTTTTAAAGTAACGATATCACTCTTTATCATGTTATACTATTGTTCTTGAGATGTATGTTGTTGTTGGATTGGTCTGGGAGAGGTGGGGGGGGGTTCCACTAGACTACCAGGGAATTATTCAACATTTATTGTTTGGCGATCGGAGCTACGGGAGGGGTAGGGGGGTACCACTAGACTACCAGCGCATTACTGATATTGTATTATGGGCGATCGGGGTTATGGGCAGGGCAGGGTGGGGGACTGCTGGACTGTGAGGGACATTATTGGGTGCTTGTGCACAATGTTGAGGGGTAGCCACCCATGGCTGGTGGCTGTTGTGATGCATCTTGCATTACGGCAGCTTGCCTGTGGGTGGCTACCATTTGAGCCTTCTTTTTTGGGCTCAGCTTTGTGTCCCAGTATACGGAGCATCTCAGAGTTGTGCCAGCATATGCACCACACATCCTGGGCTGAATAACGGGATGTGCTGCATATGCATGGTCAAGCCCCCTGGACATGAGCTGTATACATTATCTTTGCTCCCCGGCGCATCGGGGATTGTGCTGTGCAATTCCCCCCTTTGAATATTGCCCCAAGGCACATTTCTGGGATTGCACTGGCACAACTCAGTTGCACAAGGTGCAACCCCTTTGAATATCTAGCCCCTAAAATCTTGTACAGTTCATATATAACTGGAACATCTAAAAAATATGTTTCATTTTTATTTTCTGTACCTATAATAAAATAAAAGCCCTTATTATAATTGATTTTTGAGCCTGTGGAATTGGAGAATTCCTCTAGAATTCTCTTGGCTTTTTCTCTAGATTTTTTATCTTGCAGTAGTAGGTAGACATCGTCTGCATACACCGTTGTTTTGACAGTCCTCGCTTGGTCCTGTACCTGTATTCCCTGTATATTATTGTTGTTATTCAGCCTTCCAAGTACTGGATCCAAAGTAATTATATATAGCAGCGGGCTGAGTGGGCAGCCTTGCCTCACACCTCTTTTAATACTACATTTCTTCCCTAACCATCTTTGTAACAGAGAGGTAACCATTGCCGATTCATAGTACCTTTTTATTGTATTAATAAAAGGACTTGGGATTCCATATGCTGCTAAACATTAGCAAAGGTATTTGTGCAATATCTTATCAAATGCCTTGGTCTGGTCTAAGACCACAATACATCCCTTAGATTTTGTGGAAACACACTGTTTCACAGTTTCCCCTAATATCAGTAGATTGGGTGGGATATTCAAAGAGTTTAGCCCGCAGCGCCAATAAGATTCTTGCTTTGTCGCAGAAGTCATTTGCGCCATTCTGGGATATTCAGCAGGAGGCAGTTGCGCCACTGACAACAGGCTGAGCAATAGCGCAATGCAAATGAAGGCATGCACAACCGAAGGGGGTGGATCCATGCATAAAAAGCGCAATGCGATATTCAAAGGTTTGCGCAATGCGCAATAGCGGAACAACCGGAAGGTCGCCACAGCGGAAATGAGCCAAAATAAAAGGCTCAAGTAAGAGGCGCAAGAATGCTACAGGGATGCCAAGCGAGACAGAGAGAGAGACAGACAGTGACAGTCCAGAACAGGGCAGGCAAAGGAAGTTGTGTGGGCCATAGGCTGCAGAGGCCAGCAGGGGTACCGGTGCAGTGGAGAGTAACAGTCGGGACAGCGGGGGTAACAGAGCAACATCAGCCAGGGGTCACAAGCCAGGAGATGGACAGTACCAGCTTCCACATGGAAGCTGTAATGAGGGGGTAAGAATGCATGCTGCAGGGGACGTGGGCTGGAAGGGCCTGTCGGCGGTACGCCCCCAACAGGCAGTACCGTGCCCGCATCAGCTTTGAGCTGTACACAGATGTAGAGATCGTGGGCCGATACCGCCTGAACAGGGCAATACTGAGGCATCTCTGTGAGCTGTGCAGTGATGTGATGCAGGCACCCTCACGACGGAGTCACGCTCTGTCGGTGGAGACCAAGGTGACAGCCTGCATGTGCCTGCTCGCCACGAGCACCTTCCAGAGGCTGACAGGGGACACCACAGGCATGGCACAGTCGGCCACGTCACGCATCCTCACCCAATTCCTCAGCGCACTGCTGCCACATGCAGTGGAGCACATCCATTTCCCCAGCACCGCGGCAGAGTGTACAGCAAACATGCAGGAGTTCCACAGGGTAGCACGTATGCCTAGCATGCTAGGGGCCATAGACTGCACCCATGTGGCCATTTGCATGCCACCTGGCCCTGATGGGGCTGCATATAGGAACAGGAAGGGTTATTCCAGTGTCAACTGCCAGGTGGTGTGTGATGCCACTGGGCGCATAATCAATGTCTGTGCCACACACCCTGGTGGAGCACATGATGCCTTCATATGGTATCAGTCCACACTGTGCCATCGATTTGAGAGTGGACACATCCCCACAGGCCATCTAGTGGGTGAGTACACATGTAGGAATTGCAAACGTGGGGCAAGGGTGGGAATGCCACAGATGCTATGGTAGTGGCACACAGAGATATTGGCAATATGGACCTGAACATGATACTCATCTCCACCATCTCCACACAGGTGACAGCGGATACCCACTCCATCCCTGGCTGCTCACACCATACCGGCGCCCCATGACCTCATCGCAGCAATGCTATAATGAGGCGCATGCCGCCACATGCAACATCATCGAGCGGGTGTTTGGGATGCTCAAGGCATGCTTCCAATGCCTAGACACCTCCGGCGGTGCCCTACAGTACAGCCCCTCAAAGGCCTGTGGGATATTCCTGGCCTGTTGTATCCTGCACAACATGGCCAAAGACTGTGGGATTGCCATTCAGGTTGAGGAGGGGGACAGCGATGGGGACGCCAGCGGCGCCGGTGATGATGGTGATGAGCAGCCCCCCCTTGGATGGCGGGACCCCTGACTGATCCGGCAGGCCCAGCTGCACCGGGACACCATCACGGAGGAGCATTATGCACGACACAGGTAAGTCAAGGGGCCATGTGCAACCAACACTGTCCTGGCGCAACCCACAGGCACACAGAGTAACACACCAGGGGTGCATGATGGCAAGGGGAGTGGAAGGGACCAGGCACACAAACACACCATCAGGGAGGGGTGAACAGTCATATGGACACACACACACACACACCAGGCACAAAGCATACATGGGCAGGTGCACAGCAGAGCAGGAACAGACATGGCAAACACACAGATCCACAGACCACACCCACCACCTGTACTGTCCAAGTATGTGTGTCAGATGCTGGGCACCCTTGCACCTTGGTGTACAGTACAATGCAGGCATCATCATGCACACGCACCTGTGGACAGCAGTCGGGATGGTGTGCAGGTGGTCCGTGTGTCGGCGTGATGGGCAGGGCACCCACCAGTGCACTGCCCACCATGACGCACATTGCACACAGGGCAGCACCAGACAGGGCCCGCACTGGGAGACAGGTCAGTCATGTTGCACTGTTCCACGGCCACTGCGGATGCGTGGGTGGCCCCGCCATGACCCAACAGCACTAGCAGGCTGAGCAGGGGCCACATGGGGTGGCACTGATGGACCACCAGGGGTCCCACTGCGCGATCGCGACCTTGTCCGCACTGGGGTCTGTAGTATGCCAAACATATCTGCACCAGGGGTGCTCAGGATGCCCACATTAGAACCCGGCATCGACAGGCTGGGTGTCGCACGACGCCGGGAATGGGGAGTGGAGAGTGTACTGTGTGTGGGGTGCACGGTACAGGGTCACCTGCTTGTGTGCCCAATGCAGCCATGACAGAGACCAATGCCTGGGTCTGCCTGTCAATGGCGGCGGTCACATCCATCCGCATATGGACCATCTCTGCAAGGATCAGAGCACAGTCCCTGCTGTGCCACTCCACAGCCACACACAGTGCCTCCATGGACGTTGCAACCTGCCTTTGTACTGATTCCCGCAGCAGGCGGGTGTGCTCTTCAAATGGGTACTGTGCCACAACGGCATCCTGTCCCCCAGGGTATGGAAGGTCCTGATGCTCAACACCCCTTGAGGGTGGGTGCTGTTCACCAGGACCAGGAATGGGCATATCAAAGGGAGGTGGGCATGTGCCACCACTGGACACTGTACTCCCAGACCTGGTGGGTGACTGCTGCTGCTGCCCCTCCAACCGCTGCGCCCCAGGGACCACTCATTCCACTGCTGTGGCCACTACAGTGCCAGACACCTGCACAGCCACCGGTGCTGACAGGCACAGCCTGGGACTGTGCCGACATGCTGGCACACAAGTTGGAACCAGCTAGGCCCAGGGGCACATGCTGGCCTGCTGTGTGTCCGTCATGGGACACACACATGTCACTGCCCATTGCAGTCCTTGCATCATCAATGGTGCAGGTACGTGCTGCGGCCACAGTCACAGTGTGCTGGCATGCAAGCATGCCAGACTGCTGGAACACAGGCTGTGCACCCCACACCTGACTCACCGACAACAGAGTTGGCAGCCAGGCGTGCATGCTGGTGCAGTGCATGCTGGCTGGTGACAGAGGTGGATGGACCTCCTCCAACTCCGCAGGTCTTCCTCACTGCCTGGACCCACCACCACCATCCCCTGAAGATGAACAGGATCTGTAACAGAAAGTGAGGACATGTGAGTGCATGTGAACAACCCCCCCCCAACACCACCACCATGTCATACCATGCAGTGATGGGCTTCCACCTGTCTGGAATCCACCTCCTGGTACACCCTCAATAGCACTCCGCTGCATTGATGCAGCCAGTCGGTCTTCAGCCAGGGTCAGCTCCGACACCGCTGGCTGGCCCCTGCCTGCGCCAGCATGTGCCACCCTGAGGGCTGCCACCTTCTCCTTCACCCTCCTGCGGTCTGTCCCCATCTTCTTTTTGCATTCCTGCATGGAGCGCTGGTGGCTTCTGTGCAGGTTCACTGCCCAAGCTACCCCCTCCCATGCAGCCACACGGGCCTGAGGGGTGCCCCGCCGTCCACTCAGTAGTGGCTCCTCCTCCAGGTAGGCCTGGAAGAGGGCCTCTGTCTCCGCCGTGGTGAAGTTGGGTCTCCTCCTCCTCTGCCCACCATCCTCACCCTCACCTTGGCTCTGCTCGGTCATGTCGGTCTATATGGGTGAAAGTGGACACCTGTCACTGTGCAGTCTACAGCGTTATCCCATGACCATTGTCCAGAACATCACACAGCATGCAACCCACCTCTCACCTGCAGTAACCGAATCTGGCCAGCGCAGCCCAATGTCGCACATTTATAGCGCAATGCATGCAAATTAGGAGTGGAGCAACTGTAATGAGATGCAAATCGCGCCACTGCTCCTTTGAATGGCTGATCAGATGATTTGCATGTGTCGGCTGAATATCGCGCCGTTGCACTTTGCTCAATACGGTTGAGCCGGCTGAGCCAATGGCGCATTTCTGTGACTGTGTAGTACACCACATTGTGCATGCCCAGGTGGCTTACACAGGCGTCTGCCACGCTGATGACGTGCTTTGCGCGATCAGCAATTCAGGACATGGCCACCATTGTGCCAGTGGCGCTACAGCGCTGGGAACCAAATGGCGCTGTGGCACAACTGTGCAATAGTCCACTGTGGCACTGGCACGCAGGTGACTGTTCGTGCAGGATGTGTAGATGTCCGATGGCGCTGTGCATGGCCTTGCGCCACTGACCCCTGACCTTGTGCCCGACCTTTGCCCCCTGGCGCTGTACGTCTGGCATGTGTATGGCTCTATCGCGCTGTTCGGTGACAGCGCGATAGGGAATGGCAGTGCTGTACCGACAGCGTGATAGGGAATGATGGCGATGTACCGCGCAGCACTTCCACATGGGGTTGCCGTGCTGTGGAGTGCCATATTGTCTACTATAGCATTAGAGATGGCACGCAGGAGAGTCCTCAGTGGGATGCCCTTGAGCTGGCCAACCTTGTGGCCACTGTGGAGCCACACTATGGCCCACTCTTTGGTGAGGTGCCACTGGACAGGGCCAGGACCCAGGTCTGGGAAGAGGTGGCCACTGACCTGGAGGCGGCCACTGGCCACAGGAGAATGGCCGAACAGTGCAGGCACCAGTATGGGGACCTGAGACGGAGGGAGCCGGAGCTACTGGCACGTCTGCGGTCGCGTGCCAGGAGGGGCATGGTGCCTCGTCCAGGTGGGTGATACGTCTACACACTTGTATGGTCCATATGGGTAAAACTGTCTCATGTGTCCAGCACATAGGGGAGGGATGGTCTAGGGTTGGCTGTGGTGGTGTTTACAGGGTATGGGATGGGTGGGTCTGGCTGGGTGGGTGGGCACACATTGGGGTGGGGGAATATGCTTTGGGTTTGTACTGATGTGTTTCTCTCCTTTTGTCTCCCACAGGCGTGGCTGAGCAGAGGAGGAATTTGGCAGCAGCGAGGCTGCAGGACCGGATCATGGCAGTGAACAACCACAAAGCCAGCAGCATCCCGATGAGGGTGAGTGCCATGACACCATGATTGCTATTGCATGCTGTGTGACAGGGTGGGAGGCAGGGCATGGCCACCATCCATGGACACCACTGCCATGCACGCGACATGTGACAGTCAGCACTGTCCAGTGGCACTGCATGTCTGGGAGTGCATCAATGGTGGTCCATGCATGCACTGGGCACATGGCTGTGGCACCGCCTTTCTCACCGCACTAGCCATGTTACTGTATGGCTTTGGTTGTGCTGTGCTGGACATGGGCGGTGGTGTGTGCAGTGGTACACATGGCTGTTGCTGCCTGGTTGGGCATGTCTTGTGGACACGGTCACTGTGGGTGGGCGCACACCATCACAGGAGCGTGGCACATGGCTATCTGCCATGCATACTGGGTGGGCTGCAGGGGGATGGACAGTCACACCCATTGACTCTGATCCCTTGTCCTAGGTGTGCGGATACTCCTGCAAATGCAGCGGTCCATCCAGGACCTTGTGCGGGTGGCGCAAGAGTCCCTTGCCATCCTGCGGGATCTGCAGCAGCATGGCGTGAGGAGGAGCAGGAGGCGACCCAGATAACAGCCCCAGGCAGCAGAGGACCAGGCTGGCCGCCTGTGAAGAGAGACAACCTCCCTTGACCAACTCCTCACACCCCCTTCCCCTCTCCATATGTTCACCCTCTACCCCACCCCCACCTTGTTCCTGTCCCTCCACCCCACGCTTGTACATAATTGTAAATAGCTGTTGTTGTTATATTTTTGGAATACAGTTATTTTGATATGAATACTGTGGTGGTCTCTGATTTGCAGCTGGCTATAGGTGCTCAGTTGCAGTGGTGTGCATGGCATCTGGGGTGGTTCAGTCATGGGTATGTGTGTGTGTGTGTGTATGGGGAAGTGTCTCTGGTGTGGGAGTGGCCATAAGTCGGTATTTGTGGTGTGTGTGTTGTTCCCTGTGCATTGCATTACTGTGTGCAGTGGTCCACGGTGCCTGCTCTGTGTTCATTGTGCCCCTTTCAACCCATCCTTGGCCTGTGCAGCTGACACCCTTGCATGTCTGTGGCCTGCGAGGTCTGCTGCCTTCTCAGTGGTGGCTGTCCCTGCAGGTCATCCACTGTGACCATCACCATGCTGGGTTGCCTCCTGTCAATGGTGTGGTGCATGTTTGCCTCGGGTGACACTATGGCCTCTGCAGTTGCTGTCCCACCTCCATACTATGGCTTGTGTGTATTGCAGGGGCTGTGCACCACTGTCTGTGACTTGTGATCCAGGCATCTGCTGGTGGCGTACAGGGCCACAGTTCATGCACAGGGTGGGTGTCACCCCTGTGCCATGAGGGACTGCAGGCTGTGTGTGCACAGTTTTCATGGGCCCACACTGGGGGCTTGGCTGCCACACTACTGCGTCCCTGTGTTAGTGTCCCGTGGGTATGGGTATGTGTTTGCCCCTGCACTGTGTTGCATCCAGTGTGCTGCATGCTTCCACACACCACTGTGGGTGTCTGTGCAGGCTGCTGTGGCTCATGGTGGGTCTGGCTTGTATGGTTCTGTGGTACACGAGGTTGCAGTGTGGCAGTGGGGGGTGGTGGTATGCATGGGGATTCCCGCAGTGGTGGTCATTGCTCATGGGGGTGTCTTGGGGTCACGGTGCAGGGTGTGCTGTGCACGGGGGGGCTGCTGTGCCATTGGGTGATCCGCCCTATTTGTGAGGCAGTCTCAGCTTGCTGGTGGGTGTGCTGGGGCACCATGACCCAGCTGTGCTTTGTTTGCTTGTCCCCATGGTCCGATGGCTGTTCCATCCCTCCCCCAGTTATGCTGTGCTTGGGGTGTGGGGGTACATTGTTGGTTCTGCAGTGTGTCCCTGTGCCCATCTGTGACATGGGTGGTGGGCCCCTGCCTACCTCCCTGGTTGTGCAGTTCCATTGCTCTGCTGCTGGGAGGCTCCCTGCTTGCGCTATGGCACCTCTGGGCTGCTCAGCTGGGCAGCCCTTGTTGCGCCATAGCGCATCATCTCTGCTCAGCTTCCCCTTCCTGGTTGCGCTATAGCACAGGTTGTGCGATATTTAGATGCTGGCTTGTTGCGCAATTTTGGCTTGCTCCATGTTTGAATATCGCATCTATTATGATGTGCAAGTGACTGCGCTGTTCTCTGCTGTTGCACACTTTTTGGGCGCAGTTTGAATATCCAGCCCATTATCTATTATTTTTCTTTTAGGAACTGAGCATGTTTGCATCTCATGAATGATTTCTGGTAACACTGATGCTAACTGTTTACTTAATAATTTAGCAAGGATTTTTAAATCTACATTTAATAATGCAATGGGTTTCCAGTTTTGGAGAAGGTTTTTGTGTCCTTTTTTTATAGAGCAGGACTAATAATCCCATGTTCATTTCAATTGGTACTTCAGCTCCATGCAGTAATTCACTACACATTTGGGTGAATTCATCGGGAAAAAACTTAAATATCCATTTATAAAATTCAGTAGAGAGAGAGAGAGAGAGACCATCCTCTCCTAGTGCTGTATTTGTACATAATTCCTTTATAATGGTATTGAATTCCTTGTTGTTTATAGGGTGTACTAACTGTGTTTTTGATAGCAGGTTTAGTTGTGGGATCTCCCCATTGTGTAACCATTTCCACATTTCATTCTCATTAGTGTATTCTTTCCCCAAACATTTTATGAAAGTATTTGTTAACTTATGCTACAACTTCAGTTTTTTGTTTACTACCTTGCCTGATTCGGTTACCACTTGTCCAAGGTTTTTCTTTTGTACTCTAGCAATACAATTCTCATCTGATTTGGTTACCACTTGTCCAAGGTTTTTCTTTTGTACTCTAGCAATACAATTCTCATATGGGTTAAATTTAACAGATTTGCATTGTGTGCCTTATTTCTGTTCAAATTATAAGGTCTTAAACCTATTATATTGCAACTGTTGCATTTTTTTCTTTTATAGTTTGGATGTGCATCTTTATCTCTTGATCCTCTTTTGATTCTTCCTATAATCGTTGCAGTTTACTGTGTAAATCAACGTATAATTTCTGATTCATAAAATTCAGTTCCCTAGCTAAGTTCTTAAAACACTTAATGAAGTCTTTTTTGGTGTCAGACCGTCAGTGGATCATATTGTCATATAAACAGAGTATGGATGTCCAGGCTGACACTAAATCTAGTAAAACCTCTGTATTAGCCTTCTTTGTTAGTACTTCTTTATTCAACTTCCAGATCCCTTTAGCATGTGCAAACTCAGAAACATCAAATATGCTTATACTTAATAAGCAGTAATCAGATGTTACCACCAGCTGGGTGTTGGAATGTTTAACAGGAATTTGTTCTGAAATAAACCAGTAGTCTATCCTTGTGCTCCTTCAAAAAAAGTATAAGCAGGTGAAGATCTAAAAGTGGCTTGAGCATCTTTCATTTTAGTTTTAGATATTAAGGATGTAAAAAATTTTGCATCACTAAAAACCTTTTCAGTCCTTATTCCTCTATCTGATCTTAATATTCCACAGTTAAAATCCTCACCAAACAGTACTGTCTTTGCTGTAAACAAAAAAGGTTGTACTTCCTTTAGTAAATCTCACCCATGATGCTTCTGTCTGTGGAGCATACAAATTTGTAAGACGATACACCTGTTCATGGTACAGTATATCTAATAGAAAAGCTCTGCCAGAATGGATCTCCACCATTTTCAATACAGTTATACCAGGGTTATTAATACATATCCCTAATCTACTACAGGGTTCCATTCCTGAAGACCAGTAGCTCTGCCCCCATAGCTAATCAGCAAATGCTCTGTTGGCCTCAGCCTGCGAATGTAATCTGGTACCTTGGAAAAATATTATATCATGGTGTTGGTGTCCAAATAAAGCAAAAGTTGCTTTATATTTTTTTTTTCATCCTTGATACTATTTGAATTCAGTGAGGCTAAACTTACTGTAGCTCCAGTTGTGGTGGGGTCATGTTCATTTTAGTGCCATGTTGGTTTTATTTTTCCTTGGGATCTCATACTCCATCTTTTTTTAACTTGTGGTTTGACTCCAAGGGATTCTTCATTGTCTGAGGATTGCCCAATTTGGGATGATGCATCACAGGTCATTCATTTCAATATCTCCCCACTGAAGTGCATCACATTTGTTTTGTGAGGATATTTGTTGTGGTGTGGGGTTTTCCTTTGTGCTTAGTTACTAACTGGAGTGCATCAGTATTCAGAGGAGGCATTCCCTTGTCCTGTTCTGAAGGGTCTGGTTCGGTGTCGGGGAGGATCTTTATCAGTAGTGGGTTCTGTAGTGTTGGATCCCTGACCAAGGGATTCTGTACTGGGAAATGGAGGTGCAGTGGTATTACCTGTAAAGGCTGATGGAGTTTTCTGTGTGTGTGTGTGTTTCTGTTCATAACTTTGCTAATGTGAAACTCGTGCTCAGTGACGTCAGTGTCTATGGTATTGCGTGAAGCCCATGAACAGGTTATAAAAGTAAGTCCTTCTTCATCACACAAGTTGCAATGTGGCGTGAATGTATAATGAATCCCCTGGTGGCCCAGCGTCCCACACATTGTGCATTTTATTTTATTGCAGTTGCTGCTTAAATGCCTCAGGGACCCAAACTTATAACATGATTTTGTTTGACTTGGATAGAAAACTATCCCTTTGTCCCTACCCAAGAAAAAACTGTTGGGGAGGTGCTGGATCCCTGCATCTGTATGTTGTAGTTGACTTTTAAATTTCCACCCTCCATCCAGAATCCTTCACTGTCTATTATAGGCTCTGGTAACCCCTGCACCTCAAATCTTTGTTTCAACCAATAAAAAATTTGTTTCACGTTCACCCCCTAATTTCTAAATACAACAGTTATCATTTTAAATGTCAGTTTGGATAATAGTATCGCATAGAAAGGCATCCATATTGAGGCGTTTTCTACTTCTTGATACCATTGCCAAAACGTTTCTAAGAGAAATGCTGAGTGAAAACTCACATTGAAAGTTTGTTCACCAGGAGTGTGTATAAACATGAAGACATCTGAAGGTTAGCACTGTAGAGATTGCTTTATCAAGTTTTTACCCACATAAGTCCTGTCCAGTTGTAACGCTAACCCCTCTTTATATTTCATTCAAACTGCATGTCGTCTTTAGGCATTTTCCAGTGGTTTGTGGAAAAGACTGGCAAAACTTGATTTAACTCTGGGTTCAGTGTTCTCTTGCTCTGGTGGAGGCTCTGATGCTGTCACTATCTGGCTTAGTTGCAGTACCTTCTGGGTCTGAGTTCATGTTCATCATCGTCTCCACTTGGGTTCGATCTGGGTCCATGCCAGCTTGGCGTGCAGAAGTCTCGGTGTGCCACAGAGGTACAGTAGATGTCGGCATCTCATTTTCCTTACTCATGCCAGGTTAAGGTAAGGAGGGGTCAGGAATCCATATCCCATTTGTCATCTGAGTCTAACCAGCACCTCTCAAAGCCAGTCCTGGTGTCCAGGTTTCAGTGTCCTCTGACCATGATGTTTGTCCCACTGTTCCATTTGTTTGTGGCTTATCACCAAATTTAAACACAGGTTGGAGATGTTGTGATTTTTTCCCAGCATTCATCATGGGGCTTGTTTCTAGTCTCTTTTGTTTTTTCCCTCGTCCAGTTATTTTTCTCTTCAGCATATTGCTGTTCTGCTGCAAAAATCATAGCATTCAGGTGTGTTCATTTTTTTTCTAAGTTTTTCTGCCTACTCGTAATCCATCTCTGTTTCCTTATTGGGTTTTTCCAGTTGTTCATTTTGAACCTCAGCGGGCTCACTTATGATCTCCTGTGCTGGACCTGCAGGCAGGGAGATCTGCTCCCCTGCAGGTACACTAGCCATCTCTCCAGACTGACTGCCGTTCTCCATATTGGCCAAGGATTCCCACTGCACAGCAGTAGGGGAATATTTTATTATAAACTTCAAAATCAAACAAATACAAACATTGTGAACTCACACAAAGGAAGATACAAATCATAAGAAAATCAATTAATTATTAAAGTCATACATTGTCTGAAAGTAAATGAAAAATACCCTACAGCATATCCTAATACAGAAAAGAGATCCCCCCATCCCCACTAGAAGAGTAGGGGATTGTTTGATTAAAACTTGAAAGTAAAATATATACATAAGAGTGTTCCTTCACACAAAAATCGTATTACAAAAATAAATAGAAACATAAACTAGTATCTCATCATACCTCCAATACTAAATTCTCTTGCGATAATCTCAAAACATATCAATAAATGCTAACCCCCCCCCACAACAAGAGTAGGGGAATTTTTTTTTCAATACTTTAATCAAAAAATACAAAACAAAAAATACAAAAATTGTATTGCATCATACAAAATCATAATGAAAGAATTCAAAAAACCATAACCACGTTTTTCATCTTATATGAGCAGCAAACATAAAAACTCCATATTTGTACATAACTCCTGTCTAATCCCTGCCAAATAAGTAGGGGAATTTTGTAGTAAAACTAAAAAAACAAAAACAGATGCACCCTAATGTATCAGCGCTACAAAAACAAACATAAAACATGGGTAAAAATAAGTGATACATCATACAATCAAGAAATATATCAATATTTCATAAATCCTAAACTTACCCAATGCTATCCCCAACTATAAAAATCCTCCCCCTAACCCTGTATCTAACCATGACATTTTCCTCCACCATATCCTATACAGATCTTGATGAACCTTCTCCTGTTCTAACAATTGCCACTTCACAATATCTTTTCTAATATTCTGCACAATCTGAACTTCTGTCTTCATCTGCTTTCTTAGTGTTAAACAGCAACGAGCCAGCCAAAGCTGATATCCTATAAACCCCATCAATAGTCTTATAGTGATATTATCATATATTACCCATGCCCCCCGGTAACACACCTTCAGTCCAAATTTCAACGGACTGCCCCCTAAATGGATTCAAGGGCCAAACCATATGAAAGGTTGACCCAAAGGATTGAACAAAGGGACACTCATAGAAGAAATGAGATAAAGATTCTACCAAACCCATACAAGTTTCCTCCCAAGGACAGTATCTCTCAGCCAGTTCTTTGTGTTTCAAGTTTCCTTTAACACCCAATTTTTTATGCAGACAAAGCCACAGAAAATCCCATATGTATTTAGGGACTCTATTACTGGATAATAATTTTAATTTGAATGTTGTGCAGCCATGGGCAAATCCACAAACCAAGGATCATCATAAAAATTATCCTGAAGTACCCCAAAATATAAATGTTTTCTCTCGTTTTCATACAAATGGCCTGTTTCGTGAGTCTCCAAACTTTCAATTTCCTAATCACTTCTTTAAAGTATCCAGAGAGCTGAGATACCCTAGTCTGGTGAGGCACAGTTTGCAAAAAAACCCATCTTTCTATTATACCACCAATCACATCAGCTACCCATGGGGACCATACCCTAGACTCCGCATTCAAAATGGGAGTAATATTATAAGACATAAATGTAACATAAAAAAACACCACTGGATTCATCATTCCCATACCCCCTTACTCAATTGGTAAAAAAGTGACCCCCTTTTACCGAATTCAATCTGCTCCCCCACAAGCATGAAAAAAAAACGCATATAAAGAGGTTTCCAAATTAAGCGGTGGGGGGAGAGGGTAGACTATGGCCAAATACAAAAAATAAGGTACCAAAAAGATTTTTATAAGATAAACCCACTTTACTTTGGTCATTTGCCACCTATTCCACTTATTTACCCTATCCTTAGCTACCCCCAACTGTTTTTCCCAATTATATCTAGGAGCTTCCTGCCCCCTGAAATAGATCCCTAAAATCCATCTATACCCTTGTTCAATGGGGATCTGCCAAATTAAGGCAACCCCATCATATCCCACCGGTAATATCCCACTCTTTAATGGATTAATAGAAGAACTTGACATTTTAGAAAAAGGTATTTAACACCAACTGGGCTGCTATCGCTGAAGACCTGTCCGCCAAAATCAAAACCAAGTCATCCGCATAAGCTACTGTAACAATAGGAATATCCTCACAGCCTACAGATAACCCAGGAATCTGTGGGTCCCCATTAAGAGCATATAATAAAGGGTCTAATGATAACACATACAATAATGGGCTCAGAGGACATCCCTGACATACCCCCCTATGTACCATTATCCTGTCTCCTTTCCAACCATTTATACTTGGAACTAAACTTATGTTCCTATAACATGTTTTCAACCATGCTATATACTGTTCAGGGAATCCACAACTCTTCATCACTTCCCAAAGATAAGTATATTCAATATGATCAAAAGCCTTCTGTTGGTCCAAGCAAACTAGATGACCAAATATTTCATCAGAGGCACCCTTCTGCAAGATCTCTCTTAGCAAGGTGAGAGCATCCTGTACCCTCCTCTGAGGAACTCCACGGTATTGGGAAGGATGAATCAATACATCCAAACCCCCCCGTAATCTATTTCCCAAAATTTTCATTAATATTTTATAATCCGTGTTTAATAATGTCAAGGGTCTCCAATTATCCAAATCCCCTCTCTCCCCATTTTTATAAATCAATAACAAGAGGCCTGTCCGCATGCTTTCAGGGAGTTCCCCAGACTGCAAACCCCCAATAAGTACTTCCCGCAATTCAGTCCCCAAAATGTCTCAAATAATTTTATATATTTCATCTGGTAGTCCATCTGAACCTGGTGCAGTCCCTGCTTTCAAAGCCCATATTACCATCTTGAGTTCCTCCAAGGATACAGGCACAGTCAACACATTCCCCAACACCGGGGACAGCTGAGGTAGGTTACACTCCTTTAGCCAAGACTGTATTGCATTAAGTGACAAGGGTGTGCTGCTAAAGACTTTAGAAGCATATGTATGTATTTCTGACAAAATACCTACACTAGAAATAGTTTGAGACTCTCTCATAGTACTAGCAGTTTCAAATGGTAATGTTTCCCCCTTTTTCCAAGAAATTCCATACTTATGTTTTTTCTCAATTTCGCTTAAAATGGCCAGTTGTAAACAGGCCAACTCAGCCTTTAATCCCTTTATCCTATCCCGATAGTCCACACCCCTTTGTCAAAACGTGGACAAGGTAGCTATACGCTTCCTTAAATGCCTCAATTTATCATGTTTCAATTTCCCATTTATCGCCCTATTTTTTGAAATATATCGGATCTCATCTTTAGTATCTTCCCACCATTCATTTATATTATCATATAAGCAAAACACTGACTGACGAGCAATCAAAAGAGCATACAACCTCTCCTTTATACCAGGGATATTTAATAAAGAAACATTTAATTTCCAACCCCCTTGGCCCCTTTGAGCCTCTGGCACATACCCTACCCTAAGTTTCAACATTAAATGATCAGAAGTAGTCATTTCCTTCAGAATTTTAGATTGTACTACTAACTCGGGGAAAGAAAAAAGTAATCAATTCTTGATGCCCTAGGCACACAAAAGTAAGTATTCTTATTACCATCCAGGGAAGTTCCAAAAACATCCACCAAGCCAGCCTCCCGTATACCCTGTGCCAAACATAATGCAACACAGTACACTTTCTTCCCCTTATCAGGCAATAATTCTGAGGGTAAAGTACAATTAAAGTCACTCCCTAAAATAAGGGGAAAAGATGTATACAATAAGGGAAAAATAGATTTAAATAAAGCCACCCTATCACATTTCTTCTGGGGAGCATATATATTCTGTAGCCTTATGAGTGTATCCCCCCATTTTATATCCAAAAGCAGGGCCCTACCTTCTACTATTTCTATATGATGCATCACTTTAACGTGAGATCTAAAGAAACAAATCCCAACCCCATTGCACAAATCCTGCCCTGGGACCAAAAGCAATCTCCCACACAACTTTTTGTTGCAGCATCTAATTCCTCTGCTAAATGTAAACGAACATCTTGAAAGAACACACAATCCAAATTTTCATGCATGAACTGAAAAAATGTATTCCGCCTTTTCTCAGGGGATTTAATGCTGTTAGTATTTAAAGATGCTACCCGAAATTGTAAAGGCTCCAGCATCAAAACCAAACAGCTCACTTAACCTTGCTCGAGGCTCTTGTCACTCTACCACTTGAAACATCCTGAGGCCGTAGGTCAGTTTGGCCCTCCACCATGACCTGTGGGAGAGATTGCGGAAGGGGTGCTACCTGATCTTCCCCTTTTACATCCTCTAATAGCACCTCAAAGGGATTAGGGTCTACCAAAGTAGGGATTGAAGTGATATTTTTCTTAGCTCCTCTTGTCTTCCCTTTTACTTGTTTACCCTTCTCCCCACTCACCATAGTGAAATCCTCCACCTTGGACTGCATATCCAGGGGAGGGGGGGGTCCTTGTTTACCTCTGCTGAAACTTCTTGTGCCATAAGAGATGATGTCTTAGATATGTGATCAGGAGCAACATTCAAGACAAGTGCTGTAGCAGCCACACAGGCCTGATTTCCCGCCACTTTTCCCCCACCCAGACCTCCTTTCCCAGGTTTCCCTCCTGGAGTCTGTCCTTGTTTCACCACCATCCTAATAAATTGGTCCTGTACCCCGAAATCCACCTCTTCTGTGTTTTGTGCTGCCACAGGGCAAGATGCAAAGTCGTGGCCTACCTCCTCACACAAATTGCACTTTGCCAGTTGGAAACAGTGAACAGTAGGGTGCCCCATCTCCCCACAATGAACACACTTCAACACATCACAATTAGTACTTATATGCCTTTTGGATCCACACTTAAAGCATACTATGGGCTGTCCTGGGTAAAACAGAAACCACTTATCTTTCCCCCCAAAAAAACAATTTGGTAAATGGATAAGATCAGTGTCTGTAGAGTGCAACTTCACCCTAAATTTCCAGCCTCCATTCCAAAACCCCTCATCATCCAAAATAGGGACTGGATTACCCTGTATCTCACATTTTTCCCCCAACCAATGCATAATATCCACAATATTCACCCCCTCATTTCGAAACAAGATGGTGATAACCCGAAAAGGTTGCTTCGTGAGGGGAAATACAATAAAATCAGTCCAGAGTGGGTTAGTCTTTAAATTTAAATAACAACACCAAAATGTCTCTAATAAGGCAGGTATCTGAAAACTAATGTCAAATGAAACTTCCCCCTGAATACGTATCAGGGCATAAACTTCTGCTGGAGTAAACCCCATGCTTTGTTTTAGCAGAATCTTCCCCACGTAAAAACGATCCGGGGGACTGTCCCTTGGTCCCACATATCTTAGTCTAATGGCATTTCGCCATTTTGCCTGTTCCACCATTTGATGGAAATGGCTAGCATATGTGGGCCTAGCCTGGGTAGCTGAAGCCAGGGGCTCGTCTGTGTCTTTCTTCCCAGCCCGCTCTTCGTCTCCTGGGATGTCACAGGGGGGGTTCTATGGGGGGGGGACTCTGAGGGGAGTAAATCGCCACCACCTGCTGCCATGTCCTGTGGCAAAGTAGAAGTAAAAGTACTTATCTCCTTCTGTTCGTTACGTGAAACCTCTGTAGCCTTTTCTGCTGGTCTCCAATTTCTACCCGATACAGGGACCCACCCTGCCTTGTGCAGAGCTCGTCGCGGGGACCAGAAAGCATCCATCATGTCCCCCCAGGATTCACCTGCCTTTGTTTTCCTTGTTGGCGTCTGTTCCATAGACGCATGCAGCTTCTGTGAGTTTTCCATCAATATTGCGTTCGGGGAAGTGGTGTCACGTTTCCATTTCCGATCCCCCTCGTTTTTCTTGTTCCGTCCTTCCTTTGCCAACATTTCGCTTACTGAAAATAATTCCTCCTCTAAGCAGCAGCGCTGCTCTTCCAAACTCAAGGGCTGTATCGGATGCTCTAAAATGGGACTACTGTCTCGGGCAATATGTTGGCCACCCAAAGGGTGCATCCCAGCCACCTCTGCAGTGGGTCCCTCCTCCTGTGTTCCTTCTGGTCTTTCCACCTCCTGGGCCAATGCAGCCCTCTCCACTGAACCTTCCTCCTCCATAGCTGTCCTCCAACTGACCACCAGACGTGGTGTCAGGGTCCCCCTACCATCAGAGCAGGGGAATTTCCCTGGTGTCATGGCCAACATTTCCCCCTTCAATAAAGCTGGTCTATGTAACCCTTCCCCAGATGCATTTGGAAACAAGGTATCACAGCTTAGTGTGCCTTTCCTGCTAAAAAATTGCAAGTAAATACATTTTTAGGGTCATTGAGCTCTTATGAGAAGGTTTAGGATTGATAGAAGACAGAGTAGTAGATGGTACTTCTGCAACTGTTTACTTTGGCTTATGCTCTCTCTGTTCTTGCTAGAGGGACTACTCACCTGTCAGGGTGTCATAAGGACAAAGGAACCCTGATGAAAGGGTTCAATTCCCTTGAAGTGTTGCAGAGATGAGGCCCCAGAACCAAAGGTATCTTAGACAAGAAGGCATAAAAGCACAATGGAAGACATACAATCACATTCTTCCCAAGCAGGAGAGACAAAGTCAGAGAGACACTCAGTTCTGGGAAACCACCATCCTACTCCAACTCCTGCGGAACTTGCCTACTTTTTATGACCTTTGGCATGAAGCAGAGGGAAAAAACATTTGAAAGGAGGAAACCTCTGGGGATCCAAGGCTTAGCTCACCTTCCCTCCAGGTTAGGGTCAGAATTAGTGAAGGCCCACTGCAATTGAGAGAACCAATTCAGGGGAAGAACTTTTACAGGAAGGGCTCATACTCTATCCATCTAATGTTGACACCATGAAGGGGAGTCACAAGCTGATCTCTGCAGCTAAATGAGGTTCCCTGTGAGGGAGGCCAGCCCCCAGTTTGGGAAAGGAGGAGAGGAACAACCACTGAAAGGCACTCATCCTGCCTCCAAAGTGAGGGTAGGGCTAGAGAGGAAGCCAAGCCCTTGAGGAGCAAGGCATGGAGCTGAGCCCTTGAGGAGCAAAGCTGGGAATCATTGTTTGGCTCTATAACCTTGTGGGGCAGAGGAAAGGGAATTTAGAGGAGATCAGGTGAACCTTAGGCAAACATGAGGAGAATGGCTTTCAATGTGCTGCTGATGTGGCCTGCAGAGTTAAGGAAGCTCTGAGGACCTAGAGGCCTCACCCTCGGTAACTGAAGCCTTAAAGACTACATCAAGAGGTGTTGCTGAGTCAATCTAAATTACTAGTTTCCCCCAGATTATATGACATTCTTACCCAAGGAGCAGAGGGAGAAGGACCCCGCCCGAGACGTGGGACATCCCCTCAAGCTGCAGACTTCAAGGAAGCAGAATGAAACTGTTGGCTTCCAAGGCAGGGGAGCTCTGGAAGCCATGGATATGGTCATGTCCTGGAATGCCTCCAGAGCTGGTATGGGCACAGCATAGTAGGAGGCTGATGTTAAAGTCTGACAGCAGCAGGAGTACAGAAAAGATAGGAATGAATGAAGGCAAGGCTGAAAAACTGACACAAGGCATGGTATGCTGACTGAAACATGAGACTGAAAATAAATGATATGAAACAAACAAGTATGGCAGACAAATGCCAATAGGTCCCATGATGGAGGCAAAACAGGTAGATTAAGGGCTACTGAAGCTGCACTACTGAATACTGAACAGCAGAGTGAGATACAGTAGGCTAAGTCATGCTGGAGAAACAGTGAGAGATAGCCAGAAACAGACTACTAGATAGGCATGAATGCATGTGTGTTTGAAGACTAGGGGCTGAATGGCTGAGAAGGGAGAACTCCTAGAGAAATGAAGATGAATGGGGAAGGCACTAGGACCCAGAAGCATAGTGCTGGAGCAGAAACTGATGAAGGAGTAGGAAACAGAGAGCACCCACTTAAGGGATGGCAGGCTGCCCACATCAAGGCCTTCAGGCGGGTGAACTGGGCTAGCAGCAAGCAGTTGACTGAGGAGAAGACACACGGAGCCACATTACAACCTGGAATGCAGAAGCAAGGCATCAGAAGGCAGACGGGAGTGGTGGTAGGCCATGTATAGCCCAAGAGAAAGAGAAACAAGAAGAAGGGATACACGGAGACAAGCTGTGTGGCAGCAAATGTACCACGGGGTGGGCAGTGGAGTGGCAGAACAGCCGCATGGCCAAAACTAATAATTTCAAGTGTCTGATGGATGAACGGACATGTGCGGTTCTGTACCTTGCGGAGAGGGGCACGGTGTTACATTCTGTTTCACTATTTTTAATGTACTTGGTCCTGCAGTTAGTGCTGGGCCACATTCTGTATCTGCATGCTTGAATAATTAAGTTACATGCCGAGGCCACGTGGAATGATCAGCGTAACATTAGGACATTTCACTGTGTAACACAGGTGAGGGCCAAAAAAGGATATGTATCTCCAAGACCTGTCTCTTGGGTCACTATGTCCAGAAATTATTAGAACTATCAATGGTGCATTATTTCCAACACAGTGTATATAGTACCAAATAAGGAGCAGGAAATTATTCACAGCACAGTATAGGAGGTCAGGTATCTTTACTACACACACACACTCATACACACTCTCGCACACTCACACATGCACACACCGGACTTGATATTGGAACTGGCACCTTGATGTTCATTATGTAAGATTTCTTTTTTTTTCGATTTGAAAATATTGTAAAAGTTGATAGAGGGTACTATATAAATTGCCACTAATAACAGTATGTGCAAAATTTTATTTTCTTTATCTATTACACAATCTTTAGTTAGATCATTACTAAATTTCAGAAATGGCAGCTTTTTTTCAATGCTTATTTCCTGTGTCACAGTCACAAAAATCAAAGCTGTCACTCAGTATTCACTCAAGCAAAGAAATGCAGGGCAGGCTGAAAATACTGTCAGAAATCGAACAACACTCAATTGGATGCAGTTAATTTACTCACACGCTATTTAACCCTCAATAATCAAACAACAAATCCTCTGACACACATTCAGGGGGGCTGCTGAATACCTACAGCACTAGTGATAATGCTAGTGATAATCACATACCGTATTGTCTGTTGAGTGAAAGCCTCATGCTTGCAAAAGTTGGCAAAAGGGCAGCCTGCACACCACAAAAATCAAGCCTGACACAAAAAGAAATTGGTATGCCTAAACAGTTTGCATACTGATCTATTTAACGAGCAAGAGGAATAGCATTATTATTTGGCGTGATGCTTTGTGGGCTGAGCTGCAAGGAAATAATTAACTAATGGGGTAGCAGTGATGCACATCTAGTGAACAACTGCTTCTTGACAAAGAAACAAATGCATTTAGCATTGTACTATGCTCATGAGATTTTACTGCGTGCAGCACTACACTAAATCTATTCATTTTCTTGTCAGAATGCACAGCTTGCATGCATCTCATTGCTACCTCAAAAGTGCCCCAATAGTTCTCTTTTTTCAGATCTGCCAAACTATGAACCCCCTTCCCCAGCCTTCTCAAGACCTGCTAGTCTTTGAAAGGGTGTGTAAGGAGTGTGGCAAGGGCAAAGGTAGGACTCATTTGTGAGCATGGGTGTAGAAACACATATGCCAAGTTACAAAAGAAACCACAGGAGCCAGCCATGAATCAGGGGGTCAGAGGACATCACCTGTTTGCATTTTCCTGTCCTCCCCCTGCACCAGAGATCGGCTCCTGGTGCTGGGATGCCAGCTAGTCATGCGTTCCATAGAAGAAAATTGTAGCTGATCACAAGCGCAGTTCAAAAAGGTGCCAATCTGAATTCGTCTCAGAGAGCCTTTCAATTGCTGGGTCTGCCAGCAAATGAGTCAGAAACCACAGAAGCCAGCCATGAATCAGGGGTTGGAGGACATCACCTGTTTGCGTTTTCCTGTCCCCCCACACACTGAAGACCAGCTTCTTAGACACTGCTAGGATACCAGTTAGTAGATTGCTCTACAGAGGAAAACTGTCCCTCCTTCCCACCCACCCTCCACCCAATAGCTGCACAGTCTCAAAGTGACGGACAGCAGCGATTGGGAAAGTTCAGTGGGAGCTACCAATTCTATGGAGGAGCTCAGGATGTTGTAAAGATAAAAGCGCATTGCGAGCAGTAAACAGGAGGCAGAGATAACCCAGATAAGTGGGCAGCAGAGGTAACAGGACCAACAGGAGCATATCAGCAGATAAGTACATCAGTTTATATCCAGATTACTAGGGGGGAAAGCTTGAGGGTGGGAAATTGATATTGAATCTTTTACAGGGGGTATTGGGTGTAGCTGTGATTGTATTAAATCCTTTACGTGGGG
Organism: Neoceratodus forsteri; assembly: GCA_016271365.2. Taxonomy (NCBI): domain Eukaryota; kingdom Metazoa; phylum Chordata; order Ceratodontiformes; family Ceratodontidae; genus Neoceratodus; species Neoceratodus forsteri. The sequence goes on along the minus strand of CM028130.1, from coordinate 927,746,954 downwards.
TACTTGTGAAGTTGTGTTGTATGAAAGCTTTTACAGGGGTACTTGTGAAGCTATGACTGTTTTTATTTATTTTTTTTACAGGAGTTTCTTTCGAAAAGCTGTGATTGTTACAGAATCTTTTTTTTTTTTACAGGGGTTACTTGCGTATCTGTGAGTATATTTAATCTTTGTAAAGGGGTGACTGGATTATTTTTACAGGGGCTACTTGTGAAGCTGTGGTTATATTAAATCCTTTACAGCATACCTCTCAACTGCTATGAATTTCGCATAGAGCTATGATTTTTACACTCAAATTTACCCTTGCTCCTGAGGGTGTGTATTAATACTGCATCTGGGGATTATTATCCTGAGGTTATGAGGTAAATATTGTATCTGGGTGTTTTTAGCCTGAGGTAGTGTGAGAAGGAGAGAGAGAAATAAAATATTGCATTGTGTTAATATTGCATCTGGTGTTAATTATCCTGAAGTTGCGAGGCAAATATTGTATCTGGGTGTTATTAGCCTGAGGTAGTGTGAGAATGAGAGAGAGAGAAAAAAACTTTTTTAAGGGGTAGGGGGTATATGTCTATCAAAAAGGGGCTAGCTTTATGCTGGGAGTGGTGTAGTGCAGCGGCCGTGGGGCAGCAGTCTTCAGGAAGACCTTCTGGAGATTGCGGCACCGCCCCATCGATATACACCTCTCTGGGCTGAGGGAGGAGGTTGCCAGACTAAAGACTGAGATGGCTTTGGTTAGGAATACCTATTCCCCCACCCAGGAACCACCTAGTCCACCTTCGCTGCCTCAAAGAGTGCTGGGAAAAAGGAGTGGCTGGACAATGGTGGGCTAGGGGAGGGTTAGGGTAGTGGAGTGTAGGCACATTCCATACCTTCCATACCACTACAAAACTCTTACACCACACTGGCTGGGAGAGATTGTCCAATGGAGGTCCCCGAAGTAGTGGCCGGCACAGATGTGGAGGTTCTCCATGGTGGAGACTCCAAGGGTGGTAGTAAAGGACCCCAGAAGTGGAGGAAGTGAATCCTGGTGGGGTACTCAATAGTGATGGAAATACAGTTGGGAACAGGTAGGGCTGAGGAGAGGGAGGTAAGGTGCCTTTCCAGTGCCATGGTTTGAAAGAATGGAAGGAGGATCCTAGGGATCACTGGGGTAGCAGGGAGGGAGGGTAGAGCTGGATGTCATTGTCTATTTGGGGACAAATGACCTGGCTAGGGAGGAGCCAGAATCAGTACAGGAGGAGTTCAGGAAACTGGAGAGGGGTCTTAGGCAGTTAGCACAATGTGACTTTCTCAAAGGTGCTTTCTGTCCATGACAAAGGGGGTGACAGGAGTCTCTGCACCAAGAATTTCAACATGTGTTTGAGGAAATGGTGCAGAGAAGATGGATTCAGATTCACTGGGAACTGGGGCTCCACCTGGAGGGATAGAGGCCTGTAGAGTGGCGATGGCCTGCATCCATCTAGGAGGGGAACTGTGATTCTCAGTGAACAGTTCAAATGTTACATTGGTAAGTATTCAAACTAACCAAGGGGGAGGCGGAAAAAAGCAAGGAAGACCTAGACTGTGCCCCCCTCATGCATACAGGGGTCAGCAGTAGAATCTCAGGGTAAAAAATCCCAAAGGAACAATTGCAAATAGGAATCCGGGAGAAAGAGGGAAGGGAAGAGAGAAAAGAAAATAACGGTGGAATAAGGGGAGGACAAAAGAGAAATATAAGGGAAAGTGGCAGTACAATCTAGAGAGCCATCTGTGTAAATGCTCGAAGTCTGGGCAACAAGACTGCAGACTTAGAGAACACAATGGCAGCAACGGACCTGGAAATAGTCGCAATTACAGAGACTTGGTGCAATGAAAACCCGGACTAGGAGGTAGCCATACCAGGGTATGCTCCATTCAGGAGGGACAGGGTAGGAAAAAAGGAAGGAGGAGTGGCTCTTTATGTGAGGGAAAACATAAAAGCCACGAAAATACAGTGGGAGAAGAGAAGCGGAGGTATTGTGTGTCACTCTGGCAACAGGAAAGGGGACCACTATTTGAACAGGGGTGCTCTACAGGCTTCAGCACAGGGGAGGAGATGGATAAGGAAAAGATTGAAGAAATCCAGGGGATGGCTAACAAAGGGGAGGTATTGCTGGTAGGGGACTCAATCTACCTGATGCGGATTGGAGCCTCCTAGCTGCAACAACAGTTAGAAGGAGGAAAATCCTAGACTCCCTGCAGGGGGCATTTCTCAGGCAACTAGTTAAAGAACCCACTTATGGTGGGAACGTTGCTGGAGTGTTGCTGGACCTGGTAATGTCAAACAGGGACAGTATCACTTATGTCACAGTGGGGAGCCACCTAGGGACATTGTACAGTGTGGTTTACTATAACAATGGGACCAGAATTGAGCCACACTAAAACAAGGGTCCTGGTCTTCAGGAGGGCCGATTTCAAGAAAATGGGAGAGTGTCTCGGGGAAGCCCTAGTAGGGATAAGGAAATTAGGTAGGGTAGAAGAACAGTGGGCAAAAATAAGGAAAGCCATTAAGAAGGCAACAAACCACTGTGTCAGGCAGGTTAAAAAGAGCAAGAGGAAAAAGAGTCCGCTGTGGTTCTCAAGGGCAGTAGCAGAGAAATTAAAGAAAGGCAAATAAACTAGCATTCAGAAGGTATAAACCAACACAGAAGGAAGAGGATAGGGAGGGTTATTCAGTTATTACCCAGCTGCCATACCCTTGACCACACTTTCAGTTTTCTCAGGTCTCTGCTCATCCTTTCCACCCCCCCAACCCCGGAGTGTCCACCCTATTGCATATTTTGGCATCATCCACAAAGAGGGAGACTTTCCCTTCCAGCTTATAGAACTTTAGACTTATAAAGCCATTAGAGAGGATTGGTCCCAGCACTGATCCCTGAGGCACCCCGCTGGTCACCCTCCTTCCCTTCCTCTGAGTGAACTTCATTTACCACCATTCTCTGTCGCCTATCCCCAAACCAATTTCTGACCCAGATTACCACCTTTGGACCTATCCTAAACTACCCAGCTTGCTTACTAGCCTTCTGTGTGGAATGGTGTTTAAAGTGTAAGCCCTTGTTCCCAGGGGTTACTAGAATCCCACTTAGAATCCATGGCAGGCAGGAAGAGGCAGCTTGAGAGATGCCAGTTAAATGGATTTCACACTGTCACACTCTGGCTTCAGTCTCAGCTGAGCTGGAGGATGATGTAATCATAGAACTGTCGCAGCAACATAAGCCACATTGGAATGCTAGCTGCAGGGAAGGGGGTGGAATGTTGAGTTAGAGTGAGTAGTCTGAAGAGAGAGTGGAGAGTGAGGAGTGCTGCAGTAAGCAGCTCCTCAGATTTAGCTCTGTCAAAGAGCTACCTTGGATAGATTGGGTAGTTTGTTCTCACCCTAGAAGAAGTACATAGAAGGCCAGTAGAGTGAAGTGGTAGAGACTGTTCCTAGAGGGTTTTCCAGTACCCCATCCCCAGAGGGATGGGGGGAATTCCAGGATTTAGGAACAATCCCCTGATCCAACCTGGATTGTGTTGAAGCTACCTGAGATTCGTCTGCTCTGTGAGTACCTGAGACTTTCTGTGGAAAAAGCCCTGGGACACCTGCATTCCTGTGGTAAGTTTTTCTCTGACAAAGGGACCCTGTCACCAAGACTGTGTTTCTGTTAAACGTGTCTGCCTACTGTGGGGTCCGGAGGAGACTAGCCAAGTACGGAACTTTTAGTTCATGTCTGATTTAAAAGCATTTGCTAAAATGAGGGTCTAGTGTAAAGACATTGCCAATCAAAGAACTTTTAATTTCATGACACCTCAGAGGTGTGAGAAAGTAGAATGTTAAATGTGAAAGAGATTTCAAGATAACATCTACAAGAGTTTCTGAGAAGGGTGTTATTAACCAGATGAATGGCCAAGTATAAATTTGGAAGCAGAAGGTGGGAGACCCCCCCCCTTCCCATCTGGAATAACCATGTTTACCTCTCTAGGTTCAGTTTAGGCACCTTTGTTTTCTCTCAGTGCACTTGGCCAGTGCCTGAAGAAAATACCCAGACATGGGATTTTGGATTTTCTGTGAGCCTGAGTGTGCTCTTTGGTGGTCGAGAGAGCCACCAGTAATTCCTCATGCAATATGGGAAAGTCTCCTAGTACTGGCCAAGGGTGCCAAGTCAAGGGAAGTGTACCAGTTTGGCCCATGTGTGCCATACCATTCAGAACCAGAGAGTGTTCGCTATGTCCATTTCATTCAGAACCTGAGGGTTCGCTGTATGTGTGCTCTGTACCTCAGTAATCTGCATTACCAGTGGGAGTAGCCCTGTGGGGGTCCATCTTCACTTTGTATTAGTCTCTGTGTATGTGAATAAAAGCCACACTCTAGAATCCCAACCTGGTTTGGACAGTACAGTTATTGCTTCCAGTATCTGGATTTACTTGGGTGACCCTGACCAGAAGTACAAACCTAGCATAATTCTGAGCAAACATTTTCTCCCAGGGACCCAGGTTGATGGCCATGCTAAATGGTCCTCCCAGGTGTGAGCCAGGTAGTTGCCACACTTGGTTTGCCTGTCTGAGGATGACAGACTATGAAGTAGAAGTATTGGTAGACAGAACTGTTCGTAGTGACAACCCCCATCCCTCTCATTGGTGCCATGTATGAGAGGAGCAGCCGTGCTAGTTGAACAAGGGGGGGCCAGTGGGGGAATATTACAAAAGCATTACTGAAATCATGGTAGGTTACGACCACTGCTCCACCTTGATCCAACTCCTTGGTCACCCACTCAAAGGAATCTATCAGACTCGATTGACATGACTCCCCGTAAACCCATGCTGCCTTGGGTCTTGTAACCCTTTGGATTCATGATATTCCGCAATTGTTTTCTTCAGCAGTGACTTCATTAACTTTTCCACCACAGAAGTCAGTCTCACTGGCCTATAACTGCCAGCCTCTTCCCTGCTACCACTTTTGTGAAGTGGGACTGCATCTGCCCTCCTCCAGTCCACTGGAACCATTTATGTTTTGAATGATTTATTCAATAGTACTGTCAAAGGTGCAGCCAGTGCGTCCATGAGCTCCCACAATACCCTTGGATGAACCCCATCTGGCCCTATTGCTTTGTCTGCTTTCAGATTAGTGAGTCCCTTCAGGACGCTCTACTCTGAAATCGGACTAGTGTCCACCTCACACCCTCCAATGTACCTGTTACGTTTTTGTGGCCCTTCCCCATCTTGTTCTGCTGTGAACACTGACCAATAGTATTTGTTGAAGATGTCTGTCTTTTACCTGGTCCCCCTCTACAAAGTCCTTCCTCTTCCTTTTTAATCTTATGATCCCACCCCCCAGTCTTCCTCCTTTCACTTACTGTACATACCTAAAAATGTCTTGTTCCCTGTCATCACTGCGTGGGCTATTTTCTCTGCAGTTTGTGCCTTTGTGCTCCTTACTGCTCTTCCTGCTTTCCTCTCTTTCCCCTGATACACCTCCCTATCCTCCTCCCTCTGTGTTTCCTTATACCTTCTGACTGCTACCCTTTGAGTCTTTGCCTTTTCAGCCACCTCTTTCGAGAACCATAGCAGTCCCATTTTCCTCTTGCTTTTGCTCATTTACTTGCTGCAGAGGCTTGTTACCTCCCCTATGGCCTTTTTTAGCTTTGCCCACTGTGCCTATACCTCACCCAGGTCAGCCCCTGCCAGATCATCCCTGAGTCATTCGCCCATCTTTTTCAGATCTGGCCTCCTCAAGACCAGGGCCCTCCTCCTTGTGTGGTTCAAGCCTGTAACCATATTTATACTGAACCACACTGTACAATGTTTGCTGTTCCTCAGGTGGCCTCCTACCTTGATGTCTGCAACACTGTCTCTGTTAGTGAGTAGTTGAAGCTTTTTAGTGACTAAAAGGTGGCAGCCATGTTTGTGATGACAATTAGGTATAAGTGAAAAGGCCCATGAATTTCCCTGTAAGTTGCCCAAGTTTTAAAACAAGTTTTATTGTTTTTATGTCTGCCTTTGTGCTTGTGCAGAGGCAAACATATTGGTATTATAGTGAGTTTTGAGAGGTGTATTACTGTCAGTCCAATGCAGGGCATACTGCAAGAGGCTCCACACTTTCAGACCAATCATCAACCAGGATGATCATGACACTCTTCTGGTCTTGCTGGGCAGAAACTTTGTGTAGTACAAAGAAATGAGCCACCCAAATCATAGGGCAACTTTTTCCTTTGATTTGCATAAGCCACCCAGCAAGCAGAGCTGATTAACAGCATAATCAGCCTACTGTAGTCCCCCCCCAAGTAAAAAAAATCCCTGACACCCTCTGCCAAGTATCCCAACCACCTTGCATTGCTTCCCCTTCTTAATTGTCTGACACCAGGGTGCCCAATCCCTGGTTCCAGCTAGTATCCTCCACCCCACCCATTTTCACTGTGTGACACAGGGAAGCCCATCCCGGTGCCACTAAACATAACACCGGCACTGGTGTCAGTACCTGAAATAAAAAAAAACATACCTTGTGGTCCTTTTTTATTTTTATACACACTGTAAAAAAAAAACTGTCCATCGATGACTTTTGCCACTGCCGGCACACCACTGCCATTACTCTCCCCCCACCTGACCCTCCCACTCAGCACCCACCACCCCTTACCTTTAATTTTCTGACACCGGGGTGCCCAATTCCTGGTGCCGGCTAGTATCCCTCACCCTGCCTGTTTTCACTGTGTGACAGTGGGGAGACCACCACCAGTGCCACCAAACATAGCACCAACACTGGGGTGCCAAATCCCCCATGTTGGTACCTGAAGTAAAGATAATGATCTCTGGGATACTGGGATGCATAGGGAGAGGTATCACCAGTAGCACACAGCAGGTTATTGTCCCTCTGTACAGACAGTTGGTAAGACCACATCTGGAGTACTGTGTACAGTTCTGGAGACCCCAGCTCCCCAAAGACATAGACAGGGTGGAGGCTGTCCAGAGGAGGGCAACCAAAATGGTGCAGGGTCTGCACCAGAAAACATATGAAGAAAGATTAAAGGAGCTTAAGATGTATAGCCTTGAGGAAAGGAGAGAGGGGGGGACATGATAGAAACTTTCAAATGCCTCAAGGGAATCAACAAAGTCCAAGATGGTAGCATCTTTCAGAAAAAGAGATGTACAAGAACAAGGGGGCACAATTTGAAGATAGAGGGGGGACGGCTCAGAGGTAATGTGAGGAAGTATTTCTTCACAGAGAGGGTTTTAGATGCATGGAACAGCCTTCCTGAGGAGGTCATAGAGTCAGAAACAGTGGGGGAATTCAAGAATTCATGGGACAGACATAAGGCAGTTCTAGTGGAGAGTTGGAGGAAGTAGGCTGTTGGTTAACTAGGATCTGCAGCTTATCCATTAGGTAGGGAAATGGGCAGACTAGGTGGGCCAAGTGGTCCTTATCTGCCATCAGATTCTATGTTTCTAATCTATGTTTATCATAGACTTTCCTTTATTTTTATACACCCTGTAAAAATGAAAACTATCCATCGATGTCTAATGCCGCTGCCGGCACACTGCTGCTGTTACCTTCCCTCACCTGACCCTCCCACTTAGCACCCAACAGCCCACATCCCTCACTCTTACTTACCTACTGGAGGTCCAATGCCACAAGGGAAAGGGGAAATTGTTTAACCAGGAATGGCATACTAAACCAGATCTTGTTTCCAGATGTGACCAGGGAGCACAAGTAAGTTAAGTGACTTGCTCCGGGTCACACAGTATACAAGTTGGGGTTGTGGGATTCATACCCAGGTCTTAAGGTTTGCAGATCAGTGCTCTAAACCCCAATGCTATACTGCCGTAATCCTCTCTGGACCAGAGATAAGTCTTCACTCTTCAATGCTGGACAGGGAACTGAGGAAGTCAGGTTAGCAGTTCAATGTATTTCAATGGATTTTGAACTTGTCCTCATAACTTGGCCATTTTTTAATATTTTTTTTCTCAAATTCTCAGCATGGCCTTTTTGGGACCCCCACCTCATGAACAAGGCAATGAAATTATGTAAATCCATCCGAGAGGTAATTTAATGATCGATGCATGAAATCACCTTTTGGATAGGGTTTGAAAATGTTCTCCACCCTTTCTAATGAGGTGGGGTCATAAGAAGGCTATGTTGAAAATTGGGGTAAAAATACTACAAAACAACAAAGTTATTAGTATACACTGACATTTTTCAACCCACACCCGTAACTTTGGTGATTTCCAGTATTTTGACCCCAAATGTTCAACATAGCCATTTTTTCACACCACCTCATGCTGCAATTTTGTTGCTCTCTTTTTATATTGTGTAGTGCTCGAAGCCCAGTTTAGAATGAGTGCTCTACAAATAAAGTTTTGCTTGCTTGCTTATAAATGTGACAGCTATCATTTTTCAAATCCTGACAAAAAATGTGTTTTCAAAACCTGTGGCATGAAATTTACCTTTTAGGCAGGATTTGAACATTTTCTCTGCCCTTGTTCATGAGGTGGGATCATAGGAATCTATGTTGAAAATGTGGGGTAAAAGCTATTAAAAACAACGACGTTATGAGCATATGTTGAACATTTTCAATGCATGCATGTAACTTTGATAATTATTTAATATTTTGACCCCAAATTTTCAACATAGTCATTTTTCCACACCACTTTATGAACATGACACCTGCAATTTTTCAAATCCTGGCCTAAATGTGTTTTCACACTCGTGGCATGAAATTACATTTCAGTCACTATTTTATAAATGACACCAGCCATGTTCACGCATGTATGTAACTTTGATAATTTTCAATATTTTTTTCCTCAAATTTTCAACATAGGCATTTTTTCACATCACGTCATGGACATAACTGTATGTCGATCGATCCTGCAGTGAAATCTTAATTATTTTCACTTAGTTGTAGGAGCAGAAAAGGCCAATGGCCAAGAGTATCTCCATTATGATAGAATAAAATACTGCTTATGTCCCCCTTCGCAGATATACTTGCCCAACCTATTTTTAAATTGCTCTTTATTTGAACTTAATATTACTTCCAATGATAGTCTGTTCCACAAGTTTGCAATTTTCAAGGTAAACACATTTTTTTCTTTTGTTTGTTTAAATCTACCTATTTTTACTTGAAGAGGATGAGCTCTTACACTGAGAAAATCATTCTTGTATTCGATGCTCATTTCAGTCATTGACAATGGATCATTCATAATAAAGTAATAAATCCCCTCTTTGCCTCCTAGTTTCCAAACTAGGTAGTCCTAGCTTACACAATCTTTGTGAATAACTACAGTAGTAGCCACAGACACTGCCAGCTATTTCCTGAAATTTCTGTGATATTTCCAGAAATATCTGATGCTTTTTGCATTTAAACAGTAGGGGCAGCAGAGAGAAACTCTTCAGAAATTTTGTGAAGTATCTGGAAATAGCTTGCAATGTCTGTGGTTACCACTATATCATGTTTTATAATTGATATTAATTTTGTATAGCGTGGTTGGTCCTTCTCTAATCTCTCTATTTTGATTTTTTTGAAAGGAGACCACACCTGACTGCAAAAATCCAATAGGGGTCTAACGTATGATAAGTACAGGGTGAGAAGGACTTCTGGTGCTCTACTTTTAATATTTCTTTTGATGGACATAATAACCCTATTTGCCTTAGAAATTTTTGATGTAAGATGTTCTTTAAATAGGAACTGATTATCTAGGGTAATACCTAAATCCCATTCCGATATCCTTTGTGGTATATTTTCTCCATTTAATTGATAACCATGTTGTTCATTCTGCTTTCCCATATGAATAATACAGCATTTATATGTATTTAATTTCATTCCCCAAGTTATTGTCCAACCTGCTATGGTATTTATATCTTTTTGTAAGGACTCCCTAGCACTAAATGAATTACAAGAGGTGTACAATTTAGTGTCATCAGCATATTTTATTTCATTACTGATATTATCATCTAAATCTGCTTTAAAAAATATGAAATAAGATGGGTCCAATAAATGATCCTTGTGGCACACCACTGGTCACCAACCCCTCAGTTGAAAGATGACAGTGTACTGATATTGTTTTCTATTTTGTAGCCAATTTTCCATCCATCTTATAATGTGTGAATCTATTTTGTATTTAGAAAGTTCTTCACTAATTGCCCAGTGTGGAACTAAATCGAACGCTCTGCTGAAGTCAAACATTACCACATCCGCCGGTGTTCCTTTATCTAATACTTTGTTAATTTTGTTATAAAAACATATCAGGTTGGTGGTACATGACCTACCCTTCCTGAAACCATGTTGGTTTATGTCAAATACTGGGTATTTATTAAGATTTTCTATAATTTTGTATTTTATGAGTGTCTCTAAAATTTTACCAGGTATAGAAGTAAGACTTATTGGCCTATAGTTAGAGAGTTCTGTCTTAATACCTTTCTTAAAAATAGGTTTTATTTTGGATATTTTCTAATCCGATGGAATAATTCCCTGATTTATAGATCTTTCAAATAGTATTTTCAATGGTTTCCAAATTTGATCTTTCATTATTTTCAACATTTTTGATGTAATATTATGTAGGCTGGGTGCAGTGTTTTCTCTTAAATGTTCAATTTGCTAGAGAATCTCTTCTTTTGTAAATTCAAAGGTTCTTATATCATTAATATTTAGATTTTTTGTTTTATTACTCATGATGTTACAATAAACCAAGCAAAAATAAGAATTAAATGTATTGACATTTTTTTAGGCTCTGTAATACATTCATTTGTTTTCTATTATTGTTAATGAGTCCTCATTTCCTTTTTTCAAGGAGTTTATGTAGCTGTAAAACTTTTTTCTATTCGTTTTGTTTGCAGTCGTTGCCAAATAAATTTCATACTCTTTCTTAGCCTTGTTTATTTTATTTTTACATTTTCTTTTTATCCTCTTAAAAGCTAGCCAATTTGTTTCTGTTTTAAATTTCATATATTGACCATATAACTTATTTTTTTTGTGCAATCACTTTGAATAATCCTTTACGTAACCACTTTGTTTTTTTACCCTTCGTGGTATATTTCTTTACAGATCTCACATGATACTGCATAATGCCATGAATTGTAGAGTTTATATTTTCCCAGCACTCATTAATTGATTTGTTTTTTAATCTGAATTCCCAGTTAATATTCACAAGATCATTTTTAATGCCTTCTAAATTTGCTGTTTTATATAAATAAAACTCAATGCAACCTTCAATCCATTGTCTTTGATTTTGTATTTCAAAATACACAGTATTATGATCACTGTTACCAATCGGTGGTTCTGTCTTACATGTAATCAGTGTACTGTCTTCTGTAGTAGTTACGAAGTCTAATATATTTTCCAATCTTGTTGGGGTATTTACATATTGCATTAAGTTATTTTCTATGCAAAAGTGCAGAACATCTTTACATTGTTTATTAACTGCTTTCCCTGTAGCCCAATTAATATCTGGAAAATTAAAGTCACCTGCTAAGATAACTTTTCGCTTTTCTAGTGCTCAATGTACTTCTTCTAGAATATTTAAATTAACTTCCACACTAGTATCTGGTGGTCTGTAGCATAAGCCAAACATATACTCCTTTGTGTTATTATTTAGGATTTGTACCTATAAAGTTTCTGTGGTGTTAGTGTTTTTTATTTCCTGTGTTATATTCACATATTTTATATTAGATGACAAATAAATGGCAATATCCCCTCTTTTCTTATGTTCCTATCAAGATGTATTATATTGAATCCTTGAATATTTTTCCTCAGTTGTCTTTTTTATCTAACCAAGTTTCAGTCAATAAGGCAATATAATTTGTTTATTAAATAATACAGATTGGAACTCTTCAAATTTATTTTGCAGACTTCTCATATTACTAAAGGTAAATCTAGTACTGTTATCTTTATTACATGATGCTTTTATATTTCCTGGTAGTGTGTTACAGACTATTTTCAACCCATTTCTTTTAGTACCCAGTTTAAAACTCTTTCTTCCATTTTATGTTTTATTAAAGTGCCTAATAAATTTGCACCAGAGTTATTCAAGTGAAGGCCATTTGCACTATAAAGGTTCCTTCACTCATTGAAATCATTCCAGGCATCAATAAAACCTATCTGTTCTTGGTGACACCAGTTTCAATCTGGAGTTAATTCTTGCAATCGTTCTATTTTTTTCCCTTAGTGCACTTGGCACTGGGAGGATCCCCGATATGATGACCTCTGATCCCAAGGTTTTTATTTGTTTTGCTGTTTCTAAGAGCTCAACACAAATATCTTTCTCATGTATTTTTCCTACATCATTAATTCCTACATGGATAATAATTTATTTGGTGTTGGCATTTTTAGTAAAAACCTTTTGAGCCTCCCTTTGTATGTCTGCTACTTGTGCTCTGAGCAACACAGTACCATAATATTTTCTTTATCATCTCCACAGATTTTTGAATTGCATTTCCTAATTATGGAATCATCCATAATGATCATTTCAAACTTAGTTGGACTATCTAGCATTGGCTTGATAGAATCCCCGTTTTCAACTGGTAGACTACTAAATCAATTTTGTAACATTATTTCCTGTGTGGATAAGGCACTTCTACCCTTTTTTATACCCTTTCTTTTATTTATTTTACACCATTCATTTGCTGAATCCATTTCTGATTGTTTTTGTCTCTTATTACAGTTCAGTACCAGTTCCTGTATGTTATTATCTAATATTTGTACATTAGAGTTTTTTGACTGCTGTAATTGGGCTTCTATTGGGCTTTCTGTGGTACTTCTGTGTGCAATACTGCAATCCTGTTCAAAGTTCATAATATCTTTTAAATTCTGTATTTTCCTTAGGACACTCTTTAACTTATATTCCATTATCTGATATTGTGTACATTTATCACATTCAAACATATTTTCAGATTGCTTGCACATGGGAAAATACAGATCACATTTATTACATTTGGATACCTCCCCTGCTTCCACATTTGCTTTAGAATGACACTACTATCGTTGCTTCTCCATGTTTATGCTATTTAGCCTATAGGCTTGATGTATTAATATCAGCCGTGTACATGTACTATATGGGGCCTCCTGTCCTCCTGCCACTACTCAGATACCAGACACGTGACGTATGTGTCTTGGAAAAAGGGCAATGGGCAATGTACTTACTTCCACTCTCTCTGCTCACCCTGCTCACAGAGAGTTGCAATATAAGCACTAGTAGACCCGGATGTGTTCCCTCAGGTCACTCATTTCCCCAAATTACAGTTACAGCTGTTTTCAGTCAATTAAAAGTTATGGTTTAAAAGACCCTCATGCAGAGCTGTTGCAAATAAGAAATACAATACCACAAGGTACAGAACACCCTTGTATGTCCCCCAATAAATTGTTAGTCACTAGTTCCAATCGATGAACTCTCCACCTGTTTAAATATATAAATATCTAACTGAGCTCAGAAAGAAGTACGAGTGGGTGCAGTTAACACTGAAAGCACTGTAATCTAGGCACGTAAACAGTGCTCAGCTCGCAGAGAGTTGCAATATAAGCACTAGTAGACCTGGATGTGCTCCTTCTGGTCACTCATTTTTCCAAATTACAGCTACAGCTATTTTCAATCAATTAAACGTTATAGTTTAAAAGCCCCTCATGCGGAGCACTTGCAAATAAGGAATACAATGCTACAAGGTACAGAACACCCTTGTGTGTCCCCCAATAAATTGTTAGTCACTAGTTCAGATCAATGAACTCTCCACCTGTTTAAATATATAAATATCTAGCAGGGCTCAGAAAGAAATACGAGTGGGTGCAATTAACACTGAAACCACCATAATCTAGGCACACAAACAGAGCTCAGCACACAGAGAGTTTCAATATAAGGACTAGTAGACCCAGATGTGCTCCCCCGGGTCACTCATTTCCCCAAATTACAGCTACAGCTGTTTTCAATCAATTAAAAGTTATGGTTTAAAAACCCCTCATGCGGAGCGCTTGCAAATAAGGAATACAATGCCACAAGGTACAGAACACCCTTGTATGTCCCCCAATAAATTGCTAGTCACTAGTTCAGATAACTGAACTCTCCACCTGTTTAAATATATAAATATCTAACAGGGCTCAGAAAGAAGTATGAGTGGGTGCAGTTAACACTGAAAGCACTATAATCTAGGCACACAAACCAGTGATCACATCCATGCCAACAACATCAACAGTAAGGTCCACCTAGGACCCCGGTACTCTTTCCCCGGAGTCCTGCACCCCCTTCCTGAACCAACTCTGACTCAGAGTTGATAATTTCTAATTTCAAGGGATGCACAGACAGGTTTCCAGATGGATTTATGCCAACCGCAATTTGCGGTTGACATAAATCTATCACTGTAAAGTCAGTAGACAAAACGTTTGTCGAACTGGCATTGTAGAGCTGAACGTAACAGCTGTCATTTTTCAAATTCTGACCAAAATATATTTTCACATTTGTAGCACAAAATGATATTTCAGTCATTGTTTTATAAATGACACCTGTCACATGCAGAAGGAGTGATCATAAAAATATTATGTTGAACGTTTGGGGTCAAATTGTGAAAAAAACAACTAAGTTATGAAGAAATGTTGAATTTTTCCAATGTTTACTCATAACTTTCTTTTTGCAGATTTTGACTCCTGATTTTCAACATATCTCTTGTGTTACCCCACCTTCTCAGCACGATAGGTGTCATTTTTTAAATCCCTTCCAAAACTTGTTTTCACAGTCGCACTATGAAATCACCTTCGAAGGATTTTAAAAAAAGTCCACCTGTCTTGATCATAATGTCATGTTATAAATAGACTTGGAAATCTGGGGTCAAAATGTGGGAGTCCACTGAAAATTAAATATTACCTCTCAGCTGTCTCATCCTGGATAATTGCAATCTAACATGACGCGGAACCTTTGTAAATGAGCAGTTCCTGCTCAAAGGTATTTGTAATCCTAGGCATGGATGTTCAAACTGTGCCAGGCTGTGGCGCAAGCCTGGGTGCAGTGCAACTTGGCTGTGCAGGGGCGTTGACCGGGAGATATTCAACAGAGCTGCACCATGGCACAGTATCGCTGAATATCACAGCCTGGCCACCTGCAGTGCGCATGGCACAGTGGCACTGTGCAAGTGCAAGTGGCCAGAGCAGAGCAGGGGGATGCGCTAGCGCAACAACCGCGATATTCAAAAGTGCACATGCAAATGGGGCCATAATGTATGCAAAGTGCAAATGTGGCCATTTGCGTGTCATTATAGCCCCATTTGCATACAGGTGTGCCGATCCCTGGTGACTTGTGCCTGGTGCCCTGCCAGGCAGCAGCCGTCGGGGACTGACGACCCCTGCATATCGTGGTAATGTGCCCCACTGCCCGATCACGGACATATGTTGGACATTACATTCGCCCTATATCCCTGGTGGTCCAGTGGACTGCTTGCAGCCCAATCGCGGGCTTCAGTATAAAATCAAACACGTTCTATATCCCTGGTGGTCCAGTGGACCACTTGCAGCCCAATTGAGGGCTTCAGTATAACATCAAACACATCCCATATCCCTGGTGGTCCAGTGGACCGCTTGTAGCCCGATCGCGGGCTTAAGTATAATACCAAACACATCCTATATCCCTGGTGGTCCAGCTGTATCCCCTCCCCACCCGCCCACAGAGCCCACTGCCCCGCCCCTATTCAGCGGCAGGTGGCAGCTCCCCACCAGCTTGCTGCCCGCCCGCCCCGGCTGACTGACACTGTACGATAGGGCAGTACGCCTATTGGTCCACAGCATGAGCCAATGGGCATGCAGCCCATACCGTACTACACAGTCCAGATTTGTGAATGGATCAACATATGCTCATAACGTTGTTGTTTTTAATAGTTTTTACCCCACATTTTCAACATAGATTCCTATGATCCCACCTCATGAACAAGGGCAGAGAAAATGTTCAAATCCTGCCTGAAAGGTAAATTTCATGCCACAAGTTTTGAAAACACATTTTTTGTCAGGATTTGAAAAATGATAGCTGTCATATTTATAAGCAAGCAAGCAAAACTTTATTTGTAGAGCACTCATTCTCAACTGGGCTTCGAGCACTACACAATATAAAAAGACAGCAACAAAATTGCAGCATGAGGTGGTGTGAATAAATGGCTATGTTGAACATTTGGGGTCAAAATACTGGAAATCACCAAAGTTACGAGCGTGGGTTGAAAAATTTCAGTGTATACTAATAACTTTGTTGTTTTGTAATATTTTTACCCAATTTTCAACATAGCCTTCTTATGACCCCACCTCATTAGAAAGGGTGGAGAACATTTTCAAACCCTATCCAAAAGGTGATTTCATGCATCGATCATGAAATTACCTCTTGGATGGATTTACATAATTTCATTGCCTTGTTCATGAGGTGGGGGTCCCAAAAAGGCCATGCTGAGAATTTGAGAAAAAAAATATTAAAAAATGGCCAAGTTATGAGGACAAGTTCAAAACCCATTGAAATACATTGAACTGCTTAGAAACATAGACTTTGACGGCAGATAAGGACCGCTAGGCCCATCTAGTCTGCCCATTTCCCTACCTACAGGATAGGCCGCAGATCCTATTTAACCAACAGCCTATATCTTCCTGCCCCCCACAAGAATTGCCTTATGTCTGTCCCATGCATTCTTGAATTCTCCCACAGTTTTAGACTCACAACTTCCTCAGGAAGGCTGTTCCATGCATCCACTACCCTCTCTGTGAAATAATACTTCCTCACATTGCCCTGAACACGCCCTCCTTCTATCTTTAAATTGTGTCCCCTTGTTCTTGCAAGTCTCTTTTTCTGAAAGATGCTACCCTCTTGGACTTTGTTGATTCCCTTGAGGTACTTGAAAGTTTCTATCATGTCCCCTCTCCTTCTTTCCTCAAGGGTATACATATTAAGCTCCTTTAGTCTCTCCTCGTATGGCTTCTCTTGCAGACCCTGCACCATTTTAGTTGCCCTCCTCTGGACTGCCTCTATCCTGTCTATGTCCTTGCAGAGATGGGGTCTCCAGAACTGGACACAGTATTCCAGATGGGGTCTCACCAACTGCCTTTACAGAGGGATAACAACTTCCTGTTTTCTGCTGCTGATGCCTCTCCCTATACATCCCAGTATACCCCGCCCTCCCTACTGCCTTCTCACATTGCTTGCTAACCTTAAGGTCATCTGATATGATTACCCCCAGGTCCCTTTCCTGTTTTGTTGTTGTTACTACCTCCCACCCTTTGTGTATTCTTCCCCTGGGTTCTTGTTTCCCAGGTGCATTATTTGCACTTTTTGCATTGAATCTAGCTGCCATCGTCTGACCATTCTCCAACCTTGCCAAGTCCCTTTTCATCCTTTCCACGCCTCCTTGTGTATCAACCCTGTTGCAGATCTTTGTGTCATCTGCAAAAGGCATACTTTCCTTCCAGTCCTCTGCAATGCCACTGATGAAGACATTAAAGGACTGGACCCAATACTGAACCCTCGGTGCCCACTAGTAACCGCCCTTTCTTCAGAGTGGACTCCATTTACAATTACCTTCTGTGTCCTGTTGTCCAGCCAATGTTTTACCCAGGCTACCACCCTGGGACCCACTCCCAGGCTGGTTAATTTGACTAATAATCTTTTGTGTGGGACTGTGTCAAATGCCTTGCTAAAGTCTAGGAAGGCCATGTCCACAGCCCCTCCCTGGTCTACTACTTTGGTCACTCAGTCAAAGAAATCTATTAGATTTGTCTGACATGACCTTCCTGCTGTGAACCCATGCTGCCTTGGATCCTGTGCTCCACTGACCTCTAGGTACTTAACTATTCTTTCCTTCAGAAGTGACTCCATCACTTTCCCTACCACAGAGGTCAGATTGACAGGTCTGTAGTTTCCTGCCTCTGTCTTGGTCCCACTTTTGTGAAGGGGAATCACATCCACCTTCCTCCAGTCCTCGGGTACCACACCATCCTCCCATGATTTATTAAAAAGAGTAGCCAGTGGTTTCACTAGTTCCTTCCTTAATTCTTTTAGAATTCTGCGGTGAATTCCATCAGGACCCATTGCTTTGTCCACCTTCAGTTTTAGGAGTTCTTGCAGAACCCTTTCTTCTGTGAAAGGACTGGGATCGACCCCCCCTGCTTACCTGACTTCCTCAGTTCCCTGTCCAGCATTGAAGAGTGAAGACTTATCTCTGGTCCAGAGATGATTAAGGCAGTATAGCATTGGGGTTTAGAGCACTGATCTGCAAACCTTAAGACCTGGGTATGAATCCCACAACCCCAACTTGCATACTGTGTGACCTGGAGCAAGTCACTTAACTTACTTGTGCTCTCTGGTCACATCTGGAAACAAGTTCTGGTTTAGTATGCCGTTCCTGGTTAAACAATTTCCCCTTTCCCTTGTGGCATTGGACCTCCAGTAGGTAAGTACGAGTGAGGGATGTGGGCTGTTGGGTGCTAAGTGGGAGGGTCAGGTGAAGGAAGGTAACAGCAGCGGTGTGCCGGCAGCAGCATTAGACATCGATGGATAGTTTTCATTTTTACAGGGTGTATAAAAATAAAGGAAAGTCTATGAGAAACTTAGAATAGAAACATAGAATCTGATGGCAGATAAGGACCACTTGGCCCACCTAGTCTGCCCATTTCCCTACCTAATGGATAAGCTGCAGATCCTAGTTAACCAACAGCCTACTTCCTCCAACTCTCCACTAGAACTGCCTTATGTCTGTCCCATGAATTCTTGAATTCCCCCACTGTTTCTGACTCTATGACCTCCTCAGGAAGGCTGTTCCATGCATCTACAACCCTCTCTGTGAAGAAATACTTCCTCACATTACCTCTGAGCCGTCTCCCCTCTATCTTCAAATTATGCCCCCTTGTTCTTGCACATCTCTTTTTCTGAAAGATGCAACCATCTTGGACTTTGTTGATTCCTTTGAGATCCTTGAAAGTTTCTATGATGTCCCCCTTCTCTCTCCTTTCCTCAAGGGTATACATATTAAGCTCCTTTAGTCTCTCTTCGTATGTCTCCTGGTGCAGACCCTGCACCATTTTGGTTGCCCTCCCCTGGACAGACTCCACTCTGTCTATGTGGAGATGGGGTCTCCAGAACTGCACACAGTACTCCAGATGGGGTCTCACCAACTGTTTGTACAGAGAGATAACAACTTCCTGTTTTCTACTGTTGATGCCTCTCCGGCATATGGACATACAGTTGCCGGAATATTAGTCACGGACACAACGGTGTGGTCATTAAGTTGAAAAGACTTGCAGTCACCGGTCGAGAGGTCACGGGTAAAAAGGAGCTGTTGCGACTGTTTAGTCATGATGGCAAAACAGCAACGTATTGTACCGTTACAGATGGACCATCTAAATGCAAGTAGGACTGAGTAGGGAAAGCAGGCATCAGAACTTCGAAGGAGGGTGGTTACAGATTAAGGGCTCTGGTGAGTAACAGTGCTGACAGTGTTAAAGCCAGCCATAAGGAAACTGTTGAAGATGAATAGGTACTGCATTGTTATCGACTGGCTGTGCAGTGCTGCCCGCACCAATGCTTCTATGCATTGCACCCCAGAGACAAGGGGTTCCATGGGACAATTCTGTTCTCAGATACAAATATTTTTCTCCCCAGACAAGAATGGGGAAATGTCAGTGTTTTTTATGCAGTTTCACTACCTTCACTACAGTCCCACAGATGGCGCATCGAACCTCATGCGGAAAAGTCTCACCCGAAGTGATTGTAGGTAGTGTACCGGTCTCTTCTAACAGCAAATTAAAATGCTAATGTTGTACCATGAATAAGTGCTGCCTAAAGGAAGCAGTATTGAATAAGAACCTGTAGACTGGCGAGGCAGTTATTTATTTACCTTCACCTTCACTGTTTGAAAAAGTCAGCGACTTTTTGTCCTATTTTCTACATTTTTACACCTCGACTTTAACTAATCTCGACTTCATTGAATTTCGACAATTTGTCCAGCATCATTAGGTCCCACTACCATTTGTCCGCTCTTTATTGTCAGTGATGATTTGTCCGGACGGCAATACAGCTGCTCACGGCCTCTCCCTATGCATCCCAGTATCCCCCCCAGCCTTCCTTACTGCCTTCTCACATTGCTTGCCCACATTTAGGTCATCTGATATAATTACCCCCAGGTCCCTTTCCTTTTTTGTTGTCAGTATCTCACCCCCCAGTGTGTAGTCTTCCCCTGGGTTTTCGTTTCCCAGGTGCATTACCTTGCACTTCTTTGCATTGAATCTAAGCTGCCATGCATCTGACCATTCCTCCAACCTTGCCAAGTCCCTTCTCGTCCTTTCCATTCCATCTTGTGTATCAACCCTGTTGCAGATCTTTGTGTCATCTGCCAAGAGACATAGCTTCCTTTCAGTTCCTCTGCAATGTCACTTATAAAGACATTAAAAAGGACTGGTCCCAGTACTGAACCCTGTGATACCTTGCTAGTAACCCTACTTTCTTCAGAGTGGACTCCGTTTACTACTACCCTTTGTGTCCTGTTGTCCAGCCAATTTTTTATCCAGACTACCACCTTGGGACCCACTCCAAGGTTGGCTAACTTGTATATTAATCTTTTGTGTGGGACTGTATCAAATGCCTTGCTAAAAGCTAGGTAGGCCATATCCACAACCTCTCCCTGGTCTACTACTTTGCTCACCCAGTCAAAGAAATCTATTAAATTCATCTGACATGACATTCACACTGTGAATCCATGCTGCCTTGGGTCCTGTGCCCCACTGGCCTCTAGGTACTTAACAATTATTTCCTTCAGAATTGCTTCCATCATTTTCCCTACCACTGAGGTCAAACTAACTGGTCTAAAGTTTTCTGCCTCTGCCCTGCTCCCACTTTTGTGAAGAGGAATCACATCCACCCTCCTCTGGTCCTCAGGTACCACCCCATCCTTCCATGATTTGTTAAAGAGAGTAGTCAGTGGTGTCACTAGTTCTACCCTTAGTTCTTTTAGAATTCTTGGGTGAATCCCATCAGGCCCCATTGCTTTGTCCACCTTCAAATTTACTAGTTCTTTCAGAACCCTTTCTTCTGTGAATGGATTGGTATCAACCCCTGTATCCAGAGAGTTTCTCTTGTTTGGTTTAGGTACCTCCCCATCATCTTCCTTTGTGAATACTGAGCAGAAATATTCATTCAGTATCCCTGCTTTTTCACTGTCACCCTCTGCCCACATTCCCTTCCCCTTATTAAGCCTCAGTATCCCTCCCTTGGTCTTTCTTTGCTCCCTAATGTACCTATAAAGGGTCATATCCCCATTCTTAACAAAGTTGGATATCCTTTCCTCGGTTTGAGCCTTTGCTATTCTGACTGCCTTCCCAGCCTCTTTCTGATTTAACTGATAAAGTTCTCTGTCCTGCTGTTTCTGTGTTTCCTTATATTTCCTGAATGCTATCCTTTTCTCCTTAACCTTCCCTGCCACCTCTTTTGAGAACCATAGCATTTTTTTTCCTTCGTGTGTTTTGTTGATTTGCTTCACACAAAGGCTTGTTGCCTCTGTGATGGCTGTTTTGATTACTTCCCATTGTTCCTCCACCCCTCCTTCTTGCCTGTTTGCTGGTGCTTTTCTGAGGCACTCTCTCATTTTCCCAAAGTCAGCCCTCTTAAAGTCCAATACTCTTGCTTTTGTATGGCTTGGCTCTATGGCTGTGTTTATCATGAACCACACTGTTTGGTGGTCACTTGTTCCCAGATGGCTACCCACTTCTAAAGCCGAGATTCTTTCTCCATCCCCATTTGAGAGTACCAGGTCTAAGATTGCTCCCTCCCAAGTTGGTTCCAATACTAGCTGTCTGAGGCATATCCCTTGTAGGGCATCAAGAATAACTCTGCCCTTGCATGTGCCTGCAGCAAAGGTGCTCCAGTTAACATCTGGCATATTCAGGTCCCCCATCAACAATATCTCCCCTTTTTCTGCCATTCTAAGGATGCCTTCTATACTTTCCTTGTTCATTCCCTCCCCCTGAGATGGGCGTCTGTATACAACCCCCATGCAGATTGTGGTGAGATTTTCTGTCTCCAGGGTGACACAGAGTGCCTCATCTGCTCCCTGTTTACTCTTTAGTTCTGTTGCTTTGATCCCTTCCCTTACATAGAGAGCAACTCCTCCTCCTCTTTTACCCTCCCTGTCCCTCATATAGATTGTGTATCCTGGTATGTTGACATCCCAGTCATGGTTTTCTGTGTACCATGTTTCTGTGACTGCCACACTATCCAGGCATCCCTCTTCCACCAAGGCCACTAGTTCAGGGAGCTTGTTACACAAACTAAAGGCATTGGTACTCATCACCCTCCATTTTTTGATGGCCTTACCCCTTTTAGCCCCACCCCTGTCCTTACTGCCTTTGCCTTTTTTTGCATTTACCTCTGTCCTGCTCCCTAATGACTTCTCTACCTTTGTGTTTACCTTGTTAATTACTGTGTTTTGTGGGGGAAGGCTGGGATTTCCCTGCTTCTTTTCAGTGCCTCCCCCCTTGGTTTGTTTAAATGCTTGCCAATGAAGCATTTCAACCTATCACCTAGGATCCTGGTCCCCCCGAACAGATGCAGACTATTGCACCAGTATAGGTCTGCATCCCTCCAGGTGGCTCCCCAGTCCCCAGTGAAGCCAAAACCCTAAGCTCCACACCAGTTTTTCAACCATTCATTGAATTCCATGGTGTGGAGTACCCTAGCATCACCCTTGCCATAGACAGGCAGTGCCTCCGAGAAGGTTACCATATGCATTACTTGTCTAAGGCCCCTCTCCAACTCTACAAACTCCTCTTGCACTGCTCTGATCCCATTCCAAGCCACAGCATTTGTCCCTAGGTGGACAATAACATCCAGCTCCCTCACTCATGCAGCTGCTCCCATGATCCTGAGGATTCACTTCCTGTCCCTCCAAGCCATGGTGCCAGGCTGGCACCTCACCTCCCTCTCTCCTTCCTCCCCCACTTCTACCACCTAATGATTGAGTCCCCCACCAGGAGTTGTTTCTTTCCCCTGTGGGGTCCCATGCCACCCTCCTGTGGGTCTCCTTTGTGGAGGTTCCCAGCATCCTCCTTGGTCTCCACTGCAGGTGCCTCCATAGAGGAACCACTATTTGCCAGAACAACGTATGAATCGTGGAGAGGTACAGCTGGAGGGATGCACCTCTGTTCTACCACTGTCTCCCTCCCTGAGTCCACCTTGGTCCAGCCGCTCCTCTTTTTTGGCAACCTCTGAGGTAGCGGTGGTGGCCCTGGTGGTCCTTGGGTGGGGAAACAGGTTTCACGAATCCTGGCCAGGTCAGTCTGGAGATGGGCAACCTCCTCCCTCAGACCAGAGAGGTGTCTGCAAATAGGGTAGCATCACAGCCTCCAGAATGTCTCCCAGAACACTGCCACCCCACAGCCATTGCACTGCACCACTCCCATCATGTCTTATTTTGTGTCCCCTCTCCTGTTGCTCTGTATGCTTACTCTCTCCTCTCCTTACAACTCTCACCCTTCCTGTTCTGGGACAGCAACTTCCTGTATTCTTCAGTAGTCTCCTTATTCCTTGCTCAGAGTCAAACCTCCAGCAGCTGGGGGGGGGTAGAAATAGCTACTTTTTTCCTCCAGGGTTGACAAAACTAATGTTTCTCTATGATCTTTCCCTTCCTACTGCCAAACAGGAAGTTTCTGTTTTCAATCAAATCCAGTGGTTATAAAAGTAGAACTGGCTTAATGTGGGATGGAGGGCAATTAGTAAGAAAAATGGCAGCTTTTTTAGTCAGCTGCTTTCTGCTCTAAAAGCAAGATTTCTGTCTTCCAAAAGCTAGCAGCAGGAAGTTGTAATTGGAGTCACCTGCTTTTCTACTGCCTAAGCCACACCCCCAATTAACCTCTCTCCCCTCCTACTGATTTAGCAACTAAGTTGATATAGTACCCTTCCCCAACACAGAAACACACACTGACTTTCTTTTTTTCTTAACCGTAAATGAGACCCCATCTACTTCTAATAAAGTATCTGTTTGCTTAATCCCAACAGGCACTGACTCCTGCTGAGGTAGAAGTGTTAAATTAGTAAGAAAAATGGTAACTTTTTTAGTCAGCTGCTTTCTGTTCTAAAAGCAAGATTTCTGTCTTCCAAAAGCTAGCAGCTGGAAGTTGCAATTGGAGTCACCTGCTTTGCTACTGCCTATGCCACACCCCCAATTAACCTCTCTCCCCTCCTACTGATTTAGCAACTAAGCTGATATGGTACCCTTCCCCAGCACAGAAACACACACTGACTTTCTTTTTTTTTTAAACCCTAAATGAGACCCCCTCTACTTCTAATAAAGTATCAGTTTGCTTAATCCCAACAGGCACAGACTCCTGCTGAGATAGAAGTGTTAAATTAGTAAGAAAAATTTTAGCTTTTTTAGTCAGCTGCTTTCTGCTCTAAAAGCAAGATTTCTGTATTCCAAATGCTAGCAGCAGGAAGTTTTCATCTTCTGTTGCAACAAATCCCAGAATCTCCTGCAGTTGACCTTAGAACAGTGTGCATCAGTGAGAGATTCAGTATCCTGCATTATATGTTAGAGTTTATATAAGTTCTGATATTTTGTTTGCTGATTCTGTTATCCTCCCTGGGCCATGTACAGTCACACAGGGGTGATCTAACTGGAGATTAAACAAAAGCTCTATCATGCACAATGAGCTATTGAATCTCCCACTGCTGCCTACTGTTCTGATGTAGCTAATAATGCACCCCCCCACACACACACTTCACAAAGCCATTCACAGTAGTTGTTTTATGATGAGTATACTTGGAGTTACTTCAAAGAAACAGGACTTGATTCTGTGTTTTGTTTTTCTTTTTTCCCCACATTCTACTTGAAATGAATGGGAAAAAAGTCACAATTCCAGCAAGGCAGTCAGGCACAGTGGGCGGAACAGTGGGGAGAAACTTAGGAAGGAATGTGGAGTCCCCTTACTCATCCTAAAAGGCAGTCAGGCACAGTGAGTGGAACAGTGGGTAGAAACTTAGGAAGGAATGTGGAGTCCCTTTACTCATTCTAAAAGGCAGTCAGGCACAGTGGGCGGAACAGTTGTTGCTCCTGGGTTATGCCCCCTGTCATCCCACATACACCCCACACACACCTTACATGCACCTCTCACTGTATTCCTGGTCTATTGTACTGTGATACTGCTATTTTGCACTAACATATAGATATAGGCACCCATCATATAAGCATGAGTGCCAAGAATGTGCTTTGCTGCTAATATATGCTAATGTTTACCATGCATGATTTATTATACCTCACTATAATACATTTATCTGGATTATGTTTGTCTTTAATATATATTCCATATATAATCTACCTAATTACTGATAAGATTACTCTGAGGGATCATCAGTGATTATTGTATACTTATATTCTCATATAATTATATGTAGTGTGTGTTTTACACTCAGACAGATATGCCACGTGTAATAGAGCCGTGTCAGCAATTCTCTTTATCTAAGCAAGCTGACAGAGAGAAATCCTTTGTTATGTCATATTATACATAAGCAAGAAATGCCATGTGTAGTTTAAATGAGTCAGCATTTATTTTGTCCAAGCTATAATGCTAATGGAAGCATATTCTGTCTCATATGATACTCATTAGTAATTCTGTCTCCTAAGTCATCATCCAATGGGGAATGACATAGGACCAATACATATTGTTTTTCATATATGTAACTATGAGGTAATCTCTGTTGCTATGCTGTTATCTGTAGTATATAGTTGTCTGCAACCTACTATAGCTTCTCTAGCAGAGTGGGGAGAGATAATAAGATCTTGGAGAACCTGAGATCCTACAATCCTGGAGATTATGTACATTCTTCAGGAGAAGTGGTGAGAAACCCATCTCCCTTGTGATTTTCTTTGTCACATGTTTGGTGTAAGTAGTCTAATAAACATTCATTAGTACTCTTGCTTGTTTACGCATGTTTCTTGGCAGACTCCAAAACACAAGAATCTGTATTATTAGTATTATTATTATTTACCCTACACACCAAGCGTGTTTAGGCAACATAAATGGTTACCGTGAGTGAAGTCTGGATGTTTGCCAAGTTGCATTTTAATTTCCCTCAATAAATTAAAACACTGGGTGAGAAATCCTCAGTAACAAGCAGCTGACAGTGTCTTCTGTTTAACTTTTCAGTCATTTGTGTGTTCCACACTGCAGGCAAAACAATCTCTTGGCAGATATTCAATCTCTGTGTAATGAGTAGTTATTTTTGTGTTTTTTTCCCTATTCTTTCTCTGTGGGAACACAGCTGTAAAGGGATCCGAACAGACAGACAGACTGCTTTCTTTGTGCATTCAAATCCTAATGGGTATTTACTCATCTAGGTGTCCACATACGCCAAAGGCTTTGTGTTCTTTCATGAACTTTGGTTGCAAACAAAGTTTTTAATCCACAGACAGCTAAGGGTTTCTTATCTTAAAAGACATGTCTATAAATATCAGTACTGAGCTGAGGCTGGATGCCTTAACATACCAAACTGCTTATGGTGGTTGATGTGATTTTGCTGAGGTAGCAGAATCCAATTGTAGCCCTTTAAGGAATATCATTGCCCATTATGGGGAATTGCAAGATAATATCAAAAGAGTTGATCCTGAAGGGTTATTTGCAAAGTTGTTTAAATGTTTTGATGCTGTTCTAAATAAAATAGCTGTTTTGAAGTCTGAGTATGCTGCTTGCAAGCAGGGAATTAGTCTGAAAAAAGCTTCTCATAAAGAAAAATTATATGGACTGCAGTCTCTCTGTCAAGAAAAGAACTGCATGCCTTAAGAGATAATGTTTAAAAGGCAAAACTTGTAAGGAAAAAAGTTTTTAAAATAAATGGTGTTCTGGCTAGTAACACTGATTCCTTACGTTTTGAAAACTGCTGCCTCCTGAACATTTTGATCTACCTTTGGAAAATCTAAATGCAGACTCCGAGACACAAGAATCTGTATTATTAGTATTATTATTATTTACCCTACACACCAAGAATGATTAGGCAACACAGTGGGTTGCAACTTTGGAAGGAATGCAGAGTCCCTTTACTCATCCCAAAAGGTCTGTAGGGATATACCCACTGCAGCCCTAAAAATAGTAGTGGGGGGTGGAGCTAGTCATTGGATCCAGCAGACACACTTCTTTGAGCTCCTGATGCAGGCTGCTATTTTTCAAATAAATTTAGCAGTTTTCCTGATCCTGATACAGAAAAAAGCTTATACTACTAATCCTCTTAATTTGCTTCACACACAGACAGATGCACATCACTGATTGGTTAACAGGTAATACAGGCTGATTACCACACGATTCAATTAAATAATGTTAGGACATACCTTGTTATAACTTTACATTTTCACATTATGAAGACCTAGGTCAGGTCAGCTTCCATGTATCCTAGCAATATTATAGCACACAGCTGTTTCCCCCTAGCTCTTTTTTTTTAATTCAATATACTTTATTGCATTTGTAAAATGACAGTGTTTTACATAAGGTGATGCAAATAACATTATGCTACATGAGAAATGAACTGGAGCCTTAAGGTTACATCGGCTCATTAGATATCACAACAAAAACCTACTATTCCCTACTACCTTCCACCCTCCCTCCTACACACCCACCTATTAGTGCTAACCTAAAAATCCCTCCCCCTTTCTAGGACCTTGTTGTGATAACTTAATGCAGGTAACAAGGTATAAAAAAGAAAGGACTGCCTTTAATAGTTAGTCATCAAAAGGTGAACCAATCCAAAGTGCAGATCGAATGATTAACACTGTGCTCCATCTAATGGCTATTGTGGATATTACCATCCGAGTCATCAGACTATAGATTTAGCAGTTAGTGCTGGGGAACTGAGTACAATGTGTATAACCGTCCCTACTTTTTGTCAAAGCTGCTAGGAGTATGCCTAAGGGATGCTATCATCTTTTCCACCTGTAGGTTAAACAGTAGCTCGTTTAACCACTCAGAGTATGCAATCATTGAGGAATCCTTCCAGTGCCTTAATACCATTTTTTTGACTGAATACGAGATTATAGATAAACTGAACCGCCTCTCTTTGACAGGGACCAGGGAATAGTCACCTAATACACAAACCTCAGGTGTAAAATACGGCTCAAGGCCGAGTAGGAGATCGACCTTATTTTTTATCTCCTTCCACAGAGGTTTAATAATGGGACAGTCCCATAGGACATGAAACAGGGTGCCTTCTATTTTACCACATCTAAAACACTTGTAATCTTGTGATCTGCCCATAGTAACCAGTTTGGATGGGGTAAAATAGATACTGTGCAGTATATAAAATTGTATGATAAGAAGTCTGTCATTAGATGTGTGGGAATAAAATGCTTGCCATATTTTATCCCACTTGAGCTTCTTGTTAGGGAATTGATCTGTCCAGTATGTAGAGTGACCCAATATGTCTGGGCAGATGGCAGGATACATTGCAGCTGTAATCTGAGACAAAGCATGGGGCTGCCAAGCCAGATCTCAAAGTGAGTTAATAAAGTCAGAATGGTCAATATCCCAGTTTCCAGGCCATAGTTTAGCAACTCGTAGATGTCTAATTTGGAAACCTTGTAAAAATCTGTCTCTCTGAAAGATTCAGAAGAGGAAGGAGTTCTGGAGTGGCTTTAAGTTTCCCATCTGTTAGAAGATCTGAGATTTTAGTCTCCATATGTTGAGACTTCACATATGGCTTCAGGCATTGCACACCCACTCTAAAATTAGGATTCAGTTAGAGGGGCTGGGAGATGTCTTTGACATTATCATAATTAAGAGCCTTACACAACTGGGCATGAACTTTGATGGACATCAGGATCAGCTCATTCCTAAGGAAAGAAAAACATGTTTTGGGGTGATATATAGCAGGCTAAGAGGAGAGATGCCACTCTGTTGAATCAGGTGACTCTCTGTTTGCAGCCACACTGGTATAAGGGGAGACGCATAATGCTGGGAGGAAGGGGGCATCCAGTGCAGGTATTTGGTTAAGTGGCTCGCTAGATAATAGTGATAAAAATTAGGAAGCTTAAGACCTCCTTGTTGTTTGGCTGCTCCTAGCCGGATGTATGATCTTCTCAGGGGTTTCCGTTTCCAAAGAAATTGGGAGATGATACCATGGAGTTTCCAGAACCAGGAATAAGGGAGGTGAAAATTAAGCATAATTAAGGGGTAGAATATCCTTGGGAGGATATTCATCTTACCTACACTTATTCTCCCTTGTCGAGAAAGGTATAGTGGAGCCCATCTGTACAAATCTTGTTTTATGGTCACTAAGAGGGAGTCTAAATTAAGCCTTTTAACTCGAGATATATCCTGGGATATAGTGAGTCCTAAGTATTTAATTTGAGGGACCCAGTCCAGTTGTTGCTTTTCAATCTGGGAGCAGCACACATGAAGATTTAATGGCATTACCATAGATTTTTCTTTATTTAATTTGTAATTGGAAAGTGCCCCATAGGAAACTTTGATGTCAAGTACTGCGCGAAGCGTGGTTTCCGGGTGTGTTATTTGCAGCAAGATATCGTCTGCATATGCTGACAAGCGAAGATTCAAATGACCTACTTGAATACTATTTACGTGGGGGGAATTTTGGAGATGATAAAGTAGTAGTTCTAAGTAAAGATTAAATAGCATCGGTGAGAGTGGACAACCCTGCTGAGTTCCTGAGTGTAACAGGAACAAGCTGGAGTAGACCCCATTGCAATATATTTTAGCTGTGGGATTTGTATAGAGAACCTTAATCCATTGTACGAACTTATTGGGGAATCCAAAACTGTCCAGCACTTCAAAAAAAAAGGACCAACTAACTCTGTTGAACACCTTCTCCGCATCCAGGGACAGCAATACTATTGGGTGCGGTGCCATCCTGGATGTGGAACAGCTTTCTCAGGTGGTCGGTCGAAGATCGACCAGCCACAAATCCTACTTGTTCAGAACTAAGCAAAGGAACCCATACTTTTGTTAACCTGGCAGCCAGGATTTTGGCAAAAAGCTTAATGTTGTAGTTCATTAAGGATATGGGACAATAGTTGGTTTCTTTGTATTTGTTTTTATTAGGCTTAGGGAGAACAATAATGAGTGCCTCCAACAGGGATGGGTCTGATATACCTGACTCACAAAGATAATTAAACATCTGCAGGAGCAAAGGGGAGATCTGCTTTTCAAATAATTTGTAAAATCGGGGTGGGAGGCCATTGGGGCCAGGGGCTTTGTCCTCAGGGAGAGAGTGAATAGCTTCTGATAGTTCCTGCTGGCTAATCTTATGAACAAGCAAGTCTTTCTGAGATTGGGATAGCAATGGGAATTGAATATGGTGTAGATGGTCCCGAATGTCAGAGATCAATGGAGGGTGAGTGGGGGGGGGGGGAGTATAGAGCCTTGTAATATTCTTCAAATTCTTGAACTATCTCCTTCGGTGTGGTAAGAAGCATATTATCCTTGAGGGAATTCAAGGCAACTACAATTCTAGATTCTTTTTGTTCTTTTAGTCTTAGGGCTAGCAAATGACTCCCCTTCTCACCCTGCTCGATGTATCGAGCCTGGGACTTAAACAAGGCAAACTGAGCTTTTTCCCTTAGGGTTTCTAAGTACGGGTTCCGTAATAAGGCCTCATGGGTTAAGGTCTCATCACTAGGATTAGAGGGTAATTTGTCCTTCAAAGTTTGAATTTGGGCTAAAAGGGAAGAGGAAAAGGCTTTCCTCTTTTTTTTCTTAATTGTAGCTAAACGTATGCACTCACCCCTTATTACACATTTAAATGCACCCCAGATTTTGTCTATATGCGGGATGGAGTTTTGATTATGACATAGGTATTGGTCTATAGTTTTCTTTAGGGTCTGCACTATGTTTGGGTCCTGAAGCATCTGGATATTAAGCTTCCAGCTGCTATCTTTATGCGAAGCGTGTGGAAGGGTGCCCTCTAACCATACTGGGGCATGGTCTGAGAAGGCCTAGGGATGATTTCACTACCTGTTAGCCCTGCTAGAACTAGATTGTTCACCAACGAATAGTCCATGTGATAGGGATCTATGAGCAGGGAAGTAAAATGTAAATTGTTTAGTATCAGGATTTAGGAGGCGCCATGTGTCAGTGAGTCCATGGTCTGCTATGAGCTCCCTGAGAGCTAGTTGCACTGGGGATAAAGATTTTTTACCATGAGAAAAAGACTTATCCATTTCTGGGGAATGAACAAGGTTTCAATCTCCAGCTAAAATTGTGGAGACTTTCGGAAAGGGGCCTAAAATGAGGGAGAGAGCAGAGAAAAATTCAAGGGAATCAATATTGGGGCCGTAAATTGAACCCAGTAATACCTCTGCATGATTTAATAGGCTGAATAGGAGTATGAATCTTCCCTTGGGGTCCACATGGGAATTCTGAAGCTGAAAGGGTATACCTCTTGTAAAAGCAATTGCCACTCCTCTTTGAGTGGTGGCATTGCCCACAGCATAGATCTGACCCATTTGGCACCTTCTAAATAAACTTCCCTCATTTTCCAGCACATGCGTTTCCTGGAGAAAGGCAATCTTGCTGTGCAGAGACTCGAGATGCTTAAAGATTTGGTATCGCTTGACCCTACTTCTGGCTCCTTTCACATTCCAAGATACAAACCTCGCCATCATGGCTAGAGTGAAGTGTGGCCTAGAATAAGATACAAATAAGGTCACTTGGGAGGGTCTAAGGTTCTCTCATGAGAGACATTAAGTGGAGCCATTATGAATTGTAGGGAGACATGTATCTTTAGAGCCACAGATACAGCACAGTTTACCTGACATGTAAAAGGTCCCTCCCCCCTTCCCTCCAATCCCCTCCTTGAGGAGCTGGAATATTGAGAGATCATTCCCTTCCCATTCCCAACAATAACTCCCAAAAACTAAAAGTCCAAAAGTTCCCCAGTCCATTAGACTGCCCTCCTCTCCAATAATCAGCTCCGAATTTCACTAGCTACCAAATATCCCACAGCACAACTGTCCCCCCCCCAAGACCTGGTTGAGAGAACCTATAACCAACTTTTAAAAAATAAATAAAGTTAAGTAAGCTTTCAGAACCATAAATCGCAACATCACAACAAGCTTTAGCATTCAGCATGGTGCGTATTCTACTGAGCAGGGCCCTGGAGTAATGGTATGCAATTCTTTCATTGCTCCAGCGGGGCCTAGCTGACAGAATCCACGTAATCACTCTGGTGCATACCAGACTGTACCCTGATAAAACATTAGAAAACAAAACAAGAGCCCCCTTTCAGAAATAAAATTCAAAACCCACAGTTCCTGCAATCAGTAGGCAATTAGATGCAACACAAACAGTGGTAGGGCCATTTACCTTAGTAGGATCAAAACACCAGCCAAAAGTTAATTCAAACTGTGGCAACTGTATCCTGATTGCTGACCCCTAGAACCTGGGGTTGCAGTCACTTGAACAAATCGGGAAACAGCTTTTTGAGTTCAGCAGTGGCGTCATTCAGGGAGTCATACGATAGCCATTTGCCATCATGATGCACTTGGAGTATTGCAGGGTAACGCATTCTGAATCTGATGTCAGCTGCAATCATCTTCATGACCACGGGATGAAGCTCTGTGCGTTTTTGCTGCACCAACAGGGGTAGGTCTTGTGTTATTCTGATTTTTTTGTTTTCCCATTGGATAATCTTGGTTTCTCTCACTTTATCCAGAATGAATTGTTTGTCCAGGTAATTGAGCAAACGGAAGATCAGAGGACGTGGGGAGATCCCTGAGGCGAAGTGGGCCAGAGAGAATGATGGGCCCGTTCTATTATACAGGTAGGGCCGTTCAGCAAGGGACCAGCTATTTTGCCACATAATTGCTAGACAAAGGGACGGGATTCATCCCCTCCTCTCCTTCCGGGAGCCCAAGTATTACCAGGTTGTTTCTGCGTGAACGGCCTTCGAGATCCTCCAGTTTGTCCTCGGCTTTGCATAAGGGCTGTGACAGAGTAACCAGCTCAGGATTTAGGCGAATTCTCCAGTCATCCAGTGATGAGATTCAAGTCTCATTATCCCCTGTTCATATAGTAAGCTGATTCAGTGAGGTTTTTAAAGTTTGCATATCCCTCACTACAGCTTGTAACGACTCTTTAATAGGGGCCAGTCCCTCGAAGAAGGTTGCTTCAGTTAACAAGGCCTGGGGAGCAGACGGGGCTGCCTAAGATTTTGTTCCTCTTTGCTGACTTAACTTTATCGGGACATGGGCGTGGCGTGTGCTTAGGCCGCTGGGTCTTCATGTTCGTGCCCATAAAAGAGGGCGATGTGTGGAGATATAACTGCAGAAGTAGTTACCTGATGATTACCATGTCTCCGGGTGAAGGTAGGCAAATATTGAGGATGGTTAGGCTGTATTGAGTGGGGTGGTAGTTAGCGGAGCGGTATACTACACATCTACAAGGCAGCCATCGCAACCGGAAGTCCTTTCCCCCCAACTCTGCAATTGAAGTTTCTCAGGTAATTAATATTCATGAACTGAGTCTGGCATTGCAAAATGACTGGTAGATAATTTTTTGGGTACTGAACATTTGTATAATTCATTCTTTCTCCTGTTTCTGTTTTTCTGTTATATACTGTAGTAATTACAACACAAATGATTCTAGCACTTTTGTGAAAACTTGGCATTGTGACTACTAGATTACAGACCTGCAAACACAAAATCATTCTGATAGCATTACTAGTGCAACTAGGAGCCCCTTGAGTAAGGTGTCTGTTATGGTGATGCTGCCAGTACTGTATATGGAAGTGCTACTGCCAGCAATGCACATTCGATAACTTTAATCAACTTTTTCATTGAATAACAGCAAAAGTTCTGTCAAACAGATCAGAAAACCTTATACAGAAGTTTATTCTGCCACAACATTTTTTTTAAGTGGTAGGATGGCAGGTGATGACATTCACAAAATGTTTCATCTGACGAACCAGGCTATCAAATCCAAGGCACCAACTGGACTGCTTTCAATAAATGCAAAAAAGGCATTTGATTGTGTACATTGGCCACTTCTATTTGAAATAATAAACTATATGATTTCCTGGCTGAAACTGTTAAATGGGTGAATACATTGTACAATGGATCAGCTACAGCAGTTTTTAACAAATAGTATAATTTCTCCCTTTTTTAAACTTGTCTGAGGAATGAGGCAAGGCTGCCCACTCTTCCCACTGTTATTTAATCTTTACATAGATCCACTTGCTAGAAAGTTTGTAAAACATAAAGCAAGGAAATGATTAATTTGATGGATAAAGAATATTTGGTTTTCCTGTATGCAGATATTTTGCTAACAATTTCAGACCATGCAAACTCTGCAAAAAATATCCTAACAGCTATTTAAAATGTGGAAATATCTCAGGTTACAAAATACTCATAGAGAAAACTCAGTTTCTTTCTCTAAATAACAGATGCAACCCCCCCCCCAAAAAAAAACAGATGTTACATCTTTAGGTATTTTATGGGTAAACAAATAAATAAACTATTTAGGTGTACACCTTTTTAGAAACACCCAAATGACATCCTAACATAACTTTAGTAATGTAAATGAACTGACAGTGTCAAGATTTGAAAAATGGAATAAGCTACTTTTATGTTTTTTGGCCAGGTCAGAAACGATAAAAATTATGATCCTCCCAAATGTTATTTTTTACTTTATCATGTTAATGTGTTCTGGAGGAACTATCAGTGCTAGTCCCAGTGAGGGCATCAGCTGGGGGAGTAGTACGAGGATTCATCATCAACCCAGGCATTGAAATCCCCCAATAGCAACAGTCTGGGGGCATTCAGCACCTGTTTGGCCATGAAGTCTGCCAACTCCTACAAAAAAATCACTCCCATAACCAGGTAGATGGTATATGAGAATGATATTGCCACTAGCACCGGGAAACATTTAACTGCCACATATTCAAAGGACCTTAAAGTTCCCATGGAGAGTCCAGTGAGTCCCAGAGTGGGTTTAAAGCAAATTTCCACCCTACCCCCTCTGCAATCCCTCCTCGGGCAATGCACCACCAAATGACCTGATGGGACTGATGTCTCCAGAAGAGGTCCAGACTCACAGCCTAACCAGGTCTTTGTGATACAAACAAGGTTAGCTGAAGAATCCGTGATGAAATTCACCATTACTGGTGTTTTATTCCTCAGTGACCTTGCATTGTAAAGAATGTTACGAACGGGAGGCATAGCACTGGCTGGACAGACTGCTTCCTGCTCATTGACATTTTGCAGGGCCTAGAGGAGGGGACTCAAACAGGGTGGAAACTGATCCTGATTCTAAACCCTCCTCGGGCATCTCCTGGTTTCTACCACCCCGCAAACATCATACCCAGGACCTCCACTGCAGATGTTGCTCTATCTTTAATGAATCCTCAGTCCCCTGTAGTGGCTGAGGACCCTTGCAGGGAGGCCTAATGGGGTTCTTTCATGTAGCTGCCACAGGTGGTCACCAGAGTAGATGTGCTTAACCTGTCCAACAGCTTTGCACATATTGCAAACCCAGAAATATCCAACCCCACACCCACCATAAACAACTTGCATCCCAAATTTATACCAAAAAGAACCAATCACCCTAGCCAGCCACTCTAAATAACACAAACATACCCCGACTCATTCAATAAGCAAATTATATAACCTAACCATTCATACTCCTGACTCATAATTCATCCAATGCCATAAAAACATATAAAGGAAAGGAAAAAAATAAAATAAACAAAACAATTGCCACCAGTGAGTACTCAGAAATAAGAAGTTATAGTTCGCAACTAGTATATGACTACACACACTTTCTATGTGGGGAGAAAATGTGTCCGTATATCAAGCAGTCACAATAAAAGACAGGCACAAAATATAATGAGTCCAGAAAGTTAAGGTACAGGCACTGGTCCACTCTCACCGTACCAGAGCCAAGCAGTAAAGATCCAAAGTAAGCTTGAAAGGGGGGGGGGGCACCATACTCCTTCATGATTCCTGTCAGCATCTAAATCGCTTTGCCACAGTGAAAAGGCATGTGAAAAGGTGGCTGGCCCCAACCATATAATGGAAACTCTGTGACCCATAGGGAAAATGAACAGGACTCCTACTGCCAGGTTGCTAACCAGATGGGCTCAGGCCGAGATATACCACGGCCAAGGGTTACACGCACCACTCAAAAGGAGGCAACAAGTCTAGTTTAGCTACCCTCCCTCCCCACCAAATGATTACAGAAAATTTGAAATAAGAGATACTTCCCTCAGTCACATGTCTGATTCTTCAGGAACTCCACTCCACTCAAGACCAAAGACTTCAGCCCTCCTTCCAGGCCACACCGCCACACCCAGTCACCAATGGTAAAGCAGGCATAACTGAGGGGAGTATATTTAATGATGCTGTAACTCATAATGCCCAAAATAGCTTTCCCAATCTACAAACATGGAATTTCAGTTCCTTGGATGGTACCCTCTCAGAGGAACCACTCCTTTTTATGTTTCCTTGCAAGTGTGCAAGAAACATTTTGCTTTACTTCAGAGAATGGCATTTGAGAGGTGTGTGCACAGACTAGCCCAATGCAGAGCAATCTACATTGGGCTCGTCCCTGACAGACCAATGACCATGCAAACTGAGTATGATACTGGTCACAGTTTCATGGGCGTAAACTTTGTGTACTTGAAAGAACTGAAGTGCTCCAATGAAAGAATGCGTCAGTACTTTCAATTGCATAAAGCCGGTTGGCAAGCAGCTAAGCAGCTTTATGTACACTTCTTGCCATTTCATTTCCCACAAAAATCATCTAACTCAAAGAACATGCCTTTTGATTGTTCCAGCACTGGAATTCAACATTCTTAAACTCACTGGCACATTAAGTAGGGCACTGTTAAAATCTCCCTTTTAGTAGTCAAAATCAGGCGTTCTCCTCTAGAGTTGTGCTCCTTAAAAGCACTGAACTCATATTTACCTGTGAAACGTATCCCAAACAATATGATGTAAGGCTATCAGAACTGCACTTACAAAACCTTTGCTCTGAACTCATATTTACCAGCCATATCTCAAACAGTATGAAGTAAATCTTTTGAACTCAACTCACCGTTCTTTTCTGCACTTGGAGCGGCAGCAGTGGCGACGTAAACAAATTTAAGCTGACCAGTAAACGAGCCCTGATACATGCATTGCTTCCAAATTCTGGGGAGTTGTCCCATTTCTTGTCCTCCTTTCAAGGTAACCTGAACTTTAATTTAACTCAAAAAATCTGCGTGAACAGACACCAAAAAAGCGCCACCACCACCAAAGTTGGTTTCCAAGTACTGTACATAGGTGGCTAGTGATGAGAGTAATTTATTCCATAGCTGTATTGCTGGAGTGTAAGCCCTGTGTCACCCCTTTGTTCCCTCATAAATAAAGACCCTGGGACAAACTGTATGAACAGGCGACAACCCCTGCTCTGCTGGCTGTTGTGCAAAGCTCGCTGCTCTCACCTCAGCATGACTTATTCTGCTGGGCAGCCAGCCTTGGAGTCCCTTATCATGGTGATTGATGTGCACTAAGCGCTGCCCACTCTTCTTTGGCATTATAAAGTAATAAAGCTGCTGACACTTGCTCTAATAAGGACATGGAAAGGAATGCAAAAGGTGGACCAAACGGCTCTCACTTCCCTTTCCTTTGTGGCTGTGGGGTGCATTTATTAACAAACGAGCCCAAAGGATCAACTTCATAAGAATAACTGTCAATTTATGATTATTAAACATGTATACTGATATACTGTATATATCAACATGTATCAAACTATAATAACTGGTGAGCATTTTTTTCTTAGTGCTCAGCCATTTGATATTTTCTGTAATAACCTGCCAGTTATTACGACATTCATGTGCTATGTCTCTCAAGAATAGCATCTCTAATTGTGTCTTGCTTGCTCTGTAGGTGGGCTAAACCATTCCGGAAACATGGCATCTCCGACTATTTACCGAGGAGCCACCAAAATGACATGTAAATCACCTTACAATATTTTTTTAATAATCCAGCTGATTCCTATTAGTAGCACAGTACTATCTGGTTGATACTGCACTTCATCAATGAGTTCAGGAGGAATGGGGCCGTGGCTTCGAACGGGACAACAACAGACTTCCTACAGCGCCAGGTAAGCTCTATCCAAATAAATAAACAAAAGCTCAAGGAAAAGAACACAAGAAAAGAGAGACTATGTGTGTCTGTCAGTGTGAGTGGCATTGTGACTGGCAGTGTGTGTGTGTGTGTGTGTGTGTGTGTGTGTGTGTGTGTGTGACATAGCATCACAGCACCCAAGATGGAAAAAAGTGCTCTCCTAGATATTATATAAAATAAAAGATGGGAAGCTGTCAGAAACTCGAATTTAATGCACACCCTCAGTGTGGGATGTTTAATAAACCCCGAGGGCAAAGCCCTCTGGGTTTATGCAGAATCGCACACCTTGGGTGTGCATTAAATTCTCGTATCACACAGTTCCCATCCTTTATTTTATATATATATATATATATATATATATATATGTGTGTATATATATATATATATATATATATACACACACACACAATAAGGGTGAGTGATAAATGAGTGAGATAAAACAATGTATCATCCACTGCAGTGTAACATTTTTACCCTCTGCTCTACTGTGATGATATCAGCCATTTACACACACAGGTCACAAAAGGTCACTGATATCATCACTCTAGGCAGCTTGCCCCTCAGCATGCAAGAAACACCTGTGCTGTTACCATA
Organism: Neoceratodus forsteri; assembly: GCA_016271365.2. NCBI lineage: Eukaryota > Metazoa > Chordata > Ceratodontiformes > Ceratodontidae > Neoceratodus > Neoceratodus forsteri. The sequence continues at coordinate 927,708,289 of CM028130.1, read as the reverse complement.
GAGACAAATGCAGAACTACAGGAGAGGTCTCACTGCTGCCTACAGCTAACTCAGTGAGCATTACAAAACATACCTATTCCTCCCTCTAACTTCCAACTCATTACTATGATACTCTCAGCTTGACTGCAGCCAGAATTCTAAAGAGCACAGCTTCACAGAACAGTCTATTCCTCACTGCTGCCTGCAGCTAACTCAATTACCACTAGAAACAGTATCAGCTGTTCTGACACTCTGCCTCTCAGCCCATTACAATTACTGTGATGCTCTCAGCTTCACTGCAGCCAGACTTCTAAAGAATACAGCTTCACAAAAGTATGTTTCTCACTCCTACCTAAAACTAACTCATTTAGCATTGCAAAACACACTCATGTGTCTCCCAGAATTTATGGCACTGCAAGCCCATTCAGAAAAGCTCACACACAGAATAAGCAAACACATAAACAGGAACAGAACACAAGACAGCATAACAAAACTTCTGAAACTCTTGGCCCTATTGTATATATTGAATACATGATGTCCAGATTGTGTGCTATGGCAAATATTGTCACTCCTGCAGAGTGAGCTCTGGATATCTCATGAGTGCAGATGGCACGAGTGAGATATTCAAGCTCACGATGCAGGAGTGAAAATATTTGCCATAGCATGATCTGCCCATCATGTATTCGATATATACAATAGGGCCAAGAGTTTCAGTTTTGTTATGCTGTCTTGTGTTCTGTTCCTCTAATGTGTTTGCTCATTCTGTGTGTGAGCTTTCTGAATGGGCTGGCAGTGTTATAAACTTGAGAGACACATGAGTGTGTTTTGTAAATGCTAAATGAGTTAGTTTCAGATAGGAATGAGAAACATACTTTGTGAAGCTGCATTGTTTAGCAGTCTGACTGCAGTGAAGTTAAAGCTTCACAGTAATTGTAATTAACTGAGAGGCAGAGTGTCAGGAACAGCTGATACTGTTTTCAGTGGTACTTTGTAGCTACAGGCAGAGTGCAGAGTGTTCTGTGAAATTGTGCTCTTTTAGGATTCTGGCTGCAGTGAAGTTGAAATTGTCACAGTAATTTTAATGGGTGAGAATCAGAGTTTGAGGAACAAGTGAGAGTGTGTTTCAATGGTAGTTGAGTTAGCTGCAGGCAGTAGTTTAGACTGTTCTGTGAAGCTGTGCTGTTTGGAATTCTGGCTGCATCAAGCTGAGAGCATCACAGTAATGAGCTGGAAGTTGGGGGGGTAGGTGTGTTTTGTAATGCTCACTGAGTTAGCTGTAGGCAGCAGTGAGACCTCTCAGGTAGTTCTGCATTTGTGTCTATGGTAACGGCACAGGTGTTTCTTTCATGCTGAGGGGAATGCTGCCTAGGGTGATGATATCAGTGACCTTTAGTGACCTGTGTGTGTAAATGTCTCATATCGTCACAGTAGAGCAGAGGGTAAAAATATCACACTGCAGTGGATAATACGCTGTTTTATCCCACTCATTTACCACTCACCCCTATTGTGTGTGTGTGTGTGTGTATATATATATATATATATATATATATATATATATATATATATATATATATATATATATAAATATATGTATATATATACATAGATATATATATTTGCAGGGCAAAACCACGTTGGCATGGCTACAAGCATTTACATAAAATACAAATTCATTTCTAGTCCTAGTGGTTAAAAATGTTGCCTTTTTTTTTCTTTCAAAGAAATTATCCTTAGACTGGGTTAACTTAGAAAGTGTTAAGTTAGACATTTTTTTTTACACCTTTGTTTTGCCAGGAGAGACACACTAAGCTGAAAGCTTTTTTACAGGTGCAACCTGGGAGCACAAGGAAGTTAAGTGACTTGCTTAGGTTCACACAGTATGCAAGTGGGGGCTGTTGGATTCAAACCCAGGTCTCCAGCTCACAGCCTTAAACCACTGTGCTATACTGTCTCCACATTGTGCAACATTTGTTATGGTGTATAGTTTCAAACTTAAAATTTAACAAACACTTTTTTTCTTCCAAGATATCTTTGGTTTAATGTTTTATCATTTAAAAAAAGCAGAACCCTAGCACCCCAGTTGCTGAAAACCAGTCTATTTTTTGTGTCCTTGCATGTGCGTAAGAAATGTTTTGCTTTACATCTGAGAACGGCATTTCAGAGGTGTGTCAGGGATGGGTCCAATGCAGAGCAGTCTCCATTGGGCTTGTCTCTGACAGACTAATGACCACACAAGCTGAGTATGACAGTGGTCACAGTTTCATGGGTGTAAACTTTGTGTACTTGAAAGAACAGAAGAGCTCTAATGAGAGAGAACTTCAGTACTTTCATTTACATAAAGCTGGCTGGCCGACAAGCAGCTGAGCAGCTTTATGTAGATTTCTGCAATTAACATGTCTTACCTCCTGTTCCTCTACTCCTGCTACAGCCTCTTCTGCAGGTCTCTTCATACTCAGCCGGGCAGTGGCTGCTGCCTTTTTAGTTTCGGGGGGGATGATTGCAGGCAGGCCATCCCTTTAGAGCCTGGGCTTACAGTGAAGGCCCTTTCTGGCCACTGGTGATGGTCCATGGCAGTGCAGAGACCAGGACTGCCTGGCTACCTGCGAGCCTCTACCGCAGGGGAAGGAATGTGGCTTGCAAGAGACACTTGGGCAGTGTTCCTCAGTGAGGAAGAAAACAGAAGAGGCTGAGGGTGGTGTTAGGCATTGAGAAGGGCTAGTAACACTGTAACACTGAAGGTGAGGGGTTGCAGCAGTGCACACACAATTGGCATGAAGCGGGTGTTATGGAGGCAAGATGTTGCTGACCTACCAGTTCCTGATTGTGTTCATTTGGGTGGGCCCCACTCGGTTTGCTCCCTGGCAGCTACCGCTGGTATGTCATGGCCAGGACCCAGTCTACTTGCTGTCTAGTACTGCTCCCAGTGCATGGTGATGGCTCAATCTGGGGCTGAGGGTGCGTCTACTTTCCAGCTGCCTGGCGGCTCCCAACGCCTTCTGCTGGTATAGAAGTGCAGGTGAGCTTGCCCTGTCTACTGGGGATGGGAGCCTTTTTACTCCAACTACATTTTCTACCAATTATATTCCATACCAGCCATCAGACAGTCTCCGTCCCTAACTCTACCTATCGAGGTATCGAATGCAGGTAGGTTCACCCTGTCGACCTGGGATGGGAGCCTGTTTCCTCTGACTAAGCTCTCACTCGCTCCCAGGTATAAACACCTAGGTACCCTACATCAAGAACCTAGTTTCCTGCCCTGGGACCAGCCTTCCCCTATGGAACTACCCTCTCCCACCTATGGGTTTTGGTTCTCCCCTCCTCCACTCACACTGCTCTTACCCTTTACCCATGCTTTCACCCCTTGACACACATCAATGAACCACGCGCTCACCAGGCACAAAGGCGTAAGTGCACGATTAGGGAACTTTGCCTGTGTACCATGAAGCTTGTGCTTCTTCTTCTGCTGTTATCCGGCAACGTCCACCCTAATCCTGGCCCAACCCCTACCAAGGTACCAAACCTGAAAAAGCACACAGGTGCACTCTCTATCATGTCGCTAAACATTTGTAGTCTCCCGTAAAAAATTGATGCCCTTCAGACCTTTGCTAGCCAACACTGTCCAGACATCCTAGGTATTGTTGAAACCTGGCTTTCTCCATCTGTCCCAGACCATGCTATCACCCTTCCAGGGTACAATGTTTTTTGGCTTGACTGGATAACTAAAAGAGGTGGAGGTTGCACATTCTACCTAAAGGATACAATCATGGATCACTCCGTTAGCACTGTTCTCCAAACCAGTGCGGCACAGATTCTTCCTATCAAAATCCTCCTGGCGCCCACAACAAAGTCTTTACAGTTGTCACAATCTACATTCCCCCAAAAGAGCAAGGTTGTTGCCTAAACGCAGCCTTGGACTTTGTCAGGTCTCTCCCACTGGACACTGAGTCCATCTTTCTTGGGGACTTTAATATAAATTGGCCTGCTGCAGAGGCAGCAGTGCACAGGGATTCTATAGCAGTGGCAAAACTCACCCAGATGGCTGACTTCCCTACCAGGAAGAACTATAAAACGGGCACCAGCACCCTTCTGGACTGGATCCTAACAAGCCATCCTACCTGGATCTCCAACACCACAGTCCTCCCTGATGTAATCAGTGACCACTCCCCTGTCAGCTGCACCTGATCCAATAAATTCAGCAAACCACCCCCGAAAACCATAGCCAGCAGAGTCTTGCCCCGTGGCCATCTAACTCACCTCAAAACCCACCTCCCTCAACTGGACTGGTCACCAATTTTCACTGCAACTGATGTAAACACCGCCCTGGACCACTTTATCAAAACCTTTAATGGAGCCTGCAACAAATTCGCACCTCTTAAAAAGCGTAAAATAAAAGCCATCTGTAACCCCTGGCTCTCAGGAGACCTCCTAAGGCATCTAAAAGCAAGAGATCATCTTTGGGAATTAGCTAGAAACTCTGGGAGGCAAATAGACATCTGTGACTATAAACATGCTTGAAATGACTGCACCAAAGCCATCTGACAAACGAGATCTTCCTGTTTTAAGAGCACTCTCACAAATTCCTAGGGAAACGGAAGAGACTTCTGGAACAACATTAAAAAAGTCACCTGGAAGCAGTCTAAATCCCCCCCATCCATGCTCTGCATTGATGGTGTTACTACACTAGACCAGCAAATCCTTGCTAACACGTTTAATGCTGCTTTCACTGACCTTAGTTCTGTACTTCCCCCTGATTTTTTCAGAGAGGATGACTCTTCAATGCCCCCAATTTCCTCTGTACCCACTGACCACCCTCTCTTTCACTTTAAATCAGTCAAGACATACCAGGTCCGCAGCTATGTTACTAAAGCTATTACCAAGTCCAGATCCAGCAGTGACTCACTCGACCTCAAACTTTTATCCCTCACCCTGGAAGAAGTCCTCAGGCCTCTGACTAAGCTTTTTAACCTCTCCCTTAGCCTCAGCCAGTTCCCAGATAAATGGAAATGGGCCACTGTGACCCCTATACACAAAAGTGGTGTCAAAACTGCCCATGAAAATTTCCATCCAATCGCCATCCTACTGCCACTCTCCAAGGCCCTGGAATGGATTGTGGCTGACCAGCTTAACAAATTCCTAGACATACAAAATATCCTGTGCAAGCAGCAACACGGTTTTAGAATGGGTCACAGTACTTCCACAGCACTACTCGAATTCACCGGAGCCATTCACCACTCATTGGACAATGGTAAAATAACAGGGGCTGCTTTCATTGATCTATCTAAGGCTTTTGATACCTCAACCACTGTCTCCTGCTTGTCCAACTAAGAAAGGCTGGGCTCTCACCCGATTCAGTTGACTGGTTCAATAGCTACCTAGAAAACGTGTCCCAAAGAGTAAAATAGCTGAAACACTCTCCGATGCCAGACCGGTCCTCTCTGGTGTTCCACAAGGGTCAATTCTGGGCCCCCTCCTCTTCAGCCTATTCCTGTACACACTGCCGAACTCTTGTCCGGAACAAATTACTGTATACTCTACGCAGACGATGCGGTTATTCTTGCCTGCCATCATGATCCAGAAAAACTGCAAGGAAATCTCCAACAGGGTTTTACATCTATAGAAAACTGGTTCTTGCAGCACAAACTGATACTAAACCAGAAAAAAACTAAGGCCATGCTTTTCAGTAGATCACAAAACAAAAATAAACAGTATCGCCTCACTGTGAATACCAAACAAGGAGTCACCCTTGATCAAGTCGATACCTTCAAATATTTTGGCATCACCCTTGACTCCAAACTCTCCTATGCTGCCCATATCAATAATGTGGCTAAGACAGCAAATACCAGGCTGGGCCTACTATTCCGTCACCAAAAACATCTAACCCCTGAAGCACTGTCTGTTGCCATTCAAAGCTCCATTGTGAGTGTAATTGACTATGGACTCACTGTTTATGGCTCTGCCACTGCCTCCACACTAAAACGTGTTGCTACCTCCCTAAATAAAGCATGTCGTCTCATCACCGGAGCCCACTGTCTCACCCATACCTGTGACCTCTACTCTCAAACTGGATGGCTACAACTCAACAACCGAGTAAAGTATCAAACCTACATCACAGTCAAGAAAATAATGATGGGAAATGCCCCCCCAAGGGTTTGCTCCCTTCTCAAGACCAGAGTCAGCAACCGCAACACCAGAAGCTCAAAACCTCAATTACTGCAAATCCCTCATTGTCGTACAACTCTGGCTCAAAGGTCATTCGCATATAGGGCCCCGAGCTGGCTCAATAATCTTACCAGTGACATCTCTGCCTCACCAACTCTGGGCACCTTCAAGAAGAAGCTCCATCACTCCCTTGTTGCATCTAACACCTGTGATTGCCCTAGTTGAGCAATTCTCTTTTTCACTGCTGCCCTTACCCTCCGCTGCCCATGCTTACCCCACTCCTAGCACTTCTATACTTTTTTTCCCATGCCCAACTTACACACTCACCACTGCTCTGTCTTGACAAGGCCATCTAGGCTACTATACTCAGTCCCATCCCCATCCTCTCTTCTCCCATCTCCCATGTTTTAATACACCTCCTAGTGTATCATGTACTTGTACCTGTAACCAATTTTTTGTAACCACCAGTGTCATTATTGTTTTATTCTGTAACTTCATATCCTGTATTGTCTGTTCTTACTGACATGGAACCTTTGTAAAAGAGCCTTGGCTCAAAGGTACTTTATAATCCTAGACTTAAATAAATTAAAAAAAAAATAAAACTTATGTTCCATATCATTCAATTTGTCAGTCTCTGTCCCTAACTCTACAGGTGAGGTTTTGTTTAGTAACCTTAAGTTGTGATTCAGCTAACACAATACACCCCTGCCACATACGGCACGCAAAGAAACATTTTGCATTGACAAATGCTTGTTAGCTCTTGCCAGAACATTGGAAATACAGGCCAGCCCCACACTCACTAGCTGGCCAGAGCATCCAACACCTGCCAGTCATGTTCTGCTGGAATTCTTGTCTGCCAGCAGAGGACTCAGGACATTGTCCCCCAGATCACTGTCAAATGAAAATGATGGCACCTGCCTACACAGCAGGAAAGTTGATTCAAAATGCACATTCAGGTAGTCTCAACAGATCTTTCAACAGGCAACTGAGCAAAACTAACTGCTATACTGAAAAATAAAGCCTAAGTAACAGAGCCTACCTAACTCATGAAAAAGCCCTGCACTGTCTGCATTAAAAACAAACTCAGCTCTAAGTTATGTGCAAACCCAACAGAAATAATAAAACACACTGGAAAAAAGGTACTGAGTGAAAATGTGCTTAAAGACACACTGTATTAAATTAGAGAGTTCACACAGCGCTCACGCGGAGCTAGATGATAGTACGTGCAACTCAATGGCCATCTTCCACCTCCATGGTTTGTCACCAGCCAAATGTAATCTATCTAGCAACAACTGAAGTACATGAAAATAAAATCTTCTCCCATAAAAAATAAATAAATAAATAACATTTCCATTTTATAAGCACAATAACCCACTTCAGGATGTGCATTTCTTAATTAATGCACTGCCCGGGTACTTGGAAAGGCACTCTGTCACTGTCTCATGCCTGCCAGTTCAACCAGGGTGTGCATTAATTCTCTAGAAATGCATGCCCTGTCATAGGTTATTGCTTATTTATACAACAGGTGTAGAGTGATATGTCACCGAATAAAACTGATATTTTTATAGCCACTTTGCAAGATATCATATCTTTGCATTTTGCGGTATGTGAAAATTGACATCTAGCAAAGTTGAGTATATCACAGTGGAATATTGAACCAATAATCACTCAGCTATACTGAACTCAAATCAACCAGCAGAGAAGTGCAGAGGGCCAAAGTGGGAGCTGAACTGAGAATAGCAGAAGGAGTGAAGGAAGGAGGTATGACCTTCTTTCGATACAGTGGGAAAAAAGGCAAATGAAGGAAGGGATAGTTAAAGTGCATCAAGGAACTCTGTGGGTGGAAGGTAGTAAAGGAAGAGCAGAAGCATTGAATGAATGCTTCTGGTCAGCATTCACTAAGGAGAAGAGGACCAATACCAGGATGAACAATAGACAAGGGGAGGAAGCTGACGACAAGGATGTGTGAGGAGTTGATTACAGCTGATAGAGTCCCAAAAGGGTTCTAACCCTGAAGGTGAATAAATATCAAGGGCCAGATGGACTGCACCCCAGGGCACAGAGGTTGCTAGTGTTAGCATCGGCAGCTCCATTAGTTGATCTGTTTAACAGCTCCCTAAATTCAGGCATTGTGCCCTGCCAGTGGAGAACTTCAGATGTAGTGCTTATGGATATCCAATCCTAAGGTCATTGGGATTACAGTGCAGTGAAAAAAAACATGCTTTGAAAATAGCGTGACTGAAAACAGCTACTGGGCAATTATAGCATGGGCATTACAGCACCATAGAAGTAACTCTTTTCACTCAGGCTGAGTAGTCTAAGGCTCCAATTGTGCACTAGATGAACATGTTAGCTGTGTGGCTTAGTGGTTAGAGTCATGGGCTATGTATGGCTGGTAAGTCCAGCAGACCTGGGTTTGAGTCTTCCTCTGGGTTATTTATTTTGTGCAATCATGAGGATGTCCCCATGTGGGGGGGGGGGTACAAATCCCCCCGCACAAAATTTTTGTTACCCTCCCAACTCTGAAGTGCTTTTGGATGTGTTCAGCACTCTGTGTTTTTCCTGAGCACTATGAGTGTCAGTGTTTTTGGCTGCGCAGTCTTTGATCATGCTACTTTTACATCAATGTTATGACCCCGTGCCATACCCTTGCGTAAGAGTAGGGCCAGGGATAAGGCAGGACACTACTGACCAGTCAGCCTGACACTGATCATTGGTAAGGTGATGTAAACCACTCTTAAGGGAAGGTTGGTGGATTTTCTAGAGGTTAATGGGCTACAGGTTGACTGACAACATGGTTCATGGCAGGGAAGTCATGTCAAATGAACTTGATCACAATTTTTCCACTAGGTCACAAGGACTGGGGACAGTAGCCAGGCAGTAGGCATACTGTTCTTGGACTTATGCAAGGCCTTTCACTCAGTCCCACATAATAGATTGATCAAGAAGCTAAATGATTTAGGGGTGGGGGAAAAATGACCATGGGGTGAGTAACTGCTTAGGGGGAGAACACAGAGAGCAGAGGTCAGGGAGGAACATTCTCAGATAATAATAATAATAATAATAATTTTTTTTATATGGCGCCTTTCAATTATCAAGGCGCTGTACATAAACCACAATTAAAACAGTTAAAAACATTAAAATATTAAACAGAAGCAAGACAATGAGCCAATCAGTATTCTAAAAATGCATTCTCCAAAAGAAAGATTTTCAAACCGCTCTTAAAACCCCTCCACAGAAGTGCACTCCCGTAACCGACAGGGTAAGAGATGTTACAAGTGAGGTACTCTAGCAATCGATGCTCAGTTGTGCTATGCAGAATTTTCAAATTCTGGAGGAACAAAATTTCACAGAATTTTTGAAATTCAGCAGAAACTCTGCCAAATTTCACCAGAAACGAAATGGCGGAATTCCGTAGCAGAAAATGCAGAATGAGTTTTTCCACAACATTTCTGTAGAATTTAATTCGTAGATCTCAATATGTTCTGCGGAAATGATTGTAGAATATTTTTTTGCAGAAAAAAAGCCGTTCTGTGGAATGTTGTTCTGTGGAACAAAGCAGTGGAATTCCGAAGAAGAACCAGTGAAGTTCTGGTGGAACATTCCACACAGCACTAATACTCAGGCCAGTGCTGTTCAGCTTGTTCATAAGTGAAATTGGTGTAAGCAATAACACACAATGGGGTGTGCTTTATGCTCTGATAAATGTACAACTAGGGGCATAGTGAGCCCAGTGCCTCACTGCCCTTAGAAGTGCATTTGTCAGAGCATAAAGCACACCCAGAGTGAGTTATTGCACTTTTAAAATGGGTATATGTTGAGAAACTGTAATATTGTTTAAAACGTTTGTAAAACATTTAAAAAGTCTTTTTTTATAATAAATGTCCCTCCACTAGTTATTTACAATAGTATAATTTTTCTTATTACAACTGTTTACAATAGTGCACTTTTTCTTGAAGTATTGTTTTATTAAATATGAACTATTGAGTATTTTGTTTATTAAATATGAACTCTTTTGTCATCTGAGCCCTCTTTGTAAGCAGGAGGGAAAGAAAGTGACCGAGGCAAGACCAATAATTTATTTTGTTGCCAGCAGCATGCTACCATCTGCAGTAGCAAGTTTTATAAAAGTAATGGTGACCTCACTGCAACAGCAGGTCAAGAGGGAGTGCAAGAGAGCGCAGTCTGCTCTGTAAGAAAGTAGTGAGGTCAGTGTATAGGGATGGTGAGCAAGCGGGTTAAGAGGGAGAGTAACTACAAAAAAAAAAACAACAGTTTACTAAATTTAATATGTAGTTTTGTGGCTTGTAGGTGCTGAAGGTGAGCAGTTTGGTAACAAAAAACATGGCGGTCAAATCAGTATGTACACAGATTCTGTCAGTGGCACATTGATTTCTACTGTTATGGGGACACAGGTATTGGCACATTTTCTTTACTGTGCCATACTGAAAAAAGGCATGGCTGGAACATCCTCTCAGCCATGTATGCACTCATTCATTCAAGTGCTCAGTGGCGCTCAGTCAGTCCGTCGGCTGTGGAGGTGAGTGGGGGGCTGTGCCGGTGGCCCGATTGGGGTACTGGGTGGTGGATTTGGGTGGTTGCTGCTATCTAATGATGGAGTGGGGGGTGGGGGTCTACTAGAAACCAGGGAGATGAGGGTGAATTTTTTAATTAAACAAATGGAGGGCTGGGTAACCTGGGAGTGCTTATTTAATGTAATTATGGCGGTGATCGGCTGGGGTGGGGACCACTAGACACCAGAGAGATGAGCATGAATTTTTTAAATTAAACAAATGGAGGCAGAGTAACTTGGGGGGCGGGGGGTTCAATTTTCTGACTTGTGGAGACCGGTGGCGCAAGCGGGCAAAATTGTGAAATTTGCTGCACTTCACGTATTTTGACCTGGCGAAATTGCCAATTTCATGGCAATTTCACCAGCGAAATTAAATTTTGCTGCATCTCTAATTGTGATAACTGTTTGGCTGTTCACCTCTCTATTCCATGGGGAATACCACCCTGTAGGGGATACCGAAGGCAAGGAACCCTGGAGGAGGGTTCCATCCCTATAGATGCTGTGGGAAGGAGTCCCTTGGCTAAAGGCACCTTATGAAGGAGCCCCAAAAAGAGTGCAGAGCAGAAAGAATTGCAGAAGGTTATGAGTAGGTATCATATATTTAGGACCTTCACATAGGTCAGCAGGAGATAATGAATAACGTGTAGTGACCTTCACGTAGGTCAGAACGACTAGATAGCAAGAGACCAAGACTTCCTAAGGAGAGAAGGAACAGCAAAGGATGGCCACCATCCATCTCCATCCAACAGCGGAATCCTACCTAAGCAATTTAGGGAATATAAGAAACCTAAAGAATATACTACAATATAAACTAACTAGATAGTATAACCCTTGGTACAGAGGAGAGGAAAAACCCCTGTGAGGAGGAAACCTCTGGGGATCCAAGGCCCAGGTCGCCTTCCCTCCAGGCTTTGGAAACATTTAGTGATGGCTCTGCTGCTGCAATTTAGCAACTTAATACATGGGAAAAGCAATTTGGCAACAAATGAGTAACGTGTAACGAGACCTTGAGGCACTGTAGGTCTGTGTGACTAGACAATAGGGTGGATGGGACCTCCACATAGGTCATTTGGCACACTACAGATGAAACAACACAGATAGCTGTGGGGTTAGCAGCAACAGTACAGATGGCTGCAGGGTAAGTGACAATAGCACAGACAGCCGTGGGGTGAGCGGCAACAGTACAGATGGCCGTGGGGAGAGGGGCAACAGCACAGATGGCCACAGGGTGAGCAGCAACAGCACAGATAGCTGAGGGGTGAGTGACAACAGCACAGATGGCCACAGGGTGAGTGACAACAGCGCAGACGGCCATGAGGTAATCGGCAACAACATAGACAGCCGCAGAGTGAGTGACAACAACACAGACAGCCATGGGGCGAGTGGCAAAAACACAGACAGCCACGGGGTGAGAGGCAACAGCACAGATGGCTATGGGGTGAGTGGCAACAACACAGACAGCCACTGGGCTAACAGCAACAGCACAGACAGCCATGGAGTGAGCAGCAACAGCACAGACAGCTACAGGGTGAGCAGCAACAGTACAGACAGCTGCAAGGTGAATGGCAACAGCAGAGATAGCCATAGGGCAAGTGGCAATGGTAACTCGTGATTTGGGCGAGTCAAACTGAGCAACTTAATTTCACCGCCTGCAATGATAATGACCATTAAATTATAGCAAGGAGCAGATATAGCAAGTAAGGCAGCACAAAACAGCAATGGGTAAAATAGAGTGACCAGGCTAGAGACCTATAGGGAGGGAGGATGTAGGAGCATGTTTGGCCAGACAGTTCCCAGCTGGCTGTTTGGTGCTGCAGTAAGAGGTATGCTTCTGGTGTGGGTGACCTGGGGTCAGAGCTGGGTGGGGGAAAGTCAGGGCATATTTGTTTTGTTTAGGTTTGTGCCATGGGACTTTGTTTTTTTTTGTGTTCCCCCACCTGATGTTTCTTTTATAGGATCCCCCCTCACCAATTACTCACCCCGAATAGCCCCTCCTGAATGTTCCCCTTACTCCAGTGTCAGCCCCTGGAGTTGATTATAAAAGTAATGGAGTGTCCCCCACATAAAAACACATGGCACCATGGCAATAGCACAGTCTGCAGGCAGCAGCAAACAACTGAATGAAACTGGGCAAACCAGAATAGTTATACTGTCACGTAGGTATATCACAAGCATGCATGTCATGAGCAAGGGATAAAATGAGGAACGCATAACCAATTTAAACTGCTAAGGAAACAGGAGTAAATGCAAGAAATAAAACTTGCCACAGAGCAACAATAAACTGCTAGAAAATCAAGCAGGGAAATCAAAAAACTGGGAGTTGCAACCGTTGTGTGGACCCAGGCACTGAGGAGCCAGGTGTAAACAATTATGGATAGGTGAACTGCTACATGCAGGGAAACAGTAAGTGGAACTGAAAAACACCTATATAACAAATGCAGGTAAATTGAGGGATTGCTAAACTGAGAGAATGCTAAAAGTATGATAAAAGTAAAAGAAAGTATATAAAAAAAGTATAATAAAAGTAAAAGAAAGTATATAAAAAAAAGTATGATAAAAGTAAAAGAAAGTATATAAAAAAAAAGTATGATAAAAGTAAGTAGGAGCCTGACTAGCACAATGCCTGAACAGCACAATGCAAGCAAAGGGATCAGCAGGAGACTTGTAAAACTAGAAACCCCCAAAAAAGTAAAACTGAAGAAACGCAAGCACAGTAGAACAGGAGAGCAGACACAAACAACAGAGAAAAGCAGAAGCAGCAACCAGAGACAAAAGCAAAATACTGACCAAGAAAGGCAGGAGAAACATTAACAGCAGAAAAGCAGCACAAGCCAAGCAGAAAATCCAAAAACACCAGAGGAGGGAGACAAACGCTGAAGGGGGGGGGTCAAGCCCCCGGCTGGGGAAGGCTGAGTCCAACTGAGCCTCTGGCTGCAAAGACAAAATGCTTCCGAAGGAAGCTGGCAGGCCTGCCTTAAATAGCTCAGGCTGGGGGCATGGCTGGTTGCATCAGCCCATTGAACCACAGGCACAGACTTTACAAAGCTTGTAAAATGGAGTTGTTCTACCCTGTTTTTTTGTTTGCAAATTTTGGCTGGACACTGTGAAACACTGACACTGGGAACTTTTATCACTCCCGCTGATGAGATGTACTGTACACTGAAGCTGCCAGTGCTCTAGTGTACATGCTGTATGCAATAGCTATTAGTGCTCTGACTGACTGGGTCTTGCGTTGTGCTGATTGCAAATGAGTAACAAAAGATCAGCAAGGATTTTAATAGAAAGACTGACAAAGGGTTTAAAGTGTGTTTTAACCTTTTTAAATAAGCTTCAATTGGGGAGGGTTTAAAGCTGACAGTCTGGGTGCTGGAGGTGTTGGTGCTTACACTAACACCCTGGACACTACACCTATCAAAGCGCTAGGTAACAGGCTCTTACGTTGTATGTGCTGACTACAAACAGGTTAGAACAAATCAGTGACAGCAATGATTTTTAATAAAAGAATGGACCTGGGCTCAAAATGTGGTATTTGCTTTGTTTATAAATTAGTTTGGACACTTGGAGAGGGATTGAAGTAGCTGAGTGGTACAGTTTGGTGTTTGAGTGAGACAAAAAAAAAATGACTGCCACTTATGTTTCTCTTCAGGGGAGAAGGGTGCAGTGATATTCTCTGTAATTAGGTTGGGAACTACAACCCATGCAATTATAAAGCCCTTTTACACGACCTGCTCTGCACCACTGTGAGCGGTGCAGGGCAATTGCAACATCACCTTTTTTGCTGTGAAAGTGGAGCCACATCGCAGCCAATGGCGTACCCTGCTTTCCTGGGTTCGCTGTTGCGTTTTCCCTTTTTACACCAGCTGGTGCTACTGTGTAATCCAAAAGCAGTGCTCACACCAATGCAGCTCAACAGGCAAGTCTCGGGCTCTGGGTCAGCTGGAAAGACTGCAAAAATACCAGAAGAGCCACAAGACTGCTGCAGGGCTGCTGTGTGTAAAAGGAAATGGCAGAGGTGCAGACAGAGCAGAGTGAGCGTTTGGAAACCGCAGCACTACTGAGTAGGGTTTCATGTAAAAGGGCCTATGGTGGAATGATTATATGAGTTGGAGTGGTTCTTAACCAGTGAGAACCCTGGATTTTGTAGACCCATTTTATAAGTACACATGAGGCATGACAGGGTCAGTGATTATGGGTCAATAATCACACGCTTCTTGAGTATGTTGTTCGGCACGAGTTGCCTGAGCCAAGTGCCTTTAAACACATGAATAAGCATACATATGAACACCACAACATAACCCAGATAGACCATCTTAGGGTAGCTGGTTCATTCCACTGGGGTGTCAAACAGACGAGGCTTACTGATGAGTCCTGGTAGGACGAAACACGTGTCTATGTCTTCTGTTGGCACCCTTTGCAAACTGTGTGAGAGGCCTTTCAGCACCATGCATTTCTGCTTAAAGTTGAACCAGCATAATATTCTGTGGTGATTTTCATATGCAGCCCATGATGCTTTGCATTGTGGGGGCATGTGTGATTTTGTATTTCTTTGAAAATTGGCTTCCCGGCCAAATGCCCTTTGGGGTAACCATTGCCTCAATGCTTGTACACAGAGGTTCTTTGTCTTTTAAATTGTTTTTTGTTTTAATTGGGTTCACCACAACATAACCCGGATAGACCATCTTAGGGTAGCTGGTTCATTCCACTGGAGTGTCAAACAGACGAGGCATACTGATGAGTGCTGGTAGGACGAAACATGTGTCTATGTCTTCTGTTGGCACCCTTTGCAAACTGTGTGAGAGGCCTTTGGACACAATGCATTTCTGCTTAAAGTTGAACCAGCATAATATTCTGTGGTGATTTTCATATGTAGCCCATGATGCTTTGCATTGTGGGGGCATGTGAGATTTTGTATACATATGAACATACAAAAACACCAGCAGAAAAAGGCTCAGAGGTCTATCAAGTCTACCCTAGCGTGCAGCTCGCAGTTTACTTCACTGCAGCTGCCCCCTCCATTCCCAGTTCCCCCTCTTGATCATTCCCACCTCCTGGCTGCCACCACCACCCTCCCTAGCCTTCCTTCTGTACTGACCTTTCCTTTGACCATGTCCCACCCCCTTTTAAAACTGCACACAGTCTTCAGCGTGATCACCTCCTCCAGTAATTTGTTCCATTCTGCCACCACCCTTTATGTAAAATAATGTCTCCTCATTTCCCTCCTGAATTTCCCCCCTCTAATTTCAGACTGTGTCCCCTCATGACCCTCCCTCCCTTTAAGCTGAACAAGCCCTCTCTACTAACCCTATTTATACCTTTTAAGTATTTGAAGGTGTCTATCACATCCCCCTCTCCCTTCTATCTTCCAGGGAATAAATGTTGAACTCCCTCAATCTTTCCTCATAGGGTTTTTCCCTTAGTCCTAGGATCATCTTTGTCACCCTTCACTGCAGCCCCTCCAATAGTTTGACATCCTTTTTTAAATAGGGGCACCAGAACTGCACACAGTACTCCTAAGTGTGTTCTCACCAGTGACCTGTACATTGGTAGGATGACTTCCTCCCTCCTAGAGGTGATTCCTCTGGTCATGCACCCCAGCATTTTGTTGGCTCTTCCTTCTGCCCTATGGCACTGTGCCAAATGTTTCATGCCCCTTGAGACTAGCACCCCTAGGTCCTTTTCCTCCTCTGAAATGGATACCTGCACTCCTTCCAGCCAGTAGATAGTCCTGGGGTTTCTGGTTCCTAGGTGCATGATCTTGCACTTCTTAGCATTAAACCCTAGTTGCCATATACTTGACCAGTGCTCGAGTTTTGCCAAGTCCTCCCCGAGTTCTTGCTTCTCTTCTTCACTGTCCACTGTTGCACGGATTTTTGTGTCATCCAAGAAGAGGCTGATCTTACTTTTGATCCCTTCTGCTATGCCCCCAATAAAGATGTTGAATAACACCAGTCTGAACACCGAGCCCTGAGGGGCCCCACTGGTTACGGGTGTTGGCTTTAAGGGCTCCCTCTTACAATTACCCTCTGCTATGTGTTCTGCAGCCAGCTCCTGACCCACCCCCACAAGTTTCACCCCGGCTCCCAAGTTCTTCAGTTTGCCAAGCAACCTTCCATGTGGCACCGAGTTGAAGGCTTTACTGAAGTCCAGATACAGGACATCCATTTTGTATTTCTACTGTATTTTATTTATTTATTTTCTCTGGTCCACATTCCGCCACCCCCAAGGCGCATCTGGAATCAAGCGGTAGCCTGCTCAGTATGCCTACCTGGTAAAACTCTTAAATAAATAAATAAATAAATGGCCCCTGTCAAGTGCCCTTATGACACAGTCGAAAAAAGACAATTAGGTTGGTCTGACAGGATCTCTCTGAGAGAAACACATGTTGCCTTTCGTCCTGGAGGCCATTCTCATCCAGAAAGATCACTAATCTCTCTTTTAGAATGGACTCCATTAACTTCCCTACAATGTAGGTAAGGCTGACCAGTCTGTAGTTACCCAGCTTGTCCCGGGGAGCACTCTTGTGAACAAGCACCGCATGAGCCATCCTCCAGTCCTGGGGCATGCACGCCGTTTCCAGTGAGGTGTTGAACAGGTCCACCAGAGGGCCTGCCAAGACATCCGCTAACTCTCTCAGGACTCTTGGATGCACTCCATCTGGTCCTGGGTCCTAGTCCCCCTAGCAGGGCCTTTGGGCCCTTTAAAACCCTATCCACTGGGATTACCTCATCTGTTACCCCTGCTCCTCCCGTTCCCATCCCTCTCCTCCCTTGTGCCATAGGCCCATCCTTTTCCCTAGTGAACACTGAACAGAAGTACTTGTTGAGTGGCTCCGCCTGGTCCACTCCCCTTTCTGCCCAACCCCTTTCCCACTTGATCCAGATAATCTCATCCTTACAGCTCCTCTTCTCTCTTACGTACCTGAAGAAATCCTTTTCCCCTTCTCTGATCCCTTGTGCCAACCTTAGCTCCCTTGAAGCTTTAGCCATCCTAACTGCATTACTCACTTCTCTTGATTTACTTGAGTACTCCTCTTTGCCTGCCCCTCGATTGGTTCTCTTGTACCTGTTAAAGGCCACTTTCTTATCCCTCACTTTCTCTGCTACCTCCTTGCTGAGCCAGCTCAGTCTTTTGGTCCTGGACTTCTTATTCTGGGTCTCTGCACATGTGTTAGTGGCCTCTGCCAGACCCAGCTTGATAATGGACCATTTCCAATCAGCATCCATCTCTGGACAGATCGTGGCAAGATGCCCCTCTAGGATGTTAGCCATCCTCCCAAAGTTCACTTTTATGAAATCCCCCACTCTCGTCTTGGACTTGGCTGTTTCCTTGCCCAGACTGAGGGAGAACGTGGTCGCTACTCACTAGCGGGTCCTGCACGATTATATCCTGGACTTGAACCCCATTAGACAACACAAGGTTCAATATATTACCCTCCCTGGCTAGTTCCATTACTTCCTGCATGAGGTAGCAGTCCTGGAAGGCCTCCAGAAATACCTGTTCCCTAGCACTAGAGGTAGCCGGGGTGCCCCAGTCCACCCCAGGTAGACTGAAGTCGCCCACTAAGACCGTGTTGCCCTTACCACTGAGCCTTCTAATTTACAATCCCAACTCATTATCTTTTTCCTCATTCTGTGAGGGTAGTCTGTACACCATGTCCAGTCTAACTTTTCTTCCTTTAGAGTTTTGGAGCTGTAATCATGAGGTTTCAGGCTTTCCCTCCTACCCCTCCTCCCTGGTGCAGAGTATCCCGTTCCTTATGTAAATAGCCACTTGTCCCCTTTTCTCCACTCCTCTGTCTCTATGGTACAACCTAAACTCAGGGATTATTAGGTCCCAGTCTTGATATTTGGTGGCCCAAGTCTCTGTGATGGCCACAATATCTACCTCCCCTTCCACCATCAGCGCCTGGAACTTTACTGCTTGTTCGCAAAACTCCTCGCATTCAGTGATACCACCTTCCAACATGCCCCCTGCCCCCCATTCCCCTTCCTGATCCTCTGCTGCCCCCCCTTATGAATTCCCTCCTCCTCCTGACTTACTGGGGAGGGGGGCCTCCTGTCTCCCTTGCGTGGTGGCTCTGATTTGCACACGAGAGAGTGTGATTATTGACCATAATCACATATCCCTGAAGTGCTTTATTGCACTTTTAACATGTGTAGAAAAATTTAACAAACAAAGGTAACCAAAATACACTGTTAACTGTGTGTAGAAAAGGAACATTTATTAATTAAACAGGAGGGACATAAAGTAGTCCGGGATATGTGATTGTTGTCAATAGTCACACTTCTCTGTCAGGTGATTAAAAGCACTCGGTGCAGGCAACTCATGCCTAACAACACACTCAGGAGGTGTGTGATTACTGACCTATTATCATACACTTTGTCCCGCCTTATGCATACTTATCCTACTTATCCTACAGTGTGTGTTGTCCTCCTATGCCCCAGATGGTAAGTCTGCTCACTGTAGCTGTCATTGATGTTCCATGGTTCACCCTTGGAAATGGGAGCTTTTATCATCCCTTACTGGTTTTCCTGGTTTAAAGATTTTAAGTAAAATAAAATGAAATAAAAAAAATGATGGTAAAAGGTGTTCATTGTGGGGGGGGGGGTATCTATATACTAATTTTGTTCCTATAAGTGGACTGAGGTTATACCCAGATAAAATGGGATTTAATAAACTGGAAACTGATTTTGAACTGTTATAAGGGATGTGAATTATTCCTGACAGCTTTAGAAGAGCATTATACTGCATAATGCACAGATGCCTGGGATTTCCTTGCTTCATGTAGTTTGTTTGATTTTACATATCATGGTTTTGATGAGCCCAGCTGCTGAACCCCCTGACAGACTAAAACATTAGCTCTTAAATTATGTCACAGTGAACCATCTGCTAAGGCTATGGAAAAAAAAATTCTTGGCTCCCTGTATAAAAATAAAGTACAGAAGAAGTTGGAAATCTATGAAACCACCCACACTTGAAGACTGGTTTAAATACTCAAGTACAGTGCCAAATAATAAAAGAATAAACTGATCTCTTCCTGACATTTTTGAACCTTTTTACACAAGCATGGGAACAGTGGTAGTGATGTTTGATTAGAGGTTTTCAGGATGCAAATGTGTTGTGAATAAAGGCATGGAGGAGAGAGATGTCATGGGTTAGAGCTAAATGGAGGCAGTATCATGTAGTGGTTAAGGGCACTGAGCTGCAAAACTGGAGACCTGGGTTTGAATCCCATCATCTCCCACTTGCATACTGTGTGACCCTGAGCAAGTCACTTATTTTCCTTGTGCTCTCAGGTCACGCCTGGAAACAAGTTCTGGCTTAGTGTGCCTTTCCTGGTCAAACAGTTTCCCCTTTCCTGTTCCCATATACTATAAGAGCATCTGTACCCATGGAGCTGGTTATTTTTTTGTAAATATATTCTTATTAAAAAAAATATGTGCATCATTATATAGTCAATCAGCAGGAAGTAAATGGCAAATAAACTTTAGGAGAATTAATACAGAAAAGTCATATCATTGTCACTCCTTCCCCCGGTACAGCACTGAAGTATAACAGTGGTTGTTTATTAAGTTATGTGGGCTGATGGGAGGGAGGAGAGGCCGAAGGATTGCCCTGCAGTACAGCTCCAAAAGGAATGCTGTCTCTCGGGGGGTGGAGCATTGGATGGGCGCTGAATGCATCTCATATGGATGCCCCCTCTCACACCGGGGGGGGTTGACTGGATCACTACCAAGTAAGGCTCCTCTAAGGATGGTCTGGGTCTCTGTTAAGCATGGCTTCTATCACTGCTCCTGTGGACCAGAGTGGACTTCACCAGCATTGGGCAGTTGATTGGTTCTCAGACACTTGGGGGGGGATCAGCATGTTTCACCTCGCTGGCTGGCATCTGGTTGTGCACTGGCACCCACATCTGTCCTCATCATAGCTCCTCTGTCCCTCCATGTCCACTCCTCAGTGTTCCATGATACAATGGTCCTGTCACTGCTGATTAATGAATAGGTCCCATTCATTTCAATGGGCCATTCATGTTTTTCTTCAATTCATAACTTTTTTGGTTTTTAATATTTTTTCCTACTTTTCCTGTCAAGGTCTTTTTTTTAACCCCACCCTGTCAGACCCTATAGGTGTCAACTTTTAAACTCCGCTCTAATAGATGTTTGCAGCATCCACCACACACCCATTTCGGATGGGATTTGAAAATTGACACCTATAGGGTTTCTCAGGGTGATGGTAACAAAGCTCTTGACAGAAAAAAGTAGGTAACAATATCAAAAATAATAAAGTTATAACTTAAACAGCAACTCTGTATTTCAGCATGTGTTTTCATAAATAAAATGTTTCATCTGTTGCAATTTACTAGAGAATATATCTTTTTCATTTTCAATGTTCCTTTTCAAGATTTACAGCACATCCAGTAGTCCATCTAAAATGTATGTATAGAAAACATTTGCCATACAACCAAACAGGGAGCTAACATTTATTTATTTATTTTTTGTTGACCGGGTAAGTGCACTAGACAAATCCTGACTATTTTCAGGCATGAGCCAGGGGAAGGGGATACAGATGAATGCCAACTGACCTTGAACCAGATTAAGCTGTTGGTGGTATTTTTAGTGAATGAGGGAAATTTGGCCAGGACACCAAGGAAATTCCCCTGCTCTGTGGGCGGGTGACGTTTGTCTGTCCGTCTGCAGGATGGAGGAGCCCATTTTGGATCGTGACTCTGTCGGTGCAGGAGTTTCTCTGGAAAGAGAAACAATTCTACCAGCTGCTTCGGTAACTCTTGTTATTGCCGAGGAGCCTAACACAGCCTCAGAGACAACTGAGGTGGAAAATATCCGTTTATCTATTACACCTGCATTAGTTTTTCCCGCTTCGGAAAGAACTGCCTCTCATACAGAATCCATGCAAGATTTAGAACATAAACGTACCTTTTTGCAGCACCAACTACTTCTTTTGGAGGAGGAATTATTGCAAAAACAGTCGGAGGTTGACAGGGATAAGAAGCGGAAGTGCAGTCCTGAAACTACAGTTTCTACCTCTCAGCTTAAAGTTTTTGCAAAAGACTCTGAATCGTCAGATGTAAACATTCCGGTTGCCAAGGAAGGTTTAGAGTTGCCGGGAGGTCCTGGATGGTCACCGGAACGCGCTCTCAGGGACGCTGGCTGGAGTCAGTTGGATTCAGGGAAATGGACCTCTGTAGTTTCCCCTGATACCTTTTTGCAGCATCCCCCTTCACCACAGACTTTGCCAGCATCAGAAATCGGAGCCGTATCGGAGACTACCCGAAGCTGGGCAGACGCAGTACCGGAGGAACAAACCCAAAGTAACACCTTTTCTATACTGACTGAGGAAGTTAAATCACAGAATCCTTCTCCTTCTATGGTTTGTGGAGACACTACAGATACCTTGGCGAATGATATACCTTTACAAGACGCTCCAAAAACACATGACTCATTCAATGATCCTAAGTCTTCCTATGCTGACCTTTTTAAAAACCTGTAGAGCTTGCAAAAGGAGAAATGCTGTCAGGTTGAGATATATGGGGGCTTAGACTCTATTCCTGACAGGTACTATGTGGGTCGTACTTAATCAAACAATCTTGGGTTTTACTCCCTCGAGGTTTATGCCATTATTCATGCTCCTGGGAGGTGACTTTTGACATTAGTTTTAGGTCTCCAGAATTGTTAGAGCGTTTTGGATTAAACATATGAATGTTAAAACTAATCCATTATGGACACCTTTTCAAGTTATTCCCCTAACTAAGCAGCCTTTTTCGTGTCATTACTGTCTTATTTAGAAATGAAGGTGTTAATATTTCTGACATTTTATTTTGGCTGGAGAAGCATTGTGACTTGCAGGTACCCCTGATCCTATTTTGGATGCTGAGGATTTTGAATGGTGGATGGAAAATGAAAGTTAAGTTACGTCAGACTTGGAAGGTTTGCAGCACTTACCTAATTGTTTCTATATAGGTAGGGATAAGGATTTATTTTTACCCAGGGCAAACCAAACGCTGTTTTAAGTGTGGGTCTCTACGCCACCTTAGCTCCTCATATACTATACTAAGATGTACTTACTGTGGAGATGTTGGTCATACAGGTAGTCAGTGTATTAATACACCAAAATGCAACCTTTGTGAAGACGCAGGTCACTGTTTTTTGGATTGTCCATGGGCTGCCCATAACACAGGTGAGGCTAATTACGGTGTACAGGACTTCTATGTAAATAGAGCCACTAAACCTGTGGTTACTAGTCCCTCAGATGTACAACCTCTGAGGCCTCAGGTACAAGGTGTTAATCATCCCCCTTCCCCTCCCTCTGTACGTGCACAACTTCCTACTACGAGAGATGGTACAGATAAACTTACAGAAAGTAAAACCTTGTCAAGAACAGCAGCTTTACCATCTTCATTGGGTACTAAATTGTCAGATGTTATGCCCCCTCCTTTAATGGAATCTAGGCCTCCTGTACAGAATATTGCTCCTTCAGTGTTGGGAGTACCGGTATCTGAAAATAGATACTCAGTTTTAGCAGAACAGGAAGATGGAATGGATCATGACTCTGATTCCACTTCCTTGGCTTCTTCACAATTGGGTATTCAGTCGGACCCTGAAATAGTTAGCACTGTCAAAAGAAAACAAAATGGTATCAAAAGGGTACTAGGAAAAGTACAAGACTAGCTAAATTTGTACCTTAACTCTTATGTCCTTCCTTCTTTATGTCTGGATCTAAATATACTATTACACTGGCTAGTTTGAACACTAACAGCATTCGCTTCTAGGTTTAAATTACTAGCTACTTTTGAACTTTTTCAACTTTTAAAGTATGATATTGTATTTTTCAAGACACTAGATTATATTCCATACAAGATTTCAAATCAGCTTCTGAAGCATGGATATGGGGTCCTAGTTATTGTCTGGAGGAGATGATCTTTGCTCTGGGTTAGGTATTTGTTTCACTACCCCAGAGATTAAGGTTACATATTGTGGATATTTTACCAGGTAGGGCTTTATTGCTTGATGTCACCTTGCTTCAATAGATTTTCGCTCATAAATATTTATGGCCCACAATCTAAAAGCAGGTAGGATAGCATTACTTAAACAGATATGGCCTTATTTGTTTTCCTGTAAAATATATTGTTTGGGGGATTTTAATATCTCTCACTCTAAGGGAAAACAATCTTTTTCAAAAATTTATTGTGATGCCCATTTCCTTAACTCATTAATTACCCAATCTGGTTTAACAGATGTTTTCCTGCACAATCTCCTGCTCCACACTTTTTTCCAAGGTAAAAATCTTCCGGATTGACTATTGGTTTGTGTCATCCTCATTACAGACTAGTGATCCATCAGCTACTATAGTGCTACTTCAGATCATGCACTTAGGCAAGCATTTTTCCAATTGCCATAACACATCTAGAGGTATGGTTATTGGAAATTAAATATGTCATTATTAGACATTCCAATGGTCAGGGAAGGTTTTCAAGCAATTATTGAAGCTAGACGCTCAGTATTTTTTCTCTATGATGATAAACATGCCTGGTGGGAAGATACAAAACGTGATTTTCAGGCTTATTTCAAAAAAATAGGTAGGTTGTTAGGTAGACACAAAACCAGGAATTACTTGTTTGTGAGAAATTCTCTACTGCATTTTCAAGATTGTATAGTAAAAGGTCAGCCTTATGATGAACACGAATTTTGCACTTTAAAAAATTATTTAACTCAGTTACAATATAACCGTATGTCCTCTTTACAGCATGAACAGAGGTTCGGCCTCAGTGGTTCCAGAGCACATACAAATCCTTTGATTTTTGTAAAGCATCTAGGCAAAAAGGATCTGGTGTCCTTAACACTCCTCAGGAAATTGTATTTTTGAAAGGTGACATCCTAAAAGAAGTACATAAACAGCTTTGATTTGTTTACAGCTCGTCCAAATCCATCCAAATCGGATATAGAAAATTGGTTATTCTCTTGTTCTCTAAAGAAACTTCCGACTATTTAGTTTCTACCTTGTTGCAACCTATTTCAAGTAAGGAAGTGGAAATGGTTATTAAAATTCCCTTCAGATAAGACTCCTGGCTCTGATGGACTACCAAACTAATTGTATAAACTTTTGTTACCATTCCTTTACTGAATTGACAGAACTTTTTACATATAGTTTACATTTGGGCCTTTTACCTCCCAGCATGTATGACGGTTTTTTATTCTATTACACAAAAGGGAGATAAGACTAATTACATAATTGGAGACCTATTACTCTTTTGAATAGTGATTACAAGATGCTCTCAAAATTCTTAGTAATCGGTTATCGCTTTGTTTGGCAACTGTAATTCATCCCACCAATTTTGTTCTGTTCCAGAAAGATCAATACAGGATGGCCTTATTCTATTATGGGAAATTTTTCTAGAGGTCATTCAAGGTGACCTTATGGGTTTTTACTAGCTTGGACCAGAAACAAGCTTTGATAGTGTCTCCACACATATTTATGGTTTTGCTTAGAAAATATGAATTTTCCGCAACCATTTATTACTTGGTTAAAACATGCTATAATAAGGCTTTGGCTACCCTCTGATAAATGGATGGTTGGGTGATTCTATTTCAGTAACTAGGGGTGTCAGACAAGGCTGTCCCTTAAGCCCTTTATTATATATTCTATCTTTAGAACCACTTATTTCTGTGATTAATGCAAATGATAATACTAGGGGGTTGTCCTTTAGTAGTACTTGTTTAGAAGTAAAGACAATTGCTTATGCTGATGATCTCTGTCTTACTTTGTAGATCTCCCATCATGCCAAGCCACGGCTGCCTCATTATTGGCATATGAGGAGGTTTCCGGTTCACAAATTAATCTTTCCAAAAGTAAGTACTTGTCTCAGTTTAGATGCTTCAATAGAAATGAACACTTGATATTCCCTTGTGTCGGTCCTGGGAAACTTTTAGGTGTATACTGGGGTATGGAGGACCCTGCATTGTATAATTGGGAACTCTCTTTGTCTATAGCCAAATCCAAGGTGAATATTTGAATAAATGGAGGATGTCAAAAGAAGAGAGTTTTTATGATAAAACCTATTTATTGAGTATGTTTCATATTTGGGAGCTTTATTTGACTCTGCCTTCTCTTGACACCACACTTTATGGTGTATTTTTTTCAGCCATTTGGGGGAGTAGACTCAACCCATTAAGAGGGTATATTATATCAGGACTTTAAGTTAGTGGGATTAGGATGATAAACCCATTGTATTTTTCTTTCTTTGTTTGTATCAAAAATTTATGTCCTTTATTACTAAGAGAAGAAAAGATTTGGTATAGTTGGGTATGGGAGACAGTATCTACATGGCTTTTAAATTGGGAATCTGGTAGCTGTATTCATAAACAAGTGCCCTTATTGGGTCTTCCTATACATTTTAAATCCTGTTTCTAAAATCAAGACATGGGGTCTTTGTAAAGCACAGTTAGAATTACATAATAGAAAAACCTTATATGGGAAGATCATGGAATCCTTTTTAGTCCCATCACATTTTTTGGTGCTTCCTGATCCTAAAGTATTACAAATTGGTGCTATGCTTACCTCAAGGAGAATTCCTGCCTATATGTGGGATGTGGTTTGGCTTACGGCTCATTTAAAACTAAATGTAAAAGGTAATTTAAAACATAAAGAAGTATCGGTTAGAGGATGTCCAAGAACTAATATATGTCACACACAAATAGAATCTGTTTCACATTTATTTTTTGAATGTTCCTATATTATTGATTTTTGGGTATATGTCTCTCTTCAATGGGATAATTTTCCTGTTCAAGATATCACTGAAGATGTATTGTTTTCGAATATTACCTGTATCATGGGGTGAATATTTTTCGGATACTATTCATGTTATTTTAGCTTGTTTTAAGTATCATATTTGGCAAGCAAGAAGTGTTTGGTCTTTGCAACAACAATTTATTTCTCCGAAACATTTATTTTGGAAAATTCATTCTACTATACTAAACATTTACCTTGCTGAAAAAAGGCTTCTCTCCTCAGTACTTTCGGGAAATACTGGAAACGTTTACATTGGTTTGATACAGGATAATTTTGTATGTTTTTGGATCACTTGGGTTTGTAATTATATCTGTAAACTGCTCTACTTATTTTTGTTTCTTTATATGATATGTTTTGTATGATTGAATATACTCATTATTTATTGTAAGAAGTTTTCAATAAAAATTCCTACTCTTTTAGTGGGATGAGATGGGGGTTATGTGCATATACAAATTATTTCTGTTTGCAGTTCCTGTATACTGTATTTCTTGTTTATGTTTTCTGACTTCTTGCATTATGATTTCGTATGGTGTAATACACTTTTGTATATTGTGTTCTAAGTTTTCAATAAAAAATTCCCCTACTCTTTTCGATAAGTGCCATGGGATCTTTAACATCCACCTGAACTACCACCAATCCAGGCAGATGGGACCTCGGTTTAACATCTCATCCTAAAGACGGCACCTTGGAAGTGTAACACCCCTCTCATGCTGCACTACAGTGTCAGTACTGGGATATTAACCCAAGTGCCAGATGTGGGAACTGAACCCACAGCCCTCTGATCTCCCAGCCTCAGAGGCGAGTGTGCTACCTACTGAGCCACTGACACATTAACATGTCAGTATTGATAGAAATGCTCACATGTAGGACACCTTGCCATCTTTTGTCCTGTCTCTAAAGAAAGATAGATGGCTGGACCTAGTGGGAGTGGAAACAAATAAAAATAGACAATAGGTAACCATTCAATCTCTCCATTTAAGCCATACATTTTGGACCTTTGAGCTCAAGAGTTCTTTTTCAAAGGTGTCAATTTTTTCTCTTCATTATTTATTGATTAAATATTTCTTTGAGGAGTAGTTTTCTCTCCAGAGCTCCTCCTTCTCGTCCAACTGATACCATTTCTATACTGCAGAAATGTCTGGCTACTGGGGAATCCATATTTGATCTCTTATTTTGCTTTTATGTTCCCCTATTCTTTTTTTTTTCACTTCTCTTGCCAGCATGATGTGTTCACTGCTCCAATACACATAAAGAGAGGTCCTTGTTTCAAGCACTGGTGAACACTTCCAGATTAGACAGTTCTTAAATTGCTAGACTGAAGGGGTTGTATACTTTTTGAAATGCCCCTGTGATCTGGTGTATATTAGCAAAATGGGAAGAGAACGAAAAAAGAATAGGAAAACATAAAAGTGACATAAGGAGGTCAAATATGGATTCACCAGTAGTCAGCAATTTCAAAGCAGAACAAGACAGCCTTCTCACCCTCAGATTCTATGGCATAGAACCAGTATCAGATGGACGAGAAGGAGGAGATCTAGAGAGAAAACTACTCCTCGGGGAAACATTTTACATTGATAAATTTCAGGCTATAGACAAAAGGTATGGCTTAAATGAAAAGATTGATTGGTTATCTATTATCTGTTTTTATTTTTCTCTCACACTAGGTCCAGCAATCTATCTTTCTTTAGAGACAGGACAGCAGACGGAGCACCGTCCTGTATGTGAGCATTTCTATGTATACTGATGTGTTCTTTCGCTATGTGGTTGGCAGTACAAGTATTTTATTTTACATAAACAAGATGAGACTATCTCTGGTACCCAGGAGAATCCTCTCCAGACTCCAAGCATAGCCCCTACATTAAGTGTTTATATACATGTTTGATTATTAATAGAATTTCTCATTATAAGTGAAAAATGATATCAGGTATATGCAATTTCCCCAAGGAGACCCAAACTACCTTCAATCCTCTTCAAATTGCTGGAAATACGTGCTTCATTTTTATGGCAACTAGCCAACACTAGAAAGTGCTGCATGGCAGGCTGGGGTCATTGGGGGAGGGGGTGTTCCCAGCTCCTGCCAACATCAGGCGGGCGCTGATGCCACTGCATCATGACATCATCACCTTGATGCTCCCTAGCTTGCCAGTTGCCTGACAGGCATAAAATGGTGCCTGTTTCAAACGAGACTGCTCCCTGTGTGATAGAGAAGCAGGGAGTCATGTGGCAGAAAACCAAAGAATGGGGTGATTACCGTTCATTCTGAGTGGCATTTCTGACATTATGAACATGAACACAAGCAATTATTTACTTAGCTCACCCTGTGGCCCTTTATTTCAAACATTCTTTCTCAAAAAACCATATAAAAGTCTGTCTGGATGAAAGTTAGAAGGTAAACAGTATTCTTTTTTACCTGGCAGCACTGTGGGTTTTTATAAAGCAGGATATTATTCGTACTAGAATTGATGTGTTTTGTATGCAGTCATAAATGGATGGTAGACACAAGTAAACCTGGCATATACAGAGACCAGGTAATAGTATATGAGACTACAGGGTGTATATTAGGGGTGTGCGAGTAATGAATATTATTTTCTGAATACTATGAATAATGCACTATTCATTATTTGGATCCTGAATAATGAATAGTAACACTATTCATCCCCTGCTTATTTGGAAAACACTATTTAAAAAAAAGAAACAGTCCCCCACCCTCCTTCCCAGCCCAAATCACTAGATCCAAGTTCCCCCATTCCCTCACCCTCTGTCAGTGACCCAATCCCACCCTTCCCCCACCACCCACAATTCGACATTTTAGTTAAAAAAAAGTCCCATGATGGGCAACTGACATAACCCACCTGCCACTCTCCAGCAGGAAACAAAAACATCATAAGAGAATACAGAGGTCTGTCTCTGAGGAAGTTGGCACCAGGAAGTCTAATAGGCAAAGGATCTGAGGTGATGTTCAATCCTTATTAAATTGAAGTGACTGGGTTGGCACTCAGCAGTGCCCTCTTTCCCCAAGAGAGGGACAGTGACTGTTAAGCTACAGATTCTTGTCAGAGAACAGGAATTTTACCTCAGAGTGTGTCCTGAGAGCCAGTGTGCTCCTTTAATGAGGCCTGTGTAGTACCCGATGGTACCAAAAGTGATGCCCAGGTGGGCAAAATGCCTTTTCTTAATTGCAGGGGAAAGTCTGAATGGTGTGGTAAAGAGCAGACTTTGTGGGAGGACAGAATGTGTTCCTGTAATTCCTTACAGGATCATTTTGGTGCCTCAGTGTGCCAGCCAGTGAGACTGTGAAATTGCCAAGTGGCTAGTAAATGTCAAAAATGTGGTAGAAGATGCCCTGTGGAGTCCCCACCCATGCTGCTGAGGTGGGGAACTCTGAGTTTATAGTGCCTCAAGTGTGGCCAGTTCTGTGTCAGATAAACTACCCCACCAGGGTTGCATCCAACCCAGAAGAGAACAAGAGATGGTCAACCTATGATGATAAAAATTAAACTGTGCCTGCTGAAAAAAATAACATCCATATGTGAGATCAAGAGATCAAGAGTGAAGAAATAAAGGATCCTGTTTTGTTTTACTACCCTCCTGTTTGGACATTCATTGTATTATGCCTCCAAGTTCTGCTAACCTCTTGTACTCTGCAGCTTTGTCAGGGCTGCCGTGTGTCAGTGGAGCCCCAGAAGTCACCTTAGGCTCAGAAGACCAAATAAGTGGTTTCCACCAGTATACCAATACACAGCTGGAAGGGTGACCTTAAACTTACATATGAATTTATTTTCTAGATACACTGCCCCCTTTAAGGTAGGAGTTTTTGTATATCCCTGAACAACTGGTGGTTTTACTGGTGCTCTGTACTCTGTAAAACACATAAGTGGATTAATATTTACACTGTGTGAGTGGCACTCTTTATCAGTGTGTCTGGTACGGAGTTTCTGAATTAACATGCACAGGAGCAAGCTAATCCCTGAAAAAGAGTATTTTTCTCTTTACGGTACCAGAGTCATACAGACTAGTTGGTAGGAATGTTAACATATCCAGAGGATTGCTAGGGTAGTGGGAGATGGAAGAAAGCTAGATGTCATTGTCCATATGGAGACAAATGACCTGCAAGGGGCGGGGTAGGAATAGTGCAGGGTAAATTCAGGGAGCTAGAGAAGGGTATCAAGCAGTGGGCATGCACAGTGGCTTTTGCCAAGGTGTTACCTGTGTATGGCCAAGGAGAGGCAAGGGTATGCCACACCATATGAACATATGAAAACTGCCAGCAGAAGACAGCCTAGTGGTCTATCAAGTGTGCTCATGTTGACTGTTCCAGTGGCACTGAGGATTGAGGTGCTGGATGGCACACCTTGCACCGTGCTGGTGACCAAAGTTTGGAAACGAGCTTGGATTTTCGTGGGTCGGCTGGGGGGGAGGGGGAGGAGTTGGATTGAGCTGCTGATGGGCAGCTCTCCTCTCCCGAAGAGGGATCTGGAGTCTCCTGAGCTCTTGGCTGCCACCAAGTGGAGGCTTCATGATAGCAGTAAGCTCAGTGGGAGACTTGGTATTAGGCCAGGTGGGGGAAGGGGCCATCACTGGAGCCACTGGGTGCATGCTCGCCTCCATGGCACTCTCAGTTGTGTTCTGGGGTCCCGGGAATTAGGTGATAGAAAACCAAAGAAAAAGCACATGTCTCCCCATTGCCAAAGTGGGTGGGAGGCAGCAATGAGGAGCAAAAAGCTGCATGAAAAAAAAGTGTGCTCATGTTGCGGAGTCCTAAATGGCAGCTAAGGAGTTTGCTCTCCCTCCCCAACTGCTGTCTCTCTTACTGCCCACTGCCCCCATGTCCATGAGTTCCCACTTTACCTTGTCCCACCCTCCTTTGAGCCTTTCACTATCTCCAGTGAGACCACCTCCTTAGGGGAGCTCATTCCATCATGCAACTACCCTCTCCATGAAGAAATGATTCCTGAATTCTCTCCTGAATCACTCCCCCCGGCTTAAGACAATGTCCCCTCATAGTTTTACTGTCACTGAGACTAAAAAGGCTTTCTAATGCCTTTCATGTACTCAAAGGTCTATGTCATGTCCCCCATCTCTTTTCTCTCCTCCAGGGAGGACATATTCAGGTCCTCCAGCCTCTCCTCATATGTCCAGCCCTGCTAGCTTTTAACCATCTTGGTCACCCTCCTCTGAACCACTTCTAGCAGGTTAATATCCTTCTTCAGCAAGAGATGCCAGTATTGCATACTATACTGCAGATACTGCTGTACCAGTGATCTGTATAGCAGCAAAATTACTACCTCCTGCCTGCTGCCGATTCCCCTGGCAATGTAGCCCAACAATTTGTTGGCTTTTGCCATCATCTTCCTGTAGTCTGAGGAGTGCTTCAGGTTGCTTGTGATCATCATCCCCAGGCCATTTTCTTCAGATTTTATAGGACCCCTCCCAGGCTGTACTCAGTCCTCAAGTTCTTGGCTCTAATGTGCATGACTTTGCACTTCTTCTCATTGGACCCGAAATGCCATTTTCCAGACCATCTCTCAAGCTTGGCCAGATTTTCCTTTAGGTCTTTTATCCCTTCTGCTGTATCCACCCTCCCATAGAGCTTGGTGTCATCTGCGAAAAAGCAAATCTTGTCTTTTACGCCTTCTCCAATATCATTAATGAAGACATTGAGCAACACTGGGCCAAGCATCAAGCCCTGTGGGACCCCGCTGGTGACTTCACTAGAACCTGAGAGCCACCCACCCACCCTCTGATTCCTGTCCTTCAGCTAGTTTTCCACCCATCTAGAGAGTTTCTCCCCTATCCCCAGATCCTCCAGTTTTCTGATCAACCTCCTAAGGTGCACAGAGTCAAAAGCCTTGCTGAAGTCCACGTAAAGAATATCAACCACTTGGCCCCTGTTTACTGTTTTAATTACACAGTCAAAGAAATTAATCATGTTTGTTTGGCAGGCTCTTCCAACCCATGTTGGCTGTCATCCTGGAGACCATTTTCCTCCAGGAAACCTACCAGCCTTTCCTTAAGGATTGCCTCCCTGAGCTTACCAATGATTGAGGTCAGACTGACTGGTCTATAGTTGCCTGGGTCATTCCTGGGTCCAAGTTTATGAAGTGGCACCACACGCACATTCTCTAGTCCAGTGGCACAACCCCCAACTCCAGTGAACTATTGAACAGGTCTGTCAAGGTGCCTGTTAGGTCCAGCACTTTGGGATGGATGCCATCTGAGCCTAGGGATTTTCCTATCCTGAGAGACAATAGTCCTTTCTTCACACTGTCCTCACTGGTCTTTTCATCTGTGCACCTCCTTCTTCACAGTACCAGTTCATCCCTCTCCTTTGTTAAGACAGAGCGGAAGTATTCTTTCCATACCTATGCTTTGTCCTCCACTGTTTTCCACCCCCCCTTAACCATACAATACTATATTTCTTATCCCTCTTTTCTCTAATGTATTTCTTTTTTCCTTTTTTATGGCTGTGGGCAGACCCTACAGCCATCTTGCTGTCTGTAACTGGAAAAATTGAATACCGTGGAACACATTTTTGGAGTTTTCAATGTATCCTTCCACACCCACAAATCACTATGCCACTTGAAATAAAATACTCCCTTCTTTCTGTTTTGAATAATGGAGAAAGAACTCCAAGCTGCTTATCAGATTGTCATTAGGAAATTGAAACAGCTTATTAAGTACTGGTTGTCTTTTAAACTGGAGATTTGTTTACCCCCTTCGAAATGCAACAACGTGCACATTTAAATACTTAGCATTTAAACATTTTTTTGCTACTAGCTTCAGTTGGGCAGGTATTATCTTTCAAGAAAGATTCATACCTCATAAATGTTACCCTTACTCAGCAACAAAAAATGTACAGTGTTTTTGTAACCTCTTCTGCAATCTAATATGTTACAAAACAATAAAGAAACTGTTTATTTATGTCAGTGAACACAGTAAAGTTCAGGTTACAGTACATTTCCTTTAAATATTTCTTATCCTATATTTTGTATCCTGGATAGCGCAGGGGAGATGCTACATCTCATTGTCGTAGGGATCTTAATTTTACATATTTTTGCACTGTATTTACTCAGGATGTCCCAGATTAGATGCAATATCTTGTTTTCAGTGGGGTCATTATTTTAGCATTGTTATAATGTATTTATTCAGGATAGCCTAGTCCAGATGTAAAATATTGTTTCTAGTGTGTTCCGATTTTACACAATGCAACATAAAATTGTGTAGATATAGAGACCACTGAAAATAAGGTGCCATATTTTCTGTGAACTATCCAGGCTAAATATATAGCAATCAGCAGGCACATTCTAGGAAAACACATTGTAAAAATGTGTAAAAGGAAGGCCACATTGAAACTACCTCTCAGCAGATCTGCTTTGTGCAAATTCATTAGAAATAATGGGTAAAAGCATCCCAAAAGCTCTGCAGAGCCGTATTGGCTCTGACCAGAATTTGTTTTAATCCCTGCCACTAACTACGATTCGTTCCTGGCTTTGTCCAGTGGGATTGCTTTCCCTGCCTCTTTGGTTCTACTTTGGTTCTCCTCTCTATCTGCATTCATCGGGGTCCTTTTATCTCTGATTGCTGGGCTACCTCCCTACTAAATCAACTGGGCGCTTTGGCCCTGGATTTTTTCCAATCAACCTAATGCACTCATTAGTGGCTGCCGCTATCCCTTCTTTGATAATGGACCATTTCTGATCCACCCCATCCCTTCACTGAGGCTAGTCAGGTGACCCCATAGCAGATCCCCATCTTCCAGAAGTCCACCCTTTGAAGTCTAGGACCTTGGTCTTTGTGCTAGCCTTCTTCCTCCCCAAGTCCAGTCTGAACCACACCAGTGCATTTAATAACTGGTTGAAGGCATGGTGCATGAAGGAGGGCTTTGGCTACATTGGGGACTGGTGGCCAGGCTGGGAGAATATGGGCCTTTATAAGGGAGACAGCCTGCATCCTTCCAGGAAGGGGACAGCAGTCCTTGGTGGGAGGTTTAAATGCTACTTGGATTACTTGGATGATCATTTAAACTAGCCGGGGGCAATAAAACCAAGAGAGGCAAAAAGTTTCCACACAGATAATGGAGCATCAAGGAAGGAGGGCCCAAAGGAAGTAAACTTCTCTTGGGCAGGTGTAGTAGAAGGGATGGGTGGAGACAGGATATAGGAAAAAGAGGGTATAAATAGGTAAGTGAGGATAAAGGATTGAAGTAGATAAGGAAAGGTGAAGATAAAAAGATAAGAGGTGGGTCAGGGGAAATTCAGAGAATAGCACAGACAAAAATGGGGAATTAAAGTGTGGAGGGTCATATGCACCAATGCACGAAGGCTTGGAAACAAAATTCCAGATCTGGAAGCCATCATGGCAGAGACTGACCTGGATTTGATGTCCACGATGGAGTCATGGGCATTGAGCACCATGACTGGGACATTACTGTGCCAGGCTACTCTCTGTTCAGGAGAGATAGGGCAGGGAGTTGGGTTTGTAATATATGTGAGGGAGGTAATCAAGGCCACGGAGGTACAGGGGAACCCGGAGGAAAAGGAAGAGCTGGAGGTGCTATGGGGTCATCCTGCAGACAGATTCCGGCGCCATTGTCTGTTCTGAGATAGGGTATAGACCTACAGTACAGGGTGAAAATTTGGATAAGGCACTTGGGGAAGCCATCATCAGAATGGCAAGTAAGGGGTAGGTGTTGCTAGTTGGTGACTTCATTCTGCCAGATGTAGAGTGGAGCCTTCCAACAGTAGTTTCAGCAAGGAGCAGGGCCATCCTTGGCTTCCTACAAGGGTTTTTTTCTCAGACAGCTAGTCAAAGAACCCACTAGGGATGGGACAGTGCTGGACCTTGTACTTACAAACAGGGACAGCGTTGCAGGCATCACAGCGGGCAGTGCCATGGGTACCAGTGATCACCATACAGTGTGGTTTAAAATTAAGACAAGAACAGAGGCAAACCAGGACTTTGGGAGGGTGGATTTTAAAGAAATAGGAGACTGCTTCAGAAACTGCCTCATGGGGAGGAATTACCAGAGAGGGGTAGAGGCACAGTGGGGAAAATAAGGGAGGGCATAATTAAAGTAGCCAACATCTGTGTGAAGGGAATGAATAAAAGCAGAAGGAAAAGAGACCATTATGGTTTTTTAGAGAAGTGGGCAAGGTGATAAGGGAAAAAGGGTGGTATTCAGGATGTATAAGGAAACACAGTGGGAGGAAGACAGGGAGGTATTCCAAGTAAAACAGAGGGAAGCAGGAACAGCAGTGAGGAAAGCAAAGATGCAGACAGAGGAAAAGATATCCAAAGGGGTAACAAAAGGGTATAAGACTTTAGTCAGGTACATAAGTGAGAAGAGGAAAGCAAGGAGAGAAATAGTGAGGATAAGGAGGGTGGCAGAGGGAGACTGCATAGAAGAGGACCAAGAAAAAGCTGCCTTCTTGATCAGGTGCATCAACCCAGTTTTCACAGTGGAGGGGGGCAGGGGCAGGGTTGGGGGTACAAGTTCATTTTCAGAGGAAAGAGTCCTGAAGGGACTTGCAGCTCTGAAAGTGGACACGACTATGGGACCAGATGGGATATACCCAAGGGTACTAAAGGAAGTCAGGGAGGTGCTAGCTGCCCAATGAATTGATGGCCTTATTCAGCAGCTCACTGGAAATAGGTGTGTTCCAGAGGACAGGAGTAGAGCTGACATGGTCCTTCTACATAAGAGAGGCAGCAGGGAGGAGGCTAGGTGCTAGGTGCTAGGCCGGTCAGTCTTACTTTAGTGTAGTTCTGCTCAGATAGTATACCAGAAATTAGGATACCAACAGGATCCATCACTATCTGACCCTGGATCCTAACTCTCTGACCTAGGATCCCGGGATACTAACTAGGATCCATTGCTATCTGACCTCAGATCCTAACTATCTGACCTAGGATCCATCACTATTTGACCCTGGATCCTATGTCTGTTTTTGGTAGTATTTCCAGTAGGATCCAAGGTAGGATACCAGCACTATCTGACAGATAGTGGTAGGATCCACAAAAGCACTATCTGAGCAACACTACTTCAGTGTTGGGGAAAGTAATGGAAACTTTATTGAAAGATAGACTGATAAATAGGGCTGGGAGAACTTGATGAAGTTCTGACCCTTATTAAATAAGAACCGGAACTCGGTGATGTTCTGATTTATTTTGACTAGTTCTGATTTATTGACAAATATTTAAAAAAATGCAAAAAAATGCATAAAAGTGGCCAAAGTTGGTCACATCTGACACAGAGGCCCAAAGGAAATAATTGAATGGATTATTTGGCTACTCTGCTCCCTGCTCCTCGACTTTCATGGTAGCGTTGTAAGCATTTGTAAGTCTTGTCGGTAATTTTCTTTTTGCTTTTCTCGAAATGGATGGATGAATGAAACCTACCTTAAAAAGTGCAACTAATTCACTATACCATTATTGTTTATACCCCTGCTCCTCGACGTTTCAGTTTTGAGCACCTGTGAGGTGTCTGGCATTCGGAGTTGATGCGACTAGCCTTACTGAGGAAGCATGTTTTCAGTTGTTGGCCCTGGAGTTAAGGCCCGCATCTCAGTGAATGAGCAGCAGGCAAGCCCAAGCTATTGAAACAGTGGCCAGAGGAAAGCTGAGCCTGCACAAGGTAGAACTTTGAGACTGCAGCGACAATGGGGTTGTATACAGGCTTTCTAAACCTTTGAAAAGGTATGCCAATGTTGCCTAGGGGCTGGGGTTACCAAGGTCTGTGTTATAAACCCCGAAGTTATTGCACTTAGAGGAGTGCTTTTTTTTTAATTTATTTTTACAGGTATCTACAGGCATACATTGTCAGAGTTGGAGTGAGGAGTGTGGAAATTTTTGGAGGAGCATTCTGAACTGTGGAGAACACCCTGAAAATTTCTTGAAATGTGTAATGGACTTCCGATGTGAGTTACTAAACTAAAGTCAGCTTTTTTTTTGGAGTCATGTGAAGGTCCATTCAGGAGAGAATTGTGGAAATACTGGGGAAGGTTTAACCTGAAAGTTTAAAAATGATCAAATCAGGATTGAACCTGGAGAACAGAAATGTAACGGGAGAGAAAAATTTGTTTAAAGGATAACATTAAGTCCTGTTTTGGTAGACAGCAGCACTAACTATACTAATTGCGCTAATTACAAAGCAGAGCTGCCTTGAACTAATGGATTAGTGTCTGCCACTGGGTGGTACTATGTCTTGAGAAAATTGATCCTTGATTTGGTGTTATATTTTACTGAATTTTACTGTATAATTTTAGCTCATAGCAGGCAGCAAGTATTTATCGCCATAGAGGGTAGTTTATTGAGATTTTAGGATAAAATCTGTCTGAATGTTTAAAAAAATCTTCTTTTGTAAGTATTGGCATAGTATGTTTTGTATATGTACAAGGGCAGAAATTGAGAAACTGTGTAGTTTCAAACTCTTTTTAGACAGTTCTTTTAATGCTTAACGTGGGTGCGAGGATGGCCTTGGTTAATCAGTGGTCTCAACTGGGTTTGCTGAACTGATAAATGCTCACTTCTGAACCTAGGAATCCCTGTAACAGAGAATCAATAGGAAGGAATGGAGGCAATGTCTTTGGATTTAAGGAGCAAAGTTTATTTGGGACATTCCTAGGTAACTATCACTCAGAAACCGACAGTAGCAAGTAGAAAATGTGTTACCTGTACGTAGTTTAATTTTGGTAAGGAAATGTTAGTAGGATGTGTGAGGCCTAGAATGGATCTCCTCAAATCTAGCATGACAGTATCAGCAGTATTAACTACAGAAAGTAGCATGCAAGTAAGTGGGCTTAGGTCAGTCAGCAGTGACGGTACAATCAGGAGGCCCTATAGACAGGTTGCCTGACATCGAACTCAGTATGCTTCATAGTACTAACCAGACTTGATGTCGAGTTCGGGAGTGGGGGGGCCAGGGATGGAGCACAGTCAGTTAAGGCAGACCTGTTTGGGGCAGGAGGTTTACAGAAGTTCTTCTTTACACGACCAGGCTCTCTAGTCTGTCTAAAGTAATTTTTAAGGAGTACTTAGAGTTTATGTAGTTTCTCAGCTTTCAAGCCTTTAAGCCTCTTCTTTTCATAAAAAGAAGCAAGACATAAATGTCTGTAATCATCAAATTAGAATCTGACCTTTATGTGTGATCATAGTGCATTTAATTGATAATTTTTTTAAAGGTTACTTGTTCCGTACATAAAGTATTTGGAAGGATAATGCTTATGTAGTAGTTAAATGCAATGCTAAATTTGTAATGGTTTGAACAACCGAACAAATAAACACAACTGAACTGAACTAATGGATTATTTGTATAAAAATGAATTTAAAACAGCTAAATAAAAAAGCAGTCACTCACTACCAGCCCCTTCATGACTGGCCTGTAATGGTGGCATATCCTGCTCAGGTCCGTGACATGAATGTGCTGGGAGAGACAGAGAGAGATTGAGAGAGAGAGACAGACAGACAGATGCAAATACCTGTATCATAGCACCACTAAGCACTGCAGGCACTGCCAGGCAGCTAAGTTTTTTTTTTAATTATGGTGCTGTGTGGGTATTATTGTAATGATAAGGAGGAATAATGGGGAATGAGTAATGATGATGATGGTGACACTTGTGTGTACTTTACTTGTGTTGTAGTGTAAGCAGACTGCTATGAGTCACAAATCAGATTGTGCCCTGGGTCACCTACAGCCAGCAGCACATGCGCATCAACTTGTCTGTTGTTTGCCCGAACAGTATTTTTTTTTAATACATGAAATCATGAATGAACGTTAACAAGTGATCGTGACTGGATGGTACAAGTCAAAGATTTATTTTGTCCTTGTCCTGTACACACAGCCACACTGAACCCAGGGAAAAAAAAAAAAACTTTTAAGTGGGATTTCTAGGACTGTTAAATTTCTTGTGCCCCGTAATCTCTATCTCACCTCTGGACAGCAAAAGTCAAAGATTATTTTGCCAGCTTACCCTTGCCCTGTACATATAGTTACACTGAAGCCAGGGAAAAAAATAAACTTTTATTTGGGATTTCTGGGACTGTTAAATTTCTTGTGTGCCTCCCTGCAGCCTCCCTCTCGGTCCTCTGGATGGAACAAGTCAAAGATTTATTTTGACAGCCTGCTGCCCTTGCCCTGTACACACAGCCACACTGAAGCCAGGAAAAATATATTTGGGATTTCTGGGACTGTTACATTTATCGTGGGTCACCCTGCAGTCTCTCTCTCTCTCTCTCTCCCCCCTCTGGATGGCACACATCAAATATTTATTTTGCCAGCCTGCTGCCCTTGCCCTGGACATACAGTCACACTGAAGCCAGGGAAAAAATATTTGGGATTTCTGGGACCATTACATTTATTGTGGGCCACTCTGCAGTCTCTCTCTCTCCCCACTGGACGGCACAAGTCAAAGATTTATTTTGCCATCCTGCTGCCCTTGCCCTGTACATACAGCCACACTGAAGCCAGGAAAAAAACTTGTATTTGGGATTTTCTGTAACTGTAAAATTTCTCTTGGGCCCCCAGTAGTCTCACCCTCTCTCCTCTGGACCTGGAATGGCACAAGTCAAAGATTTTGCCAGCCTGCCCTTGCTCATGTACACAGTCACAATGTCTGAGGCCAAGAAAAGAAAAAGCAGCAAATTTTATTTGGGATTTTCTGTAACTGTAAAATTTCTCTTGGGCCCCCAGTACTCTCTCCCTCTCTCCTCTCTCCTCTGGATCTTCTTGAATGCCACAAGTCAAAGATTTTGCCAGTCTGCCCTTGCTCATGTGCACACCGCCACACTGCCTGCCTTTTGCCCCCTTCCCAGCAGCCACCCAGGCCACCTCTATCTCCCCAGTCCCTCTGGATTCCTTTCTCCAGTCCCAACTCCATCCTTACCCTCCTCCAGCAATTAGTTTCTCCACCCCTGCCCCAGTAAGTTTCCTTTCTCTCTCCTCTCTAGTTTCCCTTTCCTCCCCTCCTAAAATGTATATATTTTTATATTACGTGTTTTTTTTTTCCTTTTGGCAACTTCTGGCAGCTCTATTCTACTGCAGTGAGCAAGGTGCTCCTCCAACCATCCTCCAACTCATCTGGGCTGACTGCACACTCAGCACAGTTATATACCACAAGTGCATCACGTGACTGTCTGTTGCCTGATTGGATGCTGCCGGCCCCCTGTATATGGAGCAAGCATGCCGACGGCATCCCCATGGCAACAATACACTAAATGGCATGCCACAGACCCAGAACCAGACTTCTACAGTGAAGTCCTTATTTATCTGGGTCCGTGGATTGCAGGTTCAATCTGGGGGTTCAGATCTCCTGTGGAACAGTCTGCCCTGCCCTACTGGTAAAGTATCTTGAATCCAGTAGGCTGCAAAACCATAGGTAGCATGTGTTATTGGGGGGATGTCATGCAAAACAAATATGATAGATTCATTTGACTGGATAACCAGGGAAATAGATCAGAGGAGGGCAGTGGATGTGGCCTATCTGGACTTTAGCAAAGTCATCGACACTGTACTGCAAAGTAGTCTGATAAGGAAACTGCTCAGGAGAGGGACTCAAAGTGGTGAGCTGGGTCAGAAGCTGGTTAATGGATAGGAAACAGAGGGTGGTGGTTAACAGCACTGGCTCTAATGATAGGAGAGTGACCAGCGGGGTGCTGGAGGGCTCAGTACTGGGTCTGGTCCTGTTCAATGTCTTCATAAGTGACACTGCAAAAGAGCTGGAAGGGAAGGTCTGCCATTTTGCAGATGACACCAAAATCTGCAATAGGGTGGACACTCAGAAGGGGGAAGAGAGAATGTGCCAGGGCCTTGGAAAACGTGAGAAGTGGTAAAGAACATGGCAGTTGGGGTTCAATGCCAAAAAGTGCAAAATCACGCACCTAGGGTTTAGGAACCCAGGAGATGAGTATTGGATGGGGAGGTATTGACAGTCACTTAACAGGAAAGGGACCTTAGGGTTATCATATTTGAGGACCTCAAAGTGGCAGAACAGTGTGAAATGGCAGTTGGCAGGGCTAGTGGGATGCTGGAGTGCATAGGGAGGAGTATCTCCAGCAGAAAGAGTAAGGTGTGTTGCCACTGTATCACTTGCTAGTGAGACCCCACCTGGAGTACTGTGTACTGTACAGCCTTGAGCCTGCACCTCAGAAAGGACATAGACAGAGTGGAGGCAGTTCACAGCAGGGCAACCAAAATGGTGCAGGGGTTGTAAGAGACGCCCTTCGA
Organism: Neoceratodus forsteri; assembly: GCA_016271365.2. NCBI lineage: Eukaryota > Metazoa > Chordata > Ceratodontiformes > Ceratodontidae > Neoceratodus > Neoceratodus forsteri. Next base: position 927,666,554 of record CM028130.1, on the reverse strand, counting down.
GGAGAGACTGAGGGATCTCAGCATGTACACAACGGAAGAGAGAAGAGGTAATATGTTAGAGGCCCATTGTAAAGTACCTCACAGTGGTGAACAGGGTGAAGGAGGGGAATCTTTTTTAAATGAGTACCAGGACCAGGGGGATGTGATGAAGCTGGGGGGGGGGTAAATTTAAGAGAGATGTGAGGAAATATTTATTCACTGAAAGGGTGGCAGATGCCTGCAACAGACTGCTGGCAGAAGTGGTGGAGGCAAAAACAGTGTGGGGCTTCAGGCATGCATCGGATAAACATATGGGTATACAGTAAAACCCCAGTTATCCAAACCTCAATTAACTAAAACTCTCAATTACCCCAAACTGTGGTGTATCTCTCAGCTTACTAGACAGCACTGAAAAGTGCTCTCACTTATCCAAAACCCCATTTATCTAAACAATTGCACTGTCCCCCACATATTTGGATAAATGAAGTTATACTGTATTATAAAATAGGCAGGGAGGAGGGATGGTTGCAGGAGACCACTTAGGGTCTGCGGAGACTGATTAGGCAGGGAACATCTGGGCAGACAGGATGGGCCAAGCAGTCTTTTTCTGCTGACAAATTCTATGTTTCTGTTAGCAGTGCAAGTTGTGCCCATGGCAAACACACATTTTGGGGGGGGAATTAAAAGTTGACACCCATGGGGTTCATCAGGGTGGTGCTAAAAAAGACCTTTTATTCTTTGGTAACTGGGTTACACCCACTAATATACAAATACACAAAAAAGCCAGCAGAATAAGACCATTTGGTCTCTCTAGTCTGCTGGTATCACAGGGTCCACAGCTTGAGCTACTGACCCTACCCCCTCCTCAATCATCTCATCCCTTCCACCTGCCTCTCCCATGACCCTTACTTTCCCTTTCCCCATATGTCTATCCCAGCCTTTGTTGAAGCTGCCCACCATCTTCAATGAGACCACCTCTTCTGGCAGCGCATTCTAACTGGCCACCACCCTCCCCGTGAAGAAGTGCTTCCTAACTTCCCTCCTAAATCTCCCCCCCTCCAATTTAAGACTGTGCCCTCTCATGTTTTGGTTGCCACTTAGCTTAAAGAGACCCTTCTTTTTCACCCTTTTTATCCATTTCAAGTACTCGAAGGTCTCAGTCATGTCCCCTCTCTTTCTAATCTCCTACAGGAAGTACAAGTGCGGAGACCCAGCCTCTCCTCATATGCTTTACCCTGCTGGCCCATGATCATCTTTGTTGCCTTCCTTTTGATCATCTCCAGCAGGTAAATGTCCCTTTTAAGGTGTGGGCACCAATACTGTACTCCATACTCTAGATGTGGCCTCACTGGTGACCTGTACAAGTGCAGTATAACCTCCTCTCACCTACTACTGATCCCCCTGGCTATGCGTCCCAACATCTTATTTGCCCTTGCTGCTGCTTTCCCGCACTGTCTGGAGTGCTTCATGTCACTAATGATCATCACTCTCAGATCCTTCTCATCCTCTGATGCAGTAACCTGGACTCCTCCAATGTAGTACTCCATCCTGGGATTCTTGGCTCCAATGTGCATAACTTTGCATTTCTTGGCATTGAAGCCAACCTGCCAAATCCCAGACCACCTCTCAAGTTTTTCTCAGGTCCTCCTTCAGGTCTTGTATCCCTTTTACCATGTCCACACTCACACAGAGCTTGGTGTCATCTACAAAAAGGCACATTTTACCCCAATGCCATCCCAAAAGTCATTAATGAAAATACTGAACAACACTGGCACTAACACCAAAACCCATGGGACCCCACTGGTGACATTCCTATTGCAAGATAACTCTCCCCCACCACCACCACCTCTAGCTCCCGTTCCCCAGCCAGTTTTCCAACCATTTGGTCATCTTCTCCCCAGCCCTGAGATCCACAAACTTCCTTATCAACCTCTTATAGGATACAGAGTAAAAGGCCTTGCTGAAATCGAGGTAGAGGATGTCCACTGCTTGGCCCTTGTCTTCCATTTTGGTGACCCAGTCAAAGAAGTCAATCAGGTATGTCTGACGTGACCCCTCTCCCATGAACCCATGCTGCCTTGCATCCTGAAGACCATGCCTCTCTAGATACTCTACCAATCTTTCGTTAATAATGGTCTCCATGAGCTTGCACACCATTGAAGTTAGACTGACCAGTCTTTAATTCCCTGGGTCATCCCTGGGTCATCTCTGGAACAGCTCTTATGGAGGGGCAGCACATGTTCATATATTCAGAACCTCTATGCTATACTGCCAGCCTTGACAGAAAAATGTTAATATTAAAAAACAAAAAAGTTATCAATTAAAGAAAGAAAATTAAACAAATGGGCCCCTTAAAATGAATAGGACTCATTCATTTAAATGTGGTCAGTTGGCAGAGGAGCAGTGTGTTGAGAATTTGGCAGTGAGGGACAAGAGGAGCCACAACAAGGAACAGAGGTGGGTGCAAGGAGGGTGGTGGGTATGGTTGGGAACACAGCAGGTGGGAAAAGGTGGAGGGTTATTTGTTTTTTAAAAAGTTAGTTGGAAGGGGATACAGACATGGACGTTGGAGGGACAGTAATGCTTACCTGTTGCATAGTTGGGCACCTGACCATCAGACTTCGTGGGGGAACAGTAATGTTTACCAGTAATGGGATTAGGCACCCAGTTGCTGGACTTTAGGGGAGAACAGCAATGTGTACTGGTGGCGGGTTAGGGTACCTGACCACTGGAATTTTTTGGGGGGATCAGTAACATTTACTGATGGTGGTTCTGGGCACCTGACCACTGGCCTTGGGGGAGGTAGTAGTGTTTTTAGGTGGTAGGATTGCACATTTGACCACTGGTCTTCAGAGAAGCGGGAACAGTAATATTCGCCAGTGGTGGGGTTGGGCATCTGATCATTGAACTTCAGCAGAGGGGGAACATAATGGACTGTTTACCAGCAGTGGGATTGAACACCTGCCTGCTAGACTTTTGGGGAGGAGAGGACAGAAGTGTTTAATGGTGGTGGGGTTGGCACCCGACCACCAGACTGAAAAGGAGTCATCACCATAACAGGTGACATATTCGTCCAGTTGAGTTCTTTGGAGCACAGCAGGAATATGTTACAGGAAGTGTCATGGTCAGAGGGGGAAGAGAGAGTCAGACAGGGGGCACTGACTGCACAGTATCATCAAAACGGCAAACGCAGCACACTCAGTGCAGCAGTGAAACTTCTTTGAAAAGTGTGCTTTGCAGTTGAAAACCTGCATCAGTGGCCTGATCAATCACCATTGATTGCAGTCTGATTTCTAGCCACCTCATTGGCTCACTGCCTGACATGCCTCCAGAACCTACATTTCTCCACGAAAGCTATACTATCATGCTTGATTTGTATTTTGCAATCAAACATAAAAATGTGGTGCTCCTTTCTGATCTTAGGTAATGATGGCTGTCTGACTCCTCACTTGAATTTTCTGTTCCTCTCTATGTTCCATCGTCGATTTAGTATGGAGAAAAGATCTTTACATTGAGATGTGCTACCTGTTTATATGTCATCCTCTGTTGATGCAACATTAACTGATGGAATGTTATTCCAGTTATTCCTGTATGTTTTAAACATTTGATCTTTTTATATGTATTGTTGCTGAACCTGTCATTTTGAAAATGATAAAAACTTTATAATGGAAAAAATATCATACCCCACTTGGCGTAGTATCCCAGGTATAACATACGATTTCTTTGAATAAGTTATTGAGCTTATGTTCACAACCTTGTTTATTTCTTACATTTTGTGCTTGCAAGAAAGATGCAAGCTGCCCCCCCCCCCCCGACAACCACTCAACTTTTGTATATGTTTTTATGTATTCTGGAATTTCTTCTGGTTCTTAATGCTTTGCAGAGTTTTTCTGGTGAGAGAACTGTGGAGCATAGCTGAACTGTTCTGACACACAAAGTACCTGAGAAGGCACTGTATATATGAATATGTTATAAATCATGTTGAAGGCTTTCATGTTTAAGAAATGCAACTTAAATATCAAATCTGAATATTTTACTTCATAGACAATAAGAGAAACCCCTGTTGAGGTACTGGACTTTATACTTGCTGTACCTGGAACTTCATTATAGACCAAAGGAGTGCTTCTAGCCAATCAGAGTACACCTTTCCCCTGCATGTGTTTTATGTATAGTTCCCTGGCAACAGACTAGTTGTTGGGGGTTGAAATTAGTGCTGTGCAGAATTTCAAATTCAGTGAGATGAAAATTTTAGAATTTTGCAATTCTGCCGAAAGTCCTCTAAATTTCATCAGAAACAGTATGATGGAATTCCTTGGCAGAAAACAGTTGCGGAGTAATTTTCTGTAGAAAAAATGCTGTTCTGCTAAATATTATTCTGTGGATCTCAATATTTTCAGCTGAAATGGTTGCAGAATGATTTTCTACGGAAAAATGCTGTTCTGCAGAATATTATAATGCAGCTCACAGCAGATGGAATTCTGCAGAAGAACCAATAAAATTCTGGTGGAAATTCTGCCAGTGGTATGGTCATTCCACACTAATTTTGCGGCAGAATTCCACATTCCACACAGCACTATTTGAAATTCTTATTATAGTAATGATCGCCTTTGATCAACAGTACATTAGTACTGCTGCACAGACCACTTTTGCAGGTGCAAGAATTATCTCTGTTACATTCACTGAGTATCAAAATGGCTCACTCAAGGTTCATGGTTCTCATACCCTAAGACTAAGAATGCATGTGAGACCATACATGCTTACAACCGTAACAGTAGTCTCCGTGGCAATATTAACAAACAGAACTGTAGGACTGTCTACATGAGAGACTTTCTTATATATGTTAATACTACTGCTGAGACCATTCTTGTAAGAGCCGTCTGACATGCACTTTTAGGGTATGAGAACCATGAACCCGTGGTAACTGGTTCTGATATCCTAAGAATGTAAGTGAGACCACTCTTACAACCCTAAGAGTGATGGTAGTGGTGATATTACATATGAACATGCCAGAAGAAACAGGCCATTACGGTCTATCAAGTCTGCTCGAGTGTGCAGCACACAGTTTATTCTGCTTAATTAATATATTATTGATTGAGCTCAAGCAATAATATTTTAATTAAAAAAAAATACTTAACCCAAATGTACCCATTCCAGGACAGCTATGGTGAGATGCTATTCTCAGAATAACAGTCTCATGTGCAGAAGAAATGAGCGCTCTGATTGGTCAGGAGTTCTCCCTCGATCTATAATGGTTATGAGAGTGTCTGGAATGTTAAGAAATAAACCCGAATGCCTAAAGATGATGTAATGATGTTCAATGAGCAACATAAACAGTGTGGTTTGGTCCATCTCTTGACACCCTATGCAGACCTATGGCATTTGAAGATTCTGTGGCTGCAAACCTGACCACAGGACTCACATGCTACAGAATATATGTGAAAATGTGTAATCTCCCTCCAAAACTGAGGTTTTCCTCACTGCTTCCTGCCCAAGAGTGCAGCCAGGCCTCCTCCCCAGTTGCAACCGCCATCCTCAGCATTTTTTGCGACACCATGCTAGAGGACATTGCTTGCTCCTGGCACACCGGATCACTGCAGTTTGACTGCAGCATGAATGGAGGCCCCTGTTTTTAGCACTGGGGAGGCTTAATCACATCCATGACCCAGGCAGTCTAGCAGGGATGGAGATGGTCAGAAGCTGCAATGGAGAATAAAGATTTCAAATAAAAAGAGAAGAAAAGTACCTAGCCCCTACCAGAAAGCTGGCAGGGAGCACATGATGGACTGAGAGACTGCCAGGGTTCACGGATACTCCTTCATACATGCCTGACCATGATGGACAAACATCAGACTGTGCACCAGTGGCTACTGGCCAGTTCTGTTTATTCAACTGTCAAGAGGCACACAAAGATATTCAGAGGCTGAGATGAAATTGCAGCTGCTTTTAGCATTGACTTAACACCCTTCCTCTGTGTCTGGACACCATCTCCTTACTAAAATGTTCCTTCGGCCTTAATGCTGCACTCTTCTCTTAATTTACCTTGCACCAGTTGCACCAGTGTGTACATATTAAGTTTAAGTGTACATAGTTTGTCTACTGTATGCTGCATATTATTATACTGTACATATTTTGTGTTCTTCCTTAATGCTTTTATTTATTGCCTGCTGCATATGTTAACACTGTTCATATTTTGTGTTCTACCTTGATTCTTTTATTTACTGCCTGTAATATTTCCTGCACTACCTTATGAATTCCTTGTTTCCCTTGTAATGTCTTGTAACCTACCCAGGTCCACCTTGTTAATGAGTGTCACACAGTGGTGTTTTGCCTGGTAAAATAAGGATTGATTGATTGATTGAAATATGGAAAGTTATAAACTAAAGAAAAAACCTAGGGGACATGGACAGAACCATGTGTGTTTATCTGTGGCCACACAGGACTTGTAGGAAGGGACCAGAGGTCAGAGTTTTACCTGTGCTGTGGGGAGACAGCTTGTTACATCCAGCAGACCTGGGTTTGATTCCCACAACTTCCACCTGCGTACTGTGTGATGTTTAGCAAGTTACTTAACCTCCCTGTGCTTCCGTCGTTGCCCCTGTAAATGGGTCTTGTGCCAGTAGGCAGTTCCCGGTTACCAAAGAATAAAAATACAAATGAACGAACAATGAAAAGAAAGTGCCCTGCAAGAGGTGGGCTTTTGGACAGTGGAATACAGTAAAAGATGGCAGGAAAACCTGGATGAATGTGAGAGCTCATTTTCTGTTGTGACTGCCTTAGTCAATGGACATTGGCACTCGAGAAGCTAGATGTCTGAAGAGTGCCCAGTAGCTCAGCCTGCCATTTCAGATCTGCCTGACCCAGACAGAGTACATACATGTGTTCTACTGCAAGAAATATATAATTTTTCAGCAGAAAAGGACCGCTTGATCCACCCAGTCTGCCCAGATGGTCCCTCTCTTGTCTGTCTCCACAGACCTTAACTGGTCTCCAGCAACCCTCCCCCTTCCTGCCCATTTCCTAATATTTCCCTATGTCTATTCCATGCATGCTTGAAGCCCCTTATTTTTGAGTCCACCACTTCCACTGGCAGTCTATTCCAGGTGTCCATGACTAGTACTTCCTCGCATACCCATTTGAAACAGACTCCCCTCCTGCGCCATGTTCTCCCCTGCAAGGTACTTGTATGCCTTTATCATATCCCTAATCACTATCAGAATTACCAGGAGAAGCAAAGGGAGGCAGAGAGGTCAGTGAGGGAAGCCAATGTTCAGACAGAAAAGCACACAGCAAAATCAGTGGTTAGAGGGGACAAAACCCTTTACAGGTACATAAGTAAAAAAAAGAAGGGCAAAGGGAGGGATAGTGAGGCTGAAGGAGGAGAACAGGGGCTGCGTGGAGGATGACAACAGTAAAGCTGACATACTGAACAGGTATTTCTGCTCAGTCTTTACTGAGGAAGAGGAGGGTAATGGGCTGAAGGGAGTACAAGGGTGGGAATGGTGCAGAAATGGACACAAGTGCCTGTACACAGGAAAGGGTCCTAAAGGAACTAAGAGAGGTGGTGGATGAACCTCTGGCAATCCTGTTTAGCCAATCACTGGAAACAGGGGATGTATCCAAAGACTGGAGGACAGCAGATGTAGTCCCCTTATACAAAAGTGGGAACAAAGAGGAAGCAGGGAACTACAGACCAGTCAGCCTGACCTCGGTAGTGGGGACGATCATGGAAGAACTACTAAAGGAGAGATTGCTGGAACATTTGGTTGCCAACAGACTACAGGACCCAAGGCAGCATGGTTTCACTTGGTGGAGGTCATGCCAGACCAACCTCATTGAATTTTTCAACTGGGTGACAAGGGAGGTGGATCAGGGAGGGCAGTGAACGTGGTCTATCTGGACTTCAGCAAGGCCTTTGACACTCTGCCACATAGAAGGTTACTAAACAATATGGGGAATATGAGGGTGGGCAGGACAGTAGTGCAGTGGCTGAGTAATTGGCTGGGCAACAGGACACAGAATGTGGTGGTAAATGGCTGTCACTTCACAGAGGGAAGAGTTTACCAGTGGGGTACCACAGGGATCAGTGCTGGGACCTGTCCTACTCAACATCTTCATCAGTGACATTGTGCAGGACCTAGAAAGCAGAATTTCCCTGTTTGTTGATGACACAAAGCTCTGTAATAGAGTTGACATTCCAGAGGGTGTAAACAGAATGAGGAGGGACCTGCAGAAGCTTGACGAATGGTCAAGGGTTTGGCAGTTGAAATTCAACTCAAAGAAGTGCAAGATAATGCATATGGGGCACAAAAACCCTGTAACAACATATCAGCTAGGGGGTGAGGATATCGCATACACCAAGCAGGAAAGGGACCTTGGGGCTATCATCTCTGATGACCTCAATGTAGGGAAACAGTGTGACAAGGCAGAAGGTAAAGCAAATATGATGCTGAGATGCATAGGCAGGGGTATCACCAGCAGGAAAAGGGAGGTCATAATTTCATTATACAAAATACTAATGAGGCCCCACCTGGAGTACAGTGTACAGTTCTGCAGACCTTACCTACATAAGGCCATAGATAGGGTAGAGAAGGTTCAGAGGAGGGCAGCAAAGATGATACAGGGATTGTATCACAAATCCAATGAAGAGAGGCTGAAGGACTTGAATATGCACTCACTGAAGGAAGGACAGGAAAGAGGGGATATGATAGAGACATACAAATGCCTTACATGGAAGAACAGGGTGCAGGAATACACTATTTTCCAGCACAAAAGATGTTCCAGAACTAGAGAGCATGGGATGAAGTTGGAGGGAGGGTGATTCAGAGGAAATGTGAGGAAGAATTTCTTCACAGAAAGGGTGGTGGACAAGTGGAGCACCTGCCAGCAGAAGTTGTGGGGGCTGAAACAATCATGGGATTTAAAAATGCATGGGATAGACATAACAGAATTCTGGAGGTCAGGGGTAAGGGGCAACAGACTTCTAGAAAAACGTAAATGGAACTTACAAGCTTGAATGGGCAGACTGGATGAGTCACAGGCCCTTATCTGCCAACATTATCTATGTATCTATGTATCCTGTCTTCTAGGATGTACATGTTGAGATCCCTTAGTCTCTTCTCATAGGGATTTTGATGCAACCCCTTAAACCCCATTTCTGTGGGAGAGGGCAGCCACTTGACAGATCCTACTAGGGGGATGTGTCCTTTAGAGGGCCCCATCATAAAGACCCTGTACAACTGCTTGCCTTTGCATAGGTGAAGAAGAGGCCCCCTTGTGGGATACGGAGATCACTGAGGGATTTTTGTTAGACTTCCCACATGACTCATACCCTTCGCCATTAGAGGTGTGTTTGGTCTGCCAGTCCAGTTAAAGCTGCTCAGCTAGAATCACCGAGGCGGACACTCCTGAGTGACTGCAACAGCTACCAGATGCCAGTCTTTGGTGCCAAATCAGGGCCTTTTGCTCTACTAGTTAAAACCCTAGCTTACTAGTTTACTGGGTAGGGACAGCATGATTCTGTAGAGGTGCACGGTAGTATACCTTCTGTGAGTTAAAGTGACACTGTCAGCTTTTGCTGACGATTTTTGTAAGAACTGTAACCTGGTGCCCTTTGCCATTTCTATGCACAGTGATGGTATATCTGGTGCCAGAGTTACATGAACGGCACAATATGGCATTATTTAAAAAAAAAATCTTACTTTATTCACCCAACCACATACAACACTCGTTTTATAAACTGAAGCACCTTGAGCAGTTCAGTCATAGTTTCAGTGCTGGTCATTACCTTATATTGGTTGTGTAAGCCTCCCAACCCAGGGATGGGCTTACCTTAGTTGGTTGCTGCCCCAACACATTCCTCCCAATGGCTCGGGGGGGGGGGGATTCGGTCCTGGGCACCCATTGTAATTCTGTGGCTATGGCCACCAAAATCTGGTGTCTTGGCCCCATGTTAAGAAGGGGGCTGATCTCAATTAAGTATTCCGTTCACTTGGGAGATTGTTAATGAAGTCTGATAGCTGCCGAAAAAACGGACCTGCAAAAGGTAAACAAACAAGATAGCCACAGTGCACCTCCTGCGCATGCGTAGCCAACAAAGAGCAACATTTAAAGGAACTGCGGCTCCGATACAAAAGAGTGCCTAAAAAAAGGCACAAAGGGGGAAGATATGTTTTGAGAGCCCTGGGTGGTCTAATGGGGGCTCCCCCAAATTAAATAAAGGGTGTCCTGGTGAGCCAGGACAAATAAGTGTCAGCCCCTTAATCGGCTTAATATTAAAATGGTGGGTTGTGTGTATGGGGCTTAAAATAAAAGCAGCAATGGTAGCCCCCATAGGAATTCTGCATCATTGGGGCCACTGGGAAAGTTGAAATGCCACAAGAAGAGCCCAGGAACCCAGCAGCCAATCAGATGGGGACTGTGGAGAACTTATTTCAGGAACTGTTTGCCTGCCAAACAGGCAGATTCCTGAGGGATCCGGAGAAAGTAGAGCAGGAGAGACTGCTGTGAGCTGTCTAGCCCTTTAAGCCTGCCTGTTTGCCCAACAGCCTTGTGGGTCCCAGAACTAGACAAGCTGCAGAGCACCTCAAGAATGCAAATATCAACAAGGAAAAGAACTGGACTGCATGATAGATTCCCTGTGAGAGATTCAAACCTGCTGCTGCAAGTTTGAGCTTTGTGAGTTGCTGTCTAGAAAAGTCAAGAGACTGTTGTTCTGTAGCCTGGAATCAGAGAAGTTGCAGTCGGATGCTAGAGACTGTCACTTTGCCACCTGGAAAGAATTGCAGCCTTCAAGAATAGAGACTGAGCTCTCTGAGATCCCCCTTGAGGGGGCAAGAATTTTGGTGGTTGCGTTGTTACTTTTAGTTGAGAAGTGTGAGTGCTGGGGCCAAAGATTGATCTAAATCCCAGCTACATTTTTGCATCAGATAAGAGTGTGTGCTAAGTGACCAGTCTGGGCAACAACCAGCTTGCCCTATCCACAGACCACATAGGAGACCACTGGAGCGGAAGATGTTGAGAAGCCTGCCCAGTGAAGACCACATATAAAGGCCCCTGGGGCAAAGATTGGAAAGGCCTGGCAGATTTCTTTGGCCATCTACAGCTGTGGTGCACCAACAATTCCTGATACCAGCATGGTACCATTGGCACAAGTTTCTGCAAATCCCTGTTTGACTCTACAAACTGTAAGAACCCCTAGGATGCAGCTCAGGGCAGCTCTTATTTAGCTAGTTAGTAAAGAGGGTTAAGTCCTGGACAGGATTGAGCTGAGTAGTAAAGCTGCGCCCAGGCAGTAAAGTTAATGTTTGCATCTGTTTAAGAGTTAATAGACCTAGACAAAAGTTTGTTCTTTAAGTTAAAAAGAGTGTTTAAACCAGCATTGCAGCACCCCAGGGTGGTACCCACTGTTACGAACTGTACATTTAAAAACAGGTGTAAGGGAAAAGTTGGCTGCACCCGAAGGTAGAAGATGTGGGAGACAGTGTGGGTTACAGTTATTGTTGCCATTTATTATTGTGGTGCTGTTGTTCTCCCCTGTTCACCCCCTCCCTAGAATAATATGGAAAGTTGGTTTATGGAACAAGTTAGTATTGCTGGTGATTGGAAAGTGTATGCATTTACTGTGTGGGGAAGGTGCTGTGGGGGCAGTTACTGTAATTTCCTGAGGGTTGGTGACCTGCAGTTTATCCACAGGTATTCTATATCACTACCCCAGGTGGAGACACCACACCATTTCTTCTCCCGTCATCTAGTGAATCCAGGCCGGCCCCTCAGAGGAGTGTGTAGTGTGCACCCAAGGGCCCCAGAAACAGCCCACATGAGTCAGGGGGCTGTTACAGTTAGAAAAACAACAAAGCAACTTGCACGTGAACGAGTTCACTGACACGTCGGTGCCATATTTGTCTGGGAATGCACAGGAGCTGTGGACTGCTTCTTTTACGATCAAGATGAATAACATACTTTTTTTTTTAAATAATACAGTATTGTGCATTTGATGTAACTCTGGTGCCAGCAACTATATTCAAGATGCTATTGTGCTTAAACATTTTTCGGTATCCACACTGTCAGCCACTTTATCTTGGTACTGCAATGCTTCAACTCGGACCTGCAACCCATCTATGTGCACACCGCAAAGGCTGTGCAAGCTCTCATTAGGGACTGTGGTGGTAATACCAGGTGCACCAGACCAGTGAAGTGATTGTGAGATATTGATTGTTGCAGAATGGTGGGATTTTGAGCTTGGGGACTGCATTCTCTAATTGTTCCAATGCCTTACCTTACTCCACCCTCCCTCAGAGCCTGTTCCAGTTATAACACAGCTCTTCCTCATTTTACATACTCTATTACTGACCCAGTTGTCATTATTGCCTCGTGTAATATGTGTTACTGTATGTTTTTCGCTATTGGTTAATATGAGCTATTTTGTTTAATCTCATTGGGTCCCCTATCACTGTGGATGGGAACAACTATATTTTCTGTGGGGCAGCATCCTAGAAGCTTCTGTCAAATGGATCCCTCCAGGTGGAGGTACCTCAGTCCCACTAACTCACAATAACACTGCAAGCCTTCTGTCGCTGAGGGCCATCCACCAAACTGTGACGACTAGTGCTCTTGCTAAATATAGTTTGCTTCTTTCAGAGCATTAAAGAATAATTCGAATTTCCATTACAAATCTCAGCGGATATATATTTTACATTTCCTTAACCAAGAAGGCACACGGGGCTGGATATTCAAACTGCGCCCAAAATGTGCACAATAGCAGGAGCAAGCACAAGTCCATTGCGCACATGTGCAATAGACGCGATATTCAAACATGGAGCAAGCCAAATTGCGCAACCAGCCAACGTCTGAATATCGCACAACCTGCGCCATAGTGCAACCAGGAAGGGGAAGCTGAGCAGATACGATGCGCTATAGCACAACAAGGGCAGCCCAGCTGAGCAGTCCAGAGGTGCCATAGTGCAAGCAGGGAGCCCCCCAACAGCACAGCAATGGAACTGCACAACCAGGGAGGTAGGCAGGGGCCCACCACCCATGCCACAGATGGGCACAGGAACACACTGCAGAACTGAAAATGCACCCCCACACCCCAAGCACAGCATAACTGGGGGAGGGACAGAATATCCACCGGCCCATGGGGACAAGCAAACAAAGCACAGCTGGGCCATGTTGCCCCAGCACACCGGCAAGCTGAGACTGCCACACAAGGGGGGCGGACCACCCAAGTGTACAGCAGCCCCCCCGTGCACAGCACACCCTGCACTGTGACCCCAAGACACCCCCCATGAGCAGTGACCATCACTGCAGGAATCCCCATGCAACCTCCCCCCATCACACTGCAACTCCGTGTACCACAGAACCATTAAAGCCAGACCCACCATGAGCACCCAGCAGTGGGTGGCAGCACACGGCAATGCAATAACGGCAGACACAGTGCCAACACGCACAACCCCCCTGAGGCACAGCTGAGACACCGAACATGTGTCACCACAAGTGGTACCCCACATCGGAAAGGGCGTGCCCCTGACACCACTGCCATTGACACAGCACCCTGCACAGTAGACAGGTGTCACAGCGCGATTCACCACGAGCCACAGCAGCCAGCACAGACACCCACAGTGGTGCGTGGAAGCAACCATCGCACCGGATGCAACACAGTGCAGGGGCAAACACACACCCATACCCTCAGAGACACCAACACAGGGACGCAGTAGAGTGGCAACCCAGACACCAGTGTGGGCACATGAAAACTGTGCACACACAGCCTGCAGTCCACCATGGCACAGGGGTGACACCCACCCTGTGCATGTACTGTGGCCCTGTATGCCACCAGCATACGCCTGGAGCACAAGTCACAGACAGTGCTGCACTGCCCTGCAACACACACAAGACACAGCATGGAGGTGGGACAGCAACTGTGGAGGCCACAGTGTCACCGAGCAAACATGCACCCACGGTGACAGGTGACAACCCAGCATCGTGGCGGTCACAGTGGACGACCTGCAGGACAGCACCCACTGACAAGGCAGCAGACCTGGCAGGCCGCAGACATGCAAGGGTGTCAGCTGCACAGGCCAAGGGCAGCTTGACAGGGCACAATGGACACGAGCAGGCACCATGGAACACTGCACACAGCAATGCAATGCATACGGAACAACACACACCACAGATACCGACTGAAAGCCACTCCCACAGAGACACCTCCCACGCACACACACACATACCCATGACTATACCACCCCAGATGCCATGCACACCACTGCAACTGAGCACCTATAGCCAGCTGCAAATCAGAGACCACCACAGTATTCATATCAAAATATCTGTATTACAAAAATAACAACAATAATAAGAAGAACAACAACAAGAACTATTTACAAATTTATAAAACAGGGGTGGGGGTACGGGTACAAGGTAGGGGGTGGGTAAGGGGCAGGGGTGAACAACTGGGAGAGGGAAGGCAGGGTGTGAGGGATAGGTAAAGGGGGGAGGTGATGGGCAGCTACTGTCTGCCAGCCTGCTCCCCTGCTGCCTGGTGCTGGTCCCGGGTCCTCCTTCTCCATCGCATACCACGCTGGTGTAGGTCCTGCAGGATGGCGAGTGAGTCCATTGCCACCTGTAGAAGCTGCTGCATTGACCTCTCTATCTGGTGCAGGATCCAGACACCTAGGACAAGGGATCAGAGTCAATGGGTGTGACTGTCCACATCCCTGAAGCCCACCCATCATGCATGGCATACAGCCAAGTGCCCCACTCCTGTGATGGACTGCACCCACTCACAGTGACTGTGTGCACAAGACATGCCCAACCAGGCAGCAACAGCCATGTGTACCACTGCACACACACACCACCCATATCCAGCACAGCACAACCAAGGCCGTACAGTAATGTGGCTATGCGGTGGGCAGGCAGTGCCACAGCCATGTGCCCAGTGCACGCATGGACCACCATTGATGCACTCCCAGACATGCAGTGCCACTGGACAGTGCTGACTGTCACATGTCGCGTGCATGGCAGTGGTGTCCATGGATGGTGGCCATGCCCTGCCCCCCCATCCTGTCACACAGCATGCTATAGCAATCGTAATGTCATGGCACTTACTCTCATCAGGCTGCTGCTGCTGCTGCTGTCATGGTTCACCACCACCACCATGCTCAGCCACCGCTGGCATCACTCCCTGCACTTCAGCCCTGGCCCTCCTCCGCTCCGCCATGCCTGTGGGAAACAAAAGGTGAGAAACACATCAGTGCAATCCCAAAGCATATTCCCCCTGCCCCAATGAGTGCTTACACCACCCAGCCAGACCATACATCACATATCCTGTTAACACATACAGCCAACCTAGACCAACCCTCCCCATGTGCTGGACACAATAGACAGTGTTACCGATATGGACCATACAGGTGCATTGATGGATCACCCACCTGGCCGAGGCACCACGCCCCTCCTGGCACGTGACCGCAGACGTGCCAGTAGCGCCGACTCCCTCCTCTGCAGGTCCCCATACCAGTGCCTGCACTGTTCGGCGGACCTCCATCGGCCAGTGGCCTCCTCCAGCTCAGTGGCCACCTGTTGCCACACTTGTGTCCTGGCCCTGTCTAGGGGATCCTCCCCAAATAGTGGGCCATAGTGAGGCTCCACTACGGCCACCAAGTTCGCAAGCTCGAGGCACTCCACTGGGGGGGTCTTCTGCGTGCCATCCCTGGATGTATAGTAGGCAATATGGCGCTCCGCAGCGCGCCAACCCCATGTGGAATTGTGCAATACAACACCGCTATTCCCTATTGCACTGTTGGTACAGCGCCGTCAGTCCCTATCGCGCTGTCACCAAACAGCGCGATAGAGCTGCAGACATGCCATACATACAGCGCCAAGGGGGCCAAGGTCGGGCACAGGGTCATGGGTCTCTGGTGCATGGCCTCGCACAGTGCCATCGGACGTCTATGTGTCCAGCGCGATTGGTCACCTGTGTGCCATTGTCACAGCGGACTATTGCGCAGTTGTGCCACAGCGCCATGTAGTGACCGTCGCTGTAGCACCACTGGCACAATGGTGGTCGTGCCCTAAATTGCCTACCACACACAGCACGTCATCAGCGCGGCAGACACCTGCGTAAGCTACCTGGGCATGCGCAGTGCGGTGTACTACGGAGTCACAGAACTGCGCCATTGGCTCAGCCCGTTCAACCATATTGCGCTAAGCGCAAAAGCGCGATATTCAGCCATCATATGCAAATCATCCGATCAGCCATTCAAAGGCGCAGCAGCGCGATTTGCATCTCATTAAAGTTGCTCCACACCTAATTTGCATGGATTGCGCTATAAAAATGCGACGCTGTTCTGCAGTGGCCATATTCGGTTACTGCAGTGGATAGGTGAATTGCATGCTGTGTGATGTTCAGGACTATGGTCTTAGGGAATTGCTGTGTACTGCACAGTCACAGGTGACCACTCTCACCCATACAGGCTGTGATATGACCGAGCGAGGAATGGGTGAGGAGGATGATGGTGGGCGGAAGAGGAGGCCCAATTTTACAAAAGCTGAGACAGAGGCACTCTTCGAGGCCTACCTGGATGAAGAGCCACTTCTCAGTGGATGGCGGGGCACCCCTCAGGCCCGTGCTGCTGCATGGGAGGGGGTGGCACTTGCCGTCAACCTGCACGGCAGCCACCAGTGCTCTGTGCAGGAATGTAAAAAGAAGATGGGGACCGAGAGGAGAAGGGTGAAGGAGAAGGTGGCAGCCATCAGGGCGACACGTGCTGCAACAGGCGGGTGCCAGCTGGAGGTGGTGCAGCTGACTCCAGCAGAGGACAGGCTTGCTGCAAGCATGCAGCGCAGTGCCATTGAGGGCGTTCCTGGAGGTGGCGTCCAGACAGGTGGTAGCCCATCACTGCATGGTATGTCATGGTCGGGGGGGAAGGTAGATCACATGCACTAACGTGTTCTCACTTTCCGTTACAGATCCTGTGCATCTGCAGGGGTCAGTGGTGTAGGGCCTGTCCACTGCAAACAGCCATCCGGAGTCGGAGGAGAGACCATCCACCTCCGCAGGTAGCCGGCGTGCATTGCACCAGTGTGCATGCCTGGCTGCCATCTCTGATGTCGGTGAGACAGGTGTGGGGGGTGCCCTTCCTGTGTCTCAACGGTCTGGCATGCAGGCATGCCAGCACGCTGTGGCTGTGGCACAGACCCGCACCATTGATGCTGCAATGACCACTATGGGCATTGACATGTGTGTGTCACAGAATGGACACACAGCAGGACAGCTCATGCCCATGGACCTAGCTGGTTCCGACATGTGTGCCAGCACGTCAGCACAGTCCCAGGCTGTGCCTGTCAGCACTGGTGGGGCAGCACTGGTGGCTGTACAGGTCATTGGCACTGTTGCAGCCACAACAGAGGAACAACTGAGCCCTTGGGCACAGCAGGCGGAGGGGCAGCAGCAGCAGTCACCCACCGGGACTGGGGGTACAGGGTTCAGTGGTGGCGTATGTGCACCGCCTGTGGACTTGCCCATACCTGGTCCTGGTGAGCAGCGCCCACCCTCGAGGGGTGCTGAACATCAGGCCCTTCCATACCCTGAGGGACAGGTTGCTGATGTGGCAGGCGGCCCTTTGGCGAGCACACCGCCTGCTGCAGGCATCGGTACAACAGCAGATGCGGGTTGCAGCGTCCGTGGAGCACTGTGTGTGGCTCTGGAGTGGCACAGCAGGGACAATGAGAGGATCCTGTCATGGATTGACCATTTGCGGATGGATGTGACCGCCACCATTGACAGGCAGACACAGGCATTGGTCGCTGTCGTGGCCACATTGGGCACACAGTCAGGTGCCCCTGTGCCACTCACACTGCACAGTACGCTATCCACTCCCCATTCCTGGTGTCCTGTGACACCCACCCTGTCAACGCCGGGTTCAACTGTGGGCACCCCGAGCACCGCTGGTGCAGGTATGTTCGGTGTGCTGTGGACCCCTGTGTGGGCAAGGTCGCGTTCGTGCAGTGGAACCCCTGGTGGTCCATTGGTGCCACCCCATGAGGCCCGTGCTCAGCCTGCCAGTGCTGCTGGGTCTCGGTGGGGCCGCCCACACATCTGAGGCGGCCGTGGCACTGTGCCGCAAGACTGAGCTGTCTCCCAGTGCGGGCTCTGTCTGGTGCTGCCCTGTGTGCAATGTGTGTTTCGGTGGGCAGTGCACTGGTGGGTGCCCAGCCCTACACGCAGACACACAGACCACCTGCACACTCTCCCGACTGCCGTCCACAGGTGCATGTGCATGATGATGCCTGCATTGCACTGTACACCAAAGTGCGAAGGTGCCCAGCATCTGACACATGTACATGGACAGTCAGTGGATGTGGTGGCCTGTGGACATGTGTGTTTTTAGTGTCTGTGTTCTGGCTCTGTTGTGCAGCTGACCCCTGTGCACTTTGTGCCTATTGTGTGTGTGTGTGTGTGTCCGTCCACGTGAAGTGTTACTGTTCACCCCTCCCTGGTTGTATGTGTGTGCTTCTGTGCCCTGCCACTTCCCTTGACATCATGCACCCCGGTGCATTTCCCTGTGTGTATGTGGGTTGTGCCCTAGCCACTGTTGGTTGCACATGGCCCCATGACTTACCTGTGTTGGGTGAAGTGCTCCTCTGTGATGGTGTCCCGGTGCAGCTGGGCCAGCCGGATCAGTCGGGGGTCACGTCGTCCAAGGGGGCCTGCCCATCCCCATCATCACTGGTGTCACCGTCATCCCCATCGCTGTCCCCCTCTTTGACCTGTACAGCTATCCCACAGTCTTTGGCCATGTTGTGCAGGATACAACAGGCCAGGAATATCCCACAGGCCTTTGAGGGGCTATACTGTAGGGCACCGCCGGAGGTGTCTAGGCAACGGAAGTGCGCCTTCAGCATCCCAAACACCCGCTCAATGATGTTGCGTGTGGCGGCGTGTGCCTCATTAAAGCGTTGCTGCGATGGGGTGTGAGCAGCCAGGGACGGAGTGGGTATCCACTGTCACCTGTGTGGAGATAGTGGAGGTTAGTATCTTGTTCAGGGTCATATTGCCCCTAACCCTGTGTGCCACACCCATGGCACCTGTGGCTTAACCACCCTTGGTACTGATTTGTCAGTCCTACATGCATACTTACCCACTAGATGTCCTGTGGGGATGTCCCCACTCTCGAATCGATGGCACAGTGCCAACTGGTACCATATAAATGAATCATGTGCTCCCCCAGGGTGCGTGGCACAGACATTGATGATGCGCCCACTGGCACCACACACCACCTGGCAGTTGACACTGGCATAACCCTTCCGATTCATATAGGTGGCCCCATCATGGCCAGGTGGCGTGTGAATGGCCACATGGGTGCAGTCTATTGCCCCTAGCATGCCAGGCATACGTGCTACCCTGTGGAACTCCTGCATGTTTGCTGTGCGCTCCGCCGTGGTGCTGGGGAAATGGATGTACTCCGCAGCATGTGGCAGCAGTGCGCTGAGGAATTGGGTGAGGATGCGTGATGTGGCCAACTGTGTTATGCCTGTGGTGTCCCCTGTTGGCCTCTGGAAGGTACCCGTGGCGAGCAAGCACATGCAGGCTGTTACCTTTGTCTCCACTGACAGAGCGTGACTCTGTCATAAGAGTGCCTGCATCACATCACTGCACAGCTCACAGAGCTGCCTCAGTATTGTCCTGTTCAGGCGGTACCAGCCCACAATCTCTACATCCGTGTACAGCTCAAAGCTGACGCGGGCCCGGTACTGCCTGTTGGGGCGTACTGCCAACGGGCCCTTCCACGGCCACGTCCCCCTGCAGCATGCCTTCTCACCCCCCTCATTACAGCTTCCATGTGGAAGCTGGCACTGTCCATGTCCCTGGCTTGTGTTCCCCCAGCTGTTGTTGCTCTGTTCCCCTGCTGTCCTGACTGCTACCTCCACTGCACCGGATACACCTACTGGCCTCTGCACTCTGTGGCCCCACATACCTTCCCTTGCCCCTATTCTGTCCTCTGCTCTCCCTGGCCTGCACTCTTTCTACCTCTGGCCTTGTCTGTCTTCCTGCCTCATGTGGCTTCCCTGTAGCGTTCTTGCGCCTCTTCCTGGAGCCTTTTTATTTTGGCTCATTTCCGCTATGGCGCAACTTCCGCCTGATCCACTGTTGCGCATTGCGCAAGCCTTTGAATATCGCATTGCACACTTTATGCATGGTTCCACCCCCTTCGGTTGCGCATGCCTTAATTAGCATTGTGCTGTTGCCCATCATGTTTTCAGTGGCGCAACTGCCTCCTGCTGAATATCGCAGAATGGCGCATTTTCAGACTTGCGCTGGCGCAACCCTATTGTGCATTGTGCAACCTTTTTGAATATCCCACCCACTGAGTTCAAAAACAACCCATTTCCCAGTGCAACCTGAGCACAAAAACAGAAACGGGAAGAGACAAGAAACAAACTCAGTCAGAACATGTTACAAAGAAATTCATGCAGATGATGGAAAAAGGAAACAAAAAATATATTTATGAAAAAGAGGGTTTTCAAGTGTAAGGTAATCCCCCCCCCACAACAATAGGGAGAACCAGAGCTGCTGCACACCCGAGTAGCCCTTCTTCATCCAGCCTCATGAACTGCAGAGGGGGACAAGCAACATCAATCTTTCTTCACACCATCGGAAACACACACACTGATATTGCTGCAGTGCCACACCATGGCCCAGGCAATGAAAATGGGCCTCCACTTACGACATGGGACCATGGCATTTTTAACACTCTGTCTCCTTACGAGGAAGCCACAGACCATTGCCACACAACTGAAGTAGAGTGATAGTAGATGCTTCACAGACACTGCCCACCCCCGATGGAGGTTGGATACGTGACTGACACTCTTAGTGCCAGTGGCACAAAACAGACATGGGCTAAAACCACAACAAGGGATGCAGTGACCTAAATTAACAAAAAGAACCCTGGCAATGTAGGGCGCTGGCATCGTCCTTGCTCCTTGACCCCAAAGGACTGTAACAAGAGTCAGGAGTCGAGGCTTGCCAGCACTATAATAAGGATCTACCCAAGGCTCCAACAGCCTCAGTCAATCAGTAAGCACTGTGAGCAACAGGAAGCCCAAGTTACAGATTCTGGGATTTGTGATTCTCTCAGAAAAAAACACTAAAATGAACCAATGGGAAGGCTCCTTTGTATCAGAATCTCTCCTTTGTTGCACATCAACAAACAGACACAGGAGCTTGATGACTGTGACTGCTGAAGGCCTAGCACCAGCTCAGATGAGTCAGATGGTGTGTGAGAGAAAGAGAGAGTGCTTTCTTCAGCCCAGCCTCAGGGGTGAGAGCCTGGGTTATCAGAATCCGCTGAAGTTCTGAATTCTGGTTCTAGTCTAGAAATTTTGAAAAAGTTCTAGAGTTCCAATCCTTTTTAGGACTCAAAGCCAAGTTTTAAGGCTGCATGGGCAGAGCCATGATGACTTAATGACGTGACGTAGAATAGAAAGTGACTTCAATGGACAGCTATGCTGTGTGCATCCACAGTCCTGCAGTCATGTTTATAGCATTGGTTCTCCATTGCACTTCCCCTCCATGGACCTCACAACCCCGCCCCCACAGGGGCACTTAAGAAATAGTTCTCTAGAGTTTTTAAAAACACAGAACATGACCCTGTTTCGAGGTATGTTGAAAATTAAACGTGGTTTGCTTTTCTCAGAACATGTTGGTAGCAAACAGTAAAAAAAACTCCATGACACTTAGCAAGTAATCCCAGCCTCTCAGTGTTTATCTTGATGACTGCAGTGGATTAGGCTTGCAAGAGTACAATTCAGTGAACTTAAACAGCATTTTCCCTTGTACCAGTAACATAGGAACTCATTTCACTTACTTGTATAACTACTAGCCTCAGACCTCATTAAAATGTCACTGGAGCATACCAAATGTTACCTCCCACTGTTAGCAACATTCCTTTGCAAATTAACCCATTCACCACTGAGTTCAGGATAGATTCTTGTGGGAATTGGCAGACAGGTTTCCAGCAGCACAGAAATATAGTAGTTGATGACCCACCACGTTATCATTTCCCAGTTAACAGTACTAGGAAGCAGCACAGTGCAGTGGTTAAGGGCACTGAGCTGGAGACCTGGGTTTGAATCCAATTAGCCCTTACTTGCATACTTCTGTGAACCTGAACTACTGAATTAACTTCCTTGCACTCCTAGGTCACAGCACAAAAAAGTTACAGCTTAGTGTGCTTTTACTGGTTGAACAATTTCTTCTTCCCCTTCCCTGCCAAATTACAGTAAACTGGAATTTGATTAGGTGGGTTCATGTAATTTCTGCATTGAATGGATATTATATTAGAAGTGTGTACTGCACCTGATCACTTTGAGTGTCTAGCATACTATGAAGTGAAGTGTAGCTAACGGTTCTTCTAACAGAAGTGTGTGCTGTCTGCATTTACTATTTGATTATATGTAGTCATGTTTTCATCTAGTCATTTGCCAATGGTTATTATTGTAAGACCAAAAACAAGGTGCTGCGTCAGCATGTGGTCTGAAAGCAAAACAAAATGGTTATAGTAAATGCAAGCTGAAAATAAAAAAATAGAGTTAAAAATCGACATTTCAACCATAGGTCTTCTTCAGGAAACATCTAAATGAGAAAAAGCAAAGTTAGTGTAGAGGAGAGGTAAAATAAGGAATAAATATGTGGGGAAAGAAAAACAGGGGAGGCTCTGGGAGAAGAAGTGATAAATGGCAAGATAAAGACAGAATCTGGAAAACAAAAAGATGATGATGGGAGTGACAAGACATAATAGCAGTGAATGAGCTAGAGAAGTCCCCAGGTGGGGCCTAATTAGCAGGGCCTAGTAAGAAGGCTGAAAGGTGACAAATGTGGAGAAAGGAGACATAGATGGAAACATCTGTGGAAAATGAAAATAGATGTGTACAGATACAGACAATAGGGAAAAGAAGGGGTGGCTGAAAGATATTAGTAGAAAATAAGCCTACCGGAGAGCTGCTGGGAGCCAAGGCAGATGATCAGCTTGGTTTCCATGTTTTTTCTATGGTCAGAATCCCGGAAGCCCTGCTGAAGGACACAGACAGAAAGATCACTGACACTGTGGTCCTTGGAGATAAAGTGGGATACAATGGGTTTATCAGTGTCTCCATTATTAACTGCCCTGTAGTGTTCCCTGAAATGGTCAGCAAAGGCGTCTGCCAGTTTCTCCAATGTAAAAAGGAGCACACGTCCTGCAAATAATACAATATACCACATTAGTGGAGGTGCATGAGAACTCCTTGGAGATGTGAAAAACACCTGTGGGCTCCTGAATTTCAGTCACACTAGAAATGAATTTGCAGGTGTAGCAGTGTGTTCTGTTGCAAGGTTTGATACCTGTCAGGGAGAAACTGTTAGGAGTAGGTAGGCTGCTTCTTACCAGGAGATGCCACAGGTTGGGTGGCCGACGGTAGGAGGCAATAGGTGGTTCTGTAAAGGAAGCACCAATGTTGGGGTCAGTTTGCAAAATAGTAAAGTTACTGGTGATGATCCTGTGAAAAGATGGTGTCCTCTGATGGAAGGGGAGCACTAGTGGAATTTGTCATTGTTCTTGCATGGCAGTATCCTTCCTACAGGGGTCAAGATTTCGAGGCATGTTACTGACCTGGCAGAGTGCTCTGTCCACTGTGTTTTTAGGGTATCCCCTGTTAATAAACAAACTGTGCATTATTTGGGCCTGCTCAGCAAAATCATCATCCTCACTGCATAACCTGTGAAGTCTAAGCAACTATGAGTCTGGCAGGCCATTCTTGACATGTTTAAGATGGAAGCACAGTACATATTTATTATTATAAATATGTACTGAGCTGGATCAGTTTGACGATCACTCTGAGGGTCTGTCATGCTGTGGAGTGAAGTGCAGTGGTGGGTCCTTATATTAGTCTGATCCTAGTGGTTGCTTTTTTATCACTAGGTATTCAAAATGATTCAGGATGGATGATTTGTCTTATGATACTTTATAAAATGGGCAAAGGATTTCAAGCAATCTGATTGGTTGTTAGCCATACATAAGATGTGTCTAATGCACAGCTAAAACTAGAACCCCCATTTAGAATACATAGGCCCATTTCATAAGCGCAATAAGCCACTATGGGGATGTGCATTAAACAGTTCTAATGCACGGCTAGGGGACTGGATGCACTCTGCCTGTGGCCTCGTGCCTCACTATGTTCCCCTAGCCGTGCATTAGAACTGTCTAATGCACACCCCATCATGTCTTATTGCTTACGTATAGCATATCACTTGGTCATATTTGTTTAGTAAGCAGCAATATATAGTATAGGATCTGTGTGACAAGTATCACTGGGTGGTGCTAAAGTAAATCATGGGTCATGATTCAAATGCTAATGTTTTCTGTGCAGTTGCTTCTCCTGCTTAGGGAAAAGAGAGTGCTAAAGTACTACAGGACAGTGCTGAACTGTACCATATAAAACTGTATTTTGTTCAATTCAAGCTACCATTACATGCTGTATTCTGTCAACTGATATTCTCTGCTACTGGACTACTTTAAATGTGATGGGAACCCAAGCGGATGTAAATTAGTAAGCCAAACCACTGTTTACTACTTTCAAGTAATAGGTCCTGACAGACACTAAGACATGAGGGCTGAGATTGGCCTGGCTTTGTGATTGCTACAAGGGCCAGTGGGTTAAAAGGAACTACATTCAAAGATCCAGAGATGAAGTGTGAACCAGGAAGAAGGCACAGTACCTTGGGTTCAAGGGAGGGGTGGTGCAGATGGGATCAGCAGAGAAGGTACAGGGGCAGGAGGGTAGGTAAAGGGTAGTACATTGTAATGAAAGTATGGCAGCAATATTCCTTGATGTAATATGGGGAACAGGGGTCTGTCACATATGTAGGTACCAGGGACAGTTAAGAGCAGGGATCACCAGGCTAAGAAGGGACATAGAAAGGAGGGTTGGGGAGGGAGTATATAAAATGTGGGAAAGAGCAGGTGAGAAAAGAACAGGGTTGAAAAGGTGGTGGACACATTGGCGGAGAGAGCAATTGAGATACTGGGGGGAGGAAAGGGGACAAGAGTGCACAGTACCCATATAGACCAGTAGCCACCATGACTGGGGAGTGGCAGGAAGTAAGAAGAAAGGGAAGGGTTGCTAGGACAGCAGATCAGTTACTTGGCATTACCGTGAAGGGTGGTGGCACAGAGGTTTGGGCAGCTGATGGATGGACTGAATTGAATAGGAATACATTTCTGGAGGTGCTCATGGACCGGGGGGGCACTGGGAGAGACAGATGCCAAGAGCTGCATAGGTGAGGAGGACAACATGAAGGAAGGGGTCATAGGTGAGGAGGACAACATGAAGGAAGGGGTCATGGGAGTATAATATCAGGGTGGGGGTACAGAGGTACAATAAAAGGTTGTCAAATGCATAGGTGAGGAAGGCATAGTTAGGGGAGGTGAGAAATACAGGACAGAGAGGCTGGAAAGGAAAAGAAGGTGGAAGTTATGGTAGCATACAGGGGGCCCTGGGAAGAAAGAGTGCTGCAATTGATTGCTTGGGGCAGCGGGAGGACAATGGACTACAAGGGGAAGGAAGACGGGTAGAGGCATGTTACAGTGCAGATAAGAGGGCTAGCAGGTTGGACACAAACATAAATGGGGGGAGAGGCTGTATCATCAGGGGCAGATGGGGTCATAGTAGGCAATGAGTAGGAGGAAGATGATGAACCACATTTGTTTCACACCCAGATTGTCTCTGATGCCTGCCAGTTGTCTCTTCACTTTAACACTTTGCCCATCCTCCTGGAGTCAGGTCTTTGAAAATAAAGATTTTGGTCTTAGCTGGGATACTTTCAATGCCAAGATCCAACTGGAACCACATTGTCCAAAGGTCAGTCCCTCCCAGGGGCTCCTTGACTGTTACTTCCTGTGCATACTCCTCATTTGTGAGTACTACAAGTTGCATTAAAATGTTCCACCAATGAGTTGGTTTAGCATTGTTTTTCACAGTTGGCAATGCATTAGCAGCTCATAATGCATTGTTTTTCAATGCTTAACCAGCTGAAGAGCAATGTTTGTAAAATATTTTTGCAGCTGATTTGGAATGCATCAGCAGTCCAGTCACAATGCAATGCAAAACTGAGTTTTAACTCTTAAGAAACATTTTGTGCAGGGCTTTGTACTGTAACCAGCAACGCTTATGCAGCTCAGTCAGAAATGCTAAAACAACTCATTAGAGGAACAGTTTAATGTGACTTGTACTGCCGATAGAAACATATAAAGTGTTGCCAGAGAAGGAGAGTCAGGCCCATCTAGTCTGCCTATAAGCTCTTACCTAGTTTTGTTTCTTCTGACCCTACTAGATCAGCAGCTTTCTCTTCTCCCTCCTGCCTCTGTGATTCCTTTTGTCTGTCCCATACATGTTTAAACATTCCTCCACACTGCTTGCTCCAACCACCTCCTCCGGCAAAGTATTCCATGCATCCATCACCCTCTCCATGAAGAAGAACTTCCTCATATTCCCCCTCAACCTGCCACCATCCAATTTCATATCATGCCCCCTTGCTTTCATGCTCCTCTGAAATTGGAAGATGTTGCACCCCTGCACCTTGTTCATGCCTTTAAGGTACTTGAATGTTTCCATCATGTCATCTCGATCCCTCCTCTCCTCCAGTGAGTACATAATGAAGTCCCTCAGTCTGTCCTCATATGTTTTCTGGTGCAAGTCCTGCACCATCTTTGTCATCCTTCTCTGGACTGCCTCCACCCTGTCAATAGCCTTTCAAAGATGTGGCCTCCAGAACTGTACACAGTACCCTAGGCAAGGCCTCACCAGTGTTTTATACAATGGCATCACCGCCTCCATCCTTCAACTATTGATACCTCTGCCTGTGCACCCCAGCATGCCACTGGCCTTCCCTGCTGCCTTTATACACTGCTTAGACACATTTAAGTCATCTGAAATGATAACCCCCAGATCCATGTCTTCCTTGGTGATGATCAGCAGTTCCTCCTCCACAGATCAATTACTATTTGCTATTTGTTATTGGAACCAGCACCACATGCCACATAACTCAGTGGTTGTGTCCTATCAGGCTATAAGACCAACCTCATTGTTTCTTAGTAACAACACTTCACACTGTAATCCATTCAGAAGTTTGATTACTTTCTGAAACCTCCGTGGCTACAACAGTGGATACCTGAACCCTTTTTTTTGAAGTTTGGTCTGCCAGACCACTGAATGACAGTCACATACAGAGTTCACAGATTGTGCTGCTTTGCTTTATTGTTGTATTGATTCTTGTTACTGGAGATGTCGCTCAAAGTTATCGTGAACAACCATATCTTTAAGAGCTCCACAATAAAAGACAAGCATGTATGTCTTTCTCTTGTGACTATCCATTTGGTAAGAGGGTGGGATGTACCCGTGGACACCAGAGAATGTGTTAACTTTGACAGGGCCAGCAATCACTGGTGGATATTGTTATTGCTTGGCAGTTCGAAAGAAATATTGAGCTGCTCAAGAGTCCATACAAAAACAATTTCCCTGTAGATGGCTCCTAATCCCTGTAAAAGAGCATAACGCAGACTTGTTGGTTCTGACCACAGTTTGTTTAATTGGATTGCAAATAAAGAAGATAATAGTGAAATACATGTAATGACATTGTGGATAAAAACAAAATATGTTCATTACAAGGGAGGGGGAGAGAGAGAATGAGAATGAGAGAGAGAGAGAGAGAGAGAATGAGAGAGACAGAAAATGAGAGAGAGAATGAGAATCAGTTGGGAATTTGACATGACTATAGCTAGGTTTATCTGTGGTTTCTTATCTTTGCTGGTAGTAAAAGTCAGCCACCTACAGGTGCGTACAGGACCAGCCACCCATATATTCAAAGTTTTCCTGCTGTAGCTGCATTAGATATCCTAGGTGCAAAAAAATCAAAAATCATTTATTTATTCACCTGATGATAATACCATTGGTTTATTTAAGGCTTTCGTCATCCATAATTAATTGTCCAGAATCAGCAGCACTTACTAAAGTGGTGGTCCATGTATCAGAAAATAAGTAACAAAATCATAATGAGATCTGTAGTAAAACACGTCTCAGTTGCTATGTATCATTTACAGATTAGCTCACATGTAAATTAGCTGTCACAGCTACTTAAAGAGAGTTTCTTTACTGCATGTTGAACATTCTTCAATGAAGTACAGTATGAAAGCAATCACTGTACTGGGGCTTTTGGGGTTCACCTCTCCTCCCCTCCCGAGGAGGGTGGCCTAGGGTTCCTAAGGGTGTGCTACACTGAAGTAAAGTGGTGTGTCACCTCCACTTGGGGTAGTAATACCAGGTGTACCTGGTGACAGAAACACAAGATTACTAACCCCCAGGAAACAATATATAAACTGCTGACACAATTCTTCCCCCAAACAAATTACACTACAAGCAATGGCAGTTCCCAAACCATAAAATGCCATTTTAAAACAAATTATTTGAAAGGGAGGGTACAGAAGGAACATTGGGTAGTCAAGGAAAATTGGAAGCAAGGAGTAGCACTACTGTATATCTGTACTCTGATTGTAACGCCAAACAAACATTTCAGTGCAGAACGGTTCCGGCTTTACCTCACAACTCTGCCTGCCCCCACAATCCTCAAACCCCAGTTGTAGGTGCACCCAACTTAATTCCCCCCAAAGTCCATGGGTGAAAGATCTCTCAAACATTGCAGTGGGTACCACACTGGGGATGAGTTGCTGCTAACAGGGTGGAGTTCGGTGGCACGCTTAAGCAGTTACAGGAAAATTACTTTTAAACACACTGTTACTGAACAGAAACTTTAAACTGGTACACACTTGGAAAAAAGGGTTCCTTATTTGTAATCCAGTGGGAACTAGTGGCAAATTGGCCACAACAGGTCTTCTGCCTCGATTTCTCTCAAAAGGTGCTGTCCTGCCCAGGACCTTCCTCCCAACTCCTGACAAGATAACCCTTTTTTTTTCACAGCTGCAGGGTTGAATCTGGCTTTTACTCATGGTTTTCGTTCCTCACGTGATATCTCTGGTACAGAAGGTTAACTGGATGTGTTGCTCCCAGCTGGGATGCTGCTTTCTCAGGATGGCTGGAGAATGTTCTCGACTGCTCTTATTTCTTGGCTCATCTCGCTGAGGTCTGGGACCTGGAGACAGGTGGGTGCTTTCTGGAATGGGAGACTCAATAGGAGCTGTTCCCTCCGAGGGGGGAAAGTCTGTTGTGGGTCGGGAAAACCCAGCTCCAGCTTGCCTGTTGAAATTTGGGTTTGCTGAAAACTGCTTTTTTCTTCTCTCACCAATACTTTACCCTGGGATCCTACACTTCTGGTCTGCCAGACCTGCAGTGCCTGAACTGACAGAGGCAAACAGCCCACACTTGGATGCTGCTCAGTCACATTCCTGAGGGTCAGACTGGAGTCCCTCCAACAGTCAAAAACAGTCCCATATATCCAGGCTGAAACCCGATGCCTGATGGGCTAGGTTGGTTTACAGGCAGAATGTCCCTGGCACCAACTGCTTTCTGATTGGTTGAGATTTGTGCTCAAACCAAGTTCGACCTATGACCCCTTCCCATGGTGCTCTGTGTGCCTACTCTTCATGGAGCCACCGTCTTTGTTTACATTGGTGCCCCCAACTTGGGCAGCTTCCTGCCACCTTATAAATGGTCCCACAAAGTCCATTTTCCTATGTCCTGGCTCAGCTTGCTGTTGTGGGGCCAAGGAGGTGCTAATTTTGTCAAGCACACAGCCCATGGCAGAGCTGGGTGTGTTTGTATGGGAGACGGCTGTCTGAGCCTCTCTCCCTGCTTTGTGCACATGTGCACTGCTCTCTTTTCCTTTCTCAGCTCCACTTCCCAGTCTGAGGGCCAAGAAAATGCTTAGAGGTCCCCAACAGCACTATGATTATTGGGTCCTGGCTCCACTGTCTACCCTGGAGCTTGGACAGTCCTTGGATGTGGGCACACAGCCTGATTACATTTACGGAGCATGGCTATGTTTCTGCACTTTATGCACATGCGTAACAGCTGACATTGCTGCCGCACTCTTCTGGGCTCCATCCCTGACCCATCTTTGGCTCCTGGGTTGGGGGACAAAACCACTACTCTCACTGGTTTTCTGCCCTCTGCTTCAGCCCCAGGTCCTCTGGAGAGGGCCTGAGATCAGAGGGAATGAGGCAATCACTGCTGCAGTCATAGTTCCCATCCTTCCAGGGCTCCTGAGAGAGGACTTCACTGCCCATCTGGTCCCCAATCACAGCAGTTCTAGGTGACCAGAGGGTAAAGATCAAGCCAGGGGGATGTAGGGAACAGCAGGTAAGCCCCAGATTTGGTGGGGGGGACTTACAAGTATGAAAACACTTATTTATTTGTTTATTTGTTTATTATTGATTATGGAAAAAGCTGTTGAGCCTTGGCCCATTTTTGAGAGTGTTTCAGGGCAAAAAGTAAATACCAAAACATATCATTAAGGTAATACATTACATATGCCCAGGCCAACTGTCTACAATTTGACAGCAGGCTCTGATACCAGACCTACCTGCTCACAAAATAGTTAGCCTTGGCTTGATGCCACCTGGCATCCATGTTCTCCTTACTCCACCACAGAACCAGCACACTACCAGGAAATCCAGCAACCAGATGTTTAGAACCCCTAGTTGCCGTACAGCTCTTGGGCAGCAAGCCTTCACCTATAGAGCCCCACTCTGGATAAACACACTTCCTACTGAGATAACCAGTGTAACATCCTTGGGTTCTTTCAAACATCAGCTCAGGCTACACCTTATCACTGAGGCTTCCTGTGACTGCTACCATTAGGTCCTTACCCTTCCCTCACCTATGCATTATCTTGGTTGACATACCGCTAGCACTTCCCCTCCTGTACCCCATCCTTCTTTATATGCTCATACTCATCCCCCTTCCCTCTTCGCTCTACATACCACCCTCGTGCCATATCTTTCCCACCTTAGCAATAATAATTGTTTAGCTGTAAGAAGCTAATTACTAGAAGCCTGGCAGAGCCTTATTACATTCTTTTCTCAGAGTTCTAGGGTAATCTAAGCCCAAGTAATGGGAAAAACGTAGTCCTTTGTCCATGTAGTAGAAGGGAGTGGCAGCACATAGCTGGGTCAGACACTAGGCACCCTGGCCTTCATATTCAGAAGGCAACCAGAGCTGATGCATATTAACAAAAGGGGTGGGACATCAAACTGTTTCAATGCCCATGGAGCAAACTGTATTTTCTTCATCTGCCAGCAATCTCCTGTTGCTTGTCTACCTCTCAGCTGTTCCTGATTTTCAGGGATGTCCTTGATTTTGCCTCAGAGATTTCTTCTGTCCCTCCTAAGTCTTGCATTTCTGGCACTAAAGAATAGGAATTGGGATCACAGAATAATGCTAACCATTGATGTTACAGTCTAGTTCTCATTAAGAAAATGCTATTCACACTAAGAAACATGTTGTATACAGCTTCTGGGACTCATATTACTGTTTTATCTGATGTGTTCCTGATTTTGGTCATTTGTCCCTGCCTTGTGATGAGGGAGGTTAAGATGTATGGTTGCCTGGACCCATTGCTTGCTGTGTCTGAACTGCTGTATTCAATCAAACTGTTTTAAATTGTTGAACTGCTTGCTATGACTGAACTGCTATATTGAATTGAGGAGTTTAAATAACTGCACTGCCTTATTTTCTCAATTGTCCTGCATGACTGCACTGCCCTGAGGGATTGATTGCTGCACTTGCCTACTGCTACTTCCTCTGAAGACATTTGGGGGCACCCCATCCCAAATGGCAGGGCTCTCGGTCATACAAGAAGGGGTGAATTGCCTTTCAGGTTTTTAATTTTTGTTCTGTTCCAGGCTCCTGCACACACCTCACACCTCATCCAGAAGTTCTCTGGTGTCTCTTCTTTGACCCAGGGAGGGTCCCCCGGAAGCTCATTATCACCTGCACCCACTTCCAATGACCTCCACCAACTCCAAGTGTTCACCACATTGCCCCAGGTTCGAGTTGCTGGTCATAAGTGGTAGCCAGTTGGTAGCTAGGGCCCACCAATATGAGTCAGGTTAGGGGCCGCTCTGGCTCTAGCTTGAGGGACTTAAGTCGTCCGCTGAACTTGGAGTCACGTTGCCCATTCTCCAGAACAGACATTGTCCTAAGGTGGCAACAGTACCGGTGGCCTATACCAAGGCCTTGCCGAGGATTGCCAGGCTCTGTATCCCATTCCCTGAGGTAACATAAGTACCTGTGGCCCACGCAAGAGGCCACACCAAGGGTTGCCACATTCTTGATTGTACTGCCCATAGGTGGCTCGTGTTCCAGTGATGCATCAAGAGGTCACACCGAAGATTGTCAGATTCTGAAGCTGCAGAGGTAAGGTGGTAAGGGTTCCAGGGACCTGCCCAGAGGTTGTCCAGTGGCTCATCGCACCCAGCATCATTTCCTTGACTAGAGATCACCCGCCTGAGGTCACTGCAGCCGACATCCCCAGATAAGGGTCCTCTTCCCCTACAACTGGGCGTCAACACCCATCCTTGACCAGGCACTTCCCTTTTGACGTTGCCGCAGTGATGCCAGGAGTTACCTTCTTCTCAGGGCCAGGACGCCTACAGTGTTTTACTTGGTTTTTGGTTCACTGGGGGATGCCATTTTATGGCCTGTGTAGGAAGCGCTTCCTTAGGTTCACCCACAGCAGTTGGCTGACCAAAATACTAGAAACCCAAGCTTGGTGCATCGGATCGCTACACCTTTAAGACTAGAATAACCTAGACTTTTGTAGGACATTAATGGGGCCAGTTTGTGGTCCCGGTAACCTTATTCACTCTTTCTCATGTGTATAGTGTTGGTGAATGCTAAGTATTTTCTGTGTGCTCTAACTGTGTCTAATAAACCTTGCATCTTGGCTCTAGAGTACATCTCCAGCCTCTCCTTCCAGATTTATCTGGCATCACCCTAAACTATAGGGGTACGAACCACCATAACTCGTCCACCACATAAGTTAAAAGGAGGGAAAAGCTTTGCTAAATAAGAAGGTCTTCAGATTCCCTAGAAGGCATCCATAGAGGGGACCTCTCTAACCAACCACGGCAGTGAATTCCAAAAGGTAGGCACAATGGCTGGACAATGTCAAGCACCGGATGATTGCAAGTAAACCTTGCAGGGGTGTAGCCAGAAATTTTAATTTTGTACACACAATTTCCAGCTGCTACCCCCACACCCCCCATTAAAAATATTTACACATCCTCTCCAAATGCTTCCCCCTTCCAAACAAATCAGACTGCTGTCAGATGATTTGTCTAATCTCTAAAGAAGTCATACCTATTTTTGTCTCCTAAACAAAAGAAGTTTAAACCAAGACACTCTGCAGTGGCCTACACTGACTCAAAGACTACAGATTAGAAATAAAATGTTAACAGAAATGCATATGGTTTGTGCCAGGCACTCAACAAAACTGTACAGCGAATATGCATACCTACACCCTTGAAACCTTGGGAATCACTAGGAGGCCCTCCTCGGATGACTTGAGAGGGAGAGAAGGGTGGTAGAAATATAGGAGATCTTGCAGGTAACTTGACCCCAGAACATGTAGGGCTTTGTAGATCAGCAAACTGACCTTGAAGGATAATCCACCATCTAAAAGGGAGCCAGTGCAAAGAGCACAGCATGGCGTAATATGACATGATTTGGAAAGGTCAGTCAGTAGCCGGGCCCTGCATTCTGCACCAGCTGCAAATGGAGAAGATCAACCCCTGGTAGCCCTAGGTAAAGGGCATTGCAGTAATCAAGCCATGGTGTCACAAAGGCATGAACTAGTGATGGCAGGTCATCTGAGAGACTCAAGGGTTTAATCCTGGGTTGCTCTAGCCCTGAAGGACAGCCAGTGTAACCTCTGGTATAAGTAATGATGATGGGTTTTTGGGTCAGCTTTGAGAACAAACCAGCAACATCTGTTAAAAAGGACATGAATTTAAAAACAAATTAAAATATAAAGCTAATCGATAACTAACGAGTCCATAGTGTAATACAGAATAATTAGACTCTGTATAGCCAATGATCAGGTTTCACCTGATATGCAAAGCCTATTGTGATAAACTAAGCCTAGCCTTCTATTAACATATTTTACCAAACTATGTGATTAAAAATTGACAAATATCCATCCAGCATCACACCAAAATATTGGAAAGTGGTCACCACTTGAATCTGTTCACCTTTTAAGTCACAAGATTGGCATTGGGATCCTCCCTCTTCAGTCTACATGCTTCTCCAAAAATCATAATTTTGGTCATTTTATGTTTAGAACCAATTTATTCTGTATGCACCAAGTTTGAAGATTAACAAAAGTCTGTCTTCAAATTACTACTTATTTCTTCAATGTTGCTATTATTTATATGCAGAACTGCATCATCAGCAGATAAGATTAATTTTGTTTCTCACAAATTGTAGCCATGTCAACATATATATTTATATATAAGAGAAGAAGTCCAAAAATTGAACCCTGTGGAACACCCAAATTACAAACTTTAGCCTTAGATAATGTCTATTTAAATTTAACTCGATGAGACCTATCTCTGACATAGTTTCAAAGCTAGTTAACAGCATCAGGGGCCTGATATTCAAAAGATTGCCCAGGTGCAAATCCGAGCTTGCCACATAAACCAGATTTTGAGCAGATCTGTAATATTGAAAAGCCCAGTTAGCCTGGACAAACAGGGTTTGTGCCTGGTCAAGATTCAGAAGGAGGCACAATGTAAATGAGGCACTAAGGACCTGAGTATTGGCACAGTCCAATATTCAGAGTATGCGCTCTGTGCGAGGCCATTTTGCCTGGTCCCCTTGTGCAGCACACATAAGGCTGATTGAAACCCTGACTTACTCCCACGCAACCCTAGAGGTTGACAGAAGAAGTGCGGCAGCCACTCTGATCCCCAAAACAGTAGTCCTGGGTGTCTAGTTGTGCCCCCTGCCAATCGCCTGCCCGATATAAAATATCGATATACCTTGGTTTCTAGTGGTTCTCCACCTCACCGATCGCTGGCCTGATATAGAATAGAGATATTCTCTGGTGTCTAGTTGTCCCACTTGATCAGCAGCCCAGTGCTTACTAGAAAGCATTCCTTGGTGTCCAGTGGTCTCTCCCCCCCCCACTAACACCTGCCCAATGTATCACAGTAATGCTCCCTGGGGCCCAGTGGTTCCCCCCATCCTGATACCCTGTCAATAACAGCTACGCCATTCTCTGGTGGTCTAGCAGTCCCCCTCCCTCCCTACCTCTGATCTGCCTGTAAATACAATGATATCTCTCCCTGGTGTCTGGATTAAGCCCCCCACCCCGGCAAGTGGTGCCCACCACCTCTCCCCTCATCCAGACCCAAGCCAGCAACAGGCCTAGCCTTCTGCTCACCACCATCATGGCTGGCTGCCAACTTAGCTGTCAATGAGCATGTATTGCATACAGTATATGATCATTGACAGTACAGTTCAGTCAGTGGCTGGCCGTGGTGTTGAGTGGAAGGCTGTGCCAGTCACTGGATCGGGTTCAGGAAAGGGGGGAACGGGGTGGTGGGGCCTACTAGACACCAGGAAAAGATATCTATTGTATATACCAGCAGATCAGAGATAGGGCAGGGGACCGCTAGACCACTAGAATGAAGTATCTGTTATTGACAGGGGATCAGGATGGGGGGGAACCACTGGACCCCAGGAAACATTACTGTTATACACTGAGAGGGTGTTGTGTGAGGGAAGGAACCACTGGACACCAGGGAATGCTTTATAGTAAACACTGAGCCAGCGATCATGGAAAATCTCTATTCCACATTGGGCCGTTGATTGGTGAGGAGGGACCACTAGACACTAGAGAATATCACTATTCTATATTGGGCCACTGATCTGCAAAGGGGGGGACAACTAGACACCAGGGAATATCATTATTCATTATTAGGCTGGTGATCAGCAGGGAGCAGGAGACCACTAGCACCAGGGAAAGCTCTCTGGGACCAAGCTAGTTGGGGGTAATGCTGTGCTATATCACCTGGGCTACCCATGCAAATGAGCCCATAATGGGCATGCAAATAAACCCTTTAGTGCCTTGAATGCATAATGGACTCATTTGCATGGGTCCCTTTGAATATAGGAAATTTAGCATGAACTCAAGTCATTATAACACCCTATTTCTGTAGCCATGTGTTCCCAGCACTGGGCCGCAGTGGCCCTATATGTAGTGGAATAGTGCCGGTGCACTACTCCACTATTTACTGTATATCATTTTGGAGCATTGAGGCAAGGGCTAGGCACAGCACAACTATTTGCACTCCACCTTGCTTATTTTCAAATACCAGGTCCAGGTGATCAGAAATAAAAGTCCAGTTTTTAAGTAATATCTCACAGTTAACCCGGTCAAATGCCTTGGATAGACTGATGAACAGAGCTTTATATATCTGCGTCTGTCCAGGGCCTGCATCATGAAATCTGTGAATTCCAGTAATGTTGTAGTTGTGTTGTAATCTTTTCTAAATCTGTGTTGAACATTGATAAGAATGATGTGTTTTTCCAGGAGTTTAGCTACTTGTTCATAAACTACCCTTTCAGATATTTTAGATATTGGTAACAGGACTGAAACTGAGTGATAATTTTCAATTAATAGGTTATTCTCATTTTTATGTTTGCTTGCATGTATGCACAAGCAAGCATTTTGGGACAATTTGGACAGAGTAGGGCACAGGGAGGTGGATGCTGTCAGCAGCCAGTGTAGCCGAGCCTGCAGGAGGTGTGCCTGTGCACACCCAATCATGGCAAAGCAGCTGCTAACAATCCTTCGCTTGCTGATGGATGTAAAAGTCTCAAGTATGAAAGGATTCAGCTGCACCACAGTATGGCTGCATCCTTTCATATTGTCACCTCATCAGCCAGCATTCTTCCTCTTGCTGGAAAACCCAGCTTTGCAGTCCTAAGGAAATCTCCCACTCCCTCTCTCTGCATGCATTCCAATCCCCACTCTCCATACCCATTCCCAGTGTAAGTAAATAAAACCCTCCTGCTCCCTCCCTCCCTCTGCAGGTGCTCCTACCTCCACCCTCCATTACTGTCCCTATTGTGCATGTAAATGAAACCCTCCTGCTCCTTCCCTCTGCATGCACTCAAACACCCCACCTGCTAGTTTACCCAACTCACAGGATACAACACTGAGGTGCCCATCCAAGGTGCCCCAAGCATCAAACCAACACTGGGGTGCCCAATCCCCAGTGCTGGCATCTGCAAACATAAAAATGGTCCCTTACCATCTTTTTTCTGTAAACAGTCCTTTGATGAATTTCATCCCACCTGACCCTTTGGCCCTCCAGCCCCCTCTCAGCACCCTCCCTTCCCACATCCCTCACTTACCTATTTGCCAAACTCTAATGATGACCAGTATGTCCTGCTGCTTTTCAGCATTGACCATGAACTGACAGAATACAAGGGACATCTGGTTAATGGCTTTTTAATATGAATTCTCATAACTTGCCATTTTTTTAATTTTTGCCCCACATTTTCAACATACCTTTTTTGGGGACTGAACCTCATGAACAAAGTAGGTGAAATTTTTCAACAACCCCCCTCGCCCAAATAAAATACATGTTTTGTAGTCGGTCAGTGAAATCTCCATTTGGATGGGATTTAAAACACTTTGCCTGTCTTGATCATAAGATGGGTTCATAAAAAGACTATGTTGAAAATAAGGGGTCAAAATGTCAGAAACAATCAAGTTATGAAGATACATTTAACTTGTTCAACATTTACTCATAACTTTGTGATTCTTGCAGATTTTGGCCCCAGATTTTCACCATAGCCCTCTTGTTACCCCATCTGATGAACAAGACAGGTGTCATTTTTCAAATCCCCTTCAAAACATGTTTACACAGCTGCTCTGTGAAATCTCCTTTTGGACATGATTAATAAAATTCCATCTGTGTTGATCATAAGTTGGGGCCATAAAAAGTCTATGTTGCAAATGTAAGGTCAAAATTTCAAAAAACAATGCAGTTATGAAGCAGTGTTGAATTTGTACAAGGTTTACTCATAGCTTCACATTTTTTGCACATTTTGTCCCCACAGTTTCAACGCAGCATTTGTGCTACACCATCTCATGAACATGATAGGTGAAACTTTTCAAATCTCCACCAAAATATGTTCTGTAGTCACTCTGCAAAATCACCTTTCCAATAGAATAAAAAAAAATCCACCTATCTTGATCATAAGGTGGGTTATAAAAACATGATGTTAAAACGTTGGGGTCAAAATGTAAAAAATCAACAAGGCCATAAAGAAATGTTGAATTTTGTTCAATTTATTTTCAGTGTTTACTCATGACTTCATGATTTTGGCATCAATTTTTTAACATACTGTAGACCTCTTCTTACCCCACCTCATGAGCATGACAAGTGCCATTCTTCAAATCCCCCCCCAAAAAAAAAACATGTTTTCACAGTTGCTCCACAAAACCACCTTTCACATGAGGTTTAAAACTTTCCAAACAAACAGAAGAGGGAAAGAAATAAGTGCCCTAGCTGGAACTTGAAACCAGGCGACCCAGAATACCATTCCAGATGGGCTACCAGCTGTGCCATCAAAGCAACTGGAAACTGGGACATCCCGAGGCACCGTATTAGTTTTCTAATGCACAACCTGGTGCTGCACAAATAATTACATTTTCAATCACAAGAGTATGGTGTGCACATTTATGGAACCCAAACAAACAGAAGCGAGAAAGAAATAAGTGCCTCAGCTGGCCCTCAACTAGTGGTGGGAGAAATGGTCAAAATTGGCTCTGCGAAGTGATTCATGGGGTAATGTGGAATCCGCGAAGTAATCGGCAATGTGAGGCAGAGTACTTCGCATCATAATCAGGAACGTGAAGTCCATTGAAAACAATGACTGCATTATTCTGCCTTCCCCAAACCACTTCTCCGCCATTGATTTCGATGTACTTCGCATCACTTCACCTTGAAATTAAGCTCCAAGGCAAATTCTGCAATGATTCATGGGATTGCAAGTCACATGGACTCTAGATTGTTCTGCACAGCCTCAGTTCTGGGTAGTGTGTATGTAGTGGTAGATGGAGACAGTTTGCTGTCAGAGCTCTGTGATTCAAAATCTTCAAAAGCTGTTAAAAAAGCCTTTTTGAGTCATTTTTTTCCTCAAAATTTAGTACACTGATTGTAGAAAACCCTCCTGTGCTCATATCATGGAGTGTTTATTGTCTGTGTGTGGATTTTGAATGTTAATTTAGAACACTCAGTCTGTGTACTGTGAAGTGTGCTTTGGGGAGAGGCGTAACTGTGGTGTAGGTAGATTAACTGGGAGAAAGACAGTCTTTCTGTTTTGGTTATATTTTTCTTCTACAACTGTGTTAATGTACACACAGTAATATTTTCAGCAATTCTTGACATTTTTTTGCTGATTGTTGTGGTGAAGCAGTGTATAATTTCAGTTTTTTTAAAACATTTGGTTATATTACTAAAGGTTTTCACTTTGATTTGCATTACTTGTAGTGTGTGTGTGTGTGTGTGTGTGTGTGTGTGTGTGTGTGCGTGCGATGCATGCCATCAAACAAGACACCTTTTATTGTGCCACAGAATAATTGCAGCAGTGTGAACCTGCTTTCCACCGCATCTACATGAATTTTTTGTACTGTTTTGTGCCTTTGCGTCTGCAACTCTTGAGTGTGCATCACAATCTTAATCTGTCTGTATGTTTGCAGTGCACCATTAATTCTGGAAGACTTTGCATTTCTTGTTATGCTTTCATTTCACTTCGTCAGCAGTGGGGAATTTTCTGGACAAAAGACAGTAGCATTTTGGGGATGCACATTAATTCTGGTTACTATGTGTGACCACTGTGCGCATGACTGAGTGCACCATTAATTCTGGGAGACTTTGCATTTCTTGTTACACTCTCATTTCACTTTGTCAGCACTGGAGAATTTTCTGGACAAAAGACAGTAGCATATTGGGGATGCACATTAATTATGGTGACTGTGTGTGACCACTGTGCGAATGACTGAGTGTGCCATTAATTCTGGAATACTTTGAATTTCTTGTTATGCTCTAATTTCACTTCGTCAGCACTGGAGAATTTTCTGGACACAATACAGTAGCATTTTGGGGATGCACATTAATTCTGGTGACTATGTGTGTGGGGGCTGCCCATATTGTTGTCACTTCACGTTAAGGCAGAATGGCAACACGCAGTAATAATTACAAGGCGAAATGAGCATTTCATATTGCCACTCTGCATAGTGGAATGACAACACGAAATGCCCAATTTGCGGGCACTTTGCCAGCTAAATTTTAATTCGCTGCATCCCTACCTTCAACCCAGGCCACCAAGAATACAATTCTGGTTGCGGTACCTGCTGCATTACCAAGGCAACTGGAAACTGGGACATCCCAAGGCATCTTACTCTTTCTCTAATGCACAACCTGGTCCTGCACAGATAATTACATCTTCAATCACAAGAGTGCAGTGTGCACATTTATGGAACTCAAACATACAGAAAAGAGGTAAGTTGCACTCCCTCGGTCTCTGTCACCATGCCCTCAAATGGTTCTCAAGCTACCTTGTGGGTAGACAGCAATTCACCTGCTACAATCGCACAAACTCAGCCTTATTCCCAGTTAACTGTGGGGTCCCCCAATGATCCATCCTGGGTCCCCTACTGTTCTCTCCGTACATTAATGGATTGCCCTCCGAAATTACCCATGGTGTTCCTATCTTATATGCGGACGACCTCGTAGTCCTGGCCAGTTCCCGTGAAATCAACACCATCAACTCTCGGCTAAACTCCGACTTCAAGCTTATTCATAATTGGCTCAAGGGCCATAAGCTCATGATCAACTTAAGGAAGACCCATGCCATGCTATTCGGGTCAGCGACTCACACCTCTTCCTGCCCTACTCCCCTAGAAATTCTTGGGGCCAATGGTGACAAACTTCCAGTCTCTGACTTGGTCAGATATCTCGGGGTCACCCTTGATCCCCAACTTGATATCACCACACACATAAGGAATGTGTGTAATGCCTCTAATGGCAAGCTTGGCCTTGCCTACAAAGCCAAGGACTGCCTCACCCCTGCAGCCCGGCTAGCCATAACCAGGGGGATACTCCTCCCCACACTATGCTATGGGCTCGTCGCCTTTGCCCTGGTCTCCAAAGCTCATCTCACAAAATGGGACACTGCATGCAACAACATATGTCTCTTCACTCTCTCTGCCCCCCCGCCTAATGCATCGATGTGAGCTCTACTCGTGTCTGGAGTGGCTTCCCCCTGAAAAACACCGTACCTTCGTCCTAAGCAACTTTGTTGACAATATAGTCCGGACTGCCACTCTCTCGGTACTTGCTCTCCCCCTAATCCCCCCACCCCCAGCCTACCATCTCAGATCCTGTGCCTCTCAGGCCCGACTTGTCCCAAGGACATGCACCCTCATTGGTGACTGGGCCTTCTCAGTCCACGCACCTAAAATGTGGAACTCCCTTCCCACACAAGTGCATACCTCGCCCTCCCACCGCTGCTTTAAAGCATCCATCTGGCACTTTTTCAAGACTACTGTGGCCTGCCTATGCTCCGCCTAGGCCTGGCATACCCTCTATCCCTCCTGCCCCTGGGGGGGAAGGGAGCTGCTACACAACTATCTGTACCCTCCTCCAGTATAGTACTTACTACCCACCCTTGTTGTGAGTTTATTATATATTGTCTTTTTTCTAGTCTATGTATTATCATGTACTGCCGTTGAGCTGTGTTCAGTCTATAGACATAGTAGAATACCTTGACTCCCTATGTTGTGTTGTATACTATAACTTGTCTGCTTGCCTAGCCTTGCTTGAGCCTGACCAGTACCTCTCACCTATGTAGAGCCTGTGGCTTTTGAATGTAATCTTCACTTTGTATTCCATTTTCCTTGACTTGTATTTTGTTTACCTGTATGCTCTGTAACTCTCCAGGGTCGCGCCTGAAAATAGGCACTTGGTTGTCTAGCGTGCTTACCTGGTTAACAAAAGCAAATAAATAAAATAAATAAATAAACAACACATGACAGATTTTGTGGTAATTCTAAATTACCACACACCCCAGGTGAGTTGTGAGGCATGAGACACAACTAAATGCTTTCAACCACCTGGGAAGTATGGTAATTTATGGCATTATCACACATCCTGGAGTATGTTGTACTTTAAAAATAGTTTTAAGAGTTAAAAAAGCAGGAAAAAGTAACATTTGAGTTGTGTGGTAATTGAAATTAATGTATGGTCATGTGACCAGTTTTGACCAATCAGATTGCTTGTTTGAGCGAGCAATTTTGTAAAATGAAATAAGTGCCTTAGATGGAAAATTCCACCTATTTTGATCATAAGGCAGGGTCATAAATAAGACTGTTGACAATTTGGGGATGTTTTGTGGACACATTGAATTTTTCAATGTGTACTCATAACTTTGTGATTTGTGCAGATTTTGGTCCCAAATGTGCCACATAGCCTATATGTTAACTGACCTGATGAACATTATAGGTGACATTTTTTTAAATCCCACTCCAAAACATGTTTTTGCATCTGCTCTGTAGAATCACCTTTCCAACATGATTTAAAAGATTCCATCTGTCTTGATCATAAATT
The DNA here is from genome assembly GCA_016271365.2 of Neoceratodus forsteri. Taxonomy (NCBI): domain Eukaryota; kingdom Metazoa; phylum Chordata; order Ceratodontiformes; family Ceratodontidae; genus Neoceratodus; species Neoceratodus forsteri. Next base: position 927,623,910 of record CM028130.1, on the reverse strand, counting down.
GAGGTCATAACAAGAGTATTTTGAGAATTTGGAGTCAACATGGAAAAAACTAAAACTAATTTATTTGAATACATGTTAAATTTGTCCAATATTTTTTCATATCTTTGTTATTTTTCCAGATTTTGGCCCAAAATATTCAACATAGCCCTTGTGTTATCCCCCCGACCATGAACAAGACAGGTGTCATTTTTCAAATACCCTCTGAAACAGATTTTTGCAGTTGTTTTGCAAAATTACTTTTTGGATGGAATTGGATCATAAGATGGGGCCATAAAAAGACTATGTTGGAAATTTGAGGTCAAGCTGTTGGAGCACACTTAAAATTAAAAATTGCCTCTCAGCGGGCTTATCCTGGGTAAATACATAGTAAAAAAATTACTAAAAGCCAAGCCCCATTGAAAATGAGATATTGGATTTCTGCTGTGCTATCCTGGGTAAATACAAAGTAAAATGGGCGAAAGCAAGACACTACACAAAATAAGATTTTGCATCTCAGCTGGGCTATCCTGAAGAAATACATTGTAAAACTATGTGAATGTTGTACCCTACAGCAGAACCTCTTTGAAAAGGAAATTTTGTATCTAAGCTGATCTGCACCAGAAAAAGACATTGTAAATGCAGGACCCCACAAAAAGTGAGATATTGCATTTCATCTCTACTGATCTGGGTAAATATGGTACAAACATGAGTAAAAGCTGGAGCCTATTGTAAATGAGATGTTGCAGCTCATCCGAGCCATCCTAGATAAATATAATCACACATGAAGATATGCATTTATGCTGGTCTGACCTGGGAAAAATACACTGTAAAAGCTGGACCACACAGAAAAATGAAAAATTGCTTCAAGTGGGCTGTCCTGGCTAAATTCATCATAAAAATGGGTAAAAGCAGGACCCCCTCCCCACACACACACACACTTTAGCTACAGCATCTCCACTGTGCTATCCTGGGTAAATACAGATGAAAAGATGTGTAAATAGTATCCACTGAAAATGAAATATTGCAACTCATTTGTTCTGTCCCAGGTAGCGATACAGTAGAGATGCAGTGAATTTGAAATCCGCTGGTGAAGTGAACGCGAAGTAGGCGCCAGCGTTGGTGGGAAACACAATGAAGTGAGCACTGTAAAGTGCTCATTTCAGGCCGTATTACTTGCCAGCGTTGCCAGTATGCCTGCCGGTAAGGCGTGCGACAAGTAAATAGGCAGCCCTCCACACATCACATGGCTTACGGTACTGTAAGTCACATGCTTTAGCCAGGCAGGAAGGAAGTGAGTCAGAAAAGCAGTTTCACTTTCTCCTTCGCATTCGTAGAGGGAGAAGGCTTTGTGACAGAGCAGTGTAGGAGTCTGTGACAAAGTGCTTTACTGCCTTTCTAAAACAACAGCTTTTTTAAAAGCTATCTTTATTTAGTTTTTGTATTGTGTTTGTTTTTTTGGTAGTTAATTTTTTTTTATAAGTTTTGTTTTGTTTGTGTGTGTGTGTGTGTGTGTGTGTGTGTGTGTGTGTGTGTGTGTGTGCCGGGGACTGGTGTGGGAGGGATGGACATGGACCATGGAGAATGTGAGTTGCTGACCTGTGGGTGAGGTCAGAGGAGGGGAGTTCGGACACATGGGGGTGGTCGTGTGATGCTGGACCACTCCCGATTCCTGGGTGTTGCTTCCCCCAGTGGAAGCAACAGCAGCAGCAGCACCAGTGCTACCGGTGGCTGCTGTGCATCCACCTTCTCCACCACTACCACTACCACTGGTAGCAGCTGCAGAGGCTCCAGCAGTACCCCCTCCACCACCTCCACAGCCACAGGAGGTGCCCCTGGAAACCATACACGGTGTCTGGTCCTCCCCCCACATCTCCCCAGTATGGGAGTTTTTTAACTCTGTGGGGGGAGACAGCACAGTCATGGTGTGTCATCTTTGTGGTGTGTTGGTGTGCTGTGGCCCCCGGGGGACACATTTGGGGACCGGTGGCCAGTGCACCTACATGTTCAACCATCACAAGGTGGAGTGGCAGGCTGCCACAGAAGGGGCCAGGCATCCACCTGCTGGCCCTTTTGTGGCAGTGGCTGAGGGTGCTGCTGTGGTCGAAGTTGTGCCTCGGTACAGCAGGAAGAGGGCCAGTACAGTAGCTGCACCACCACAACCACCACCGTCACCACAGCCATCAGCACCACCCTCTGCACCACCACCACCACTACCTGGATTTCCACCTGCAGTGGACCCTGCCACAGTCCCTGCAACAGAGGCCAACCTCGCCCTGGTGTGGGCGGCCCTGGAGGAGAGTAATCAGAGGGTCGGTGGTTTGCAGCAGCAGATCAACACAATACAAGAACAGCAGCAGCAAATACTGACAATGCTGCACCTGCTGCTGGACCACAGTAAGGGATTGTTTTCTGCCCCCCCCAATACTGTGTTGTACTGTTTTTGTGTTTTTTCTTTGTTGTTGTTTAATAATACACATTTTTCCTTCCAGGGGAATCTTTCTTGCTCCACTTAGCACAATACATTTCTGTGAAAAGTGCCTGTAATTTCATTACAGTGTGTCACGTGATGGAGGAATTCCCGTTCTGAAAAGCTGCCCACATTCTCCCGCCTTCTCAGCAACGTTAAGACGTGATGCCAGGGAGAGCGCAGGTGCGTGCTCCATTACAGTGAATGTCTGATTGTCAGGCAGCTTTCCGAATGTTTCTTTATATTATAATGGTCAGTTTGTGGTGAAACATGTGGGCACGTTTCCAGTAAGAAAGAGCCTTATTGGTGGAAACTTCCCACATTTCTACAAAGTGAGCTATATAACACTCATGAAACATTGGGATAACTACCAGACGTCACTATAGTGGAGCATGCATCTAGCTCCCCTGGCATCACATCCTAACATTGCTGAGAAGGGGCAGAATGTAGGCGGCTATTCTGAGCAGGGAATTCCTCCGTCCGTGACACTGTAATGAAATTATGGGCAGGTTTTTCTCAATATATTTGCACTCTTTGGAGCAAGAAATGGAAGTAAGGCCCCCACATATTAGGTTATGTGCATCACCATAACTATGTAACGTGGTGAATCTCTGTAAAGCAGCAGCGCAACAAACTGTTGAGAACTCTGACCTATATTTTTTGATGCTATGTTACAATTTCCTTTACTTACATCCTGACTGGAATGATATGAGAATTTCCAGTAGTTGAGTCTGCTGTACTACCTTTCTCGTGTGTGAAATAATGAAAGGAGCATTCCTTTTAAATTGGTGCTGACCAGGTCTTTGTCATTGTTTTCTTCTGCTTTTCTCCATCACATCAGTTAGTTGTTGTATATCACTTCTGTTGTAAATTAACAGTTATGCATCAGGCAGTGTTTTATGACACCACAGAGCAATATTTATTGAAAAGCAGCTGCAAATAAATACAAACCTGGTCAGAACAATATTGGAAGGCGTGCTCATTTTTTTTGTCATACATGAAAAAAGTAGTCAACTAAGTAAAGCAGACAGAAATTGTGAAAAGAAGCATATCATTCAAGTCACAACTCAGAGTAACTAGTGGCTGTGACAATGTAAAGTAGCATAAAAAAGTACAGTTCAAAATTGTCACGACATTCTCGCAATGCTGCTTTAATTGATAATGTCAGTATGACATCATGAGCTCACAACAATCACACAACACACAAAATGCATCCCCAGAATTAATGGCGCACTCAGTCATGCACGCAGTGGTGGCACAGAGTCCCCAGATTTTTTATGCAGGTCCAAAATGCATCCTCCTTGTGTGCAGAAAATTGACAAGTGGTAACACAGTGAAATGAGACTGTTTCAGCACATACAAAGTCCTCCAGAATTAATGGCGCACTCAGTCATGCGTGCAATGGTGGCACAGAGTTCCCAGATTTTTTCTGTAGGCCCAAAATGCATCCTCCTTGTGTGCAGAAAATTGACAAGTGGTAACACAGTGAAATGAGACTGTTTCAGCACATACAAAGTCCCCCAGAATAAAATGATGACCGTGAGCGTCCTGTTGCGAGGCGATTCAAGCAAATGCAATGTGATCATCTCAAGTGGATGGAAGGGTGCCCTTTGGCTGTACACTAATAGTAGCCTTGGTGAGTAGATATATATAGATAAATGTTTGTGTATTTTGTAGGTGACGAGGGGGTTTGACATGGACATGTACTCATGGTATTGTTCTGTATCACACACAGGTCACAGAAACTGTTGGTGTGCACATTCCAGTGTTCAATGAGAATTTTTTGATTTGAAATTGGAAACGGATAACTCTCAAGCACATGAAGGTAAGTATTTTTTTTTTGGGGGGGAGGAGGGGGGATCATATTTGCAGGTTTGTCTGTAATGGTGTCTTATTTTGTTACTTCTTCACAGATTTCATCTGCATCCTTCTGGAGTCCGGTTCTTAATGATGGTCATGGTCATCTAATGAAATGACTTCTGCGTGTTGCATGTGTACCCAATCCTGGGGGAAGGGTTGCCTGATGATGTTGAAGAACTTTTTTGGATAAGACCACTTTAACAGAACAACAAAGCATCTGGAAGTTTCCTAAACAAACAAATGAATGACTTCTTACAACTTAATTGTTATTTGTCCCTCCCTGGTTCTCAATCTCAAGTCAAGTTACGTTTCAAACCCACGTCTTGTCAAGTAACATAAACCGTGTGCAATATTTGCTGCAGTCTATCCAAAACCATGAAATGGATGGAATAAAATCTTCATACTTACCAGAATGGATTTCACATGGTTATTCCATAGGTTCCTCTCTGTACGGTACAGCTGCAGTACCATTCCCACCGAGCCGAGTTTTAGCGATTGAGACTTTTTTTGTTAACCTGTTAAAAAAACAAAATAAGTGTACCATATGCATTTTACCATTGTGGCTCTGAAGAGCTACAGAAAACAAAACATACAACTAAAGGAAGTGAAACAGCATAACAACCATGAGTACACATACTCACTTTATGGTTTAATTATTAAGAAGCTTTGTGTCTGTGGCTGATGGATGTGGTGGTCTGGACAGACTCATGCTCAGTGGTGGCAGTGGCTAACATCAGTCCCAGTGGTGGTGGTCCGGGGGTCAGACAGACTCATGGTGGCAGTGGCAAACATCAGTCCCGGTGGTGGTGGTCTGGGGGTCAAACAGACTCATGTTTAGTGGTGGCAGTGGCTAACATCTGTCCCGGTGGTGATCCGGGGGTCAGACAGTCTCATGGTGGCAGTGGTGGCAGTGGTGGCAGTGGTGAACATCAGTCCCGGTGGTGGTGGTCAGACAGACTCATGGTGGCAGTGGTGAACATCAGTCCCGGTGGTGGTGGTCCAAGGGTCAGACAGACTCATGGTGGCAGTGGTGGCAGTGGCGAACATCAGTCCCAATGGTCAGACAGACTGATGCTCAGTGGTGGCAATGGCTAACATCAGTCCTGGTGCTGTTGGTGGTCTGGGGTAGCACACCACCTTTTAACAACTTCAGTTAAAACCTGCCAACATTAACCACATCATCATCCTCATAAAGAAAGCTTCCCTCACAGTCATCTATGTCTGAAGTCTGACCATTGGGAAATTCTTTTTCCATTGTGTCATCATCTACATCAGTGGTGGGCCGTTTCAGGCAGCCACTGCCAGTACCACCAGGATGGTCCATTTCCACATCACCAAAACCACCATGACTAGGCCATGGTACAAATACTGAGGTTGCAGTCTGTGCTGGTATGTGACTCATTCATTTTAATGAATGTTAGCAAACTAGCATTTGCAGGAGACAGGTTTGTCTGACGATCCCTGGCTATTCGCCTGCTGAGCTGAATACCCTCTCAACACCTACACTGGAGGGTGGGCATGTGAGGTACTTCAGTGCCACCGCAGTCAGCTCTGGCCATTCACTGACCTTTCCACTCCAGTACAAAAGAGGATCTTCCGTTATTGTCAGATGCCTGTTTTCAGACAAATATGACTCAACCATTCTCTGAGCTGCACTAAGTCCAGTTGTTGATGCATCATCCTATTTTCCCGAATCATTTGTTTCACGAATACCCACTTGGGACAAAGCCTCCTAAAGCAGGTTGATGCCAGCCACTTTGGATGACAGACCACCTGGAACTGCTGTCCCCTTCTCCTTGCAGGATATGCTTGATAGTCCTACAGGTAGGAGGCAGTGTAGCGCAGTGGTCTAAGGCTCTGAGCTGCAAATTTGGTGACATCCAGCAGACCAGCCCTGGGTTTGAATCCCACAGCTTCCACTTGCATACTGTGTGACCCTGAGCAAGTCACTTAACCTCCTTGTGCTCCCAGGTCGCTGCTGTAAAAAAGCTTTCAGCTTAGTGTGCTATACCTGGTTAAACAACTAAATGAAAAAAAAAAAAAGTACACCTTCAGCGGATTATGCTGCAGGGTTTGCTGACCTTGGCACGTGACTTCTGTGCCCCATGAACCGCGCTGCCAGTTGACGACTGATATTTTTACCTGTTCAGGCCCTCCCTCAGTACTGATGCAATTCCACGTTTGTATCGTGGGTCCAGCATTGTTGCTATGGCAAAGTTGTCACTATGCTGAATGCTCACAATGTGACGATTCTGATTGAATACTGTCAGCATGTGTTGCAGCAACATACTGTTACCACCATCTCCGGCAACATCAAGGCCATGCTGTACATTCACCAATGTCTGCCTCAGCACCCGCAGCAGTGGACTTGATTGGCTAATGGAAGCAGACTCGCCACTCACTGCCTGTGTGGCACGTTCAAAAGGCCACAAAATTGTTATTACAGAGTCCATGAGGTGCCACTGTTCAGTCGTCATAGACATGGAGACCCCGGAACTGTCACGGCTAGTGTGCATCACAAGATATTCTGAGATGGCTTTGTATTGTTCATACAACCTCTCTGCCATGCATAAAGTGGAGTTCCATTGGGTGACAACTTCCAGCTTCAAGCGGTGCTGAGGCAGGCTGTTTTGTATCTGCAATTGCCGCAGCTGGTCATGGGCCTTTCCAGATCTTGACAAGTGAGAGCAGATACGTCATGCAATGGTCAGCATTTCCTTTACATCAGGGTGCTGCAGAAACTCCTGCACCACAAGATTTAAACAGTGGGCCATGCAAGGAACATGAAAAAACACCATTTGTGATGCATTTCACCACATTTGACCCATTGTCACTTGCTATGAACCCAGCTCTCAGGGACAGAGGGTTTAGCCATTTGTCAATGTCAGGTCAGTACCATGTCCAGCATGTTCTCACCAGTGTGTGAACAGGTCACATTGCACATAGCAATCGTTGCATGCTGTCGAATTCCTGGAAGATTGTTACTGCGACAATCCACCTTACTGCACTGATTATTCACACTACCAACGTCACAAACAACCCCAGCACCTGTGCCCAGTGTGCAGTTGTACACAAATATGAACTCCCCACTGTTTTGCCACTTGTCCACATATCCATACTTAAATGGATGAATGGAGAGGAGGAATATTGAAGGGCATGTCTTACTGAGTCGGACACAGTGTGGAACAACTCGGGGACAGCATGGGTAGAAAAGTATGTCCCAGATGGGACTTTCCATTTTTGGACAGGCATGTGCAGCAAACCACCGGAACCCAGAATTCTCCACAAAGGAGAAGGGCAAAAGATCAATTGTTAGCATTTCCGATACAGCAGCATTAAGTTCATGTGACACTGTATGCTTGGGGGGTACTTCAGCTTATGCGCAAAAACACTCTGTAACGTGGGCTGACTTAAACGTTTTACATGGGGTGTGATCACAAATGGTTGTGCTCTGTGATGAATGGCATTGGCAGGGGGTGGAGTGTGGACGTTTGATGAAGACAGTTGCACAGGTGATGATGACAAACCCAGAAATGCAGTTAGTTTGCGAGATTTGCCAACCCGGGGTTGATGTACCACTTGCACTAGACATACTGCATTCACCACCATCACCACAAAAACTGCTACTTTCACCAGCACTGGACAACATTTCAAAGTCATTATGGTCCTCCACCTCATCATGCCTGTAGTAATCCTCTGCTCTTATTACCTAGTACTGCACACGTTTAATTTACTACTGGACTTAACAGTCATGGAAGGGTATAACATGCCCGCTGTGGTTGCCGGTGACGAGGGTGAATGCCCCACTGTGGTATTAGCTGCCAGCTTGTGCTGGGTCCACAGTGCCAAGTGCCTATTCTTAAGATGTGTATGCTGTCCTCCTGTGCCCAGATGGTTCCCCTTTTTACCTCGACTCACATGCACATTGCAAACCTGGCAGATTGCAACTGACTCATCATTTGCATCTTGAACAAAAAAATCCCAAACAAGGGCTTGTGATGCTCTGCTTTTAACATGTCCGTGAGGTGGCTTATTTAAGTCCATTATTTTATGCACTGAAGTTGGGGGGGGCACACGATGATTTGGGCACTGCACACCTGGACTGCAACTGACCACCACGACTACCTATCATATTGATTACTGGGTCATCATCATCATCATCAACTAAAACCGGCAAATCACAAGTTTTTACAGGGGGGGATTCCTGCAAACAGACTCAGATACAGCCACTTTGAATTTCTTTTTCTCTGGTTCCCAACTGGGGTCAATTACATCATCATCATATTCATCAACGTCACACACATCCACATCTTCTGCTTGGATGCCAGCATGTGGACTGCATGTTGCAATAACAGCAACATCATCGTCATCATCATATTCATCTTCAGCATCTATACCACCATCACCTGATATTTTTTCACCACACTGTGAATCACTGCATGGAAAATGCATGACATTAACTGCCACAGTGGATGGAATATCACATTGTATGCTATCGTTGACATGATTATCAGAATCCTCAGGTTCAGTTACTGGGATGTTACTGGGAAGTATGACATCATCTACGCTGCCACTCACTTGCACTGCTTCACACTCAATATTTTTGGATACAGTACACTGGTCGGAATTCGAACTTGATGCACCAATACTAATACTACCACCACCACTAACACCAGTAACACTAACACCACCAGCTGGGAAAACATCATCTCCTCCAACTATGAGTGAAGCTACTGATTGGGCTGTAAAAAATATTGCAGGAGAAATACCTTTCCTCACATCAGCAATGCACTTCTGCATCTGCATACTACCACGCCCACAGACTATCTTACTGCCAGCATTGCCATGGTGAGAAACAATTTTGCTTACGCGTCTCTTTGCGGGCATTTGGGATCAACCACAATTAACACCAAATTTAGATTTTGATATGTTCACTCTCTGATTGGGGGGGCTGGATGTGAAGCAAAAAACAACTGTAGCATCAGCAACAGATAAATACTAGTCTGTCACGCAATGAAAACAACTTCAGCAACCAGTGGTGCTGAAGAGTTCATAAAAACAATCCAATCTGGTAAAAAATTCCTTTTGCCGGCGGGGGTGGGGGGGCACTGATTGCAGATTTTTACGGCAGTACAAGCAGCAAAACAAAGAACAGATGCCACGATCGCAGGACAAAATCAGGCAGCTGCAGTGGATAGCAGGTTCACACTGCTGCTCCTGCAATTACACTAGTCTGTGGCACAATAAAAGGTGTATTATTTGATGTCACGCAACACCACACACACACTCACACACAGGCACACAGACACATACACAGAACAGTTTGTCTACAATGCTGAATGAGTAATGCATAGCAAATTCAACAGTTCAGTAATATGCCACGTATTGTAATGTAAACAACCTGAAATTATGAACTGCTGCACCAGATCCACAAGCACACAAACAGCAAGAAAATTTCAACAATTGCTGACAATATTACTGTGTGTTCATTAACAGTCAGTTATATAACAAAAATATAACCAAAAACAAAGAAATCACTATTTCTCCAACTTAAATCTACCTACACCACAGATACGCCCCTCCCCCAAAGCACCCTTTCAATGTCTTTCACTACACACACTCAATGTTGTACATTAACATTCAAAATCCACACAAAAACAAAAATGCTTGATGATATGAGCATAGGAGGGTTTCCTACAATTGATGAACTAAAGTTTGAGCCCCCCCCAAAAATGCAAAAACACTTTTTTAACAGTTTTTAGATGGTTTCAATCACAGACAGCTCTCAGAGCACAGTTTCCTACTCCTTCCTACACATACTACCCCGAACTGAGGCTGTGCAGATCAATATAGAGCCCATGTGACCTGAAATCCCATGAATCACTGAAAAATTTGCCTTTGGAGCTCAAAAACAAGGCAAAGTGAGGCAAAGTGCATTGCCCTCAATGCACTTCGACTTAAAATTGGCAGAGTAGTGGTCTGGGGAGGCAGAGTAATGCGAAGTCATTGTTTTCAATGAACTTTGCGTTACTCATTATAACGTGAAGTACTCCGCTTCACATTGCGGAGCACTCCGCAAATCCGCCTTTCCTCCGTGAATCACTTCACGGAGAGGATTCAGCCCACTTTGCCCACCACTACCACACAGTAACACTGGGTAAAAGCCAGAGCCCACTACAGCAGACCCTCACTGAAAGATATACATCTATGCTGCTCTAAGCTGAAAAAATAGATCGCAAACACTGGGCCCACTGAAAAATGAGAAACTGAATCTCACTGGAGCTATCCTGGATAAATACATTATAATTAATGGGTTCCATTTTTTCCTATTGAAAAAAGCGTGTATTAAATGCCGTAACACCTGAGTAGGTGTTACGGCATTCACGAGCCTTTTTCAATTGGAAAATGCTTGAGACGCAATGCAGCTCGAGACTGTCACAAACGCTGTCCCTTGTTAATTCAGTCAGCCAAACACTCACCTCCTGAGCCGCTGTGAAAGGACAATATATTTTCTCTTTTCCCTACTACCTCAAAAAAAATTAAAATGAAGCTTTCTCGCAACTTTTTTATCACCGTTTCCCCTCCTCTGCAGGTTACTAAGGCTCCACTGCTAAGCAACACCTAGCGCCGCCCAACCTAAAAAAGCAACAAGGGAGATTGAATGGACTTTTTGTTGTTCTCTTTACTGTTAAACTTAGTTAAATTCCGCTGTAACACTCTTACAAACTCCACATTTTACCAAATAAAGAAAATCCACAAGACAAAGGCAAAACTGTGTTTCATTCATTTTCATACCTCTCAACAGAAAAAAGAACCCTTCAATTATATAAAATAAAATATGGGGTGCAGTGTGTTTTACTTGAATTTAACACACACCCTCGTTGTTGGATGGCTAGCATAAACCCCTTGGGCTTCGCCCTCGGGGTTTATGTGCCATCCAACAACTCGGGTGTGTGTTAAATTCTCGTAACACACTGCACCCCATACTTTATCCTATCTATAAAGATAGGCAAAGCAGGACCCATCTGGGTGTCCAGATGGATGCAGAAGAACTCAAGACACTTTTCTGAAAGAGCAGAGGACCTTCCCCAGGTGTCCTGGCCAATATTCCCCTTCCCATAAAACCAGTTCATGCAATTGTCCAAGGCCGCATGTGGGTGTTGATGTATGAAATGGCTGCCACTACGCATTCTGTCACTTCACTACTACTCTCTCATTGCTTATAAAGCTCTTTGGGATACAGTGTATATGAAAAGTGCTATATAAATGGAAATGATTCAGAGCCGCACTAGGCACTGGGTGCTAAGTGACTATATTGCAAAGCAGGAAAGAACTACTCACAGCACACCTACACACTAAATAATAAGCAACAGACAGGTACTTAACCAGAGTCCATAAGTTCATTTTCTAGCCACCACAACAGTGCAAAAATGTCAGTTCAGGCCCTCGCTTGGAGACTAGCTTGCTGATGCTTATTATTTAGTGTGTAGGTGTGCCATGACTAGTTCTTCCCTGCAGCCCTATGTAAATGTTGATTCTTCTTCTTCTTCCTAACTGAAAATGAAATATTGCATCTTACTTGGCAGTACCCTACAGTAGAACCCCACTGAAAAGGAAATGTTGCATTCAAGCTGATCTGTACTGGAAAAATACATTGTAAAAACAGGACCTCCAATGAAAATGGAATATTGCATCTCACCTCCACTATTCTGGGTTCATACAGTATAAACGTGTTAAAAGCAGGACCCAATTACAAATGAGATATTGCCTCTCATCTGGTCCTCACGAGGTAAGGATAACCTCACTGAAAGATATGCATATATGCTGCTCTATCTCGGGGAAAAATACTTTGTAAAAGCTGGATCCCACAGGAAATGAGAAACTGCCGAGTCTCAGCTGGTCTTTCCTGGCTAAATTCATTGAAAAATGGGTAAAGGCAGGACCCCACTGAAAATGAGATATTTCATCTCCACAGTGCTATATTGGGTAAATACAGACTAAACAAGTTACATTTTTAGTGGGGTCCAGCTTTTAGAATGTATTTTTCCCAGACAACAGCAGCTTAGATGTACACCTTTCAGTGGGGCTTCTTCTGTACTGAGGTCCTGCTTTTATACATTTTTACTATATATTTGCCAAGGATATATAAGATGAGCTGCAATATCTCATTTTCATTGGTGTCCTGCTTTTACATATTTTTAGATTGTATTTACCCAGGATAGCTCAGCTGAGAAGCAATGTCTAATTTTCAGTGGGCCACCACATTTTGACCTCAGATTTCCAACATAGTCTTTTTATGACCTGACATTATGGTCAAGACAGGTGGAATATTTTAAATCCCATCTAAAAAGTGATTTTGCTGTGCAACTGAGGAAACAAGTTTTGGAGAGGATTTGAAAAATGACACCTGCCATGATCAGGAGATGGGGTAACACAAGGGATATGTTAAGCACCATGAACCAAAATCTGCAGCAATTAAAGAGCTACTGACACCTCAAAGAAAACTTTAAAAAACTTAATAAATAGATACAATTCTGCCTGTATTACATTTATATTTTATATATTTCTCCTCCCCATTATTTATTACTAAGGAAATATGCATGAATATATGATCTTTATCCCTTAGTTCCTTTAGACTCCATCTCTCTATAGCTTACTCCCTACTTCAAGTCATAATCCTCTGCTGTGACATCACAGTCTGTTGCCATGGGAGTAACTGTGATGTCACAAGTAGTGCTCCATGACTTCAGGTAGGGATACAGCAGCAGGAATAGACAAACTCTTCAGGAGCAAAGATCCTGTTTTCATACAAATTACCTCAGTAATAAATAATGGAGATGAGGAATACAGCACTAATGGGAAATATATGCTGGACTGTGTCTAAATATTAGGTTTTGTTAAAGTTCTCCTGAACGTGTCACCAGCTCTTTAAATGTTTCTTCATAACTTAGTTGTTTTTCCACATTTTTCCACCAAATGTTTAACATAGTCTTTTTATAATCCCATGTTATGATCAAGACAGGTGGATTTTTTAAAAATCCTGTCCAAAAGGTGATTTTACAGATGCACTGCAAAAACATTTCTCAAAAGGGATTTGAAAAATGCCTCTTGTCATGTTCATCAGGTGGACTAAAAAAGGGCTATGTGGGTCCCAAATTAGCAAAAAATCACAACAATGTGAATACATATTGAAAAAATTAAATGTTTCCTTATATTTTTTTTTATTATTTTGTCCCCAAATTTTTAACTTTTTTCTGACCCCACCTTGTGATCATGTCATGTGGAATTTTTAAAATTCTAGAAGGATAACTTCGTGGAGCAAATGCAAAAACATGCTTTGGAGGAGATTTGAAAAAATGACACCTGTCATGCTTGTGAGGTAGTATAACAAGAAGGCTAAGTTGAGAATTGGGGGCCAAAATCTGCGTACTTCGCAATTTAATTCAGTAACTATTGAAAAAATTCAAAATTTCTTCATAACTTCATTGGTTTGTGACACTTTAGAAACATAGAAACATAGATTCTGATGGCAGATAAGGACCGCCTGGCCCACCTAGTCTGCTTATTTCCCTACCTACTTAACTCCCAGTCCTAAATGATCAGCAGTTTACCCTCTCTTTCCTACCACTAGGGTTGCCTTCTGTCTATCCCATGCATTCTTGAACTCTTCAATCGTTTTAGCCATTGTGCCCTCTGCTGGGAGACTGTTTCATGTAACTACCACCCTTTCTGTGAAAAAAAACTTCTTCACATTTCCCCTGAGTCTCACCCCCAGCCTCATATTGTGACCCTTTGTTCTTACACATCTCTCTTTTTTCTTAAATATGCTGCCCTCCTGGACCTTGTTGATTCCCCTGAGGTACTTGAATGTCTCTATCATATCCCCCCTCTCTCCTTTCCTCCAGGGTATAAATATTAAGGTCTTTCAGTCTTTCCTCATATGTTTTCTGGTGCAATCCTTTCACCATTTTTGTTACCTTTCTCTGGACCACCTCTGTTCTGTCAATGTCCTTCCAGCGATGTGGTCTTCAGAACTGAACACAGTATTCCAGATCTTCCTGGACTGCAGTCTCCACCACTCATTCACACTAGTGGGATGGCGCTAGAGGCTCTAGGACCAAGTGGTAGCCAAAAATTTTCAGAAGGGTCAGTGCTGAGACACGACCATGCTTGTATGGCACCACGAGACCAGCTCGCACCTGTGTAGGCTATCTCGGTGTCGACCCCAGAACCATCTCAGTTCCTTTTCTCCCGCCGTCGAGTGCGCTTGGATGTTGACGTCGCTCATCTACCGGAGTCAAAGTTTTTGTCTATACAACAGCAGCATTAAGCTGTTCAGTATTCATTTAAATTAACATGTTAGTAATATTTTCTCATTTTAAGAAGAAGAAAAATAAGATTATGAAGAAGAAGAAGAAAAAGAAATTCTCACCTGCCATCAACGGAGTCGTCTTTAGATGGTAGCAGTGACAGTAGGAAGACTTCATTTGAAAGTTGTTATGGCAGAAGGCTGTGTCCAGTCTGCCACCCTTTATGAAGGGATGGTCCGACCATGGGGAGTCCTGTACTCAGGGGGGAGGACAGTCCGCCGAAGCACAAAACTGGTGGTTCCGGAATCCAGCTCTGCTTGACCTCAAACTCTTCTTCCTCCTTGGGGGAAGGAGAATTGGTACCGCTTGAGGTTGCCCTCTGGTATGTCTGTGCAGGGATTGTTGGTGGTGAGGGGTGGTAGGCCTGAGCTGACTTTGGTGGGTTCTCCTTGGCCCCTCTCTTAACAGCCGCATTCTCCACACCGGATTCCATCTCTGTCCTCGACAGAGTTTCAGTGAGTAGTTTCACCTTTTAGCCACTCCTTTGGAGCAGGGGTTTCAACTTCTGTCCAGTTTTACTAACCAGTGTTCCCATTTCTGGGGCCTCGAAGCTGCTGGACCAGGGCTGGATCGATTGGGTCAGGATGTGTGCTGTGCCATTTCTGGTGCCTTCGCCATTGTGTCGACCCCTCATGCCTACCCCCTCTCCTTTTTTCCATGCAGGGGCCAGCACAGTCACCTCTTTCCTTCTCCCCTTTCCTCAGGATCTTTGGGTGCCATTGACACCATTAGCATTGCCGTTGGTGCCACTGCTGGGCTTCTCTGTGCCATGGATGGTACCATTGGTAGGTGCAGCACCATGGATGCCACCATTGGTGCTGTCAGCACCGTTTGTGCCACACGGCACCATGGATGGCACAGTTGGTTTCATGCGGTGCCGTGGATGGGATGGTGCCGTTGGTGCTGCATGGTGCCGTTGGTGCTGTTGGTGTCACATGGCACCATGGATGGGGCCGTTGATGCTGCGTGACACCACAGGTGGTGCTGCTGGTGCCAGATGGCTTTGCAGACAGTACCAGAGGTGTCCAGTGCCATGGATGGTGCTGCAGGTAATGCTGGTACCACAGGTGGTGCCAGTTTGTGCTGTCCGGTAGAACAGGTGGCGGAGTTTTCCTTTCCACGGACCTCTTCTTCTGCAAAACTTGTTGCAAAGAGCTTTCCACAGAATGAAGTCCTGTTCTGTGGAATATTTCTGCAGATCCTAGTGGGTGGAGGTCTACATGGCATCCTGTGTCGTTCTGGTGGTTTTCCGCTGGTGGGACTCTTGTTCTGCACAGTTCTGCTGGTGGAATTCCACATTCCGCTCAACACTTGGTCAGCTCCTTAAGTAGCATCGAGCTCCTTGACACCTTTCCTGGTGGTGGAGTCTCTAGTGATTCTGACCTAGACCTCCTTTTGGAGGTCCTTCTGGGATAGAAGTGCATCTGGATGAGTCTCTCCCTGTCCTACTTATCGGTAATACAGTGGATGACTCATTTTAGAAACTGGAGGGCAAGCCTTTTCTATCAGCAGAATCTGTGATGGAAGTTCTTCTTTTCAGTTTTTCCTCAGGGATAAGGGGTCCACTCTAACATTTCGGACTTCTTCTGTGGCCCAAACGCTTCTGTATCTGGACTCTTTTCAGTTGCCAGTACAATTACACCCTGTGGAACATACTAATTCAATGGTTGGGAGCTTTCTGGACTCTTCCGCACCTTTGAGAGGGGTATATAGACCCCCTGTGATACTGCCTCTTTGGTGGCTTCATCAGCAATGGGCGATTAGCATCTCCTCAGCTATGATTATTGGTCCAGTTCTGGTTTCAGTTATGGACGCTCAGGCTTCCCCTGCCCCTCAGATGGATGACATCTTCGTCATTCTTGTATCAGGCAGTCCTTTCAAGGTAGAAGCCTGAGATCCTTGTCAGGCTCTAACTAATTGTTTAAAAAAAAAAAATCATATATCCTCACAGTAGAGGGCCTAGCCCGAAACGTCCCAATACCACCCTTCTGGATCCGGCCCAGGTTCCGCCTCAGCTGCCTAAGGTGGTCATCTCTGGACTACAGTGGAGCGCACCTGACTTCTTCTACTTCTTGAAGAAGTCCAGTCCACGGAGATATGGGTCATTGCTTTTCTCCGAGGGAGATTTGCTTTTAATTTAGAGATGTTCCGCAGACCTAGGAGGCAGCCCAGTCTGTTGGTTTTGTTTCTTCAGACTCTCTTCTCTTGATCAGAGCCTCAGAGCAACAGAAATGACTCCACGGTGAGTCGCAGCACAGGTTCCTACTTCCTTGCTTGCTCCAAGTTAACAGACGGCATGCTCCCTTCTCAACCATAAAGGTCAAGTAGGTCCTTGTTCAAGAGATGGGTTCTCGGTATTCATACCTTCGCTTCCTACACATTGATTCCATGCCAGTCGCTCCGGACTAGACTCTTCGGAAGTAGTTGCTCAGCTCTCCTCTCCCTTTCCCAGGAAGACTTTTTCCATTTAGGGGAAGGTGTTAGTTTCACCTTCCCAGCAGCTCCTTCTCTTAGGAGCTCCCCTAGTTACCTCCAGGACAAAGAAGACCCTCTGACATGAAAATAACCACTTTGAGCAGGTGATGAACCTGTGTTGTTTGTTTTTCATCAGCAAGCAATTTAGAGCTGTTTTCCTACTCCCTTTCAGGCAGGCTGGAGTGAGTAGTGCCTCACCACATTGAGTCACTTCAGTCGTTGGGCGGTCACTTTCAACAAATGGGTCAGCCCAAACTTTGTCCTTTCTGTGTCCCCCTCGATGCAGATCTGCCCCTATCTTGCCTCAGAAATCCAGACCCTGTTTTTTTCCTGTCGGAATGCTTCTTCACAGTGGGCACATCCTCCTGTACACTTTCCCTCTCTTCCCTTAGTTCAGAGACTGCTACTAGAGTTGTAGGCAAACAGGGGCAGAATGATTCATCTTGGAATAAGAAGTGGGTAGGCTCTGGTTCTCCCAGACCACCACAAGAGGCTTCTAAGTCATGCTTTGGCCTCCCATCAGGAAGACTTAAGTGACTAAGTGGAAACCTTTCTCCATTGATGGGCTAACCCCACTTGGACCTCTGCTGGCTCACCAAGTAAGGGGTTCAAGTGCCTCTTGGACCTGTTGTTCACAGACCTGCCATATTTGGTAGTGGGGGTATCCATCTGCACTGTCTGGGTCTACCTTGAACCAGTAGACTTTTCCTCCAGCTGTTTCAGTTAGTAAAACATTTTGCCTTACCTCCAGAAGCAAGGGAGTGCTCCCTTCACTCTTGGATTGTTCTAATGGTTCTATGACTTTCTTCACAGAATGAAGAGGTAAGCTCCAACATTTTTTGTGTAGCTTCAGCTGCCTCAGTTAGATCACCTTGTTGCTCTGAGATGTTTTAGACTAGTTTAGGAGCATGTCTTTGACACTATTAATTTTTGTCTTAGACCAAATTGAGAGGCCGGGTTCTCACTGCTCTTCAAGAGTGGTTGCAGCCTCCTTGCAGAGTTCATTTTGAGTCCGTTGCAGTCTTCTGCAAAGTGATGAGTTGGAGCTCAAGTGCATATCTTTGTAAACACTATGTTCTGGATCTTCTTTCCAGACAGCTCTTTTCTCAGTAGGACAGTCCTTGGCCATTCTTTCTGAGTGAGCCCTATCTCCTACCACCCTACTCTGGGTGGGTTGGTTTTCGCTTGTACTCTCCCATTAGTGTGAATATGTGGTGGAGACTGCAGTCCAGGAAGATATGGAAATTATGTACTTACCGTAATTCTTGATCTTCTTGGATGCAGTCTCCATCACTCATTCATATGCTCACCCACCATCCCCTGGGCTCACTCATTTTGTTTCTTGGTCTTCACGGCCTTGTGGTCCCACTGTGAAGACATTGCTCAATTGACCATTCTTGCAGGGGTCATCCAGACCTTTCAGGCCCGGAAGGTTAGGGTAAGTTACTTTTACTAGTTACGCTGCACCTCCTCGGTTGAAAAGGTACTGAGGCAGTTGAAGGGTTGACGCCGAGATAGCATACACAGGTGCGAGCTGGTCTCACGGTGCAGCGCATGCGAGGTCATGTCTCGGCACCAGCCCTTCTGTAAATTTTTGGCTCCCGCTTGGTCCTAGCACCTCTGGCGCTATCCCATTAGTGTGAATGAGTGGTGGAGACTGCATCCAAGAAGATCAAGAATTACGGTAAGTACTTAATTTCCATATGTGGTCTAACCAATTGTCTGTAGACTTGCATCAACACTTCCTGTTTTCTACTGGTAATTTGCCTCTCTATGCACCCCAGCATCCCTCTGGCCCTCCCCACTCCTTTTTCACATTGCTTGACCACCTTCAGGTCATCTGTTATGTTTACCTTCAGGTCCCTTTACAGTTTTGTTGCTATTAGTACCTTCCCCTCTCCCCATTTCGTATTCCTCTCCAGGATTCCTGTGGCCCAAGTGCATGACTTTGCACTTTTTTGCACTTAATTTAAGCTGCCACTCTCTTGACCACTCCTTCAATTTGCCTAGGTCTCGTCTCCTTTTTTCCACTCCATCTGGAGTGTCTACCCTATACCAGTTCTTGGTGTCATCCGCAAAGAGGCACACCTTCCCTCCCAGTCCCTCTGCAATGTCACTAATGAAGACATTGAAGAGGGCTGGCCCTAGAACTGAACCCTGAGGCACCTCACTGACCACCTCCCTCTCCTGAGATTGAACTCACCACTGTGTCCTGTTGCTCAGCCAATTTATGACCCATTGTACCACCTTGGGACCAACTCCCAGACTGCGCAACTTGTTTACTAATCTCCATGTGGGACAGTGTCAAAGGCCTTGGTAAAATCTAGGTAGGCTATGTTCACTGCCCCTTCCTGATCCACCACCTTGGTTACGCAGTCAAAGAAATCTATCTGATTTGTTTGACGAGATCTCTCTGCTGTGAATTCATGTTGCCTTGGGTCTTGTGCTCTACTAGCCTCCAGATATGCCACAATTCTTTCCCTTAAAATGGATTCCATGATTTTCCCCACAGTTGAGGTCAAGCTGACTGGCCTGTAATTTCCAGCCTCCACCTTGCTCTCACTTTTGTGTAGTGTTACCACATTCGCCCTCCTCCAGTCCTCCGGCACCGCTCCCTCCTCCAGTAATTTGTTAAACAGGGCTGTCAGTGGTGCCCCTAGTACCTCCCTGAGTTCTTTCAGTATTTTGGGATGCGTCCCATCTGGTCCCATTGCCTTGTCCACTTTCAGTTTCGAGAGTTCCTTTAGGACTCTGTGAATGGACTGGTGTCCACCTCCCCCCATATGTGTTTCTGCCCCCTAATTTTGGTCCCTCCCATTCCCCTTCAAGCAGAAGTATTTGTTTAGAATTTCTGCTTTTTCCAGGTCTCCCTCTGCACACTCCCCCCCATTCAACCTCACAATACCTCCATTGGTCTTATTCCTTTCCCTGATATACCTGAAGAAGGTTTTGTCACCTTCTTTTACTGACTTTGCTATCCTTTCTTCAGTTTGTGCCTTTGCGCACCTGATTGCTTTCCCCACCTCCTTCTGTTTTGCCTGGTACACCTCCCTGTCTCCCTCCCTTCCTCTGTGTTTCCTTGTACTTTCTGAATGCCTGTTTTTCCCCTAACCTTCCCTGCTACCTCTGTTGCAAACCATAATGCTTTTTTCTATCTTTTTGCTTTGTATATCAGCTTTACTCAGAGGCCTGTTGTCTCTGCTATAGCTCCTTTAAGTTTCTGCCACTGTTCCTCCAATCCTCCCCCCCACCCCTTGCCAGGTTTTTCTGGAGGTGTTCCCCATTTTTGCAAAATCTGCTCTCTTGAAGTCCATGATCTTTGCTTTTGAGTGGCTTGACTCTACTACTGTCTTTACCTTAAACCACACTGTATAGTGATCACTGATCCCTAGATGTCTGCCCACTAATATATCTGTTATTCTGTCACCATTTGCAAGAACCAGGTCTAGTATTGCTCCCTCTCATGTGGGCTCCTCCACCAACTGTCTGAGGCATGCCCTTTCTAGGACATCTAAGATATCTCTGCTCCTGGTTGTGGCTACTGCATTTGTGTTCCAGTTAACATCTGGCATGTTTAGGTCCCTCACCAGCAACACCTCCCCTTTCTCTGATATTTTGTGTATGGTTTCCACTAATACCTTGTCTATTTCTTCCCCTTGTGCTAGAGGCCTGTAGACAACTCCAGTGTGGATGATGGTGCCATTTCCCATCTCTAATGTGACCCATACAGCCTCGTCCCCTTCCTGTATTTCCCCCTATCTCCATTGCCTTGATCACCTCTTTGATGTATATAGCCATCCCTCCCCTCTTTTTGCCATCCCTGACTCTCCTAAAGATTGTGTATTCTGGTATGGTAACATCCCAGTCATGGTTTCCTGTGTACCATGTTTCAGTGACCATGACAATGTCTAGGTCTTCCGCCACCATCAAGGCCGCTAGGTCTAGGATCTTGTTTGTCAGGCATTTGTATACATGGCTTTCTATGTTTTGGTTCACCCTGCCTGTACCAGCTCCCCCCATCACAATCCCTATGTTCTCCCTCCATGTCTCCCCTGCTATTTCCTTCCTTTGTGTTTCCTTTTCTTGCTTCCATGGCCCTGGTATCAGCCTGTTTGTCTACCTCACCCTGTGGGGGGGACAGTTGGCTATTCCCTGCTTAATTCCGCTATCCCACTTGGCTTATTTACTATAAATGTTCCTTTCTCAGCTCTAGTATCTGTCTATTTCTCTACCTTAACCTGTGTGTGTGTGTGTGTGTGTGTGTGTGTGAGGCAGCTGGTATTGCTTTGTTTAATTCTGCCCCACCCCCTTGGCTAGTTTAAATGTTTGCCAATTAAATATCCAAACCTCTGACTAAGGATCTCAGTTCTCCTCCCAGATGGATGCAGGCTGTCCCTCCTGTACAAGCCGGTATCTCTCCAGATGGTTCCCCGATCCCCAATGAAGCCAAATCCCTCAGCTCTGCACCAGCTCTTCAGTCATTCATTGACTCCCCTGTTGTGGAGTATCCTGGCCTCCCCCATGCCATAGACAGGTAGCACTTCTGAGAAAGTTACCGTGAGTGCCACCTGTCTAAGACCTGTTCTCGACTCTGGGAACTCCTTCTGCACTGCCCTCACCTCATCCCCAGCCAAGTCATTAGTACCCAGGTGGACAATGACATCTAGCTTACCCTCCCATCTTGCTGCCCCTGCAGTCCTTTGGATTTGCTTCCAATCCCTCCAAGCCATGGTGCCTGGTAGGTACCTGACCTCCCTGTCTCCTGCCAACAGAACTACCCCACCTAATAATAGAGTCCCCCACTAGGAGTTGCTTCTTTCTTCTCTGGGGTCTTGCGCCATCTTCCTGGGGGTCACCACTGTGGAGGATTCCCACATCCACCTTGTCCACCACTGTGGATGTCTCATTGAGACAGTTCTGCCCTACCAGAACAGTGTAGAAGTTGTGGATTGGAACCTCAGGTTGGATGTGTCTCTGCCCTACCTCCCTCACCCTCACTGGACTCAGTTTTGTCCAATTGCCCCTCATTCCAGTCATTCTTTGAGGCAGGTGTGGATTTGTGTGGATGCAGGTGTGGATTTGGTAGTCCCTGGGCTAGGGAGGAGGCCTCCTGAACCCTAGCCAACTCAGCCTGGAAATGATCAACCTCCTCCCTCAACCCACAGAGGTGCCTGCAGAGTGTGCAGCACCGCAGTCTCCAGAACATCTCCCTGGAGACTGCTGCCCCACAGTCATTGCATTGCACCACTCCCAACATGACTATTGTTGACTTTTTTCCTCTCCCCTTTTTACTCTGCCTTAATGCAAAAGTACAGTTCCAAAGGTGTCTAACTTGTGGTTCTAAGTGTAGCTGTACCTCTACTGTCCTCTCTTGAAGCAGGAAGTTGAATTCAGTATGCCGGGTGTATGCCAATAAAGGAAAACTAGCCAAGGGAGGGTGGGATGGATGAGGGTAGGTCAGGCCTAATCATCTGTAACAGCTGTGGAAAAAACAATCAGGTCAGCTCCCTGGATGTGTGAAATTCAAACTGAAATGCAAATCACTGAAAGTAGATGAGTTGTTTGTCCCCTTTAAAATGACTTACAGTTCAGTGCTCTGTAAAGCCACAACCTGTAGAGTTTACCCTGTAAACCACAAAACAAATATTAGAAAAAGCAAACCAATCTGTTATTTTACCCCGTGTGTCCTTCCCCAAAGAAAAATGTGTTTATCCTGAAGTTGTGCTACTAATGTGCTGCTTTCCTCTCTCAGCTCACTCCGGGTTAGCTTCTTTCCTGGCTCAGCTCACCCCTGCAATGTAGAATGAAGTTAGCCCTGTGTGCAGGAGTTGCCATTCCTGGTCTCTGGCTTTTTCCCCCTCTCCATCTGGCTGCTATAGCAAGGAACAAGCTGTGCTAAGAAGACACAGCTGAGACCTCTGACCCCCCCTTTCTGTTCCTCTGGTCAGTAAGGATCCCACATTTTCAACATAATCATTTTATGACCCCCTCCTTGCGAACATGACATGTGTCATTTATAAAATACTGGCAGAAATGTCATTTTGCACCACAACTGAAAAAACACATTTTGACCAGGATTTTAAAAATGACTCCTGTCACGTTCATGAGGTGGTGTGAAAAAATGGCTTTGTTGAACATTTGGGGTCAATATATTGAAAATTACTAAAGTTATGAGCAAGTGTTGACCAACTAAAAATGAGATATTGCATTTCACTTGGTCTGTCCCAGCCAGGTAACTATATAGTAACAAATTCTGGTCAGAGCCAGTACGGCTGAAGCTGAGGTCACTGTTGGAACATGGCACTGGTTGCTGTATTCAAGATGGCCACTGCAGTTCCCTGCGCATGCACGATGACTCGCTCATGCACACTGAGCTCCATCAGCCATCTTGGACATGGCATAGTGTGCAGCTATGCCACCGGGGTGCAGTGCACATGCATGAGTCATCACGCATGCGCAGAGAACTCTGGCAGCCATCTTGGACATGGTGGTCATTGCCGTGTTCCACCAATGACCAGCAGACAAAATAGTGTGGTGGACATGCAGTGATTGCCGTTCATCTCCACTATTTACAGGTCTGTCTGGTATCCGGTAGGCTCCCTTTTACACTACTGTGATCACAAGATGTCTGCAGGGCTTCACCCATTGCAGCCATAAAAATTTGTAAAAGCTGAACCTCAGTACAGCAGACCCCCACTGAAAGATGTACATTTATGCTGCTCTGCTCTGGAAAAATACCTGGTAAAAGCTGGACCCCACTGAATAAAGAATTCTGCAATTCCATTTTCTTTTTCAGTCTTTTCATTTGATAACTACAGGGTAGTAAGTACAGCCTTATTGTTGGTTCCCAGCAAATTGTTGATCCCCGTCCAAAAGGCCTACGAGTCAGATAAGGTCTCATTCTGTTTCTGTTTAAAAAAATACTTGGTATTTCCCTGACATATACTCCTTTTACAAGGGTTATGAACATCTTCATATTTATTTAAATCATTGGATTTTCCACTTTTAAAAAAAATATATTATAGCCACGCCTTATTTTCTCCCAAAATATATTTGTCAGATTACACATGGTCCAATTACTTGATTCCCCTCTAACTCTCTGTTTTATTTAAAGTGCATGTTTATTACAGATTTCACTGACTTCTGTCACAAGGGGGCCAATTCTGAAAAAAAGATGCAGTTGCCACAGAGAACTGCATCAGGGTGTTTGACACAAGTAGTGACTTACGTCAAACACTGCAGCAAGCACAATTCTAAAAGTAGTGTACCACAAATGCCCTGTCACGAGTCTGGAATGTGGAATGCAGGGAGTTAGACCAGGGTATCCTTGGTCTAACTTTGCATCCATGGGGGACCCCATTTTACGGAACTTGCACCAAACCTTTGGTGCAAGGTGCTATAAACTGGGGAAACTGTCAAAGTTGCATCAGCCTTTCTAGAATCGGACCACATTGTGTCCGAGGGGCTTTGGCGCAACTGCATTCAACTTTACGCTGGATGCAGGGTCTGATGCAAGCCCTGCATCCCCTTCTAGAATTGTGCCCAAGGAAATCAGCTGCCAGATCAATAGCGGGAATTTATAAACCTCTGCTACTTGCTGCCGTAGCTTTTAAATCACTAACTCTAAAGTTGATATGTTTCTATCATTGACAAAGTCTGCAGCCGCAGCACATGAAATTGGTGCACATATTTTCGTAAGTGCTGCCAGTCATTAGATATTTAAATAAAAAAAAAAAAACATCCTTTCGAGACCGTTATATATTTAACACTACATCTTATTCTTTAAAAGGGACTGCAGTTTGCTTGCTTACTTGTTCTGCAGGTAAGCTGTCTTTTCCTAACATAAGATGGAAGTTGCCGCAAAAATCTTAATATATGATTAAACCAGGAAACAGCGTGAATACGTACAGCTTTCTGTGAAGATACCACATCTACTGCTACATATGCAAAATGGAGTTTGTATAAACGAAAATGTTGTTTCCTCACCACATAAGTTAACTCAGGTAATGTTTACCGTAGCTGCAGCAGTTGGCATATGATTTTATAATGCCACTGGTTCTTTTCCCATTGACATTAAATTTTCCTGTATAACTAGAGATCTTGGGCCTGACTTACAGAACAGTTTGCCATAGAGACAAATGGATAACATATTTTGTGGATAGGGTCCATAGTAGCACTAAACATAGGACAGAGACCACTGTTCAAATTCTGTTCTTCAGAATTGTTTACTCAGCATTCACCAGCCACCATCTGAGCTGTCAACATCAATAACTTGATGGGGATCAGCAGACAGTATACTTTTCTAGGGATATGAAAATTTGCCTTATTAACTTTGATAAATGTTAAAGGCTGTATGTTTTCTGGCAGCAATCTACTTCTGGTGTCAGTCAGAATATTGCCAGCTGTACTAAACATGCATTCTGAAGAGACATTTGTTGAAGGACAACTAATATATTTACAGGCTTCATTCTACAGTGCAGTCTATTTTAACTTTTTCAATCTCCAGTATTCAGATGGACGTGCATCAATAGGGGTTAAGTGGTTCTTGCAGGTAACTGTTCTCCATGACAGATAGAGAATGCTCAGAAGAAGAATCTGTGCAACTTGGCATGGCAGCAATTTGCAAAAGGTTTTGCCACAGAAGTAGCTTGCTACTAGGAATGAAACTGGGAGTTTTGGAACCACTGCTAACATTTGATGACTCCTGCTGTCCTGTATCTGTTTGTAAGGATGGACCTGCACGCTGTGGAGATGAGAAGCTACTGTGCATGACTGCATTTCAGTTTGGCGATTGCTGCATCTTATCTGTCAACAGAAGTCTGTAGCACTCTACATTATCTCTTCATCAAAGAACCTGACAATTTGATGTTTTCTGGTGCAGTATCCAGGCGCTCTAACCACTGAGCTACAGGCTCACATTATTGGAACTGTGGTTCCCGGACACTGGTTTTGCATATCCTGCAACTAGAAGTAATTGAGATGACAATTAGATGTTTTTTCATGCAGTATTAGCCACTGTTTAGCAAATTTAAGTCATAAATTGTAGTGAGAAGGAAATAATGTGATCTATTGGTAACGGAACCCAGGCCCCTGGAATACCATGCTCTAAAAAGTCTGTAGTTCTTAATGCATGTTATTTTTTATTTGTAACACAAGAACTGAAACTTGATACTGTAAGATGCAAGTTATGCCTTCTGTTAAAAAGTACATCAATGTAATCAGATAAATGTACCAAGTTCATTTAAATACATCTTTTACTGTAAAGCAAATATTTTGTTTTACTATACAATTTGGTATATGAATATTGAAGTACTTAAATCGATAGTGTGGTAATAAAGTTTGCCTTTTTCTGATCACATGTCACTATTGTACTCTACATGCTTTGGTATTTATTGCGACAGAGTAAAGCACAGTTTACCAATATGAATACTGCTTAGTGTGTGAGTGTGTGTGTGTGGGGGGGTATTGATTGTGACTGGGACTGGAGGGGAGGTAGTTGATCACAGTCTGGCTGTGGAACTGTGTCTAAATCAGTCTCTGCCAACCAATATGAAGCAAACATTTTACATGTATTTTCTCTTATAAAATGGCTTTGGAAAATTCACAAACTTGACTGGCTGAAGCATGTCACATGATCATGCATTAAGTCTCTATAAATGCACCGTCAGTTGCCGAGTCTCATTCCCCCCCACCAAAAAAACTACTTAGAGCCATTTTATATGTGCAGTAAGCCCCTCCAGGGTGTACATCATAGAATTTTAATGCATTTCCCAGGGTCGTAAGGAGACTAGGCTTTCGGCTTTATGTCTTACTATACCCCTGGAGAGCGCATTAAAATCCTATAATGCACACCCTGTCATAGCTTATTATTTACCTAAATTATGCACAATGCAGCAGACTCCTATTATGTATGGAATGTTTTCAATACTGAATTCTCTCCTCTTCAGGAGGCAACGCCAACTTCCCTTCAGCTGGCCAAAGGCCCATTCCACCATCGTATGTGCTTTACTTAGATTGTACTGGTAGGCCCCCTGTAAATGTTAGGCTTATATTTCCACAGATAGGCATACTTCCCCCCCCACCCCTACCCCCCCCCCGAGCTAGGAAATGGGTTTAGTGCTCTGGGGGATATTGCTCTGGATGCCTCAAGGTGGCAGCAGAGACTAGTGAAAGGGTATAAAAGGAGATTGACAGGAAATAGCAGGGCCTTTCAAAGCCAGGTAGTAGGCCTGGGGCTGGAGGGGGTAGGCTGGAAGAGTAGCATCAGGAACAGATAAGGTGGACAAGTGAGGGAGCTCGGTGGTCCAGGAGGACCAGTGGGGAAATCCCCCAAAAGAGTGCAGTCAGGATGGCTTGTCATGCACTGTGGTTGATGAGGAGTGGGGGTGTGGAGCCCCATGATGACACAAGTAGCCAGGTCCTGTGTCATTGGGGACTAGGGCATTAGGAGGCTTTAACCAGGTTAGAGAGAGAGATGTAGAAGCCCTTAGAAAGCCCATTTGTCTGTATACCCAGGTTGCTAGGGCTCGGAGGGCTGTGGCAGGGCTCTCTCAGGAGGGGAACTGGTGGAAGAGGTTCCCCTTGTGCTCGGTGTGGCAGGGCAGCCTGGGGGGTTGAGGGAACTGGGGAGCCTTTCACCCCAAACAGTTTGGAGGGACAGGTCCAGGGGCACTGGGTCTATTAAAGTCCGGGCAGGTCACAGGCCATAGAAATGGTAGCCCTTGGAGAGTGGTCCCCATGCTGGAGCTTAATCCAAGCCCAGAAGAAGAAGCAGGGATGTGGGCCTGGCAGGAAAACCCCAAGGAAGTAAGTGCCAGCAGATCCCCCTGTAGTGGAGTGGGGCCATGGCATGCTGAGGCAGATCCGAGTGTCCATGCCAGGTGTGGCCTTAGCACTGTGAATAGTGCCAGCCAGTTTGAAGGTGGGTTGGGGGCCTGGGTCATCAGAAAAATTCCTGGATACCCCTGTGTTTTGGGCTAGCACCCAGGGGTCCAGGTGGGAAAGGCTGCTTGCTTGCCAGTGCTGATGTAAGGAGGGATTACCAGTGCCAGAATAGAAGAGACCCGTAAGGAAAAAAACATGAAAGTTGGCTTTTTGGATCCATTAGAAGCCAGGAGATTGCAGGAATCTGTTTTCCAGTGAGTCTTGGGTACAGCACCTGAGAGAGTGATGTGGTAGGCAAAGGCGAGTCCTTGCTGTGTGTGCTAAATCCTTGGGTTTTCTGCTGTTTATCATGTTCCAGCCTGAATTGTAAAAAAGTCAAAGCTCCATGGAGCTGCTTATTTATTTTTAGAGAAGAATGGTGACCCTGTATTGCTGGAATCATTTGCCATGCAGGTGCAAAATAAAAGCCAGCTGGGGAGAAACAGTGGTTGTGCATTATTTGACTGTAGGGGGGAAGCTTATGAAATGAAATCCTTTTTTCCCCCCTGTATTTGCAGTTTAATAAATTTTCCTTGAGTTGCATTCCAGTGGCAGAATCCAGCCTGGTTGGGGCTGCAGGGACTTCTGAGACCTCAGAAGGTGAAGAAGGAGGTCTCGATCCAGTGGTTGGCTTGGGGAGGAGATCAGATGCTGAGATAGAGGAGGTAAAGTGCACAACTATGAAGGCACTGAGCAGGTAGGAGACAACTGTTTTCCCTGCTGACTTGTGTGCAAAAGGTCTCGAATGTTAGTGCTTGGGAGTGCTTCCCCTTTTCTGCCCAGAAGACCTGCAATGTAAAAAGTATGCCCCTAGACAGGGCAGGAAAGGGGGGCTACATACTTAATTACACTTCACGTTAGCAATAAAACATGACAGTGTGCACATTATTCTTGATGGCCACACACCTGGGATGTGTTGTGAGGTTTGAGGTATGCAGCCTCGTGGCTTCAACCATTCAGGAAGTGTGGCGATCTAGCATAATGCGCACCCTGGAGTGTCTCATTGGACTTATAGAATGGCTTTTGTTTTTTTGAATTATTCACTAATTATAATACTCAGGAAGAAATATATATAATAAAATATAAAAGTTTACAAGAAATATTGCTCAATTAGTCCCTCCACCTGCTGGAACTACTTTGCATTTCTGGGTTTGCTATAGGACATTTGTCCTATGGAGTCTGCCATAGTTGTAGTTAATGTAGTTTTTTGTAATAACATCCCCCCCCCAACAAAATACTGATGGGGTGACTAGTAGAGGTAGGCAAAAGCTGCAAATTCCACTTACAGAAATTTCGTGAAATTTTCCAAACTTCTGCCATTTGCGAGATTGGAATCTTCCTAAAATGTGTTTGGTGGATTTTCACCCTGTTCCGCAGAATTTTTTGCTTGAACTGCAGAATAATACACATGAACTGCAGAATAATAGTTTTGAGGAATTTTATTCTGTAGTTTAATGGATTATTCCGCAATACATGTAATTATTCTGCAGTTCAGTGGTCAGTTCTACAGAATTTTTTCCTGCAGTTTAATACATTAAAACACAATTCATACTATACATTCATTCCTCAGTTCAGTGACTCACTGAACTGTGGAATAAATGCATGAACTGTGGATCATTGTATTAAACAGTGGGAAAAAAATTCTGCAGAACTGACCACTGATAGTAATCATTCTATGGATTTTTTTCCACAGTGTAATACAATAATCTGCAATTCATACATTTATTCCACCATTCTAAGTCAGAATTTTCATGAAAATCGCTAATTTGATTTCTGAACTGAAGTGAAATTCCAACTTTAACGGATATTCCGCCGGTGGAAGTTTTTTTTCGCATACCTCTAGTGACTAGTACATAAGCAGATCCAGAAACAAATGATTTGATACCTTTTATTGGACCAAAATAGATGTTACACAAAAAAGAACAAAGTGCTCTAGCTTTTGGACCAACCAGGTCCTTCTTCAGAAGCTTTATGGCAGTTATTTAGAAAATCCCATACTATAACACCCAGATAATGCTGAAAAAACAGAACTATTGCTCATTGGTTGAACACATACATTTAAAACATAACAGAAGATTATGTCAGAGAAGCTAACACCAGTATGATTTTAGCTGAGAAGCCCCAGTAAGGCAAAGATTATCAAGAAATATCAACAAGCAGAGAGCTCTTCTCACGTAAATTTTAAAATGTCTCAGTATGCCTCAGGAAAGCATTCTGGTGATAAAAAACCTTGGAAGCCAACAGGCAGCTAAGTGACCATACCTACTACAGAGTACTGGAAAGTGTCCCTATTACAGAACATAAAAGAGAACTACAGGAGTTAACTGGAGCATTTCCAAACCATGTCCAAGGCAAACTAAATGCCCTCATACCCAGTGAACCCAAGCCAGGGACATTCTACATGCTTCCTAAAATACATAAGCCTGGTAATCCTGGTAGACCCATAGCCTGTGGTAATGGCACCCTGACAGAGGGGATATCAGGGTTTGTAGAAGCTATTTTAAAACCGCTGGTAATACAAATGGATAGTTACATCCAGGACACTACACACTTCCTGTGTAAACTTTCTAGTTATAAAAACTTACCACCAGATATCCTTTTAGCCATGATGGATGTAACATCCCTGTACACTAAAATTCCACACACAGATGGAATTTCAGCCTGCCTTAAATACCTGCATGAGAAAGGATTGGACCACAACATTGACCCTGGAGTCGTGGGTAAATTTATTAAATTCATTCTGATACATGACAACTTAGCTTCAATGGTAAACATTATGTTCAAACTATGGGAACAGCAATGGGAACCAGGATGGCTCCACAGTACGCTAATCTTTTTATGGTGAATTTGGAGGAGGATTTTTTAAGGCATTGTACACATAAACCACTCGCTTATATCAGTTACATTGATGATTTGTTTATAATTTGGACAGAGGGCACTGACACACTTAAGGATTTTCATCAGAAACTTAATAACCTTCACCCAATCATAAAACTTTCCCTGGAATATTCTGCCACCAGTGTAAATTTTCTGGATACCACTGTCACTATCAAGGATGGAACCCTACATACCTATATTTACTGGAAACCAACAGACAAACAGAGATACTTACACAGGAAAAGTAATCACCCGAGCCACAAACACAAAGAAATCTGTCATATATAGTCAAACACTTCAGTATCATTGCCTCTGTTCAAATGAGGAAAACAGAGACACACATTTGGTGATGTTGAAAAACACCTTTATTGAGCAGGGGCACTCATCCAGAGAAATTGACAGAACAGTGGAACATGCAACACAGGTCCCAAGAGAACAACTACTGCAATATAAGGAAAGGATGACTACCCACAGAATACCCTTAATAGTCACGTATCATCCTGACCTTGAACTTCTACATACAATTATTAAGGACCTCCATCCAAAAATTAGTGAGGATGAAACTATTAATTGTATTTTTCAAGAACGACCAATACTGTCTTTTAAACAACCACCTAATTTAGCCAACCTGATTATTAGAAGTCAGCTTGAACCAGAACAGAATACATGACATCATATGGTACATGACCCTGTAATCAACACAGATGGAAGATATGTAACCTCATTTCCACTTCCGATTGTGTGGTTACATCACAAAATAGACAATTCAGGATATAGGGGAATTATACATGTACATCAAGTAATGTTGTCTATTTTATCCAGTACATGAAATGCACGAAATGTCCTGGCACAGGTTATGTGGGGGAGACAAAGCAACAACTCTGAACTAGAATGAATTCACACAGGCATTCTATTAATATGAAGAAGATGGACAAACCAGTAGTGCAACACTTCTCTCAGGATGGCCACTCAATCTCAGTTATGTCTGTGATGGTCTTAAAAGGACATTTCAACAGTACACAACAGAGACGTGCTTCTGAAATTAGACTTATTTTACTTCTCAATATGGTGGCAGATAGAATGAACATTGATGTTGGTTATATGACACATTATTCCACTTAAACTTACACAGACCTTTACTTTAAAAGATGGACATAAATATTGTAGTTTGTTTTGTAAGTTTCTGGTTGCCACATGTTGGCTTCTCACTTTAACATCGTGTGTGTGTGTGTGTGTGTGTGTGTATGTGTGTGTGTTTTGTGTGTTTATTGTTGTATGTGTGTATGTTGTGTGTGTGTGTTGTGTGTATGTATTGTGCGTGTTGTGTTTGTGAGTGTTGTGGGTGTGTTTTGTATTGTGTGGTTGTGTGGTGTGTGCATGTTGTGTGAGTGTGTGTGGTGTGTGTGTGTGGTATGTGTGTGTTGTGTGTGTTGTGGTTGTGTGGTGTGTATGTGTTGTGTGTGTGTGGTGTGTGTGTGTGGTATGTGTGTGTTGTGTGTGGTGTGGTGTTGTGTGTGTTGTGGTTGTGTGGTGTGTGTGTGTTGTGTGTGTGTGTACACATGTATGTGTGGGGGGAGTGTGGCATGGGGTGATTTTTATGTAGCTAGGACACTTAGTTCTCATATATATTGTACATTTACTTCCTTCTACAAGTTGTCAGTGTTTGGATTACATACTGTTACATTTTTAAATATGTTCATATTAAGATGCATATCTCATTTACTTTGGGGTTCATAAAAGGTTTAATTCCTTTGGGTAAATATTGCAAAGATTGGTGTGAATGATGATGTATTGTGACTCTTGTACATATAGTATATCTCATTCCTATTAGTTATCTTTCTCCAAGGATACGGGGGTTTTATTCCTATAAGTTTTCATTTAGATTCCTCAGACTGATACTGTACATGCTTGTTATACACTGACTCTGTGATGAAATCTGTAAATATCAGGCTCATGGTCTCATTTTCTTGGGGTACTTGACAAGTAGTTTTGTTTTTTGTTTATTTATATGACACTTATACTTACAATTGATATTATCATGTATTAAATCCTGTTACAACACCGAAGGCTTTAAAGTTTATACAGTGTATTAACTGGTTGAAAGTAGAGTTGGGGAAAATGTCTCAAGCTAAGTTCTATATTACATTTTGTGTGAAACATTTGCTCACTTTTAGTAAACTTCACTTTAACCCCTCTGTATGCCATATATGTATGTGTGTTTGTGTATGGCTTTATACATGTATGGGCCGGATATTCAAACTGCGCCCAAAAAGTGCGCAACAGCAGGAGCAAGCACAAGTCAATTGCGCACAAGTGCAATACACGCGATATTCAAACATGGAGCAAGACAAATTGCGCAACCAGCCAACGTCTGAATATCGCACAACCTGCACCATAGCATAACCAGGAAGGGGAAGCTGAGCAGAGATGATGCACCATAGCGCAACAAAGGCAGCCCAGCTGAGCAGTCCAGAGCGCCATAAGCGCAAGCAAGAGACCCCAGCAGCAGAACAATGGAACTGCACAACCAGGGAGGTAGGCAGGGGCCCACCACCCATGCCACAGATAGGCACAGGGACACACTGCAGAACCAACAATGTACCCCCACACCCCAAGCACAGCATAACTGGGGGAGGGATGGAACAGCCACCAGACCATGGGGACAAGCAAAGAAAGCACATCCCAGCCGTGTTACTGCAGCATACCCACTGGCAATCTGAGAGTGCCACACAAAGGGGGTGGACCACCCCAGTGTCCAGCAGCCCCCCCGTGTGCACAGCACACCCAACACTGTGACCCCAAGACACCACCCATGTGCAGTGACCAGCACTGCAGGAATCCCCAGGCCCCCCCGGCACACTGCAACCTCGTGAACCACAGAACTATACAAGCCAAACCCACCATAGGCACCCAGCAGTGGGTGGCAGCACTGCAACAATACTGAGTGGAAGCCACACCACCAGAACACCACCCACACACACGCCACACATACCCATGCCTTACCACCCCAGATGCCATGCACACGCTGCAACTGAGCACCTAGCCAGCTGCAAATCAGAGACCACCACAGTATTCATATCAAAATATAAATGTAATGAGAAGAATAACAAGAACAACAAAGCAACTATGTACATATATACAAAGCAGGGGTGGGGGTATGGGTATAAGGTAGGGGTGGGTAAGGGGCGGGGTGAACAACCGGGAGAGGGAAGGTGGGGTGTGGTGATGGGCAGCTACCGTCCGGCAGCCTGCCCTCCTTCTGCCTGGTGCTGTGCCCCGGGCCTCCTTCGGCGCTGTATCCCATGCCGCTGCATGTCCAGAAGGATGGCGTGTGAATCCATGGCCACCTGTGTGAGCCTCCGCAGTGCTCGCTCGATCCGACGCAGGATCTGGATACCTAGGACAAGGGATCAGAGTAAATGGCGGTGACTGTCCACATCCCTGAATCCCACCCATCATGCATGGCATACAGCCAAGTGCCCCGCTCCTGTGATGGACTGCACCCACCCACAGTGACAGTGCACAAGACATGCCCAACCAGGCAGCAACAGCCATGTGTACCACTGCACTCACACACCACCCATGTCCATCACAGCACAACCAAGGCTGCCCAGTGACATGGCTATGTGGTGGGATGCTAGTGCCACAGCCATGTGCCCAGTGCATGCATGGACCACCAGTGACGCACACACACACATGCAGTGCCACTGGACAGTGATGACTGTCACATGTTATGTGCATGGTAGTGTAGTCCATGGACAGTGGCCGTGCCCCCCCCAGCATGCAATAGCATCCATGATGTAATGACACTCACCCTCATCAAGCTGCTGCTGCTGGTGCTGCTGTGGCTGCGGCTGCTGCTGCTGTGGCTGTGGCTGCTGCTGCTGCTGCTGCGGCTGTGGCACACTACCTCTGCCAGCCACCCCGGCACCGCCATCCCATGCCTCAGCCTGGGCCTGCCTCCGCTCCTCCACGCCTGTGGGAGACAAATGAGAGAAACACATCAGTGAGATCCCAAAGCAGACAGCCCCTTGCCCCATTGAGTGCCTGCCCACAACAGACCCAAACAGCACACACCTGCAGCACACCACAGCAAACCCATAGCCCAAACCACCCCCATCAGGTCACATTCACAGTGTCACCCATGCGGACAATACCGGTGCATACACAGCACACCCACCTGGCCTAGAGCACAATGCCCCTCCTGGCACGAGACGGGCGCTCCAGCAGGGCTCCGCTCCCTCCTCTGCAGGTCACTATAGTGGTGCCTGCACTGCTCAGAGTCCTCCTCCACCCAGTGGCCTGCTCTAGAGCAGTTGCCACCTGCTGCCACACATGGGTGCATGCCATCTGCAGGGGCACTCCCCGAAACAGTGTCCCATGGTGTGGCTCCACCACAGCCACCAGGTTTGCCAGCTCCAAGGCCCCCCACTGTTGAGCTCTCCTGCGTGCCATTCCACAGTTATACAGTGGCAATATGGCGCTTAGCAGCACGGCAACCCCACGTGGAAATGTTGCGCAATACTACTCCATGAGTCCCTATCACGCTGTTCGTACAGCGCCGTCGATCCACATCACGCTGTTGCGAACAGCGCGATAGAGCCGTACACATGCCAGACGTACATCGCCAGGGGGCCAAGGTCGGGCACAAGGTCATGGGTCAGTGGCGCAAGGCCACGCACAGCGCCATCGGACGTCTACATGTCCTGCGTGATTGGTCACCTGCGTGCCAGTGCCACAGTGGACTATTGCACAGTTGTGCCACAGCGCCATTTGGTGACCAGCGCTGTAGCGCCACTGGCACAATGGTGGCCGTGTCCAGAATTGCTGATCGCGCACAGCACATCATCAGTGCGGCAGATGCCTGCGTAAGCTACCTGGGCATGCGCAATGCGTTGTACTATGCAGTCACAGAAAAGCACCATTGGCTCAGCTGGCTCAACTGTATTGCGCAAATCGCAACGGCGCGATATTCAGCCCACGACATGCAAATCATCTGATCAGCCATTCAAAGTTGCAGTGGCTGCGATTGCATCTCGTACAGTTGCTCCTCCTAATTTGCATGCATTGCGCTATAAATATCGACAGTGGACTGCGCTGGCCAGATTCGGGTACTGCAGGTGAAGGTGAGTTGCAAGCTGTGTGATGTTCTGGGCAATGGTCATGGGATAATGCTGTGACTGCACAGTGACAGGTGTCCACTTCCACCCATACAGACCGACATGACTGAGCAAAGACAGGTGAGGATGAAGATGGTGGGGAAGAGACGCAACTACCAAGTCGAGACAGAGGCACTCTTCAGGCCACCTGGAAGAGCAGCCCTACTGAGTAGCGGCAGGGCACCCCTCAGGCCCGTGCTGCTGCATGGGAGGGGTAGCCCGTGCGGTAAACGCAAGCGCCACCAGCGCCCATGCAGGAATGCAATAAAAGATGGGGACAGACTGGAGGCGGTTCAAAGAGAAGGTGGCAGCCCTCAGGGCGGCACGTGCTGGCGGCGTGGCCAGCCAGAGGTGGCAGAGCTGACTAGCGGTGGACCGTCTGGCTGCATCAATGCAGCATAGTGCTATAGAGGCGTGCAGGAGATGGTTCAGACGGTGGAAGTCCATCACTGCGGTATGACATAGTGGTGGTGTTGGGGGAGGTTGATCACATGCACTAACATGTATCTCACTTTCTGTTACAGATCCTGTTCGTCTGCAGGGGATGGTGGTGGTGGGACCATACAGTGTGGAAGACCTGCCAGTGTTGGTGGAGGTCCATCCACCTCTGCTGCCAGCCGCATGCACTGCACCAGCATGCCGCCTGGCTGCCACCTCTGTTGCCGGTGAGTCAGGTGTGGGGGTGCACAGCCTGTGTCTCAGCAGTCTGGCATGCAAGCATGCCGTGCCTGCTATGACTGTGGCTGTTGCCTGAACCTACCATGATGATGCAAAGGACTGCAATGGGCAGTGACGTGTGTGTCTCATAACAGACACACAGCAGGCCAGCGTGCCCTTGGACCTAGCTGGTTCCATCGTGTGTGCCAGCACGTCAGCACAGTCCCAGGCTGTGCCTGTCAGCACGGTGGGGCAGCACGGTGGCTGTGCAGGTCTCTGGCACTGTTGCGGCCACAGCAGTGGAGCAGTGGTCCCTGGGGCACAGCAGTTGGAGGGGCAGCAGTCCCACCAGATCTGGGGGACAGGGTCCAGCGGTGGCATGCACACCGCCTGTTGACTGCCCACCTGGTCCTGGTGAACAGCGCCCACCCTCAAGGGGTGTTGAGCATCAGGCCCTTCCATACCCTGGGGGAAAGAATGCCGATGTGGCACAGGACCCATTGGACGAGCACACCTGCCTGCTGTGGGCATCAGTAGAGCAGCAGATGTGGGTTGCAATGTGCATGTAGGCACTGTGCATGGCTGTGGAGTGGAACAGCAGGGACAATGCATTGATCCTTGCAGAGATGGTCAGACTGCAGATGGATGTGACCGCCGCCATTGACAGGCTGACCCAGGCAGTGGTCTCTGTCGTGGCCGCATTGGGTACACAGGTAGGTGCCCCTGTACCGCACACCCCACACAGTACGCTCTCCACTCCCCATTCCCGGCGTCATGCAACACCCAGACTGTCGATGCCGGGTTCTGCTGTGGGCATCCTGAGCACACCTGGTGCAGGTATGTTCAGCATGCTGCACACCCCTGTGCGGACAAGGTCGCGATCGCGTAGTGGGACCCCTGGTGGTCCATTGGTGCCACCCCATGTGGCCCATGATCAGCCTGCCAGTGCTTCTGGGACACGGTGGGGCCGCCCACACATCAGAGGTGGCCGTGGCACAGTGCCACCTGAGTGACTTGTCTCCCAGTGCGGGCCCTGTCTGGTGCTGCCCTGTGTGCAATGTGTGTCATGGTGGGCAGTGCACTGGTGGGTGCCCTGCCCAACATGCCGATACACGGACCACTGCACACCGACCCAACTGCTGTCCACAGGCATGATGATGCCTGCATTGTACTGTACACCAAGGTACAAGGGTGCCCAGCATCCACACATGTGTGCAGTACAGGTGGTGGGGTGGTCCATTGATCCATGTGTTTGCCATGTCTGTTCCTGCTCTGCTGTGCACCTGCCCATGTACACTTTGTGCCTGGTGTGTGCAATGCATATGTGTGTCCATAGCTATTCACCCCTCCCTGATGGTGTGTTTGTGCGCCTGGACCCTACCACTCCCCTTGCCGTCATGCAACCCTGATGCGTTACCCTGTGTGCCTGTGGGTTGCGCCTAGACAGTGTTGGTTGCACATGGCCCCTTGACTTACCTGTGTCATGCAAAATGCTCCTCCGTGATGGCGTCCCAGTGCAGCTGGTCCAGCAGGATCAGTTGGGGGTCCCGCCGTCCAAGGGGGGGCTGCTCATCCCCATCATCACCGGCATCACCGGTGGCCCCATTACTGTCCCCCTCCTCGACCTGTACGGCTATCCCACAGTCTTTGGCCATGTTGTGCAGGATACAACAGGCCAGGAATATCCCACAGGCCTTTGAGGGGCTGTACTGTAGGGCACCGCCGGAGGTGTCTAGGCATCAGAAGCGTGCCTTAAGCATCCCAAACACCCGCTCGATGATGTTGCATGTGGCGGCATGTGCCTCATTATAGCGTTGCTGCGATGGGGTCATGGGGCACTGGTAGGGTGTGAGCAGCCAGGGACAGAGTGGGTATCCGCTGTCACCTGTGTGGAGATGGTGGAGATTAGTATCATGTTCAGGTCCATATTGCCCATATCCCTGTGTGCCACTACCATGGCACCTGTGGCTTTCCCACCCTTGCCCCAACCTTGCAATTCCTACATGCATACTCACCCACTAGATGTCCTGTGGGGATGTCCCCACTCTCGAATCGATGGCACAGTGCAGATTGGTACCATATGAAGGCATCATGTGCTCCGCCAGGATGTGTGGCACAGACAGTAATGATGCACCCACTGGCATCACACACCGCCTGGCAGTTGACACTCAAGAAACCCTTCTGGTTTCGGTATGCTGCCCCATCAGGGCCAGGTGGCATGTGAATAGCCACATGGGTGCAGTCTATCACTCCTAGCACGCCAGGCATACGTGCTACCTTGTGGAACTCCTGCATGTTTGCTGTACGCTCTGCCGCGGTGCTGGGAAATGGATGTACTCAGCAGCATGTGGCAGCAGTGCGCTGAAGTTGGTGAGGATGCGTGGCGTGGCTGACTGTGTTATGCCTGTGGTGTCCCTATGCCTCGGCCTCTGGAAGGTACCCGTGGCAAGCAGGCACATGCAGGCTGTTACCTTTGTCTCCACTGACAGGCGTGACTCCGTCGTGAGGGTGCCTGCATCACATCACTGCACAGCTCACAGAGCTGCCTCAGTATTGCCCTGTTCAGGTGGTACCGGCCCCAATCTCTACATCCATGTGCAGCTCCAAAGCTGATGCGGGCGCAGTACTGCCTGTTGAGCGTACCGCGATGGCCCTTCACGGCCCGTCCCCTGCAGCATGCCTTCTCCCCCCCCTCATTACAGCTTCACAGTGAGGCTGGCACTATCCATGTCCCTGGCTTGTGGTCCCACCTGGCTGTTGTTGCTCTGTTACCCCCGCTGTCCTGACTGCTACCTCCACTGCACGGGTACACTACTGGCCTCTGCAGTCTGGCCCCCACCACCCTCCTTGTCCCTCTTCTCCCTGTGCACTCCCTGGCCTGCACTGTTTGCCACTATCGCCTTGTCTGTCTCCCTGCCTCATGTGGCTTCCTGTAGCGTTCTTGCACCTCTTCCTTGAGCCTTTTTATTTTGGCTCATTTCGCGTGCACACCTTCCGGCTGATCCGCTGTTGCGCGTCATAAACCTTTCAATATCGCATTGTGCTCTTTATGCATGGATCCACCTTAGGTTGCACATGCCTTCATTGCATTACGCTGTTGCTCAGCATGTGTTCGGTGGTGCAACTACTTCCGCTGAATATTGGCAGAATGGTGCGTTTTGGACTTGGCGCGTATAACGCAACCCCTATTTCTTGCGGCGCAACCCGCGCGAATATCCGGTCCGTATGTGTATATATATATATATATATATATATATATATATATATATATATGTGTGTATGTATATGTATATATACAGTGGTCGGATATTCAAAGAGTTGAGCCATGTAATGAAGTTGCACTAAAGTGTCACGCCATTCTCGATAATCAACAGAGGCTGATGCGCCCAAATCGCAGCTAAGCAACAGCGCAATGATAATGAGGCATGCTGCTGAGGGTAGGCTCATGCATAAATGGCGCAGTACAATGTTAAACGACTTGTGCCATGCGCGTAGAGACGAAGCAGAAGTTCGCCGTAGCGAAATGAGCCAAAAATAAAGGGAGCAAGGAGGCTGAAACTTACAGAAACCATGGTAATAACTCTGACAGGACACACTGGGCAGCAGGGACACATAAGACCAGCGCAGGAAGGGCACCTGGAAGCAATAGCACGGGAAGGTGCGGGAGACATTGCAGAAGAGGTACACCACACAGCAGTGAGGCAAGCACAGGCAGGTGTTCCGGTGCAGGGGAAATAGCAGTGAGGACATGGGGAATACAATAGCAAGCTGCCAGGGGTGAACACAAGCCAGGGACATGGCCAGTGCCACCTTCCAGATGGAGGCGTTATAGAGAGGGTGAGAAGGTAGGCAGTAGGGGGGAGTGGCGTGGAAGGGGCCTTCAAGCGGTATGTCCCCAACAGGCAGTGCCAAGCCCACCAGCCGAGCTATACAGTGATACAAGATTGTGAGCCAGTACGCCCGCACTAAATCAATTCTCAGGGTAACTCTGTGAGCTGAGCAGTGATATGATGCGAGCTTACCACGTAGACCATGCCTGTCAGTGGAACAAAGTGACAAGCTTGCATGTGCTTGCACACTACAGGTACTTCAGAAGACAACTGGGACACCACAAGGCATAACCCAGTCAGCCACGTCCCACCTCACCCAATTCCTCAGCACACCACATGCTGCAGAGTACCATTTCCCAACACTGGTGGAGCACACAGCAAACATACAGAGTTCCACAGGGTAGCACGTATGCCTGGTGTGCACAAGGGGCAATGAACTACACCCATGTGGCCATCAGCACACCACCCTGGCCCCGAGGGCTACGCCCATCAATTACCAAGGCCGAGGCCAGCATCAACTGCCAGGTAATTGTGCGACCGGAAGCGCCTATCAATATCAGTACCACGCACCTGGGGAACACGATGCCTTCATCGACACAGTCGGCACTGTGCCACAGATTCAGGTGGGGATATCACTGGCCCAAGTGGGTATGTAAACCACATGGACAATCAGGGCCCTGGGGAGCATGGTCAGAGTAGCATGGATAGTAGCCTACATGGCTCGGGGCAGGGCAATGCTGATCACCAAACTAGCCTCCACCCTCTACACACAGGTGACAGGTGGATACACTCCATCCCTGGCTGCTCACACCCTACGGCGGCCTCGACCCAGACAGCATGCTAATGAGGCTACGTCACACACGTATGTCATTGAGTGGTGGTGAGATGCTGAAAGATGTTTCCGTGCCAGGACACCTCGGCAGTGCCTACCTTCAAGGCCTGTAGGCTATTCCTGGCCTATTCATCCCACAAAAAGCTAACAAATGTGAGATACCAGTACAGGTCAGAGGACAATGATGGGGGACGACGGGGCTAATTACTTTGTAAAATTATGCATGTTGAAAGTGTGCAAATTATTTAGTACAGGAATGTTTCATGAGGACTTAAGACAGGACTTGTCATTTAAAATAGAGGTTGATTCCTCTAATGTTTGTACCCTGTATAAAAATAAACTTATATCATATATCATATCATATCATATCATATCATATCATATCATATCATATCATATCATATCATATCATATCATCCTTGCTCCCTTGCTCGTACTATAGTGAGAGTGATGGGGTAGCGTGATGTGAAGGATGGTGCTATGGCAAGCACACCGTTCAGCCAGTGGAAAGGGCATGTAATGGCTAAGGAAAGGTCCCTACCTGTGTATCCTTCACCACCGACCACCACACCGCACAGCAGATTGATGATCAAGCATGGTATGTAGCTATGCTCCACCCCCAGTCACCCACCTGGACCGTAGCAGGCCAGGAGTGTGAGTGCAGAAGAGGTGTGGGTCAATGCCACAGAAGCAGCACATTTCTTAGTAACTACAGCACTGTTACAAGCCAGTAAGTAGTTATGTAAATGAGTTTTTATTGTATCACTGAATAATGTAATTGTATAGCAATTAAGAATATTAGATTGCATGTTTATTAAGCAGTAAGTGCAGGAGGGAATGATTTCTGAAGGCAAGCATACATTAGAACTACAGCATTGACATTCAGTGTAAGTGTATAGTAGTTACACCCTTCTTCATATGCTTTATTTTAAGTGTCAGTTTCTGCATACTTACTTTGCAAATACAGTTCATGTTAGTTAGGCCTTAACTATGGAAATAATGCTACAGAAACAGCACATTCATTAATATCTACAGCACTGTTAAAATTCAATAAGTAGTTATGAAAATTAATGTTTTTATTTATTGTATAGAAATTTACAATTGTTAGATTGCATGTTTATGTTTAGTTCTTTTGTTTTTGGTCACACAGTATACAAGTGGTGGCTCTGGGATTCGAACCCAGTTCTCCAGGTTTGTAGGTCAGTGCTTTTAACCACTGTGCTATACCACAGTAAATTCACAAGGGAATGATTTCTGAAGGATAATTTTAAGTGTCACTAATTACACTGTAACTACTGGTATAATTACATTGTAACTGCACCACTATGTAGTTGTTAACTAGTTTCACAATGCATGTTATACACTTACATAACTTTAAATGTGCTGCTTCTGTGAGATTGATCCACACCTCTATTGCACCCACACCCCTGTCCTGCTGCTGCCCAGATGGGTGGCAGGGGGTTGGGCATGGCTACCTTCAGATGAGAGTCCTAATTCTTCTTTACCTA
The DNA here is from genome assembly GCA_016271365.2 of Neoceratodus forsteri. Classification (NCBI taxonomy): domain Eukaryota; kingdom Metazoa; phylum Chordata; order Ceratodontiformes; family Ceratodontidae; genus Neoceratodus; species Neoceratodus forsteri. The sequence continues at coordinate 927,580,973 of CM028130.1, read as the reverse complement.
TGACTAAACTGTCCTGTTGTACAGTGATGAACAGTCATAAGAATGATTGATTGCACATCATGTATATTGCACCCACACTTTAGCTGCTACTCTATTGTGTTTCAACTGTATTCTTGCACTTAGTTGTACCTAGCTGTACTCAATATACTCAATGTATTCTATTTCCTGGGCACTGGGTCTGAACAAAGCCAACAATAATAGGCATGGTGCACACAGTAATAATGGCACCAAATTTTCTTTTGCATGGGGTCCTGCCCCCGATGTGGAGGGCTCTCCCCCTCTCTCCCCGGACTTAAGGATTCCCACTCCGGGGGGGAGGAGCAGATCACAGGGCAAGTTAAATTTCTGGCACCTTGAAATACAATTTCCACAGCCTCTTATAAAAAAAATAATTCTTGATGTGTGTAAAATGGCTGGAGGTCAGGATTAGAACCTTGGTCTCCAATGCTGCTGGCTGAGCTGATCAATGTCCCACCCCTACATGCCACGGGAGCAGCTCAGCCAGCCTCCTGGATTCTGGTGTCCTTGTGGTGTACCAGCACCATGGACAGTGACCAGGGGAGCACTTCCTGAAAGCACTGTATATCACCTCTCGCTGTCCATGCTAGCACTACACAACCTAACACCCTGTAGACTGGTGCTATTCGTGTAGCACTCTTCTAATGGGGTACCATTTTCTGTACCTTTCTTTGTTAATATAAGTGTATTGCTTGCATTACCCATGTACCATCTTTATGGCCTGGATCATGCCTGAAAATGGTTCATTGGATCAGTCACCCACCTGGTTAACAAACAAAATACATATATCACTGATCTGCTGAATGGAGTAATGGTGGGTGGTGCCAGATACACATGCAGGGACCCTTCCTTAGCCATTACATGCTCATCTTCACCACCATGCCCCAAACCCTCATGGTATAGTTAGTGACTGTGGTAGCTTGGTGTGAATGATGGTGCCATGGCTGCCACCCTCATTCAGCTAGTGGGAAGGGCAGGTAATGGCTAAGGAAGCATCTCTACATGTGTATCTGGCATCACCCACCATCACTCCACACAGCAGATTGGTGATATTTATTTGTCTTTTTGTTTGTTTGTTTACTGGGTAGGTGCACTGATTCATTGGACCATTTCAGGCGTGATCCAGCTGATAAAGATAGTACATAGGTAATACAGACAATACACTTACAGTAACAGAGAAAGGCACAGGAAATAGAATACATTGAATATATTGAGTATAGCTAGGTACAAGTAGGTGCAAAATACAGTTGAAGCACAATAAAGTAGCAATTAAAGTGTAGGTGCAATATATATGATGTACAATCAGTCAGTCTTATGACTGTTCAGCATTGTACAATGGGCCACTTTAGTCTTAGGTACAGAAGACTTAGGACGCTCATTGAAGGGTAACCATGCTCCACCCCCAGCCATCCACCTGGGCAGCAGCAGGACAGGGGTATGGGTGCAGTAGAGGTGTGGGTCAGTCTCACAGAAGCAGCACATTTAAAGTTATGTAAATGTACAACACGCATTGTGAAACTAGTTAACAACTACATAGTAGTGCAGTTACAGTGTAGTTATACAGCAATTACAGTGTAGTTAGTGACACTTAAAATTATCCTTTAGAAATAATTCCCTCATGAAGTTACTGCAGTACAGTGTAGTGGTTAAAAGCACTAACCTGCAAACCCAGAGCACTGGGTTTGAATCCCAGAGCCACTACTTTTATACTGAGACCAAAAAAAAGAACTAAAAATAAACATGCAATCTAACATTGTAAATTGCTATACAATAAAAAATCATTAATTTACATAATTACTTTTTGACTTTTAACAGTGTTGTGTTACTAAGGAACATGCTGCTTCTGTGGCATTGGTTTTCACAATTAATGCCTAACTAACATGTACCTACAAAATAAGTATGCAGAATCTGACAAAATAAAGTGTAAGAAGGGTGTAACAGTCTTGTAGTTACTATGGAATGTGCTGCTTCTGTGGCATTGCTTCCACAGTTAATGACTGACTAACATGTATTTGCACAGAAAGTATGCAGAAACGGACACTTAAAATGTAAGAAGAAAGGTGTAACTGTTCTGTAGTTACTATGGCATGTGCTGCTTCTGTGGCATTGTTTCCACAGTTAATTCCTAACTAACATGTACTTCCAAAGTAAGTACGCAGAACCTGACACTTAAAAAAAAAAAGCATATGAAGAAGGGTGTAACTACTATGTACTTACATTGAATGTCAGTGCTGTAATTCTGATGTATGCTTTCCTTCAGAAATCATTCCCTCCTGCACTTACTGCTTAATAAACATGCAATCTAATATTCTTAATTGCTATACAACTACATTATTTAGTGATACAATAAAAACTCATTTACTTAATTACTTATTGGCTTGTAACAGTGCTGTAGCTACTAAGAAATGTGCTGTTTCTGTGGCATTGACCCACCTCTTCTGCACCCACACTCCTGGCCTGCTATGGCCCAGGGGAGTGACTGGGGTGAAGTGGCTACATCCATGCTTACCACAAATCAGCTGTGTGGAGGGTGGTGGGCAGTGAAGATACGAGGTAGGGACCCTTCCTGGTGTGTAGTTATACAAATTGCATGAAGTGGTAGTTATACATGCAACAACAACCATCTCTTTTGGCACAAATTGATTTATGCTGGAAGTGTAACTACACATGTAACAGCTGTTGCAAAGTGCAACAGAAAAACTGATTTATGCGAATTGTAACTACACATGTAACAGCTGTTGCAAAGTGCGACATACAAGTTACATTGCCAGACAGAACTGATTTGATGAGAACGGAGGCAACAGTAACTGCAGTAACTACCAGTTCATGCAAATTGTGTAACTACACCAAACAGCAAATGTGAAACTAGTTAACTACTACATAGTAGTTACATGTAACTACGCAGAAGTTACATAGTAGTTACATTGTAGTTATACAGTAGTTCCATTGTAGTTAAGAACACTTAAAATAAAGTGTTACCACTAATAATATTACAATCTACACACCACCATTGACAGAATACAAAACAGTATGCAGTAACCCTCAAAAAATATAAAATAAACACCAAGCATACAGTCCTGCTTAAAGCTGAGTCAGCCTAAACTACTTTTTAGTGGCTTGCATATACTACCCTAGGTCCTCTGTTCTCCATGGCACTGTAGACTTAACTTCCACAGCAGGAACTCTGAACTGCCACATAACTATCAGCCCAAATTCTGTGACAAAGGATGAAGAGCTGCAGCAGATTGATAAATGAATATTACAGAGCCAGCATTACAGCTTTTGGGGACCTCAACAAGGATGGCCTGTCATAAGAACCCCTAGCTCACACCACATAAATGTAATTTACATACTTTCCTTAAACCTAAATTGCTATGGTTTTTCCTGGTTGCTTTGTATTTTTGAAATTGGTTTAGGGCTGGTTATTATTTCATACAACATTAACAGCTACTGGCATGTGCTCTCAACCAGCTGAGAGCAATAGCTGAATCTTATTCCTCAATGAGGAGCCTGAAGTAACCTGTCCATGATGCCCAAGATACCCCTGATCTGTGAACACATATTGAGGCCACTACACCTTCCCAGTCTGGGGTGTCGTTTATGGGTACACAGAGGTCCCAAACCCATACTGCCACCCTGAAAATTGCCATCCACAACTGGCTGGGACTGTCAGCAATGGGTGGATCTTCCACCATGACAGTGTTGCACCTCCTAATTATGAAAATGTCTAATCCAGGTGTTAGCGTTCACACACAGGCTGTGTGATCACTGACATGGTGGACTGCTGTAGTCACAGAGGTCAGAGAGCATGGCATGTCATGTGGTGCACAGTTGCATTCCACCCATGCCCTGAGCACCCAGTGCTATCCCTGTAGGCTTCCCCCACCACCTCACCGCATACCTCCATTCTTTGTGGTGCCTGTCAGATATTATAACTATCACATCCCATGCCAGGTATCCCTGCTGGTCCAGCGGTCTTGACACATCTCCATGTAATTAAAGGTCTTTCCAGGTGCCCCATGTACTCCCTCTCTAGCTTGCTCCTTTTCTCTAGTCTGGAGGAACAGACTTTTCTGACAGAGAGGAGTGAAAGCACTTAGCTTTATCTTAAATATATATTTCATATTTATTTATATTTCTCTTCATACTAACAGTAGCAGGGTAAGTAGGCAGAAAAAAAAAATTGCAGAAAATGTTTGAGGCACTTTGAAACTTGTCTTTAAAATTGTAACAGGTGATGTGGGGGAAACTAGGTCAGGAGATTAATTGTGAGGCTGAGTAGATTGAGGATGCCTTGTGAATGAGGTGTGTAATTGGGGTGGGGGGGGGGTGGAGCTAACAGAGGCTTAGGGCCTTCTAACAAAAGGAAGAAGAACTAAAATGTCAAATTAGTTGGGGTTCTGAGCTGGAAGATCAGAATTTAAAGATCAGAATTTGATGACAGAGAAGAATGAAAGCACCTACAGTAGCTTTACCATAAAGATATGTTTATATTTAGTTATAATTCTATTCATACTGAAAGTAGCAGGGTAAGTGGAGAGGAAAAAAAGAGACTTGTAGGCAGTGTTTGGGGCACTTGAAACTTGTCTTTAAAATTGTAACAGGTGGTGTGGGGGAGACCAACTCATGAGATTAATGCTGGGGCTGAGTAGATTCAGGAAGCAATGTGAATCAGGTATGTAAGTTGGGGACGGAGCTGACAGAGGCTTAGTGTCTTCTTACAAAAGCACTATAAAAGCACTTCCACTCTGTCCAGCACATTCGTCTCATAGAAACATAGAAGTTGACGGCAGATAAGGACCGCAAGGCCCATCCAGTCTGCCCATTTCTTTTTCTACCTAATAAATGCGCCATCAGCCTTTGCTCTGTCAGTGGCCTATCTATTCACACTCATCTGTATTGCTCCCTTATGCCTATCCCATGACTGTTTGAAGCCCTGCACTGTATTCATAGCCACCACTTCCTGAGGTAGGCCGTTCCATGCATCCACAACCCTTTCTGTGAAAAAGAATTTCCTCACATTCCCCCTTAATCGGCCTCCCTTTAATCTCATGCTGTGTCCTCTTGTCCTGCTATTTTTCTTATATTTAAACATTTTAGACTCTTTCACCTTGTTAATGCCCTTAAGGTGTTTGAATGTTTCGATCATATCACCTCTCTCCCTCCTTTGCTCAAGGGTATACATATTGAGCTCCCATTAATCTGTCCTCATATGTCTTATGATGCAGTTCCTGCACCATTTTGGTTGCCCTTCTCTGGACTGCCTCAATTTGGTTAATGTCCTTGTGAAGGTGTGTCCTCCAGTACTGCATGCAGTACTCCAGATGGAGCCTAACAGTGTCTTGTAAATGATTGAGTGGAACAGTGAAGCAGTGGAACAGATAACTGGCATCTTAGGTATCAGCAGGCATCAGCAAAAGGAAGCAGGGGACTCTGCCAATCAAGTAAGGTAAGGCACCTTTTCACTACTGTGAAACAATCTCTGCTGGAAAGGACAGAAAGTAAAACATAGGCCAACACAAGGAATAGGAGCAACGCCCTATTTAGTGTATGAGTGTAAAGAGATTCAAACAAGGCATGGGACAACACAAATAGCTACAACCAAGAAAGAGGAAAACTAGAAACACCCTATCAGGGGTCAGGGTACAAAAGTATTTCAAGGAAACACAAGGGAAAAAAGAAACTGAGAATGCTTGGGAGTGGTGCAATGCAGTAGTAGTTTTCAGAGAGACCTTCTGGAGACTACACTTCTACCCCATCTGCATGCACCTCTCTGGGTTGAGGGAGGAGGTCGCTAGACTCGGGGCCAACTTGGCTAGGATTTGGGGACCTCTTCCCCCACCCAGAGGCCCAAAATCTGCCACTGTTCCCTCAGAGAATGCCAGGGAGGAGGAACAGGTGGACTGTGGTGGTCTCTGGAATGCTGGGGGTAGTGACCAAGGATAATGTGGGGGCCTTTCATAGTTGCAATCCCAAGAAGAGTGGTAGAGGACCCTGGAGGAGAAGGAAGCAACTTCTGGTGGGGGACTTGATTGTGAGGGGGATAGATTTGGGAATAGGAAAGGGTGGAGGCAGGTTAGGTGCCTACATGGTGTCATGTCGAGTGATGGGAAGAAGATCCAGAGGATCTCTATAGCAGCAGGGTGGAAGGTGAGAGCTGAATGTCATGTCCACCTGGGGACTAATGAGCTGGCTAGGGATGAGGCTGGGATAGTGCAGGAGGAGTTTAGGGAGCTGGGGAAAGGTCTTAGACAGGTAGTGGGCTCAGTGGCTTTTGCTGATGTGCTGCCTATCTACAACAGTGGAGAGGAGGGCCTCTCACCAGGAGAGTTCACTCATGGCTGAAGGAATGGTGCAAGAGGAGGATTCGACTACATTGGGTACTGGGGACCACCTGGAGGATAAGGGCCTATACAGGGGTGATGACCTGCATCCATCCAGGAGGGTAACTGCAGTCCCCGTGGACAGTTTAAATGTTACTTCATAAACATTGAGAACTAGCCAAGGGATGATGGAAGACATTGGAAGAAACTGCCTCCCCCACAGGCTGAAGTAGAACGTGGGAGAACCTGAGGGAGAGAATCCCCCAATGTGAAATTAATAAAGGAAGGAGGGTGGTAGAGATAAAAGGGGGAAAATAGGGAAGGGAACAGGAGCATTAAAAATAGGGGTGGAGGGAAGGAGGGAGGGAGGGCAAAAAGGAAAAATTGGGGTAACAAGCAGCATGGAAACAAAATTTGGCAGGCCATGTGTGTTGATGCCAGAAATCTAGGAAATTAGATTCTAGACTTAGAGGCCATCATGGCAAAAGCTGACCTGGATATCGGGCCATTACTGAGTCATGGTGCACTGAAACCCTTGACAGAGATATGGCCATACCAGGCTATACTTTGCTCGGGAAGGACCAGGTGGGAAGGAAAGGAAGGGGTGTCATAGGGTTATATGAAGGAAAGCACAAGGGCGATGGAGATACAGGAAATACAGGGAGAGGCAGAGGGATTTATGTGATAATGGCAACTGCACAGAGATGATCGCCGTTAGGGTGAATGTACATCAGTGAAAATAAATTTCGCTAATGTACACCCTGGCACACGGTAAAAGGGCACTTGGGACTTGCTTTTTTTGTTTGTTTATGCAGGGGACTGTGCCCTCCCCCCCCACTAAAGGATTCTCAACTCCAAGGGGGAACATGTCGGGGGGGGGGCGCAAAGTCAGGAAAAAAAAATTTCGGGCCAGGCACAACAAAATGCATGCTTGTCCGGACTCGAACCCGGTACCATCACAGCTGTAACCTGCCACCCATCCACCACACCATGGGGCCAGCTCAGCAGCCCACTGCCACACCATGCCACACAAACCCTCCCTCCCCTTCCACCCATCGCACAGCGTGCTCGCTCCCCCTTGTGGCATGTCATATAGTGACACGATGTCCCTATACCCACAGTTGCCTCCCCCCCATCCAGTAGTCCTGAGAACAAGCGCCGCTCTTGAGTCACCCTTTTTGTAAGGTACTCTGGATCACCATAAAGACAAGAAATGGAGCCACTATTCACACTGGAGTGGTTTACATACCTCCAGCACAGGGGGAGGAATTAGATAATACACTGGTGGAAGCCATTGGCAAGATGGCAGAAAAGGAGGAGGTGCTGCTGGTGGGGGCTTCAACCTTTAATGTAGATTGAGCCTCCCAGCTGTGGCTTCAGTTAGAAGCAGGGACATATTGAACTCTCTGCAGGGGAAACCCTCAGGCATTAGTCATTGGACCCACTCATGATAGGGCAATACTGGACCTGGTACTCATTAACTGGGACAGTGTTGAAGATGTCAAGGTGGGAGGCTACCTTTGGGACCAGTGATCACCATACAGTATGGTTCAATATAAGGATGACCGTGGAATCTAACCACACAAGGGTGAGGGTCCAGGACTTCAGGAGGGCAGATTTTATAAAGATGGATGAATGCCTCAGGTATGACCTGTCAGGGGGATGGTCTGGTTGTGGTACAGAAACAGTGGACAAAGCTAAAAGGGAGCATAACAAAGGCAACAAACCTCTGTATGAAATGAGTCAGCAAAAAAGAGGAAAAAGACCACTGTGGTACTTGAAAGAAGGAGCTGAAAAGGTAAAGGCCAAAAGGGTAGCATTCAGAAGGTATAAGGAGATGCAAAGGAGAAGGATAGGGTGGTATATCAAAGGAAACCGAGGTAAGCAGGGAAAGCAGTGAGGAGTGCAAAGCTGCAAACTAAAGAGAGAATAGCCCAGGAAGTAATGAAAGGGGACATTTGTTTGGTATGTAAGTGAAAAGAGGAAGACCAAGGGTGGGATTGCAAGGTTAAAGGGAACTCAGAGACTGTACAGAAGGGGATCAGGAAAAGGCAGACATCCTGAACAAATACTTTTGTTCAGTGTTCATAGAGGAAGGAGAAGGGGAGAGGGCCACAAAAAAGTAACAGAAGCTTGGAAGGGAGGGAGGGAGGCGGACACTAGTCCTTTTTTGGTGGAGGGAGTCCTAAAGGGACTCGCTAATCTGAAAATGGACAAAGCAATGGGGCCAGATGGGGTGCATCCAAGTGTATTGAGGGAGCTCAGGGAGGTACTGGCTGCATATCTGACAGTCCTATTTGACAGTTCACTGGAAACAGGAGTGGTTCCAGAGGACTGGAGAAGAGCAGATGTGGTCCCACACTTCACAAAAGTGGTAGCAGGGAGGAGGCTGGCAATTATAGGCCAGTCAGCCTGACACCAGTGGTGGGAAAGTTAATGGAATCATTGCTGAAGGAAAGGATTGTGGAATATCTTGAATCTAGCAAGTTACAAGACCTGAGGCAGCATGGGTTCACAGGGGGGAGGTCATATCAAACAAATGTGATAGGTTCCTTTGACTGGTTGACAAAGAAATGATATCAGGGTGGAGCGGTGCATGTGGCCTACCTAGATTTCAGTAAGACTCTTGACACTGTTCCACATAGGAGACTAGTAAGCAAACTGAATAGCTTAGGAGTGGGTGCAAAAGTGGTAAACTAGATAAGAAGTTGTTTAGTGGATAGGTGACAGAGGGCGGTAGAAACAGGAGTTCACTCCAAGGATGGGAGGGTGACCAGCAGGGCGCCTCAGAAATCGCTGTTGGGACCAGTCCTCATTCATGTCTTTATAAGTGACATTGCAGAGGAGCTGGAAGGGAAGGTTTGCCTCTTTGCAGATGACACCAAAATCTGCAATATGGTGGACACTCCAGGGGGGTGGATAGCATGAACAGAGACCTGAGAAAACTAGAGGAGTGGTCAAGGGTATGGCAGCTGGGTTTCAATGTGAAAAAGTGCAAAATAATGTACTTAGGGCACAGAAACCCAGGGGTAGAGTACAAAATGGGTGGAGTGGTACTGACGACTGCCAAGTAGGAAAGAGACCTGGTGGGTAACCATATCTGATGACTTAAACGTGGCCAGGCAGTACAACAAGGCAGTTAGGAGGGCTAATGGGATGCTGGAGTGCATAGAGAGAGGTATCACCAGCAGAAAGAGGGAGGCAGTGTTGCCTTTACATAGTCTGATGAAATCCCACCTAGAGTACTGTGTCCAGTTCTGGAGACCACATCTCTGGAAGGACAGAGGCAGAGTAGAGGCGGTCCAGAGTAGGGCAACTAAAATGGTGCAGGGTCTGCTTCAAAAGACCTATGAGGAGAGACTAAAAGACCTAGTGATGTACACCCTGGAAAAGAAGAAGGAGAGGTAGGATATGATAGAGACATTAAATACCTCACTGGGGGTAAGTATGGTGCAGAAGGGAAGTATTTTTCAGAAAAAAGATGCTCAAGAACAAGTGGATATGCTATTGAACTTTAGGGGGGTAGATTCAGGTGAGATGTGAGGAAGTACTTCTTCACAGAAAGAGGGATGGATTCCTGGAACAGCCTTCCAGTGAACATGTTGTGGGTGAAAACAGTGGTGGGCTTCAAGAATGCATGTGATAGGCACAAGGGAATCATAGTGGAAAGGAAGGGAGGAGGGAGAAACAGTTGCCTATAGATCAAGTAGGGTCTGCAGTGATAATGTAGATAGAGACAACAGGGCAGACTGGGTGGGCCAAAAGTCTTTATCTGCCATAAACTTCCATGTTTCTGTTTCTGATCAGCAGTCTTGTGCACAGCTAAACTTTCTCCCTGCCAGAACATACTGTACATTCCAGCTCACAGGCAGCAACCCCTTGAAGAGCTGCTTGTAATATTGAGTTTCCCAATGAACATAGACAGTTTAACCTAAGAGATACATCAAAGATAGATACATGTTTACAATGATGCCACTATCACACTTTTCAGGGTAAAATGGTTCTCTTTGCAGATGATACCAAGAACTGGAAGCAGGCAGGGTAAATACAGAGTAGGGAATACAGGAAATAAAAAGGAACATGGGCAAATGGGAAAAGTGGTCCAAGATACGGCAACTCAAATTTATCACCAAAAGTGTTAAGTCAACTTGAACACTGGCAAAAGAACTCCATAAACCGAGTATTGGCTGGGGAGTAAAGGTACAACAGACCTCGGACGAAAAGGGACTGGGAGAGCATTATTAGTGGCACTCTGAGTTCAGTGCCCAATTCCAGAAAGTTGCAGGTAAAGCAAATAAGATGTTGGAATTAATTAGGGATGTTAAAACTAGTTCTAAAAAGATTCAAACTGTGCTTGAACACTGGGCTTTGAGTTATAAATTAAGAACTGAAACACTACAGGGTTCACAGCATGATTGAACATTTTTCCCAGACGGTTTTGGTTGGTGTGGCTCATCTCTGTGCTGTGCAGGCAGCAGCAGTCCCATGATTTCCATCTCACTTCCATAGCATCATTGGCATGGTGGCATGCAGGGCTGTGGACAAAGCTGGAGAGGGATGAGTCTTGTGGGAGGGAACTGGGAAGAACTTCGGCACCTTGGGTGCTGGTGGTGGACTCTAAGGGCCCAATTTTAGAAGGCTGATGCAGGGCTTACGTTAACCACAAGCTTTGATTCAGCTGCATCAAAGAGTATGCTGCAACTTGCTTCAAATTTTAGTACATTTGGTGCAGTTGCAACATTTCACACAATTTACGGCAGCTTGAGCCAAAGCTTTAATACAAACCTTGTAAATTTGGTTCCCCAAGGATGCAAAGTTAGACTGGGGGTTGGTCTAACTCCTGTGTCCAGCACAGGGACTTGCGGCAGGAGCTTGTGGGGCAAGGCGGCTTCAAGAATTGTGCTTGCCACACTGTTAGCTGCAAGTCACCACTTGCATCCCACTCTCTGCCACACGTGCGTTGCAGTGCTATAACGAGGTTGTCAAATCAGACCCTCAGTGTGAAAGCAGGGAGTTCAGAGAAATGGGTCTGACTGTTGTGGGATGGACTAGAGAGCAAGGAACTTCAGGCTGAAGGTGAGAGAGCCAGAAACCTGCGAGATGTGCTGGGCCCCTGTAATTCAGTCATGTGATGACTGAAATTGATGTGGCATCAGTGTGCTTGCTGAACTTATGGTACAGATAGATGGAGAGGAGCACTTAGCAGAAAAAGTCTTCTGACTGGCAGCTTGTTTTAATCCATCCTACACTGAAATTTTAAAAATAAACAACACAATCTTTTGGGAGGGCAAAAGCACAAGGTTCAATGTGGGGGAATAGATCCTCTCACATTTATTTCTTTATTTATTTAATTTTGTTGACCCAGTAGGCCCACTGAGACTAGAAGTCCCTTTTTCAGGGGCAACTGGGGGGAGGGGGGATACAGATGGTAACCAACTGAAACTAAACCAGATTAAGCTGTTGGTGGTATTTTTAGTGAATGGGGGAAATTTGTCCAGGACACCAAAGAAATTCCCCTACTCTCCAATAGTGGGATGCCTTGTCCGGTTGGAGAATGGATTCTGTCAGTCAGTCTGCAGTTCTGCAAGGGGAAGGTGGTGTGCTACTCGTGGAGTCAAAAGAAAACCTAATGGTTTCGGCAGACGTTATACAGAATCAAGAGGAGGTACATTTTGATATACAGAATACATCTGGTGGTCAAGAAGAGTTTTCAATGGAAAAAATTGATTTAAGTTGTCCAGCCCTAGAAGATAACATTGATAGAAATAGCACCACAGTCTAATGAAGATCTGTCCTTAGATGATGAAAACAAAGGTAAAAGAATTAGGCACAGTCCTACAGTTCTTCCTCTAAAAAAATGATTTTTTCACAGTTCTAACACGTCTATTGATGCCAACAATGCACATGGTAGTTTTTCTCAAGACTCAGTATTGACTCCTTTTGAAGCAGAGGATTCAACCTGGCAACCAGAAACAGCACTAAGTCAAGCTGGTTGGATATTCCAGAATGGCATATGGATTCCAGATCTTGATATTTCTCTTCTGGGTGGGGTTACATTTAGCGGCAATACCTTATTTCCTGTCCCATCACAGCTGCAAGCAGTAAAGGGAATGGATGGTTTGCACAAAGCAACAGGCAATCTGTGGGATAGATCAAAGGGTGCGGTCTTACCCTTTGATGAGACTGCGTCAGACGCTGACTCACCTGCAGGAAAGGTTCTGTCAGAACTTCATCTGAACCATGAAAGTACTTCCCGGCCTGAAGTGATACCTAGGTCGGGTCTGCATCATCTACAGAGAAAGCATCAGATATGATTCATTCACATACATTTCAAATAATGCAAATAATAATGCTACAGAATCAGAGAGACCACAGTCCCAGGGCTAGCCTACTTATGCAAACTTGTTTAAAAACCTGAGGAAGCAGCCAGAAGGAGATCTGTAGTCCACTTATACTATGAAGGAGGACTTGATCTGCCCCCAGATAGGAATTATGTGGGGAAAAAGCTAATTATTGACTCTCTGCAGTTTTCACCAGCAGAGGTTTATGCATTCATTTATGCCTCTGGTGAACACGATTTTGACATTAGCTTTAGATCTGCTGGTATTTTAGACACATTTTGGGCCACGTACTTTGAAGTTAAAAATACTCAGCTACTGGAAGCCCTTCATAGCTATACCTATAACTAGACGTACTGCAAAAGTCATAACCATTTTATTTCAAAATGAAGGAGTAAATGTCCTTGATATTATCTACTGGCTAGAAAAAAGATGTACAGTTAAAGGTCTACCCAATGCCATAATTGACGACAACGTGTTCTGGACTAGGGGGTAGAAGTTTTCAGTACAATTAAAATTAAATGAGGATGGTATTCAGCATTTGCCTAACTGTTTCTACATTTGTAGGGACAGAGGAATTTTGTTTTATCTGGGTCAGCCCCATTCATGTTACTGATGTGGGTCCACAAAACATTTGAATTCTGACTGTGATCAACTTAAATGCTCAGCCTGTGGGACACTGGGTCATTCTGCAACAACCTGTGTAGTCCCTCCAATTTGTAATTTGTGTGGCTCTGAAGAGCATGTGTTTGCAACTTGACCCTGGACTGCTCACAACAATGCGGACTATGTAGAACATGATTTTTATATCAACAAAGCCACTAAAGCTCATAACCCCGGCCCACCACCTTTTACAGGTACAGAAAGGCCCTCCAGTGACACAAGGCTGAATAATGAGTTTGGGCCTCAACCCTCCAAGAATCAGCATAAGACCCAGGATTCTACTCCTCAAAATTCTGAGCATGGACATCTCTCAATGCTGCCCCCTCCACCCCCTCCCCCGAATCCAGACAATATTGATTCAGCACCAAAGGAACTTGTAGCTCCGCAACTGACAGTTGATTTTCAACCTGTCCCCAAAAAAGAGCTTTATTGAGGATACAGGCAAAAATAATTCCAGCCAGTACAATAGCAACAGCCAATCCATATGAACCACTTCAGAGTTGGGGTGGAAATAATGAAGGGGGAAGATTTGGTTACCTCACTGCAGTCCTCCCAAAGAGATCCCCTAGCCGAAAGTATTCCTTAAAAAATACAAGACACCGAATCAATAGTAAAAAAGAGGAGTACCAGAGGAAGCAAAAAGAAATCCTGATAAACCCTTCTCGCATAAGTGGCCTCTTTTTCCTTACGGCTGGCCAGCCTAAACACCAATAACATCAGGACAGAGTTTAAAAGGAAGGCCACATTTTCGGCATTATTTCAGTTGTCATATAATGTTTTTTTTCTACAGGACACCATACTTTACTCTGATCCAAGGATTGGTACAAAGGTTCAGCGTATTGGCCTTTAGGTCAAGATCTCTGTTTCGCGCTAGGAATTTGCTTTAATGGGGAGATTATAGAGTTGAAAAATGTATAGATATTAAACCAGGGAGGGCTATGTTAATAGATGTTCAGATGAAGGGGGTACAGTATAGATTTATTAATATCTATGCCTCTCAGATAAAAATGGCAAGAGTTGGTCTATTTCAAAAGATTAGACCTTTTTTGTTTACCAAAAAGTTGATCTGCTGGGGGGAGGGGGGGGAATTTAACACTCCTTTAATATCTAAAGCTTGTGGTAAAACTTATTGCGATACTAATGAACTGAAGCGCATAATACAGCAATCATCTATAAAAGTGTGTTTTCTTTGCAGCCAGTTTCCACTTATGTGAGAGGTACTTTGCAGTCCAGAATTGATTATTGGTTTGTCTCCACACAAACCCCAATTTCAGAGAAACAGGTTTTTCAGACGGGGACATCAGATTATGTTTTGTTGGGTATTCAGATTTCCCCCCACCTCTCTGTTCTACCAGGTAGAGGAGTCTGGAGACTGAACACTGGTCTGTTAGTTAATCCGGAGTTAATACAAGCTCTAAGAGAGATTGTAGAAGATAGGGTAACAGTAATATTTCTTTATGATTCATATGTAAACTGGTGGGAGGATATGAAAAATTGCTTGATAGAGTTTTGCAAACAAACATCTAGACTCACGGCTTCAAACAAGAATAAGAAATATCACGAGTTAAGAAACAAGCTAAATGCTTGTATTTCAGAGACATATATTGGTGGGAAAATTGATACGGACTTAATAGCTAATCTGATGCCATCATCTGCCACCAGTCCCAGCCATGCCAGGCAGTAAGTGGTGACCCTACCGCCAGTGGACAGCATGGCAGTGTGCCATACAGCACACACCTGTGGACCACTCTTCTGTGGACACCAACAGATGCCAGCACACAAATGCAGCACTGTGGGCATGGAGTATGTTGAGAGGAGAGTGTATGGGTGACCAGGCTGTGCCACAGACCAGGTGTGGCCACAAGGCTGGGACACATCATGCAGTGCACATGGGCCAGTATTGGGAATACCCCAACACCAGTGTGCCTTTCTGATAATATATGCCCTCCCGGCCACATACCGCACAGCTGTACAACTGCCACTGCACACAAAGCCGGACATGTATATGTCACTGTGAGCATCCCATGCCAGAGGTGCAGCATCTGTGAGTGACACAACAGCGTAACAGTAATGTCCACTGTCAGTAAACACCTGCAGGTTGAGCCTCTCACTGTGTATAGTGCAATCATGATCACTGCCCTACACACCATAGACACTGCTGTGTCCACACACTACTGGCCCCCTTGCTACTGTAGTGTCTGCTGCACACTACAGCATGACCTACAGTGTGACAGTTGCATGCAGCACCACCAACATCTGTGCCTATGCTGTGTTGTCCCAGGACAGCTGCAGGCAGCAACACGTGAATAGTACAGTGTTCAAAACTGTATAATATTCCCCAAACTGTTTAGCAGCACTAACACATTGCATGGGTTTAGCGCAGGGCTAAACTGTTAGCCCGTGCAAACTGCTTGCAGATCAGAGCATGATGCTAATCTGGATGTTTGCCTAGCGACTACCTAAGTAGGCTCATTTGCATGTCACTTTTGAATATGGCAAAGTTTAGCACTGGGCTAACGGTTTAGCCCTGCACTAAACCCGCACAAATGTGTAGCACTGTGCAAACAGTTGAGAATATTACTGTTTGAACACTGTACTTTCACATATGCTGCTGCCTGCAGCTGTACTGGGTCCATGCATTTGCTGGCACACACATTGGCCACATAGTTCACCTCTACCTACCTTCACATCACTGTGCACTGTGTTGCTGTTGTGGTTTGCACTTCCTGGTTGCCATATTCAGAGCTGTCTTATTCCAGGGCTAAGTTTGCCCTGCACTCGCAGCCCAGTTTGCCCAGCCTCATTCCCATGCTATATTCAAAAGCTGTTTGTCCTGGGCTGTTTCTTTTGAGTAAGGCTTGCTTTGTGCTCCGTGCTAAGTTTGCCCGCCGGACAGTGCTAATTTATCCCCGGGGCAAAGTTTTGAATATCTGGCCCTAAATGATTTTGCAGCACATCTTTATTGGATTTGGCAAATAAGGTGTTTATTTCTTTTCCAGCAACAAGACTTTACCCCTTTGGAGTTATATCATAAAGTATATGGAGGTATTATTAATTTATGGAATTCAGAATTTCTCACATTGAAAAGGGGAATATGGGAAAGGTATTGACGTTATTTATCACATGTATAGACTGTATCTACTTATAGAAGTTTATATTTTTTTCTGGAGAATGAAGGTTCATATTTGATTTTGTATGAGTAATAACATTTTCATTGTATTTTGTGTTTCTAGGATTCAATGTTTTTTTCATTATTTTAGTAGGGAGGGTTTTGAAGCTATTACATGCATTTCTTCTATGCTCAAGGCTACTGTATGATGGTATATTTAATTTTGCTTTTTTTATTTATTTTTCTATTATGATTTTGTATGATGTAATACAGTTTTGTTTATATTGATACTTTGGGCCAGATATTCAAAAGGGTTGCGCCATGCGTAACAGGGTTGCGCATGCGCAAGTCCGAAATTGCGCCATTCTGCGATATTCAGCAGGAGGCAGTTGCTCCACTGAAAATAGGCTGAGCAACAGCACAATGCAAATGAATGCATGCTCAACTGGAGGGGGAGGAACCATGCATAAACTGCACAGTCCGATATTCAGCCGGGCTGTGCAGAGTTGTGCAGGCGCAACCCCCAACCTGTGCCTGCACAACTTTGAACCAAAAAAAAAAGGCTTAAGTCGAGGGCCACCCACAGGTGAGCTGCTGTATTGCAGGGTGCAACACAGCAGCTGCCACCTGTGCTGGCTAACCAATCCTGTGCCCCCGCAGCCGATTGCGGGCATAGTGTCTCCCTCCCCCACCAGCCCGATCCACGGGCAACAATGTAAGCTCCCGAACATCTCCTGGTGGTCCTGGGACCGAAATGCTTGATCGCGGGCAGAAAGTAAACCGAACCCCGAACATCTCCCTGGTGGCTAGTGTCCCCCACCCACCCACCACGAAGCCTCTACCCGCTCCCCCCCCGGCAGCGGCGGGCTGCAGCATCCACCGCCTGCCGCCCGCGCCCGCGACGTTGCCGGTGAACTGCCCGCCCGTGGTGCAAACGCAAGAGCCAATGGGCGTGCAGCACCGCATATGATAGTCCAGATTTGTGAATGATTATTTTCTGCCCACGATTGGGCATTTCAGTCCACTGGACCACCAGGGAGATGTTGGGGGGTTCAGTTTACTTTCTGCCCGCTGATGGGGCATTTCGGTCCACAGAACCACCAGGGAGATGTTCGGATATGCTGCCCGTGATCGGGCTGGTGGGGGAGGAGTACACATGCCCGCGAACAGGCTGCAGGGCGCCAGTCCCGACGGCTGCTAGCCTGGCAGGCGCAGGCGCAAGTCCTCGGGGATCGGGCAGCTACATGCTAATGGCATGCAAATGGGGCCATAATCAGATGCAAATGGCCCCTCCTGCGCCTTGCATGAATTATGGCCCCATTTGCATGTCACCTTTGGAATATCGTGATTTTGCACATGGCGCAATGGTACTTGCGCCACTGCAAGTTGAATGCTCCACTCTGACAACTTGCGGTGGAGCAAGTTCCACTGCGCCATGCACAGTGGCTGTGGCTGGGGGGTGATATTCAAAGGAGTTGCTCAATAGCGCAACTCCTTTGAATATCGCCCCGGCCACACCCCTGCGCAACTATTTTGCGCAGCGCAGGGCTTGCGCCTCAGAATGGCGAGTTTGAATATCCAGCCCTTTATGTTTTAAATAAAAATCCCCTACTTTTTTAAAGAAGTGCTATGGGATCTTTAACATCCACCTGAACTACCACCAGAACAGGCAGATGGGACCTCAGTTTAATGTCTCATCCCGGAAGACGGCATCTCAGGAGTGCAGCATCTCCCTCATTCTGCACTGCAGTGTCAATATTGGGATATTAACCCAAGTACCTGGTGTGGGGCTAGAACCCTCAGCTTTCTGATCTCCTGGCCTCAGAGGTGAGTGTGCTACCTACTGAGCCACTGAAACTGACCACATACCAACTATAAACCAGCCTCTCCCAGCAGCTCACGCTTAGTAATGCTTTTGAAATGAAGGGCTGTTTCATGGTACTCCTGGCTCCTGTGTGGCTTGGCTGTGCCTCCTTTAGTTGCTTTGCTGCTTCTCCTTGCAGGTTTTGGGTCCCTTGTTCATTTGCTGTTGCCTGGTGCCCTTCTCCTCCGACCCCTTCTCTGTTTGTTTACTTTTGTCTGTCTGTCCCCCTTCCTCCCTCATCTTGCTTTTTTGTTTATTGCTTGTTCCCCGCTCCCCATTGTCTCCTTGTTGTGCTTCCCCTGAGCCCTGCTCTTGTCGTTGTCTGCATTTTCCCCATACCATGTTTATGTGCGTTCCTCCATTGTTGCTATTTTTCTTTTGTTTTGGGGCTTCTCACGCTTTCAGAGTCGCTGCTCCATCTCTGCACCAGCACTTCTGGGGTATGATGTCATCCCCTAGCACTCCACTTACCACAACCTTGCAAATACAGCTTCCTACCGTTTCATAGTAAATGACGGTTGACATCAGTCATAATTTTCATTTTTCATTTTAATCAATTAGTGCCTCGTACCTCTGCACCATGAGTATCTATGCCATACTTCACATTGGAGTTGCAATGGAGCATTTTGTGTGCCTGCCGTCCAATGTTACTTATGAACGGCAATTAAGGGATGCTTGTAATTGTCAGAAACGAAAATACAAGAAATGAAATGGTAGCAAATGTTTGTTTTTCTTAAGAATTCCAAGTATCTTTACAGATTGCATTTTCTTTGAAATACCATCTTTTAGACACAGTGGTAGAGACACTCCAGTCCTTTCACTGCTAGATGCATACTGCTTCTTGTCTTTGCTGGGACGATGTTCTCCGTACTCTGACTTCTCTCACCTCCAACAACCCTTAACATAATTGCCACACGGGATGCGAGCAAGATTTACCCTTGGACCACATCAGGTATCTGCACCTGGCAACTCCCACTTTAAGCTGCTGCTCCATGGTGAGACATATCATAATATTGCTCCATATACGTGCAACTGTTCTCAGTGACATTCACTCCATCAACCGTAACTCACATCACTTGTGCCAACCACACCTTGGATGGAACGTTGCTGCCAACCTTTCCACATTCTCACATTCTCCTACCTGATTCCTCCTGTGCAGGGTTTTATTTAACTCTAGAAATTGATTAGCGTTTTGCTCATAAAAGCGCTAAATCTTTGTGAAAATGCATAGCTCTTGCCTCACTGTGTTTAACAAAGACAGCACTTCAAGAAAATCTATATAAATATTTTCTGTACAGTTAGTATTGTCCCAAGAAAAAAACTGATAATCAATTATTTAAAACCCTGCCGTGCATATCTTCAATCATTTCATTCCACTGGTCCGGCCTTGTTTGGTGCCAGTTTACACAATTATTCCTCTGTGCCTTGTTCAAATGCTTTCTGCTACTTGTTTTATCTCTCGCTCAAGTGATCCATGATATGCTTGCTTCCTGTTCGTCTCCATTAATTACTCTGCCTTGTCTGCCTAGCTCTTCTGTGCAACACTCCTTCAGTTTGTTTCCCCATGGTCTAGTCTAGCAGTATATGTTTTAACCCCTATGCTACTCTCCCAACCTCCTTCCCTGCTACCTGCTGTCCTCCTGCTACATTTCTTTTGATTTGCTCTTTTCTTCATGCAGCTTCAGCTGTCTCTTTTCTTGCTCAGCTCATGCCAGAAGACTGATGAACTCTGTCCCTAACTCTGCCTTTTGAGTTATTGAGTGAAGGCGGACTTGCCCTGTCCACTGGGGATTACAGTCCTGTTTCCAGCCACCTTCAGCCACTACGATCAGTCTGACAGTCTCCATCCTTAATTCTGCCTAGTGAGGCATTTGCATGAAGGTAGGCCTGCCCTGTCTATCGAGGATGGGAGTTCTGTTCACCATTTCCAGTTTCTATCCTCACTCCTATAACATCGTATCAATGGTCTCCGTCCTAACTCTGCCTAATGGGGTATTGAGCGAAGGTGGGCTTGCTCTATCTGCTGGGGATGGGAGCCTGTTCCTCATCTGCAGTTTCTACAATCAGTCTGTCCTGGACCATCATTCAACAGCCTCTGCCCCTAGCTCTGCCAAGTGGGGCATTGAGCGAAGGTGGGCTTGCCCTGTCTGCCAGTGTCAGGAGCCTATTCATCATTTCAGTTTCTGCCATCACCCATCCTATACCATAATTTGTCAGTCTCCATCCCCAGCCCTGCATAGTGGGTATTGAGCAGCAGTGGACTTACCCTCACTGCCAGGGACAGGAGCCTGTTCCTTGTTTCCAGCTTCTACCATCAATCCAAGCTATACCATCATTCCAACTGTCTCAGTCCATAACTCTGCCTTCTGAGGTTTCCTGTGACTGTACCTGTCTCCTGGGGCTGGGAGTCTGTATCATCCATCTGCACTGTCTACTATGTCCATTGTCCCATGTTCAGAATTCTCTATCTCATCATCCTTAAGCAGTATGGAGAACATTGCCAACAGTCATAAAATCACCAGTTTACAAAAGGGGCTGATCACTTTATCCTGCCGTTACCTTCCTAATATCCATCCTGTGATTACTCAAATCCAGAATCTCATCTGGTCGAACTCATGCTCTTCCTCATGATCAGATCCATCACTTCGTCTGTGTATCTCCGATAAATTATTACCTAATACCTCAAACAGTTCTTGAATCATGTTCAAAACCTTCTGTCAACAGCTGGACTTAATCCATTCATCATCTTAACGTTCATCTGGAGTGGATCTGCTTCTTCAACCTCCAAAATTGGCCTTCCTGCAAGTATCAGCAAAGACTCAGAAAATGGTCTTCGACACGCTGTGAACACTACATCCTAAACCAGAATCAGAAATTGGTGCAAGCATTTGGATCATCTCTCTTAGGTTGCCCAGGGATGGGCAAATTGGTAAGCCATAGGTCCTCAGAGGTTTCCTCCACATGGGCAGTTTCCTCTCCGTGCTACTGGTCACACTCTTCGTGAGTTGGAGGAGGTAATCTTTGGGCGCTATCAACTACAGCTACCCAGCCTGATCTACCAAGAATGAGAATAGAGAAAGGCCAAACGTTCATAAGTATACACAAGCACCATAGTATTCACCAAACATTGAATGGGAGGGCTAAAATCCAAGGTTCAATGTGGAGGAATAGCTCCTCCCACATACCAAACATAAATCAGCCTCTCCCAGCACTTCATGCTTAGCGTGTTTTGAAAAACTTACCATCCTCCCCATCCTCCTCTTCCTCCTCTTGCATTTTGTTCACCCTAGATGCTGGGCCTTCTATTCCCTACAGCTACCCAGCCTAATCTACCAAAGGTGGGAACAGAGAAAGGCCAAGTGTTCATAAGTATGGATAAGCACTATACTATTCACCAAATACTGAACCTTCTTGTCTAGAGGTCTGAAGAAGGAACACATTACAGTGCCTAAATAAAAATATATTTATTTGAATTGAAGAAAATGAGGTAGGGACAGGCAGCAGCATAAAGTGAAGTGCCTGTTGGGGTTGGGGGAGGGTCGCTGTGTCCTCTTCGTCTGCATGAAAATACACCAGAAATATTTTGTGTGAGAGGAGAGAAAAACTTTATTTATTTAAATGTATGTTTGATTCCTGCATGGTGCTGCCAGTCCATATGTGTCATGCTGACCATGACTGCACTGTAATCAGTGTATGCACACGTGCTGCCCAGCAATCAGTGTGTGGCAGCTCAAAGAAATCCCAGACACAGAGATATAAAAAGACAATTTCTATTGTGAAAAAAAATTTAATTGAGACTTCAGTTTCCTGATATTGCCTTGCACATGCCCATTCTTTAAGACTAGAACCTGGGATCCAACTTGATATTTGCTCCAGTTATCTTCCACTGCATTGCACTGTCATAAAGCCAAAACCAAATTTGTGAAGTGGGACACACTGTTTTGTAAAGCAGGCATCATATGCAGTCACTGGTGCTATTATGGCTGACAACACAGATAAAAGCATCTGGCTCTGCTGCTGCTGCTGTTCAGCTGATGGCGGTAATCTTGGTGGTAGAAAAATACTCCCAATGTTTCAGGTGATACAAACACCAGAAGAGTCACAATGAACTATGGTAAAGGGAACCTTTAAAAAATTTGTGCGGTTGCTGGTGTCACTGTAGAGTCACTGTTAGGATGCTGTTCATGCTGTCAAAATTCCTGTGACTAGCAGTAAAAGTAGAGCAGGTGACAGTGACTCTAACTCAGACAGTAGCTCTTTGCCTGAGTTTGACACTTCAGCGCCTATAAGGTAACTACCCCTAACCCAAGCCGAATGAGTGAGTCTGATGACCAAGTACCTGATAGTGCAGTAGGGTATACCTCCCTGACAGCAACACTATTACAGTGAAAATGTCGATGCCAACAACATACATGTATTCACTGTAATAGACCACCCGAGACCCTGGCACTCTTTCTCCCAGTCCTGCACCCACTCCCGATCCAACTCCAATTTGGAGTTAGAAACCTAGAGATCGAGGGGTGCAGGGGAGCAGAGCACCCCACATGGGGGGTTCGAGGGCAAAGCCCCCCGATGAAAGAACAGCTGGGGTCTCAAGTTGGATTTATGTCGACCGCAACTTGCGGTCGTATAAACACTATCGCGTGATAGCAGTTGACAATTTAGTTGTTGAACTGGCATCGTAGAGCCATGCAGTTGCAAATAAATTCACAAATGCTTACAATGAGAAGGACACATCCACCATTTCTGCTACATTGGATACAAGTTAATAACCCTTACATGCTCACTCTATTAGCACCATAGGTACAAAAGTATGGATGGCCTGAGTTCTACTCACACAGGTGAAAAGAACGGGCCAGTTTTCAGTTATCTTCTTAACACTCAAAGCAAGTTTGTGACTTCTTCATTGAGGAACTGTTGTTTAGTGAGTAAAACTGATCCCTGCAAAGCACTTTGTATCATCTGTAAATGATGTGTAAGCCATGGTAAAGTTGCTTCATGTCTTGGCACTACAGCTCTCAAATGCCATCTGAAGACACATTCAGTATTGCTTTGATCAGCCAAATATCGTGTCCTCCACCTTCACCTCCACCTCCCAGATGGCAAATGAAAAGGATCCGGATGCAGAAATAGATAGTGAATTTTGTGACTTTGATGCAGACAGAACCATTACCAGTAGGACCACCATTACCACCAACAGTGTCAGCACCAGTTGCTATTCCAGCAATGACACTGAATGTACGCCACCAACCCAACGTCCAGCTGTAAAATGAATCACAGTGTCAAACCAGGGACTTGTATGCAGCTAACACTGTCTCAGACATTTGAGAGACAGAATTTTTTCACAAAAGGCATCCAAAGAATCTTCATCCTAATCATAAAATTGGAAATAGTAGCCAAAGCCCTCTCACATACTCTTTGGAAGATCATGAGAATTTTAATAATGTAGTGAAACTTACACAGCTTTTTATGTTATTCATTGAAGGTACATTCCTATGTTGAAATACCAAACATTTATCAGGCATTGAAAGTTACAGTGATGTTTGCACTTAGAAATGCAGAGGGTGGGGATATTCATGTAATGATCATGACAGGTATCTAGATCAGCAGTCAGAATGTAGATTGTGGGGGATGGCCTCTGAGGCACTCCACCTACCTTACATCATGGGTTTCATGTACACCGGATAGGTTGTCTTGATGCACATGTGACATGAAGTTGGAAACGTCCCCTGTGGGTGTCCCTGGTCACTAGTCATCAGTTCAAATTGTGCATCTATGCTAGGTTGTCGCACTTTCCAGAGCTCCAGCACATCACTACCACTATGCTCCAACAAGGTAGGGCACCTTTTCGATCCATTATGAGGTCTCTTTACACATGCCAGCTACAGACTACCTATCATTTCTGTGTCTATTGCATCCGACGGTCCGCTACTCTAACTGTCACAGATAGTACACACAGGACTCTTGATCCCTAATCAGGGCTCTGCTGCTGCCAACGCTCTGCTCACCCCTCTTGCAGCGGTGCCAGACGTTACCCTAATATTTCACCTAATACACTACATGGCAGATATCCATCTACAGGCTCTCTACTGCCCCTAGAGCCTCAACAGGACCCCCAAGTGCTCACAGACGTCATACACTTGCTCCTGTTGCTGAGAGCGCTCTGTGCACCCCTAATAAGTGGACACAGATGCTGGTGCTCAACAAATAGTTCTGATTTTACAGTGCTCTGGGTGCCCCTTTACTAGCGGCCCCCGGCGCTACTTGACATGGCACCACAGCTTCTCTAAGTGACACCCTGCATTTCCTCGCCACAGCACAATGCCTACCTGCTATGCGCTCTCTGTTCTACTGCATCCCTTCACTGGGCCTCGTAGCGGCCGATTCGCATCCCTTGACTAGCTGCCGGTTCTCATACCTTGCCGCCATTCCCAAAATGGAGCTTCCCAAATGTTAATTTATGGCTTTCC
The DNA here is from genome assembly GCA_016271365.2 of Neoceratodus forsteri. NCBI lineage: Eukaryota > Metazoa > Chordata > Ceratodontiformes > Ceratodontidae > Neoceratodus > Neoceratodus forsteri. Next base: position 927,556,188 of record CM028130.1, on the reverse strand, counting down.
GTCTTCATGGACTTCATGCCTCGCCCCACGCTCCATCCACATCCCCGTGTGCGTCTCCACGCATATGCTTCACTCGCGCTCCTCCATTGGCCTCCTCCAACTGCGAGAATACGTCCCCAGTCTCGCGATCCCCTGCGCATAGCTGATCTATGCCAGGCATTTCTCCTGCCCCCCGAGAGACAACCACGGCACTTTGCATTTAGCCGTCATGGGCAGCATTCACACCTCCGCCTGCCCCGCCATCTCACTTCTTCCTTGCCATTGTCGTGCCCTCCATGTAACCACCAAGTCAGCCACAGGCCATATCCTTCTTCTCCGGCTTCTTAAAGCCACACTGCGCAGCTTCGGTGCATGTCTCCTTAAAGCCACACTGCACCTTCTTTGCGTGACTACTGACAGACATTTAACTCAACCAGGTCAGCTCAAAAAAAAAAAAAAAAGAGAAGCATGTACAGCCTGCTCACATGCTGCGCAGACTGTTACCCTACAACACACTTTGGCATTCACCATACGCAGCACTCTGTCACCTCAGTCACAAACTGCATTACTGCTTACTTGCACACCAGCACTGTCACACTATTAAGCAGCTCTTCTTTTCTCACTCTTAGGTGACCATGCCTAAACCAAAGAGCTGCAGACAATGCAAAGTGCCAATACCACCACATCACACAGGTAGACTGTGTGCATCATGCGTGGAGGATTCAGTGACGCATACAGATACCCTTGACCCGGATGACGGTTGCTCCCCCGCCTCACCCCCTCCGACCACACAACAGGCATCAGACACCACTAAGGCACTACTGCAGAACAATCAACTCATGCAAGCGCAACAGGAGGTCTTGACAGCGATGCTACACCAGCTCACTCAACTCTCTCCCAAAATCAGCTGAGACACTCACCAACACCTACCAAAGGACCCTGTCCTCGCCAAGCTGCCAGACAACCACACGACTCACAGCACACCCCACAGGTCGACTCCAGCACCTCCTCCGATGAGGACAATGGAGCACTAGACCAAGACCTCAAACGCTGACTGCAGTGGTGTTTCCCAGACCAAATCCGCTGCTCGTACACCACATCATGCAAACAGTGGGGTTCAACATGATTACACCTGCTCCTGCCTCTAAGCTACTACCGTCCATTGCAGCCCACGGTGAAGTCAGCACAGGCATTCCCGGTCTGCGAGGCCATTGATGAGATTGTCCTCAAAGAACGGTCCTCCTCGGAACTTGCTCGCATCCCTGAGAGGAAGTCATGGGACAAGATGTACCCACTGCAGGAGGACAAACTCGCACTGTGGTGCACACCACCTGCTGTGGACCCGCAGATCGCAGCCCTAAACAAAAAGACTGTCCTCCCAACCAACTCCGCTTCTGGTCTACGAGACCCCATAGACTGCAAACTGGAGGACCACCTAAAGAAGAATGCCGAACTGGCTGGATTGGGCAGCAGGGCAGCCACCACAGCTATTTATGCCACCAGAGCACAGCTCACATGGCTCCAGGAACTACAAAAGTCAATACCTGCAAAATCACATGAGGCTTCACTACTAGACAATGCAATCCTCTCCACAAAATATCTGGCAGATATGGCGGTCAACTCCCTTAAGATTAATGCCAGATCGGCGGCCATCACCAACAGGGCCAGACGTTCCCTATGGATGAAACTTTGGGACGCAGACAAGGAATCAAAGGCCACTCTCCACAAGCTCCCATTTAAAGGGGACATGCTTTTCGGACAAGCCCTCGAGAAGTACCTCAAAGGAAAGGAAGATGGCAGGCTACTTGCTCGCCAACAGCCTACCACCACACCTCCCTACCGCTTCGAGGCGCAATCATTCTTTTCACGACAAGCGTCGCGGTACCTACCTCTTCTGAGGCACCACCTCTGTCAAAACTATTCCACACCCTACCACTACAACTGATACAGAGGCAGGGGAGCCCCAACAAGAGGACGAGGCCATTACACATGTTGCCCCACCACAAGAGCCTGACTACGCAATATCACAGCGCAACACTCCAGTGGGTGCATGCCTCAGCCTGTTCGTAAAACAATGGGAATCCACCACCACGGACAAATGGGTCCTAGAGATCATCAGACAGGGTTATGCAATACAGTTCACAACAACACCCAGATGCCACAGAATGCTTCACTCAACCTTTTCAATGCAAAAGTACACAGCTGCTCACATTACTACAGCTATTCAAGAACTACTACACAACAATGCAATCGCACCAGTCCCAAGGCTCAAGAAGGCACAGGCATCTACTCCATCTTCTTCTTGGTACCAAAAAGACAGGAGGGTACAGGCCGGTTCTCGACCTAAAATACATCAACCAGGCAGTGCGTTACATTCCCTTCAAGATGGAAACGACAAGGTCCACCCTCAGAGCTCTCCGACAGGGAGACTTCCTCACATCTATCGACTTAAAGGACGCTTACCTCCATATACCCATGCGCCCCTTGTACCACAGGTTCCTACGCTTCTGCATTCTGGGACAGCATTACCAGTACAAGGTGCTTCCCTTTGGTCTTGCATCCGCTCCCCGTGTTTTCACGAAGGTATCCGTTGTGATCGCAGCCCATCTCCGACAACAGGGCATCCATGTCATCCCTTACCTTGACGACTGGCTCATTCGCACAAGATCACTCCAGCAGTCCATAAGGGAAATGCAACAGGTGGTCCACTGCCTACAGAGTCACGGCTGGGTTCTCAACATCAAAAAGAGTCACTTGACACCTACGCACACCATGGAACACTTGGGCACATTAATAGACACAACAAGTGGAACCATTACTCCATCTCTTTCAAGAATCGACACACTCATTTCAGCAGCCCACAGACTACGCTCGGCCCCACATCCAACACTTTGGGACATCTCGCAACTGCTCGGACTCATGTCATCCACCATCGACACCTGTCTCTGTGGGCCAGATGGCACGACCGCCGCTAATGGCATTCCTTCTCAAACAAGGCCATACACCCAACCTTGCCAAAGTGTCACCCTCCCACCACACATAATATCAAGCCTCACTTGGTGGACAAACAGACACAGACTGACCCAGGGTATTCCGCTAGACCTAACCCCCGACATATCCATAGACACAGATGCCAGCTTATCTGGTTGGGGAGCCCCTTGGCCACTGCATCGCTCAGGGCATATGGCCCTTGTCCGCTACAAAGCTTACCATCAACATACTGGAAATGAAGGGGCAGTATTCAAGGCGCTTACTTCACTTCTCCAATTACATACAAAACAAGCATGTGCAAATCTGGTCAGACAATCAGACCACAGTAGCCTACATAAACAAGCAAGGAGGAAAAAAGCAGGGCAATGATGTCACAAACCTCAAAGCTACTTGCATGGGCTCAAACAAGCATAAAATCAATATCGGCCGTTCACCTAGCCGAAAACTCAACCTCACCGCAGACTGGCTCAGTCAGGAGATGATCTACCCAGGAGAATGGAAACTTCACCCACGCATCTTCCAACAGCTCGACCGCAGATCGGGACCAATCAAGATCGATCTCATGGCATCTCACCACAACCACCAATGCAAGACATACTGGTTCCGATTCAACAATCACCACGCAGCAGGCGTAGATGCACTCTCCGCCACATGGACTTTTCACATGGCCTACGTCTTCCCACCCATCCCACTCATACCCCAAGTTCTCCGCAAGATCCGCATGGCCAGAGCCCGTGTCATTCTGGTGGCCCCTCACTGGCCCAGGAGAGCTTGGTTTGCAACTCTGGTATCCATGGCACTCAGCCATCCATGGCACCTTCCACTACTGCCAAACCTTCTCACGCAGGGACCAATTACTCACCCCAATCTACGACAACTACACCTGACGGCATGGCTCCTGAAAGGGAGAGACTGCTAAAAGTAGGATACCACCCTTCGGTCATTCACACCATGGCTTCCTCATGTCAACCTTCTACGCTTTCCACCTATCGATGCCACTGGGACATCTTCATCAAATGGTGTCTGCACCACAAGATACAAGCATCCACATGCTTTATTCCACAGATACTCTTATTCCTACAGGAAGGCCTACAACTGGGCCTATCACCCTCTTCTCTAAGGGTTCAAGTGGCAGCCGTCGGGGCAGCACAGGGAAATATACAAGGTACTACTCCCGGGGCCCACCAAGATGTCGTCCGCTTTCTGAAGGTGGCAGCGAACATATGTCCCCCTCAAAAACCGACGATCTCTCCTTGGGACCTACTACTGGTACTGAATGCAATGACAAAGCCTCCATTTGAACCTACTGAATCCATTCCAATACAATGGCTGCAACTCAAGACAGTGTTTCTAACAGCCATCGATCCGCTCGGCGGTAGGGGAATTACAAGCCCTTTCACATAAAGAACCATTCCTGCAATTCTTCCCGACAGAATATCTATGAGACCTGTTCCTTCATTCCACCCCAAGATTGCTTCCAAATTCCACCTTAACCAAACCATTGAAATCCCCAGCCACCTTCCCCCAGAGGAAGTTCAGGCCGACCCACAGCTACAACTCCTAGGCATGGCACGCCTCCTCACTACATACATTGCCAGAACGCAGCCTATCCGCAATTCTGATAGACTGTTCATTATCGCACAGGGTCGCCACAGAGGACATCCTGCTTCCACAGCTTCCATAGCACAGTACCTCAGAACGGCTATCTCTGAGGCTTACAAGGCCAACAACACACCCATGCCACCAAACTTAAAGGCACATTCTACCAGAGCCATTGCCACTTCCTGGGCAGAAAGGAATCTAGCCACCGCAGAGGAAATATGTGCAGTCACCACATGGTCCACAATCCACACTTTCACACGCCACTACCGCTTGGACGTGGCTCAACAAACAAAGACAAACTTTGCCACAGCAGTTCTCCGAGCAGCAAGCACAAGACACACTGACATTACCACTGCTGCCCCACCCTAGACTTTTAATCACTGCTTTTGACTAACCCATGATGTAAGGTAGGTGGAGTGCCTCAGAGACCATCCCCCACAATGGTAGTTTACTCACCTGGTAAAGGTGATTGTGGGGGAATGGCTCTCTGAGGCGCTCCACACCTCACCCATTACAACACAGTGACAATGTCAGAATATGACTTACTGAACACACATTTTTAAATAACAGATTTGCTAAATAGGCTGCTCAATTTACTACAACAATAAATCTTTCAAGTTAATTACATCCACAGAACTTCTATGTCATATTTGTCAACATACACGTGGGGGGCAACACAACTTTCTTTCATTTCAGATACAGCTTTGGAACACATCGAACTGATGACTAGTGACCAGGGACACCCACAGGGGACGTTTCCAACTTCATGTCACATGTGCATCAAGACAACCTATCCGGTGTACACGAAACCCATGATGTAACGTAGGTGGAGTGCCTCAGAGAGCCATTCCCCCACAATCACCTTTACCAGGTGAGTAAACTACCATTATATATGTCCCTTACCACTCAGTGGGTCAGTGTTTCTTGTGCTGCTTCAAATACACACAGACACACACACACACACACACACACACACACGGGTGATGCTTCACATGAAGAAGTTTTGGCAAAATCAGATAGCTTTAAATATCTTGCAAGATGTAAAAGAGCTCCTTAATGACTGGATTTATTCTCATAGTCTAAAATGTGTGTGTGGGGGGATCTTTCTGTCGTGTGCACCCTGGTGCCCCTCACACACCAACCTAACTTGGAGTTGGGCTGGGTTCTTTGGCTGCATTTCACAAATAGACTACCAGAATAGATTTTGGTGCCTCCACCTGGAGCAGGGGTATATACAGTCTACCCAATGTGGCCTTAACCTCCCTCAGGAACAAATATTATTTTCCTCCACACACAGTTACTTTTCCCCAACACAGCAGCAATACACAAAGCAGTAACCTATGAATACTAACTGTGAAATAAACTAACCTCTGATATATTTTTCTTTTTATAGTCTTTCGGATGAGACGTTAAACCGAGGTCCCATCTGCCTGGATTGGTGGTAGTTCAGGTGGATGTTAAAGATCCCATGGCACTTATCGAAAAAAGAGTAGGGGAATTTCCCCTGTGTCCTGGCCAAATTTCCTCATTCACTAAAATACCACCAACAATGGTTCAAGGTCATCGGCATTCATCTGTATCTCTCTCCTCGGTCGTGCCTGGAAAATAGGCAGGATTTGTCTAGTGCACTTACCCGGTCAACAAAAGCTAAATAAATAAATATTCTAGGGAAGGGGCAAAAAGGGAAGCAAAAAAACAGAACAGTTTGGATTTCAACAATGTTCCCCACACAGTCTCTGTACCACCCCAACGGATGCATCCGGCTTTCTCCACGGCCATAAGAGTTGTCACTGTCCATTGCAGTACATACCTCACAGGGTTGCTGGTGGCCAACCATATGTTGCAGGGTTTTTGCATGGTGGACATGGGGTACAGTGGAACAACAATAGTTTTTAAAGATGTGAACTGTTAGAATGTTAAATGGGATTTCAAAATGTGAAACAGTGAATTTTACAATCTTCTGCCTGGGCTTATCCTGTAGATTACCATGTCCTGCCCAGGATTTCACCCTCCTTTATATATCTAGCTAGTAGCTAGCTAAATTTCAGAAGAAACTCCACAGGGACACTGCCCAGAGGTACTCACAGTTTGTTGACAGTCTTAGGGGTGCTGAAGAATGACACAGACTAGCGGTGCCGCTCTGAAATCAGCAGACAGTCTCTAAGGGAACAACAACTGCAGGCAGGAGATTCTAAGGAGGGCTAGATTCTTCACCCATGACAGGCTTTTCATCATCTTCACCCCACGGGCCTTTCATCATCTTCACCACTCAGGCCTTTCATCATCTTCGCAAGGGGATCATCCAGGATTGTAGTCGCTCAGAGCATCCCGGGCACCCAGCTTCCCTGGAACTTAAACACAGTTAGGCTTTTAACAGTCTCAGTCCCAGAGAAAATATATTTTCTTCCCAGCTGGCAAACAGTTTAAACAGTCCCAGTCAGGTTACAGCTTAACAATTGCAGTGCAGCAGTTCAGGTAAATCCCACTGGGAAAACCAGATGAACAGTCCAGTTCAAATTCCCTTCAGGGAAGCTGAGTTGGTAGGCAGTCTACCTCAAGGGTTTTTCTGGGCTTGAGGGTCCTAACTGCAGCAAAGCTTTTTATTTTATGTCCACAAGATTTTCTTTTTATAATTGCACTAATTGTATTATCATTATTATTAATGTACTTGGTGAAACAAGGTTTCAAATATTGTGTTTAAGTGTGTATTTATTCATTTTACTTACTATTCCATATAGTACTGTATGTTTTGTAATGTATTCCAGATTGTGTATATAATATGTTTGTCACTCATGTGATGTGATTTTGTACATACCTTGTCTGCAACCATTTTGAATATCCAGACAGCCTTTGTAAAATAGGGCTTCCAGTCCTAAAGGTTATATCCTGTTGAAAAATAAAGGTTTTATCTATCTATCTATCTATCTATCTATCTATCTATCTATCTATCTATCTATCTATCTATCTATCACTAACCTGCTAGCGGGGACTTCTGGTGGCATCATGGTAATGGTGGCAGTTTAACTTTCACTGCTCTCCTAATCTGATCCACCAATCTATCCTAATCCTCCTTCTACAGTGTTGTAACTTTATTTATTTATTTATTTAAGTTTAGGATTCAATGCCTTGAGTCGGTGGCTCATTTACAAAGGTTCCAGTCAGACATGCAATAGGACAGTACAAAATGGAGGTACAAATCAGGATCCTGGGAGAAAGCAACATTACAGGAGATATTTATGATAAATAACAATCACATTGGTTGCAATTTACATACAAGTTGCAGAAAGAAGTGATATTCACAGCAACACTTTAGAAGTGTGATACAACCCTTCATTGTGTAAAAGACAATCAAATAAATAGTCCTACTCTGGCTGAATCTCGTAGTGTAAATGTCCAGCAAGCCACAGAGATCCAGAGAGGGTAAAATAACACCCAACAAGCTAAAATGAAGCAAACTGTGATTGATGCTGATATGGATGTTTTTGTGGCTCTGCCTCCCATGGCCACTCACTATCGGAATCGTCAATTTATCCAGACATGGAGGATGAAGAAACTGTTACCAAAACAGACCGGGATCTTTAGAAAATATTAACCACAGTAAACAAAATTGAATCCTCAGTTGCTGACTTATGGATGGATGTCCAGAGTATAGATAAAAAGTGATTGCCAATGAGAAAAAGTTGTCACAGGTTATGGAGGCCCAAGACACCAGCATGCGGGTCATACTTTACCTACTTCACAGAGACAGAATCATTCATGCCTGGTTGGAAGACGCCAAGAACCACACAAGAAGAAACAATTTCGGAATCCATAGGTTAAAGGAGGGTGCAGAAGAGGGGTACCCCACTATCGCAGATTTTATAAAATATTTAACATCCACCCTGTCTCTTCCATCAGACTTGCTCCTAGATATTGAATGGGCACATTGTTCGTTGGGCTCGTGACCACGGACCCTAAAACCAGACCTAGGTTGTGGGTGGTGTACATGTTAAATTATCAGGCTAAGGAGGAAATTTTAATGGAAGCCTGGAGACATAGAGATGTAAAATTTGTGGAGCAGCCAATCTATTTTGACCATGATTTCTTGACTGAATTGCCAGCTAAGCACCAGCAGGTGAGAGCGGTAATTTAGGAGCTTAAAGAGAAGAAAAATATTAAGGCGCAATTAAACTTTCCAGCAAAGCTCAAAGTATACCTCGATTCTGGAGTAAAAGTGTTTGGTTCCTTGGCTGAAGCCTCTGCCTTTCTCAGAGAACCGCAGATCATTCTTCCAGATCGAGAAATGGAATTACTCGAACATAAGCTTCTGGAGGGTGCCTGGGAAATTGCGTTGCGCAGGTCGCAAGTGGAGCCCCTCCTGGTCTCTGCTGCGACAGTTAGCTTCCAGACTTTGCCAAACTGATCAGGAGGCTCGATTCAGCACCAGTCAAAGACTCAGCACCCGCAAAGGTTCAAGATGGAAAACTGGCAAGTCCAGATACCACCAGGTGACTGTAGTATATGTGCTCTGACTCTGTTTAACCCGGATGATGGTTTCTCTGGCTTTCCTCAGTGAGTGGTCTAGACTGCTCATGAATACAGTGTGGAGTGTTGTGCTCTGACTTTATTATATTTACAGATACATAGGAGGGTATCAAGAATAAAAATACTAGGGTGGGAATTGTTTGGATCTGGGATGTTTTTTGGGGAGGGATGAAGCTTGTTCAGGTTTGAGTTAATTTTTGGTTAAGCTTCTGTTATGGGGTAACAGATGCAATTTATTTCAGAGTTGTATTGGGGTAAGGAAACTAATCTCGTGCTCAACAGTAGAGGGGGGAGGGAAGAATGGGGCAGATTCCTATAAAGAAAGGAAAGAAAAAAGAAAGGAAAAGAAGAGGTTTATTGATTCTTAAAGATGATACCACAAACATGGACTTTTTATCTTAATGTGTAGTGTATGTTTGAATTCTAGTGCTCTTATATAAGTTCTCAAAGTTGGGGAGGAGAGCTTTTTAGTTTAGGAATTTTTTTTTTAACCTAACGACATCAAGAGATCCCACTCTTGTAGTATAAGTTTATCAATAAGGTGGAACGGTTTGAACCTGGATTCAATTATTTTCTTAATTATTTTATGATTATGGCCACTATAAAGTGCCTTTTGGTTTTGTTTACCGTGATATTATTGAAGTATCTGTGTGTACCAAAGTCACAAACCACACCTATATGAAGAAGCCAGTAGAAGAAGGTCATTTGGTCTATCAAGTCTGCTCATGTTGCAGGGTCCACAGCTTGAGCTACTGTCCCTGCCCCCTCTCCACACTCCTCCCATCCTCCCTACCCATGACCCTTACCCTCCCCCTATACCTGTCCCATCCTCTCTTAAAGCTGCCCACTGTCTTCAACAAGATTACCTCTTCTGGCAGACCTATGATCTGGTACCATGGATTGCACCTTATGTACAGCGCTACAAATATTTGTTACATCTATGAAGTGAAATGTAATGTTTCATGTTAACACTTAGGAAGTATACAGTTGGATTTTTTATATTCCATGCAGCTCTGTATGTTTCAGGAGGCAGAGCATTGTTTCTGTTCAGTTTGAAAAAGTGGAGTTATTATATGCCAGTTTTATGTTTATAGTTACATTTGTTTCTTACTCCGTTGTTTGTACAGTAGTTAAGGAAAGGGAATGCTTATCAGATATGACCTTGGATTATTGGTATAGGTACTCAGAATATTATATAAAGCAACATGGATAAATTACATATTATACCATACAATATCAAGGGTGTCCACTCTCCTATCAAAAGAACAAACATTCTAAATGATTTGAAAAGATTGGGGAGTGATATTGTGTACTTGCAAGAGACACATTTAACTAATGGCAGAACACCTTAAACTGCGAAGAAATTGGGTGGGCCAGGTGATAGTGACTTCCCGCCCGGGAGGTAAAAAGGCCAATGTGGCTATCCAGTTTAAAAGGGGTGTTCATTCCAAGTGTTATCGTCAGAATTGGACAATAAGGGTAGATATGTCAGTGTCTCGGGCATGGTACATGGTGAATCTCTTCACCTGGATAATGTTTATGCCCCATATGAGGGTGTCACAGGATTCTTTAAGGATATTTTTGGCAAAATAGCTGTGCTGCCTCCTGGACAGGTGCTTCTCGGAGGTGACTTTAAATGTCTGCTCAGTTCCAGTTTGATAGACCTCCCAATTGGAGGAATGGTCAGAAGTATGGCAGCTTGGATTCAATGCAAAGAAGTGCTAAGGGACTTGACAAGGTTGGAGGAATAGTCAGAAGTATGGCAGTTTGATTCAATGCAAAGAAGTGCAAAGTAATGCACCTGGGAAACAAAAACCCAGGGGAAGATTACACAATGGGGGGTAGTAACAACAACAAAAATGGAAAGGGACCTGGGGGTAATAATATCAGATGACCTTAATGTTGGCAAGCAATGTGAGAAGGCGGTAGGGAGGGCTGGGGGGATACTGGGATGTACAGGGAGAGGCATCACCAGCAGAAAACAAGAAGTTGTTATCCCCCTGTACAGACAGCTGGTGAGACCCCATCTGGAGTACTGTGTCCAGTTCTGGAGACCCCATCTCCGCAAGGACATAGACAGGATGGAGGCAGTTCAAGAGGGAAACTAAATGGTGCAGGGTCTGCAAGAGAAGCCATATCGAGGAGAGACTAAAGGAGCTTAATATGTATACCTTTGAGGAAAGGAGGAGAGAGGGACATGATAGAAATGTTTAAGTACCTCAGTGGAATCAACAAAGTCCAAGAGGGTAGCATCTTTCAGAAAAGAGATGCAAAATCAAGGGGACACAATTTGAAGATGGGGTGGCTCAGGGCAATCTGAGGAAGTGTTTCTTAACAGATGATGATGGATGAGTAGAACAGCCTTCCTGAAGAGGTTGTGGGGTCTAAAACTGTGGGAGAATTCAAAATGCATGAGACAGACATAAGGCAATTTTTGTGGGGGTAGGAAGAAATAGGCTGTTGGTTAAATAGGATCTGCAGCTTATCTTCTAGGTAGGAAAGGCAGACTAGGTGGGCCAAGCGGTCCTTATCTGCCATCAAAGTCTATGTTTCTATGTTTCTAATGCTCCACTACAAACAAAACTGCTACTAGAACTTTAAACACCCTCATAGCTGAAGTGGGGTTTCTGGACATCTGGAGGGCACAACACCCTCAGGAAAGAGACTATATGTTTTTTTCACATGTTCAGAAGACATACTCTAGAATAGATCTTTTTCTAACACAAAAGACTGGTTTACATAATATTTCTAAATCCATCATTCATTAATATCACTCACTAGGCTCATGCTCTGGTGTCAGTGATATATCACCCCCAAAGCGGGACTCGCAGATCCCTTTGGTGTTTGAATGTTTCATTATTCAATGATAAGACACTACTCCAAAAGTTGACTGACAGTATTTAAATGATTTACACTGATTCTTTGAATGCTGATTATTCAGCCAGATTGAGATGGGATACGGTTAAAGCAGTAGTCGGGGGGAACTTACTAGGTTCACATCTGGGGAAATAACTAGAGCAGTTAACACATTCGAGATTACTCACTAAGCTGCAGGAACTAGAGACTTTGCACAAACAAAACCCAGAAACAGTCAAAAACTAAAAGATCTTCTAAGGGCCAGACATGAACTCCGACAATTTGAAACAAAAAGGACTGAAGGACAGTTGTGTTTTGCCAGGCACAAATACTATGAAGTGTGTGTGTGGGGGGGCAGCCCAACTTCTGGCTTTTGATTGAGAAAAGAAATGGCAGACAGAACTGTGTTAAGTATTTTAAATGAACAAAAATGATAGAATGTTGGCTGCCCTTGGTAAATAGCAGGAGTTTTATAACTTTCTACCAGGATCTTTATAAAGATGAGAAGTCGCCAGAATTGGTAGCAAACCAGACAAAAGTTTTCTTGCAAAATTTAAACTTACCAACATTGCCACAAGAGGCTAGAGAATATTTAGATGCGCCTATTAGTCTGTGTGAGGTGGAACAAGCAATTAAGGATTTTAAACATGGGAAAACACCAGGGCCAGATGAATATAGCATTGAATTTTCTATGGACCTCAGAAACACAGTGACACCAATTCTAACAGAAGTCTTTAATGCCTGTTTGGAAGAGGAATCGGTACCACAAACATGGCATGAGGCTTTGGTGACGGTTCTCCTCAAAACTGGGAAACAGTTAGATAAATGTTCGGTATGTAGGCCCATCTTCTTATTGAATCAGGACATGAAAATATTGATGAAGATATTGGCTACTAGATTGCAGAAGTTTATTACTTTGCTCATTCATGCTGACCAGACTGGGTTTATCCCTCAGTGCCACCTAGTGGACAACATTAGTATACTTTTAAATGAATGTCTTCCAAATTTAATTCCAATATATCCCAGATAGCCATTTTTCTTGATGCAGAAAAGTCATTTGAGCACCTTAATTGGAGTTACTTACAAGTTTTAATGAATCATATGGGGTGGGAGATATTTTTTATCATGGATAAATATGTTATATACCAACCATGCAGCTCAAGTATGAGTTAGCGGCACCCTATCAAACCATTTTCACAAGAACAAGGAACTAGACAGGGATGCCCTTAACCCCATTACTATTTGCTATAAGTATGGAACCCTTGGCAACCATAGTTCAACAAACACAGGAAATACAGGGGATTATGGTAAATGGGCACCTAAGCGAGATTTCATTATATGCAGATGATATGTTAATACATCTTTTGGATCCTATGGTGTCGTTTCCACCTCTTAATAGTCTGCTTGATAAATTTGGTCACATCTACTGGTTTAAAATCAGTGTGGATAAATCAGAAATTTTAAGAATCGAGGTAGGATAACTCTTGCCGTTAAACAATGAATTCCATATAAATGGGTGAAAAAAGTAAGATACCTGGTAATTCATATTCCTGAAAGATTGTTCAAACTTTATAAATATAATTGTGACCTTCTTAAGCAACAAGTCTATGCAGATTTGAACAGATGGGACACGCTACGTGTAAGCTTTGTAAATATAATAAAATGAATGTCTTACCTCAGTTCTTGTTTTTTTCCACCTTACCACCCAATATCTGCTAAGGACTGGAAGAATATCAGAAAAAAATTGCAAGGTTTATATGGGTGGGGAAGAGGCCCAGAATCAGATGGCACTTGTTGATGGAGTCAAATCCCGAGGTGGATGGGGCTCCTAATTTAGAAAAATATTACGAGGCAGCACAGCTACTCCCAATCTTAAAAATGATCTCAGCTCAAGACATTAGTGGGTGGCCAGAAATGGAGGATGGAGCACATACTAGCACCCTCCCTTAGAGTCTTACCTTGGGTGTTGGCATCACATGACATATCTAATATTACTAGTCAATGGACAAAACATTTGTCTTAAAATGTGTTTGCAGGTTAAAAAAGGGGAAAGGGGAAATTGTTTAACCAGGAAAGGCACACTAAGCCAGATCTTGTTTTCAGGTGTGACCTGTGAGTACAAGGAAGTTAAGTGACTTGCTCAGGGTCACACAGTATGCGAGGGGGAGCAGTGGGATTCAAACCCAGGTCTCCAGGTTTGCCGCTCAGAGCCCTAAACCACTGCGCTATACTGCCTCCTAACAAAACAAAGATGGGGTGCAGGGACACCAGTGTGGAAAAACATACCATTGCAATATCTGCCCCAGTCTAGACAGGAGCCAAGAATTTATTATTGTAAATCACGGGCGAGAAAAGGTTTGGTGTCCCTGTTACAGTTTATTGACTCAGAGGAAAACCTGAAAACCTTTGAAGCATTAAAAATGGAATTTAATTTACAAAATCCTGATTTTCACAAATGTTTACAGTATCAGCATTATATGCCTGGGCTACAGGGAAAATTCCCTTGGGGCCCCACCCCCTAGGGGGCCCCCATGGCTGGGTAGCACTTTTTGTTTTTCAGAGTGAACCCTAAGTTTCAAGTTTTCCCTTGTCCATGGGTGAGTGGTAGGAAATTTAAAAAAAATAAAAAAAAATAATTTGTATGCTTTGTCTTTGTTTTTTTTTAGCCCCTCAGCCATGCCCATGCCACAGTAGTGTGCCCTAGTCTAGTCCCTCACTCGGTCAAGAGTTGTCATCATGCACTTTGCATGTGCTTCGCAACACTTGTATATCCCCTAGGTGGCACTACTCCTAGAGTTACATCCCTGTCTACTACTTAGGATGTAGGCTGAGGGGGTCTGGGTTCCCAAACTTACATTAGACTGGTACTTTTTCATGCTGTTACATAATGTGCAGTGCCTCCACTCAGGCTTTAACTTTAAAGTGGGCTAGCTGTTACCTGGTACAACCCCCTGAGATGTTATACCACCCACTGTTACCTTTTGTCACCCCAAAACGTGATCCATTAGCATTTCCCCACATTTCAAACATTCAGTAATTAAAGACTGTCTCTGATAATGTGCTCACGACAACCATTTGCAAAACAGTAACATTAATATTTGTTTAGGGAACATAAGGGTTAGGATGGGGAAACAGGAGGAGTAGAGGTTATGCACTGAGTCTATTATTTACAAAATGTATAATTGATTGGTTTGTGCTGGTGAAAACCCTCCAGCTGGGTAAGTACCAGATCTAAACAGAAAGAAATCACATTTTACCAACCAGAATGATACCCAGAGTCCTGGCTATCTAACAAATCCAAGAATAGAATTCGCAAACCTTTTATGTTGCTTCACACACTAGAATTCACATTTCTACTAAGGGGTGCTGCTGGGTTGTGGCACATAACAAACAATCCAAAAATGGCAGCACTGGTATTTTTGCCCTGGCTATCTAAACTGCATTAAATCAGGTGGAACACATTTCATTTCCCCACTACTGGAACTAGTCCCCAGATATGCATGAAACCCCGCAAACTCACACTATGCCCTGGGTACCCAGTTACAAAGTCCTGGATGGTTGCAGGCTGGTGGACATAGCAGCTGGTGGTGTCGGCCAGCTTTGATTTAAGAGAGGAAAAAGGATTTTAACTTCAAAACGCTTTAACAAACAACAACGCTTGACGTTTGGCAGAAGTGTAGGGGTTACCTTGCTTTTGGCAGAAGAGCAGGGATTGCCCTGCATGTAGCAGACTGAACAATTCAGGAGAAGGTAACCAGCTGGGTTACATGGGTGGAAACATGGATTGGTAATCCTGAATATTCAGCACATTTATACTTATGTCACATCCAGTGCATTTATATTTTCAGACATAATTAAGAACAGTCACCAAAAAAGGAACACCTTTTACCAGAAGCCAGGAGGGCCACCCTGGTTACCTTAAACTTAGTGGAAAACTGTCATTTCCAGATTGTAGAAGCCAGACTTAATTGACTTCGAGGTCTCAGTCCATTAATGTGGCAGTGCGGCTATGGCTGGCGGCTCCACAGGACATTCTCAACCAGATAGTTAACACAAGTACATTTTAGCACATTTACTAGCCTTCCCAGGGCTCTCACTGGGTACCCCTGAACAGACATGGTCAGCAAACAGTTCTGCTAAAGGGGTCCATCCCTGCTGGGCTAAGGTTATATGCAGCAGTAGGGTGCCGACCCAATGGACAGTCTCAAATCAAAAGAAACACTTTAATAGAGGTCCACCTGTGCTGTTCTAAGGTTATGTGCTGCTGCAGGGTGCAGACCCTGTAAAGTGGTCACTTGAACAGTCACATGGGCAAGACGGTCCATATTTACTCAGATTGCTTTCTTTCTGGCACCGGGGAGTACAAGAGTACTCACTCAGGTTCCTCATGGTCGATCCACACTAGCAAGGGTCCTGATAATCTTCAGTTCTCTCACCACTGAGATTGTTCGGCTCTCTCACAGCTGGCTTGATGTTATCTGGTTCGGGTCCACATCTTCCCCCAATGTGGAAGGGAGGCTAGAACCTGGAGGACATTCTGGCAACCTCCAGGCTAGCAATTACGACAAACTACATTACTTTATATTTTTAACTAAATAAAGAAGGCAACACTCTCTCCAGGATGGAGAAGATTAGCTGGATCTCCAGGCTTGGCTGCATGGTTGGGGGCCAGAGCTCCCTTCCCCATCAGGGTTCCCACTCAAATCTGGCAAAATGCTGGAAAACACAGTCTCTTATAGGGTTCTCCTGAGGCTCCTCTTCTGATTGACTATAGCTTTTGGATGAAAGGCCTCTGACTGGCTGGAGGACCTGTCAGTCACAAAAATGAATTCTGCATGAACCTCACTCTGCACTGCTGGTTTGCTGTTTTGGCACCTGAAATTAGGTCCCAGTAAGTCCCCATGGGCACTTGGCATTTACCCATGAGCTCTGGTTAATGTCCCACAAGTCCTGGCTTTGTTATCCTAGCTTACCAATTGGTTATGGCTGCTTGCAATGGCTGCTTAACCCACAGTCTGTAAGAAGATTAGGCACAGTCCCAAACTGAAGTCCTGGTGCAGCCAGAAATAATTAAATATTTGCCCTAATGCCCTATAGTACATTAGCCCTGTTAGTATACTTGCTGTCGCTGCACAGATAAACAGATTGCTCAGTACATTTTCCTGTCACTGTTGCCAATATTTTAGCTTTCTAACATGCAGCGGCAGACAGGCTGACATTTTCCTGAGTCCCGATAGTTGCTAGTACAGCCAAGAATAGAGCGTTTATTTATTTAAACACCTTGTCCCCTTGCAACAATTTAAAACACAATGCAGTCACAATTATTTGTTTTGAAACATTTGTTTTTCCTTTTTTCAGCCACAGCCGAGAACAAGCTGTCTCGAGGGCAGGCAGACCCTCATGAATATTGAAACAGATAGGGGGCTTGGGCACATGAATATTTATGAGTCCTGATCGAACACACCTCGTGGAACTCTTCTATTTTTCAAAAGAGTGGACACTCCGGGGCCTGTCAGTGGTCACCGAGTCCCACTTAGCCGAAAAGGATCCTGGGACCAACAGAACACTTTTTAGAATGACCGCAAGTTCGAGCTGAGGTCGAAGATCAAAGGTGCTGCTCATGCCTTGCAATCCCACCCTTTCTGTGAAACAGAACTTCCTCACATTACCCCTTAATCGGCCTCCCCTCTAATCTCATGCAGTGTCCTCTTGTCCTGCTATTTTTCTTATATTGAAACATGTTAGACTCTTTCACCTTGTTAATGCCCTTAAGGTGTTTGAATGTTTTGATCATATCACCTCTCTCCCCTCCTTTGCTCTAAGGTACACCTATTGAGCTATGTTAATCTGTCCTCATATGTTTTGTGATGCAGTCCCTGCACCATTTTGGTAGTCCTTATCTGGACTGCCTCGATTTGGTTAATGTCCTTGTGCAGATGTGGCCTCCAGTACAGCACGCAGTACTCCAGACGGGGCCTAAACAGTGTTGTGTAAAGAGTGATTATTACCTCCCTCTTCCGACTTGTGATACTCCTACTAATACACCATAATATCACCCTAGCCTTACCTACTGCTTTAGTGGTCTACTTGGATGATTTCAGGTCATCGGTGATGACGATGCCCAAGTCTCTTTCTTCCCTTGTGACTGCCAGCAAGTCCCCTCCCAGCCTATAGGTGGTTTCAGGGTTTCTCTTCCCTATGTGCATGATCTTGCACTTCTTTGCATTAAACCCCAGCTGCCACTCTTCCAACCATTTTGCTAGTTTATCCAGATCTCTCCTCATTCTGCCCACCCCATCTGGATCATCTACTCTGTTGCAGATCTTGGTGTCATCTGCAAACAGACAAACCTTACTCTCCAGTCCATCTGCAATATCACTGATGAATATATTGAAGAGGACTGGCCCCAAGACTGATCCCTGAGGTACCCCACTTGTGACTTGCATCTTTTCTGACTGTATACCGTTTACCACCACTCTCTGTTTTCTGCCCGTCAACCAGTTTGCCACCAACTTCTGACCCACCCCAAGCCTACCCAACTTATTAATCAATCTTCTATGTGGAACAGTATCGAAAGCTTTGCTGAAGTCAAGGTAGGTGACATCAACTGCTCCCCCTTGGTCCACCACTCTGGGTTCCTGAGCAATGACACACAAGTTGATGGTATGATTGCTGTTTGCAAAAAAATGTCACTCATTTTCTTCATTCCGCCAAGGCTGCAACGATATTACCCAAACTGCAAAAGAAACACAATCTGCTCCACAGAAAAGCTGATTCAAAATGTTTCCACTTGGCAAAATTCCACCCTCTATGCTGCAGTTCCTCTAGACAGAAAAGCCAGCTCTTCATGAGTCTTACTTGAATTGTATTATTGGTGATGACACTATTCTTTCTGTGCTGTAGTTGAAGTTAATGGAGATGGCGTTCTGCATCCTAGCTCCTTTTATGATTGCTACAAGGTATATGTCTGAAGAATATGTGACTTTGAGTCATATTTTCCCACTTATAATACTGATAACACATCACCTGAGTGTTCTGACTCCACAGATAGAAAGAGACAGATCTGAAGAAGACACAAGATGTTGGCAGCATCATGGATAGCTTGCACACAGAATGACTAAGCACTTCCAAAAAAGATGACAAATTAGTTGCTATGACCAAATCAAAACACTGCATTCTTGCAACTTTCTTAGATCTCAGGTTCTTTCGCAAGTTGTAGTGAGAAAGAAATAATGCAACCTACTGGGAATTGAACCAATGCCCCCAGAATACATTCCCAGTGCCCTAACTACTGAGCTACAAGTTCATATGGTTGGAGATGCGGTTCAAGAGCACACTTCTTTTCTCTGGTATTGCCTAGCCTGCAACTAGGAGTAATCAAGATGAGAACTAGGCCCTGTACACACTGGCGTTACCTTTTTTAAATAGGGAATAATGGTTAGGTAAGTGTGTGTTATGGAGTTTTTTTACACCCTAGAGGTGTGTGTGTTCATCACACACCAAGAGGGTGTAAAAAAAAAAAAATCCATAAAACACACACTTATCTACACTTTTATTTTTTATAATCACTGGTGCAGGCAGTGAATAGTAACATATGTTAAGGCAGTTCTGTCATACTGCCAGAGACAGAGACTCTGTCTCATACACAGAAGCAGTTCTCCTGTCAGACACACACACACACAAACACACACACACACACACACACCCTGTCTCTGTAAGGCTGTTTTTTTTTTTAACTTTGGTGGTTGTGTTTTGTTTTTACGAATTACATGGCCGCGGAGTCACAGACGATTGATTCCTGACTGAACCACTGTCTTGCCTTGCTCGTCAGGTACGAACAGCAGGGTTAACTAGATTTCTTTCTGATGGCGGGATCAACCAGATAAAGAATGTAAATTATTAAAAAAAATGTACCTGACAAGCGATGGATCACTGCAAATCGTCAGGTGCTGGAAACAGGAGCCGCCATGTTTATGTACGAGTTCAGCCCAAGTAACGGCCAATAAGGCGGCGCGCCTCAAAACACTGACTCTAGAGCACACTTTTAATGCGAGAAAGTTTGGACAGATGCCGTAATAACTCGATTTCAGGTTATTACAACATTTTATTGATCTAGCTAAACCGGTTGTTAAAGGGGGTCACCAGTAATTATATTATTTTTAAAAAAGGTTTTAAATTCATCACAGACGTCCATCCACACTGCTGCTCATTTCTTGTGAACCATGTTTAAACAGGATTGCACCACATCTACACTGAAGCCCAGAAACTTGTTTAAATCCATTTGCCAGCACGATTTCCAGCATGGATTAGTATTGCAGGAGCTTGATTTTCTATAATGCTCAGCGTGACATCGTCACCTATCTCATGAGTCTTGGGGAACATTTCCTTATAAACAAGTGTTTAGACATGGCAACTTCCATTGCTGAAGTGCTGTGTGCTCTTATAGCAGAACATAAAATATGATCAAATCGGATTATGAAGTGAAGGGTTTTAAGATTCCAGCAGAGAAAGAGAGTCAGATCAATTAAGTTTGGTCTGATGAGGTTGCAAATATTAAGCATTTGTCAATGCCAAATGTTTGCTTGCTGATATTAGCATTGGACATGCAGGAGTAGACAGATGCAGGATAGGAGTGGCAATGAAGTATTGAACTCACGCCAACCCCCACCCCCACCCCAACCCTGCAGAGATGGACAGGCATTGGGGTGTGCCTCTGGGTCATTGCCCATATTGCTCATGGCATTTCACCTCACCCTGTCCTTGTAGGCACCAATAAGTGTTGAGGTGTGCCTTGGGGTGTTCGGCTTCACAGTCACCCCATTTCATAAGAGCATATGCTGAACTGGGTGCAGTATAGGAGAATGGGGTAAAGTCTGGGGCAGAAGAGTCCAAGGCACACCTCAATGCCTGTCACTGGCTTCAGGGTGGGGGTGGGGGTAGAATGGCATGAGCATTACAGTCTGCGATCCAAAGGCACACCCTGATGCCTGTCAGTCTGTACGGGGTGGGACATTATGGTTAGAAACCCTAACGCCCAGAGCGTTTGTTGGTATTTGCACTACAAATTTTCAACATGGCCTTTTTGTGACCCACAGTTCATGAAAGCATTTGGGACCTCTTCTCATGAACAGTGGCAGTGTGATTTTGTTTATATGTCCCGAACTTTGAGTTCCCACAGCGACCGTGCCATTCTGCGCCAGATGTGCGAAAACACAGATCGGGCAGGATGTGAAGAATGACAACTGTACCATTCATAGGGAGGTGTGAAGAGATGGCAATGTTGAAAATCTGTAGTGAAAATACTAAAAATGCTCGAAGTTCCAAGCATACATGGAAACTGCACAACACTTGCTCATACCGCAGCCATTTAGTGGAATTATTTCACCAAATGTTCAACATAGGCATTTTGTGACCTCTGCTCATGAACACTGTCACTATGATTTTCTTAATCTGTCTAGAACATTGATTTCCCACAGTGACCATGCCATTGTGTGCCAGATGTGCAAATGCATATTTTGGGCAGGATATGAAAAATGACGGCTATACTGTTCATAAGGAGGTGTGAAAAAATGCCAATGTTGAAAATCTGGAGTGAAAATATTACAGATTTGCGAAGTTACGAGGGTGCATGGAAACTGCACAACACACGCTTGTAACACAGTCATTTTATAGACATTTGTCAACAAATTTTCAATATAGGCATTTTAGGACCTTTGCTCATGAACAGTATCACTGTGATTTTCTTACTCTGTTCCAAACACTGATTTCCCACGGCAACCGCGCTATTCTGCACCAGAAGTGTGAAAACACATTTTGGATAGAATGTGAAAAATGATAGCTGTACTGTTCATAAGGAGGTGTGGAAAAATGCCAATGCTGAAAATCTGGAATGAAAATATTACCAATTCGCAAAGTAACGAGCGTGCGTAGAAACTTGTTTGTTTGTTTATTCGCTTAACGGGTAAGCACACTGGAAAACTAGTTCATTTTACAGGTACGACCCACATAAAATTACATATATTCAATACAAAAAACATACATATACCATACAAATATGGCAGACAAAAAATGTCATTGTTACAAAAAAGATAATCATAAAAAAATTTACAGTTAGATTGAGATTCAAAAAACATCTTTAATTCATCTGCAAACATTTTAGCAGAACGTAACTGTCTTATATCACAGGGAATTTCATTCCAAATGAACGGAGCAATATAAGCAAAGGCTCTCTGTCCACTTTTAGTTCTCATAAGTGGTATTTTGAGAACCTAACCATCTGCACAACGCATGCTCATAACGCAGTCATTTTTTGGAATTTCTGGAATTTTTTCACCAAATCTGCAACACAGGCTTTTTGAGAACCCACCTCATGAACAGTGACACTGTAATTTCGTGACTCAGTCCCAAAAGATGATTCAGCACAGTGACCACAAAATCACCTTTCGGGACCGAATAACGAGATGACGGTGACTGAATTCATGAGGTGGGGTCCCAAGAACCCTATGTTGAAAATTTGGCACCAAAATTAATAAAAATGGCTGAGATATGCACCAAAGTTGAAAAGAAAATGCCATTACACAGCTTATCGGCATTTCTTCAGTTC
Source organism: Neoceratodus forsteri (assembly GCA_016271365.2). NCBI lineage: Eukaryota > Metazoa > Chordata > Ceratodontiformes > Ceratodontidae > Neoceratodus > Neoceratodus forsteri. Next base: position 927,533,633 of record CM028130.1, on the reverse strand, counting down.
GTGGTCGGCTTTGAAGAGTGCAGACATGTTCCCGGTTCTCCGAAGATCATCGCACCAGACTCCAGAGGTAAATATGGAGTGAGGGTGTGTGTAGGGAGGTGGAGTGTACAGAGGGTGAGTGCGGGTTGAGGAGGGGGCATGGGACTCAACGAGGAACTGTTTTCTTTTTTTTACAGGATTTAAAAAAAAAAGAAGACAACGCGGGACACTTTTAGCACGCTGGGGTGGGCTCCCTGCATGCCACCTGGGTGTTTGTTGGGGGGGACTGGAGCCAACGGGCATTGGGCACACCCATTGGCCATACAGTGTGCTGGAGGGGAGGGGTAGTGCATGAGCTGAGGGGGAGTGGGCATCCCCTCCAAACGGAACAAATGAGGGGCATCATGCCGATGGGGATTGGGCTACCCCATCGGCAAATGAACTGGGGAAGGGAGCATGCTGACAGGATGACTGGGAATCCCCAAGTCAGCTTACATGGGGACTCTGAGGTGAAGGCAAGAGCCACCGCCATGTTACTTGAAATGTTACACCAGGCAAGGCATCGCCTTGCAATGACGAGTCGCTCCCTCATTGCAGCAGCAAATTAATTTCAAGTTGGTGGCATGCTGGCTGAACTAGTGTCAGCAGCAGCATGCCACCACATTGGAGAAAGTGGGCCAAGTCTCAAAAGGCAGTATGGGTACTGACTGCCACAGTGCCGCAGCTTCAAAGCCCCACTTCTCTCCTAAGCTGTCAAGAAATGTTTCTTGCGCATGTGCACAAGCAAACATAAAAATGTTTTGCATTTTACAGAATTTAATCACATCTACATATACAGTCACCACAGTAAACAGAGTAGTTTGGGCATATGATTGGATAACATCCTGGTAGCCAGGCATAGTTCTATGCACCTGGGATGATGAACAGTGGCTGGCTAATTTCAGAATGGTAAAAGGCACATTTAACAAGTATTTGTCAATGTCAAATGTTTGTTTGCTGGTATTGGCATTGGTAGTGCAGGAGTTAGAGAGATGCATAATAGGAGTGGCAGTGAAGTATTGAAGTAATGCCAACCCCCACCCCCAACCTGCAGAGACTGACAGGCATTGGGGGTGTGCCTTTGGGTCATCGGCCATAACACACATGCCATTCCACCTCACCCCACCCCACCCTGCAGACACCGACAGGTGTAGCAGTGTGCCTTGAGGTCTTCGGCCCTTACACTCACTCCATTCCATAAGGAAATAAGCTAAGATGGTTGCAGTACAGGAGAATGGGGTGAACGTTAGGAATAAAGTCCCCAAAGCACACCTTGATGCCTGTCAGTGACTGCAGGGTGGGGGTTGGGGTGGAATGGCATGAGCATTACGGCCAGCGACCCCAAGTCACCTCCCCCTGATGCCTGTCCATTTGTACAGAGTGGGCATTATGGTTGGAAACCCTAATGCCACAGGCTTTTGTTGGTATTCTTGCTCCAAAGTTTCAACATGGTCTTTTTGGGACCCCGCCTTATGAACAGTGGCAGTATCATTTTGTTACTAGGCTTACTAGGTAAGTGAGAACAAAAGGAAGCCATGAAGCCTATCTTGATTGTCCCCCAAATGTGTGGGAAATTACACTTTGTTGTAGTTTTTGGAGAGCCAATGATCTACACCCTTTTTAAAGGATTCAATGGTATTACAGTCTACTAGCTCTTGTGGTAGCTGGTTCTAAAGCCTTGGTGTTCTTACTGAGAAGAAATGAAGCCTTCTGGTTGTTTTTGCTTTACACACCATTAGTTACTTGATTGTGAAGTCTAGGTACTATTTTTCTTTGTGTTTTAACAATACCACATTTGACCATCAGAGAGGGGGATTTGAGAATTTTATATAAGAACAGAAGATCACCTCTGGAGCGCCTAAACTCCAATGAATGTAGCCTGTTTTTGAAGCCTCTCTGGATATGGTAGTGAAGCTAAATGGGGCACCATTTTTATTGCCCTTCTCTGAACTCTTTCAATCACTTGAATGTCCCTGACCTTATATGGATTCCACACTGGTGACCCATAATCTGTATATGGTCTGATGTATGCTTTAAACAATGGGATAATACATTCCTCTGTCTTAGATATAAACATACAGTTAATGCGCCTAAGTCACAGCCATATTACTGGAATAGGCACCATTGATCCTAACATGCTGCATCCTGTTGGTTAACCAGCAACTGATCCATTTTATTGTTACAAGAAAAACCTAGGTCTGATAGCTTAGCTAGGAGAATATTGTGAGTTACCTAATCAGATGCTTTGCTATAATCCAGGAGGATGACATCCATGGGAATCTTATTGTCTAGTTCTTGGTTGACTGTATTGTAAAAGGCTATTAAATTGGTAGTGCAAGAAAAGCCTTACTTGAACCCATGTTGTGCGTGGTCGATAATGCCTAGAGTCTGCATTTCTGCCTCTAATATGCCTTTAATAATTTTTTCCATTACTTTAAATGGGATGGAAGTAAGGCTGATGGGGTGGTAATTGCTCACTATGGAACGGTTACCCTTTTTAAGTATAGGCACAACTGTAGCAGTTATCCAATCAGATGGAACGGATCTTTCCACTAATGATTTATTAAAAATAATGGAAAGTGGTGTGGCAATATTTTCAGCTGTTTCAACCACAAATCTAGGATTAATTAAGTCTGGTCCACAGCTAGTATTTGGTTTTAAATGTTTTAGCAAGGAAACTACTTCAGAAATAATTATGGTGTGGTTATTTTCAGTAGAACTTGATATGATAGTATTTGTATTAATTATGACTGTATGACTTGAGAATACTGATGCAAAATAGGTGTTAAATGTGTCGGCTGTCTCTATCAGATGTAATGGTGTTTGTGCCGTTGGTCAATGGCCCAATTTGTCTGTTACTCCCTTTTTCACTATTGAGATAAGAAAATAGGGATTTGTGATTATCTTTGGAATGGGCTATGCGGAACTCGAAGTTGTGTTTTGCCTTCCTGATAGCCCTTTTTAGTTCTTTAACGGCAGTTCTGTATTGTCCCAGTATGAGTTCTTTTGTGTCTGTTGTGCATTTTTTTAACGAGTAAAGAGTTTTTTCTTCTGTTTGATTTTCCTACGAATATCATTATTTAACCACAAAGGAATTTTACCTTTATTGTTATATTTTATCGGGGCTGGAATATAAGCTTTTTCTAGGTCTATTATCTTGTTTTTAACAAATACCCAAGAGTCTTCCAGGGTTAAAGGTGATAAAATTGTTTCCCATGGGGTATTTTTTAGGCTGTTGTTTATTGACTCAGAGTTGGCTTTGTGGTAGTTATACACCTGAGCATTATTTACTATTATGCTAGATTCATACTGTAGATCAAATACACTGGTATGGTGGTCACTTTTCCCTAGTGTGTGTCTGATATTGAAAGATTTAAGACTTTGTCCTCAATACTGGTAATCACAAGGTCTAATATATTGAACCCTGTAGCGGGTTCTTGAACAATTTGCTCAAGCCCTAATTCATTGAATGTTGAAATAAAAGTTTTTTTTTTGACAGCTGTTGTGCCGTTAGTAGTAAACCAATTTATATATGGCATGTTAAAGTCTCCCAGGATCAGGATATCGACTTTATTCGTCATGTGGCTGATGTCCTGTATTAATGTGTTTGTATATTCTGAATCAGAGGATGGTGGGCAATAACATGTACCCAAAATTAGTTGTGTGTGTCCCTGAAACTGAATGGCTACCCATATACTTTCCGTTGGTGAAGTATGTGGGTATTCATGTGAATGAATTGTGTTTTTAATATAAAGACATACACCACCTCCTTTTTTTTGTGAAATCTATCTTTTTGGTATAATTGAAAGCCCGGTATGTCTTTCATCCAGGTTGAATCTGGGTCCCACCACGTTTCTGTTACTGAAATGATGTCAATATCCAGTAAGTGAATTTTGGTTTCAAGCTCGGAGAGTTTTAACAAGTTCAAGGACCTTGCATTAAGAGATAATATTTTGCAAACCTTAGATGTTGAAGGCTTATTTGCTAGAGTCTTGGGTGTTACCCCAAACTCCCCCCTTGATGTCAGTTTAAACAGCTGATACTGTGTGAGAGAATTCTCCTGCCTAAGATGTAACTACCTCTCATGCTCAAGTGAAGCCCATCCCAACAGAAGAGAGAAGGGTTGTCTACACAATTTTCCAACTGCGTAAGGCATTTTATTTCCTGCGACAAACACCATTTTCTCAGCCACTCATTGTAGGATTTAATTCTGTTAGTAACATACTCAGTAGCTCTTGGTACTGGCAAAACCTCAGAAAAACATATTTTACAATCCATTTTGGCCAGGATGTTGTTAAGGCAGATGGTATTTAACTTCATTTGGTTTAGGTGGCATCTACTGATATCATTTGTACCAGCGTGTATTATTACCAGGGGGTTTGCACCAGAATGTTTCAGTATGTTTGGAGCCATCAAGGTTATATTGGATATACCTGCTTCCCTGAAGCTGGAGCAGGTACATTTTACTTTTATCTGGATTGCACACTATCCTGTTAATGTACTTAATAATGGAGTCCCCTAATACAAATACCTGCCTGGGAGCATTCACCTTGCTAGTTGTTGTTCCAAGGTTAGGTGTAGTCGATTCTAGGGGGACTGGGCTTTTGTTGTTGGATTTCACCTCCATCTGAGTGAATGTAGGTACAGAGGAAGAAAGATTTTTTTGCTGGTGGTCATAAGAAGTGGGGGTACCTAATGAGTCTGGGTTCTGTGCATCATCGTCTGGTGTTAGGACCTCAAACTTGTTATGTGTCTGCACCACTGGGGCACTATTGAACACTTGGGCCACCCCTGCACTTTGTTTTGCCTTTGGGGACCTGTGACCATGTGTCATCCTCTGGGTTGGGTACAGGTGCTAATACTAAAGTGGCTACTGAATTTGATGGTTCTAGTACTGTATTAGTGCCTCTACAGGGATAGTAAAGAGATACCATTTCATCAATGTATGACTCTAATGAGTGTAAGTCAAGGTCAGAGGGGCTTTTAGTGTGTGCAGAATGTTTAATTCGTCCTGTAATATCCTGAGCAACAGACTTATATCGCATACAAAATTCTCAATTTGTGGCCCAATGGCGTACATTTGACAACTACCACACAGATTATGGTGGGTCCCCATATTATGTTATGTTTGGCCACACACTTTCACTTAATATACTCGTGGTCTACCTCAGGCCCTTCCTAGCATCTACAGTATTTGCTATTGTTGTGAAAGATATATACACAGTTGTAATTTGTCTGACTTACCTCCCTGCTGACCCAGTTGACACAGCAGACACGTGTGTCTCTGCATACGTTTCCGTGCATGAATATGCGTGCTCGCTCCACTCACTGGAGCTGTGCCTTATAAGGGAGTGGGGGCAACAGAAAGTAGTGTGTCACTTCCTGCTGACCTCTCACCCCAACACAGAATGTTTTAAAGTTCAAAACAGTTTGTTTTAAATTCAACACAGTTGCCACATCATGTGGTGGTCTTAATATGCTGTTTCTGCACTTTCCCTGCAAAAAAAGCCAACTAGCAATGAAGGTGCTGTAACTGGGATATGGCTAGGTCCTCCACTTTCCCACACTGCCTTTGGGCAGCTAAGCACCTTTTGAGACAGAATGTCTCACTTGTTTCTAAGGCAACCTGAGCCCAAACACAAACCTCTCTCCAGAGGCACGTACTGTTCTAATTAAAGTTTAAAATTCTGCAAAGTTAAAAGAGCAAGCCAGAGTCAGACAGAATGTAGGAAACAGTGCAGACTCCTGTACACTCTGTTTATCTCCTCAATCCCAAAATTTGATTTCCCACAGCTAGTGTGCCATTCGGCTCCACAGGTGTGAAAATACATCTTGGGTAGGTTGTGAAAAATGACAGCTGTACTGTTCATGAGGAGGTGTGAAAAAAGTGCAGTGCTGAAAATCCAGAGTGAAATTATGAAAAATTGGTGAAGTTATGCATGTGCATAGAAACTGGGCAATGCACACTCGTAACGTAGTCATTTTTTTGAATGTTTTCACCAAATTTTCAACATGGCCTTTTTGAGACCTCTCCTCATGAACAGTGGCACTGTGATTTCATTAATCTGTCACAAAAGTTGATTTCCTATAGCAACCATGCCATTCTGCGCCACAAGTGCAAACACACAATTTGGGAAGGATGCAAAAAATGACAGCTGTACTGTTCATAAGGGGTATGAAAAAATGTCAATGTTGGAACTTTAGAGTTAAAAATATTAAAAATTGATGAAGTTATGAGTGTGTGTAGAAACTGTGCAACAGATGCTCATAATGCAGTCATTTTTTGGCGTTGTTTCACCAAATTTGCAACAAGGGCCTTTTGGATCCCACCTCATGAACAGGGGCACTGTCATTTTGTTAATTGGCCCTGAAAGGTGATTCCTTGCAGCAACCACAAAATCACCTTTTGGGACTGAGAAATCAAATTACAGTGCCAGTGTCACAAGGTGGGGTCCCAAGAACCCCATGTTGAAAATTTGGGACCAAAGCTCTAAAAATTGGCTGAGATATCAACCTAAGTTGAACCCCCCCCCCCATTAACTGCCATTATAGGGCTTACCGTCATTTCTTCAGTTCCAGGTTGGTCTTTGAAGAGTGCAGACATGTTCCTTACCCACAGAAGATTGCTGCTCCTGACCTCCAGAGGTAAGTATAGGTGAGGGGGGTGCGGGAAGGTGGGGTGCGTAGAGGGAAGGTGTGTGTTAGGGAAAGGGGGCCGCAGGAATGACAAGGGACAGTTTTCTTTGTTTTTCAGGTTTATAAAGAAAAGTTAGGGAACTGTTTTCTTGTCTCCCCAGTGTGCCAGAGTACTGCAGGGGGGATCAAATCTGACCCAGGGATTGGGCACCCAAAGGTCAGCCGAAAACATAGGAGCTTGGGGGGGGCACACATCCAACACTGGGAGTGGGCATCCCGATGTTGGAAACATCAAAGAAGTGTTTTTTGGCACACTGGGGTGGGCTCCCAGTGTGCCACACTAATGGGGGGAGGGAGGATACATGCTGACATGGGGATTGAGCACCCTGCTGTCCACAGGTGATGGAGAATGGAGGAGGCAGGCAGCAGCAGTGGGAGGGAGTGGGAGGGTTTTATGCTGGTGCAACAGAGAATGGAGGGTACAGGGCGGGCAGCAGCAGTGGGAGGGAATAGGAGGGTTTTCTGATGGTGTGACGAAGAACGGAGAGTATGGGGTGGGCAGCAGCAGCAGTGGGAGGGTTTTATGCCAGTGTGAGGATTGGAGGCTGTGGGGCAGGCAGCAGCAGTGGGAGAGAGTGGGAGGGTTTCATTATATGACGATGCGATGGGGAACAGAGGATGTGGGGCAGACAGCAGCAGTGGGAGTGAACTAACAATTACATTTGTTGTTCTGCTGTGTGCCTGGTTGGGAGGGAGGTGGGGGGAGCTGATGCTGCAATGACAAAACTTCCCCTGATTGCAGTGGCAGATTTCTTTCAAGTGCAGCGTTTGCTCTGAAACTGCCATCATCGGCAGCTTGAGCATTAATTGGTGGTCAAGGGATGTGCCTATTAAAGTGTCCACTGCATTGCCCAAAACACTGCCACACCTCTGCAATGCTCTACTATCTCAGTACGTTTCTTGTGCACTGCATGTGCAAGCAAACATAAGAAGCTGTGTAGAGTTGTCACCATACATAGCAAGAACTGATACCTACTTACATGATGCTGTTGCTAAATGTGTGGCAAGCACTGTGTGGAGGCTGGCTACCAACACTAAATATTGCACCCTCAGAAATCTGTTTGGGATTGGGTGTTCAACAGTGGGAGAGATTGTTAATGAAGTGTGTAAAGCAACTGTTCGCATTTTACAATCAAAGGTTATTCTGATTCAAAATGTCGCTGAAATGACAGCTGGCTTTGAAAGTGAGTAGACCCCCCGGAAATGCTGATGAATATTACAACAGAAAATGTTATTATTCAGTAGTTATGCAAACTTTAGTTAATCGTAAATATTGATTTATAAACATAAATGTGAGATGGTCAGGAAACGTTCAAGATGCCAGTGTGTTCAAAAGCAGTAATCTATATAGCAGAGGTTAAAGTGGCAACCAGTTTCCTACTATTTATTTATTTAGGAAATTGAAATTACAACCCTTTGAGTCATAGACTCATTTCCAAAGGCTGCACATCAGAATGAAACACAAGCATTCATACAGTACATATATAGAATAAATGTGGGTGAGCAATCATACAGAGTATAAGTTCAATGAGCACTAGTTAATGCTTATACATTTGGTAGCTAAAATAGAGCAGAGCTATTGACATATTTACGTAATGAGCGGTTAAGACCTGTACAATTGATAGCTAAAGCAATGAATAGAGATAGTGTACGTGTTATTATTTTTGGTGAACCAGTCTCCCCCCCTTCTACCCTGGCTGATGTAACCATATGCAGACTTTACATATCCTTTATACAAGATCAAGAAATACTCCACAACTTTCATTGGCTAATACCAGTCACATGACCATGTGGAAATATTGCCCACTGCATGGCCAGCCTGTTAGAAAGTCTCTTCAGATGTTCCTTTGCCAGCTCAGAAATGGAAAACATCTGGCAGCCATGTTTTTTTTTTATTGTTAATAGTTTGTGGCCCCCATGAAACCAACTCCTCACACGATGGTGCTATTAGTCAGTGCTAGCCTGAATGCACTGTTATTCAGTACTTTGTGTCATAATTTGTGACAACTTGACTAAATTTAACTTTTAAAATATTTATTTGAACCTTGTGAAAGAAGTGAGAGCGATCACGATCACGCTTGCATTTTCACTTTCAAAATCACAAGAACACTGTACAAGTACTCTGGTCCTTTCAAACTTCTTTATTTGTCACACAATTTGTTTTAGAATGCTCAATTTTACTTTAAACGCATTTTGTTTGGGCGGCATTTGAAAGACATGAGCACGATCAGGATTGCACTCGTGCTTTCACTTTCAAAACCACCAGAAGTGTTTTTCAAGCACTCAGGTATACTAAAACATGCTTTGATTCAAAGAAAATCATATCTTTACTTCAGAATATCCTCTGTCTTTCATAAACTGGTCTGCATTTTTCTTCTTATGTACTACAAATGGTGTAGTTACCGTATTGGTCATTTTAAGAACAGATCCAGAAACCAATGATTTGATACCTTTTATTGGACCAACATAGATGTTACACAAAAAAGAACAAAGTGTTCTAGCTTTTGGACCAACCAGGTCCTTCTTCAGAAGCTTTATGGCAGTTGTTTAGAAAATCTCACACAATTTACACCCAGATAATGTTGAAAAAACAGAAATAATGCTCATTGGTTTTTTTTTTCGTTTTTTTGAAATTCAAGTTTATTGATTTTTTACCAAAATAGGCCATGACATGGAATCAATAAATAAATGCTCATTGGTTTAACACATACATTTAAAACATAACAGAAGATGACATCAGTGAAGCTAATTAACACCAGTATGCTTTTAGCTGAGAAGCCCCTGAAGGGCAAAGATTATCAAGAAATACCAACAAGCAGAGAGCTCTTCTCACATAAATTTTGAAATGTCTCAGTATGCTTAAATAAAGCATTCTGGTGATAAAAGACCTTGGGATACTATTCTGTCTAATACATGTAAGATGAGCTTACAAGTTTTATTGCAAGTGTCCTTGTGTTTTAAAGAACTGACAATGAAAGGCAAAATGCTGAAATGAGGCCAATTGCAAGTTGAAAACAAGCCCCAAATTAAACATACACACATATACACATACGTACATACACACTCACATATATACATACATACAGATATACGTACACACACACATATATATATATATATTATGGTAGCACGGTAGTGCTACCATAGTTAGGGTTGAGGAGCCATTTACATGTTAAACCCAAAATTTTGCACCTTAATAACTTTTCAACTGCTTGACAGATTTGCCTGAAATTTGGAATACATGATCAAGACCCATATGCCTTGGGATCTGCCAAGTTTCATGTTGGTCGGATACACGGCTGCGGAGTTATTAAGCGTGATCTGCGCATGCGTTTAAGCTTTTTCTGGAATTCTATGGTCGCGTCTACAGGTCGTACGGTTTGCGCGACCGGCCCAAAATCTTCAGGAAGCATGCAGCCAGGGTCCCTGATGTACCTTTCGAAGATTTTGTGAAAAAATATTAAACGGTTCAAAAGTTATTCAAAAAACAATTTCCCATTATAAGTCAATGGGAAAAGTTAACAAAAAGTTTGACAGTGTCGCAAATGCATATTTACTGTCGCAAATGGCCTTCTTACTTTCGCACATCTGCCATCTTGTTTTCAGTTAGTGATCAGAAAAATGCTTGCCATTTAAATTTGGGACCCTCTAGCAACCTAATTCTTTTTGTATTCACCTAGTCGGGCCCTGAGGATGCTAGCCATGTCTTTATTTTGGGGTAAAACACCCCAGAAATATGTTTTTCAGATTTGTGGAAAAAGTACTTTCACAAAGTAGTGTTGAACTCACAAAAGTTGCAAAAGCGTTCACAAATTGCGACAGTACTTTTCTAGGCTGTGGGAAAATGACAGCAATTCTTTGGCACCCCGCTGCAAAAGAACGATTTGGAGTTCTGGGCTGAAATTTGGAGGGAAAGCAGTTGACATCTCACAGATGTGCCTTTCAGTGTTTTGTTGAAAAAATATTACATGGCAGCAAAGTTATGGTACTCCAAAGTTGACACCTTTTCCCATAGGATAACATTACGGCGTATGACGCATTGCAGCAAACGTTTGGCGCCCTGCTGCAAAATAACGGTTTGGTCTTTTGGGCTGAAATTTGCAGGGAACACAGCCAACATCCCACAGATGTGCCTTTCAGTGGTTTGGTGAAAAAATATTACAGGGAGGCAAAGTTATGGCACTCCGAACTTTGTTTTTTTCCCATAGGATAACATGCTCGCGAGCGCTTTCAGGGCCTGTATCTCGAAAACGTAAAAGTAGATAATGGACTTTTTGTCAAAAAATCCTTACCCTTAAAGAGGCTAAGTACAAACTAGCCAGGAAAGTGATAATACATATAACTTTTAAATTTTTTTCTATGTCGTACAGTTACTGAGATATAAGCAATTTACTATTCCAAGTCCTCATTTTTGTGTTCCGAGAGTCATTATTTTGTATACATTCTTTCTATTCACTGTCTTTCTCTATATAGCTTTTGGGGAAAACCAGCCTGTGCGCTTACATTACTGTTACCATTACCGTTTCTGCATGCGGTTCCGTACCCGGTTCACTTACCGTTCACGTTTACGCCACCATGTGCATTACCCTTCGCATTTTCATTTGCGGTTGCGTTTGCGTTGTTTTTAACATTTCTGTCTACAGTACTGTTTCTCTTTCTATTTCGCTTTGCGTCACCATGCACATTACGATTTGCGTTTGCTGGCACAATGTTACTATGTGACAAGACATCACGTGGCGGGAGCGCGGCGCTCTTTCCGCCACATTACATTCACTATTTCTCATTATCATTCTCAAAAACAAGGAAAATTAGAGGCAAAAAACTCAGTTTAATGCATCAGTTAGGGTTGTTCCACAGTGACAAAAGTGAGGAAATTCGATGTTAGGGTTGAAACCCCCTTTGCACCCCTCCAGCCCACCCCCCCAACTGGAATCAGGGTGTTCATTGGGGTCATTGGTCCTAACTGTCACCCCATTCTCCTATTCCTCAGCTTCTTTCCACATGTGATGGGGTGACACTTAGGGCCGATGACCCCAATGCACACCGATTCCAGTTGGGGTGGGCTGGAGGGTGCAACGGGGTTTCAACCCTTACATCAATTTTCACTTTGCCGCTGGGAACAACCCTAACTGATGCATTAAATGGAGTTTTTGCCTCTAATATATATATATATATATATGTAACCCCTTGTAAATGGGGGTTCCTAAAAGCTTCCCCAGAGCTTGCCTAAGTGCCCCCTGCCAGGCTGGTGTCCTGCATTTCAGCAGCTTAACTGTGATCACCAGGAGCGCTACCAAAGCCTCCGTGCCTGTCTTTTTAAGGGCTGCCTAATTCGCAGTCATGATTAATCTGGGAAGGAGTTTGAGTGGTAATACGCTTGAGTCCCACCCGGGCTGCCGGATAATTGCTCCATTTCTGCCATCGCTAAGTTGTGCAGAGGGAGCTCCTCTGAAGGATGTAGCTGTTTGCTGGGAATAACTTAGGGTAATAAATGATAATGTAGTTGTTCTAACCTGTTTTTTCTTTGCAGCACAGACTGTTCTGATTCTCCCCTCCATTTTGGTCCTGAACTGGGGATTTGGACCAATCAGTATGTTGGAACTTTAAGGGAGCTGTCTGACCAATTGAGGGGCTGTTTGTAATTTGGGGAAGGGATTATGGGCTATGGTGGTTTTTTGCACCACCGAGAACAGGAGAGATTGACTGGCAGGTGCCGCCGGCCAATAGGGGCAGGTAGCGCCCGAACTGAAGGGAAAGCCCCTTGCTGTTGGGGGCAGATGCATAGTGGCTGAGGAAAAGGAAGGGGCTGTGTGTTTCTGCTCTGGTGGAGTGTTCACGCGGGAAGCGTGGGAAGGCCTGAGTGACCGTTTTTGCCCGTTGTGTGAGTCTGACTAAATCTGCTGGCATGCGGTCGGAGGAGGCTGGTGCCAGCCCAGCTACCTATCAGGCTCAACCTGAGAGGACTGGAGAATCTGCTGAATCGCGCTCGGTCCACCCGTGAAGTTGCAGCTGCCGTTTTGTTGCCCGAGTCTGCAGCAAGTTTGTGTGGGGCCTGAAAGCAGCTGCCTGGTATGGTACCCCTCTGTTGTTTGCCATATAAGTGTGTGAGGAGGCTGGTGAAATTCAGGCTCAACCCTGCTGGTGGTGACGGAAATGGTATTTGATGGAGTCGTGAGTACTGAATCAGGGTAGCTCCCTGCTAAGCTATGCAACAGTGGTCTCAAGCTGCTTTATTATACTGTTGACTGCCTAACTGAATCTTCTTCCCATTCTGACCTGCTTAGGATTGTAAAGGCTATCTGCATCAGGGCCCCAACCAGCTGCCACGGTGGACTAGCCATTAGGGCTTGGGTACCCAGGGACAGTAAATATTAGGTCCAGGCCTGTGCACAGAGCCCTAGGTACATAAGTATAGTGATAAGCCTATCAACTTGATTTCCCCCTGTCCTTGTTATTTCCCCCTTAAATAAATCAGATTGTTTGTTTTGCAACTACATCCTGGCTAGTTTGTGCATTTCTGGTGAACTACTGATTAGTGACTGTGATATAACTGTACCTTACTTTACAGAGGGTACCCGGAGTGAGCTGAGAGATAACAGCCTGGGGAAAAGTATTGTGGGCACACCGTGTGAGCCACTAGCAGGACGAAAGGGGGGTTGCAGTAACCCAGAGGGCTGCGACCGAGGCACTCTTGACCGTATTAACCCCGACCTTTTGGTGGAGGCACCCGTCAATGGATCTGGGCCCCTCACCCTGTCTCAGTAGAGGCAGGCAGGGTAGTAACCCTAAGGATAGTCCCCTGGGAGTTACATATATATATATATATATATATATATATATACACACACACACATATACACACACATACATACACATAGACATACTGGCCCAAATATTTAAACTGTGTCCAAAAAGTGCGCAATAGCAGGAGCAAGCGCAAGTCCATTGCGCCCATGTGCAAGAGGCACGATATTCAAAAACTGAGCCGGCTAAACTGCGCCTACAGCTGATGACTGAATACCACATCACCTGTGCCATAGCGCAACTAGGGAGGGGAAGCTGAGCAGTCCAGAGGCACCATAGTGCAACCAGGGATGCCCCCCAGCAGCAGGGCGGCAATGCAACTGCGCAACCAGGGAGGTAGGGGCCCACCACCCATGCCACAGATGGGTAGAGGAACACACAGCAGAACAGACATCGTCCCCCCACACCCCATGCACTACACAACTGGGGGAGGACTGGAATAACCACAGGCCCATGGAGACCAGCAACCAACCCACAGCTGGGCCATGGTGCCCCATCACACCCCCCGGCAAGCTGTGACTGGCACACAAGGAGGGCTGACCACCCCATGCCACACCATCTCCCCAATGCAGAGCACACCCTGCACCGTGACCCCTAGACACCCCGCCCAGGAACAGCGTCCACCACTGCAGGAAACCCCATGCATGCCACAACCCCCACTGTGACAATGCAACCCTGTGAACCACAGAACCATGCAAGGCAGCCCCACCATGAGCACCCATCAGCGGGTGGCAGCACACAGAGATGCAACGATGGCATACACAGTGTCACCATGCACATCCCTCCCGAGGTACTGCTGAGAGACCAACCATGCATCGGCACACAAGGTACCCCACACGGGACAGGGCATACCCCGGACCCCACCACCAGTGGTACAGCACCCTGCACACTTCCCAATGACACACCCCGACCCAGCACTGGCCACAATAGCCAGCGCAGACACCCACAGTGGTGCATGGAAGCATGCACCACGCAGGATGCCACACAGTGCATGGACAGACACCCACCCATACCCAAGGGCACAACAATACAGGGACGCAGTAGCGGGGCAATGAAGCCCCCAGCGTGGGCCCATGTAAACTGTGTACACACAACCTGCAGTCCTCCATGGCACAGGAGTGCCAGCCACCCTGCGCAGGCAATGTGGACCTGTACGCCACCAGCATTTGCCTGGAGCAGAAGTCACAGACAGCGGTGCACATCTCCTGCAACACACACAAGCCACAGCATGGAGGTGAGTCAACAACTGTGGAGGCCACAGTGTCACCCGAGGCAGACATGCACCACATCAGTGACAGGAGGCAACCCAGCATTGTGATGGGTACAGTGGCTGCCCTGCATGGACAGCCACCACTGACATGCCAGCAGACCATGCAGGTCACAGACATGAATTGGTGTAAGCTGCACAGGCCATGGATGGGCTGACAGGGGCACCATGGACACGGAGCATGCACCATGGACCACTGCACACAGTCATCCAGTGCACAGGGTACAACACACACACCACAGACACTGACTGATAGCTACCCCCACACCGTAGTCACCTCCCCACGGACACACACATACCCATGACTGCACCACCCATGACGCCATGCACACCATTGCAGCTGAGCACCTATAGCCCACTGCAAATCAGAGACCACCACAGTATTCCTATCAAAAGATCTGTATTAAAACCAAATATAAAAGTTAACTATATACAATAATATAGACAAGGTGGGGGGGAGGGCCACAAACAAGGTGGGGGTGGGTAAGGGGCAGGGGTGGACAAATGGGACAGGAAAGGAGGGGTGTGAGGGTGGGTTCAGGGGAGTAGGGGATATCAGGGGAAGAGGGACTTTCAACGGGAGCCCCGCTCCCCGCTCTGGCTTCTCCTCCTCCTGCGGACCCAGGGACATCCTTGCCACTTGCAGGATCTCCCACAATGTCTCCCAGATGTCGTTCAGCTGGCGGACACCTAAGACAAGGGAGCAAGTCAATAGGTGTGAATGTACAGCCCCATACAGCCCACCCACTGTGCATGGCATATGGCCGTGGGACATACCTCTGTGATGGTGTGTGGCCACCCAGATTGATCACGTCCACATGACCTGCCCACCCAGGTGCATACAGCCATGTGGAATGCTGCACACACCCACCGGCCAAGTCACGCACAGCACCACCATGGCCGTTTAGTGACATGGCTATGTGGTGCAAAGGCAGTGGCACAGCCATGTACCCAGTGCACGCATGGACCACCATCAATGCACTCCCAGACATGCATTGCCACTGGACAGTGCTGACTGTAACAAGTTGCGTGCATGGCAGTGGTGTCAATGGATGGTGGCCATGCCCCGCTGCCCACACTGTTACACAGCATGCAATAGTAATCATGGAGGTATGGCAATCACCATCTTCGGGCCAGTCCCTTGGGCACTGTGGACCCTTGCCCCACCTTGCCTCCCTGTCCTCTTCGGTGCGCCGCAGCTCATGTGCCAGGTGCCGCTCCTCCAGCCCTGTGGTGCAAACATGGAGAGAGGAACATCAGTACAATCCGGTAGCAAAGCCCCCCTGCCCCCAAGCATGTGCCCTCCCACCCAGCCAGACCCACTACCCCACACCCTGATAACACCACCACAGCCAACACCGGATGGTCCCTCCCCCATGTGCTGGACACATACAACTGTGATACCCATATGGAAGATAAAAGTGTGTTGACGTAACACCTACCTGGCCGTGGCACTGTGCCCCTCCTTGCACTTGCCCGCAGGTGGGTTAGCAGGTCTGGCTCCCTCCACCGCAGGTCCCCATACCTGTGGCGGCACTGATCTGCTGTCCGCCCCCATCCAGTGGCCTCCTCCAGTGCAGTGACCACCTCCTGCCACATCTGGCTCATGGACCTGTCCAGGGGTGCCTCCCCAAACAGTGGTCCATGGTGTGGCTCCACTATGGCCACTAGGTTGACCAGTTTGACCTGTGTCCATTACAACCTCCGCACACCATTCTCACAGCTCGGTCTGCAAAAATGGCGCTCTGCAGCGCGGCTCCCCATGTGCAGATGCTGCGTGGTACAGCACTGCCATTCCCTATCACGCTGTCACCGAACAGTGTGATAGTGGTGCTCCCATGCCTGATGCATGGCGCCTAGGGGGTAAAGGTCGGGCACAGGGTCAAGGGTCTCTGGCGCACAGACACGCACAGTGCCATTGGAACCCAATGTGTGTAGCGCGATTGGCTTCCTGTGCACTACTTCTAGTAGCGGCCTACTGCACTGTTGCCCCAGTGTGCCTATGATGACCCAGTGCCACAGTGTCCTGTAGGCGAACATCGCTATAGTGCCGCTGGCATAATGGTGGCCATGTCCTGCATTGCTTCCCGTGCACAGCACGTCAGCAGCATGGCAGATGCCTGCGTCAGCAACCCAGACATGCACAGTGAGGTGTGTACTACGTATGTCACAGAACTGCGCCCTTGGCTCAGCATGCTCAACACAATTGCGCGAAGCACAACAGTGAGATATTCAGTCGTCATATGCAAAACAGGTAATCAGCCATACAATGGTGCAGCACTGCAATTTGCATCCACTTAAAGTTGCACCTCGCCTCATTTGCATGGGTTGCGCTATAAAAATGCGACATTGGGCTGCAGTGGTCATAGTCAGTTACTGCAGTCTATTGGTGAGTTGCATGCTGTTTGGGAGTGTGGACTGTGGATTTAGGGACTTGCATGGGACTGCGCAGTCACAGGTAACAACTTTTATTCTTACAGGCTAAAAAATTACCAAGTAAGTTGTGGGAGAGGAGGAACACAGTGGTGGGAGGAGGAGGAGGAGGAGGCCTAATTTTACCAAGGCCGAGACCGATGTCCTGTTTGAGGCCTACCTGGATCAGGAGCCGCTTCTCAGCGGACGGCAGGGAACACCTCAAGCCCGTGCTGCTGCATGGGAGGAGGTGGCCCGTGCTGTGAACCTGCATGGCAGCCACCAGTGCTCCGTGCAGGAGTGCAAGAAGAAGATGGGCACAGACAGGAGGAGGATAAAGGAGAAGGTGGCTGCCATTGGCAGCATGAGCTGCAACAGGTGGGGGACAGCCGGAGGTGGTACACCTGACCCCACAGGAGGAGAGGATTGCTGGAAGCATGCAGTGTTGTGCCACTTGAGGGTGTTCCGGGTGGTGGCTTCCAGACGGGTGGTGGCCCATCACTGCATGGTAAGTCATGGTTTGTCTATGGGGGGGCAGGGTAGGTCACATGCAGTAACATGACTTTGTTTTCCCTTACAGATCCTGAGCGTCTGCATGGGTCAATGGTGGTGGGCCTGTCCACTGAGGACAGTCAGGCTGGAGATGGAGGAGGCCCATCCACCTCCACAGGACACGCGGGCTCAGTGCGACAGTAGGCCCACCTGGCTGTCCACACTGATGTTGTAGTAACAGGTGCGGAGGAAGTTTCTTGGCCGGCGTCCCAGCATGCCAGTGTCCACGGATGCCAGCATGCTGTGACTCGGGCCAGTGCCGAGTCCGTCACCGATGATGATGTCGCTAATGGCATGGGCAGTGACACATGTGTGCCACGGGATGGTCACACAGCAGATAACATCATGGCCATGGCTGTGGATGATGCTGCTGCTGTGGAGACCTGTGTGTCAGCACAGTCCCAGCCTGTGCCTGTCAGTACCAGTGGGGCAGCACTGGTGTGTGTTCAGGACAGTGGGACTGTTGCGGCCACTGTGGTGGCACCGCTGAGCCCTGGGGAGTGGCAGCTGGAGGGGCAGCATCAGCAGTCAGCCAGTGGGCTTGGGGGTACAGGGTTCAGCGGTAGTGTCTCTGCACCGCCTGTGGACATGCCCAGACCTGATCCTGGTGCACAGCACCCACCCTCAAGAGGTGCTGATCATCAGGGCTGTGCACACCCTGGGGGACAGGATGCTGAGGAGGCAGATGACCTCTTGGATGAGCACACCCGCCTACTGCAAGCATCAGTCCAGCAGCAGATGTGGCTTGTGACGTCGGAGGATGCACTGCGTGTGGCTCTGGAGTGCGGTAGAGAGCGCAGCAGAGACACCGCGCTGATCCTGGCAGGGATGGACCGGTTATGGAGGATGTGACTGCTGCCATTGACAGGCATGCACAGGCATTCACTGCTGTCGTGGCCACAATGGGCACACAGTTATGTGCCCATGCATCACGGATACCATGCAGTGCACTGTCCACCCCCCGTTCCCGGCGTCATGCGACACCCTCCCTGTTGACACCGGGTTCAGCTGTGGGCGTCCCGCTGCATGCCTGGCGAGGTATGTCTCAGTGCCTGCGAGATCCCTGCATGAGCACGGTCACGTTCACGCAGTGGAACCCCCAGGGATTCATCAGCGCACCCCATGAGGCCAGTGGTCGGTCTGTCAGTGCTGGCGGGTCTCGGCGGGGTCGCCCACGCATCCGTCGTGGCCGGGGCATTGTGTTGCATGACTGACCTGTCTCCTAACATGGCTACTGTCTGGTGCTGCCCTGGGTGCATTGTAACTTTCAGTGGGCAGTGCAAGGGTGGGTACCCGCCCTGCACACGGACACACAGTCCATCTGCACACCCTCCAAGCTGCTGTCCACAGTTGCGTGAGCATGATGATACCTGCATTTCACTCTACACCAATGTGCAATGGTGCTCAGCATCTGACACATGCACATGGACAGGCAGTGGGAGTGGTGGTCTGTGGCCATGTGTGTGGCTAGGGGTGGTGTTCTGGCTCAGTGTGCCTCCTACCCTTTGTGCATGTTTGGTGAATTGTGTGTGTGTGCATGTGTGTGTGTCCATCTGCATGGCATGTTAGACCTCACCCATCCCTGGTTGGGTGTGTGGTTCCATGCCCTGCCACTTCCTTGATGGCATGCACCCCTGGTGTGTGTCCATGCGGTTTGTGGCTGCGCCTAGCCACTGTTGGCTGCATATGGCCCCATGACTCACCTGGCTGGCTGAAGTCTCTCCATGATGGTGTCCCAGTGCAGCTGAGCCAGCCGGAGCAGTCGGGGGTCCCGTCGCCAAAGGGGGAGCTGCCCATCACCATCGTCACCGGCGTCCTCATCGTCCCCATCATTGTCCCCTCTTCGACCTGTACGGCTATCTCACATTTGTTAGCCTTGTTGTGCATGATGCAACAGGCCAGGAATAGCCCACAGGCCTTTGAAGGGCTGTACTGTAGGGCACTGCCGGAGGTGTCCTGGCAATGGAAATGCTCAGCATCCCGAACACCCACTCAATGACACACGTGGTGGTGACGTAGCCTTATTGTAGCATTGCTGCGATGGGGGCCGTGAGGCCGGTAGGGTGTGAGCAGCTAGGGATGAGTGTGTATTCACTGTCACCTGTGTGAGGGTGGAGGTTAGTTTGGTGATCAGCATTGCCCTGCCCTCGAGCCATGTAGGCCACTATCCATGTCACCTCTGACCATGCCTCCCTGCGCTCCCTATGATTGTCCATTTTTTATTTTTTTAAATTTCCTACCACTCACCCATGGACAAGGGAAAACTTGAAACTTAGGGTTCACTCTGAAAAACAAAAGTGCTACCCAGCCATGGGGGCCCCCTAGGGGGTGGGGCCCCAAGGGAATTTTCCCTGTAGCCCAGGCATATAATGCTGATACTGTAAACATTTGTGAAAATCAGGATTTTGTAAATTAAATTCCATTTTTAATGCTTCAAAGGTTTTCAGGTTTTCCTCTGAGTCAATAAACTGTAACAGGGACACCAAACCTTTTCTCGCCCGTGATTTACAATAATAAATTCTTGGCTCCTGTCTAGACTGGGGCAGATATTGCAATGGTATGTTTTTCCACACTGGTGTCCCTGCACCCCATCTTTGTTTTGTTAGAGAGGCAGTATAGCGCAGTGGTTTAGGGCTCTGAGCGGCAAACCTGGAGACCTGGGTTTGAATCCCACTGTTCTTCATCGCATACTGTGTGACCCTGAGCAAGTCACTTAACTTCCTTGTACTCACAGGTCACACCTGAAAACAAGATCTGGCTTAGTGTGCCTTTCCTGGTTAAACAATTTCCCCTTTCCCCTTTTTTAACCTGCAAACACATTTTAAGACAATGTTTTGTCCATTGACTAGTAATATTAGATATGTCATGTGATGCCAACACCCAAGGTAAGACTCTAAGGGGAGGGGTGCTAGTATGTGCTCCATCCTCCATTTCTGGCCACCCACTAATGTCTTGAGCTGAGATCATTTTTAAGATTGGGAGTAGCTGTGCTGCCTCGTAATATTTTTCTAAATTAGGGAGCCCCCATCCACCTCGGGATTTTGACTCCATCAACAAGTGCCATCTGATTCTGGGCCTCTTCCCCACCCATATAAACCTTGCAATTTTTTTCTGATATTCTTCCAGTCCTTAGCAGATATTGGAAGTGGTAAGGTGGAAAAAAGAAACAAGAACTGAGGTAAGACATTCATTTTATTATATTTACAAAGCTTACACGTAACGTGTCCCATCTGTTCAAATCTGCATAGACTTGTTGCTTAAGAAGGTCACAATTATATTTATAAAGTTTGAACAATCTTTCAGGAATATGAATTACCAGGTATCTTACTTTTTTTTCACCCATTTATATGGAATTCATTGTTTAACGGCAAGAGTTATCCTACCTCCGATTCTTAAAATTTCTGATTTATCCACACTGATTTTAAACCAGTAGATGTGACCAAATTTATCAAGCAGACTATTAAGAGGTGGAAACGACACCATAGGATCCAAAAGATGTATTAACATATCATCTGCATATAATGAAATCTCGTTTAGGTGCCCATTTACCATAATCCCCTGTATTTCCTGTGTTTGTTGAACTATGGTTGCCAAGGGTTCCATACTTATAGCAAATAGTAATGGGGTTAAGGGGCATCCCTGTCTGGTTCCTTGTTCTTGTGAAAATGGTTTGATAGGGTGCCGCTAACTCATACTTGAGCTGCATGGTTGGTATATAACATATTTATCCATGATAAAAAAAATATCTCCCACCCCCATATGATTCATTAAAACTTGTAAGTAACTCCAATTAAGGTGCTCAAATGACTTTTCTGCATCAAGAAAAATGGCTATCTGGGATATATTGGAATTAAATTTGGAAGACATTACATTTAAAAGTATACGAATGTTGTCCACTAGGTGGCACTGAGGGATAAACCCAGTCTGGTCAGCATGAATGAGCAAAGTAATAAACTTCTGCAATCTAGTAGCCAATATCTTCATCAATATTTTCATGTCCTGATTCAATAAGAAGATGGGCCTACATACCGAACATTTATCTAACTGTTTCCCAGTTTTGAGGAGAACCGTCACCAAAGCCTCATGCCATGTTTGTGGTACCGATTCCTCTTCCAAACAGGCATTAAAGACTTCTGTTAGAATTGGTGTCACTGTGTTTCTGAGGTCCATAGAAAATTCAATGCTATATTCATCTGGCCCTGGTGTTTTCCCATGTTTAAAATCCTTAATTGCTTGTTCCACCTCACACAGACTAATAGGCGCATCTAAATATTCTCTAGCCTCTTGTGGCAATGTTGGTAAGTTTAAATTTTGCAAGAAAACTTTTGTCTGGTTTGCTACCAATTCTGGCGACTTCTCATCTTTATAAAGATCCTGGTAGAAAGTTATAAAACTCCCTGCTATTTACCAAGGGGCAGCCCAACATTCTATCATTTTTTGTTCATTTAAAATACTTAACACAGTTCTGTCTGCCATTTCTTTTCTCAATCCAAAAGCCAGAAGTTGGGCTGCCCCCCCCCCCACACACACACTTCATAGTATTTGTGCCTGGCAAAACACAACTGTCCTTCAGTCCTTTTTGTTTCAAATTGTCGGAGTTCATGTCTGGCCCTTAGAAGATCTTTTAGTTTTGACTGTTTCTGGGTTTTGTTTGTGCAAAGTCTCTAGTTCCTGCAGCTTAGTGAGTAATCTCGAATGTGTTAACTGCTCTAGTTATTTCCCAGATGTGAACCTAGTAAGTTCCCCGACTACTGCTTTAACGTATCCCATCTCAATCTGGCTGAATAATCAGCGCATTCAAAGAATCAGTGTAAATCATTTAAATACTGTCAGTCAACTTTTGAGTAGTGTCTTATCATTGAATAATGAAACATTCAAACACCAAAGGGATCTCATAGTCCCGCTTAGGGGGTGATATATCACTGACACCAGAGCATGAGCCTAGTGAGTGATATTAATGAATGATGGATTTAGAAATATTATGTAAACCAGTCTTTTGTGTTAGAAAAAGATCTATTCTAGAGTATGTCTTCTGAACATGTGAAAAAAACATATAGTCTCTTTCCTGAGGGTGTTGTGCCCTCCAGATGTCCAGAAACCCCACTTCAGCTATGAGGGTGTTTAAAGTTCTAGTAGCAGTTTTGTTTGTAGTGGAGCATTAGAAACATAGAAACATAGACTTTGATGGCAGATAAGGACCGCTTGGCCCACCTAGTCTGCCCATTTTCCTACCTAGAAGATAAGCTGCAGATCCTATTTAACCAACAGCCTATTTCTTCCTACCCCCCACAAAAATTGCCTTATGTCTGTCTCATGCATTTTTGAATTCTCCCACAGTTTTAGACCCCACAACCTCTTCAGGAAGGCTGTTCTACTCATCCATCATCATCTGTTAAGAAACACTTCCTCAGATTGCCCCTGAGCCACCCCCCATCTTCAAATTGTGTCCCCTTGATTTTGCACATCTCTTTTTCTGAAAGATGCTACCCTCTTGGACTTTGTTGATTCCACTGAGGTACTTAAACATTTCTATCATGTCCCCTCTCTCCCTCCTTTCCTCAAAGGTATACATATTAAGCTCCTTTAGTCTCTCCTCGTATGGCTTCTCTTGCAGACCCTGCACCATTTTAGTTTCCCTCTTCTGAACTGCCTCCATCCTGTCTATGTCCTTGCGGAGATGGGGTCTCCAGAACTGGACACAGTACTCCAGATGGGGTCTCACCAGCTGTCTGTACAGGGGGATAACAACTTCTTGTTTTCTGCTGGTGATGCCTCTCCCTGTACATCCCAGTATCCCCCAGCCCTCCCTACCGCCTTCTCACATTGCTTGCCAACATTAAGGTCATCTGATATTATTACCCCAGGTCCCTTCCATTTTGTTGTTGTTACTACCCCCCATTGTGTAATCTTCCCCAGGGTTTTTGTTTCCCAGGTGCATTACTTTGCACTTCTTTGCATTGAATCCAAACTGCCATACTTCTGACTATTCCTCCAACCTTGTCAAGTCCCTTAGCACTTCTTTGCATTGAATCCAAGCTGCCATACTTCTGACCATTCCTCCAATTGGGAGGGTCTATCCAAACTGGAACTGAGCAGACATTTAAAGTCACCTCCGAGAAGCACCTGTCCAGGAGGCAGCACAGCTATTTTGCCAAAAATATCCTTAAAGAATCCTGTGACACCCTCATATGGGGCATAAACATTATCCAGGTGAAGAGATTCACCATGTACCATGCCGAGACACTGACATATCTACCCTTATTGTCCAATTCTGACGATAACACTTGGAATGAACACCCCTTTAAACTGGATAGCCACATTGGCCTTTTTACCTCCTGAGGGAAGTCACTATCACCTGGCCCACCCAATTTCTTCGCAGTTTAAGGTGTTCTGCCATTAGTTAAATGTGTCTCTCAGTACACAATATCACTCCCCAATCTTTTCAAATCATTTAGAATGTTTGTTCTTTTGATAGGAGAGTGGACACCCTTGATATTGTATGGTATAATATGTAATTTATCCATGTTGCTTTATATAATATTCTGAGTACCTATACCAATAATCCAAGGTCATATCTGATAAGCATTCCCTTTCCTTAACTACTGTACAAACAACGGAGTAAGAAACAAATGTAACTATAAACATAAAACTGGCATATAATAACTCCACTTTTTCAAACTGAACAGAAACAATGCTCTGCCTCTGAAACATACAGAGCTGCATGGAATATAAAAAATCCAACTGTATACTTCCTAAGTGTTAACATGAAACATTACATTTCACTTCATAGATGTAACAAATATTTGTAACGCTGTACATAAGGTGCAATCCATGGTACCAGATCATAGGTCTGCCAGAAGAGGTAATCTTGTTGAAGACAGTGGGCAGCTTTAAGAGAGGATGGGACAGGTATAGGGGGAGGGTAAGGGTCATGGGTAGGGAGGATGGGAGGAGTGTGGAGAGGGGGCAGGGACAGTAGCTCAAGCTGTGGACCCTGCAACATGAGCAGACTTGATAGACCAAATGACCTTCTTCTACTGGCTTCTTCATATAGGTGTGGTTTGTGACTTTGGTACACACAGATACTTCAATAATATCACGGTAAACAAAACCAAAAGGCACTTTATAGTGGCCATAATCATAAAATAATTAAGAAAATAATTGAATCCAGGTTCAAACCGTTCCACCTTATTGATAAACTTATACTACAAGAGTGGGATCTCTTGATGTCGTTAGGTTAAAAAAAAAATTCCTAAACTAAAAAGCTCTCCTCCCCAACTTTGAGAACTTATATAAGAGCACTAGAATTCAAACATACACTACACATTAAGATAAAAAGTCCATGTTTGTGGTATCATCTTTAAGAATCAATAAACCTCTTCTTTTCCTTTCTTTTTTCTTTCCTTTCTTTATAGGAATCTGCCCCATTCTTCCCTCCCCCCTCTACTGTTGAGCACGAGATTAGTTTCCTTACCCCAATACAACTCTGAAATAAATTGCATCTGTTACCCCATAACAGAAGCTTAACCAAAAATTAACTCAAACCTGAACAAGCTTCATCCCTCCCCAAAAAACATCCCAGATCCAAACAATTCCCACCCTAGTATTTTTATTCTTGATACCCTCCTATGTATCTGTAAATATAATAAAGTCAGAGCACAACACTCCACACTGTATTCATGAGCAGTCTAGACCACTCACTGAGGAAAGCCAGAGAAACCATCATCCGGGTTAAACAGAGTCAGAGCACATATACTACAGTCACCTGGTGGTATCTGGACTTGCCAGTTTTCCATCTTGAACCTTTGCGGGTGCTGAGTCTTTGACTGGTGCTGAATCGAGCCTCCTGATCAGTTTGGCAAAGTCTGGAGCTAACTGTCGCAGCAGAGACCAGGAGGGGCTCCACTTGCGACCTGCGCAACGCAATTTCCCAGGCACCCTCCAGAAGCTTATGTTCGAGTAATTCCATTTCTCGATCTGGAAGAATGATCTGCGGTTCTCTGAGAAAGGCAGAGGCTTCAGCCAAGGAACCAAACACTTTTACTCCAGAATCGAGGTATACTTTGAGCTTTGCTGGAAAGTTTAATTGCGCCTTAATATTTTTCTTCTCTTTAAGCTCCTAAATTACCGCTTCTCACCTGCTGGTGCTTAGCTGGCAATTCAGTCAAGAAATCATGGTCAAAATAGATTGGCTGCTCCACAAATTTTACATCTCTATGTCTCCAGGCTTCCATTAAAATTTCCTCCTTAGCCTGATAATTTAACATGTACACCACCCACAACCTAGGTCTGGTTTTAGGGTCCGTGGTCACGAGCCCAACGAACAATGTGCCCATTCAATATCTAGGAGCAAGTCTGATGGAAGAGACAGGGTGGATGTTAAATATTTTATAAAATCTGCGATAGATGAGTACCCCTCTTCTACCCTCCGAAATTGTTTCTTCTTGTGTGGTTCTTGGCGTCTTCCAACCAGGCATGAATGATTCTGTCTCGTGAAGTAGGTAAAGTATGACCCGCGATGCTGGTGTCTTGGGCTCATAACCTGTGACAACTTTTTCTCATTGGCAATCACTTTTTATCTATACTCTGGACATCCATCCATAAGTCAGCAACTGAGGATTCAATTTTGTTTACTGTGGTTAATATTTTCTAAAGATCCCGGTCTGTTTTGGTAACAGTTTCTTCATCCTCCATGTCTGGATAAATTGACGATTCCGATAGTGAGTGGCCATGGGAGGCAGAGGCCACAAAAAACATCCATATCAGCATCAATCACAGTTTGCTTCATTTTAGCTTGTTGGGTGTTATTTTTACCCTCTCTGGATCTCTGTGGCTTGCTGGACATTTACACTACGAGATTCAGCCAGAGTAGGACTATTTTATTTGATTGTCTTTTACACAATGAAGGGTTGTATCACACTTCTAAAGTGTTGCTGTGAATATCACTTTCTTTCTGCAACTTGTATGTAAATTGCAACCAATGTGATTGTTATTTATCATAAATATCTCCTGTAATGTTGCTTTCTCCCAGGATCCTGATTTGTACCTCCATTTTGTGTACTGTCCTATTGCATGTCTGACTCGGAACCTTTGTAAATGAGCCACCGACTCAAAGGCATTGAATCCTAAACTTAAATAAATAAATAAATAAAGTTACAACACTGTAGAAGGAGGATTAGGATAGATTGGTGGATCAGATTAGGAGAGCAGTGAAAGTTAAACTGCCACCATTACCATGATGCCACCAGAAGTCCCCGCTAGCAGGTTAGTGATAGATAGATAGATAGATAGATAGATAGATAGATAGATAGATAGATAGATAGATAGATAGATAAAAACCTTTATTTTTCAACAGGATATAACCTTTAGGACTGGAAGCCCTATTTTACAAAGGCTGTCTGGATATTCAAAATGGTTGCAGACAAGGTATGTACAAAATCACATCACATGAGTGACAAACATATTATATACACAATCTGGAATACATTACAAAACATACAGTACTATATGGAATAGTAAGTAAAATGAATAAATACACACTTAAACACAATATTTGAAAACCTTGTTTCACCAAGTACATTAATAATAATAATGATAATACAATTAGTGCAATTATAAAAAGAAAATCTTGTGGACATAAAATAAAAAGCTTTGCTGCAGTTAGGACCCTCCAAGCCCAGAAAAACCCTTGAGGTAGACTGCCTACCAACTCAGCTTCCCTGAAGGGAATTTGAACTGGACTGTTCATCTGGTTTTCCCAGTGGGATTTACCTGAACTGCTGCACTGCAATTGTTAAGCTGTAACCTGACTGGGACTGTTTAAACTGTTTGCCAGCTGGGAAGAAAATATATTTTCTCTGGGACTGAGACTGTTAAAAGCCTAACTGTGTTTAAGTTCCAGGAAGCTGGGTGCCGGGATGCTCTGGCGACTACAATCCTGGATGATCCTCTTGAAGATGATGAAAGGCCTGAGTGGTGAAGATGATGAAAGGCCCGTGGGGTGAAGATGATGAAAAGCCTGTCATGGGTGAAGAATCTAGCCCTCCTTAGAATCTCCTGCCTGCAGTTGTTGTTCCCTTAGAGACTGTCTGCTGATTTCAGAGCGGCACCGCTAGTCTGTGTCATTCTTCAGCACCCCTAAGACTGTCAACAAACTGTGAGTACCTCTGGGCAGTGTCCCTGTGGAGTTTCTTCTGAAATTTAGCTAGCTAGCTAGCTAGATATATAAAGGAGGGTGAAATCCTGGGCAGGACATGGTAATCTACAGGATAAGCCCAGGCAGAAGATTGTAAAATTCACTGTTTCCACATTTTGAAATCCCATTTAACATTCTAACAGTTCACATCTTTAAAAAACTATTGTTGTTCCCACTGTACCCCATGTCCACCATGCAAAAACCCTGCAACATATGGTTGGCCACCAGCAACCCTGTGAGGTATGTACTGCAATGGACAGTGACAACTCTTATGGCCGTGGAGAAAGCCGGATGCATCCGTTGGGGTGGTACAGAGACTGTGTGGGGAACATTGTTGAAATCCAAACTGTTCTGTTTTTTTGCTTCCCTTTTTGCCCCTTCCCTAGAATATTTATTTATTTAGCTTTTGTTGACCGGGTAAGTGCACTAGACAAATCCTGCCTATTTTCAGGCACGACCCGGGGGAGGGGGATACAGATGAATGCCGACTGACCTTGAACCATTGTTGGTGGTATTTTTAGTGAATGAGGGAAATTTGGCCAGGACACAGGGGAAATTCCCCTACTCTTTTTTCGATAAGTGCCATGGGATCTTTAACATCCACCTGAACTACCACCAATCCAGGCAGATGGGACCTCGGTTTAACGTCTCATCCGAAAGACTATAAAAAGAAAAATATATCAGAGGTTAGTTTATTTCACAGTTAGTATTCATGGTTACTGCTTTGTGTGTATTGCTGCTGTGTTGGGAAAAAGTAACTGTGTGTGGAAGGGAAAATAATATTTGTTCCTGAGGGGAGGTTAAGGCCACATTGGGTAGACTGTATATACCCCTGCTCCAGGTGGAGGCACCAAAATCTATTCTGGTAGTCTATTTGTGTACTGCAGCCAAAAGAACCCAGCCCAACTCCAAGTTAGGTTGGTGTGTGAGGGGGCACCAGGGTGCACACGACAGAAAGATCCCCCCACACACACATTTTAGACTATGAGAATAAATCCAGTCATTAAGGAGCTCTTTTACATCTTGCAAGATATTTAAAGCTATCTGATTTTGCCAAAACTTCTTCATGTGAAGCATCACCCGTGTGTGTGTGTGTGTGTGTGTGTGTGTGTCTGTGTGTATTTGAAGCAGCACAAGAAACACTGACCCACTGAGTGGTAAGGGACATATATATGGTAGTTACTCACCTGGTAAAGGTGATTGTGGGGAATGGTCTCTGAGGCACTCCACCTACGTTACATCATGGGTTTCGTGTACACGGATAGGTTGTCTTGATGCACATGTGACATGAAGTTGGAAACGTCCCTGTGGGTGTCCCTGGTCACTAGTCATCAGTCGATGTGTTCCAAAGCTGTATCTGAAATGAAAGAAAGTTGTGTTGCCCCACGTGTATGTTGACAAATATGACATAGAAGTTCTGTGGATGTAATTAACTTGAAAGATTTATTGTTGTAGTAAATTGAGCAGCCTATTTAGCAAATCTGTTATTTAAAAATGTGTGTTCAGTAAGTCATATTCTGACATTGTCACTGTGTTGTAATGGGTGAGGTGGAGCTCAGAGAGCCATTCCCACAATCACCTTTACCAGGTGAGTAAACTACCATTGTGGGGATGGTCTCTGAGGCACTCCACCTACCTACATCATGGGTTAGTCAAAAGCAGTGATTAAAAGTCTCAGGGTGGGCAGCAGTGGTAATGTCAGTGTGTCTTGTGCTTGCTGCTCGGAGAACTGCTGTGGCAAAGTTTGTCTTTGTTTGTTGAGCCACGTCCAAGCGGTAGTGGCGTGTGAAAGTGTGGATTGTGGACCATGTGGTGACTGCACATATTTCCTCTGCGGTGGCTAGATTCCTTCTGCCCAGGAAGTGGCAATGGCTCTGGTAGAATGTGCCTTTAAGTTTGGTGGCATGGGTGTGTTGTTGGCCTTGTAAGCCTCAGAGATAGCGTTCTGAGGTACTGTGCTATGGAAGCTGTGGAAGCAGGATGTCCTCTGTATGCACCCTGTGCGATAATGAACAGTCTATCAGAATTGCGGATAGGCTGCGTTCTGGCAATGTATGTAGTGAGGAGGCGTGCCATGCCTAGGAGTTGTAGCTGTGGGTCGGCCTGAACTTCCTCTGGGGGAAGGTGGCTGGGGATTTCAATGGTTTGGTTAAGGTGGAATTTGGAAGCAATCTTGGGGTGGAATGAAGGAACAGGTCTCATAGATATTCTGTCGGGGAAGAATTGCAGGAATGGTTCTTTATGTGAAAGGGCTTGTAATTCCCCTACACGCCGAGCGGATACGATGGCTGTTAGAAACACTGTCTTGAGTTGCAGCCATTGTATTGGAATGGATTCAGTAGGTTCAAATGGAGGCTTTGTCATTGCATTCAGTACCAGTAGTAGGTCCCAAGGAGAGATCGTCGGTTTTTGAGGGGGACATATGTTCGCTGCCACCTTCAGAAAGCGGACGACATCTTGGTGGGCCCCGGGAGTAGTACCTTGTATATTTCCCTGTGCTGCCCCGACGGCTGCCACTTGAACCCTTAGAGAAGAGGGTGATAGGCCCAGTTGTAGGCCTTCCTGTAGGAATAAGAGTATCTGTGGAATAAAGCATGTGGATGCTTGTATCTTGTGGTGCAGACACCATTTGATGAAGATGTCCCAGTGGCATCGATAGGTGGAAAGCGTAGAAGGTTGACATGAGGAAGCCATGGTGTGAATGACCGAAGGGTGGTATCCTACTTTTAGCAGTCTCTCCCTTTCAGGAGCCATGCCGTCAGGTGTAGTTGTCGAGATTGGGGTGAGTAATTGGTCCCTCGCGTGAGAAGGTTTGGCAGTAGTGGAAGGTGCCATGGATGGCTGAGTGCCATGGATACCAGAGTTGCAAACCAAGCTCTCCTGGGCCAGTGAGGGGCCACCAGAATGACACGGGCTCTGGCCATGCGGATCTTCATGGAGAACTTGGGGTATGAGTGGATGGGTGGGAAGGACGTAGGCCATGTGAAAAGTCCATGGCGGAGAGTGCATCTACGCCTGCTGCGTGGTGATTGTTGAATCGAACCAGTATGTCTGCATTGGTGGTTGTGGTGAGATGCCATGAGATCGATCTTGATTGGTCCCGATCTGCGGTCGAGCTGTTGGAAGATGCGTGGGTGAAGTTTCCATTCTCCTGGGTAGATCATCTCCTGACTGAGCCAGTCTGCGGTGAGGTTGAGTTTTCCGGCTAGGTGAACGGCCGATATTGATTTTATGCTTGTTTGAGCCCATGCAAGTAGCTTTGAGGTTTGTGACATCATTGCCCTGCTTTTTGTTCCTCCTTGCTTGTTTATGTAGGCTACTGTGGTCTGATTGTCTGACCAGATTTGCACATGCTTGTTTTGTATGTAATTGGAGAAGTGAAGTAGCGCCTTGAATACTGCCTTCATTTCCAGTATGTTGATGGTAAGCTTTGTGGCGGACAAGGGCCATATGCCCTGAGCGGTACGGTGGCCAAGGACGGCTCCCCAACCAGATAAGCTGGCATCTGTGTCTATGGATATGTCGGGGGTTAGGTCTAGCGGAATACCCTGGGTCAGTCTGTGTCTGTTTGTCCACCAAGTGAGGCTTGATATTATGTGTGGTGGGAGGGTGACACTTTTGGCAAGGTTGGGTGTATGGCCTTGTTTGAGAAGGAATGCCATTAGCGGCCGTGCGTGCCATCTGGCCCACAGAACAGTGTCGATGGTGGATGACATGAGTCCGAGCAGTTGCGAGATGTCCCAAAGTGTTGGATGTGGGGCCGAGCGTAGTCTGTGGGCTGCTGAAATGAGTGTGTCGATTCTTGAAAGAGATGGAGTAATGGTTCCACTTGTTGTGTCTATTAATGTGCCCAAGTGTTCCATGGTGTGCGTAGGTGTCAAGTGACTCTTTTTGATGTTGAGAACCCAGCCGTGACTCTGTAGGCAGTGGACCACCTGTTGCATTTCCCTTATGGACTGCTGGAGTGATCTTGTGCGAATGAGCCAGTCGTCAAGGTAAGGGATGACATGGATGCCCTGTTGTCGGAGATGGGCTGCGATCACAACGGATACCTTCGTGAAAACACGGGGAGCGGATGCAAGACCAAAGGGAAGCACCTTGTACTGGTAATGCTGTCCCAGAATGCAGAAGCGTAGGAACCTGTGGTACAAGGGGCGCATGGGTATATGGAGGTAAGCGTCCTTTAAGTCGATAGATGTGAGGAAGTCTCCCTGTCGGAGAGCTCTGAGGGTGGACCTTGTCGTTTCCATCTTGAAGGGAATGTAACGCACTGCCTGGTTGATGTATTTTAGGTCGAGAACCGGCCTGTACCCTCCTGTCTTTTTTGGTACCAAGAAGAAGATGGAGTAGATGCCTGTGCCTTCTTCGAGCCTTGGGACTGGTGCGATTGCATTGTTGTGTAGTAGTTCTTGAATAGCTGTAGTAATGTGAGCAGCTGTGTACTTTTGCATTGAAAAGGTTGAGTGAAGCATTCTGTGGCATCTGGGTGTTGTTGTGAACTGTATTGCATAACCCTGTCTGATGATCTCTAGGACCCATTTGTCCGTGGTGGTGGATTCCCATTGTTTTACGAACAGGCTGAGGCATGCACCCACTGGAGTGTTGCGCTGTGATAATGCGTAGTCAGGCTCTTGTGGTGGGGCAACATGTGTAATGGCCTCGTCCTCTTGTTGGGGCTCCCCTGCCTCTGTATCAGTTGTAGTGGTAGGGTGTGGAATAGTTTTGACAGAGGTGGTGCCTCAGAAGAGGTAGGTACTGCGACGTTTGTCGTGAAAGGAATGATTGCGGCCTCGGAAGCGAGTAGGGAGGTATGTGGTGGTAGGCTGTTGGCGAGCAAGTAGCCTGCCATCTTCCTTTCCTTTGAGGTACTTCTCGAGGGCTTGTCCGAAAAGCATGTCCCCTTTAAATGGGAGCTTGTGGAGAGTGGCCTTTGATTCCTTGTCTGCGTCCCAAAGTTTCATCCATAGGGAACGTCTGGCCCTGTTGGTGATGGCCCGATCTGGCATTAATCTTAAGGAGTTGACCGCCATATCTGCAGATATTTTGTGGAGAGGATTGCATTGTCTAGTAGTGAAGCCTCATGTGATTTTGCAGGTATTGACTTTTGTAGTTCCTGGAGCCATGTGAGCTGTGCTCTGGTGGCATAAATAGCTGTGGTGGCTGCCCTGCTGCCCAATCCAGCCAGTTCGGCATTCTTCTTTAGGTGGTCCTCCAGTTTGCAGTCTATGGGGTCTCGTAGACCAGAAGCGGAGTTGGTTGGGAGGACAGTCTTTTTGTTTAGGGCTGCGATCTGCGGGTCCACAGCAGGTGGTGTGCACCACAGTGCGAGTTTGTCCTCCTGCAGTGGGTACATCTTGTCCCATGACTTCCTCTCAGGGATGCGAGCAAGTTCCGAGGAGGACCGTTCTTTGAGGACAATCTCATCAATGGCCTCGCAGACCGGGAATGCCTGTGCTGACTTCACCGTGGGCTGCAATGACGGTAGTAGCTTAGAGGCAGGAGCAGGTGTAATCATGTTGAACCCCACTGTTTGCATGATGTGGTGTACGAGCAGCGGGATTTGGTCTGGGAAACACCACTTCGCAGTCAGCGTTTGAGGGTCTTGGTCTAGTGCTCCATTGTCCTCATCGGAGGAGGTGCTGGAGTCGACCTGTGGGGTGTGCTGTGTAGTCGTGTGGTTGTCTGGCAGCTTGGCAGAGGACGAGGGTCCTTTGGTAGGTGTTGGTGAGTGTCTCAGCTGATTTTGGGAGAGTTGAGTGAGCTGGTGTAGCATCGCTGTCAAGACCTCCTGTTGCGCTTGCATGAGTTGATTGTTCTGCAGTAGTGCCTTAGTGGTGTCTGATGCCTGTTGTGTGGTCGGAGGGGGTGAGGCGGGGGAGCAACCGTCATCCGGGTCAAGGGATCTGTATGGCGTCATGAATCCTCCATCGCATGATGCACACAGTCTACCTGTGTGATGTGGTGGTATTGGCACTTTGCATTGTCTGCAGCTCTTTGTTTAGGCATGGTCACCTAAGAGTGAGAAAAGAAGAGCTGCTTAATAGTGTGACAGTGCTGGTGTGCAAGTAAGCAGTAATGCAGCTTGTGACTGAGGTGACAGAGTGCCGCGTATGGTGAATGCCAAAGTGTGTTGTAGGGTATCAGTTCGCGAGCATGTGAGCAGGCTGTACATGCTTCTCTTTTTTTTTTTTTGTTTTGAGCTGACCTGGTTGAGTTAAATGTCTGTCAGTAGTCACGCAAAGAAGGTGCAGTGTGGCTTTAAGGAGACATGCACCGAAGCTGCGCAGTGTGGCTTTAAGAAGCCGGAGAAGAAGGATATGGCCTGTGGCTGACTTGGTGGTTACATGGAGGGGCACGACAATGGCAAGGAAGAAGTGAGATGGCCGGGGCAGGCGGAGGGTGTGAATGCTGCCCATGACGGCTAAATGCAAAGGAGTGCCCGTGGTTGTCTCTCGGGGGAACGAGAGAAATGCCTGGCATAGATCAGCTGTGCGCAGGGGATCGCGAGACTGGGGACGTATTCTCGCAGTTGGAGGAGGCCAATGGAGGAGCGCGAGTGAAGCATATGCGTGGAGACGCACACGGGGATGTGGATGGAGCGTGGGGCGAGGCATGAAGTCCATGAAGACGGAAAGCCATAAATTAACATTTGGGAAGCTCCATTTTGGGAACATGGCAAGGTATGAGAACCGCAGCTAGTCAAGGATGCGAATCGCCGCCACGAGGCCCAGTGAAGGGATGCAGTAGAACAGAGGCGCGATAGCAGGTAGGCATTGTGCTGTGGCGAGAAATGCAGGGTGTCACTTAGAGAAGCTGTGGTGCCATGTCAGTAGCGCCGGGGGCCTCTAGTAAAGGGGCACCCAGAGCACTGTAAAATCAGAACTATTTGTTGAGCACCAGCATCTGTGTCCACTTATTAGGGGTGCACAGAGCGCTCTCAGCAACAGGAGCAAGTGTATGAGCGTCTGTGACCGCCGGGGGGGGGTCACAGAGCGGGAAACCTAGGGGCAGTAGAGAGCCTGTAGATGGATATCTGCCATGTAGTGTATTAGGTGAAATATTAGGGTAACGTCTGGCACCGCTGCAAGAGGGGTGAGCAGAGCGTTGGCAGCAGCAGAGCCCTGATTAGGGATCAAGAGTCCTGTGTGTACTATCTGTGACAGTTAGAGTAGCGGACCGTCGGATGCAATAGACACAGAAATGATAGGTAGTCTGTAGCTGGCATGTGTAAAGAGACCTCATAATGGATCGAAAAGGTGCCCTACCTTGTTGGAGCATAGTGGTAGTGATGTGCTGGAGCTCTGGAAAGTGCGACAACCTAGCATAGATGCACAATTTGAACTGATGACTAGTGACCAGGGACACCCACAGGGGACGTTTCCAACTTCATGTCACATGTGCATCAAGACAACCTATCCGGTGTACATGAAACCCATGATGTAAGGTAGGTGGAGTGCCTCAGAGGCCATCCCCCACAATCTACATTCTGACTGCTGATCTAGATACCTGTCATGATCATTACATGAATATCCCCACCCTCTGCATTTCTAAGTGCAAACATCACTGTAACTTTCAATGCCTGATAAATGTTTGGTATTTCAACATAGGAATGTACCTTCAATGAATAACATAACAAAGCTGTGTAAGTTTCACTACATTATTAAAATTCTCATGATCTTCCAAAGAGTATGTGAGAGGGCCTTTGGCTACTATTTCCCAATTTTATGATTAGGATGAAGATTCTTTGGATGCCTTTTGTGAAAAAATTCTGTCTCTCAAATGTCTGAGACAGTGTTAGCTGCATACAAGTCCCTGGTTTGACACTGTGATTCATTTTACAGCTGGACGTTGGGTTGGTGGCGTACATTCAGTGTCATTGCTGGAATAGCAACTGGTGCTGACACTGTTGGTGGTAATGGTGGTCCTACTGGTAATGGTTCTGTCTGCATCAAAGTCACAAAATTCACTATCTATTTCTGCATCCGGATCCTTTTCATTTGCCATCTGGGAGGTGGAGGTGAAGGTGGAGGACACGATATTTGGCTGATCAAAGCAATACTGAATGTGTCTTCAGATGGCATTTGAGAGCTGTAGTGCCAAGACATGAAGCAACTTTACCATGGCTTACACATCATTTACAGATGATACAAAGTGCTTTGCAGGGATCAGTTTTACTCACTAAACAACAGTTCCTCAATGAAGAAGTCACAAACTTGCTTTGAGTGTTAAGAAGATAACTGAAAACTGTGCCCGTTCTTTTTCACCTGTGTGAGTAGAACTCAGGCCATCCATACTTTTTGTACCTATGGTGCTAATAGAGTGAGCATGTAAGGGTTATTAACTTGTATCCAATGTAGCAGAAATGGTGGATGTGTCCTTCTCATTGTAAGCATTTGTGAATTTATTTGCAACTGCATGGCTCTACGATGCCAGTTCAACAACTAAATTGTCAACTGCTATCACAGCGATGTATTTATGTCGACCGCAAGTTGCGGTCGACATAATCCAACTTGAGACCCCAGCTGTTCTTTCATCGGGGTTTTGCTCTCAACCCCCCATGGGGGTTTTGCCCCCTGCACCCTCGATCTCTAGGTTTCTAACTCCAAATTGGAGTTGGATCGGGAGTGGTGCAGGACTGGGAGAAAGAGTGCCAGGTCTGGTGGTCTATTACAGTGAATACATGTATGTTGTTGGCATCGACATTTTCACTGTAATAGTGTTGCTGTCAGGGAGGTATACCCTACTGCACTATCAGGTACTTGGTCATCAGACTCACTCATTCGGCTTGGGTTAGGGGTAGTTACCTTATAGGCGCTGAAGTGTCAAACTCAGGCAAAGAGCTACTGTCTGAGTTAGAGTCACTGTCACCTGCTCTACTTTTACTGCTAGTCACAGGAATTTTGACAGCATGAACAGCATCCTAACAGTGACTCTACGAGTGACACCAGCAACCGCACAAATTTTTTTAAAAGGTTCCCTTTACCATAGTTCATTGTGACTCTTCTGGTGTTTGTATCACCTGAAACATTGGGAGTATTTTTTCTACCACCAAGATTACCGCCATCAGCTGAACCAGCAGCAGCAGCAGAGCCAGATGCTTTATCTGTGTTGTCAGCCATAATAGCACCAGTGACTGCATATGATGCCTGCTTTACAAAACAGTGTGTCCCACTTCACAAATTTGGTTTTGGCTTTATGACAGTGCAATGCAGTGGAAGATAACTGGAGCAAATATCAAGTTGGATCCCAGGTTCTAGTCTTAAAGAATGGGCATGTGCAAGGCAATATCAGGAAACTGAAGTCTCAATTAAATTTTTTTTCACAATAGAAATTGTCTTTTTATATCTCTGTGTCTGGGATTTCTTTGAGCTGCCACACACTGATTGCTGGGCAGCACGTGTGCATACACTGATTACAGTGCAGTCATGGTCAGCATGACACATATGGACTGGCAGCACCATGCAGGAATCAAACATACATTTAAATAAATAAAGGATTTTTCTCTCCTCTCACACAAAATATTTCTGGTGTATTTTCATGCAGACGAAGAGAGGACACAGCGACCCTCCCCCCAACCCCAACAGGCACTTCACTTTATGCTGCTGCCTGTCCCTACCTCATTTTTCTTCAATTCAAATAAATATATTTTTATTTAGGCACTGTAATGTGTTCCTTCTTCAGACCTCTAGACAAGAAGGTTCAGTATTTGGTGAATAGTATAGTGCTTATCCATACTTATGAACACTTGGCCTTTCTCTGTTCCCACCTTTGGTAGATTAGGCTGGGTAGCTGTAGGGAATAGAAGGCCCAGCATCTAGGGTGAACAAAATGCAAGAGGAGGAAGAGGAGGATGGGGAGGATGGTAAGTTTTTCAAAACACGCTAAGCATGAAGTGCTGGGAGAGGCTGATTTATGTTTGGTATGTGGGAGGAGCTATTCCTCCACATTGAACCTTGGATTTTAGCCCTCCCATTCAATGTTTGGTGAATACTATGGTGCTTGTGTATACTTATGAACGTTTGGCCTTTCTCTATTCTCATTCTTGGTAGATCAGGCTGGGTAGCTGTAGTTGATAGAGCGCCCAAAAAGATTACCTCCTCCAACTCACGAAGAGTGTGACCAGTAGCACACGGGAGAGGAAACTGCCCCATGTGGAGGAAACCTCTGAGGACCTATGGCTACCAATTTGCCCATCCCCTGGGCAACCTAAGAGGAGATGATCCAAATGCTTGCACCAATTTCTGATTCTGGTTTAGGATGTAGTGTTCACAGCGTGTCGAAGACCATTTTCTGAGTCTTTGCTGATACTTGCAGGAAGGCCAATTTTGGAGGTTGAAGAAGCAGATCCACTCCAGATGAACGTTAAGATGATGAATGGATTAAGTCCAGCTGTTGACAGAAGGTTTTGAACATGATTCAAGAACTGTTTGAGGTATTAGGTAATAATTTATCGGAGATACACAGACTAAGTGATGGATCTGATCATGAGGAAGAGCATGAGTTCGACCAGATGAGATTCTGGATTTGAGTAATCACAGGATGGATATTAGGAAGGTAACGGCAGGATAAAGTGATCAGCCCTTTGTAAACTGGTGATTTTATGACTGTTGGCAATGTTCTCCATACTGCTTAAGGATGATGAGATAGAATTCTGAACATGGGACAATGGACATAGTAGACAGTGCAGATGGATGATACAGACTCCCAGCCCCAGGAGACAGGTACAGTCACAGGAAACCTCAGAAGGCAGAGTTATGGACTGAGACAGTTGGAATGATGGTATAGCTTGGATTGATGGTAGAAGTTGGAACAAGGAACAGGCTCCTGTCCCTGGCAGTGAGGGTAAGTCCACTGCTGCTCAATACCCACTATGCAGGGCTGGGGATGGAGACTGACAAATTATGGTATAGGATGGGTGATGGCAGAAACTGAAATGATGAATAGGCTCCTGACACTGGCAGACAGGGCAAGCCCACCTTCGCTCAATGCCCCACTTGGCAGAGCTAGGGGCAGAGGCTGTTGAATGATGGTCCAGGACAGACTGATTGTAGAAACTGCAGATGAGGAACAGGCTCCCATCCCCAGCAGATAGAGCAAGCCCACCTTCGCTCAATACCCCATTAGGCAGAGTTAGGGACGGAGACCATTGATACGATGTTATAGGAGTGAGGATAGAAACTGGAAATGGTGAACAGAACTCCCATCCTCGATAGACAGGGCAGGCCTACCTTCATGCAATGCCTCACTAGGCAGAATTAAGGATGGAGACTGTCAGACTGATCGTAGTGGCTGAAGGTGGCTGGAAACAGGACTGTAATCCCCAGTGGACAGGGCAAGTCCGCCTTCACTCAATAACTCAAAAGGCAGAGTTAGGGACAGAGTTCATCAGTCTTCTGGCATGAGCTGAGCAAGAAAAGAGACAGCTGAAGCTGCATGAAGAAAAGAGCAAATCAAAAGAAATGTAGCAGGAGGACAGCAGGTAGCAGGAAGGAGGTTGGGAGAGTAGCATAGGGTTAAAACATATACTGCTAGACTAGACCATGGGGAAACAAACTGAAGGAGTGTTGCACAGAAGAGCTAGGCAGACAAGGCAGAGTAATTAATGGAGACGAACAGGAAGCAAGCATATCATGGATCACTTGAGCGAGAGATAAAACAAGTAGCAGAAAGCATTTGAACAAGGCACAGAGGAATAATTGTGTAAACTGGCACCAAACAAGGCCGGACCAGTGGAATGAAATGATTGAAGATATGCACGGCAGGGTTTTAAATAATTGATTATCAGTTTTTTTCTTGGGACAATACTAACTGTACAGAAAATATTTATATAGATTTTCTTGAAGTGCTGTCTTTGTTAAACACAGTGAGGCAAGAGCTATGCATTTTCACAAAGATTTAGCGCTTTTATGAGCAAAACGCTAATCAATTTCTAGAGTTAAATAAAACCCTGCACAGGAGGAATCAGGTAGGAGAATGTGAGAATGTGGAAAGGTTGGCAGCAACGTTCCATCCAAGGTGTGGTTGGCACAAGTGATGTGAGTTACGGTTGATGGAGTGAATGTCACTGAGAACAGTTGCACGTATATGGAGCAATATTATGATATGTCTCACCATGGAGCAGCAGCTAAAGTGGAGTTGCCAGGTGCAGATACCTGATGTGGTCCAAGGGTAAATCTTGCTCGCATCCCGTGTGGCAATTATGTTAAGGGTTGTTGGAGGTGAGAGAAGTCAGAGTACGGAGAACATCGCCCCAGCAAAGACAAGAAGCAGTATGCATCTAGCAGTGAAAGGACTGGAGTGTCTCTACCACTGTGTCTAAAAGATGGTATTTCAAAGAAAATGCAATCTGTAAAGATACTTGGAATTCTTAAGAAAACAAACATTTGCTACCATTTCATTTCTTGTATTTTCGCTTCTGACAATTACAAGCATCCCTTAATTGTCGCTCATAAGTAACATTGGACGGCAGGCACACAAAATGCTCCATTGCAACTCCATGTGAAGTATGGCATAGATACTCATGGTGCAGAGGTACGAGGCACTAATTGATTAAAATGAAAATGAAAATTATGACTGATGTCAACCGTCATTTACTATGAAACGGTAGGAAGCTGTATTTGCAAGGTTGTGGTAGTGGAGTGTTAGGATGACATCATACCCCAGAAGTGTTGGTGCAGAGATGGAGCAGCGACTCTGAAAGCGTGAGAAGCCCCAAAACAAAAGAAAAATAGCAACAATGGAGGAACGCACATAAACATGGTATGGGGAAAATGCAGACAACGACAAGAGCAGGGCTCAGGGGAAGCACAACAAGGAGACAATGGGGAACGGGGGGAACAAGCAATAAACAAAAAAGCAAGATGAGGGAGGAAGAGGGGGACAGACAGACAAAAGTAAACAAACAGAGAAGGGGTCGGAGGGAGAAGGGCACCAGGCAACAGCAAATGAACAAGGGACCCAAAACCTGCAAGGAGAAGCAGCAAAGCAACTAAAGGAGGCACAGCCCAAGCCACACAGGAGCCAGGAGTACCATGAAACAGCCCTTCATTTCAAAACGTACTAAGCGTGAGCTGCTGGGAGAGGCTGGTTTATAGTTGGTATGTGGTCAGTTTCAGTGGCTCAGTAGGTAGCACACTCACCTCTGAGGCCAGGAGATCAGAAAGCTGAGGGTTCTAGCCCCACACCAGGTACTTGGGTTAATATCCCAATATTGACACTGCAGTGCAGAATGAGGGAGATGCTGCACTCCTGAGATGCCGTCTTTCGGGATGAGACATTAAACTGAGGTCCCATCTGCCTGTTCTGGTGGTAGTTCAGGTGGATGTTAAAGATCCCATAGCACTTCTTTAAAAAAGTAGGGGAATTTTTTATTTAAAACATAAAGGGCTGGATATTCAAACTGCGCCATTCTGAGGCGCAAGCCCTTGCGCTGCGCAAAATAGTTGCGCAGGGGTGTGGCCGGGGCGATATTCAAAGGAGTTGCGCTATTGAGCAACTCCTTTGAATATCACCCCCCAGCCACAGCCACTGTGCATGGCGCAGTGGAACTTGCGCCACCGCAAGTTGTCAGAGTGGAGCATTCAACTTGCAGTGGCGCAAGTACCATTGCGCCATGTGCAAAATCACGATATTCAAAAGGTGACATGCAAATGGGGCCATAATTCATGCAAGGCGCAGGGGGGCCATTTGCATCTGATTATGGCCCCATTTGCATGCCATTAGCATGTAGGTGCGCCGATCCCCGAGGACTTTCGCCTGGCGCCCTGCCGGCTAGCAGCCGTCGGGACTGGCGCCCTGCAGCCTGTTCGCGGGCATAGTGTACTCTCACCAGCCCGACACGGCAGCATATCGAACATCTCCTCTGGTGGTTCTGTGGACTCAAATGCCCCATCGCGGCAGAAAGTAAACTGAACCCCCCAACATCTCCCTGGTGGTCCAGTGGACTGAAATGCCCAATCGTGGGCAGAAAATAATCATTCACAAATCTGGACTATCATGATTGTAGGGCTGCACGCCCATTGGCTCTTGCTCTGCACCACTGGCGGCAGCCCACCGGCAGTCAGTCGGCGGGCGCGGGCGGCAGGCGGTGGGATGCTGCAGCCCGCCGCTGCGCGGGGAGCGGGTAGAGGCTTCGTGGTGGGTGTGGGTGGGGGACACTAGCCACCAGGGAGATGTTCGGGGGTTCGGTTTACTTTCTGCCCGCGATCAAGTATTTCGGGTCCACAGGACCACCAGGGAGATGTTCGGGGAGCTACATTGTTGCCCGTGATCGGGCTGGTGGGGGGGGAGTACACTATGCCCGCGATCGGGCTGCGGGGGGCACAGGGACTGGGTTGGGGGCCAGCCACAGGTGGCAGCTGCTGTGTTGCACCCTGCAATACAGCAGCTCACCTGTGGGTGGCCCTCGACTTAAGCCTTTTTTGGCTCAAAGTCCTGCAGGCGCAGGTTGGGGGTTGCGCCTGCACAACTCTGCACAGCCCGGCTGAATATCGGACTGTGCAGTTTATGCATGGTTCCTCCTCCAGTTGAGCATGCATTCATTTGCATGTGCTGTTGCTCAGCCTATTTTCAGTGGCGCAACTGCCTCCTGCTGAATACTCCAGAATGGCGCACTGGACTTGGCGCAAGAACCCTGTTACATGGCTAAACCCCTTTGAATATCTGGCCCAAAGTATCAATATAAACAAAACTGTATTACATCATACAAAATCATAATAGAAAAATAAATAAAAAAAGCAAAATTAAATATACCATCATACAGTAGCCTTGAGCATAGAAGAAATGCATGTAATAGCTTCAAAAACCCCTCCCCTACTAAAATAATGAGAAAAAAACATTGAATCCTAGAAACACAAAATACAATGAAAATGTTATTACTTCATACAAAATCAAAATATGAACCTTCATTCTCCAGAAAAAAATATAAACTTCTATAAGTAGATACAGTCTATACATGTGATAAATAACGTCAATACCTTTCCCATATTCCCCTTTTCAATGTGAGAAATTCTGAATTCCATAAATTAATAATACCTCCTATACTTTATGATATAACTCCAAAGGGTAAAGTCTTGTTGCTGAAAAGAAATAAACACCTTATTTGCCAAATCCAATAAAGATGTGCTGCAAAATCATTTAGGCCAGATATTCAAACTTGCCCCGGGATAAATTAGCACTG
This sequence comes from Neoceratodus forsteri, assembly GCA_016271365.2. Lineage (NCBI taxonomy): Eukaryota > Metazoa > Chordata > Ceratodontiformes > Ceratodontidae > Neoceratodus > Neoceratodus forsteri. The sequence continues at coordinate 927,490,511 of CM028130.1, read as the reverse complement.
TCCGCGGGCAAACTTAGCACGGAGCACAAAGCAAGCCTACTCAAAAGAAACAGCCCAGGACAAACAGCTTTTGAATATAGCATGGGAATGAGGCTGGGCAAACTGGTTGTGAAAGTGCAGGGCAAACTTAGCCCTGGAATAAGACAGCTCTGAATATGGCAACCAGGAAGTGCAAACCACAACAGCAACACAGTGCACAGTGATGTGAAGGTAGGTAGAGGTGAACTATGTGGCCAATGTGTGTGCCAGCAAATGCATGGACCCAGTACAGCTGCAGGCAGCAGCATATGTGAAAGTACAGTGTTCAAAACTGTAAAATATTCCTCGAACTGTTTGCACAGTGCTACACATTTGTGCGGGTTTAGTGCAGGGCTAAACCGTTAGCCCAGTGCTAAACTTTGCCATATTCAAAAGTGACATGCAAATGAGCCTACTTAGGTAGTCGCTGGGCAAACATCCAGATTAGCATCTCATTATGCCCTGATCTGCAAGCAGTTTGCACCGGGCTAACAGTTTAGCCCTGCGCTAAACCCATGCAAATGTGTTAGTGCTGCGCAAACAGTTTGGGGAATATTATACAGTTTTGAACACTGTACTTTCACATGTGTTGCTGCCTGCAGCTGTCCTGGGACAACACAGCATAGGCACAGATGTTGGTGGTGCTGCATGCAACTGTCACACTGTAGGTCATGCTGTAGTGTGCAGCAGACACTACAGTAGCAAGGGGGCCAGTAGTGTGTGGACACAGCAGTGTCTATGGTGTGTAGGGCAGTGATCATGATTGCACTATACACAGTGAGAGGCTCAACCTGCAGGTGTTTACTGACAGTGGACATTACTGTTACGCTGTTGTGTCACTCACAGATGCTGCACCTCTGGCATGGGATGCTCACAGTGACATATACATGTCCGGCTTTGTGTGCAGTGGCAGTTGTACAGCTGTGCGGTATGTGGCCGGGAGGGCATATATTATCAGAAAGGCACACTGGTGTTGGGGTATTCCCAATACTGGCCCATGTGCACTGCGTGATGTGTCCCAGCCTTGTGGCCACACCTGGTCTGTGGCACAGCCTGGTCACCCATACACTCTCCTCTCAACATACTCCATGCCCACAGTGCTGCATTTGTGTGCTGGCATCTGTTGGTGTCCACAGAAGAGTGGTCCACAGGTGTGTGCTGTATGGCCACACTGCCATGCTGTCCACTGGCGGTAGGGTCACCACTTACTGCCTGGCATGGCTGGGACTGGTGGCAGATGATGGCATCAGATTAGCTATTAAGTCCGTATCAATTTTCCCACCAATATATGTCTCTGAAATACAAGCATTTAGCTTGTTTCTTAACTCGTGATATTTCTTATTCTTGTTTGAAGCCGTGAGTCTAGATGTTTGTTTGCAAAACTCTATCAAGCAATTTTTCATATCCTCCCACCAGTTTACATATGAATCATAAAGAAATATTACTGTTACTTCTATCTTCTACAATCTCTTAGAGCTTGTATTAACTCCGGATTAACTAACAGACCAGTGTTCAGTCTCCAGACCTCTACCTGGTAGAACAGAGAGGTGGGGGAAATCTGAATACCCAACAAAACATAATCTGATGTCCCCTGCCTGAAAACCTGTTTCTCTGAAATTGGGGTTTGTGTGGAGACAAACCAATAATCAATTCTGGACTGCAAAGTACCTCTCACATAAGTGGAAACTGGCTGCAAAGAAAACACACTTTTATAGATGATTGCTGTATTATGCGCTTCAGTTCATTAGTATCGCAATAAGTTTTACCACAAGCTTTAGATATTAAAGGAGTGTTAAAATCCCCCCCCTCCCCCCAGCAGATCAACTTTTTGGTAAACAAAAAAGGTCTAATCTTTTGAAATAGACCAACTCTTGCCATTTTTATCTGAGAGGCATAGATATTAATAAATCTATACTGTACCCCCTTCATCTGAACATCTATTAACATAGCCCTCCCTGGTTTAATATCTATACATTTTTCAACTCTATAATCTCCCCATTAAAGCAAATTCCTAGCCCGAAACAGAGATCTTGACCTAAAGGCCAATACGCTGAACCTTTGTACCAATCCTTGGATCAGAGTAAAGTATGGTGTCCTGTAGAAAAAAAACATTATATGACAACTGAAATAATGCCGAAAATGTGGCCTTCCTTTTAAACTCTGTCCTGATGTTATTGGTGTTTAGGCTGGCCAGCCGTAAGGAAAAAGAGGCCACTTATGCGAGAAGGGTTTATCAGGATTTCTTTTTGCTTCCTCTGGTACTTCTCTTTTACTATTGATTCGTGTCTTGTATTTTTAAGGAATACTTTCGCTAGGGATCTCTTTGGGAGGACTGCAGTGAGGTAACCAAATCTTCCCTTCATTATTTCCACCCCAACTCTGAAGTGGTTCATATGGATTGGCTGTTGCTATTGTACTGGCTGGAATTTATTTTGCCTGTATCCTCAATAAAGCTCTTTTTGGGACAGGTTGAAAATCAACTGTCAGTTGCGGAGCTACAAGTTCCTTTGGTGCTGAATCAATATTGTCTGGATTCGGGAGGGGTGGAGGGGCAGCATTGAGAGATGTCCATGCTCAGAATTTTGAGGAGTAGAATCCTGGGTCTTATGCTGATTCTTGGAGGTTGAGGCCCAAACTCATTATTCAGCCTTGTGTCACTGGAGGGCCTTTCTGTACCTGTAAAAGGTGGTGGGTCAGGTTATGAGCTTTAGTGGCTTTGTTGATATAAAAATCATGTTCTACATAGTCCGCATTGTTGTGAGCAGTCCAGGGTCAAGTTGCAAACACATGCTCTTCAGAGCCACACAAATTACAAATTGAGGGACTACACAGGTTGTTGCAGAATGACCCAGTGTCCCACAGGCTGAGCATTTAGTTGATCACAGTCAGAATTCAAATGTTTTGTGGACCCACATCAGTAACATGAATGGGGCTGACCCAGATAAAACAAAATTCCTCTGTCCCTACAAATGTAGAAACAGTTAGGCAAATGCTGAATACCATCCTCATTTAATTTTAATTGTACTGAAAACTTCTACCCCTAGTCCAGAACACGTTGTCGCCAATTATGGCATTGGGTAGACCTTTAACTGTACATCTTTTTTCTAGCCAGTAGATAATATCATGGACATTTACTCCTTCATTTTGAAATAAAATGGTTATGACTTTTGCAGCACGCCTAGTTATAGGTATAGCTATGAAGGGCTTCCAGTAGCTGAGTATTTTTAACTTCAAAGCACGGGCCCAAAATGTGTCTAAAATACCAGCAGATCTAAAGCTAATGTCAAAATCGTGTTCACCAGAGGCATAAATGAATGCATAAACCTCTGCTGGTGAAAACTGCAGAGAGTCAATAATTAGCTTTTTCCCCACATAATTCCTATCTGGGGGCAGATCAAGTCCTCCTTCATAGTATAAGTGGACTACAGATCTCCTTCTGGCTGCTTCCTCAGGTTTTTTAAACAAGTTTGCATAAGTAGGCTAGCCCTGGGACTGTGGTCTCTCTGATTCTGTAGCATTATTATTTGCATTATTTGGAAATGTATGTGAATGAATCATATCTGATGCTTTCTCTGTAGATGATGCAGACCCCGACCTAGGTATCACTTCAGGCCGGGAAGTACTTTCATGGTTCAGATGAAGTTCTGACAGAACCTTTCCTGCAGGTGAGTCAGCGTCTGACGCAGTCTCATCAAAGGGTAAGACCGCACCCTTTGATCTATCCCACAGATTGCCTGTTGCTTTGTGCAAACCATCCATTCCCTTTACTGCTTGCAGCTGTGATGGGACAGGAAATAAGGTATTGCCGCTTAAATGTAACCCCACCCAGAAGAGAGAAATATCAAGATCTGAATCCATATGCCATTCTGGAATATCCAACCAGCTTGACTTAGTGCTGTTTCTGGTTGCCAGGTTGAATCCTCTGCTTCAAAAGGAGTCAATACTGAGTCTTGAGAAAAACTACCATGTGCATTGTTGGCATCAATAGACGTGTTAGAACTGTGAAAAAATCATTTTTTTAGAGGAAGAACTGTAGGACTGTGCCTAATTCTTTTACCTTTGTTTTCATCATCTAAGGACAGATCTTCATTAGACTGTGGTGCTATTTCTATATCAATGTTATCTTCTAGGGCTGGACAACTTAAATCAATTTTTTCCATTGAAAACTCTTCTTGACCACCAGATGTATTCTGTATATCAAAATGTACCTCCTCTTGATTCTGTATAACGTCTGCCGAAACCATTAGGTTTTCTTTTGACTCCACGAGTAGCACACCACCTTCCCCTTGCAGAACTGCAGACTGACTGACAGAATCCATTCTCCAACCGGACAAGGCATCCCACTATTGGAGAGTAGGGGAATTTCTTTGGTGTCCTGGACAAATTTCCCATTCACTAAAAATACCACCAACAGCTTAATCTGGTTTAGTTTCAGTTGGTTACCATCTGTATCCCCTCCCCCAGTTGCCCCTGAAAAGGGACTTCTAGTCTCAGTGGGCCTACTGGGTCAACAAAATTAAATAAATAAAGAAATAAATGTGAGAGGATCTATTTCCCACATTGAACCTTGTGCTTTTGCCTCCTCAAAGATTGTGTTGTTTATTTTAAAATTTCAGTGTAGGATGGATTAAAACAAGCTGCCAGTCAGAAGACTTTTTCTGCTAAGTGCTCCTCTCCATCTATCTGTACCATAAGTTCAGCAAGCACACTGATGCCACATCAATTTCAGTCATCACATGACTGAATTACAGGGGCCCAGCACATCTCGCAGGTTTCTGGCTCTCTCACCTTCAGCCTGAAGTTCCTTGCTCTCTAGTCCATCCCACAACAGTCAGACCCATTTCTCTGAACTCCCCTGCTTTCACACTGAGGGTCTGATTTGACAACCTCGTTATAGCACTGCAACGCACGTGTGGCAGAGAGTGGGATGCAAGTGGTGACTTGCAGCTAACAGTGTGGCAAGCACAATTTTAGAAGCCGCCTGCCTCACAAGCCCTGCCGCAAGTCCCTTGTGCTGGACACAGGGAGTTAGACCAACCCCCCAGTCTAACTTTGCATCCTTGGGGGACCCAATTTACAAGGCTTGTATTAAAGCTTTGGCTCAAGCTGCCGTAAATTGTGTGAAATGTTGCAACTGCACCAAATGTACTAAAATTTGAAGCAAGTTGCAGCATACTCTTTGATGCAGCTGAATCAAAGCTTGTGGTTAACGTAAGCCCTGCATCAGCCTTCTAAAATTGGGCCCTTAGAGTTCACCACCAGCACCCAAGGTGCCAGTTCTTCCCAGTTCCTCCCACAAGACTCATCCCTCTCCAGCTTTGTCCACAGCCCTGCATGCCACCATGCCAATGATGCTATGGAAGTGAGATGGAATCATGGGACTGCTGCTGCCTGCACAGCACAGAGATGAGCCACACCAACCAAAACCGTCTGGGAAAAATGTTCAATCATGCTGTGAACCCTGTAGTGTTTCAGTTCTTAATTTATAACTCAAAGCCCAGTGTTCAAGCACAGTTTGAATCTTTTTAGAACTAGTTTTAACATCCCTAATTAATTCCAACATCTTATTTGCTTTACCTGCAACTTTCTGGAATTGGGCACTGAACTTCAGAGTGCCACTAATAATGCTCTCCCAGTCCCTTTCGTCCGAGGTCTGTTGTACCTTTACTCCCCAGCCAATACTCGGTTTATGGAGTTCTTTTGCCAGTGTTCAAGTTGACTTAACACTTTTGGTGATAAATTTGAGTTGCCGTATCTTGGACCACTTTTCCCATTTGCCCATGTTCCTTTTTATTTCCTGTATTCCCTACTCTGTATTTACCCTGCCTGCTTCCAGTTCTTGGTATCATCTGCAAAGAGAACCATTTTACCCTGAAAAGTGTGATAGTGGCATCATTGTAAACATGTATCTATCTTTGATGTATCTCTTAGGTTAAACTGTCTATGTTCATTGGGAAACTCAATATTACAAGCAGCTCTTCAAGGGGTTGCTGCCTTGTGAGCTGGAATGTACAGTATGTTCTGGCAGGGAGAAAGTTTAGCCGGTGCACAAGACTGCTGATCAGAAACAGAAACATGGAAGTTTATGGCAGATAAAGACTTTTGGCCCACCCAGTCTGCCCTGTTGTCTCTATCTACATTATCACTGCAGACCCTACTTGATCTATAGGCAACTGTTTCTCCCTCCTCCCTTCCTTTCCACTATGATTCCCTTGTGCCTATCACATGCATTCTGAAGCCCACCACTGTTTTCACCCACAACATGTTCACTGGAAGGCTGTTCCAGGAATCCATCCTCTTCTGTGAAGAAGTACTCTCACATCTCACCTGAATCTACCCCTAAAGTTCAATAGCATATCCACTTGTTCTTGAGCATCTTTTTTCTGAAAAATACTTCCCTTCTGCACCATACTTACCCCCAGTGAGGTATTTAATGTCTCTATCATATCCTACCTCTCCTTCTTCTTTTCCAGGGTGTACATCACTAGGTCTTTTAGTCTCTCCTCATAGGTCTTTTGAAGCAGACCCTGCACCATTTTAGTTGCCCTACTCTGGACCGCCTCTACTCTGCCTCTGTCCTTCCAGAGATGTGGTCTCCAGAACTGGACACAGTACTCTAGGTGGGGATTTACCGCAGACTATGTAAAGGCAACACTGCTTCCCTCTTTCTGCTGGTGATACCTCTCTCTATGCACTCCAGCATCCCATTAGCCCTCCTAACTGCCTTGTTGTACTGCCTGGCCACGTTTAAGTCATCAGATATGGTTACCCACCAGGTCTCTTTCCTACTTGGCAGTCGTCAGTACCACTCCACCCATTTTGTATTCTCACCCTGGGTTTCTGTGCCCTAAGTACATTATTTTGCACTTTTTCACATTGAAACCCAGCTGCCATACCCTTGACCACCTCTAGTTTCTCAGGTCTCTGTTCATGCTATCCACCCCCTGGAGTGTCCACCATATTGCAGATTTTGGTGTCATCTGCAAAGAGGCAAACCTTCCTTCCAGCTCCTCTGCAATGTCACTTATAAGACATGAATGAGGACTGGTCCCAACAGCATTTCTGAGGCGCCTGCTGGTCACCCTCCCATCCTTGGAGTGAACTCCTGTTTCTACCGCCTCTGTCACCTATCCACTAAACAACTTCTTATCTAGTTTACCACTTTGCACCCACTCCTAAGCTATTCAGTTTGCTTACTAGTCTCCTATGTGGAACAGTGTCAAGAGTCTTACTGAAATCTAGGTAGGCCACATGCACCGCCTCCACCCTGATATCATTTCTTTGTCAACCAGTCAAAGGAACCTATCACATTTGTTTGATATGACCTCCCCTGTGAACCCATGCTGCCTCAGGTCTTGTAACTTGCTAGATTCAAGATATTCCACAATCCTTTCCTTCAGCAATGATTCCATTAACTTTCCCACCACTGGTGTCAGGCTGACTGGCCTATAATTGCCAGCCTCCTCCTGCTACCACTTTTTGTGAAGTGTGGGACCACATCTGTTTTCTCCAGTCCTCTGAACCACTCCTGTTTCCAGTGAACTGTCAAATAGGACTGTCAGATATGCAGCCAGTACCTCCCTGAGCTCCCTCACTACACTTGGATGCACCCCATCTGGCCCCATTGCTTTGTCCATTTTCAGATTAGCGAGTCCCTTTAGGACTCCCTCCACCAAAAAAGGACTAGTGTCCGCCTCCCTCCCTCCCTTCCAAGCTTCTGTTACTTTTTTGTGGCCCTCTCCCCTTCTCCTTCCTCTGTGAACACTGAACAAAAGTATTTGTTCAGGATGTCTGCCTTTTCCTGATCCCCTTCTGTACAGTCTCTGAGTTCCCTTTTTAACCTTGCAATCCCACCCTTGGTCTTCCTCTTTTCACTTACATACCAAACAAATGTCCCCTTTCATTACTTCCTGGGCTATTCTCTCTTTAGTTTGCAGCTTTGCACTCCTCACTGCTTTCCCTGCTTACCTCGGTTTCCTTTGATATACCACCCTATCCTTCTCCTTTGCATCTCCTTATACCTTCTGAATGCTACCCTTTGGCCTTTACCTTTTCAGCTCTCTTCTTCAAGTACCACAGTGGTCTTTTTTCTTTTTGCTGACTCATTTCATACAGAGGTTTGTTGCCTTGTTATGCTCCCTTTAGCTTTGTCCACTGTTTCTGTACCACAACCAGACCATCCCCCTGACAGGTCATACCTGAGGCATTCATCCATCTTTATAAAATCTGCCCTCCTGAAGTCCTGGACCCTCACCCTTGTGTGGTTAGATTCCACGGTCATCCTTATATTGAACCATACTGTATGGTGATCACTGGTCCCAAAGGTAGCCTCCCACCTTGACATCTTCAACACTGTCCCAGTTAATGAGTACCAGGTCCAGTATTGCCCTATCATGAGTGGGTCCAATGACTAATTGCCTGAGGGTTTCCCCCTGCAGAGAGTTCAATATGTCCCTGCTTCTAACTGAAGCCACAGCTGGGAGGCTCCAATCTACATGTAAAAGGTTGAAGCCCCCCACCAGCAGCACCTCCTCCTTTTCTGCCATCTTGCCAATGGCTTCCACCAGTGTATTATCTAATTCCTCCCCCTGTGCTGGAGGTATGTAAACCACTCCAGTGTGAATAGTGGCTCCATTTCTTGTCTTTATGGTGATCCAGAGTACCTTACAAAAAGGTGACTCAAGAGCGCGCTTGTTCTCAGGACTACTGGATGGGGGAGGCAACTGTGGGTATAGGGACATCGTGTCACTATATGACATGCCACAAGGGGAGCGAGCACGCTAAGCGATGGGTGGAAGGGAGGAGGGTTTGTGTGGCATGGTGTGGCAGTGGGCTGCTGAGCTGGCCCCATGGTGTGGTGGATGGGTGGCAGGTTACAGCTGTGATGGTACGGGTTCGAGTCCGGACAAGCATGCATTTTGTTGTGCCTGGCCGAAATTTTTTTTTCCTGACTTTGCGCCCGACATGTTCCCCCTGGAGTTGAGAATCCTTTAGTGGGGGGCACAGTCCCCTGCATAAACAAACAAAAGCAAGTCCCAAGTGCCCTTTATCGTGGTGCCAGGTGTACATTACGAAATTTATTTTCACTGATGTACATTCACCCTAACGCGATCATCTCTGTGCAGTTGCCATTATCACATAAATCCTCTGCCTCTCCCTGTATTTCCTGTATCTCCATCGCCCTTGTGCTTTCCTTCATATAACCCTATGACACCCCTTCCTTTCCTTCCCACCTGGTCCTTCCCGAGCAAAGTATAGCCTGGTATGGCCATATCTCTGTCAAGGGTTTCAGTGCACCATGACTCGGTAATGGCCCCGATATCCAGGTCAGCTTTTGCCATGATGGCCTCTAAGTCTAGAATCTAATTTCCTAGATTTCTGGCATCAACACACATGGCCTGCCAAATTTTGTTTCCATGCTGCTTGTTACCCCATTTTCCTTTTTGCCTCCCTCCTCCTTCCCTCCACCCCTATTTTTAATGCTCCTGTTCCTTCCCTATTTTCCCTTTATCTCTACCACCCTCCTTCCTTTATTAATTTGCACATTGGGGGATTCCTCTCCCCTCAGGTTCTCCCTACGTTCTACTTCAGCCTGTGGGGGGGGGAGGCAGTTTCTACTTCCCCAATGTCTTCCATCATCCCCCTTGGCTAGTTTCAATGTTTATGGAAGTAACATTTAAACTGTCCACCGGGGACTGCAGTTACCCTCCTGGATGGATGCAGGTCATCACCCCTGTATAGGCCCTTATCCTCTCAGGTGGTTCCCCAGTACCCAATGTAGTCGAATCCCTCCTCTTTGCACCATTCCTTCAGCCATGAGTGAACCTCCTGGTGTGGAGAGCCCTCTGCTCTCCACTGTTGTAGATAGGCAGCACATCAGCAAAAGCCACTGAGCCCACTACCTGTCTAAGACCTTTCCCCAGCTCCCTAAACTCCTCCTGCACTATCCCAGCCTCATCCCTAGCCAGCTCATTAGTCCCCAGGTGGACAATGACATTCAGCTCTACCTTCCACCCTGCTGCTATAGAGATCCTCTGGATCTTCTTCCCATCACTCCGATACATGACACCATGTAGGCACCTAACCTGCCTCCACCCTTTCCTATTCCCAAATCTATCCCCCTCACAATCAAGTCCCCCACCAGAAGTTGCTTCCTTCTCCTCCAGGGTCCTCTACCACTCTTCTTGGGATTGCAACTATGAAAGGCCCCCACATTATCCTTGGTCACTACCCCCAGCATTCCAGAGACCACCACAGTCCACCTGTTCCTCCTCCCGCATTCTCTGAGGGAACAGTGGCAGATTTGGGCCTCTGGGTGGGGAAGAGGTCCCCAAATCCCAGCTGTTGGCCCCGAGCCCAGCTACCTCCTCCTCAACCCAGAGAGGTGCATGCAGATGGGGTAGAAGTGTGTCTCCAGAAGGTCTCTGAAACTACTACTGCATTGCACCACTCCCAAGCATTCTCAGTTTCTTTTTCCCTTGTGTTTCCTTTGAAATACTTTTTGTACCCTGACCCTGATAGGGTGTTTCTAGTTTTCCTTTCTTGGTTGTAGCTATTTGTGTTGTCCCATGCCTTGTTTGAATCTCTTTACACTCATACACTAAATAGGCGTTGCTCCTATTCCTTGTGTTGGCCTATGTTTTATTTCTGTCCTTTCCAGCAGAGATTGTTTCACAGTAGTGAAAAGGTGCCTACCTACTTGATTGGCAGAGTCCCCTGCTTCCTTTTGCTGATGCCTGCTGATACCTAAGATGCTAGTTATCTGTTCCACTGCTTCACTGTTCCACTCAATCATTTACAAGACACTGTTAGGCTCCATCTGAGTACTGCATGCAGTACTGAGGACACACCTTCACAAGGACATTAACCAAATTGAGGCAGTCCAGAGAAGGGCAACCAAAATGGTGCAGGAACTGCATCATAAGACATATGAGGACAGATTAATGGGAGCTCAATATGTATACCCTTGAGCAAAGGAGGGAGAGAGGTGATATGATCGAAACATTCAAACACCTTAAGGGCATTAACAAGGTGAAAGAGTCTAAAATGTTTAAATATAAGAAAAATAGCAGGACAAGAGGACACAGCATGAGATTAAAGGGAGGCCGATTAAGGGGGAATGTGAGGAAATTCTTTTTCACAGAAAGGGTTGTGGATGCATGGAACGGCCTACCTCAGGAAGTGGTGGCTATGAATACAGTGCAGGGCTTCAAACAGTCATGGGATAGGCATAAGGGAGCAATACAGATGAGTGTGAATAGATAGGCCACTGACAGAGCAAAGGCTGATGGCGATTTATTAGGTAGAAAAGAAATGGGCAGACTGGATGGGCCTTGAGTCCTTATCTCGTCACAACTTCTATGTTTCTATGAGACTTAATGTGCTGGACAGAGTGGAAGTGCTTTTATAGTGCTTTTGTAAGAAGACACTAAGCCTCTGTCAGCTCCGTCCCCAACTTACATACCTGATTCACATTGCTTCCTGAATCTACTCAGCCCCAGCATTAATCTCATGAGTTGGTCTCCCACACCACCTGTTACAATTTTAAAGACAAGTTTCAAGTGCCCCAAACACTGCCTACAAGTCTCTTTTTTTCTCTCCACTTACCCTGCTACTTTCAGTATGAATAGAATTATAACTAAATATAAACATATCTTTATGGTAAAGCTACTGTAGGTGCTTTCATTCTTCTCTGTCATCAAATCTGATCTTTAAATTCTGATCTTCCAGCTCAGAACCCCAACTAATTTGACATTTTAGTTCTTCTTCCTTTGTTAGAAGGCCCTAAGCCTCTGTTAGCTCCACCCCCACCCCCACCCCAATTACACACCTCATTCACAAGGCATCCTCAATCTACTCAGCCTCACAATTAATCTCCTGACCTAGTTTCCACATCACCTGTTACAATTTTAAAGACAAGTTTCAAAGTGCCTCAAACATTTTCTGCAATTTTTTTTCTGCCTACTTACCCTGCTACTGTTAGTATGAAGAGAAATATAAATAAATATGAAATATATATTTAAGATAAAGCTAGTGCTTTCACCCTCTCGTCAGAAAAGTCTGTTCCTCCAGACTAGAGAAAAGGAGCAAGCTAGAGAGGGAGTACATGGGGCACCTGGAAAGACCTTTAATTACATGGAGATGTGTCAAGACCGCTGGACCAGCAGGGATACCTGGCATGGGATGTGATAGTTATAATATCTGACAGGCACCACAAAGAATGGAGGTATGCGGTGAGGTGGTGGGGGAAGCCTACAGGGATAGCACTGGGTGCTCAGGGCATGGGTGGAATGCAACTGTGCACCACATGACATGCCATGCTCTCTGACCTCTGTGACTACAGCAGTCCACCATGTCAGTGATCACACAGCCTGTGTGTGAACGCTAACACCTGGATTAGACATTTTCATAATTAGGAGGTGCAACACTGTCATGGTGGAAGATCCACCCATTGCTGACAGTCCCAGCCAGTTGTGGATGGCAATTTTCAGGGGTGGCAGTATGGGTTTGGGAACCTCTGTGTACCCATAAACATGACACCCCAGACTGGGAAGGTGTAGTGGCCCCTTAATATGTGTTCACAGATCAGGGGGTATCTTGGGTGCATCATGGACAGGCTACTTCAGGCTCCTCATTGAGGAATAAGCATTCAGCTATTTGCTCTCAGCTGGTTGAGAGCACATGCCAGTAGCTGTTAATGTTGTATGAAATAATAACCAGCCCTAAACCAATTTCAAAAAATACAAAGCAACCAGGAAAAACCATAGCAATTTAGGTTTAAGGGAAAGTATGTAAATTACATTTATGTGGTGTGAGCTAGGGGTTCTTATGACAGGCCATCCTTGTTGAGGTCCCCAAAAGCTGTAATGCTGGCTCTGTAATATTCATTTATCAATCTGCTGCAGCTCTTCATCCTTTGTCACAGAATTTGGGCTGACAGTTATGTGGCAGTTCAGAGTTCCTGCTGTGGAAGTTAAGTCTACAGTGCCATGGAGAACAGAGGACCTAGGGTAGTATATGCAAGCCACTAAAAGTAGTTTAGGCTGACTCAGCTTTTAAGCAGGACTGTATGCTTGGTGTTTATTTTATATTTTGAGGGTTACTGCATACTGTTTTGTATTCTGTCAATGGTGGTGTAGATTGTAATATTATTAGTGGTAACACTTTATTTTAAGTGTTCTTAACTACAATGGAACTACTGTATAACTACAATGTAACTACTATGTAACTTCTGCGTAGTTACATGTAACTACTATGTAGTAGTTAACTAGTTTCACATTTGCTGTTTGGTGTAGTTTCACAATTTGCATGAACTGGTAGTTACTGCAGTTACTGTTGCCTCCGTTCTGCATCAAATCAGTTCTGTCTGGCAAATGTAACTTTGTATGTCGCACTTTGCAACAGCTGTTACATGTGTAGTTACAATTCCGGCATAAATCAGTTTTTCTGTTGCACTTTGCAACAGCTGTTACATGTGTAGTTACACTTCCAGCATAAATCAATTTGTGCCAAAAGAGAGATGGTTGTTGTTGCATGTATAACTACCACTTCATGCAATTTGTATAACTACACACCAGGAAGGGTCCCTACCTTCGTATCCTTCACTGCCCACCACCACTCCACACAGCTGATTTGTGGTAAAGCATGGTATGTAGCCACGCCCCACCCCAGTCACTCCCCTGGGCCATAGCAGGCCAGGAGTGTGGGTGCAGAAGAGGTGTGGGTCAATGCCACAGAAACAGCACATTTCTTAGTAGCTACAGCACTGTTACAAGCCAATAAGTAATTAAGTAAATGAGTTTTTATTGTATCACTAAATAATGTAGTTGTATAGCAATTAAGAATATTAGATTGCATGTTTATTAAGCAGTAAGTGCAGGAGGGAATGATTTCTGAAGGAAAGCATACATCAGAATTACAGCACTGACATTCAATGTAAGTACATAGTAGTTACACCCTTCTTCATATGCTTTTTTTTTTTATGTCAGGTTCATGTACTTACTTTGGAAGTACATGTTAGTTAGAATTAACTGTGAAACAATGCCACAGAAGCAGCACATGCCATAGTAACTACAGAACAGTTACACCTTTCTTCTTACATTTTAAGTGTCCGTTTCTGCATACTTTCTGTGCAAATACATGTTAGTCAGTCATTAACTGTGGAAGCAATGCCACAGAAGCAGCACATTCCATAGTAACTACAAGACTGTTACACCCTTCTTACACTTTATTTTGTCAGATTCTGCATACTTATTTTGTAGGTACATGTTAGTTAGGCATTAATTGTGAAAACAATGCCACAGAAGCAGCATGTTCCTTAGTAACTACAGCACTGTTAAAAGTCAAAAAGTAATTATGTAAATTAATGATTTTTTATTGTATAGCAATTTACAATGTTAGATTGCATGTTTATTTTTAGTTCTTTTTTTTGGTCTCAGTATAAAAGTAGTGGCTCTGGGATTCAAACCCAGTGCTCTGGGTTTGCAGGTTAGTGCTTTTAACCACTACACTGTACTGCAGTAACTTCATGAGGGAATTATTTCTAAAGGATAATTTTAAGTGTCACTAACTACACTGTAATTGCTGTATAACTACACTGTAACTGCACTACTATGTAGTTGTTAACTAGTTTCACAATGCGTGTTGTACATTTACATAACTTTAAATGTGCTGCTTCTGTGAGACTGACCACACCTCTACTGCACTCATACCCCTGTCCCGCTGCTGCCCAGGTGGATGGCTGGGGTGGAGCATGGTTACCCTTCAATGAGCGCCCTAAGTCTTCTGTACCTAAGACTAAAGTGGCCCATTGTACAATGCTGAACAGTCATAAGACTGACTGATTGTACATCATATATATTGCACCTACACTTTAATTGCTACTTTATTGTGCTTCAACTGTATTTTGCACCTACTTGTACCTAGCTATACTCAATATATTCAATGTATTCTATTTCCTGTGCCTTTCTCTGTTACTGTAAGTGTATTGTCTGTATTACCTATGTACTATCTTTATCAGCTGGATCACGCCTGAAATGGTCCAATGAATCAGTGCACCTACCCAGTAAACAAACAAACAAAAAGACAAATAAATATCACCAATCTGCTGTGTGGAGTGATGGTGGGTGATGCCGATACACATGTAGAGATGCTTCCTTAGCCATTACCTGCCCTTCCCACTAGCTGAATGAGTGGCAGCCATGGCACCATCATTCACACCAAGCTACCACAGTCACTAACTATACCATGAGGGTTTGGGGCATGGTGGTGAAGATGAGCATGTAATGGCTAAGGAAGGGTCCCTGCATGTGTATCTGGCACCACCCACCATTACTCCATTCAGCAGATCAGTGATATATGTATTTTGTTTGTTAACCAGGTGGTGATTGATCCAATGAACTCATTTTCAGGCATGATCCAGCCATAAAGATGGTACATGGGTAATGCAAGCAATATACTTATATTAACAAAGAAAGGTACAGAAAATGGTACCCTATTAGAAGAGTGCTACACCATAGCACCAGTCTACAGGGTGTTAGGTTGTGTAGTGCTAGCATGGACAGCAGAGGTGATATACAGTGCTTTCAGGAAGTGCTCCCTGGTCACTGTCCATGGTGCTGGTACACCACAAGGACACCTAGAATCCAGGAGGCTGGGCTGAGCTGCTCCTGTGGCATGTAGGGGTGGGACATTGATCAGCTCAGCCAGCAGCATTGAGACCAAGGTTCTAATCCTGACCTCCAGCCATTTTACACACATCAAGAATTATTTTTATAAGAGGCTGTGGAAATTGTATTTCAAGGTGCCAGAATTTAACTTGCCCTGTGATCTGCTCCTCCCCGGAGTGGGAATCCTTAAGTCCGGGAGACAGGGAGAGCCCTCCACATCGGGGGGGTAGGACCCTATAAAAGAAAATTTGAAAAGCATTATTCTGTGTGCACCATGCCTATTATTGTTGGCTTTGTTCAGATCCAGTGCCCAGGAAATAGAATACATTGAGTATATTGAGTACAGCTAGGTACAACTAAGTGCAAGAATACAGTTGAAACACAATAGAGTAGCAGCTAAAGTGTGGGTGCAATATACATGAGTGCAATCAATCATTCTTATGACTGTTCATCACTGTACAACAGGACAGTTTAGTCATAGGTAAAGAAGAATTAGGACTCTCATCTGAAGGTAGCTACAACCCCACCCCCGCCACCCATCTGGGCAGCAGCAGGACAGGGGTGGTGCAATAGAGGTGTGGATCAATCTCACAGAAGCAGCACATTTAAAGTTATGTAAGTGTATAACATGCATTGTGAAACTAGTTAACAACTACATAGTGGTGCAGTTACAATGTAATTATACCAGTAGTTACAGTGTAATTAGTGACACTTAAAATTATCCTTCAGAAATCATTCCCTTGTGAATTTACTTGGTATAGCACAGTGGTTAAAAGCACTGACCTACAAACCTGGAGAACTGGGTTCGAATCCCAGAGCCACCACTTGTATACATCACTGTGTGACCAAAACAAAAGAACTAAACATAAACATGCAATCTAATAATTGTAAATTTCTATACAATAAATAAAACATTAATTTTTCATAACTACTTATTGAATTTTAACAGTGCTGTAGATATTAATGAATGTGCTGTTTCATAGATTATTTCCATAGTTAAGGCCTAACTAACATGAACTGTATTTGCATAAGTATGCAGAAACTGACACTTAAAATAAAGCATATGAAGAAGGGTGTAACTACTATACACTTACACTGAATGTCAATGCTGTAGTTCTAATGTATGCTTGCCTTCAGAAATCATTCCCTCCTGCACTTACTGCTTAATAAACATGCAATCTAATATTCTTAATTGCTATACAATTACATTATTCAGTGATACAATAAAACTCATTTACATAACTACTTACTGGCTTGTAACAGTGCTGTAGTTACTAAGAAATGTGCTGCTTCTGTGGCATTGACCACACCTCTTCTCTCACACTCCTGGCCTACTCACGATCCTGGTGGGTGACTGGAGTGGAGCATAGCTACATACCATGCTTGATCATCAATCCTGGGTGTGGTGGTCGGTGGTGAAGGATACATAGGGACCTTCCTTAGCCATTACATGCCCTTTCCACTGGCTGAACGGTGTGCTTGCCATAGCACCATCCTTCACATCACGCTACCCCATCACTCTCACTATAGTACGAGCAAGGGAGCAAGGATGATATGATATGATATGATATGATATGATATGATATGATATGATATGATATGATATGATATGATATATGATATAAGTTTATTTTTATACAGGGTACAAACATTAGAGGAATCAACCTCTATTTTAAATAAATAAGTCCTGTCTTAAGTCCTCATGAAACATTCACTGTACTAATCTAATTTGACACACTTTCAACATGTTACATAATTTTACATGAAAACAATTAGGACTTAAAGTAGGTAATATACAAAAACTCCCAGAACAGCAACTGTTTCATTCTAACAAACTAGAGTACAAAAATTACATACTGGTTTGATAATCTTTTTCAGGGCTGACTGAAATTCCTTTACAGAATTTTTTACTGTAATGTATACAGGAACAGAATTCCATGTCTTTACCAAACAAGCCTGCAGCATCACATCCCCAACCCTGTTATATATTTTTGGACAAGTGAATATCTCAGTTTGTCTAAAAGAATATTTGATATTAGTTTGTGTTGTCGATGACACTAAGCTCCTTAGTGGATGCTCTCGTTTAGAGTTGAACAATTTATAGCACCAGGCAGACCAATTCAAATTTCTATTGCTCACTGGGTTTAACCATCCAAGTTCCTGGTAAACCTGGCAATGATGAGTGCCATACCGGTTGTTATTTGCAGAGCAGGCCAATCTATAATACGCTCGATCAACCTTCATCATGATATTTACTTACTACATGTATCTAAGGTCAGACAATTTGAGAGTCTACGGAGTGCTCCAAGGCTTTGATTTACTCTCGTTACCATTCCATTTATGTGTTCGACAACGGAAAATCACTTGTCCACAATAATACCCAAATATTTGTATTGCTCAACATTTGTAATTTTGTTCCCATTCAAAAAAGTTATATTTAAGCTGTCAGTGTTACCCTTTGTATCATTTTGAGACATCATACACTTGGTTTTCTTTAGATTCATTACCAGGTCTGAATCCTGGAACCACTTCTCCATACTCCCAACATCTTGCTGAAGTTTCTGTTCCAGTTCTTCCTGACTGCACACATGGCACCAATACTATATCGTCCGCGTACAGCCGGATGTCATTCTTCCTTATTACCTCTGGGAGCCCATTAACAAATACATTAAAGAGGAGTGGTCCCAGGATCGATCCCTGGGGTACCCCCCTAATAGTTTCCCTCTGGGTAGAATCTGCTGTACCCAAGGATTAGGGGTGTGTGAAAAAAAATTCTGCCAGTGAAATTTCAGCAAAAGTCAAATTTTCACTTCCACAGAAGTTCAGAAATCATTTTGCCAACTTTCGTGGAAATTCCACTGAAAACTGCAGAATAAATGTAAAGAATTTGGGTAAATGTATTAAATTAAAGGGAAAAAACTCTGCAGAACTGATCAGTGTCAGTATTCAGTTCTGTGGCTTATGTATTAAACTGCAGGAAAAAAAACCCGCAGAAGTAATGCAAGAAACTTTATTTCCACATGTCATGTAAAAAGTCCACAGTTTGTAATTAAATGCCACAGTACTAGGTGGAAATCTGCAGTTATTTGGCAAAAGTTCAGAATTCCGCCACAGGTGAAAGAGCAGAAAATTCGACAAAATTTTTGAAAATCTGTGGAACTTCTTCGACTATGGAAATCCGCACTTTCATCCACCTCTTCCAGGGATACATATGCTGACAATTTGTCACATATGATTTGACCCATGTTAAAGGTTTATAATGTACACTCATATCATACAGCCTCTGATACAAAATATGATGGTTGACCAGATCAGTTGCTTTACTGAGGTCCACGAATATCAAACATTCCTTCTACCATTATTCAAAGATGTTGCTATGAGGTTATTAAAATTCATTAGGGCCATTCCCGTGGATCTCCCAGCTCTGAAGCCATATTGGTTTTTGGTCAACAAATTCTGATTTTCTAAATACTGATACAATTGTCTGGGTGTAAGTTTCTCCAGAACCTTAGACAATGTTGGCAATAAAGCAACTGGCCTATAATTTATTGAACTTAAGGAATCTCTCCCTTTAAAATTGGGAATGATTTTCCACACTTTCCAAACCTCTGGAAAAATACCTGTACAAATACTTTCATTAAATATGTAAGTTATTATAGGGGCTAGTTCTTCTGCTCCCAGCTTTAAAAACATAGGCTCTATATCATCTAGGCCTCCTGCTTTATTAGTTCTTAATGTGCTAAGTTCCTTTGTGACTTCATTTAGTGTCAGTTGTTTAAATCTGAATCATTGTTTCCTATTATTTGTCCTATCCGTTGTTGTAAATCTGGGCCCAGATATTCAAACTGCGCCAGGCTGTGGCACAAGCTTAGAGCAGCTCAACTTATTTCTTGAGGGGTGTGGACTGGGCCGATATTCAATGGAGCTGCACCATGACTCAGCAGCTTTGAATATCACACCCTGGCCACCCCCAGTGTGCATGGTGCAGTGGCACTGCCCCAGCTCAAGTGGCCAGAGTGGAGCATGGAGATGCGCTAGCGCAAGTTCCATTGCACCATGCACAGCAACCGTGATATTCAAAACTTGAGATGCAAATTTGGCCATAATGTATGCAAGGCGCACATGGGGCCATTTGCCTGTCATTATGGCCCCATTTGCATGCAGGTGCGCCGATCTCCGACGACGTGCGCCTGGCACCCTGCCAGGCAGCAGCTGTCGGGGACCGACGCCCCCTGCAGCCCGATCACGGGCATTTGTATAAAAACAGAAATATGTCCTAATATCCCTGGTGGTCCAGTGGACCCGTCTGCCTGATCACGGGCATTTGTATAAAAACAGAAATATGTCCTTATATCCCTGGTGGTCCAGTGGACTCTATCTGCCTGATTGCGGCATTTGTAATTACAAATAGAAATATGTGTTTATCCCTGGTGGTCTAGGGTACCCCTCCCCACCCGCCCACTGAGCCCCACCACCCCACTCCCCGGTCAGCCGGCAGGCAGCAGCACCCCATCTGGCCTGCTGCCCCGCCCACCGACTGACTACCTGGCTGCACGCCCATTGGTTCACAGCGAGCCAATGGGCGCAGCCCCTACCATACTATACATTCCAGATATGTGAGTACAAACTAGAACCACAGTCAGGTTGAATACAGAAGAAGTTAGATCTGATTTATTCAGGGGATGTGAACAAGGGAAGGGCATAATCAGGTTGATTTGCTTAAATACTCTATCAATCACACAGCTGTGCATGCATTCAGAGTCCCTAAAACAGTCAAACCCTCTGGGTACCCAGGTGGATGAAAGGGGGCTAGCCAGGACCATTGCCCGGGGTAGGCCATCATTACAGCTGGTCAGGGCCCTGTGATGGAAAAAACAACATGCACAATACACCCTGTTTATAATCCAGGGCCTGATGGCCCAGTTCGTGAAGAAAGAGAAACAACAAAGAAATCAGATGACACACTTAGATTAAATGTTTATTGCAGGGAGCTACCCTGATGGTTACTCACGATACCCAAGACTGGACACAGGATGGACAAAAATTGAGACAGTAGGTGGTTGATCTGGAGTGCCAGGAGAAGCAGGGCCCACACGATTCGCCGAGGCATCGTTCCTGTTAAAGCGTGGAGCAGGGGGCTGATCCCCAGGCAGGTCTCTTGTCAATGGCTTTCCTCTGTGCAGTGGGGTAGTTGGGCAGGGCCCTTGTGGCGAGGCCCAGCTGCATGGAGATAACCACAAATTCAGTCCAGTTGGACTGGATACAGCTTCCAGCAAGCAAAACACAGTTCGCACAGTGGGGAACTAAATCACAACCCACTTTCAGTACACAACACATTTACATGCACGAATTCTACTGTACCAAACAATCTTTCTCCTGTCACAGTTACACAGCTCTCTGTACAAACTGTAAGTTCAGAAACATGGCTGGAATTCTGGACGGCTGATCGCATTCAGCAAAATCTTCGGTCTTCTTCAGGTTGAGCCTGGTCACACTTCAGTAGCTTACTTCGTTCACACAAACTCGGATTCAGTCTGAAAAACAATTCTCTTCTTCCTCTCAGGGCAGCAGACCGACTTGCAGGCCAAAACTCAGGCTTCTCCACAGTTCTCCTGGGTGAAACTACGCAGACACTGCTCGACTGTGTCAAGCTGTTGCTTCTTTCACTTCCAACTGAGATCTGATGTTCATAGCAGAGAGACCGGGAATTTCTCCAAGATCCAAAAGGTTCAGTTGGCTGATTCAGCTGTCAATCAAAGCAAGAGCTCTCCTTTCAGGTGCAAAAACACACAAAGAGCCTAAAACTACAATTCCCACAGATTTTCCTCCACACAGCCCCTGTAAGCAGGCTCCATTTTAGAGTCCCAAAGTACTGATTGGCTCAATTCGGCAGTTCAGGGCCAAGATGGTGGAGATAATCTGATCCTTGCTGCAAAGATTGCAGGTTAGAACAAACTACAATGTCACTATTACTCTAACAGATAATCAATAAACGAGCACATCTTCTAACAGAACTCCCTCTGCCCAATTAGCAATGGCAGAAAAGGAGCAATTATCCAGCAGCCCGGGCAGGACTCGAGCATGGAAACACTTAGTCCCCCTCTCAGATCAATTATGACTGCAGCTAGGCAGCTTTTAAAGAGATAGTACATAGAAGCTTTACAGGCATTCTCTAGCAATAATGTTTAAATGGCCAGAACGCAGGCAGTGAGCATTTAGGCAAGCTCAAGGAAGACCTTTCAGGAACCCCCATTTGTAGGGGGGTTACAGTTACATATCAATTCACAATATTTGACTGCATGTTTACTAACCTGAAAGTTCATGAAAAACTTGAATACAGACATGAAAGTCATCGAAAGAGTTGCCAGTCAGTGCATATAACTGTAGCAGACTGAAGTTGCATTGTATTCATATTTTAGTTACCATTCTTATAACACTTTAACATTTTTCTGTGTAATTACCTTTGAAATAAATGTCAGATAGACATAGACAGTTGAAACAGTGCACAAGACCTGCAGTTACAGCATAGTTAGACAGTAGTTATAGTGTAGTAAGGGACATTAAAATAAAGTGTTACCAAAAATTGAAAAATTACTTTCCTATCGTAATTCTTGATCTTCCCGTGTATCATCACCATTCATCACTGTCTGGGTGACAGCCAAAGGTGCAGCACCTCGTGCAAGCTTTTCTTTTTTTTTTTGTGGGGGAGAAGCCTGCGCCAAAGGCAGCACTGCCCTCGAGGCCAATGAATTACGTGGCACTCACGGGTCGGCCTTCAATGATCACCAGTTCCTCCTCCTCTGCCCCAGTTCTACTCACCAGAGAGAGAGAGGAAAACAGATGGATAGAGAAAAGACAAGAGGGGGGCAATGGAGCCCAAGGGATAGCTAAAGAAAAGGATGCTAAACTGAAAAAGGATTAAGCCAGCAGAGGACAGAGGAGGAAGACCTGAGGGTGTTAGCTTTGGTCCCATCCCCTGAGCGGCCAACCAGACTGCGAGAGAAGAGAGAAAGGTAAAGTAAATAGGAAGAAAGATGGGTGAGGAGGAGACAGACCCCATCACATCCTATACCCAGAAAGAATTCTGGGAAAAAGATGTTGTTTGGCATCTGGGAGGTCACTGAGCCTGTTGCTGTCACACAGGGACTACAGAATTTGGCTGAACCAAAGCTAGGCCAGGTGCCCATAACTTCCAGCTGGAGAAGATGAACAGCAGTTCAGATGGAGACTCAGAACCAAGTACTTCCAGGCTTGTAAAGGTGAGAGCAGCGTATTTGATGGACATTCTCAGACCTCAATTCCTCCCAAAGAGAAGGTGTGGAGAAGGTCTCCCCCCTCCCCCACTGCAGTACAGTGTGGTGACAGCCACACCTGGGCAGAACCCCTCCGGTTACAGCTGTCCAGAGAGGGAGAACCCACAGTCCTACTTCCCCCAAAATAAGGGGGAGGAGGAAAAATTGTATGTAACCCCCTTGTTCCCAGGGGTTACTAAAATCCCAGTTAGAACCAGTGGCAGGCAGGGATAGGCAGCTTGTGAAATGCCAGGTAAATGGGATTTCATAGTGTCACACTCTGTTTTTCAGTTTCAGCTGAGCTGGAGTGATGATGTAATCTTAAAACTCTCGCAGTTGCATAAGCCACACTTAGCTGGGCCCTCTCCTCCCCTACCCACCTAAGGGAGATCCCCCACCACTAGGAGTTAGTCACATCCCACAGGACCGGACAAAGTCCCAGAGGAGCCCCACCCCGGCTGAGAAGAGAAGGACCCACAGGGAGTTCCTAAGGTCAGGGCAAGAAGATCTACTTGCCCTCCCTCTCAGGGTGGGCTCTCTGTCACTTAGGAAGGTAACAAGAGGACCCGGAGGTACCAGTGGGATGCCACCCAGAATTGACCTTGAGGAGGAGGAGGGCAAGCAGCGAGGGGACATCGCCCATGGACTGAGGCCCAGAGGGGAAGGTGGGAGGAGGCTGCCAGTGATGAGTGGTGAAGATACACAGGAAGATTAAGTATTATGATAGATATGTCATTTACATATCTTCCCAGTGTCAGTCTTCACTATTTATCACTGTCTGGATGAGTACCGAGCCCCCCTGAAGAGGGCCCAGAACTTCCCTGAGGGATGCGAGTCCCTCAGCCTCTCCTGGGAGAGGACCATGAAAGGAGGAGACCCATTACAGGACAGTAAGGCTTGTGACTGGTCAGGGTGAGGCAGGGACTTCTGTTGCCTGGCAGAAAGAAGTCTGCCCTGTAGTTCCTGCCTCTCCCTGTGTGAGAAAAGGTGGCTCCCCGGAATGCGGAGGCAAGCACCCTATGCTGGGCCAAAGGTAACAAGCATGACATTTGAAGCCATGCTGTTCGCCAATTGCAGATCGCTGTCACCGCTAGCCTTGAAGCTACATTGTTGGTGTCATAAAACACCCTTGCCAGGTGCCTTGCGAGCTCCAGGCCCTGCACAGAGAGGACAATGGCCTATCTGGTTACCTCTGTATCAGGCAGCAATGCCAGAACTTGGTCTAGCATTGACCACAGATGCCTGCTGTAGGCTGCGTGGTGTGCCTGATGAGTGGTAATGCTGAGCATGATACGTGCTGAGGAGAACACTCTCCATCCCCAGTGGTAGAACTCCACAGAGTTCTCATTCAGGGGTCAGAAGTGCACTGGGTGTCTATAACTGGAAAGGATATCCAGTACCCTCTCTCCCGAAGTGGGATGAGGCAAGGTTCCTGGAGACCCCTGGGGTATGCAATATCTGCACTGGCAGTCCATAGAGGCTGGAGTTGGGACAGATGGGCACTGCCAGGTGTGCGACGATGCCTCCTGGAAGGGAATGGTCCAGAAAGGGACCACCAGGTGGTCTGCACTGAATTCGCTAAGGAAGACACACATCATCTACCTTAGTATTGTGTCTTGCGATGTGGGATAGGTGCAGATCACTGACCAGCCTCGATAGGAAGCGCTGATACTCTGTCTGATCAGTGTCTGAGGACCGATAGACAGAGGTATCCTCTTCCTCGAAGGAAAAAGATGAGGAGGCCAATGAATCTGAAGGGTCCAAGTCCAGCTGCTGTGGGGGAGACAGGCGAAAGACCTGCTCGTTCATAGCCCTGACATAACTGGGGAAGGCAAAAGCAATGACACTGAACTGCTCCCAAGTCAAGAGCCCTGAAGGATCCATGTGGCCTGGGAAATGGGGGGGGGTCTGCAGAGGCAATAGGGAGAAACACTTCACCTTATGCGAGTGACCTCTGCCAGGGCTAGGGGACCTTTCTGGTGATCTTGGACCTCCTGTAGATTCATTGATCTGTGCAGTTATTGGCCACTCAACCAGCTTGAAGCAGTCATGACTGAGCTCTGAAGTGGAAACTCCCCTGTGAGGAGACTGGGGCTGCACAGTACCAGAAGGGTGGACCCCAAGCTCATCCAATAAGACCTCCCTCGAAGGTGACAAGGGAGAGAACAAAGGCTCAGCACTGTGACTCCTCCCCAAGCCCCTAAGGGTCCCTGAGGAAGGTCATTGCCCCACACCGTTCCCCCTCAACCCCGTCAACTCTGAGGTTGACCTCTTCCTCACTCGCAAAGCTAGGGACTGCTCCAATCCCGCAGTCCCCTGAGGGAAGCTGCTGAAGAGGGAGTCCCTGTTCCGGCCCCAGTGGGGTGAATAGCACTGGGACCAGGACTGATAGCTGTCTGGGTCCCCGAGACCCAAATCACCATTTCCTCAGACAGAGGGCCACTATTGGTAGGCCTGCTCCTGCATCGCCACTGGCATGGGAGCCAGCATTGACCATAATTACCAGTGCCAAGAGTACCCACCTGTGATGCTGCTCACGGGGCTGTAGGAGGGCCCAGAACCACTTGTGGTGCTGTGCCGATCCCTGGAGCCACGAATGGCCCCAGGATTTGAAATGGCACTGGTGGGTGGTGCTGAGGAGCCAACGATGCCGGGCCCAGCAGGTGTGGGCCATGACACCAGGGGAGCCTGCACCTCTGAGGAGGTGACTGCCTGTGCGGTGCTCCTGGCCTGGCCCGGCCCCCGAGAGGACTGGACCATTACTCTGGCACTATGGAAGAGACTTCCTCCCTAGTAAGGCTAGAAGGGGAGGAGGCCTCCTCCTCTTTGGTCTGTATAAAACTGGGAGAGGATGCAGAGGAATGGTGGAGAGACCTGCGCTTGGAGTCCCTCGTATGATGCCATCCTCCGAAAGTTGGTAGATCACGGCTGACTTTCCACATGTGGTACTCCAGTGCTTCATGGTCCATGGAGAAGCAAGCATTGCAACTATCCATATCATGAGAAGGACCCAGGCAGGTGAGGCATCAGTCATGCTGGTCCGTGACAGACATCTGCTGGCACAGGGACACTGACACATAGGAGGCTGGCCTGCCTTGAAAGAGCACTTTCTGTCCCTGGACAAACCCAACATGACTCGTGGTAACTAAAATAATAATAAGAAACAGACTAGGCACTGCTTCAAGAAAGAAAAAGGAAACGTCTTAAAGATTCCTGCAGAAAACAGCACCGAGTTACTAGCAGATAGCATAACTGGAATGGAGCAAAAACGGTGTCGACAACAGCGTCAAAACAACTGACTAGGCCGCAATGTCACAGATGAAATTTCTTCAGCAGGTGCTAGGTGCTGCACTCTCGATATCGGGAGAACCAGAACTGGGGTAGAGGAAGAGCCTGTGACCGTTGCTGGCTGACCCACAAGCACCACGTAATGTGTCAGCCTCAAGGGCGGCACTGCCTCTGGCGCCAATTCCTCCCCTACAAAAAAAAACTCCCACGGGGTTCTGTGCCTCCAGCTGTCACCCAGAAAGTGATAAATGGTGAAGGCTGACACAGGGAAGATCAGTTGTACTGTGCTGTAGTTACACAGTTTGCATGAAGTGGTAATTACTGCAGTTACTGTTGCCTCCTTTCTGCCTCAAATCAATTCCTTCTGGCAAAGTAACTATGTATGCTGTACTTTGCAACATCTGTTACATGTGTAATTACACTTCCAGCATAAATCAATTTTTCTGTTGCACTTTGTAACAGCTGCTACATGTGTAGTTACACTTCCAGCATAAATCAATTTGTGCCAAAAGAGAAATGGTTGTGGTTGCATGTGTAACTACCACTTCATGTAAATTGTGTAACTACACACCAGTCAAATGTGAAAGTAATTAACAACTGCACAGTATTTACAGTGCAATAACAGTGTAGTTACTTCTTAGAAATGTGTGTCTAGCTACATAATATGCAAATGTGAAACTGAGTACCAACTACATTGTAGTTACATGTAACTACACAGTACCTACATAGCAGTTACGTTGGCAGGGGTCAATCTTAACGATATTTTACTGGCCCGGGGGCATAGTGAAAACTGCCTCGGGCCAGTGCGATGACCTCCCGACATTCCGGACATGACTAGTGCAATCTAGCCATTATTTGGTATCTGTCCCTTTAAGGGAATCACAAGGAGAAATGCGCTTCCTGTTTTTCTTTTTTTTTTTGTTTATCTGACTACACACTTTAGCATGGAAACTCCTCCCAGGTCATCGATGTGGAGCCCTCTGACTGGCAAAGAGGCAGAGTTTGCGCCTCTTGGAGCCCATCCCCACCTTTTGAGCTGCTGGCTCCTACATGTGCAATTGGATGAAGCATCAGCAAGGATTTTGTAGAAGATGGAACACCTCATGGTATGCCCCAAGTTTTGCCATCATGACCGGGTGGTTTCTGGTAAGCAAGGCTCTTTTAAGCAACACGTATTTTATTGGTATTTTTTCAGAAAAGGACACTTCTTTGTTATAACTTCGTAATCTGAGGTGCATTGTTGGCAGTCTGAGGTGCACTGTCTGCTAAGATTTGATCGATATTGTAACGCAAGTGGGGGAGACTGTTAGGTTTACACTTGTTGGGGGGGTAGCCACTATTTTGAGCATGTAAGCCCCACTATGTTGCCGGTGGCATATATCCAGACAATCGCTGCTTTTGTCCCACTCATTCTAAAGTCCTTTTCTTTGAGGGGGGTGCCGGGGGTAATATTCACATACTCAGTGTCAAATGGGGGTGTTAATATTCACATGGAAGGTTGAAGGTTGGTCCCAGAAGGCCTCACTGCAGAAGTGCCAATGACTGGCAGTCCAAGGAGCCACAGCACACACCATGTCTGCAACTCTCGCTGTCATGTGAAATCAACTCACTGAAACAAATAAACTTAACCAGCCTGCCTCTGACTGTGCCATAAAGATATTGAGTGTTATTGCAGGCACTTTGGAGACACTGTAAGGCAGCTGGATAGGTGCATGTCTGGCCCTGCTGCAGCTGTAATAATAAAATACACACACACAAAAAAAAGAATCCAGACAGGAGGGTTCTTTCTTGGTTCAGTGTGGCTGGAGTGTGTGTGTGGCATGGGTGTTTGTTTGGAGGCTCGATCCCCATTACTGCAAGGTTAGAATGCATGTCTGATCTCAATATGAGATTCCAGCAGTGGCTGAGGTCAGGGTTTAATGCAAGTTTGTTCTCATGCAGATCCAAGTTGAGAATGCTGAACTGTTGCCGGTATTGATGTGTAACATAGAAACATAGAATTTGATGGCAGATAAGGACCGCTTGGCCCACCTAGTCTGCCCATTTCCCTAACTGATGGATAAGCTGCAGATTCTAGTTAATCAACAGCTTACTTTCTCCTACCTCCCACTAGAATTGCTTTATGCCTGTCCCATGCATTCTTGAATTCCCCCACTGTTCCTGACTCCACAACCTCCTCAGGAAGGCTGTTCCATGCATCCACAACCCTCTCTGTGAAAAAATACTTTCTAACATTACCTCTGAGCCATCCCCCCTCTATCTTCAAATTGTGCCCCCTTGTTCTTGCACATCTCTTCTTCTGAAAGATGATACCCTCTTGTACTTTGTTAATTCCCTTGAGATACTTGAAAGTTTCTATCATGTCCCCCCCCCCTTCCTCAAGGGTATACATATTAAGCAGCTTTAGTCTCTCCTTGTATGTCTTCTGATGCAGACCCTGCACCATTTTGGTTGCCCTCCTCTGAACAGCCTCCATTCTATGTCTTTGCGGAGATGGGGTCTCCAGAATTGTATGCAGTACTCCAGATGGGGTCTCACCAACTGTTTGTAGAGAGGGATAACAACTTCCTGTTTTCTACTGTTGATGCCTCTCCATATGTATCCCAGTATCCCCCAGTCCTCCTTACTGCCTTCTCACATTGCTTGCCCACCTTTAGGTCATCTGATATAATTACTCCTAGGTCTCTTTCGATTTTTGTTGTTATTAACTCACCCCCCATTGAGTACCCTTCCCCTGAGTTTTTGTTTCCCAGATGCATTATTTTGCACTTCTTTGCATTGAATCTGAGCTGCCACATATTTGACCATTCCTCCAACCTTGCCAAGTCCATTTTCATCCTTTCCACCCCACCTTGTGTATCAACCGTGTTGCAGATCTTTGTGTCATCTGCAAAGAGACATACCTTTCCTTCCAGGTGCTCTCCAATGTCACTTGTAAAGACATTAAAGAGGACCGTTCCCAGTACCGAACCCTGTAATACCCCGCTAGTTACCCTTCTTTCTTCTCTGTGGACTCTGTTTACTATTACCCTTTGTGTCCTGTTGTCCATCCAGTTTTTTATCCAGGCTACCACCTTGGGACCCACTCCAAGGATGGCTAACTTGTATATTAATCTTTTGTGTGAGACTGTGTCAAATGCCTTGCTAAAATCTAGGTAGGCCATATCCACAGCCCCTCCCTGGTCTACTACTTTGGTCACCCAGTCAAAGAAATCTATTAGATTCATCTGACATGACCTTCCTGCTGTGAAACCATGCTGCCTTGGGTCCTGGGCCCCACTGGCCTCTAGATACTCAACAATTCTTTCCTTCAGAAGTGATTCCATCATTTCCCTACCACTGAAGTCAAACTAACTGGTCCATAGTTTCCTGCCTCTGCCCTGCTCCCACTTTTCTGAAGTGAAATCACATTTACCCACCTCCAGTCCTCAGGTACCACCCATCCTCCCATGATTTGTTAAAGAGAGTAGTCAGTGGTGTTACTAGTTCTACCCTTAGTTCTTTTAGAATTCTTGGGTGAATCCCATCAGGCCCATTGCTTTGTCCACCCTCAGTTTCAAGAGTTCTTTCAAAATGCTTTCTTCTCTGAATGGACTGGTATCGACCCCCTGATTCAGAGTTTCTCTCTTGTTTAGTTTGGGTACCTCCTCCTCCTCTTCCATTCTGAATACTGAGCATAACTATTCGTTCAGTATCCCTGCTTTTTTACTGTCACCCTCTGCCCACATTCCCTCTCCTTTATTAAGTCTCTGTGTCCCTCCCTTGGTCTTTCTTCGCTCCCTAATGTACCTATTAAAGGTTTTATCCCCCTTCTTAACAGAGTTGGCTATCTTTTCCCCAGTTTATGCCTTTGCTATTCTGACTGCCTTCCCTGCCTCCTTGTGCTTTAACTGATAAAGTTCTCTGTCCTGCACCTTCTGTGTTTCCTTATATTTCCTGAATGCTATCCTTTTCTCCTTAACCATCCCTGCCACCGTTTTTGAGAACCATAGTGGTCTTTTCCTTCATTTTATTTTGTTGCTTTGCTTCACACAAAGGATGGTTGCTTCTGCGATGGCTGTTTTGATTATTCCCCATTGTTCCTCCACCCCTCTTTCTTGCCTTTTTGTTGGTGCTTTTCTGAGGCACTCTCTCATTTCACCAAGGTCAGCCTTCCTAAAGTCCAATACTCTTGTTTTTGTATGGCTTGACTCTATGGCTGTGTTTATTGTGAACCACGCTGTTTGGTGGTCACTTGTTCCCAGATGGTTACCCACTTCTAAATCTGAGATCCTTTCTCCTTCCCCATTTGAGAGTACCAGGTCTAAGATTTCTCCCTCCCAAGTGGGTTCCAACACTAGCTGTCTGAGGCATGCCCCCTGTAGGGCATCAAGAATGACCCTGCTCTTGGAAGTGCCTGCACAAAGGTACTCCAGTTAACATCTGCCATATTCAGGTCCCCCATCAACAATATCTTCCCTTTTTCTGCCATTTTAAGGATGCCTTCTATCATTTCCTTGTCCATTTCCTCCCCCGAGATGGGGGTCTGTACACAACCCCATAAGGATTGTGGTGCCATTTCCTGTCTCCAGGGTGACCCATAGTGACTCATCAACTTACTGCTTACTCATTAGTTCTGTTGCTTTAATCCCTTCCCTTATATAAAGAGCTACTCCTCCTCCTCTTTTACCCACCCTGCCCCTCCTGTAGACTGTGTATCCTGGTGTGTTGACATCCCAGTCATGGTTCTCTGTGTACCATGTTTCAGTGACTGCCACAATATCCAGGCATCCCTCTTCCATCAAGGCCACTAGTTCAGGGAGCTTGTTGCACAGGCTATGGGCATTGGTACTCATCACCTTCCATTTATATTTTATGGCCTTACCCCTTTTAGCCCCATCCCTGTCCTTACTGCCTTCTTCTGCATTTACCCCTGCCCTGCTCCCTAATTACTTCAATACCTTGTTGTTTACCTCTCTAACTATTGTGTTTTGTGGGGGGAGGCTGGGATTTCTTTGATCCTTTTCAGTGCCTCCCCCCTTGGCTAGTTTAAATGCTGGCCAATGAAGCATTTAAACCTCTCACCTAGGATCCTGGTTCCTCTCTGGACAGATGCAGACCATTACGCCAGTATAGGTCTGCATCCCTCCAGGTGGCTCCCCAGTCCCCAGTGAAGCCAAAACCCTGAGCTCCACACCAGTTTTTCAACCATTCATTGAATTCCATAGTGCGGAATACCCTAACATCATCCTTGCCATAGACAGGCAGCACCTCCAAGAAGGTTACCATACATGCTACTTGTCTAAGGCCCCTCCCCAACTCCACAAACTCCTCTTGCACCACTCTTATCCCATTCATAGCCAGGTAATTTGTCCCTAGGTGGATAATGACATCCAGCTTCCTCCCTCGTGCAGCTGCTCCCACGATCCTGAGGATTCGCTTCCTGTCCTTCTGAGCCATGGCGCCAGGCAGGTACCTTACCTCCCTATCCCCTTCCTCCCCCACTTCTACCCCACTAATGATTGAGTCCCCCACCAGGAGTTGTTTCCTTCCCTGTGGGGTCTTGTGCCACCCTCCTGTGGGTCTCCTTTGTGGAGGTTCCCAGCATCCTCCTTGGTCTCCACTGCAGGTGCCTCCATAGAGGAACCACTCTTTTCCAGAACAGCATATGAATTGTGGAGAGGTACAACTGGAGGGATGCACCTCTGTTCCACCACCCTCTCCCTCCATGAGCCCACCTTGGTCCAACTGCTCCTCTTTCTTGGCAACCTCTGAGGCAATGGTGGTGGCCCTGGTGGTTCCTGAGTGGGGGAAGAGGTTTCACGAATCCTAGCCAGGTCAGCCTGGAGAATAGCAACCTCCTCCCTCAGATCAGATAGGTGCCTGCAAACTGGGCAGCATCACAGCCTCCAGAATGTCTCCCGGAACACTGCTGCCCCACAACCATTGCACTGCACCACTCCCATCTTGACTTATTTTGTGTCCCCTCTCCTGTTGCTTTGTATGCTTACTGTCTCCTCTCTCTATGTATTTTTCACTTACTTTACTACTGCCGATGTGCCCTTACAACTCTCGCTTTTCCTGTTCTGGGACAGGAATTTCCTGTAGTCCTCAGTAGTCTCCTTCTTCTGTGCTTGGATTCAGACCTCCAGCAGCCAGGAGGGGAGAAAGAGTTATTTTTTAGGTTCCTTCAAGGTTGATGAAACTAATGTGTCTCAGTGATCCTTCCCTTCCTACTGCCAAACAGGAAGTTCCTGTTGTCAGTCAAATCCAGTGGCTATAAAAGCAGAACTGGCTTAGGGTGGGAAGGAGGGCAATTAGTAAAAAATCTATAGTTCTAGACTGCTGTTTCTTGCTCTGAAAGCAAAGTTCTCCTCTGTCAAAAACAGCAGGAAGCTGTGATTAGAGACACCTGCTTTTGTACTCATAAGCCACACCCCAATTAGATTTACCCTTTGCTCCTGACTCAGTAAATTAAGCTGATGCAGCCGCCTTCCTCAGAGAAACACAATGACTTTCTTTTTTTTTTTTTACTTAAATGAGACCCCCTTCTTCTAATAAAGTATATGTTTGCTTAATCCAAACAGGCACTGACTCCTACTGAGATAGAAGTGATTTATCAGTAAAAAATCTGTAGTTCTAGACTGTTGTTTCTTGCTCTGAAAGCAAAATTCTCCTCTGTCAAACACAGCAGGAAGCTGTAATTGGAGACAAATGCTTCTGTACTCCTAAGCTGCTAAGCCACACCCCCAATTAGATGCACCCTCTGCTCCTGATTCAGTAAATTAAGTTGATACAGCCCCTTCCTCAGAGAAGCACACAGTGACTTTCTTCTTTTTTTTTTTACATAAATGAGACCCCCTTGTTCTAATAAAGTATCTGTTTGCTTAATCCAAACAGGTACTGACTCCTGCTGAGATAGAAGTGATTTATCAGTAAAAAAAATCTGCAGTTCTAGACTGCTGTTTCTTGCTCTGAAAGCAAAATTCTCCTCTGTCAAAAACAGTGTATTGTCAGTCTGTGTCTTTGAATTTATGCTGAATGGCTCTTGTGCAGAACTAGCAGAAAATCATGCATGCCAAATGATGCCAGCACCTAATCAAGCCAAGAGTGATCACGGTGGGAATTCTGGAAGGGTTGGGGGGAGGTGAACTTCAACATGGTGAAAAGTGGAGAAAAGACTCCCAGGCCAGCACAATCATAATGTGGCAGGTGGGGGAAGGGGGGGCTGGCTATGCCCATTCTTGACACATCATGGAGGGTGTGGGAATTCTGTGGGGCACAGAAGGGAGGGATCAGGGATGGAGGTAGGTGTGGAGGAAAGAATCCCAGGCCAGCACACAACATACTTGGTGGTGGTGGGGGGGAGGGGGCAGTGAACTTGAAGTTCTCCCCCACTTGGTGACAAAATCCTACAGCTTTGCTCAGCTCTCAGTTGTGGTGAGCAACATGAGAGAGCCTCTTTTCATTCCAATTTTTTGTAACATTTACACCAACAATGCTGCAGCAGTTGCACCCTCCCCTCCAACCACCACCGACATTGCTGATCATAATATGGCACACCACTGCAGCTGACCTAGTGGGAGCATCCTCTGCTCATAGTAGCTGACAAATTTTAGGCCACATGCACTGTGCGGCACAGTGTGACAGAAAATGTGGAGGTGTAACATCTAACTTTGTCATTGTGTGCTTCTTTTCATAAAATATTAACGTTAATGTTGGAGCTAGTACAATCTCTGGGGGGCCAGTGCAGCTCGGCCATCACTTTCCCGAGTGGACCACTGCAAAAAAAAGTTAATCGTGACCCCTGATTGTAATTATACAGCAATTACAATGTATTTAAGTACACCTAAAATAAAGTGTTGCCTCATTGGTTTCTCAGTGGGGAACACGTTTGCACTTTGCATGCAAGAAGGATCCTATTGAATGGAGACATCACATTACTAAACATTTCCAGACCTCAGAGACCTACTGTATCGTGAGCCTAGAACCAAACTACAAGAAGATGTAAAGGTTTAAGCCATTCCCAAACAGCTGCACGACTGTAACAGTGTCGGGGGGAATGGGTTACAGTAAGGTGCAAGAAGTCCCTCTTAGTAAAGGATGGTTGAGAGGCATGCTTAACACAAAGCAGCAAAAACTCAGATTTGTTGTAAATGGTGTGTTGTCAGGCTTGCTGTTTGAGCCTCCCTGGAACAGAGCAGGGTCTCTCCAGGGAGCCTGACATCAGATTTTGGACTATAAATAATAATTTACAGAATGCTAGCCAAGAAGGTGATACAACCCCTCCCCAGCCCTAGCTATGTGTGGGTGAAAGTGGGGTTTTCCATCACAGTAGAACTTCCGTGAAAATCAGAGAAATTTTGCGGAAGTTTCTAAATTTCTGCCTGTGGAAGAGTGGAAAACTTCCATGAAAGGGGATATGAACAAGGATGGGGGCATGAATCTAGAAAAATAATTACTTCACTGATTTGATGCAGGTTACTATGCATGCATGCATTTTAGTCCCTCAGCAAACAGTCTGACAACACTGGGTACCCAGACTGTTATGCTGGCTGGCCAGAATCAGTACCCTGGGATGGCCAACATTGCAGCTGTTGCTGGGGCACTTGATGGAAAGAAAAGACAGTTAAACATGCATAAACAAGGCTTTGGTTATTTGTATCTGGGGCCAGATGACCCAGTCCTTTGTAACCCTGAAACACACTGCAGCAATCAGATGGCAGCATAGAAAGATTTGAAGAAAAGTTGCAGGGAGCTACCCTCAGTTTTCTCACAACAGCAGTTGGTTGAGGAAGGTCTGGTGATATGAAGACCTGCTGCTGGAAACTGAAGAGCATGGGGAAGCTGGGCCTGCATGACTCACCTCCACTTTATGGTCTTTCCCTCCAGGTGGTGGCCACAACCTGTGATTTCTTGCTACACAGGGGCTAGATCCCTAGTCTGATCTCTTGCTGAAAAAACAGTCACTGGTGCAGAAATAGATGGCTTGGGCAGAGTTTGGTATATGCCCAATGCTGGATAAACCCTTCTGGCAAAGTTCAGTTTGTTTGCTGGTGTAAACCCCCAACTGGCAGACAGTTTGGTCACTGGAAAGAAGGTTCTTTTCTGGCAAGCAAGCGTCTCTGAGCAATAGTCAGTGACCCACAATAAACATTCAGCACATTTATTGAGAATAGCATTCACTTCTGTACCTCTCAATTTGGTTTTACGCCGGTTCACTTTTTCAGTCTATTCACTGAGCAAACCTCTTAATTTGCAAAACAATCTCTCACACAACTCTTGGGCCGAACTCTTCACAGGAGCTTCTCTCAGTCCAATATCTCAAGCTGCACTTCTCAGAGTCTTGGGCAAATTGCCACAGTTCAAGGATTAGCTTTGGATTGGTCTGATTACTGCTATCAAGCAGTCCAACACTGGAAAACAATGGCAGGAAGGCAAGTCAGGCCTTTCCCTGCTAAATCTCTACAGTTCCTTTTCTGGAGCTGCCTCTTGATGGCTCTAGTTGCTCACTCTCCCAGCTCTAACAGCAACTGCACTCTTTTTTCTAACAGTTCTTGAACTAGCCCGGTTTTCTAGTGATCCAGTTGGCTAGAGGAGCTGTCAATCACAGATCTGGTGCTCCCGTTAGCCAGTTTAGGTGCCAACCTGTAAAACTACATGAACTACAGTTTTCTTTCCCACGAGGCACTTGAACTACGGATCCCTCAAGGTCCCCCTGTGTCACATTGGTCCAAATTCTGGAAGTCCTGGATCAAACATGGTGGCTCCCATTTAGATGAATAAGCTGCAAGAAGGCAGGTTAAAGCAAACACTCTAATTCAAATATAACAACAGATTAGAAATAAACATTTACAGTAATAGCTAGAGCTCCCTCTGCTTCACTATCTGTCACAGAATGGAGCAAACTAGAGTGGTGCCTGGCTGGTCGCAAGCTTTGAAACACTCGGATCCAGCCCAGACCATTTACTGCATATTCATTGTCTATAGTCTTAAAGGGACAGGTGCGGAGGCACATCATGGCACACTCATGCAGATCAACAGGATTAAAACAACGATGGATTTACTATATATGCAGAACATCTGCCTGGCAGTGGGCATTACTGGAGCCCTGGGAGACACTTAAGGTAAGCCCCAAATTGGGGGCATGTCGGTTTAACTCCTATTCTGACCTATACCTGTATCTTCTTGTATTGTAACCACAGTTGTTGTATTGTAACTTGACTTGTACCCTCCTGGGTCATGCCTGAAACATGCATTTTTATGTCTAGTGCACCTAGCTGGTTATCAAAAACAAAATAAAAATAAATAAATAAAAATTTTAAAATTGTATGTAGCTGATTGCAGCTTCTTTATTTGTACAGTACTTGTTTGACTTCACTCCACTGGAACTCATTTACTGTATTTGGTATGTTGCTTTGTAATCTCTGCTACTGACGTGGATCCTTCATAAAAGAGCACTTGTGCTCAAAGGGTATTCTCCAGAATTTTCAACAAATAAATGAATTAATAAATTCATTGCATTGTCTGCATTGCTTAAACCTGATGTCAGCCTAAAAAAACTCTTCTCATATGTCATGACTGGAAGATTATGGGGACAGGAATCTGAAAGTGTACGCAAGCAAATTCCAAGAATTTTCAAGTCGTACTGTAACACAAAAGGTCTTAAAAGGTTCTCTTTTCTTTACCTCGTTTCCTAACAAG
Organism: Neoceratodus forsteri; assembly: GCA_016271365.2. Taxonomy (NCBI): domain Eukaryota; kingdom Metazoa; phylum Chordata; order Ceratodontiformes; family Ceratodontidae; genus Neoceratodus; species Neoceratodus forsteri. The sequence goes on along the minus strand of CM028130.1, from coordinate 927,453,562 downwards.
TAATGACTCATACCACTTAGCAACTAACCTACTGTGGACACACACATTTCTGAGAAAGGAAGTCCTTATGAGAAAACATGTTGGTGTACGTAGAAGAAGCTTTCTACCTCCTGTCATCCTGCTGAGATTAATATGTGGAGTTTTGCTGCTGAAAGGATTGCTTTCTATACACACAGCATCAGCCTCTGTAGGCTATCAGTGGAGTTCAAAAGGGCATGGTGTGTGTGTGCATGTGTGACCACTCTATTTTCCACAGTTGTCCTAGGGGGATGGGGAGAGTAGAAGTTAAAATTAAGAGCAAGTCAAGAATGACAAGGGTAATCAGAAATGCTGGCTGAAAGTTCAGTTGAAGCAAGGCATGTGTCACTTTTTTGTTATCCTTTACTAGTAACATCCTGTAGTACTTTTCCTGGCAAAGGACTATGTGATACACAATTTGTACCTTTAGCAAAGACGTCTTTAGTTTGGCCTTTGCAATGTTTTCCTCAAGCTGTTTTAGGTTAATCCTCTCAAGATGTGTCATTCGCAGTCCAGTTTTTATGTTATCTTGCTCCTGCGCAAGAAACATGTTGCAGTAACTTTGTAATAGCAGGTTTTGGAGGCGCGGTCATGTTGTGGCCAGTGGCGCCACTGCTTTTTACGGCTGGGCTCCGTGTCACAAATTAGATTGCACACTGTCTATGACAGCAGTGCAAAAGTGTGCCACCAACTTGAAACAATTTAGCCGCTGCAATGAGGGAGCACCCCCTCATTGCAGGACGTGCCTTCCATGGTGTAACATTTCAATAAACATGGCAGGCTTGCTGCCGGCTGCTCACAGTCCCTAGAAGCTGACTTCATGGGTGCCCAATCCCTCTGTCAGCATATGTGGCCCCTTTAGTGTTGTGCTGTGTGAGGGGGTACCCAATCCTCTTTGGCATCATGCCCCCAACACACAGACATGCTTGCCGACGGGGGTGCCCAATCCCCCTGTCAGCATGTTTAACCCCCCCCATCGCACTGGCATTTGCATGGCCCCACCCCGATGGCCCGATTGTGTGCCACACTGGGAACCCACCCCAGTGTGTGGCCACATGCCCCCCCCAAAACCAACAAAGGCCACACTGTGAGCCCACCCAGTGTGGCTAAACCTGAAAAAAGCAGAAAACAGTCCGCTGTGTTTTTTTCTGTTTCTCACAACAAAGGAAATAGTCCTCACTGTTGGGTCCCCACCCCCAGCCCGCACTCCATTCTCTGCTCACTCCACCCCCACCCCATACTTACCTCCGGAGCCCAGTGCGACGATCTTCGGTGGACCAGGAACATGTCTTCACTCTTCAAAGCCGACCGCAAACTGAAGAAATGCCAGTAAGCTGTATAATGGCATAAATAGGGTTTTTTCAACTTTGGTGCATTTCTTGGCCATTTTTATGAATTTTGGCACCGAATTTTCAACATGGGGTTCTTGGGATACCACCTCATGAATTCAGTCACTGTCATCACATTATTCGGTTCCAAAAGATGATTTCACAGTCACTGCACAGAATCACCTTTTGGGACAGATTAACAAAATGATAGTGTGACTGTTCATAAGGTGGGCTCCCAAAAAGCCTATGTTGCAAATTTGGTGAAAAAATTCCAAAAAATGACTGTTTTACGAGTGTGCATTGCGCAGTTTCCACCCACGTCATCATAACTTCGAATTTAACATTTTTGCTCCAGACTTTCAACATTGTCATTTTTTCACAGCTCCTTATGAACAGTACAGCTGTCATTTTCCACATCCTGCCCAAAATGTGTTTTCGTGCATCCGGCGCCCAATGGTGCAGTCGCTGTAAGAAAAACAATGTTTGGGACAGAGTAAGAAAATCACAGTATCACTGTTCATGAGCAGAGGTCGCAAAATGCCTATGTTGAAAATCTGATGACAAAATTCCACAAAATGACTATGTTACGAGTGTGCATTGCGTAGTTTCCATGCACAGTTGTAACTTCAAGAATTTTTTATATTTTTACCCCCAGATTTTCAACATTGCAATTTTGGTACACCTCCTTATAAATAGCACAGCTGTCATTTTTTACATCTTGCCCGAAATGTGGTTTCACACATCTGGTGCACAATGGCGCATTCGCAGTAGGAAATCAACATTCAGGACAGATTAAGAAAATCATAGTGCCACTGTTCATGAGCAGAGGTCTCAAAATGCATATGTTAAAAATTTGGTTAAAGAATTCAAAAAAATTACTGTGTTACGGGTGTGCATTGTGCAGTTTTCACGCACGCTCGTAACTTCAAAAATATTTAATATTTACACTCCAGAGTTTCAAAATTGCAATCTCTTCACACTTCCTTATAAATGGTGTCATTGTCATTTTTCACATCCTGCCCAAACTCTGTTTTCACATGTGGCGAAGAATGGTGCAGTCGCTGTGAGAAACCAACATTCTGGACAGATTAACAACATCACAGCGCCACTTCATGAACAGAGGTCCCAAATGCTTTCATGAGGTGGGGTCACAAAAAGGCCATGTTGAAAATTTGGAGTGCAAATATCAAACGCCCGGGGCATTAGGGTTGCTAACCATAACGTCCCACCCTGTACAGACTAACAGGCATCAGGGGTGTGCCTTTGGATTGTCAGCTGCAATGCTCACACCATTGCCCCCAACCCCCACCCTGCAGACACTGACAGGCATCAGGGTGTGCCTTGGACTCTTCAGCCCTAAAGTTCACCCATTTCCCCTATATTGCACCCATCTCAATGTACTTCCTTATGGAATGGGGTGAGCATAAGGCAGGACAACCCCAAAGCACAACACGACACTTATCAGAGTCTGCAGAGTAGGGTGAGGTGAAATGGCATGAGCGTTATGGCCGACGACTCAAAGGCACACCTCAATGCCTGTCATTCTCTGCAGGTTGGGGTAGGGCTGACGTCAGTTCTATACTTCACAACCATTCCTATTATGCATCTCTCTAATTCCTGCACTACCAACGCCACACCAGCAAGACAACATTCAGCATTGGCAAATGCTTGTTTCTAATTCTTTTTCTCTCCCAGGCCTTACAACCAGGACCTCCTCTGGCCATGACCAGCACCACCTGCAAATTTTTTGGAACTCTTCCTCACTGATGCTCCAGGACCCCAGATCACCCTCAACATATTGCTGCAGGGTCCTGCCTCTCAGCCCCATGGAAGCCTTCTCAAGATTTCTAGCTGCCCATAGCAGAGGGTCCCTCGGGGCCATCTCTGGTGTCAAAAGATGCCTGATATTGGACTTAGAGGTGGTCGTGTGCCATCTGCCATACCAAATGCCTTTTCTCACTTATAGCCAACCCTTGAGAGGGAGCTGACATCATTTAGTTATGTTACTGCAAGTTCCCACTGTCCCCCACCCTTCGGCAAAGTACTTCAGCCCTACCTTCTGAGGCAGAGCTCTAAAATGCCCGTGACAGGACTGAGCCACTTCTGTGACATGGTTTTCTTGAAGCAGGTTGCTGTCACGACTGGTTCATTGAGGGAGGAGGAGAGAGGAGAGCGCAGAAATGCAGGAAACTGTCCTCCCGGTCAACCAGATGATGGTCACTGGTCCTTGTCGCCATGAAGCCTGGAAGTGTTTGAGCCAATCACATCTGGGATACGTGTCTGTGCCTATGGGGTGCTTCTCCCCTGGAAGGGGGGGGCCTTTCCGATGAAGGGTTACAGCAGGTTACCAAAGGGCAGCGGCATTGATGGGTGGCAGATAGCGACGGGGCAGAGTGGCGGTGGTGGGCCAAGGTGTCCCGAAGGAGTGGCCGACTGGGGGAGCCTGGGAAGGAGAAAAAAAAAAAAAGCAAATACTTACATTTTTTATGAAACATTCACTGTTAGAGGCATCCCAATTCCTATACACTGTATGTGGCATTTGCTTTACAGTGCTCCTACAATGACATCCGATAGAAAGCATGTGCAAGAAACTTCAGGATGGGGAGAGCTGGAACTATGAAAAATACATTTTGCTTAAATTATAAACATCACATAAATAATGGCAAATGCTACAACAACCTATGAGCTCTGTTCTAGAATGCAGATTCAGTGGTCTGATCAGTAGCTAACCTATTAATTCAGTGACCCTGCTTGTAATAGGTCAGCAGTGGCAATTTGTTTTAATTTGTTATATGTTCATTACCACTGTGCTTGTCTTCAGGTGATGCCTTGCCTCTAGCTCCCCTCAAAGGTCTCCTCCTAGTCAGATCAATGCTGTTATCAACCATGGCGCATTGTCCCACTGGGGTCTTGTTTCCAGATGCCTCCTAGTATGGTGTAGCCCAGGCAAACACCGATCACCATGAGGCCCATTCTTTTGGAGTGTCCGGTGGACATGTCGATGACAGACCCTGCTTGGCATCCTGCGAATAATGGGATTCGTTTTCCTGATTCTTCCACACCGACCTCCCTCACTGTGAGCCTGCACACTCATGAGTCCTGGGGGAGATGCCAGGCTGTGCTTGGTAACTTACACTGCCAGCAATACCTCCAAAAAGCTGGAGCCAGATGCCGTTCTGTTAATTACACTAACCCCCCACCAGGAGGATGAATCCTCCCTGTCAGCCTCCACTCCTGATGTTTGAGGCATGAACCAGGGTCTCCAGCAGGCCATAGCAGCCCCCCCACCACTCAGTGCCACTGAGTTGACTGAGCAGTGGTAAGTTTTGAAACATATTACATTCTCTTAAAGCAGTAGTGCAACAAAAAATGTTTCCCAAAAAAGCTAGTTTTAGCTACAGTTAACCCCTTGGCTGCTGAAAGAATTAGAACCTATAAGAATTCAGGACTGGCATATCAGTCCTTGGCACAGCAAAGGTTAATATTAACATATCTGACAAATCTACTTTTCTAGGTACCTCCTATGCTCTGCACTATGGGCCTGATTTTAAAAGGTGGACACAGGTCTTGCGCCAAGCCCTGCGTCCACCACAATGTTCAGCTCAGCTGCACCAAAGAGTTTGCCACAACCTGCACCAAATTTTAGTACATTTGACGCAGTTGCAACATTTACTTTAATTTCTATCAGCTTGCACCAAAGCTTTGGTGCATGCCCGGTAAATTGGCTTGCCCAATGCCGCAAAGTAAAACTGGGAGAAGTTGATCTATCTGGCTGCATTGGATGCAAGGGACCTGCGGCAGGGGTTGTGGCGGGCTTCCTTTGAAAATCACGTTTTCCACTCTGGATGCATGTCAGCACTTGCGTCAACCCCCCAGCCACAAGTCCTTTATGGTGATCCAGGGCCATTTGAAAATCAGGACTTGTGAATTTTTCTAATTTTCTCAGTCCTAATCCTTACCAGTTCTACAATGTTATTACTAAGCCAAATGTGGTGGCCATCCTTTTTAGTGAGTAAAAACAAAACTAAATTAAAATATTTCTAAAATAATCACATTTTGATGGAACTTGAACATTTTACCACCAAATAAAATTGAAATATGCCTGGAATCTTTCATAGTGTAAAAAAAGATAGCGCCAGTTTGTTTGTTTTTTGTTCAATTTTATTGCACTGTCTGTAGCTTTAAAGAGCTCCTGACTAGTGTTGTACAAAATTGAAAAATTTTTGCCCAGCAAAATATTTCACGTAATCCCTGCATTTCGTGAAATATTTTGCAGGTGCGAAATGCAAAATCCCACCCTCCCAGGGAAATGCGGAATTTCATCTGCAAAAATGCTAACTTCACGGGTGAAATGCAAAATTTCGCCAACCATGGGCAAAACTCCACACTTGAAATCCACCCAGGGGGAAAGATAATAAAAAAAAAAGTACAGAGCTGAAAAACCAAAAAAGTGTTTTTCCTCCTTCTGTCTCATCCAGGCCAATATTAAAACCCTACACTCCTTGTGTCTCGTGGCCCCACCCCCTGGCTGATAGCCGGCCCATGAAGAATTCTTCCCCTGAGATTCAACCCCAATCCCCGACCCTCATCACATTATGTAATTTGCATACAACAAAATTTCCCAGGTGTCTAGTGGCCCCCCTGGCCAATCACCGGCCCATGAAGAATACCCCCCCACTGAGATTCAGCCCCATCCCCCATCCAATTCCATAATTTGCAATTTATAAATACATCTTCATTCCTGCCCCCTGCCCTACCACACTGCCATACTCAATACCGCTATCTCTCCCCCCAACCCCAGAAAAACCGAAGCTTAAATACCAGTGAAACTCTGCTTCCTAGTGGCAGGAAGAATGAATCACCTCCTAGCTGACTGAAAAAGGAAAAGGGCCCCTTACAGAGGGAGGACCTAAATAAGCGAGGGTAGTAAGCCCACACTGTGAGGGGGGACTTACACTCTCGCCTCCCTTGAAAACCATTTCCTCCTGGAAATGGGGCAGAAGGGTGCCTCCAAAGGCCAATCCTGAAACAAGATGAGTATGCGCGCTCCGTCCCAGCCCAGGGCTTCCTCTGGCATGCCCAACCCCATCCCTCCTAAGCTCCTACCTATACTGCCCAGAGGAGCGAGTCTGGTCCAAACAAAAAAACCCACCCATTTTACTTAAAGAGGTGCTGACGCCTCAAGGAAAACTTTGAAAAACATAATATTTAGGTGGACTTCAGCTTACATTCAGTATATATTCTATAGATTTCTCCTCCCCCATTTGTTCTTTCTGATTAAATTTGCATGAATACATGATATTTATCCCTTTGAGTTCATCTGCCTCTGTGACTTACACCCTACTTGAAATCATAATGCTCTGTTGTGACATTATAGTCTGTTGCAATGGAAACAACTGTAATGGGTGTTTACTCACCTGGTAAAGGTGATTGTGTTGGTTGCATCCATGGCACTCCAGACATTACCTCATGGGTTTCAGCCCACCTGATAGGCTAGTGATGCACTGACCCAGATCAAATTTCCAGCATATCCAGGTCCCAGAAACCCCTGCTCTCCAGTTCGAATCTTCCATAGCTGAAATAAGGTCAATTAGTACAAGAGAGAAAAAACATACAGTGCAGTGTGTTAAGAGAAATACCAGAAGCGTGAATCAGGGTACAAAGGAGTCGTACTACGATGTGGCAGTGAAAGGCCCTGGGGCCTGATCTTTACACCCCTATTTTTTTAACAATCTAAACTCGAACTCAGAGTTCGACTGGTTATTTGTTATGGCATCATTCATGCTGTCTGTCCTCCTAAAAAACTACATGCTAAGTACCCCTTTAGGTCTGGAGCCGGTCACTCTGGTCGCTCTGAGGGAGGGCCTTGGAGTGCCATGGATGCCAACCAACACAATCACCTTTACCAGGAGAGTAAACACCCATTGTGATTGGTTGGCATCCATGGCAATCCAGACATTACCTCATGGGAGATAAGAAGCAGTTAGTACTCCGGGAGGGATGAGTGACTAAGAGTGACCGGCTGAGGAAGCTGCTGTTAGGACCTGGGTCGCGAAAGAGGGACGAGCGGCCTGGAGTTGCTCCAGCCTGTAGTGTCTGGTGAAGGTGTGTAAGGAGGACCATGTGGCAGCCCTGCAAATATCCTCTGAGGATACACAGACTCTCTCCACCCAGGAAGTGGCCACCGCTCTGGTGGAATGAGCCTTGATCCTCTGCGGTGGGACCAGTCGGTTTGCTGTGTATGCGTTCTGGACGACTCGTCTTAGCCATCCTGCGATGGTAGACTTGGAGGCGGCGTACCCCTGTCTCTGCCCCTTCAAGATGGTGAACAGCCTCTCCGTCTTGCAAATGGGGCGTGTTCTGTTAGATAGACCGAGAGGACAGATCCCACATCGAGGTGGTGAGGGGTCCCGCCGTGATTCTGTGTGGAGTCGCCTGGGAAGGTGGGCAGCTCGATAGGCTGCTCCCTGTGGAAGCTGGTAGGGACCTTTGGCTGGAATGCTGGGACTGTTCTCAGACTGACCCCCAGTGGTGTAAACACTGTGTAAGGTTCTGCACAGGACAGTGCGCCAAGTTCCCCAATCCTCCTGGCCGAGCAGATGGCCACCAGGAAGCATGCCTTGAGGCCGACCCAAAAGAGGTCTCTCTCTCGGAGGGGCTCATAGGGTGCCGGTCTGAGGGATTCCAGAACTATAGGAAGATCCCACGGGGCGATTACCAGCCTGGTCCTTGGACGCATGATCTCCACCGCTCTCAAGAAGCGTATGGAGTCGGGATGCGCTCCCGGGGGATACCCCTCCACAAGGCCTATGGCCGCCTCTATGGCCGACAGTTGCACTCTGAGAGAGGAGTGCACCAGTCCCTTGTCCACTCCCTGCTGGAGGAACAGTAGGATGTTGGCCAGGTCAGTCTGTTCGGGCACCGTCCCCCGTTCTCGGCACCACTGAGTGAAGATGGCCCATTGCCTCTTGTAAGTGGATGTGGTGGAGACCCGCCTGGACTGGAGCAGGGTACTGATTACCGATTCATGGTACCCTGTTGCCTTCAGTCTCCTCCTCTCAGGAGCCAGGCCGTGAGTTTCAGGGTCCACGGGGTCGGATGGAGCACTGGCCCCTGTGAGAGCATGTCCGGCCGGTAGGGAATCCGGAATTTGTCTATGGACATTTCTCGGGCAGCAGCGAACCAGGCTCTGCGTGGCCAATATGGGGCCACTAAGATAACCGTGAGGTCTGACTCCCGAACCTTGGCTAGGACTTGGGGAATCAGAGGAAGGGGTGGGAAGACGTAGGCGTTCCTCCTGTTCCAGGGCTGTGATAGGGCATCCGTCCCTCGGGAAAGGCCGTCCTTGAAGCTCGAGTAGTACTCGCTGACCTGGGCGTTCTCCTGAGATGCCATGAGATCCATGGACACGGGCCCCCATGCCGCCTGGATCACCTGGAATAGCGCCGGGTGTAACCGCCATTCCCCCGGGTGTACTTGTTGCCTGCTGAGCCAGTCCGCACGGACGTTCAGCTTCCCTGCGAGGTGGACTACGCTCAAGTGGATAAGGTGAGTCTGGGCCCAGTTGAGGACCGCCGTTGTCTCCCTCATCATGGCCCTGCTCCTGGTCCCGCCCTGTTTCGTTATGTAGGCTACCGTCACCCGATTGTCGGAACGGATTAGGACTGACCGACCGAGTATCAGGTGCCTGAATGCCCTCAGGGCATGGAATATGGCCTTCATCTCCAGGATGTTGATGGAGAGCTTCGTCTCTGCTGGTGACCATCGGCCCTGTGCCGTTGAATCTCCTAGACAGGCTCCCCATCCCGAAAGGCTCGCATCCGTCTCTATGGAGACTGGCCGGGGGGGCTCTAGGGGGACTCCCCTGGATAAATTCCCTTCCACTGTCCACCATGTTAAGGAGGATCTTACTGCCTGTGGTAGAGGTAGCACGCACTGAAGGTTGTGCTCGCTCGGTGCCCCTCGAGACAGGGCGTAGTTTTGGAGTGGACGCATGTGCCACCTGGCCCAAGGCACAAGGTCTATGCAGGAGGCCATACATCCCAGCAACTGGGCGATCTTCCCCATTGTTGAGTGTTGGCAGGCCCTCATTTTGCGCGCCAGCTCCCTGAGGTTGTGAACTCGTGCTGGGGCCGGTTTTGCCCACCCCTTGGCCGAGTTGATGATACCCCAGATGTCCGATCTGTTGCGTGGGGCTGAGATGGCTCTTCTCTTGATTTACCACCCAACCATGGTCTTCGAGAGCCTGGATGGTGAATTCGTAAAGGCCCGAGCCTGGATCTCGGATCGAGTACACAATGAGCCAGTCGTCTAGGTATGGGATGATGTCTAGTCCTTGTTCCCTGAGTCTGGCCACTAGGGTTATGGAAACCTTGTTGAAGACTCTCGGGGCTGACGACAGTCCGAAGGGTAGCACCTTGTACTGGAAGTGATGGCCCAGGATGTGGAAACGGAGGAATTGCCTGTGTTTCCGGATGATGGGAATATGGAGATAGGCGTCCTTTAGGTCGATAGACGTCAGGAAGTCGCCTACCCGGATACATCGGAGGGTGGACCGGATGGTCTCCATCTTGAATCGGTGTGGGACTACGTGTTGGTTCAGATGCTTCAGGTCTAGAATGGGCCTGAGCTCCCCTGTTTTTTTGGGTACCAGAAAGAAGATGGAGTAGATTCCTATTCCCTGCTCTGGAACGGGTACGGGCTAAATGGCCCTGTTCTGGATTAGCTCTGATAAGATTTGTTGGACCTGATGAGGGGACACTTTTCTCCTGGCCACGGGAGATGAGACAAACCTGTGTGGGATATGGGTGTGGGTTAGCTCTATGGAGTAACCCTTGGACACTACGTCTCGAACCCATCTGTCCGACGTCGTGGCTATCCATCGGTGGGCGAAGAGGGCCAGTCTTTGCCCCACCGGTGGGTATGGGTCCTGGCCCTGTGCCTTCGGTGGGATGCAGTCACTGCTGCTTCCCTCTGAATCCTCTACCTCGCCCTCCGGATCTTTGGCCTCGGGCTCTGAATGATGAGGACTGATAGTTCTGAGTGTAAGGGCCACGGAAGCCTGTGGAGGAGCTTCTCCCTTGAAAGGAGTGAGACTGCTGAGTTGGATCTCTGCAGGTTTGGTAAGGTTTGCTCCCCCTCCCGAAATCTCTGCCTAGAGGAAGCTAGATAGGAGGACTTGTATCTATTCTTTAGGAGGTCCCTACCCTCCTCCTTTTGCTTTAAATAATCTTGTAGCCCCTCCCCGAAAACATGCTTTCCCCGCAGAGGCGGATTCTGTAACAAAGTCTTGGATTCATGGTCTGCGTCCCAAAGCTTCAGCCACAGCGCCCTACGGGCCCGGTTGGTGATAGCCGTGGCCCTTGCTTGTAGGCGCAGGATGTCTACTGCCATATCTGCCAGGTACTTGGTTGCATCCAGAGTGCACTCCAACAGCTCTGCCTCCCTAGACTTAGGGGTGGCTTGCTCCTGGAGTTCTTCGAGCCAGCGAATCTGCGCCCGGGTTGTGTAAACGGCTGTGGTGGCTGCCTTAGCAGCGGTGCCCCCAGTCTCAAATGCCTTCTTAAGCATGTCCTCGACCTTTTTATCTGTAGGGTCCTTGAGTGCTATTGTGCCGCAAGGGAGCACTGTCTTCTTGCTGAGGGCTGCCACCTGAGGGTCAATGGTGGGGGCTCTACACCAAGCGTCCGATTTTTCCCCTTTACCGGGTACATCCTGTCCAGGTTTTTGCGGTTCAGCATCCTGCCTGGTTCTGGGGATTGCCATTCAGTGTTGAAAATGTCTTCAATAGCTGGACAAATGGGAAAAGTCTCTGTGGTTGACGGCCTTAGCTGGATAATAGGATCGAGTTTCGATTCGGCCTGCCTTCTTCAGCGCCTTCGTGTCGAACCCCATGGTGGCCTTGATCACCTTCAGGAGCCCGGATCGTGTCGAAGAACATAATTTTGAAGTCAGTGAAGGCCGTCTGTAGTTCCATCTCCTCCGTGTCCGAATCTGCGCTATCCTCGCCCCAGCCCCTCTCTGTCTCTCCGCCTCGTGCAAGGTCAAGTGGAATGTTTGGGAGGGATTCCTTGGGGATTGGGAGTTCCGCTGGCCCCTGCTTTGTCGGGTTCTGGGTTGGGTGGTCTTGCCCTGTTTTGGGTAAGGACTCAGTTTCTCTATGATTTTGAGCATAAAGTTCTGTTGGTCTCCATCATGGCCACCGCGGCCTGTTGATTCTGGATTAGAAGGGATCCTGGGTCCATCCAAGTAGGGTTGCTGGGTCCAGGAATGCTGGGGGCCAGGGGCGGGGTCCGGTCCAGGGATGAGTCATCGTCTAGGAGACAGGCCACGCAGTGGGGGCCCGGGGTTTGGGGGAGGAGGATGGCGCTGCACGCGGAGCATTTCTTTGCTTTCACCATCTGGAATAGAGAGAGGCATGTTTAGGATGACCGTATTTCTTTCCCTTTCTTTTTTTTTCATTGCATCCACATGTTGAACGAGCCCTGCTTCACAGAGGCTGCAGAGGCACGCCTGAGGTTGGGGGGTGCTATGTGAGGACCCCTGCAATGACGGGCGGTGGTCTGATGCCGAGGCCCGCTATGGGAGGGAGCTGAGGCACTGAGGGAGGACCAGACGAGGATGGCACCTACTGGGGTCGCTGTGGGAGGGACCCGAGTGGTGGAAGGAAGACCCTGGTGTAGCAAATGGGCGGGGGTGCTGGGGGCCCCCCGATCTGACCCTTCTCCGTAGATATTCTCCCCCGGAGTGGGAGAGACGCGCCGACGAATATTCCGCAATGCCAGGTCCCAATCCTCTTTTTTTTTTTTTTGTAGGGAGGGGGGGGGAAGACCCCCAACCCCTGAGGCGGTGGTCCAAGGCCTAGTGAGACACCACCGGTAAAACCTGGTGGGAGTCTGAATGCCAAGGAAAGAAAAAACTCCCCGGATGGGCTACATTGCCAACCTATTGCCCTGCAGAATCGAAGGCTGGCAGGCCAGGGGCCCGAGATCGCGATGGGGAAGAGGCTCGGGCTCTGAGCTTGGCCTAGGAAAGGCCTCCCCTGGTGGAGGCCTCGTAGGGTAGCCCCACAATCTTACATCTCCCGGAGAGAAGCCCTCGATATTGAGGGAGAAACTGAATTGCCCCCCTCCCCGCGAGACACTCTCTCTCTCTCTCTCTCTGCTTCTCTGACTCTCTCCTTCTCCTCTCTCTCTCTTCCTACCTCCCCCAGAAGGACACGCCGCTGGGTGGTAGCGAGCGATGCCCGGGAGGAGGAGAGGATCAGGCTCTCCTCACTCGGGAGAGAGCCGATGAGGAGAGACGGGCGCTGGAGGCGGAGGAAGGCCCAGCAGAGGCCTGAAGAGGGACGCACCAGTCGCGAGGAGGAAGGCCCAAATGAAGCTTCAGCGAACACGCCTAGGCGCGAGGAGGACCGGGCGATCGGGCGCCGAAAAGGAGAGCGGAGTTGGAAAACCGGCACACCGCACTGTGAGGGAGAGGCCGCCGAGGAGGCGAAGGCACTGGGGAGAGAATGAGGGGGGGTGGAGAGGCGCAGCGACGGCCTCGCAGGCCGCGTGGTGGCTCACCCTCTCTGCTGCAAGAGGGAGAGGCCTAGTCTAGAAAATGCTTGGAGAGGCCGGCGCACGGCGCCGGGGGACCAGAGACGCTAGGAGCACTACGGGGGGCGCTTAAATGCCTCGCCGCGGGCGGGTACAACATATCCTGCCACAACGCTAGGGCAGAGATAACCAATCCATTGTGCTCTCAAAAGATATATCCTGCCCACCAACCCAAGGGCAGGACCTAAGACAGTAAAAGATTGCATTCTCACAAAAAAACTGCTCATAACAGGAATAGCTTCAGAAGAGCCAGCTCAGAGAAGCCCTAAGGCAGGAAAGATATAAGTTTTAGATGAGTCTTACCTTGAAGAGCAGACAGGGGTTCCTGGTGTGCTTCTTGCCTTGTTCAGATGCACGATTCAAACTGGAGAGCAGGGGTTTCTGGGACCTGGATATGCTGGAAATTTGATCTGGGCCAGTGCATCACTAGCCTATCAGGTGGGCTGAAACCCATGAGGTAATGTCTGGAGTGCCATGGATGCCAACCAATCACAATGTCACAAGCAGTGCTTTATGACCTCAGGTAGGGAACAAGCAACAGGAATAGATGAACTCTTCAGGAACAAAGATCCTGTTTTCATGAAAATTACCTCAGTAATAAGTACTGGTAAGGGGAAATACAGAACTAATATAAAATATAAGCTGCACTGGGTCTAAATATTATGTTTTGTTAAAGTTCTCTTGGAGGCATCAGTTGCTCTTTAAGACAAACATTTAAAATATTAAAAAAAGGGGTAAGATAAATCTTACTTTAGCCAGGATGCCACTTTATCTCGTCAAACAACAACTAGCAAACAGTCAATATTTTGATTAAATCTGAAGAGAATTGTTTTCTAACTTACCACACACACACACACACACCATTCTCACTCTCACTCACCCACCACTCACACAGAAGTAGTGCTTGTACATTATCAAATCACTTTTTAAAAAGTTGCACCAAAGGGAGCAACCTTAATAAAAGAAAGTCTTGGATTCCATTTAAAAAAAAACAACAAAGAGTCTTTAAGTCTCAGAGGGATGTCATAGCTGCAGATCTTCAAGATTTGAAGGTGTAAGGGAACAGTTCCACTGGGTACAATACTTTAATCCTGGAAAAGTCTATCTTTTTCTTTAGCCACCAAACAGGAACCGGACAGTCCTGACAAATCACACTGGAAATGCACAGTCATCTTTCCCTTTAAATAGTGGGCCCACCGCCATGGTGGTAATAATAGAATAATAGTCAGTATCAGATTTTGTTGTTTCTTCTCCAAAAGAATCAGAGGAAACAACATATTATTTCATTCGGCATCCTGCTACATCTTGTACCATGGCAAAGTGCTTGAAGAGTGTCAGACCAGCCCAAAGTGTGGAGAAGCACATAGAATAGGCCTTCTATATAAGTGCCAGATTAGCTGTCCCAGGGTCCCATGGCCACTGCTGTAGCTTCTGGAGCATAGCTCTAAAGACCCAATCCATCATTTTCTCTTCTATGATGTCCCAGATTATTTCAGACATTTAGAGATACTCTGTGGAGGGGTACTTCAAATGGCTCAGTTTATGACCACTCCAGCAGATACCTCACACTGGTGTACCAAGCAGCCCCTGGCTCTAGCCATACCCAAGTCTGATAAAGAACATTTGATGGGTCACTTCTCAGCAGGCCATCCATTCTCTCTCATAAGGTCTTGCTCTGCACCGCTAGGTGCGTGTTGGTATCAGGCAGCGTGATGGCAGGCCATGAATAAGGCCACGGGATGGTTCTCTGGATGTCATGATCAGCAAACTGATACAGTTGAAACTGTCCTCCCAAGGGCAATGGAGCAGTCTACCTCCAAACTAGTTAATCTCTATATAATCTTCTTGGGCACACCACAGGGTACTGGTTGGAGGAGCCTCTGCCTTAACACTATTGTTGGAACCGCCATCATCAGGCAGGGAACCTACGGGCAATCCCAGGGCCCTGGGGGGGGGGTCCCTAGCTGACAACTGCAGTCCCCTGCCTCTCCCTCTGCCACAGAGATATTTGACAGCCAGAAGTGTGGGGACTAGGCAGATGTCTGTGCCCCACCTTGCCTCCTCCAGAAGAATCCTCCACTGCTTTTACCTTCACATCTGGTGTCTCCTGCTTTAGTTCCACAGCAGGCATTTCAGATTTTACCTCTGCTCACAGATCCAGACTCCCTGAAGGGGTATGGCCAGGGATAACCAATTGGGGTGCCTTCAAACAGGCCCCCTGCCATGGCACTTGAACAGACAAAGCAAAGTAACAGCTTCACTACCCTTTCCCCATGATAGCCGCACCGAACACATCTTTCCACAGCCTCTCCCCACCCTGCAGAATTCCATAGCCACACCAGCAGAGAGGCTGGTACAGTAGCATTGGGTTCCTCAGATGAAAATCCTTCTGACAACACTCTGATTTTCTTTTAGCACTTCTTTCAAATGTGTCAATGTCTCAACACCACACAGAAAATGGTGCTTCCACTCCACTGCCTTCCCGTTTGCCCTCTGGAGCGAATCAATCACATGAGTCATTTTGCCCCATCTGACCTATCCTTAGATGCAGGAAGCACCAGGGAGTGATACGTTTATAGAGAGATTTACTGTCACACACCACAGTGACCCACCAAACTGCGCCATCAAAAAACCCAGGCCTCACCACCACAGCTGAACCCCTTCCCAGCTCTGTCTCCACCATAATAAGAGGTGCTAAACATTTTTTTTTTTTCAAATCACAAAAATGAAAATCCCAGATGAGCCTCCACATCTGCAACGCCCCTTCTCCTCCACCTTATAACTAGGGGTCCCGATGTTATAATGAGGGGGGCACAGGCCTGAAACCTTCCTGGCACTTTCACAACATTTGAAACAAAATGGCCTTACCTGGAAGTTGATGTTCGGAGAAGCTAGACCTTTTCTTTACTCCCTGGCTGGATTTTTTAAGCACCACAGCATCCGCTGTTCCATGGAGACCAGAGGGAGGGGCTAGCTGGAACATTTGCTTAAAGAAGAGTAAGATAAAATTTGTGCAGAAGGTTAATTCATTAACTACACAACTCAAGCAGGAGCACAGAACCATAAAATCCTTTATTCTTGGACTTGAAAATTATTGCATTCAAAGAGAAAAAATTAAATGGAGTAACTCCGTGGGGCTGAGAGATTTGACAAGAGACATATGGTTTCTTGTTAGGGTAAAGGTAACAGACACAGTTACAAAGTTCTTATATGGCCAATAGCTAGACCACACTGCCTCCACATTATTTTCACTTGGGCATAGATTTTGGCTAGCTGCTGATTACTACTTTCCCATACAATGTCCTTCCTTCCCTTCCTCCCTTCCTTCCTTCCTTCCTTGGAGTGCCTTACTTCTCCCAGCCAGCCGAGCCTAAAAATGGGATCCTGGGGCAATGCAGCCTAAATGCCTCCCACAGTTGTTCCCAAACTTTGACTAAACCTCTATGAGCCAGCCAGTGCAGCCAGTGCAGGAATTCCCAAGAGCCTTCCGAGCATAAACAGAGACCTCCCAGAGCCTGACAATGGCTCCCACCTTTCAAAACTTCGCGTTCCCGGGGCCACGCCCCTTAAACAGGTCTAATGGGTGTACCCCAGACACCCACACAGTAGGCCCTATGGCGAATCCCAGGGTGCAACCCCCTTTCTCCTGCCTTACCTTCTAGACAGACTGCCACAAGGGAGAAGCCCTCCAGACCTGCCACCTCCGAAGGACTCTGCTGCAGTCCTGCCACCACCACAATAGCCCCACTGTCCAGATGCCCCTTCCAATTTTCCAGATACCTGGACCACTTGGATTCTGGAAATTGCTCTAACCTTTCCAACTCTTTGTACCTCCTCTGGCAATCGATGATGACTACAGATGAACCCCAACTCTTACAGCCACCAAACTCCTACAGCCCTCCCTCGGACAACCTCCCCACATTGCAGCGACACTGCAAGCCGACACCTTTTGGGCCAGAGGGGGCATTGCCCCCACTCCCTAACCACACTGCCTTACTTAACACCACTGTCTCTCCATCTCTTCCCCAACCCCAGATAAAAACAGGGCTTAAATACCAGCAAAACTCTGCCCCCCTGGTAGCAGTAATAAGGAATCATCTCCTAGCTGAGTAAAATAGAAAGGACCCTTACAGAGGGGAGGACCTAAATATGCAAAGGTAGTAAGCCCACACAGTGATGGGGGGGCTTCCACTCCATTATTGGAACTGCCGTGGGAGATATCGGTGTGGATCGCTTCACTGGTGGTGTGCAAAGTGCTGATGACTGTCTCTGCTTTGTAGTATCACTGGAGACACAAGTGACCAGAGTAGTGGGACTCTGTGTTGGTGAAGGGGAAGGAGTGCCATGACCAATGGGTTGCTCGAAATCAGATATGTGGGTACCACCACCACCACTGCCAACAGTACATGCCTGTCCACCGGAGGGGTTTGGTCTTGGTGAGACCAAGGGTCCAGATCCAGACCCAGATGAGCTTCGATACAGTTGAGGGTGCTTGTGGAAGGGTGTGGGAGTTTATAACACACGACACAGCAGAGTAGGTTTAAAACATACTGTTTCTTTGTGTGAATTTTGTTTTCTTCAATAAAAATAAATTAACTCAGAATCAAAAAGAAAGGAACAAAATAATAAACTAAGTCACACTGAGCTCCTGCACTTCTCTCCCCTAGTAGTGCTGTCACAGAGTAGAGAGTTGACTTCTGCTTTTCCGCTATCTTCTGTGCACATGCAACCTAGATACATAGATACGTAAACACTGTCGGTAGATAAGGGCCTACGGCCCACCCAGTCTGCCCCTCTGAGCTTGTAAATTCACTTTATATTTTCCTAGAAGTCTATTGCCCATTTTCCCTGATGCCCAGAATTCCCTTATGTCTGTCCCATGCATTCTTAAATCCTTTGATTATTTCAGCCCCCATTACTTCCTATGGCAGGGTGTTCCACTTGTCCACCACCCATCTATGAAGAAATTCTTCCTCATGTTTCCTCTGAATTGACCTCCCTCCAACTTTATCCCATGCCCTCCAGTCCTGGAACATCTTTTTCACTGACAAATAGTGTATTCCTACACCCTGTTCCTCCCTGTAAGATACTTGTATGTCTCTATCGTATCCCCTCTTTCCCGCCTCTCCTCCAGGGAGTACATATTCAAGTCCTTCAACCTGTCCTCATAGGACTTGTGATGCAATCCATGTACCATCTTTGCTGCCCTTCTCTGAACCTTCTCTACCCTGTCTATGTCCTTACATAGGTAAGGTCTCCAGAACTGTAAACTGTACTCCAAGTGGGGACTCACTAGTGTCTTGTATAGTGGAATCATGACCTCCCTTTCCCTGCTGGTGATGCCCCTGCCTATGTATCCCCGCATCCTATTTGCTTTACCTGCTGTCTTGTCGCACTGTTTCCCTACCTTAAGGTCATCAGAGATGATAACCCCAAGATCCCTTTCCTGCTTGGTGCATGCTATATCCTCACCCCCCCCCAAAATGATATGTTCTTTCAGGGTTTTTGTGCCCCATATGCATTATCTTGCTTTTCTTTGCATTGAATTTCAACTGCCAAACCCCTGACCATTCTTTAAGTTTCTGCAGGTCCCTCCTCATTCTGTTTACACCCTCTGGTGTGTCCACTCTGTTACAGAGCTTTGTGTCATCAGTGAATAGGGAATTTCTGCATTCTAGATCCCGCACAATGTCACTGATGAAGACATTGAATAGGACTGGTCCCAGCACTGATCCCTGTGGTATCCCACTGGTCATTCTTCCCTCTGTGGAGCGACAACCATTTATCACCACCCTCTGTGTCCTGCCACCTAGCCAGTGACCTACCCACTGCACTACTGTCCTGCCCACTCCCACATTCCCCAGTTTATTTAATAGCCTTCTATGTGGCACAGTGTCAAAGGCCTTGCTGAAGTCCAGATAGGCCAAGTCCACCGCCCTCCCCTGATCCGCCTCCCTTGTGACCCAGTTGAAAAATTCAATGCTGCCTTGGGTCTGGTAGTCTGTTGGCAACCTAGATGTTCTAGCAATCTTTCCTTCAGCAGTGCTTCCATGATCTTCCCCACTACCGAGTTGAGGCTGACTGGTCTGTAGTTCCCCACTTTCTCTTTGTTCCTGCTTTTGTATAAGGGGACTACATCTGCTGTCCTCCAGTCTTTGGGTACTTCTCCTGTTTCTAGTGATCAGCTAAACAGGATTGCCAGAGATTCAGCTACCACCTTTCTTAGTTCTTTTAGTACCCTGGGGTGTACCCCATCTGGCCCCATTGCTTTATTAACTCTTATTCCTTCAGGATCCTTTCTCGTGTAAAGGGACGTGTGTCCATTTCTGCGCCTTTCCCACCTCTTGTACTCCCTTCAGGTCCATTACTCTCCTCTTCCTCAGTAAAGACTGAGCAGAAATACCTGTTCAATATGTCAGCTTTACTGTTGTCATCCTCCACGCAGCCCCCATCCTCCCCTTCAGTCTCACTATCCCTCCCTTTTCCTTTCTTTTTTCACTTATGTACTTGTAAAAGGTTTTGTCCCCTCTACCCACTGATTTTGCAATGCGCTCTTCTGTCTGAGCTTTGGCTTCCCTTACTGACCTCCCTACTTCTCTTTACTTCTCCTGGTACTTTTCCCTATCTCCTTCTGCCTGCGACTTTTTGTATTGCCTGACTGCAATCTTTTTAGCCTTCACTTTCTCCGTACCTCCTTGGAAAACCATAATGAACCCCTCTTCCTTTTCCCCTTGTTAATCTGCTTAATGCAAAATTCTGTTGCTCTTGTAATCCACTTTTAAATATTGCCCACTGTTCCTTAACCCCTGATTCCTACCCCATTCCCATTATTGCCTCTTTCAGGCATCTCCACATTTTCCCAAAGTCTGCCCTCCTAATATCCAGGATACGTGATTTTGTGCGGTTTGGTTCTGTTTCTTTTGTGATTTCAAAGAACAGTGACTGATGGTCTCTGTTCCTCAGGTGCTCCCCCACTGTTACCCCATCATACTGTCCCCGTTCGTGAGCACAAGGTCCAGTATAGCCTTCTGCCAAGTTGGCTCCATGACCAGTTGCTTTAGGAAGGCACCTTGAAGGGAGTCCAGGATAAATCTGCTCCTGGTTGATGCTGCTGCTAGGAGGCTCCAGTCCACGTCTGGAATATTGAGGTCTCCAACCAGCACCACCTCACCCCTGTCTGCCATCCTTTGGATGGCTAGCATCAGCTCCCTATCTGTTTCTTCCTCCTGGGCTGGTGGTCTGTAGACCACCCCTGTGCGGATGGCTGGCCCCATTTTCCTTTCCAGCTTAACCCACAGCATCTCTCCCCCATTTTGTTCCTCCTGGATCTCTATGGCCTTCATGCCACACTCCTCCTCCCTTCCTACCTGCCCTGTCTCTTCTGAATATGTTGTAGCCAGGTTTGGCCATCTCCCAGTCCCAGTACCCAGGTATGGCCATCTCACAGTCCCAGTAACCAGATATGACCATCTCCCAGTCCCAACCTGCTGTACTTTTTTTTTTTTGCCAATTGTTTAACCAGGTGAGACACACTAAGCTGAAAGCTTTTTTACAGGTGCAACTTGAGAGTACAGGGAAGTTAAGTGACTTGCTCAGGGTCACACAGTATATGCAAATGGGGCCTGTGGGATTCAAACCCAGGTCTCCAGATTTGCAGCTCAGACCCTTAAACCACTGTGCTATACTGCTTACTTACTTCCCATATTGCTCTCTAGACTAATCTGCCTGAATTGAGCACCAGCAGTGCTTTTGTACTGTCTTCTGGCTGTTCCACATGGTCTACTGATCCGCCCCTAGTCTAATACAACGAGTTCCTGAACTAATACAGATATTTCGGGACGCAAAATTGAGACGCAAAATACTTTAATATTTTATTTCACATTACCAACAGTTCAAATAAATCATCTGTCATAAAGGAGAACACAATTAAAAGCACTGCATTTCTAATTGCTCATTAGAGAGATTAAGCCCCTCCCACCAAACAGTGTCACATGTGGCTAGATCCCATAAATAAGCCTCTCTCTGGGCCACTTGGCTCCTAGTAACAGAGGTATCATGGTTTGCATGGCAACAGGTAACAGACTTCTTCTTCAGAACTTTTTTATTAAAGCAACTAAAAAATGCATTGTTCTTCAGCGTTTATGCATCCCAGCACTGTGACTTGTAAAGCCTGGCCATTTGGGAGGTTTACCAGGCTGGTACACTGTTTCGTCAGCTGAAATCAGCAGCTGACAGGTTACCTTTTCAAATGGGCCTTGTAATTTATGAAAGGTTTTCCCCTGCCCTTCGTTTTGGCTATAAGACCCTGTTTATACTCTAAAACCTTTTGTTCAAGGTTTAAAAACAATAAACCTTGCCCGAAATATATTTATCCTGCTAGTGTCTAGGCTTGGGTCTCCTAGACACTTTGGGGAACCATGCACTGTCTCCATGCGTCTTTGCACTCTCATTTCTCACTTTCAGGAGCCCCTTTCGGCTATAAGGCAGGCAGGCGCATGGTGTATCAAAACTGGAGTCTAATTTTGCTCCAACCAACACTGGAGGAACACAATGCAGCTCTTTTACTGATGCCGCAAGCTGTGGCAAACCAAAGTGGCAGCAAAATGTATTGTTTAACATACTGCAAGCAGCGGTTTACCATAGGGGCTTTCCCTTTTTCTATGGCCACCCCAGGAGTGTGAGGAAACACGGAGACTGCTACGGGTGCGCAAATTCCTAGTACATATACTCACACACCTCGAAGTGTCAAGCATCCTCTGACATTGGCCCACTAACAGGGTTGTACATACATGGAGCACCAGGACCGACAAAGTGCAACAAGCACTATTATTTGCACTCGGTCCTAAAAGGAGACTTCAGGTTAACATGCAATACAGTCCACTCCAATTATAGCGACCACGACTATTGTGGGCATTTGCTTATTGTGGGCAGATGTTCAAAACCATTTGCCAGTGCCACTGAGTACAATACAAAAAGTGCAGCTTATAACAATCAATGTCCGCGGCATATATCGGGCACTTTAGTGGACCAATTAGGCACACCTTACCAGAGTATCAATTAGTGTAACAGCACAGAACTGCACAGTAATTACAGTTTTGTTATTTAAGCACCTTTCAGTCATCAACACTTCATTCACAGCTCTTTTACATCTCATCACCATGTAGTGTAAGCAGAAAGTGATGTCCCTTACAGAAAAAGCTGAACTGTTAAACAAAATCACCAGCTGGTTTTGTTTTAATGGACCACAATAACCACGGGGGAGAAGATGCCGAACCAGATCTGCCTGCTGAAGAGCAAGACGGAGTGCCAGAAGGGATGTGTGCCAAAGAGTTTGACGCTGTCTGTTGCCTTGGGGGTGCTGAGGAGGATCCATCCATCGACGACGTGGTGCAGGTCCTCAAGTCGATGCGAGCTAATGATGAACCGCACACCAAAGATGAGGCCAAAGAATCCCTTCCAGACCAGACTGTCACCACCATGGATGTTAAAATGGCCCTCTTAACTCTTCAGAGGGCCATGGAACAACACCCCAATCTTCAACAAAACTGGGGAACACTGTCAATGGCAGAGAAAATCTGGGCCGCCTATCACAAAACCTAAGAACGTCAAACCACCATCCAGGAGGTCTTTGTGAGCAAGTAAGAAGTTTTCAGGCAGTTTACGGGAAAGACCTGTGATCACTGTAGTACTGGACATTTTCTTGGGTATGGGTTGTTGGGATGTACTGTACTTCAGTCACTTGTAAAAAATAACATTAAAATACATGATTTTACCTGCATAACTTTGTTTTTGTGATTACTTTGGTTATTTCAACCACTCTCTATAACAAGCAGATCAGATATAAGCAGATGTGCCCGTTATAAGCGGACTGGACTGTAACAGGCAGTGGCTCCAAGCACTGAAAGGGTTTTGTTTCTTTGTTGCCCCACTCCCATTCAGCTACCCTATGCACACTAGAAGCATCGGGACCGGTAAGCACTGATGACACTTAACTTCACATAAGTGGTCCAATGGAAATAACAATCTCTCCAGCTGGCCCACCGGCACAGTGGTTGGATTTCTGTTTGTGGCACCAGCGACCAGGGTTCGGGAACAAACCCGGGTTACTGGAGGGCCGGCCGGGTGGAGAAGGATTGAGCGTCCTAGGGACAGCTCTCCTTCTCCAGGGGGAGGGTAGGGGACTGGTTCAGCGCCTGCTGGCTCCTAGCGAAGGCTGGGAGTATCACAGGATGCACAGCCCAATACTAACTGGGGGAGTAGCAGACGTCGGCGTATGCCATGACGTCACTACACTGCCACCAACAGAAAGCCAGGAAACTCACTCACTGGCCCTCCAGATGATGGCTCTCTGTTCTTAAGGGCCTCCAGGGTCTTCCCGGTGCCTCCTGTTCCCCAGCAGCATCCCTGGACCCTAGAAGGATGTGCTGGGGCTATCCTCTCCCCCGGTGCCTTCCCCCTCAGAGGAGAGGGACTCACCTGGTGAAGGGATACACCGAGATATCCCGGGGGTTAGCTGCGATCTGGAGACTAGGGGAGGGCTGGGCAAGGACAGAAGAGGTCAGGGGGAACTTGGTAGCGCCTGAAGGAGTGGAGAACCAGCGAGCGGGGGGCGGAAAAATAGATAATACAAAAAAAAAACAATCTCTCCATTTGGAGACTTACTAAATCTAGGCATTTACTTTGCCTAAGCATTTTGCACCCAGGCCAGGAAAGGAAACAAAGAGGGGAAAGGATAGAGGAGAGATACTCCAGTAGGAGGCCACCCTACTGAAGTAGAAAGGTAAAAGGAAAAAAGAAAAGAACAGAAAGAATTAAATGCTGCTGCAGCAGGCTTTAGTGAGGGAAAAGAGTAGGAGGAATGTCCTGGGGTGCAGTTTGGCTTGGGGGTGCAACTCTGCCGCATACCCCCATGATTAAGTGAAAACCAGTCATCGGTTTCCAAGACAACCTACCCCTTACCACATGAGGTAGGCTAGAGCTTCTGCCCACCATCGCTTGCAAGCTCCACCCGGGCCCCTTTTATATGGTACAACAGAAACAAGCTCAGTTGTTGTACATTTCTGATTATTCATACACAATTCTATTACCCTTGGGTGTCTGAAAATTACTTATATACAATACCAACATACTATCATATTCCATTACACAATTTCAGTTTCATTGGTAGCCCCATGATGGGACAAACAATCTGCATTCACATGTAAAGCACCTGCCCTGTGTTCTTCTGTGAACTTGTATGGCTGAAGGGCTAGATACCACCTCATTATCTTAATATTTTTGTCCTTCATCTGTGAAATGAAGCACAGTGGATTTTGGTCGGTGACTAAGGTAAAGGGAGCTCCCCACAGGTAGAAACGAAGAGCTTCTTTTGCCCATTTGGTAGTCAAGCATTCTTGCTCTACTGTGGAGTATTTCTGCTCCCCGTCATGCATGAAAAATAGACTACAGGGTGCTCCTCTCCATCAATGGTTTGACTTTAAACTGCCCCTATACCAGCCCTGAGGCGTCCGTATGAACCTCAAAGGGATAGCTGAAATCAGGGCTTTTTAATACTGGTGAAGAACATAAGGCAGCTTTAATCCTTTGAAAGGCCTCCTCACAGTCTGGAAACCATTGCACTTTGGTTCATCAATATTTTTTGGTTAGATCAGTAAGGGGAGTGGCAATGACTGCGAAATTGGGCATAAATCTTCTGTAATATCCTGCCAGACCCCAAAATGATCTCACTTGTTTTTTGGTTACAGGTATTGTACAGTTCACCACAGCCTCCACCTTGCTGATCTTGGGTTTTATGAGCCAATTTCACAAAATAAATCCCAAGTACCTAGTTTCTCGCATGGCTAGGGCACACTTTGATGGGTTTATGGTCATTCCAGCTTATTTAATGGACTTTATTATGACCTTCAGATGCATCAGGTGGGTGTTCCAATTTTGGCTAAAAACAACAACATCATCCAGGTATGCTGCACAAAAACTAGAATGGGGTGCCAGCACTTGGTCTATGTAGCACTGGTCCATGTAGCATTGGAATATTGCAGGTGCTCCATGAAGCCCGAATGGCATTGTCCGAAATTGAAACAATCCCACCAGCATACTGAAGGTGGTCTTTTCTTTGGATGAAGCCTACAAGGGGATTTGCCAATACCCCCTGATGAGGTCCAAGGTGGAAATAAACTTAGCATTACCTATCTGATCTAGGATATCATCTACCCTGGGCATAGGGTAAGCGTCAAATTGTGCCACTTGATTTAATCCTCTGAAGTCAAGGCATAACCTTATGCCTCTTTCCTTCTTAGGCATCACCACTATAGGAGAACCCCATGCACTTTTAAGAGGTTCAATGATGTTAAGTGCTAGCAATGTTTTAATCTCTTATTGGACCTCAGTTCTTACTCTCTCAGGGAGTCTATAGGGTTTCTTCCTTATAGGGGTGATGCTGTCCTGATGTGGTGTGCCACTCCTCTTGCTTTCTCTGGTTCACTGGTAAAGGTGGAAGAAAGGCATGTATCAGTTTGCAATTTTTTTCTTTGTGACAGCTCTAGCTCTGAATTAATGTATACTTCTTGGGGCCCCTTATTCATCTCCAGCCTACTATAGGCCACCTCTAAATCTGTTATCTCCTGACTCTGGCATCACCAACATTCCTAGACTAACATCTGACCTGGGTCTCTCATACCACTTTTTTACGAGATTTGCATGGTAGATTCCCCTACCAGTTTTCTTGTCTGTAGTCTATACCCCGCATGTTACTGGACCAGTTTGGCATAATACCTAATAGGGCCCCTGACATTTCAACAGAAATTTGTTAGCGGATGTGGGCAGTAATAAGAACACCTGTTCACCCTTCGTGAACTTCTTATTGCTGGAGGCTCCCTGGTCATAACCTTCTTTCTGAGTGATTTGGGCCTTCACAGCTGTCTCATGTGCCTCCTGAGTGTACACTATTAACCTCTGCCTTATTTGTTTCATGTACTTGGCTATCCCAGGATGTTTCATATCTTTACCTTCCTCCCAACACTCCTTCACTATATCTAAAGGGCCTCGAGGGTTTTGGGCAAATAGCAGAGAGAAGGGAGAATAGCCAGGCAAGGCCTGAGGTACCTCCCTATAGGAAAATAGCACAAAAGGGAGAAAGTTGTCCCAATTTTTCCCTTCCTCATGGACGAACTCCATAAGCATATGCTTAAGTGTCTGGTTGAATCTTTCCAGAAGTCTGTCCATTTGGGGTGACAGGGGGATGGGACTGCTGTGATTCCCAGGAGTTTGCAAAGTTTGTTTAATAGACCGGCATTGAAATTGCTCCCCCTGTCAGTTAAAACTTCTTTAGGTATGCCTACTCAACTAAAGAGTTTGACAAGTTCCTCAGCTATCTTTGGTGTTGTGACAGTTTGCATGGGTATCGCCTCTGGGTACTTAGTTGCACAGTCACGTACTACAAGTATGAATCTTTTCCCCTGCAAGCTTTTTGCTAATGGGCCCACAATGTCCATTCCTATCCTCTTGAATGGGGTTGTGACTAAAGGCAGAGGCATCAAAGGAACCATGTCTTTTTTCCCCCTTTTGAATGACTGACATTCCTTACAATTCTGACAGTATTTAGCTACATCTTCACGGATGCCAGGCCAGAAGAATCTTTGTAAGATCCTACCCAGGGTTCTGTCTCTCCCTGCATGGCCAGTCCAGGGCAGGTCATGTCCCAAATATAACAAATCTTGTCTAAAGCATAGGGGCACCATCAGTTGCTCAAGTCGTTCCCCAGTGTCTGGCTTTGTATAGACTCTGTATAGCAACTGGTTAATTATCACCATTTATGGGGTACTTGGCTTTTGCTGCTTTCCCACCTGGAGAAAAAAAGGTTTTAGTGTCACATCTGCATTCTGTTCTTAAATCATATCACTTTTTACCAATACAGAGTTTACACTTTCTGGTAGTCCCTTTTGCTCTCTGTGCCATTCCTTCTGCAGTCTCTTCTTGGCATTCAGAGTCAGCTTTGTTTTCCCTGGGTTATTAATGATGTCTCCCTCAAAGGGAACCACTTCCTCAAGCTGTTGTTCCCTTTTATTCTGTGCCCTGGTAATTACTGCAGCAACAGACCCTCTATCAAGTAATAGGGAGGTAAACTCAGGGAAGTCATGCCCAATCAATATAGGGACTGGCAGTTTGGGCACTAGTTCTGCCGTGATTGTGGTTGTTTTCCCCTCTCAAATTAATGTCAACACTGGTGGTGGGATAATGATGTGTGTCCCCATAGACGCAAACAACATTCATGTCAGGTCCCCTTTTTGCAGTACGCACAAGTTCTGTTCTTATCAGGGTGTTCTTACTACCTGAGTCTGTTAGTCCCACCACAGTTTTGTGTTAAATTTTAACCTCAGTTATGGAGTACCCTGTATTTAATAAGGTACGATGGGCATTATCCACTCTTTTGTTGGGCAGTATCTTGCTATGTGTTCCAGTCCCAGACAATTCCTGCACACTGTATCAGCAGGGAAGGTTCTCCCACTGGACCCACTTCTACCCTCATTTCTAGTATCATATTTTACATTTCTATTTTGAGGGTTGGGTCTTACCAACTGTGATGACTTGGCAGCAGGGAGGGTTCAGGTATACGTGGTCCTCCCTTCTTGTAGAGCTGGCGGGCAGCAGGGGAAGTCTCCTGCAAGAGTGATAGCCTTTTCTGCAGTCTCAGGCTTATGTTCTTTTACCCACAGATGTACATCAATGGGTAAAATTTGAAGACATTTTTTTTACAGCTGAAGTTTTTCTGATGGCTTACACTGTTTTCCCATCTGGTTGTAGCCATTTCCAACATAGTTCTCTTAACCTAGTGAATGTCTCTCTGGGGTTGTCATGGGCTTGATGTTTCAGGGCACGAAATCTTTGCCTGTAAGTCTCTGAACTAATGTCATATCTTTTGAGTATTTCAGTCTTAACCAGATCGTAGTTGTCAGCATTGAGTGCGTCCATGTTGCTGTAAGCTAACTGTGCCCTCTCAGTTAGATAGGGTGCCAAGCACACCACCCACTATGCTTGTAGCCACCCACACGCTCTGGCCACACATTCAAATGTGGTCAGATAGGCTTCTAAATTGTCAGAAACAGTCATTTTAGTTAACTTAATTTCTTTGGGGTTGGAAATTGCTTCATCCCCACCATGTCCCTGCCCTGACCCCAGAGATTGTAAGGGTTTTAAAGTCTCAGCACCCCTTAGATTTTGTCTCCTCCGGGCTTGTTCCCTCTCCTGGAAATCAATATTCCTCTGTCTTTTGATCTTGATCTGTCATACAATCAACCATCTTAATAGATCTGCAATGTCCTTTGGTGGCTCCTCCCTGGTCTCTTGGGGCTCCGTCTTTGGCTCTGGTTCCTCCTCCCTCTCATCTTCTTCCTTCTCCTTGGGGGTCTTCCTCCAAAAAGGCAACTCCAGTCCCGGGTTCAGGGGTTCTTCAGTCTTCTCCATCTGGGCTCTGGTCACAACACCCAGCTTCTTTTCATCCACGCCCAACCCCAGATTACACCACCAATGTTTTTAAAGACAGAGTTCTACAGCAGAACTACAGCAATACTTTTTTAAATGTACAGAAGTATTGATTTTTTTAGCACAAAAAATTACTGCAAGCAGCATGCAAGGCAGGTAATGGTGTGCATGCAGTACAACTGTGTGGCATCACTATCTGGCCCTAATCTTTGGGCGGTGGGAGAGCAGTCAGCCGACTGCCCTCCAAGACTGCTGGCTGCTACTGACTTTCATGAAGCCTGAGCCTAACCTCAGATTACACCACCAATATATATATATATACATATATATATATATATATATATATATATATATATATATATATATATATATTTTTCTCATCTGTTGGAGCCTCCACCCTGCTCTCCAGCCACCACCATCCCTCCACTCCCGACCCCAAATCTGCACTGGCTCCGCCTTAAGGCGTGGCCACAGAAACAACCCCCACAACAGAAACACATCCAGATTACCGGCTACATCACTGTGAGTGGCAGGGCTCCCTGGGCTTACCTCCCCTGGGTGGGGCCGCGGGGATGGCCGTTTAGCAGAATGCTGTCCTGGTGGTGGTTGGACATCTTCAGGGCTGGTAGCACAGAAGGCAGGGTCTATATCAGAAGACATATGAAGAAAGACTAAAGGAACTAAAGATGTATAGCCTCGAGGAAAGGAGGGAGAGGGGGGACATGATAGAAACTTTCAAATACCTCAAGGGAATCAACAAAGTCCAAGAGGGTAGCATCTTTCAGAAAAAGAGATGTGCAAAAACAAGGGGGCACAATTTGAAGATAGAGGGGGGACAGCTCAGAGGTAATGTGAGGAAGTATTTCTTCACAGAGAGGGTTGTGGATACATGGAACAGCCTTCCTGTGGAGGTTGTAGAGTCAAAAACAGTGGGGGAATTCAAGAATGCATGGGACAGACATAAGGCAATTCTAGTAGGGGGTAGGAGGAAGTAGGCTGTTGGTTAACTAGGATCTGCAGTTTATCCATTAGGTAGGGAAATGGGCAGACTAGGTGGGCCAAGCGGTGCTTATCTGCCGTCAAATTCTATATTTCTATGTGTCTAAGCCTGAAATCAGTTCAGGCCTGCAGCCTTACCACCGTGAAGCCCAATCCCATCGGATCTCAGACTCTAAGCAGGGTCAGACTTTGCCAGTAATAGGATGGGAGGCATCCAATGAAAACCAGGTGCTGCAGGAAGTGGTGTTAGTAGCTTTGCAGGTGGTAGTCTCCTCTTGATTAAAAAGTTACCATGCCAATACCCCAGCATGGTGTTGGGGGGACACTGTGCATCCAGAGCAGCCATCTTTCATATGAGACATTAAACTGAGGTCCAGTCTGCCTCTTCTAGTGATTGTTCTGGTGGACATCAAAGATTCTAAGCATTTCTCAAAAAGAGTAGGAGAACTGTATTGCAGAAAAGAGTCTAACAACAAAGCAAAACAATATTGAAAACAAAAGAAATAACTTTTTTTTATAGAAATCAAATGCAAAAGAAAAATAATCACCATAGTTTTCATTAGGGCTGGGTGGATTGTTCTGCCCGAAATCCAGATCCCCAGATCCAACCCTGAATCCACGGACCTGGATAAATACAGATTTCACCGCAGAAGTCCAGTTCTTGGTCTGTGGAAAACAGGGCTTTTTTCTGCATACCTGGTGCCTCACCGTGGGGGGGGGAGGTAAAGAGGAACAGACAGTACCAGGCGGACCAAAAAGACTGATGAGAGGAGTGGAGCGGAGCCTAGGATCAGGAGGACCACACACCACAGTCACCTGTAGTGTGGTCAGATCTGAGCACGGGCTGCAGCTGCTGTGGTCGGTCAGTCAGTGACTCTCAGGGTCAGCTGTCAGTCTTGTTCTCGGAGTGGAGATCACTAAGTCGTACCTCACAAACTGCCTAGTCCTGTAGCCTATCCTATATGGGTTTGGAACATATTGAATACCAAAGAGAGGAGAGAGGAGAGTTGTGTGTGTACAGGCCCAGGGCAAGGGCAGGCTGGCAAAATAAATCATTGACTTGTGCCAGAGGAGAAAGTGAGAGAGAGAGAGAGAGAGAGAGAGAGACTATTGGGGGCCAAAAAGAAATGTTATAGTTACAGATATCACAAATAAAGTTTATTCTTGACCCCAGTCTGGTTGGAGCAAGAACAGACTGTAAAAATAAATCTTTGACTTGGGACATCCGGGGGAAGAGAAAAAGAGAAAGACAGAGAGAGAAATTTTGCAGTCACAGAAATCACAAATGAAGAAATTTATCTTGGCCTTAGAGTGGCTGTGCAATGTGTGTAGTGTGCACACTGTACAGGACAGGCAGGCAAAATAGTGCTTGCATCTGTCTGTCTGTCTGCCTGTCTCTCTTTGTCTTTCTCTCTGTCTCTCTCTGCCTCTTTCTCTCTGTCCCAGCACACTCACATCACGGGCCCGAGCATGTTATGCCACCAGTACAACCTAGTCATGAAGCAGCTAGCAGTTATTGCTTTTATTTAGCAGTTTTACTTAATTGTTTTCGACAAATCATGCATTAAATTATTTCCTTTTGGCCTCTGTGTTGAATATGACCAACTTTAGCCACTTTTATGCATTGTATCGCTTTTTTTTTTCAAATATTTATAAATAATCAGAACAAATCCGAACTCCTTCTGGTTCTTATTTAATAAGGGCCAGAACTTCACCAAGTGTTCCCAGCCCTAGTTTTCCTACCCATATCTATAATGCCTCAGACCTGTCCATTCCTGAGCGAGGATTACTTTACCCCTTGGGCTGCTGAGAGACTTAGAACATATTGCAATTCTGGACTGATATATCAGTCCGTGGCACAGCAAGAAAATGAATATATTAGCGGTTCTTATTCCATAATTTAAAAAACAATGTTTCTTGACATGGAGCCTCGTTCCTTCTCACTGAGTTCCTTTGAAGAGTCCACCCCCAATTGCCAGTGATTGTGTGACAAATACTTGCTGTCGCACTTAACGGCATCTTATTAGAGATGGGTGAACTGTCTGAATTAATTTGTGAGGTTGGCAACATTTGAAAAGTCGGCCAACTCATTGAGATTCATCCTCAGGGTCTTTTTAATTTTCTTAGATATTTTTAAAACAACTTTTGTAACTAATTCATTTAATGACTCTAGTCAGTGAAGATGGCTACCACATGTCTATAATGGTAAACAGCACAGCACTGTACCAAGGTATTTTATTTTTTTCTTGATGGGCATGGCACAAGTGCAGAAACTTTTAAAACATAAAAATCCTCTATCTACATTCAAGAATGAAGAAAATAAAAAGAACAAACATTTGTCAATGCTGAATATTGTCTTGCTGGCATTGGCATTGGTAGTGCAGGAGTTAGAGAGATGCATAATATGAATAGCAGTGAAGGAATGAACTGATGCCAACCCCACCCCCACAATGCAGACTCTGACAGGCATTGGGGTGTGCCTTTGGATCATCGACCATAATGCTCATGCCAGTTCACCTCACCCTACCCTGCAGACTCCGACAAGTGTCACGGTATGCCTCGGGGTCTTCGGGCCTTATGCTCGCCCCATTCCATAAGGAAATATGCGGAGATGGGTGCAGTATAGGAGAATGGGGTGAACTTTTGGTCCGAAGAATCCAAGGCACACTTCAATGCCTGTTATTGGCTGCAGGGTGGGGGTGGGGTGGAATGGCATGAGCATTACGGCCGACAGTCCCAAGTCACACCCCTGACGTCTGTCGGTCTCTGCAGGGTGGGGCGTTATGGTTGGAAACCCTAATGCCCTGGGCGTTGTTGGTATTTTCACTCCAAATTTTCAGCCTTGGCTTTCTGTGACCCCACCTCATGAACAGTGGCACTATCAGTTTGTTAGCTGAAAGGTGATTTTGCACAGCAACTGTGCCATTTGGCGCCACAGGTACAAAAACACATTTTGGGCAGGATGTGAAAAATGACAGCAGTACTATTCATGAGGAGGTGTAACAAACAGCAATGTTGAAAATCTGGAGTGAAAATGTGAAAAATTGGTGAAGTCACGAGCGTGCGTAGAAACCGCTCAACGCACACCTGTAACACAATTATTTTGGGGATTTTTTTAACCAAATTTTCAATATAGGCATTTTGGGACTGCTGCTCGTGAACAGTGTCACTGTGATTTTGTTAATCTGTCCTGAACATTGATTTCTCACAGCGACGGTGTCATTGTGCGCCACATGTGCAAAAACACATTTTGGGCAGGATGTGAAAAATGGCAGCTGTACTGTTCATAAGGAGGTGTGAAAACATGACAATGTTCAAAATCTGGAGTGAAAATATAAAAATGTCTCAAAGTTACGAGTGTGAGTGGATACTGAGCAATGCACACTTGTAACACAGTCATTTTTTTGAATTTTTTCACCAAATTTGCAACATAGGCTTTTTGGAACCTCACCTCATGAACAGTGGCACTGTTGTGTCATTAATCAATCCCAAAAGGTGATTCCTTGCAGTGACCATGAAATGACCTTTTGGGACCGAATAACGAGATGACAGTGCATGTGTTCATGAAGTGGGGTCCAAAGAACCCCGTGTTGAAAATTTGGAGCCAACATTTAAAAAAAATGGCTGTGATAGCCACCTAAGTTGAACCCTTCCCCCACCACCCATTTATGCCATTATTCAGCTTACCAGCATTTCTTCATTTTGCAGTTCGGCTTTGAAGAGTCCAAGCGTGTTCCCGCTCCATCGAAGATTGTAGCACTGGACCTACAGAGGTAAGTATGGGGTGAGGGAGTGTGTGTGTAGGGAGGTGAGGTGCACAGAGGGTGGGTGCGGGTTGGGGAGGGGGTGCCATGGACAATGAACCGTTTTCTTTTTCTCAGGTTCAAAAAAAAAACAGACACTATGCCACAGGACAGATTTCTTTCTTTACAGGTGAACGAAAAAAAATGTTGGGCACACTGGGGTGGGCTTCCTGTGTGCCCCATATGTGCCGCATGACTTTTGGGGGGCCTGATGTTGGCAACTCTGGGTTGGGCTCCCAGTGTGCCACACAATGGGGGCACAGGAATATACCAACACGGTTGACTTACTGTGAGTGGCAGCACACTGGGGTGGGCTCCCAGTGTGCCACACAATGTCGGGGAAGCCAGACATGCCGACACAGGGATTGCACCCCCAATGTTGGCTTCCTTTGGGGATTGTGTGGTGGTGGCTCTGCCGCCATGTTTATTGAAATGTTTCACCACAAAAGGCACGTATGGGAGGCATGTCATCTGTGCTGCTGCATGACGAGCTTGTCTCCAATTGCAGCGGCTCGTTTGTTTCAAGTTGGTGGCACTTTGCATATACTTCTGTCAGCACTAGCATGCTGGCTTATTGGGGAATGAAGGACGCGCCTACTAAAGCATGCTCTGCATTCGCCAACACTGACATACCTCTACATTTCTCCTACTACCAGAAGATGTTGCTTGCACACACGCAAGACAACATAAAAATGAGTATATGAATGTTTTTTCAAGAAAATACCCCGTCACTGTTCCTGTTAGTGAGTACCAGGTCTAGTATTGCCCAATCACAAGTTGAATCTCTGACTAGGTGCCTGAGAAATGTCCCTGCAGAGAGTCCAGTATGCCAATGCTTCTAACTGAAGCCACTGCTCTGAGGCTCCAATCTACATGTCAAAAGTTTAAGTCCCCCACCAAGAACATCTCCCCCTTTTCTGCTAGCCTACCAATGGCTTCCACCAGCACATTATCTAATTCCAGCCTCTGTGCTGGAGGTCTGTAGACCACTTCAGTGCAAATAGTTGCTCCATTCCCAATCTCCAGGGTGACCCACAGTACCTTTGTCTCCCCATGTATTCCTTGTATTTCTGTTGCTTTTGTGCTTTTCTCTCACATAAAGCACCACACCCCCTCCTTTTCTTCCCACTGGTCCTTCCTGAACAGAGTATAGCCTGGTATGGCCATGTCCCAGTCACAGTTTTCAGTACACCATGAGTCTTGGCCCCAGTATTCTGGTGGACCTCTGCCATAATGGTCTCTAGTTCCAGAATCTTATTTCCTAAACTTCTAGCATTCACATACATGACATTCCAGATGTTGTCTGCACTGTTCTTGTTACCCTCTTTTTTCCTTTTTGTCCTCCCTTATTCTCCCCTCTCTTTTGATTGCTCTCATTCCCTTCACCTTTTCCCTGTTTGTGCCTACTACCCTGCTTCCTTTATTAATTTGCCTCCTGGGGATTCATCTCCCCTCAGGTTCTCCCTACTCTCTACTTCAGTCTGTTTGGGGAGGGGGGCAGTTTCTGCCTCTTCAATTCCTTCTGTCAGCTCCCTTGGCTAGTTTAAATGTTCATTGAAGTAACATTTAAACCATCTACAGAAGACTGCAGATCCCTTCCCAGATGGATGCAGGTCATCCCCCTCTGTATGCCCTTATCCTCCCAGGTGTGTCCCCAGTCTACAATGTAGCTGAACCCCTCTTCTCTGCACTATTCCAGCAGCCACGAATTGAAGCTCCTGGTGTGGTGCTCACTCTCCTCCATCCTGTCATGGATAGGTGGCATCTAAGCAAAACCACTGAGCCCGCTACCTGTCTACGACCACTCCCCAGCTCATTATATTCCCCCTGTACTATCTTAGCCCATTCCTAGTTGGGTCATTAGTCCTCAGGTAGACAATGACATTCAGCTCTCCATCCCATCCTGCTGCCCTAGCAATCCTCAGGATCCACTTACCAACCCTCCGTCTCTGTGGCACAACATAGGTACCTAACCTGGCTCTCCTCCCCTTTCCTATTTCCAAATCTGTCCCCCTCCCAATTGAGTCCTCCACAAGAAGTTGCTTCCTTCTCCTCTGAGGTCCTCTGCCACTCTACTTGGGGATTTCCACTATGCAGGGACTCCACATTCTTTTTGATCTCTTCCCCCACCCTTACAGAGACCACATTAGTCCAGCTGTTCCTCCTGCCTGGCATCCTCTAAGGTAACAGTGGTAGACTTGGTGGCCACTGGATAGAGGAAGAGATCCTCAAATCCTAGCCAACTTGGCCTGGAGTCTAGCAACCTCCTCCCTCAACCCAGAGAGGTGTGTGCAGATGGGGCAGCACTGCAGTCTCCAGAAGGTCTCTCTGAAGATTGTCGCCCCACAGCCACTGCATTGCACCACTCCAAGCATTCTCAATTTCTGTTCTCCATGTGTTACCCGAAATACTTTTGTACCCATACCTACTGGTGGCGCTACAGCGAAGCACACCAGGGCACGTGCCCTGGTCAGAAAATGCTGTACCCCAGTTCGTGTCCCGGTGCTCCGAAAACAGTTTTTTCCGTTTGGCATTAATTAGCCAAGCTAGTCTCCGTACTAGTCGGTCCTGCGCAAGCTAGAGCTAGGACTCAACCTGAACCAACAAAACTAATGCCTTTTCCGGATTGGGCGTGGGGTGACTGGATTGTCTGAGTCACAGACGCCTCAGGCAGATCCCAATCCCCCGCCTGCTGAGCCCAGCCGGTGGCTGGGAGATACTCCTAACTTTAATGCTGGCTGCAGTAGAAATGCAGAGCTTGGGAGGGATAGCTACCAATCCTGAGCCAGCCAATTAATGCAGCACAATGTCTTTAATGCGGACCAATTGTAATGAGGAAAATTCAGATCTGGCCAATCAATGGCAGGGAGGTGGCAGCAGCCAATCGATGGGCTGGCTGCAAAACTCTGCCAATCAGCACCAGGCTTCCTCGTCCAATGAGGTGTGTCGGTCGGTGGTCGCTTGAACTTTCTTGCGAAAATTTGGTGCGCCATGTGTACCGCCGAGAACTTAGAAGAGATAGAAAGTGTTTCCCAAACTGTCTTCTGCGCCTGCCACCGCACCGTGAGTCATGACCAGAGATGAGTTTCCCTGCCTGCTGCCACATCCTCACTCAGACGGACTGGCCAGTGAAGCCGACCCATTCTTCTGCCTGTTAATGCCCTGCCGCCACTCTCCTTGTTGCCTGAAGCTGCTGCCTGGAGCTGGAGTGCCTGCTGATTGCCAGCCAGAGTTCTCCTGCTGTCATCGTGGTCTCGCAACCCCCCCCGGCCCCTGGGAATTTTCTTGGAGCTCCTCAAGCTACCAACTGCAACCGGCTCAACCTCTGCCCCTGATTCACTTGCTGAACCTTTCTAGGCTGCTCAGCTGCTAAGGTAAGGTAAGCATGCTGACTCTGAGAAATGAATTTTGCTGCAAATTAATGCTGGCCCCACGTGTGCTTCACCACAAGGGGAGGGAAGGGGGGGAAGACATGCATGCCTCCAGGCTGGGTCAGGCCGGTGTGTGTGTGTGTGTGTGTGTGTGTGTGTGTATAAGATGGGACTGTATGGGGGGGGCATACATGCCTCAAAGCTGGGGGTGTTTATGGCTGGCGGTGTTTGCTACTCTTTCTGTGGGTCTTTCAGTGATGGGCCTGCGTGGGAAGGGGGGAAGAACATACATGATACCTCTGACTGAGAGATGGGCCTGTGTCTGGGGGGAGGATGCATAATTACATGATGCCTCTGTGCCTGGCTGACTGCTCAGCCTTTTTATACAGATGAACCTGTGTTGGTGGGGGGCAGCATACATGATGCCTCTGGTGTGAACTATACAGAATGTTATGTTTGGTGTGTTTAAAAGATGGGCCTGCGTCTCGGGGGGGGGGAATATACTGAATCTGTGAGGTGTTTAAATGGGCTGTTTGTCTTTCTATGCTGCTGTCTGCACTGTGAAGTGTTGTAGTGGGATTTTTTTCCCATGTTTTTTTTTCCATGGTTGGGTTTGTTCTGCAACAGTGGGTCTGCAATGGAGAGTGGGTGGGTTCTGAAGTGCCCAGTGGTGTTGCTTGGGGGAATGGGGCCAGCCCCATGTCATTCATCTGGTGTGTCTGCCACTGTGCTTGAGACTTGGGGAGGCCCGGGCTTTTCCCCGGTACTGAACATACATGATGCCTCCGACTGTAGTCTGTGCAGCATATTGCTGATGGCTGGGGATGTTTGAGAGATGGGCCTGTGTCTGGGGGAAGGATGTATAACATGATGCTTGAGACTTGGGGAGGCCCCGGTACCATAGGAGAGGCTCACCTTGGCGAAATCTGAGAGACTGGTATTTTTGCAGAAGCAAGGGGTACAGTACTGCCATGCTCTTGTTCCCACAGAGCGCTAAATATTTTCTTCCTCATTACTTGACTCCCTTGCTGATGTACACTGGATGTACGTCCAGTGGATGTACACTGGATTGTTCCTTTCAGCACTGCAGGAACATGGAGGATGGATGCTGTGGGGAAGGGGGTGGTGACTTGAGGTGTATGAGTTAGCTGGGAAAACTGTATCTTAACTGTGCCTCCAAACCAGGGATTTGTGTTTAGGACTGGAGTGGGGTGGTGTGGGGACTCATGGAGTTTGGGTTACAGAAACTGGTGAACTAAGTGGCTGGGTTCAACTGTCACACTGCCAACAGATGGCCTAGCCTAGAAGCCAGGGATTGGTGGGGGGCAATGGCAGAGCTAGGGGGGGGGGCTGGGGGGCGGTTGCCCCTCCTGGCTGCTCCAGTGTGAGTAGTGGTGCCCCACCACCATCTTTATTCACTGTTTATTGCCCATTGTGGAGCCCATGATTGACTGAATGGTCCCCCTGGCTCCCAAACACTCCCAAACCTGGCTTTGCCACTGGTGGGGGGGGGGCACCTCGGGGTCTGTGGATGGAGGGAGGGGGATGGGTTAGGGATGGCTGGTACACTGAACATAAGGGACGGGCTCCTGCTGCTGGCATACTGTTTTTAGGGGGAGAAAGAAGAGGTGATGAGCAACAGAAAGGAAGGGACTGCAGTGGGGGAAGGGCTAGCCACAGAAAGGGCTGGGGCTAGCAGTTCTATTGTAAGACAGGAATTACTGTAGACTATCACCATCTCCCATCCCCCAAACAAGTGCTTTCACAGAAGCATATTTTAGTTGATGTTTACATGTTGGCGGGGGGGGGGCAAATTCAATAGTGTGCATCAGTCCTCCTGGTATAGCCTCCCTGGTATTGGTAGGAGGCTAGCAGCCAGAGAACAGCATCTATCCAGCCAGCCAGACCTGTAGCTGGATACACTACTCATCTGTACTCTTACGATCTGCAGAGGTTTCTATAGGTGCCCTGGCTCCCAACTGTGGTGCCCACCCAGTGCCCTGGTAAGCAACAAAAGCTGGAGCCGCCACTGCCCGTACCCCTGATAGGATGTTTCTAGATTTCACTTTTCTGGTTTGTTTCCATTTCCGTACCCCCATGCTTTGTTTAAATCTCTTACCCTAGATAGGTTGTTGCTTCTATTCCCAGTTTTGGCCTAACTTTTTCCTTTCGCCCTTCCCGGCAGTGGTTGTTACACAGTGCTGAACAAGTGTCTTACCTTAGTCAACTGGCAGAGTTTCCTGCTTCTGTCTGTAGACACCTGCTGATCCCTAGGATGCCAGTTGTTTGTTCCACTCCACCACTGTTCCAATCACTTGCTGGGACACAGACATGCTGGTCAGAGTGGAAGTGCTTTTGTAGTGCTATTGTAAAAAGGCATTAAGCCTGTGTCAGCTCCACCCCCCAATTACACATGATTCATGTGGCTTCCTGAATCTACTCAGCCCCAGTTTTAATCTCCTGAGCTAGTTTCCCCCACATGGTCATACCACCTGTTGCAATTTTGAAGACAAGTTTCAAAGTGCCCCAACTGCTGCCTAGAAATCAATTTTTTCTCCCCAGTTACCCTGCTACTTTTAGTATGAAAAGAAATATAAATAAGTATAAATGTATCTGTAAAGTAAAGCTAGGTACTTTTCCACTCTGTCAGTAAAGTCTGTCCATCCAGCTCATGACTCCAGCTACATTGACCTTTAAAATTTGCTGCCTAAACCTACTGTTGACTCCACCCCATGGTTACACACTTGATTCACACATTCACAGGGCTTCCTTCATCTACTCAGCCCCAAGATTAATCTCCTGAGCAAGTTTCCTTCACACATGTTACAATTCTAAAGACAAGTTTCAAAGTGCCCTAAACACTGCCTACAGATCTCATTTTCTCCCAAGTTACCCTGCTACTTTCATTATGAAGAGAAATATATATATGTAAATATAACTCTATATTTAAGGTAAATATAGGTGCTTTCATGCCTCTCTGCCAGTGAAGTCTGTTCTTCCAGACTATGGAAAAGGAGCAAGCCAGAGAGGGGGTACACCGGGCACTAGGGAAGACCTTTAATTACATGGAGATGTTTCAAGGCTACTGGACAACCAGAGATGACTGACATGGGATGTGAGAATTATAAGATCTGACAGGCACCACAAAGTATTGAGGGCTGGGGTGAGGTGGTGAGGGAAGCATTCAGTGATAGCGATGGGTGCTCACATCATGTGCTGTAAAATAGCAATCTGGACCTCATGACATGCCATGCTCTGACCTCTGTGTCTATAGCAGTCCCCATGTTAGTGGTCACCTAGCACCCAGATTAGAGACTGTCGTACTTAAGAGGTGCCATACTGTCATGGCGGGGGGATCCATCAATTGCTGACAGCATCAGCCATTTGTATAAGGCAATTTTGGGGGGTAGAAGTATGGGATGGGAAGCCTTTGTCTGCCCTTAAAGCCCAACACCCCAGACTGAGATGGAGTAGGGGCCCCGATAGATGTTCACAGATGAAGGGAGTCTTGTGAGTGTCATGGACAGACTACCTCAGCTCCTCACTGGGGAACAAGTATACAGCTATTGTATTTGCTCTCAGCTGGTTGGGAGGACCTGCCAGTAGCTGTTAACGTTGCACAAAATAATAACCAGCCCTAAACCGATTTAGAGAAATACCAAGTACCAGGAACATCTGCTGAAAAACATAACACTGGAGTTTTAAGGGACAATGATATAACTTACTCTTATATGGTGTGAGTTAGAAGTCCCTATCACAGGCCATCATTGCTGGGGTCACCAAAAACTATAATACTGACTCTGTAATGCTCATTAATTAATGTGCTACAGTACTTTAACCCCTGCTTTAGAATTTGGGCTAACAGTTACATGAACATTCAGCGTTCCTACTGTGGAAGTTAAGTCTACTGTACAATGGAGAACAGAGGGCCTGGGATAGTATACAAGTCATTAGGAATTTCTTTAGGTAGACTCAGCTTTAAGGAGGACTGTATGTTTGGTATTTATTTTATATTGTTTGAGGGTTACTGCATACTGTTTTGTATTATGTCAAGGGTGGTGGGTAGGTTTTAATATTAATTTCGCAGTGGGGAACTGCTTGGCACTTTGCATGACAGAAAGATGCAATTGTTGGAGACACCACATTATTCAATATTTCCAGACCTCAGAGACCTACTGTACCATGACCCCTAGAGCCAGACTGTATGAAGACGTAAAGTTACAAGCCATCCTCAAATGTCTACAAGGCTGTGCCAGTGTCAGAGGAATGGGTTACAGTAAGGTGCGAAAAGTCTCTCTTAATAAAAGATAGTTGAGAGGCATGCTTAACACAAAATAACAAAAACACAGATTTGCTGTAAATGGTGTGTTGTCAGGCTTTCTGTTTGAACCTCCCTGGAACAGGTCAGGATCTCCACAGGGAGCCTGACTTTATAGAATGCTAGACAAGAAGGTGCTACTGTCCCCCTCCAAGCCTAACTCATTGCTTCTGCCCTGTTGCCAATCTCTACATCAGAAGCATGGCTTGAAATGCTCTTGAACTGTCTTTCCACTGTACTCAGCTGGACAAGCGTTCATTTGCAGTTAGTGCCGCTGACTGGTTAAATGAGTTACCCGATACATTGTTCAGTCTACCTAAGTTTGACCAGTTTAAGAGAGCACTAAGGGCAACCCTGACAGTTCAATGTAACTGTAGCTGCTAGCCATCCTAACTAAAGCCCCTCCCGGTATACATTGTGAACTGTGTCAGACTCTGAGCTTGAGGCCCTGTGCCATTACTATGTTTATTTTACACTGTTTCTGTCTACCTGCCTTATTGTAAAATTGTATGCAGTTGATTCCAGCCTATTTATTTGAATTTGTTTGACTTCATTCCACTGGAACTCACTTACTGTATTTGTTATGTTGCTTTGTAGTCTGTTATTGATGTGGAACCTTTGCAAAAGAGCACTTATGCTCTAAGGTATTCTCCGAAATTTTCAGTCAATCAATCAATCAATCAATTAATAAATACACTGCATTGTCTGCATTGCTTGCTGCTCAAACTTGATGTCAACCTAAGAAGAGTCCTCATACGTTATGCCTGGAAGGTTATGGGAACAGGAATCTGAAAGTGTAGGCTAGCATTGTTGAGTCATACTGAAGTACAAAGGTCTTAAAAACTTTTCCTTGCCTTGTTTTCTGACAACTAATGACTCATACCACTCAGTAACTAACCTACTGTGGACACACATATTTCTGATAAAGGGGTTCCTTATGAGCAAACATGTTGGTGTAGGTAGAAGAAGCTGTCTAACTCCTGTTACCCTGGTGAGATGGATTTGTGGGGTTTTGCTGCTGAAAGGATTTCTTTCTATACACACAGCATCAGCTTTGTAGGCTATCAGTGGAGTTCAAAAGGGCATGGTGTGTGTGAGTGTGCGTGTGTGTGTGTGGAATAAATCTTATTTTCCACAAGTGTCCTTGAGCGTGTGTGTGTGTGTGGGGGGGGCATAAATAGTCAAAAGTTAAAATTAAGAGCAAGTTAAGGATGACAAGGGTAATCAGAAATGCTGCCAGAAAGTTCAGTTGAAGCAAGGCATATGTCACTTTCTTGTCATCCTTTACTAGTAACATCCTGTAGTACTTTTCCTGGCAGAGGACTATGTGATACACAATTTTGGGAGGGCTATAGCCTGAGGTTCAATGTGGGGGAATAGCTCCTCCCACATCTGCTACAAAGGCCAGCTTCCCATGGCAATTCTCTGCTTAGCGTGTTCATGTGAGCTCGACGGTGCCTGGGCTCCTGTGTGGCTCATGGGCTGAGCTTTCTTCCCTTATGCTCCCTGCTCTTTGTTAGTTTCTCCATGCTCCCTCCAGCATCTCTTTCTTCCTTTTCCCCTTCTCACTTGTCCCCCCCCATCCTCTTTCATGATTCATTTCCTCTTGGTTGTCACCAAATCTGTCACAAATGCACTCCGCAGGTCAGGCCCTCTGCTCCCACAGTGCCAACCTCAGAGAACAAGATTGTGAGCAGGTACAGATAGGCTAACCCTCCTGTCTGCTTTTGGGTCCGAATCACCTTTAGTCTCCAGTTCTGGGGGGATTCAAACTGTGAACCTTATGCTAGCATACCCACTGTATAGGCTCAGATACATACCCTCTTCGGGGATTGCAATACAATCTTTCACCAGGGGCACCAATTGAAGCTTCCAAAATGAACCCTTAAAACTCTATAAGAGACCTTAGGTATATTCTTACCTTTTCACAGTTTAGTAACACCACCAAGCCCTTCAGGACAGCTGTCAAACGTAACCACGTATACATCACATGCAAAAAGAACTTGGAAGACACACCCAGGCAGTATCTTGAAAAAAAAGATTTTACTAAAAGATGATAAAAATATGAAAAATGTAAACACAGAACCAAATATCAAAGTGCTCACAATCACATAAAAGAACAAGGAAAAGTACAAAACATAAATCCCTACCACAATACAATTAGGCCTTTTCTATCTTATATATTACCTCTGTAAGTGCCTTTAAAGTTAGATCAGAGAGCTGTGTCTTTCTAGAGTCCCAAGATGGTATGACCAATTCCCCAGTTACAAGGATACATTTCAACCCCATCTCCCCATCCCCTTGGTGAGTCATCTAGCTCCTCATTTTTAGAATTACAAATTTCAAACATGATTTTGTAGCAGGAGGTATGCTAAATAATGTCACATCAGCAGAAAGTCCACTTCCTAAATATGACTCCTTAATTAAACATTTTCTCTTTGATCTTGTGTGGTTCATATCCTCAAGGCATATCAAAGGGTTTTACAGCTTTTAACACCATGTTGGTATCAAATGTTCTTCCTACAGGAATCATAAAACTTTATGAGCTCTATATCCTGGCAACTGGGTCAGTTCTAATTAAGACAAAAAAAGGAGACCTTTAATCAGGTCTCTGGTCTTTTTAATTACCTCCTGGTTTCAGGTCACTTGTCACTGCTGACACCTTGATGTAGGCCAATTCTCACATCCTCTGGTCAGTTACATATCCTGTAGCTTCACTGAAACATGGGGTTGGGGGGGCACCCATGGAAGCACAAAGCGAAGGCTGTCTTATGTGAGACAATCACATACTATATTTTTATATTACAAATATCATACAATAATCATAACCAGCTGGCCAAGTGTCACAGTCACCCCCCCCCGTTCTCGCCCTCCTCCCGTATGGTGTTCGCTCTCTCCTGTTTCCCTCTGCTTCCCCCCCTTTCCCGTACTTCATGTGCTGCTCCTTCTCTTTTCAGGCCACCACTCCCTGTTTCTTGCGGCGTCATCCCCCGCACCTGCTTGGCTTCCCTGCTCAGTACTGCTCCTCTGACCTCTTTCTTGCTCACTGTTTGGAGTTTAGCCTGCGGGCTGCCTCTGGCTCTCTCTCTGCATCCCACCCTCTCCATAGTCTGCTCATACTGCAGCCCTCCCTGTCCTTACCCATGATGGTCCACGTATGTACCTTGTCTGCTCTTTTTTACCACCAGCACATTGACCCAACAGCGATGTTTCTGGGCATTCTGACATTGTTCCCGGACAGGTCCGATGCACTTCTTTTATGCAGCTGGTGAGTTGAAATGTACACAGAGTTTCTCAAGCCACGTACTCACCAGTGGAGTGCCGAGACTCTCTCCAGTAAAGGGGGTGACAGTCCACAAAGGTGGTTTCAGGGACACTGCAGCAATGGAAGCAGAAATGTAGCGGCAGTTTAGCGGAGCCGCACAGTTGAGCATCATTCTTCATCCTCTCCATGCCAGAAGTTGCAGAAGGACTTTCTGTCATTATCATTGCCCAAGGGTCTATCTCCTGAACATCTCCATAGGGATCATACAGTGGTCATAAGTCC
Organism: Neoceratodus forsteri; assembly: GCA_016271365.2. NCBI lineage: Eukaryota > Metazoa > Chordata > Ceratodontiformes > Ceratodontidae > Neoceratodus > Neoceratodus forsteri. The sequence goes on along the minus strand of CM028130.1, from coordinate 927,409,101 downwards.
ACATGGACCTGAGCTTTGCATTTTGTACAAATCCTCTTAACTGGAAATGTTTGTTTTATGCATGCCTGCCGTACCCTACATTTAGGAACAGTTACAAAAATAAAGAAAATCCTTCCCTTTTGTCTCAGGGCCCTGCCTGTTCTCCTTTTCTTCCCTACTTTTATCATTACATATCGACTTGGCAGGCATTCATCTCCATGGACCACCTCCACTCCCCTGCCTCGTTACCATGCTGCTCTAATGCTCTGCTATATTACTAATCCTTTTTCGTTGCCCTGTTTCCATTATTTCAGTGTTCTTAGTTTCTCTGTTCTATGGACATTCTCATGCCTGATCCAATGTTTACTACCATGACATACGTATTACTATCGACTCCACTGGATTACAGATGCATTATTTCCCCTTGCCTTCATCTTGCATGGATGTACCAGTTTCGTCTCCCTACTTCGCTACCACATTTCACAGAGTCAGTCCAGTGACCTGACATTCTGGCAGATTCCACAACTGATGTTGACCTCCCCCATTCCCAGCCCTGCCCTTCTTTTCTCCCCTGACTCCTCATCTTCCCCTGCTGTCTCTTCCTAGCTCCCCTTCCCTCTGCTCTGCCCCCCATCCTTTGTTCCTGTCCCGTGCTCCCCTGATTTTCCTTTTGGGCCTTTAGCTCCTCATAACAGCATTCCATCCCCATTTATGCCCCTCCTCCCATCATGACCTATGCTACCTATACCCCTAGTCTGAAGCTTACAGCCCCTGCCATTTTTTTTATCCCGACACCTCTACCCTGCTGATTCCGGTTTGCTCTCAAAGATGCTCTGCTCGTGGCTCCCCTATTTTTCCCACAGTGGGGGGGACTGAGGAGTCACGGCGGGGCATTGTAGCTCTGATCAGTGGGAACCTGTCATGTTGGACATATGATCTATCCTGCCCTCCTGCCTCCATGACATTTGCTACCCTCGCATGGATCTTTCCCTTTACTGCCTTCTCGGCCTCAGTCATTCATTGCATTCCATGGCTACCAGCATGCTCCTTCCTGGATTACTCTAACTCCCCCTTACTGGCAATCCTGCTGACTCCTCCTCTCAGTCAGCTGTTGTTATTCCCTACTTTTTGTACATGGTACACGGTACATGTTTTTTTACTGTACACTTTTCATGTACTCCTGTTTATCTCATGAATGTGTGTGTGTATATATATATATATATATATATATATATATATATATATTTATATTTTTGTGTATATTGTACCCTTTCCCCCTCCGTGGAAATGAGCCTCAGCTCAGTGTGCCTTTCCTGGTTACCAATCTTTAAATAAATAAATTCCCTCACTCTTATTTGCTGCCTTCCCCTTTATATTGCCTCACTGTTTGCCTCCTATGACTACACAGCCAGCTGCCATTTCCTTGCTCAGCCCATACCAGCATTTTTTTCTGGACTCCATTCCTAATTTGTAACTTCTGAAGCATTGAGTGAAGGTAGGCTTGCCCTGTCTACCAGGGAAGGGATTCCATTACATTAACTACTATCTATTACTTATGAACCTGACATCCTCCGTCCCTTACTCTGCTTGGCGGTGAAGGTTAGCAGGCCCCGTCTACCAGGGATGGCAGCTACATCTGCAATCTATTGTTATACCTTCATGCATTCTCTACCTGACAACCAGTTGTTGTTTCCCTCCGGGAATGGGACCACTTTACCTCATTTGCTTTCACCATCCTACCTCTGTCTGGAAGTATTGTGTGAAGATCGTCTCACCTCAACTACCAGAGATGGGAGCCATGTCTGCATTCTACGATTTCATTCTTATGCATTCTCTACCTGAATACCTGGTTGCCGATTCCCTTGAGGAATGGGACCTCTTTATTTTGTGCCTTCAATGTCCTACCTGCCTGGCAGCATCGAGTTCAGATCGTCTCACCTTGATTACCTTGGGTGGGAGCCTGAGTCTCCATTCGATTGTTTTAACCTTCTGCATTCTCTACCAGATAACTGGCTGCAGCTTCCCCTTGGAAACGGGACCACTTTCCCCATTTTCCTTCACCATCCTACCTTTGCCTGGCGGCATTGAATGGGGATCATCTTGCACAGACTATCAGAGATGGAATCCTGTGTCAGCCTTCCACCATTTTAACCTTGTACATTCTCTACTTGTCTACCCATTTGCCGCTTCCCTTCGGGAATGGGACCACTGTACTCAATGACTTCAACATCCTACCTTTGCCTGGCTGGATAGAATGATGGTCATCTTACACTGATTACCAGGGATGGAATCCTGTGTCTGCATTCTGTTGTTTTAACCTTGTACATTCTCTACTTGAATACCCAGTAGTCGCTTCCCTTCGGGAATGGGACCTCTGTGCCCACTTGAATTCAACATCCTACCTTTGCCTGGAGGCATAAACTGACTGTCTTCTTGCCTCAAATCCCAGGCATGGGCACCTATTATTGCAATCAACTGTTTCACCCCTTTGCATTCTCCACCTGACACCCGGTTGCCACTTTCCTTTGGGAATGAGACCCCGGTACTCTATTTGCCTTCCACATCCTTCCTCACCAGTCTACATCCCTCACTTCCATGGACTCACTGTACTCATCCCCACCTTAACCTCCTCACGCTCTGGATTTGGATACCGCCAGCTTGTTCCGTCTCTGCCTCAAGTCAGTTTAACTGCCTCCTGGACTTCCTTGCTGCTGGTCACCCCTCCCTGACAACCATGCGAGTTCTCTTTCTCTTTCAGCAGTGGGATCCTCGTACTTCATCGCTGCAGTGCCTCCTGTCCCCTGCACTTGTTGTTCACCATCATCTCCAGATATGGGACTCTCATTTCTCAACACTGTGGCTCTCGGCACCTGGCTTCACCTATTTATTTTCCATGGATCCACATCATGACCTGCAGCAGTTTTCCTGCATTCTAATTCAGTTTTCTGTGCTGCTGACCCCCGTTCTTTTCTTGTTTGCACCTGTTGAAGTCAGTACACTAGGACTATGCTGTCATCTCGGACTCCTTCCTCCAGTCAGCGGATGTCCGCTCTGGACTTTCCCCTCCATCCTTGGCCAGCTGCCTTCTCCTTACCACCCTGGTGACTCGGGGCTACTTCCTATTTGCTGTGGCTCTTTTGGGGCAGTTAACACTGATCTCCAGCCAGTATTCCTACCCGGTCAACTATGCCTCCCATTCATCTATCTCATACTCCTACCCTGGCCATTCTAACTGTTCCCATCCACTACTTGATGGAGCACTTGTTCATTTCACCTAAGGAAAACTACTTCTGGCAAGTCCAGTACCCTCACTTTTGTATGGCTTGTCTCTGTAGCTGAATTTTTCATGAACCACACTGTTTGGTGGTCACTTGTTCCCAGATGGCTACCCACTTCTAGATCTGAGATCCTTTCACTGTCCCCATTTGAGAGTATGAGGTCTAAGATTGTTCCCTCACGAGTGGGTTTCAAAACTAGCTGTCTGAGGCATGTTACCTGTAGGGCATCAAGAATGGGCCTGCTCTTGGATGTGGCTGCAGCAAAGGTGCTCCAGTTAACATCTGGCATATTCAGGTCTCCCATCAACAGTATCTCCCCTTTCTCTGCCATCCTAAGGATGCCTTCTATCATATCCTTGTCCATTCCCGCCCCCCTAAGATGGGGGTCTATATACAACCCCTGTGCAGATTGTGGTGCCATTTCCAGTCTCTAAGGTGAAACACAATGCCTTCTCTCTTCTCTGTTTATACTTTTGTTCCAGTGCTTTTAGCCCTTCCCTTACATAGTGAGCTAATCCTCCCCCTCTTCTCCCCTCCCTGTCTCTCCTGTAGATTGTGTACCCTGGTATGTTAACATCCCAGTCATGGTTCTCTGTGTACCATGTTTCTGTGAATGCTATGATATCCAGGCATCCGTCTTCCATCAATCTTACACTATAGGTAAGGCTGTAAGAAATTCATGCCATGCACGGATTTCACGATCACGTGCATTACAGGCATTACAGTGAAATGGACTAATTTCATACTTTTACCGTGTTTCAGAAAGGTTTTGATAATGTATTAAAAAAAGCACTATTTTTTACTAGAAATCTCAGGCACTGTGCTTCAATTTCAATGACAAGACTACTGTCTGCAAGCATAATGTGCTATGTAATTAGTTGTAAACTGTTTGATTGTCTTCTCTGGGCTTCACTGTGTTGTCTAAATTGCTGCACTTTGTTCCCGCAAGTGTTTTTCCATTAGCTTGAGCAACTTGCTACTTATCTTAATTACTGACACATTTTCATTTGCAATCCTGTTAAAAGGAACTAGCTTTAGTTAGTCTCAGTTAGTGCAGCAGAGCAGAGGAGCAAGCTGTAAACTTTTTGAAACCGCAGCTTATTTTTCGCCCAAGCAGCAATACCAGCAGTATGAGAAGGGGACCGTCCACATATCGGGTGATATTTTGTATTGTACAGGTTGCAATATTCAAGGCACTGATGTAATTCGAGAAAAATACATTTTAAAATATTGGACTGACCGGACAGATTTGAGAATCTAGCTCGAATTGATATTACTTGCGTTGAGCACTCGTTTTCCCGCATGGTGCAATGTTGCAGGACAATTTATTTATTAACTATTGACATTTTAATGCTGTTAATAACAAAGAGACAATAATTTACATTAAAGTATTCTTTCACCAAACTTATTTTCATGTGTTTCTTTTCACTTTTTTTCATGAATGGTGTCCATGAAAAGTGCCATATTTTGCAGTGCAGGTGCCGTGAAAAAACGTCATTTTAGCCGTGAATTTCTTACAGCCTTAACTATAGGTATAGATATTTTTACTTAATTTTCTTTATAGCTGCAGTAAAGGAGGTAACAGTTTAAAAATATCTGTCCAGGAGGTTTTATCCCTGTAACACGAACATACGAAATTTGCCAGCAGATAAAGGCCTAGAGGTCTATCAAGTCTGCTCGAATGTGCAGCTAGCACCCAATGGTGATCATACATTTCTTCTATCAGTTTCTCATAATATAAAGTCATTTTAAGAATCATATACCATTTATTTCTATCAAAGCTTGGTAGCTTGGCAGAATTCCAATTTTCCAGAATAATTCTTTTAGTTGCCATTGTGGCCAATGGCTCTATGATGCTGGTTCACAACCATCCACCCACCCCCCATCTTTAGGATTCTCAACTCTAGTTGGAGTTGATTCAGGGTGGGGATGCAGCACCAGGAGACAGTGTGCCCTTGTCTTGGGCACACCAGCACAGTGACCTGCTGGCAAAGTGTCGATTTTGCTGACAGGAGTGTATTTCGTTGTGTTGGTGTCGCCGTACGTGGCTACTACCGTGGTGGGTGCTATAATTTTCTTTTCTTTCTCTCTAATATCCAATAAATCAAAATCATTGAAAATAAAAAAAATTTGGGGTCTAGTGGAAGCTGAATATTTAATATGTTCTCAAAGTTTTGTTAGTTCCCACCATCCATATTTTTCTTTGCATTCCCATAGTAAATGAAAATTATCACATTTCTTATTATTTTTATTACAACTGTGCCAACATATATTTGGGTAGTTTGAGCCTATCTTATTTAGTTTGTAGGGATAATGTATGCTCTATCTCTAATTCTATACTGTACATAGTAGATTTATTTTTGGCATTAATGTACTATCTCTTAGCTTTTATATGTATATTTTTCCATTGTTGAGTTTCCCATTTGTCTGATAATTCATCTTCCCATTTTACTTCTACTTTAATTTAGGGCTTGTTCTAATGTTTTCATATTTTTATTAATATGTTTATAGAAAAATGACATAATACTTATCTTTTCCCGCTTACATATGGAAGATTCCATAATCCATAGTATGTCCAATCTACCCTGTCCTGTTTTGCTTCTATATATATATATATATATATATATATATATATATATATACATACAGTATATGTATCAAACTTATTTTTAAGCAAATTATATTTAATCCAAGCTTGGGGAATGACATATTCATAACATTTACTAATAAACACTTTGCTGGTGACAATGGTTTCTTCCTGTAAGCAATCTATTCAATAGAATATTCTCAATGTATTTAGATCCAAATTTGTCAACAAATTGGCATTATACTTATTTCAGATTTTTTGATTCTCATTAATACTTGCACATATTTCAAAGTTATTTTGTGAGCAATTTTTTTTCATTTGTTTACATATCTTGTGTAAAGCCATAACAATAGGATTTTGACATTTTTCAAATAGTTGTGGGAAAGCAAGTATATCCTGAATTTTAAGATTGGATTGTTTATATTCAACCATTCTAACCGTTAATGGTGTGGTGGGTGGTGGGACTTCAAATTCATTTTTACTTACTTTTATCTATGTGATTACTTGTTTCATTTTTGCAGCCAAATAATAGCTAATGGGATTGGGGCAACCCATTCCCCCCTCTTTTCTTAACAGAGTTAATTTATTCCAAATGATTCTTGGAGCTCCACATCGCCACATGAACTTTCTAAATATTCTTGTCATCTGTTCTAACCACGTAATTGAAATTTCACCTTGGATGGCTTGAAATCAATACATAAGATAGGGCATCTCCATCACCTTAAGGGTTTTGATTTTTCCCCAAAGTGATAGAGCTCTATCTTGCCATATCATGAGCATATTAGCTATTTTTCCCTATAGTTATTTAAATTTATTTCAGAAGTTTTATTGATATTATTACTTAATTGAATCCCAAGGTATTTCATTGATCATTGTATTTTCATTTCATAAATAACCTCTTTTGTTTCTTGAGTTAAATTGTTTTTGTATAATATAGATTTTAAAAAGGGTGAATATGTATTAAATTCTTGTAAAAGTTGGGGATATGTATTCTTGGGGTTTGAAATTATAATCTTAATATCATCTGCATACACATTTAGTCTAAAGTGGTTTCCCTCTCTTGCATGATATGTTATTTTATTGTTATTTCTTATATGGTTCAATAGTAGTTCCATTAGTATGCATGAGATGGGGGACAGGGGACACCTTTGTCTCACACCATTGCTCATTTTAATAGGGTCTGATTTATATTGATTAATGTTAAATACCACAGTGGGACATTTGTGTAAGGATTCAATTGATTTAATAATGAAGTCTGGGAATCCCCATACCTCCAGAGCATGAAACATAAACTCCCAGTTAACCAGATCAAAAGCCTTGGATGCATCCAGCGCTATAGCAATGGTTTCTGGATCATTCTCAGGTACTAAGGTAAATGCAGCTTGAATTTCACCCAAGCCCTCAAATATATTCCTTCCTTTGACGAAGCTTTTTTGGTCTTTATGAATTATATTTGGTATCTGATTTTGGAATTTTAAAGTTATTAATGTAGCCATTATTTTATGATCACTGTTTAAGAGTGCTATTGGGCGGTAGTTTTCAGGTAACAGTGGGCCCTTGTTTTCTTTGGGTAGCAGAATAATATCTGCTTCGTATAATGATTTCGGTAATTCAAACCCTTCAGACATTTTTGTTGCCAATCTGGACAACCCTATGGACAATTCTTGTTTAAAGGTTTAACAGAATTCACTAGTAAAACATCAGGGCCAGGGGAAGAATTCTTTTTCATTGTTTTAATTGCCTCTATTGTCTCAGTTTTAGAGAAGCCCATTGAATTTATTTGTACTTTAGGCAACTTACTGTTTTTAAGATATTCTTCTCTATTATAGCTAATTAGATTGTCCAGGTTGTTTAACTTATTATATATGGATTTGTAATTAATCTGGAAAACTTGCACAATATCAGTATCACTTGTTACTATTTTTTGTGAGAGGATTTTAATTTGTGTAATTATTTCTCTTTCTCTCTGTTTTTCAAGGCATGCACCAATAACTTGCCAGATTTATCTGCAAAAAAATACATTTTATTCTTTAATCTCATTATATTTTCTTCTACTGTTTTTGCAATGTTAATTTTCTTTTCTATTATCTTTTGTTCTAATTTTTCTTTATATTTTGTGGGGTTCTACATTTCTTTTTCTTGTAGCTCTAAATTCTCTTTATCCAATTTCTTTGAATTTACATTTTGTTGTTTATGTATTTTAATTCGATAAGATATAATATGCCCTCTTATAGTAGCTTTGAAGGCATCCCGTATCTTAAATACCTTTTGTCCTTCATAATTAAGTTCCCAAAATTCTGTTGTGCATTTTTACATGTGTGTAATAAAGTTTGGGTCTTGAAGTAAGTTATTTTGCAATCTCCATTGTGGGAGCCTTTTTCTCTCCATTGATGGAACAAATTTAATAGATATTAAAGCATGATCTGAGATTGATATCTCATGTATCTCTGTTTTAGTAATATCATTTATAGATTCTTTATTTAAGAAGATATAATCCAGTCTCTAATAGACGTTTATATGCTTAGCTTTAAATGTATATCTAATTTTATTTGGATTTTTATTTCTCCATGTATCACATAAATTGTGTTCATTTAAAATATTTTTTAGAATGGTTGATACTCTGTTATCTGATTGAATTGGTTGGGATGATTTGTCCATTGTTGGATTTATTAGGGCATTAAAGTCCCCACTGAGAAAATGTTTTTTTATGTCTAATTCCACAATGGCTTGTGATATTTGATTTATAAATGTTTCATAACCCAAAAAGGGACCATATATTGAAATTATTATAGTTTCAATACCACATAGTCTACCGTTTACAAGAATAATTCTTCCTTCTTTGTCTTGCCATTGTTTAATAAAGTTTAAATCTGTATTTTTTGGGATTAATATTGAAACCCCTCTGTTATTTGTTGTACCTTGGGAAAAATACACTTGATCAACCCAAAATCTTTTTAATTTTTTATTATTTATTGCATCCAAATGTGTTTCTTGAATGGCTAAAATGTTCACTCTTTTGTCTTGGCAATATTGTATTAATAGCTTTTACTTTTTCTGGATGTTTAATCCATTGATATTTAATAAGGCAATGATCAACTCCGTGGGTTTTAATTGTTCACCAGACATTTCAGTGGAAAAAATGTATATAGGCAACCTCCCTTTTCTGATTTATGAAAATCTTCCCTTTTATTTCTTCGTATTATATAAAACAGTTCCATAACTATAGTATATATCTCTTCCCCAAACTTAAACCCCCAAGAAATTCTTACTTTCATATTGAACATCAAATAACCACACATTTATAATCTTAGGTATAGATAGACAGGTAATAACCTGTCTGATGCTGGCAAGTTTATTCTTTGTGTACCCCCTAGAACTCCTTTGTACCCCACGAAGTAGGAACACCCTAGTATTTCTTCTTTTCTTCTTTTGGTCCTTACCCTACCCAAGCTTGTAATATCAAGAGAAAAAGCAAAGAAAAGGAGAAAAAAACAAAACAAGAAAAGGAAGAAAACAGATGAAGAGGGTAAAAGGCAAGGGAAAGCAGAATCACATTACGGATATCTTAACTACAATTTGTCATTCTCCTTCCTTCTGAAGGATATCCCTTATTCACACAGTGGTATTATATTAATTTACAAAGTGGAATTATTATACCCACCTTCTTCTTTCAGTCTATACCCCCACTCCCCCCCCCATAATATCCCAATAAAGCACTGCATTTTTCAAAACATGTTTGGATATTTTGATTTTAGGTCTTGTTCAGCATCTGATGCAGTTTCGTGCATAAATTGATTGCCTTTTACAAAAACTTTTAGTCTAAACGGTGGAACAAGTATTGATTTAGCACCAAATTTCCATATGGCAGTTCTCAATTGAGCATATTTTTCCCTGTCTATAATTGCTTCATTTGGGAGTTCCTGAAATATGCTATTTTTGCTCCCTGCAGCTGCAATTGTCTTTTCTTAAAGACCTGATTCATGATTCTGTCTCTGTCTTCAGTTCTTTGCATTTTCACAATTATTACTATAGGGGAATGTCATTGTCAGGCCTTTGTCTGAGAACTCTGTAAGCCCTGTCATATATCATCTTTAAATCCTCTTGTGCAATATCTAATAATGTGGAAAATATTGTATTTAAAGGCCCAGATATTCAGAGCAGTTGCACATGGCGCAACCGAGTTGTGCCGGCGCAACTACAGAAATGCGCTGCAGAGCAATATTCAACCAGTGTGGCTGTGCAGCGCATGTCCCATTGTGCCATGACACAAATGTAATGTATGCAGTGCAAGTGAAGGGGCATTCTCATGAATATGCGGCACAATGGCATATTCAACCCAAAACCATGGTGCAAGTCAGGAGCAAAACAGAGGATGCGTCAGGTGGACTTGAATCAATAAAAACAGGCTCAAATACAGACACATCAGATGTGCAACCCTGAGCAATAGCTGAAGGATGGATGCAGCACCATTTTTAATGGAGGAGGTAATAAGGGGTGTGAGGAGTTGGGAGGAACAGCAATGTGGCCAATGAAGGACCCATCGGTGATATGCCCAACACAGATGGTACCGTGCCCACCTCATGTTTGAGGAGTATGGTGATGTGGAGATCATGGGCCAGTACCATTTGAACAGGGCAATTCTGAGGCAACTCTGTGAGCTGTGCAGTGATTAGTTGCAGGCACCCACCAGACGGAGTCATGCCATGTCTGTGGAGACCAAGGTGACAGCAGTGATGTGCTTGCTCACCATGGGCACCTTCCAGAGACCAATGGGTTCCACCACAGGGATCACCCAATCGGCCACATCCTGCCTCCTCACACAGTTTCTCAACACTCTGCTGCCACATGCTTTGGAGTTCATATGCTTCCCAAGCACACAGGCAGAGCGTACAGCAAACATGCAGGAATTCTACAGGGTGGCACACATGCCAGGTGTGACTGGGGCTAGAGACTGCACCCATGTGGCCATACACTCACCACTCAGCCCTGAGGGAGCTGCATATATTAACTGCAAGGGTTACTCCTCAACAAACTGCCAGGTGGTGTGCAATGCCACGGAGTGCATCAGCAATGTCTGTGCCACACACCCCAGGAGTGCACATGACACCTACATCTGGCACAGTTCAATACTGTGCCAGAGATTTGAGCATGGGGATATCCCCACAGAACACTTGTTAGGTGAGCAAGGCATGGGGATTGAGGTGATTGCAGCATGGCTGGGGGGAAGGCATAGACAAATGCAGAGGAGGGGCACAGGGGGCAGTGGGTAGCAGGGTCCATGGGGTGAACAAGGACAGTACAGTGATAACCATGCCATTTTCCCACACAGGTGACAGTCCATATCTGCTATGGCCATGGCTCCTCACCCCCTACTGGCGACTGACCTCCCCTGCAGAGGAGAGGTACAATGAGGCACATGCCACAATGTGCAATGTCATAGAGCATGTCTTTGGCATGCTGAAGATACGGTTCTGTTGCCTAGACAGGTCGAGTGCTGCCTTACAATATAGCACATCAAAAGCTTGTGGCCTATTCCTGGCCTGCTGCATGCTGCACAACATGGCCATTGACCGTGGGATAGCTGTCCAGGTGGATGAGGGTGATTGAAGTGGAGAGAAAGGTGTAGAAGGGCCAGAGGGAGGTATGCAGCCACCCATGGGGAGGTGGGACCCCAGGCTGGCAGCAGAGACCTGTAGGCACAGGGCCACCATCACAGAAGAGCACTACGGAGACAAAGGTAAGTGGTATGACACGCATGCAGGGGCTGCACGTACACACATCCCACACAGAGGGCTGAATGGGCACACAGGGCTGCATGCAGGAACACAGGCACACACAGCATGCATGCTGAATGAAGGACCACATAGACACACAGCACACAGCACAGCACAGACACAGGCACACACACACAGAGGCTGCAGGACATGGCATGGATCAGACACAGGACACCGGTGCACAGGCACAGCTGATGTGGAGCTGCCATCATCACACCCATGCCACAAGGCTCAGCAGCCAGGAAAGCACACACGAGGGAGTGCGCAACACCACACTTGCACACCTGCACATGCATGGGGCACCTCCACCACCCACGTATGCACTGGGCAGCAGCAGAAGATGGCAGGGTAGGGCAGCACACACATTAGGGCAGCCACACAGTACCACGGCTACCACGACCACATGGGCGGCCACGCACAGACCGATCAGCAGGCGCAGGCTGTGCAATGGCCAAGGGGGTGCATCCATCACACTTGCAGGGGAGGAAGCCTGAGAATGTGACTGTGTTCTCATTGGAGTGTACAGCTGGCCAAAGATGTCAGCGCTGGGGGTGTTGGGGATGGCTACATCAGAATCAGGCATCCTCCGGGCAGGGGTCATTAGATGCCGGGACCATGGAGTTGACGATGCACTGCATGGGGTCCTATTCACATGGCTGGTCCCAGTGGCTGCCAGTGATGCAAAACAAGCCACACTGGTACTGATCATATGGTTCAGTGCTACGGTCATGGCCTCCTGCAGCTGGGGGAGCTCATCGATTAGCTGCACACACCCACTGTCCTGACGCTTGGCCATCTGATGCACCTCTGCCTGCAGTGCATGGGTCTCTGTGGCAAGCAGTGCCTCCTTCACCATGGATGTGCTCTGCCAGCAGTTTGGCAACTGTTGCATCCTGGCCCTGACACCGACCATCTGCGGGTGATGTGGCATGCTGTCCAGTGCCCTGCTCAAGTGGATGCTGCACAGGGAACAGCACAGGGGGTACTGTGTCACTAGGCACACCGGCGGTGGCCCCTATGGCACACTGCCTGGTGGTGACTGCATCCTGCCGCCGCTGCCCAACTGTCTGCTGATCAGTGCCCAACATCTCTGCATCCGTGACTGCACCCCCCACCGGTCACAGTGGTAGCATTGCACAACACTGAGCCAATGTGGACATGGGGCAGCTGCACAGCTGCAGTTGCAGTGCCAGGCCCTGATGGTGCCTGTGCCAGTTCCTGGACTGTGGCTGGTGCCACATGCCCTGCACTGTCCAGGATCAGAGTTAGATCATCATCAGAGTTGGACATGCCACCCAGCTGGGTGCCTGCACAGAGCACTGGCAGACTGTCACCCAGCAAGAGCTCTGATAGCGCATCATCTGACTCCAGCCCCAGGTCATCCAACAGCCCCTCACCACCATGGTGTGGCCAGTCCCTGCCATGAATGCTACTGGATGTTGATGGCACCACCTCCTCCAGGCCCATGTTGGCATCCACCTCTGCCTCCTCCTGGGCCGCTCTGCAGAGATGTGATGGCACTGGAAAAGAGGAACACAGTGTCAGCATTGCTGTACATCCCATGCAGGTGTTGCCCACATCCAGGGGTGACTGCTGCTGTGGCTGCCATCCACCAGTGCACCATGCATGGCCGCATGCAGCATACGCACATGCCATACTCCACGGCCACAGGCATACCTGCATGGATACACCCATACCCACCACCCAAGCATGGTGTTGCTAGACTCACCATGTTGTGAGGGTCTGCCACCTATCTGGAAACCACCACCAGGAATGCTGTTTATGGTGGCACAACTGATTGTGAAGGCCACCAGCTCCTCAGTAGCTGTCAGCAATGGTGCGGTGGATGGTCTGCCGCCAGTCCTGGTGCATAACGCCCTGATGGCAGTTACCTTCTCCTTTATGCATTGCTTGTCTGTGCCCACCTTCTTATGGTACTCCTGGGTGGAACACTGGTGTCTTCCATGGATGTTCACATATACAGCCACCGCATCCCACCCAGCGGCCTGCTCCTGTGCCATCCCTGTGGCACCACTCAGCAGGTCCTCCCTGTTGAGGTAGGCCTTGAACAGGGCCTGCTGCTCCTCTTTTGTGAAGTTAGGCCTACATTCATGGGCAGGCCCATGATCCTCCCCTTCCTCATGTTTGGACATACTGCTACCTGGGGACAGTTACAACGCAGCAGGTCAGTGGCAGCATGGCATATGGCAGTAGTCTGTTGCAGTGTTCCTCCTGGCCTGTCCATCCCTGGCTTCCCCTTACCATACAGGCTGCAATACTGGTCCTTGCCTGTGCAGAGTTGTGGTGTTTATATGGCACAATGCATGCAAAGGAGCCTGTGCGCAATGGTAATGATATGTTAATGCTCCCCATTGCACCATGCATAGGCTCAGTAGGCAATTTGCATATGGTGATTGAATATTGCATTTATGCACAGTGCTCAACCATATTGTGCGGAGGGATAGTGGCTTGTTCACACTGTTGCATTCAGTAGGCCTCCACCTCGCGCATGTATGTACAACTCATTGCACAGCTTCATGGCACTACTGTCTGTATTGCACAATGTGAACCCATTGTGTATGTGGTGCTTGGCGCCTATCGTACATTCATGCTCATCATGGTGCACATGCCTACTGTGCATACGTCCATGATGCACAATGCCACATGCTGTGCATGCCAGGTACATGTGCGTCACCATGCGGGGTCACACTATGTGCCCTCGGGGTTGTGGATGGGACTACGGGCACCTGCTAGGCCATGGTGATGTGCACATGTGCTATGCTGTGCAATGGACCCTATGGTGCACTCCAATCACGCATCCACATGCTGCGCAGCAATGCACAATGGTAACCTATCATGCAACACCCACGTGCCCCTAGGCCCTGCATGTGAAGGCTGTGTAGGCCAGGCAGCCAGTCACACCCATCAGAGAACCTGACAATGTCACACAATGGTGCCACCCATCGGAAAGTGAACTGGAGTGATGTAGAGATGTGCAACCTTGTTACACTGGTGATGCCCTACAGGGCCCATCTGTTTGGGCAGGTCCCCCTGCAGCAACCTCGAAGCATGATCTGGGAAAATGTGGCCACAGAACTGGAGCGGCAAACAGGGGTGCACAGACTGCAGAACAGTGCAGGCACAAATACTGCAACCTGCAATGCAGGAACCCAGATAGGCTGAGGTGCCTGCAGGCCTGTGTCCAGCTTGGGGCAGTGCCACAGCCAGGTTAGGATGTAAATGTGTCTGCCTGTACAGGACATGGGTATCATAGGTGTCCGGTTGCACAACGTATGCTGCCAGGGGGCTGCGTAGTCCTAGTGGTCACTGTGCATCCTGCATGGCTGTCAAGCACAGTGCTGCTGTGCATGTTGCAGCCGTGCAAGTGCCAGGGCCACAGGACAGGCGCTGTCCCGCCCTGCACCATGTGGGCTGTTGGGGGGTGGCTGTCTCTGTTTGCTGTTCACTCATGTCCATCTCTCCCGTTGTCTTCCACATGGCCCGAGGATCACAGGAGGGCCAGGGTGTTCACAGTTGCAGCACATGGTGCAGGTAGTGGAGCAGCAGCTGGGCCACCACAGCAGTGGTGGCAAGGTGGGCATGCTCACCTGACAGGACTGTGTATCTGTGGGTCTCTGGTGGGCACAGGGTTGGACACAGTCGCAACGGCCATGTGTAGACACTGCCATGGTGGCCATGCTGTCCAGGGGGCATGCTGGTGTTGTGCTGCTTGTGTGTGCACTGTGACAGTGCCCACTGTGCCACCCCTGGGGGTGTGTGTGTGGCATCCACCACATGTGCACACACAGGTGACTGAGGTCAGCATCACGTGCCTTGTCTGTGTGCTGATGCAACCACTACACAGCCCTGTGTGTCTGTCTGCACCAGTGTGGTGTGCTGTGTGGTGGTTGGCTGGTGCAGCCCTCCATGCATGGTCCCTGTGTGGTCCATCCGCTGGTGTGTGCCTCCACTGCCCAGTGCAAACTGTGTGTGATCTGGGGATCCTTTTGGCATGTCACTCATTGCCTGTTCTGTCCCTTCTCCTAGGTGTTCCCAGGATTCCAGCAGAGAGGAGGCAGGGCAGAGTTGTCCTGGCGTTGGGGAGCATCCTAGTCCAGCAGCGGTGCCTGGCAGGCCTGATGTTGAAGCTACTGAGGGACACAGCTGCCATTACATGGGAGGTCCACCAGCTGGTGGAAGCAGGCCATGTCCAGCGTTAGCCGATGATAACTGTATATAGCCACTATTTTCTCTTCCCTCCCCCTGTTGCCCTGCCCATCACCACATACTGTTGTATAGTAAGTAATTAATACTTTATTTTTAAAGCGTTTACAAAACCAAAGCGCTATACAAAACATTAGTTTAAATTAAACAATCACAGTTAAAATCCTTCTGAATAAGCT
The DNA here is from genome assembly GCA_016271365.2 of Neoceratodus forsteri. NCBI lineage: Eukaryota > Metazoa > Chordata > Ceratodontiformes > Ceratodontidae > Neoceratodus > Neoceratodus forsteri. The sequence goes on along the minus strand of CM028130.1, from coordinate 927,393,080 downwards.
GTAGAAAACAAATAGGTTTTAAGCTCTGATTTAAAACTGGAGACAGTCAGCCATCCTCTTATCCGACGAGGTACAGAATTCCACAGGAAGGGGGCAGCATAAGAAAATGCACATGCCCCAGATGTCTTTAACCAAACCCTGGGAATCTCTAGCAATCCCTCATCAGTGGATCGGAGTGAGCAGGAAGGGCAGTAGGGAGTAAGAAGATCTTGTAGGTACTGGGGTCCCTGGTCATGTAGGGCTTTATAAGTCAGCAATCCGACCTTAAAGGTGATCCGCCACTGAACCGGCAGCCAGTGCAGTCCATGCAGCACAGGCGTAATATGACTAGACCTGGAGGTACCAGTCAAAAGCCTGGCTGCCACGTTCTGCACTAGCTGCAAGTGGCGGATATCAACCCCCGGTAGCCCTAGGTAGAGGGCATTGCAGTAATCAAGATGGGAGGTGATGAAGGCGTGGACCAATATAGGAAGGTCAGACTGAGGAACTAGGTGTTTCACCTGAGTGATATTTCTAAGATGATAAAAGGAAGATTTGACAACGGCAGACACCTGAGATTTCAGGGTCAAACCATCATCTAAAATAATGCCCAGGTTATGCATCCGGTCTGAGGTCAAGAGCTGGACACCATCAAGTTCTAAGCCAGATGGGAGCCCAGACCTAAGACCCACCTCAGGGTGACCAGGGTTCGCAACCAACACCTCGGTCTTATCCAGGTTCAACCTCAGCCAGTTCATCCAATCTCTGATCTCGGCTAGACAGCTGTTAAGCATGGAGATTGCATCATCCTGTCCGGGAATAGAGGACTGATACAGTTGGGTATCATCTGCATAGAGGTGAAATCCCAAACTGTATCGCCTAATGATCTCTCCTAATGGCAGCATATAAACTGCGAACAACATGGGTGCCAGAATGGAACCCTGCGGCACCCCACAGGACAGGAAGAAGGTGTCAGAGGAATAAATTCCAGTGACAACCCTCTGAGTACTGCCTGAGAGATAAGATCTAAACCAATATAGGACTATTCAAGACAGTCCACAAAGAAGCTGCAGGAGCTCCAGGAGCACACCATGGTCCACGGTATCAAATGCCGCAGAGAGATCAAGAAGGACTAGAATAGTACAAGCCTTTCAATCTCTCACAATTAGGAGATCATTTAAGACTCAGACCAGAGTGGTCTTAGTGCTATGTCTTTTCCTAAATCTAGATTGGAGAGCATCATAGACATTGTAATTTGTAAGATGGTCCTCCAGCTGCAGAGCAACCACCTTTTCAATAACCTTACCCACAAAGGGCAGGTTAGAGACAGGTCTATAGTTAGCTAAGCAGTCTGGGTCTGGGTTTTTTTTAGGAGTGGTCGAACGACCGCATCCTTAAGGGAATCAGGAAAGACCCCCTGCTCCAAGGACTTCCAGACAATTTCAGCAAGTATCGGGCAGATAACATCTACACAACCTAATAGTGTTGTAGGGCTTGGATCCAAACTACAGCTGGTTGGTCGTACAGTCTGGACAATCCTTACAATGTCCATGAACTCTGACTTACTAAAGCCAAACTAGGCAGCACAGGTGCTCGCCACCTCTCGTCGATCTCCGCAATCCCTCAAAGAAAGAGCTGGGCCGATACCCGATCTAATGCTGGCAATATTATCTGCGAAGAACCGAGCAAGCTCACCACACTTTACTTGTGAAAAATCTCCTCCAGGCTGCAGACAGACTGGATTGCACAGTCTGTCGACAGTCCGGAAGAGTTGAGCTGGTCGGTTCCGCGCAGCAGCAATCTCCCTGGACAGGATCTCTGCCTTCTTATGGGTGATTGCTGATTGATAGAGCACATAGTGGTCCATCAATCTAAGTCTGTCAGCATGAAGAATGGATTTCCGCCAAGCCCTTTCTAGCCTTTGCCCCACTCTCTTCAGCTCCTTCAAGGACCCATCAAACCAAGGGATCCTCAGGTGCAAAGTGATCGGACGAACATGAGCAGGAGCAATTAAGTCCAGGGCATCACCCACCACCTTGTTATAGGCATGTACAAGATCCCTTGGATTCATGCACTTACTTGATAAACCCGATAGGTCCAGCACCGCCAATAGGCCATCCGGGGTAATCCCCCTCAAAGTGTAATACTGGACCATCTCCGTAGGGGCAGACCTAATTGGTTGTGCCCCAAAGCTGAAACTTATGGTGTGATGGTCTGACCAACTGTTTGATTCCACCCCCAATCCCGTGGTCTCCATCCCCAGGAGAAACACAAGATCTAATGAATGACCCCCTATATGGGTAGCGGAGGTAACCATCTGTGTAAGGCCCAACATAGTCATAAATTGGAGGAGATTATTTCCAAACTGCGAGAGTTCATCATTGACCCAGGCATTGAAGTCACCCAGAATTAACCATCTGGGCAACTCCAATGCCACATCGACAATGAAGTCTGCAAACTCCTTTAGGAATTCTCCACCATCCCTGGGTGGATGGTAGATGAAGAGAATCCTGAACCCTACACCTGCTCCCAGGATACATTCAAAAGAGCTAGTGCAACCCACTGGCACATCCACAAGGCCCAGCTCCATTCTAAAAAAGATGGCCACATCCCCGCCCCTATGATCCAACCTCAGGCGGTGCATCCCCGAGAACCCAGCTGGAGCAACAGATGCCAAAATAGGGCCTGCATTTCCATCCAGCCAGGTCTTGGTGATATATGCCAGGTCAGATGTTTCAACAAGTTCAGCTATAATAGCAGTCTTGTTCTTAATCGATCTGGCATTACATAACACCGCCCGGGTTGGATGGGTTTTCAAGGAGGATCCCAGGACCTGCCCACAATTTGTGGAGCCCTGGGGTATGGGAATCAGGCAGGGAACACCCTTTTCTGACCCCATTTCAGCCCAGGGCATCTCCTAGTCCCCACTACCTCTATCCGCTCACTCTTCTCCATTTCCCCACTGTGCCCAATCCACACACCCCTCACTCGCCTCCTCACTATCCCTAATGCCCGATATCTCCTATAGACTCCGGCCAGTAATGGAGAGCAGTGGAAGGGGCGTAGATCACAGAGCACAGCAGGAGAATAATGCCTGACTGTCTTAACACCCTCCCTGCACATCCCAACAAATATAAAAATCACAGTACCAGACTATAATCACCACATATACATATGCACTTCTAAGGAGGCACGTCTCAAACACCCCTTAAAAATCGCAACCTAATTGCAATAAAAAACAGACTATTACAATTCAGTCCAATTCAAATCCTATAAGATTTCAATCAATATTAATCTGTTTCAATCTATGCAGCTCAATAGTACGTAAATCTAGTAGAATATCAAAGATTTAGTACATATCAGTCTGAGTCCAGATTCTGTTTTGATGAAAGGCCAAGGGATCGCTCACCTCCACTGGCAAACCAAAGCTCACTCTCAGACTCTGCACTCACCAAAATTTCAGGAGAGAGTACAGAAAATCATAGGACAGTCCAGAAGAAACAATGTTCCTAGGGCTAAAGAGGAGAACTCATGAAAAAACTGATTCCAGAAGCAGGAGCACTGTTGATGCCATTTTATTTGTAGGGGAAATGGTCACCTCACCAGGGAGTCACTGCCCACAATCGAGTCCACAGCAGCAGCCTCCTGCACAGAATCTGCCCACCAGTGGGTCCCCTGGAAAGCCTAGGATACACCAGCTACTCGGGCCTATCCATCGACGAGTCCAAAACCAGCGCCGCCCACCCCGAGCCCAGCCAATGGCAGCAGCCACCCCAGGTGGCTCCCCTACAATCCCTAATCAAGACATACTCCTTGAAATAAATTACAAGCAGCAAGCAGTCGGAAATGTATTAAGGAGTCAAAAAACATCAGAAAGTCAAGCAAAACTCCTCTCTCTGCTTCAGAGAGTCTCACCACATGAAGGTCGATAAAAATCAGAGGAATCAACTTCTCCTCATGAATACTCCAAAATCCCAGTTCCTCACGGATACTCCAATGATCCAAACCTCATTAACCCAATAACTGAATCAGAATCCGGTCCTCAGTTCTTCAATTTCTTCTGTTTTCCTCGATCTTTTAATCAAAGCAACTGCAAAAATCAATCAAAACTCTCACGAAAAGAGGTTACCCCTAAAATCAAAATCCGGTCATAAAATGCTCCTGAGGACACCACACACTATGCACAAATTCTATAGTCTTAATCAAAGGGACCCCCACATAGGAGCAGCAATGAGACTACTAAATAAAAATAATAAAACAAGGGTTAAAAAATGTTTGGATGTGCTGGAAGATGCTGAGTATCAAAAGAGCTCAAAACAGGTAAACGAGTAAGCGAACGCAGCTAAACAAACACTGCAAACAAACACAGCGTGGTGCAACAATACAGTGACACAATGGCTAGCCCCTGGACCCTATCCCCTGCATCCCGTGGCCCTCCCCAGTACCTGATTTTCTGTTTTGTATTGTTGCCATGTTGGCCCACACTTCAGTGTTTTTTATTAAAGCCTTTTTTTGATACATCACTGTGTCAGGGCTCCCTTTGTGGCTGGCATGTGGATCCATGCTGCAGGTGTCTGTTGTGCTGTGCTTGCCCATGTTTATTTATTTTTTATTTATTTATGACTTTGATAACTGGGTGAGTGCACTGATCCCAGGGACCGTTTTCAGGCACGACCTGGGCCATAACACATGGTGCAGGGTGACAGTGGAGTACAAGGTAACAGTAATACACATGAAACAGATTTGATACAAGCAACAATAGTAGACACAATATACAGGTTTGATGCATAGGTCCATTTGAGAACAGTGAATGCAAGGTTTCAATATCATATATGAGAAGACTTGGTACAAACAAACAAATTATAGGCACAGTGTACAGTGTGAGACAGCGTCGTCCAGTGAGCAAGTAATACACAGAATACTCAATAAAAAAATGTATATACAATATGTACAGGCAAGGAAGTCAAATATTACTGTGAAAAATGCAATATAATAGTTGTAGGCAAGAGAGTTGACTAGTGTGGGTAGGTGGGTAACCCCTGGGCTGGGGAGTTGACTAGTGTGGGTTGGTGTGAGACCCCTGGGAGCATCGACAGGATGAGTTGTCCAGGAACCAGACTTTAAGGTGGGACTTGAAACTGGAGTGTGTGTCAATGGAATGGAGTTCAACCGGTAGTTTGTTCCACTGCAAGGGGACAGCTGCAGACCAAGCTCTGCTACCCATGTTGGTGGATACCCTAGGAATAGCTAGAGGGGGAGTACCATTTGAGCAGAGGTTGTGGAGGAGTGTTCGGGTTTTCAGAAGGGCAGTTAGAGAGTTCTGGAGCTGTCACGGATGACATTGTCCACCATGCAGCAGAGGGCTAGGTCAAAGCGACCTTGCAGCGGTAGCCATCCAAGGGTATTATAGAGGGTACAGTGGTGGGTGGAGAATGGGGCCAATAAAGCAAAGCAGCAAGTGCTGTTGTAGGCAGCGGAGAGTTTAGCCATAGCAGTAGCTGAGATCCTGGCATAAACAGGGGAGCACTAGTCAAGAATAGGGAGAAGATTACCCTGGACAATGGATAGTTTAGCTTCAGGTGTAAGGTATTGTCTGAATCTATAGGCGGCACCTAACTTTTGATGAAACCTTCTGACAAGGGAATTTGCATGCTCAGTGAAGGTGAGGGAGGGGTCGAGCAATACTCCTAAGTATTTGTAGGTGCTGACGTCCTCCAGGGCTGTACCATCTGGAGTGAGAATGCGTAAGGGGACGTGGCTTTTAGTTTTGGCCAGGAAGGGCTTAGATCCAAACAGCATGGATTTAGTTTTTCTGGCATTTACTAAGAGGAGGTTTTTTGAGAACCAGCTGTGGGCTGCAGCATAGTTGTGTGAGAGAACTGAGGAAATTGCAGCCATGGATTTGTCACTGTGGAAGAGGACAAGGTCATCGGCATACAGGAGAGAGTTACATTTGAGGCAGTCGAAGGTGATCAGTAAGGTAGTTAGTGAACCAGCTTGTGACTTTCTGAGAACAACCATGAAGGCTAAGCTTGGAGGTAAGGAGAGCATGGTTAACCATGTCAAAAGCCTTTGAGAGGTCGATGAAGACAGCCCTGGTGGCTTTATCGTTATCCCTGTTAAAGAGGATGTGTGGTCAGTCAGTAGAGTGAGGTCAGTGGAGGTGGAATGATTCTTGAGAAAGCCATGCTGTTGGTTGCATAAGAGGGTGTATTTGCTTGTGTACTCAGTGAGCTGATTGTGGACTGCTCTCTTGAGTAGTTTACTGAGATGAGGGAGGATGGATATTGGATGGTAATTGTCAGAGGATTTGGGGTCACCGGATTTAAGAATGGAGATAACCTTAGCTATCTTCCATGGGTCAGGCATGGAGGAGGTGGAAAGGGCAAGGTTAAAGATGAAGGTGAGTGGCTTGGCAATTGCGAAAGAGATCAGCTTGAGAAAGACTGGAGATAGGCCATCAGATCCAGAGGAGCCATGGTTAGGTAGATGTTTGAGTAGCTTCACTGTATCATGTATGGAGAGGGCTTTAAAATAGAATGGGGGTATTTGCAGGTGAGTGGCAGAGCTGGAGGAGGAGGATGGCAGTGTGTCAGATATTAGGGCTGGGCTTTGAGGTTGGGCAATTGGCAGCTTATCTAGGTACATGGATAAGTTGGTGAACTTACAGTTGAAGACACTGGCCACATCGTGAGGGATGGTCAGCAGCCCATCCTGGGAATTGAGATGTGGTTCAGCGTAGCTGGAGTGGGGGTTTAGGAGGGAGCTGACTGAGTCCCAGAATTTTCTAGGGTCTCCAAGGTTGGCCTTTTGCAGGTTGCGGAAGTGAGTCTGTTTCAAAAATTTGGCCTGTTGTTTCCATTTGTTCCTCATGTGCCTGTAAGCATCCCAGAGGGCAGGAGAGGGGGGTTGATTTGAAAGTGGACCAGGCGTGGTCTCTGGCCTTCATAAGGGTTAGGAGGTCTTTAGAGACCCAACGCGAGCACCCGCCTCTGACCCCTCTGGTAGTGACAGGGAAAAGCAGTCCTGGAGTGTTAGTAGAGTCTGGGAAAATGTGGCAACTGCCATGGCTACATTGGAAAGGGAAAAAAGCGTGGACCAGTCCAAGGACTGGGCCTCCTCGAGGAGATTTGTGGAGACTGGGCAGCTGAAATTCTTAGAGATAGGTATTTGGGTGGGGGGGGCTTTAGTTTGGAAGCCCAGAGGAGATAGGTCGGTGAATGATCACTTACAGAGTCAACCATGGTGCCAGCGTGTAATGCTCGGTTCTCCCTGTTTATGAGGATCCAGTCTAGTACAGTCTGGGTGGCTGAGCGTGGATTAAGTCTGGTGGGAAGAGTGATCACCTGCACCAGGTTGTGCTGCTTTAACAGGGATACATAGTCAGGCTGGTGGCAGCTCAGCCAGTTTAGATTAAAATCACCGAGAAGGATAGATTCCCTATAGGGAGTTAGAGAGCTCAGGCCTTGGAGGAGGCTGGTGAGTCCAATGGTTCCATTTGCGGGGGGGGGGGTTGTAGCAGCAGCCAATATAGAGTTTCTTGCAGGATCCCAGGGTGAATTCGGAGAGTAGCAATTCACTAGGTGAGGAAGGGTTGGAGTGTAGGACAATACTAGCTGAGAGGGGTTCCCTTAGGAGTAGGGCCACACTGCCACCTTTTTTCCTGCCTGGCCTGTCGAGGCATAGGTAAGAGTAGCCAGGTATTTTGAAGGTGTTTTCGATGTGCTGTGGCTTTAGCCATGTTTCAGTGAGTCCTACAATAAGGGGCTTGTGTAGCTCAATCCAAGCCTCAAGGTCAGTGAATTTAGATGGAAGGCTGCAGACATTGATATGTGTGATTTTAAGACCAGGGGCATTTGTCCAGATGCTGGAGGTGGGGGTGATATGAGAGTTTGTTGGGCCAGGGTTGCATTCAGTGTCCCCAGCAAGGGAGAGTAGTGATAGTAGGAGAATGTATGGGCAGGAGGGAATAGAAGGAGACCAGGAGAGGTTAACCAGGTAGTGGCCAAGGAGGCAGCGTTCTCCTTTAGTGAGTAGGATGAGAGAGCTGTACCCCAGGGTAGACTTATCCCTAGTGGTGAGTGAAGAGGGTTGAGACAGGGGAGAGGGACAGAATGACAGGAAGGAGAGGCCTTGTTGATCGCAGGCCAGCACTGTCGCACAGAAGTCGGTCAATACCAGCGCAGCAGTTAGGGAGATGGCACATAATATAGGTAGTGTCAGCTTCATGTTTCTGAGGGAGAGTGGGGACAATGGAAAGTAGTAGGAGGGAATTAGCTTGGTTTGCCTTATGAAGGGGAGAGGAGGGAGTGGTGAGGCAAGAGGCAGTTAGAGATGTAGTTCTCTGGGACAGGAACACACTCTAGAAGGTGTTCTGTAGCTTTAAATTTGTGTATGGCAAGATGGCCAATGGGAGAAAGGTGCACAGAAGGGGGAGTGGTTTAGGTGTATTTAACAACTCGTGGAGGCGGGGGTGTACCTTGGGGGTCCATACTTTTTTTCTTGTGGAAGCAAAAATAATTTAAAACATTTAAAAATACCTAAATTTTGTTATAGATGAAAATGTTTACCAGAAAATCAAAGTGGAAGACAACTGGTTCTGCTATTGTTAAAAAGGTGGGGGCAGCTTTACTGCAGTGAAAAAGATTAGGTTAAGTAAGTGTTAATCATGTTAATGGCCATACTTTACACCTCCCAGGTTGCTTTCACAAACAAAGGGCTATATTGACAAGAGAACTTGTTTGTAACCTGGACATGTAGCTGAAATAATAAACAACATTTATTTATTTAAATTTTGATAAACGGGTAGGCCCACTGAGACCATAATGATGCCTTTTTCAGGGGTGACCCAGAATTAATTACAGGCAATAGGAACAAGTCAAGAGAAATTTGAGCAAACAAGCATTATAATCAAGGCATATTGTACAGTCTCAGGCAGGTTAGGTACAATAGAGGGTTAACTTGAAGAGTAAAAAAGAGTCACAAGAAAGACCGATTATATAATGATTCATTGAACGTGACTTTTTTTTACACAAATTACAGTTAATCAATCTGTTTCAAAAGTATGTGAGCACTCAAAATCAGGGGTCAATCCTAACATTGTTTTACTAGCCCAAACACTAGTGCAAATTGACCAGACCTAGTGCAGCTAACTCTCTACTTGTCTGTCTTGACTAGTACAGGTTTTCATGGCTGTTAATGAAGTAAACAATGTCTACTTTAGGAGGCTCTTGTCCTCATGCTACTCTCTCTGAATGTTCCAGATAGTCTGGTGTGGTTAACAGCTCATTTAGAGCTGCAATTATCTGGCAGTCCAAGAGGGGGATCCCACAAAAGACTCAAAGTGAGTCATTATCTCTCCACTGTTAGGACTTTCGACTGTCCAGGGTGTGATCAAGGGTAGAGTGCTGTTAAGTCACTAGCTTCCAGTTTTCTGAATGTGCCTCTGTCTAAAAAATGTGTCCCATATTATTAAGACCAGTGCCCCTCATTTCCCTACATTTTGAGTGTCTGTAGCCAATATTTCAGCGACAAAATGCGAGGAGGTATACAGGGTCAGCCCTGCAGGTGGAGGGTTTTATTCCAGCCTCACCATAACTTCCCTCTCCCTTCCAGATTTCTTAACTCTGTTCTTTCCCTGGAGACCACTGCAGACCAGACTCTGAAATGTCCATCCACAGATCCATAGCTGCCATTACTGACAAGTGTAGGGGTCCCCAGTTCTTCAAAAATGGACCATGCCAGCCAGAAGGTAAAACCATCAAAAACTGGAGAGCAATGAGTACCAATGCCCATAGTCTGGGTAACAAGCTTCCTGAATTAGTGGCCTTGATGGACGAGGAACATCTGGATATTGTGGCAGTCACAGAAACATGGTACACACAGAACCATGACTGGGATGTAAACATACCAGGATACACTATCTACAGGAGGGACAGGGAGGTTAAAAGAGGAGGAGGAGTAGCTCTCTACATAAGAGAAGGAATCAAAGCAATAGAACAAAGGGGTAAACAGGGAGGAGAAGAAGCACTGTGGGTCAATTTTGAGGCAGGCAATGGCACCACAATCCTCACAGGGGTTGTATACAGACCCCCCTCTCAGGGGGAGGAAATGGACAAGAAAATGATAGAAAGTATACTTAGAATGGCAGATAAAGGGGAGATATTGCTGATGGGTGATCTGAATATGCCAGATGTTAACTGGAGTGCAGTTGTAGCAGCCACTTCTAAGAGTGGGGTTATTCTAGATGCCCTACAGGGGCATGCCTAGAACAACTAGTATTGGAACCCACTCGAGAGGGAGCAATCTTAGACCTGGTCCTCTCAAATGGAGATGGAGAGAGGATCACAGATGTAGAAGTGGGTAGCCATCTGGGAACTAGCGACCACCGAACAGTATGGTTCACAATAAACACAGCAATAGAGTCAAGCCATACAAAGGCAAAAGTACTGGACTTCAGGAGGACTGACTTGCCAAAAGAGTGCCTAAGGAAATGCACCAGCAAATGGGCAGGAAGGAGGGTGGAAGAACAATGGGGAATAATAAAAACTGCCATCACAGAGGTAACAAGCCTTTGTGTGAAGCAAATAAACAAAACAAAACGATGTAAGAAACCACTATGGTTCTCAAAGGAGGTGGCGGTGAAGGTTCAAGAGAAAAAGAAAGCATTCAGAAAGTACAAGGAATCACAGAAGGAACAGGACAGAGAAGTGTATCACATAAAGCAAAAGGAAGCTGGGAAGGCAGTCAGAACAGCAAAGGCCTTAACTGAGGAAGAGATAGCCAACTCAGTTACGAAGGGGGATAAAACCTTTTTTAGGTACATCAGGGAGTGAAGGAATACTAAAGGAGGGATAGTGAGGCTTAATAAAGGGAGGGGGCAGAGGGTGATCTGAAAGGCAGAGATACTAAACAAATATTTTTGCTCAGTATTTACAAACGAAGAGGGGGAGGTACCTAAAACAAACAATAGAAACACTCTGGATACAGAAGTTGATACCAGCCCATTTACAGAAGAAAGGGTCCTGAAAGAACTCTTAAAACTGAAGGTGGACAAAGCAATGGGGCCTGATGGGATTCATCCCAGAATTCTAAAAGAACTAAGGGTAGAACTAGTGACACCACTGACTACCCTCTTTAACAAATCATGGGAGGATGGGGTGGTACCTGAGGACTGGAGTAGGGCCGATGTGATTCCCCTTCACAAAAGTGGGAGCAGGGCAGAAGTGGGAAACTACAGACCAGTTAGTTTAACCTCAGTGATTGGGGAAAATGATGGAATCACTTCTGAAGGAAAGAATTGTCGAGTACCTAGAGGCCAGAGGGGCACAGGACCCAAGGCAGCATGGATTCACAGCAGGAAGGTCATGCCAGACGAATCTAATAGATTTCTTTGACTGGGTGACCAAAGTAGTAGATCAGGGAGGGGCTGTGGACATGGCCTACCTAGACTTTAGCAAGGCATTTGACTCAGTCCCACACAAAAGATTAATATACAAGTTAGCCAGCCTGGGAGTGGGTCCCAAGATGATAGCCTGGGTAAAGAATTGGCTGGAGAATAGGACACAGAGGGTAATAGTAAATGGAGTCCTCTCTGAAGAAAGTGGGGTTACCTAGTGGGATGCCGCATGGGGGTTCAGTATTAGGACCGGTCCTCTTCAATGTCTTTGTTTACATTGCAGAGGGACTGAAGAAAAGTATGTCTCTTACAGATGACACAAAGATCTGCAACAGAGTTGATGCACAAGGTGGGTGGAAAGGATGAGAAGGGACTTGGTAAGGTTAGAGGAATGGTCAAATATGGCAGTTTAGATTTAATGCTAAGAAGTAAGGTAATGCACCTGGAAACAAAACCCAGGGAAGAGTACACAATGAGGGGTGAGATACTAAAACAACAAAATGGAAAGGGACCTGTGGGTAGTCATATCAGATGACTTAAAGGTGGGCAAGCAATGTGAGAGGGCAGTAAGGAGGGCTGGGGGAATACTGGGATGCGTGGGAGGCATCCCAGTAGAAAACAAGGTTGTTATCCCTCTGTACAGACAGCTGGTGAGACCCCCTCTGGAGTACTGTGTGCAGTTCTAGAGACCCAATCTCCACAAGGACATAGACAAGATGGAAGCTGTCCAGAGGAGGGCAACTAAAATGGTGCAGGGTCTGCACGAAAGACATATGAAGAGAGACTAAAGGAGCTTAATATGTATAGCCTCGAGGAAAGAAGGGAGAGGGGAGACATGATAGAAATATTCAAGTACCTCAAGGGAATCAACAATGTCCAAGAGGGTAGCATCTTTCAAGAAAAGAGGTGTGCAAGAACAAGGGACACAATTTGAAGATGGGGGGGGGCGGCTCAGAGGTAATGTAAGGAAGTATTTTTCACAGAGAGGGTTGTGGATGCATGGAACGGCCTTCTAGAGGAGGTTGTGGAGTCAAAAACAGTGATTGAATTCAAGTATGCATGGGACAGCCATAAAGCAATTCTAGGGGTTGGGGGTAGAAAGAAGTAGGCACTGGTTAACTAGGATCTGCAACTTATCCATTAGGTAGGGAAATGGGCAGACTGGGTGGACCAAGCGGTCCTTATCTGCCATCAAATTCTATGTTTCTATGTTTCTATCACTATCCATTGGGAGGCAGTATAGCACAGTGGTTTAAGGCTCTGAGCTACAAACCTGGAGACATGGGTTTGAATCCCACAGCCCCCACTTGCATAATGTGTGACCCTTAGCAAGTCACATAACTTCCTTGTGCTCCCAGGTCACACCTGTGAACAAGTTTTGAGCTTAGTGTGTGTCTCTCCTGGTAAAAAAAAAAATACAGTCCCACCCTTATCCCATCCAGCATGTCCTTTCATCCTAAAAACAATGCTTTGCATCATGTATGGTACAAAAATAAACTTAACAAAATACATAATTTGAAAGCTCAAAATAGGCATTCCTGGGATACATAGATCATCCTACACAGAAACAGAGATAGTAGTGTATAGCATTATGTCTGTGTACTGTATTCCTTGGGCTGATGAAAGGACAATATTAAAGAAAAATCTGTTATTGTTGGTACAAAGCATATTAAATCAATGCTTAAAAAAATTTCATAGTGTTCTGTTTCCCAAGACCCTTAGGTTTGTGTAGCCCCTACCCCAAAGAAATCTTAGATGTGCTCCTGGCTCACTTGAGGCAGTACAAAAACTTCCAGAAGTGCAGGTCTCCGGTTGCCTATAGGGTGGGGGCGGAGTGTCTTTCTGTGCCTGACTCTGTTCATTGCCCTGTGGGAGGTGGTGACAGTGTGGTGAAGTGCATGATGATGTCAGCTATTGTGTGTGTGTGCAGAGCTAGGACTGCTTGATTGAACATTTGTTGTTGTGATATACTCTGGATTGAGGTGTGTGTGTGTGTGTGTGTGTGTGTGTGTGTGTGTGCAGAAAGAAGAGAGAAGTCCATTGTACAAAACAATGGGGGGTGCTCACTATGTGTGATGGCACTGGAGTCTGTTTTTTTGGCTGAGGAGCTGGAAGCAATGTGGGAGCAGGATAAATGTGCAATAATCAGAGTATTTCTTGGCTTGCATTGTTTCCTGTATAAGTGATCAAAATGTACCATTATAATTAAGGGCTAGTGGAACTATCTGTGGGCTAGTGCAATTTTGAATCAACTTGCCCTGCTGGCTAGTGCAAAAAAAGGTTAAGGTTGACTCCTGCTCAAAATGGCTCGAAAACCTGACCAGCACAGAGCAATATCGGATTTCCTGATAGGGACCCTGAAAACCTGATCAGCAGGTAAAAAACCTGACAGTGGCAACCTTACAGGTGTCCAATGATTTTATTTTTTTCCAGGAGAGACATACTAAGCTGAAAGCTGATTTATAGGTGCAACCTGGGAGCACAATGAAGTTAAGTGACTTGCTCAGGGTCACACAGTATGCAAGTGGGAGCTGACAGATTCAAACCCAGGTCTCTAGGTTTGCAACTCAGAGCCTTAAACCACTGCACTATACTGCCTCCTGTGATAAGCCTCTCTATTCTCTCTCACACCTCCAGAAAAGTTAAGTTGTTTAACTTGTTTGTAAATCAGAGTATCTGAGGTACGAGTGTCCAGTGATGATGTCCCTGTCCTTATAGAAATTAATGTGGTAGTAGTACCACTTAAATTTATTTTATTTATTTATTTAGCTTTTGTTAACCGGGTAAGTGCACTAGCCATAAAATAACTATTTTCAGGCACGCCCCGGGAGAGTACAGACATGCAGAAACTTAACAGGATAACAAATTACAAGTGCTTTACATACAATGAGTTAAGGAGGATACAATATATAAGAACATACAAAGTAAAGCGCTTTGCATACAATGAGTTAAAGTGGATACAATATATCAGAGACATACAGAGTAGACCATTCATAAGTTCATAGGTGCCTACCTATGCAATGAACAGAGAGGACCTTGAACAGTAAATTATCAGGTGACATATCATATGAACAGAACAAGGTACACAAAAACAAAAACAGGTACTACAAAAGGAAGAAATAACCATTGAGAGCAGGGGGTGTGATTAAGGAAAAGGTCGGTAGTGAGGAAGAGGGGAGCAAGCCATGAAATTAGATTGTATGAGTGTATGTAAGTGTAAGGGAGATGCGTGCAGTGCAAGATTGTATATGGGCAGGGAAAGGGAGCTGGGACAGGCTGAGGCAGTAAGAGGGTTATATAGAGGTGAGGAAATACTATTGTATGGCCAGAGACACCAGTCATTAGGTAGGGTGAAAGCATGAACAGGTATCAGCAATCAGCAGATTTGAGCTCAGTTTTCTCTTAAAGCATGTGTGGGAGCTAGAAAGTCTAATGTCGAGGGGAAGGGAATTCCACAGCTGTGGAGCTGCATGCTGAAATGCAACAGTTCCTTTCCTAGTGCGGCACCTCGGAAAATTCAGAAAGGATTTATCAGCTGATCGTAGACCATGGAGTGTGTCCTGAGGAACAAGCATAGCTGTAAGACACCTAGGGGTTTGATTTCGAATTATCGAATCAATAAGAGAGCCAAGGTAGTATTTCCTACTAGCTAACGGAGAGAGCCAACCAAGATCATTATATAGTTGACAGTGGTGTTTAAGCCAAGGAGTAGAAGAAGCATAGCGACATATGTTGTTATACGTAATATCCCATCTGAGTAGGTCAGTTTTATGAGCATCCCCAAATAAAGGAGCCCCATAGGTTAGGTTGGGGAGCAGAATCCCCTTTGCAATGGCCATTTTAGCCGATGGCATGAGCATATAACTAGTCTTATATGCAACACCCAGTTCGGAGCTGACAGCTCTGCAAACAGACTGTACATGAAGATTAAGATCAAGAGATTGATCTAGCAGGATGCCCAGGTATTTGAAAGAGGTCACACATTCCAGTAATTGACCCTCTAAGTCCTGCACCGTCAGTGCTGTTGTGCAAGCCCGGAGCTTTGGGGTCGATCCAAGCAGCATGGCTTTAGTTTTGCTAGTGTTGACAGCCAGTTTGTGGTCATATAGCCAGTTTTGGATATTGTTAAAGTCAGAGGAAAGGGTTGTGTTGATAGTGTCTATATTAGTAGAACTTATATAGATGACAAGATCATCAGCATATAGAATAGCAGAGCAGGATTTTAGAGCAGCTCCAATGTTGTTTATATAAAGAGAGAATAGGAGGGGCCCTAGGATGGAGCTCTGAAGTACACCAATGTTAATGGTGGTACTGTTTGATAGAGAGGCATTAAATTTCACCACTTGAGTTCTATTTGTCAGGTAGCTTTCATACCAGTCAACAACAGAGGAGGAGAAATGCAGGTGTCGAAGCGAAGAGAGAAGCAAAGTGTGATCAACAAGGTCAAAAGCCTTTGTGAGGTGAATAAAGACAGCCCCAGTCAGATGGCCAGTATCCATTTTTGAAAGAGTGTCTGTGGTGAATTTAAGGAGTACAATAATTGTGCTATGTCCTTTCCTGAAGCCATGTTGGGTATCTGAGAGCAGGCTGTGCTTAAGTAGATAGTCAGTTGTCTGAGTTGCGACAATTTTCTCCAGGATTTTGCTCAGTACCGAGAGTATGGCAATTGGTCTGTAGTTCATGACAACCTTAGGATCCCCTTTTTTAAGCACAGGCATGATCCGAGCAGCTTTCCAGAAGTCAGGGACCACTCCACCTGAAAGTGATAACGTATAAATTTTGGCCAGCGGTAATGCAATAAGGGGAGCTGCAAGTTTCAAGAGGTGGTGTTCCAGGGAGTCTGAGCCAGAGCTGGTATGATCAGAGATGGACCTCAGGAGCTTCAGGACTCCCTTTCTAGACACAGCTTTAAAATAGAATGGGGGAGTATAAGGAGGCAAAGGGGACAACACTTCCAGCTTATCCAGACAGGTTCCTGATGAGGAGTGGGAGGACACTGCAGTAAGATTGAAGGAAGAGGTATATTGGGAGAGATCAGAGAAATGCAGGTTGAAAGAATTAGCTATGGCTTGTGAGTCATTGCAATGCACATCATTTATCAGCATATCACCGGGGTAGTTCACTGTGAGGATCCTAGGAAGGATTTGATGTGTGACCTGAATTTTCTGGGATCATTGGCTGAGTTAATCAGTAGGTCTTTACAGTACTTGCTCTTAGCAGCTCTGACTTGTCTTTTACATGAATTCCGTAACGTACGGTAAGTGTTGAACTCTGTTTGGTGGCCTGATGTTTTGTAGCACTTCCAGAGTTTATCTCTAAGGTGCAAACTTTTGAGAAAGTCTTTGTTTAGCCATCTTGTTTGTTTACCCCTCACTCTCCGGGTGATCTTTGGGGCATGTTTACATTGAACCGTAAGGAATTTAGTTTACCATCTGATGCAGGTTGCAGCTATGAGTCAGAGATTGAAGAGAACTGAGAGCTGCCCCAAGCCAGTCTAAGTTTAGGTCCCCCAAGATGACAACCTCATTATGATTAAAATTCTGACTTCAGCTTCAGTCAGATTTATTTTCAGTGGTGAAGTCAAATAATTAAATGCAGTCAATGGCACTAATTAAAAGATGCTGGTTAAACTAGTAGACCTGCTACTGTTTTATTAATACCGGATAAGAGGGTTAGTTAGATGTAAATGTTGTATGTGTTGGGGCCCACAGGGAATGGAGTGGTGGGGCCCGGCAGTGGGTTCACAAGGGCCCAGAATGATTAAGGCCGGCCCTGAACAAACTCTAAGGTAGAGTTTGCTAACTGAGTGCATGCAGTTCTTGACTTGTCTTAATTACACGGAGTGGCTCCCCTTTACATGCACCCAACAACTCTTTCTAGCACAAAAGCGCAGGAACAGCCTCTTTGGAGCCACTGTTTTGCCTATACACTGTATGTGGCATTTGCTTTACAGTGCTCCTACAATGACATATTAAGCATGTACAAGAGACTTCAGGATGGGGGGAGCTGGAACTATGGAAAATACATTTTTCTTAAATTATAAACATCACATAAATAATGGCAAATGCAACAGCAACCTATGAGTCCTGTTCTAGAATGCAAGTTCAGTGGTCTGATCAATATTTATTTATTGATTGATTTGTTTATTTATTTAACATTTCAGAGAGTACCTTTGAGCACAAGTGCTCTTTTACAAAGGTTCTACATCAGTAACAGAGATTACAAAGCAACATTCCTGCCCAGTTCTTGCCCAGGGAACCTACTCCTCTATGCGGATGATGCTGTCCTTTATACCTCCAACTCTGACCCTTTGCAACTCCACCCCTCCCTTCAATCCTCCTTTAGCGGCGCTGAAAAATGGTTCGCCCAACAATGCCTTATCCTGATCTTTAACAAGACCAAGATTATGTTCTTTTCCCACCCACTTAATGCTAGAAAGGAACTTTGCCCTCAAGTACGAACCTGACCCCTCTGGAGCAAGTGGACTCCTTCAGATACCTGGGTATTACCCTAGACCCTGCACTTACTTTCTACCAACATATCCACCTCCTATCTACTGCCTTCAATGTGCAGCTCGGGCTCCTGTATTGCCTCAAACACTGCTTTACCCCAAACGCATTGAGGCTTGCTGTCTCCTCCTCTGTCCTCTCCCTGCTAGACTATGGCTTACTTGTCTATGGGGCGGCGAACACCTCGGCCCTTCATAGACTTTGTGTCTCCCTAAATAAAGCCTGTCACCTCATCCTGGGCTGTGATCGCCTAACTCACACATGCTCTCTATACAATGATACCAACTGGCTGAAACTTGACAACAGGATTAGCCTCATGGCAAAAAAATTGCCCTAGGCCTCTGCCCCATAGGACTCACACCACTAATCCAACCAGCCCTGACACTTAAGCAAACTCGTAGCTCTGAAAAGCAACTCCTCTTGGTCCCTCACTGCCATACCTCCCAATTCCAAAGGTCCTTTAGCTACAGAGCCCATTCCTGGATGAACAGCCTGCCCACCCCACTTGCCAAAGAGATCAAACTTGGACCCTTCAAAACCTCTCTTAGAGACCTCCTACAGTCCTCAAACCACTGCGACTGCCACTGAAACACCTCACACTATCTATCTCACTAAGGCCGCTGCCCCAACCTGTGTCCCACTAGCCTAGCTCTACACCTGTGTGCTATTGTATTGTGTGTTTGCACTAATTGTCCCTCGTTTTTTCACTGTTAGCCTCACAATTGCTCCTGTAACAACCTGACTATGTACTGATGTACTGCTATGTAACCTGTATGTCTCTGTATGACAATTATGTGACATGGAATCTTTGTAAAGGAGTCTCTGACTCAAAGGTATTTCCGAACCTCCAATAAATAAAAATAACAAATACATTCAGCGAGTTCCAGTGGAATAAAGTCAAACAAGTACAAGTATAGTTGAACACGTACCAAAAATAGGCTAGATCAATTACATGCAACTCTATGATAAGGTAGGTAGATGGTATCAGTGTCGAACAAGCAAAGTAATGGTACATGGCCTCAGAGTCTGACACAGTGCAAAGTGTATACCAGGAGGGACTTGAGATGATTAGCAGTTACAGCTGCATTGGACTGTTAGGTTTGACGTAAACTGGTTAAACTTTGGGAGACTGAACAAGGTATCAGGCAGCTCATTTAACCAGACAGCAGCCCTAGCTGTGAATGAACGCTTGCCCAGCTGAGTATGGTGGAAACGCTGTTCAAGGGCATTCTGAGCCATGCTCCTGGTGCTGCAGAGATTGGTGACAGGGCAGAACAAGCAGCGAGCTGAGCCGGTGAGGGTTAGACCCAGTAGCACTTTCTTGGCTAGCAGACACATTTGGAACTTAATTCTGCTAGGTAGGGGTAACTAATTCATTTGGGTGTTGAGAGTGCAGCTGTAGGTGCACTTGTCAGCCCCAAGCACAAAACAATAAGCCTTATTACGGATCAGATGTATTCTGCTGAGAAATGAGTTGCAAGCAGTTGCATAGACAGGGAGGCCATAGTCAGCTAGTGAGAATACTGAGCTTGCCACTATGAATAGTGTAACATCAACAGTGGGGTTGAGCCGGTTACAGTACAAGGCTCCCAGTCTTCTGTTTATTGTGGACACCAGGTGGTCTACACGGGAAGCAAATGATAAGGCATCACCCAAGATCCCCCTGAGGTATTTAAAGGTTTCCACCTGTTAGCCAGCCCGGTGGTACTGAGGGGTAAGGTGCTGAATGCCACACCTCACGCCATGCTGGTGTCCCAGGTTCGGGAACGAGCATTGGTCGTTGGGGGGTTGGTGGGGTGAGGGGAGGCCAGGAGATAGATTGAGCGGCCGCTAGGCAGCTCTCCTCCCCTGGGTGGGGACCCATTCATGACCACTGTGGGGCTGCCCCCAGGTGGAGGTCTCAGGGTAGTGCAAATGGGAGCCTCAAGAGTCAGGAGGATGCTGCGGATCACTGCGTGTGTGTACCTCCACACATACCTGTGCCACGGCACCAAAGAGAGGGTAGAAAAAGTGAAAATGGAGCTGGCAGGCTCCATGATGGACCCTGCAGCACCCCGTGCTCTCCCACTGTAGTCTAGATGTTGGTCTCTCAGGGGAGGGGTAACTGATGCCCTTCATCTCAGCCCTGCCACGGGGGGGGGGACCCTTGGGGGACCTACCGGGAGGGTCAGACATGGGAGAGTTGGGGGACCAGAGACCCACCAGATGGGGAGAAAAAATCTATATAGAGAAAAAAAGGTTTCCACTCATTCAAATATGTGTCCAAGGTCATTGTGGATGATGAAGGGGGTACCCTTTTCTTCATTTGTAAACTTGTGAAGAGCATTGTCTTAGTTTTTTTTTTTTGCTATTTAGAACCAGTTTGTTTTAGGAGAACCATTGAAGAGTCTTAAACTACCCTGGAGGATGGATGTAAGGCTGCCAATGTTAGGGTTCTTGGATTTATTTATTTATTTATTTGAAAATGTTTCAACAGAAAAGACAACATGAACTGTAAATGGCTCATTTCCAGAAGCGTCCTGGGGGAAGGGGTTACATAAGTGGGGGAGCAAAAGAAAATCTAAGACAGGCAATATAAAACAGTATAGCATATGAACAATACATTATTAGCTTGGACACGGAACTAAACCATAGTATTACTAAGGCACAAACACACAGGGTTACAGTACCATAGGCACAAGAGTTTAATAGCTAACAAGGAAGGCGTAGATCCTAATGGTGTATACCTCGAAGTGCTAGATAAGACTGGTAGAGTGTAGGGGTACCAAGTGCTAAGTAAGCAGGTAGGTTGAACTGATAATAGCATTGTCTGTGTATATAAGTGCATTTGCAAACTGACAGACATCAAGCAGGCGATGACCTATAGATTCAATGGCCCTACTTATAATAGGTCAGCAGTGTTAAGTTTTTTTCTTTTTTTAATGTTTTATTATCTGTTCATTACCATTGTGCTTGTCTTCAGAAGCTGCCTTGCCTCCAGCTCCCCACCAGGGTCTCCTCCTAGTGGGATCAGTGCTCTCATCAACCATGGTGCATTGCTCCACTGAGGTCCTGTTTCCTGCTGGCTCCCCATATGGTTTATCCAGGCAAACACACATCACCATGAAACCCGTTCGTTTGGAGTGTTCAGTGGACATGGGCAGAGACAGGCCTCACTTGCCGTCCCACCAGTAATGGAATTTTGTCCTGATTTTTCTCCACCCACCTCCCTCACCATGAGCCTTCTCACTCGTGAGTCCTATGAGAGGTGCCAGGCAGCACATAGTGACTCATACTGGCAATAGTGCCTCCAACAAGCCAGAGCCAAGTGTTGCTGTATTACCTGTGATGTACTCCCCCCCCTGGAAGATGAATCCTCCCTGTCAGTCTCCGTTCATGACATCCCAGGTTTGGGGCATGAACCCAGGTCACCAGCAGGCCACAGCAGCCCCCACCACTCACTGCCACTGAGCCAGCCGTGCTATGGCAAGTTTGGAAACATATTGTATTCCCTTAAAGCAGTAGTGCAACAAATATTTTTTTTTCCAAAAAGCTAGTTTCAGCTACAGTCATTAAAAATATTAGCAGATCTGTCAGATCTGCTTTTCTAAGTATCTCCTGTGCTGCGCACCTTGAGGTTTTTTATTTTCTTGATCCTAAACCTTACCAGGTCTACAATGTTATTTCTAAGCCAAATGTCTTGACCATCTTTTTTCTTGGGAAAAACTAAATTAAAACATTTCTAAAATACTCACATTTTGGTGGAACTAGAAAATTTTACTACCAAATAAAACTGGAAGATGCCTGGAATCTTTTATAGCAGAAAACCAAGATGGTGCATGGGCTAAGTGGGAAGCCATACGAAAAGAGGTTGAGAGTGTTGGATTTGTATCTGCTGGAGATCAGGAGGGAGAGGGAGGACGTGATAGAGACATTCAGGTATGTGATGGGGATTAATAAAGTGGGGGGGGCTTATTCACAGGGAAGGCAGGCGCTAGAACTAGAGGGCATGGACTAAGGATGGAGGGGATAGGTTTAAGGGAAATGTGAGGGGGTATAACTTCACAGAGAGGGTTGTTGCATCCTGAAACAGTCTGCCAGGGGAAATGGTGAGGGCCAGAACTGTGGAGGGATTCAAGCGGGCATGGGACAAACACAAGGGGTTAACTAGGAAGCAGAGGGTGGAATCTATGGGAGAGGGGGACAAGTAAAGAGGAGGGGAATGGGCAGACTTGATGGGCCAAGCAGGTCCTTTTCTGCTGACACATATCTATGAATCTATTAAAAAAAATGTAGGGTCAAATTTTATGCTCAGCTTTGGTGCACTGCTGCTTTAAAGAGCTGCTGACATTTTGGGGGAAACTTGAAAACAAATCATATAAGGCCGGCCTTGTGGCGCTGAGGGTTGAGGTGCTGGACGCCACACCTCGCACCATGCTGGTGACCTGGGTTCGGGAATGAGCCTGGATCACCAGGGGTCAGCAGGGGGGAGGAAGGATTGAGCATTTGGAGGACAGCTCTCCTTCCTCAGGGGGCCAGGGACTATGCCTGGCACCACAGCAACCTCTGGTGTAGACCAGAGGTACCGCAACAATTCAGGGCCAAAAATAGAGGGTTATGGAGTCACGGTAAGACATTCCCTGGCATCATTGTACGCCGGGACTCTACCAGGAGGGAGGGTGTAACGTGGGGGGACTTATAAAAAATACCCAGCTTGTGGACAGGTGATGGCACCTGCATTCACTGACCACACTCCAACGCCGGTGGCACTCCTTACCTGGGCTGAGCCCAGCCCGGCCCGAATTTACAGATAGAGCGCCCTGGGCGGATAGGGTGGCCCTACCCCGGGGGGGGTCAGAGCCGGGGGGATAGATGGGCTGATGCCAGGAATCAGGAGGCTTCTCAGGCATGGAGGTAGAGATGGGGGTAATGTAGGATGCCTGAGAGAGTTCCACAGGCTGGAGGCAAAACAGAGTTTGAAAAAAAAAAAGAAAACATATCATATTTAGACACTTTTCAGTTTTTATTCCTTTGTATTTTGCTTTCCCCTTTTCAGTGCACATTATAAAATGGGTATAAACAAAATCTGGAAACCTGATTGACAGTGGAACTCGGAACCCAGGGCTTTATCCCAGCACGGTTCCACCACTGTGGTTCGACAGAAAACTTGTCGACCACAAATACAGCAACAGTGTTATGCCAACAGTTGGCAGACAGTTGTCACAGAAAGGAGTCTTTTTCTGTGGGGGACTTTGCCCAACCCCCACCCCCATTCAGGGGACCATGCCCCCCACACCCCTTCCCCCCATATACTATTATAATCAACTCTGAGTCAGATCTGATTTGGGGAGGGGGTGCAAGTCCCAGAGAAGCAGTGCCGGGGTCCTGCAAGTACATTACACGGACATGGTCGCTTTGTCGCTGTAATGTACCTTTGCTGTAAATGTTTCTCTGCGGCATCGCCACACCATCACAGCACAACACTGAAAAAAGATCTGTGACCTTAATGAACTCTTTACATTAAGCAGACTCAGCTGAATTAGTATGCCTCAGTTCACTTACTATTAGTTAAAAAGGTGGCATCTGCTGTCTACTGATCACACAAAAAAATTACAATGGCTCAACAGAACTACTTTTTCTCCTTTTTTACCTTTTTTCTTATGTTTTACTTATTATAAAAAAATTAAACAAACATTTTTTTTTTACTAATCCTAATGGGCTGACTCTGTAATCACATTAAGACATGACAGGGTGGGCTTTGTGCTGGGATAATGGAACTTCTCAGGCAGTGAAAGCATTCATCCTTTGGTCTTGTGCTTCAACCCACCTAAGACGCTCTGTTATCCCAACATAAAGCACACCCTGACATGTCTTATTTCCTAATGTAACCCCCCTGCAAATGGGGGCTCCCAAAAGTCTTCCAGGATCTTGCCTGAATGCTCCAAGTCTGGGCAGTGTTCGGCGTCTGAGCTGGGTTTTTTTTTCCCATTCAACTTTCATTAAAGTTTACAATACAGAGAACGAATCCAGAAAACATTGTACATAATAAGACTGTGATTAACATACAGAATAATACTGATTCATTCTCTCCCAACCCACCCCCACCCTCCTACTCCCCAAAACCTAGTGCAGCGGGTTACCACACAAATGAAATCTTAAACTATAATATATGTGTATTTCACACTTGTAGAGTGTACAGGGCTTGAAAAGGACCCCATATTCTGTTGAACTTCCCAAGTTTACCAAATAGACTTGCAATGGTTCTCTCCGTTCTGAGATTAGCAAGAAGCTCCTGGAGCCACTCAAGATAAGTCAGGTTATCGGAGTCTTTCCAATGCCTCAAGACCACTTTTTTAACGGACATGGAAATTAATGCCATATAATATTTCCTACACAGCACAGGGATACATGAAAAGTCCCCCAAGAGCATACTTCAGGTGTAAACAAATCAGAAAGCCCTAAAAGTGGGTCAGCTCTATGTTTTATAGTGGTCCAAAGTGGGGCAACTTTGGAGCATTTCCAAAAAATATGAAGAAGGTCCCCAGGCTGCAACTTACATCTTATACACAACGGAGAGGACACAACACCCATTTTGGCCAGTTTCTGCGGGGTATAGTAAATATTATGCGTTTTAAATTGTGTTAATCTTAATCTATCCTGCAATAAAAATTTATGGCAGTCATGCCAGAGAAGAGACCAGTTTAGCTGCATATCTGGAAAAAGGGAAGACCAGTAAGTAACAGGGGCAAAATTATCAGGATATGCCCATGCGAATAAAATACTATATATCTTCGACACCGCATGGGAGACTCCAGCCAGTTCTACAAGGGTAACCTGAAAACTAATATAAGCGGGCAAGGGCGGAGTAGCCCCAAACACTTTTAACAAAAGATGCTGAAGCTGATAAATCTTGAAAATGCTTATCCCAGGCACCGTGAATTTATGTTTAATTTCTACAGAGGAACACCATTGTCAGTCCACCATAATAAAATCTTTTAATTGACAATTTCCTAACAGAGGAAGCCAGTTAAGTAATAGAGGCTTGTTATCAAGTTGCAAGTTGGGGTTACCCCTTATTGGCTGAGACAGATCCTTAATGTTGTCATATTTAAGAAACGCACACAACTGAGCATGGGCCTTAATCGACACTGCAATGGGAGAGTTACAGAAGGATGCAGGGAGGAGTCCTATTTTAGTATATAATAATGCGCAAGGGAGAAACCCATGCTTCTTTATGCTGTCTAACTCACCCTAAGCCAGACCGGGTATAAGGACGGGTTTTAAATTGTTGCTCCGCTGTCAACCACCTAAGATACTTATTAGCCTGGCTTGCCCAATAATACAGCCCATGAGGAAGTCTTAACCCTCCTTTTCCTTTGGGAGCAGCCAATTTGTGGAACGCCATCCTAGATTTTTTGTAGCCCCAAATGAAATTTGAAAACATACTATGAATTTTTTTAAACCAGGACAGGGGGAGGCCAATATTCAATATATTAAGTGGATAAAATAAACGGGGAGAAACATTCATTTTAATCAAATTAATCCTACCCCATAAAGAGAGAGGGAGAAGCGTCCATCTACGGAGATCTTGATCAATCTTTTGGGCCAACAAATCCAAGTTTAACTGCTTAATCCAAGATACACTCCGTGTCAACATAATACCAAGATATTTAATGAACTCAGACTGCCAGGCGAACCCAAAGGTGGTAATTTCTTGTTTATACACCCTGTGATTAAGAGGAAAAAACACAGTTTTCCCAATATTAAGTTTATAATTCGAAACTTTACTGAACCCGTTTATTATATTATGAATGGAGGGAATGGATGTAGCCGGATTAGTAATTTGCAAAAGAAGGTCATCTGCATATGCTGCAACCTTGACCACATGCCCATTTAAAGGTATACCTGGAATGTCCTGGGCTCTCATTAACCCCCTGATAAGGGGCTCTAGGTAAATGTTAAAAAAGCAGCGGGGACAAGGGACACCCTTGCCTAGTTCCCACATGCAATTTAATCGGACTGGAAGTCAGTCCATTACAAGAAATTCTAGCAGAAGGGGACAGATATAAAGAGCGAACCCAGCTCAAAAACTTCTTGGGTAATCTGAATACCTCCATTGCAGCAAACAAACAATTCCAATAATCCCTATCAAAAGCCTTCTCGGCATCCAGGGAGACCAACGCCATAGGGATAGCAGCATCCCTGGAGGCCGAGAAGACATGAGCAAGGGTTCGTAGATGATCAATTGATGATCTTTCCCTCATGAAACCAACCTGCTTCTCCCCCTATTATAAAGGGAAGAACCACATTCAGCCGATCCGCCAGCAATTTAGCTAGAATTTTAATGTCATGATTAATTAAAGAAATAGGTCTATAACTTGAAACTAGGTCCTGTGGCGTATCTGGTTTGGGCAACAAAACTATCAGGGCTTCAAACAATAAAGGGTCAGACCCTTGGCCAGAAAGAAGGAATTGGAAGAGTGACAACAAGATGGGGGTTAGTTGCTTGGAAAATACTTTATAAAAATTAGAGGAAAATCCATCAGGGCCAGGGGTTTTATCGGACGGTAAAGATTTAATTACCATAGTTATTTCTTCTTCAGAAATAGGAGATGTTAATGTAGCTTGCTAAGAGTTAGTAAGAGAGGGTAGATGCAAATCTTTTAAATATTTTTGCAACTCATCCCGAGAGGGGGGATTGACCATGGGACCATATAGGTCCTGGAAGTAACTAGTGAATACATCAACTATTTCTGAAGGTGAAGTTATAAGGGAATCCCCTTCTAAAGAGTGAACTGCTGCAATAAATCTAGCTGATTCCTGTTGTTTAACACGCATTGCCAACAGTCATCTGGCCTTCTTCCCTTGGTCTGTGTAGACTGCGTTAGTTCTTAAAATAGCAAACTCAGCTTGCTCCCTTAACAGGTCAAGATAAGCATCCCTTACTTTAACTCCTGCTTGAAAGTTTCTGAGGAGGTAGGGGAAAGACAAGATTCCATGTTCCTAATTTGAGACAGAAGACAGGAGGCTTTATTTTCCCGCTCCTTTTTTCTTTTGGAAGCTAGGCCAATTAAAATGCCTCTCAAGTACGCTTTAAGAGCACACCATACCATATCCGGTTGATGTGTAGAATTATTATTTAAAACCATAAACTACATAGATACATAGATACATAGACAGTGTCGGCAGATAAGGGCCTATGGCCCACCCAGTCTGCCCATTTGAGCTTGTAAGTTCAGTTTATATTTTCCTAGAAGTCTGTTGCCCCTTACCCCTGACCTCCAGAATTCCTTTATGTCTATCCCATGAATTCTTAAATCCCGTGATTGTTTCAGCCCCCACCACTTCCTCTGGCAGGGTGTTCCACTTGTCCACCACCCGTTCTGTGAAGAAATTCTTCCTCATGTTTCCTCTGAATCATCCTCCCTCCAACTTCATCCCATGCCCTCTAGTCCTGGTACATCTTTTTCATTTAAAAATAGTGTATTCCTGCACCCTGTTCCTCCCTGTGAGATACTTGTATGTCTCTATCATATCCCCTCTCTCCCTCCTCTCCTCCAGGGAGTAGATGTTCAGTTCCTTCAACCTGTCTTCATAGGACTTGTGATGCAATCCATGCACCATCTTTGTTGCCCTCCTCTGAACCTTCTCTACCCTGTCTATGTCCTTACATAGGTATGGTCTCCAGAACTGTACACTGTACTCCAGGTGGGGCCTCACTAGTGTCTTGTAGAGCGGAATTATGACCTCCCATTTCCTGCTGGTGATGCCCCTGTCTATACATCCCAGCATCCTATTTGCTTTACCTGCTGCCTTGTCACACTGTTTCCCTACCTTGAGGTCATCAGAGATGACAACCCCAAGATCCCTTTCCTGCTTGGTGCATGCTATATCCTCACCCCCCAACTGATATATTGTGCCAGGGTTTTTGTGCCCCATATGCATTATCTTGCACTTCTTTGCATTGAATTTCAACTGCCAAACCCCTGAACATTCTTCAAGTTTCTGCAGGTCCCTTCTCATTCTGTCTACACCCTCTGGTGTGTCTACTCTGTTATAGAGCTTTGGGTCATCAGTGAACAGTGAAATTCTGCCTTCTAGGTCCTGCGCAATGTCACTGATGAAGATGTTGAATAGGACCAGTCCCAGCACTGATCCCTGAGGTAACCCACTGGTCACTCTTCCCTCTGTGGAGTGACAGCCATTTACCACCACCCTCTGTGTCCTGCCACCCAGCCAGTTACTTACTCACCACACTACTGTCCTGCCCACATCCATATTCCCCAGTTTGTGTAGTAGTCTTCTATGTGGCACAGTGTCAAAGGCCTTGCTGAAGTCCAGATAGGCCATGTCCACTACCCTCCCCTGATCCACCTCCCTAGTCACCCAGTCAAAGAATTCAACGAGGTTGGTCTGACATGACCTCCCCCTGGTGAAACCATGCTGCCTTGGGTCCTGTAGTCCATTGACAACCAGATGTTCCACCAATCTCTCCTTCAGTAGTGCTTCCATGATCTTTCCCACTACTGAGGTGAGGCTGACTGGTCTGTAGTTCCCTGCTTCCTCTTTGTTCCCGCTTTTGTATAAGGGACTACATCTGCTGTCCTCCAGTCTTTGGGTACCTCCCCTGTTTCCAGTGATCGGCTAAACAGGATAGCCAGAGGTTCAGCCACCACCTCTCTTAGTTCTTTAAGGACCCTGGGTGCATCCCATCTGGCCCCATTGCTTTATCAACTCTTATTACTTCCAGTTCCTTCAGGACCCTTTCTCGTGTAAAGGGACTTGTGTCCATTTCTGCACCATTCTCACCCCTTGTACTCCCTTCAGACCCATTACCCTCCTCTTCCTCAGTAAAGACTGAGCAGAAATACCTGTTCAATATGTCAGCTTTACTGTTGTCATCCTCCACACAGCCCCCATCATCCCCCTTCCGTCTCACTATCCCTCCCTTTGTCTTTCTTTTTTCACTTATGTACCTGTAAAAGGTTTTGTCCCCTCTACCCACTGATTTTGCAATGTATTCTTCTGTCTGAGCTTTGGCTTCCCTTACTGACCTCCCTGCCTCCCTTTGCTTCTCCTGGTACTTCTCCCTATCCCCTTCTGCCTGTGTCTTTTGTATTGCCTGAATGCAATCTTTTGGCTTTCACTTTCTTTGCTACCTTTTGGAAAACCATGATGGTCTCCTCTTCCTTTTCCTCTTGCTAACCTGCTTAATGCATAATTCTGTTGTTCTTGTAATCCCCATTTTAAATACTGCCCACTGTTCCTCAACCCCTGATTCCTGTCCCATTCCCCTTAATGCCTCTTTCAAGTATCTCCCCATTTTCCCAAAGTCTGCCCCCTAAAATCCAGGATACGTGTTTTTGTGTGGTTTGGTTCTGCTCTTTCTGTGATTTCAAACCACAATGACTGGTGGTCACTGTTCCCCAGGTGCTCCCCCACTGTTACCCCCATCACACTGTCCCTGTTTGTGAGCACAAGGTCCAGTATTGCCTTCTGCCGAGTTGGTTCCATGAAACTGTTGTATTTGGGATGCTATATAGTCAACCTTATCAGGTTCCTTCAGAATTTGGTTATTAAACTTCCATCTACCCCCCTTTTTTGGTAAGGAACACATGGAAATCCTACATACTACCGCCGAGTGGTCGGAAGGTGGACCCGGGACAATACTAGAATCTAAAACCCCAGACAAAAGTATTTGAGACACAAAAATATAGTCAATCCACGAGGAGATGCCGTGTACTCATGAAACAAGCGTGTACTCCGATCTTTGGGATGCAGCACACTCCATACATCACAAAGCCATGGAGTCTAAAAAGTCCCTAAATGACCTTTGGGCCGGGGAAAGGCCATGGCGAGAATAACCTGACTTATCTACAGATGGGTCGAATACCAAATTAAAATCTCCCCCTATAATCATAGAGATACCCAGAAAAGGAGTAAGAACTTCCAATAATTTCATGAAGAAGCCAGGAGTATCCACATTGGGGCCATAAACACTGCCCAACACAATGTCCAAAGTGTGCAGCTTGCCTCTCACGAATATGAACCTCCCAGAGGGATCCAAAATACTCTGGGTAGGTCTAAAAGGGATCGACCTATGTAAAAGAATCATGACTCCCCCTACTTTGGGTATTACCCTGTGCAGCAAAGACCTGCCCCACCTGCTGTCTTCTAAGCTTATCAGCTTCATCATTAAGCAGATGTGTTTCTTGTAAGAACATAACATCTGCTTTTATGTGATTTAAATATTTCAGAATCTTATATTGCTTAATCTTATGCCTGGCCCCTTTGACATTCCAAGTGTTAAACTGGATATTATTGGCCATTATTTGTTAAAATTTTAGGAAACATCATAATGCCCCGCCTGCACTCGAAAACAATTTTCTTGTCGGAGATTATGAGGTATCCGCTGCGCCTGCCCACCCACCCCACCCCCTCCACACTCAACCTAATCCCATAACAAATCCCCAACAAAACAGCAACCCTAATAACCCTCTGTAAGCCCCAACCCCTCCCACCCACCCTTATTCTTCTGGTACATGACAAACAGCTCACCCAGCCATCTCCTCACCACCCCATCCCCCCGCCATTTGCAACTAAGATAGCTGTAGTATTATACCAGCTATATCTATTCCAAACAACCAGTGCAAAACTACATTTGAACAACAACTATCCCCATACTAAATATCTAAAGACACAAGCTTTAAGATATAGGAAACCCCCCGAACCCTGCAACAACAACAGGGAGGAGAAAAGAAAAAAAAAAAACACTCCTGGAAGCAAGATGCATCTTACGCTTTCGGATCAACAGAGAAAAGGAGGAGGTCTTGAGAACATTAAACAATAACCCCTGCCATTATAATAAAATCAAATGTGTTAAAATTACACAGATAAGGCTTATAACCACAGCCACTTCGGGACATAAGAACAATTATTCTCATAACAGTACAGGGAGACATCGTCCAAAAAACGGACTCCTTGCAAAAATTAGAAAACAGCAATTATTTATAAGTCTTGAAAACATTTCTTTACCAGAGTCCTATACAAGCACAACTAATGATTATTAAATAAACTGCAGTCTCTGGCGCCATCTAGTGGCAAAATATCAGTAGTACTGAGTCGGGTTAAATGCAATATTACAGTACTTCTTGGAAAAACAGCTGCTTGGACCATCAGTTTGAGTCCCCAGTCCAAAAGCAAACATAGGATACAACAGCTGGAAGCAGCAGAATCACAAAACCGATTTACTCTCAAGGATGCAACCCTTAGTAAGACGTAGGTGCAGGATTTTAATACCGGGAAAGAAGGATGACCAGCCTCACAGATGGTATCATGTGCGACTAACCCAGAAACAGACAAGATTTAGTCTTTTTTTCTATGCCTTCCAGAACCTCCAATGTATTCTCAATCGGGAGATGAAGAACAAAAAGGAAACAGACATTTCCCAGGAATTCACGGACTGGGCTTACCAACCAAATTATTCTTCTCTCTATGACCTGGGTGAACTGGACACCTTTGAAGATACCTCTGTGCTTGTAGTAATGATACACAAAACCAGCATCCATGTGAGTAGCTCATTACTGATGTCCCTGTCAGGGATCCTTTGTCCACAAGCCAATATTTCTGTGCACTGTCTTTTGTCCATGTAACAAATATGCCTGTGAGTTGTTCTTTTCCTCCGAACCAAATCATTGTGGGACGTCGATTGTCCACAAAACCTATGACTCTCTGACTTGCGGGTTGACTGCAGAACCACTGTATATGCAGACTGTCAGGAGAGCTCGGGAGCTACAGGGCATTACTAGATGGATGATCACGATCGCGTTTTGTTTTGGGGAACCCGCTGACATTAATGCGGTCCGATCCTAAGCTCAAAAGCAAATCTAACAATAGATCCCCCATCGTTCACAAAACATAAAATCCAGAAGAAGGACCCATGAAACATCCCCCCAAAAAAATAGAGAAGCTTCCCTCATTCGCAAAACCTTCTGAATTAAATGAAAGACCAGTAGTGAACTCTTATTCAGGCGCACATCCAGTATCCCCCCTTGCCTCAGGGGGTACGATACCAGTCCAGGAGCACTACCTTAAGCCCCGCAGCCGCAGAGTCTGCGCTTTTGTACGTTATCCAAGATCCAGACACCAAAACTTGAAGTCTGGCAGGATAGCTGACTTTAAACTTAATCGCGGCCGCTATTAGCTTGGTGGCCAAGGGGTGGTAAGTAGCCCATTTCTGGCACACAGAAAAGGGTAGGTCTTGCGCTACCCTCAGTCTGCCTCCTTCCCATGTAAGTTCCTTGTGTTCCCAAACTTTTGCAAAGAAATGCTGTTTTTCTTGAAAATTCAGAAACCAAAAAATAAAGGTCCTGGGGGAACTCCTTGCGGCGTCATTGGTTTCAACGCTGTATGGGCTCTTTCAGTGATGTAATCAGAACCAAAAGGGGTCGGGCCAGCAACTTTCTCAATAAATTTTTTAATAAACTTAATTGGATCAGTGCCTTCTTCTCGTTCAGGTAAACCAATTAATACCGCATTATTGCGGAGACTTCGACCCTCAAGATCTTCTACTTTATTTTCCAACTTAGATAAGCGTTGCCTCACAGCTACCAACTTGGGATCTAGTTGCTCATATTTACGCTCCAGGGAGTGTAAAAGGACTTCATTATCAGATGTTCTCTGCGAGAGCGATTCCAAAGCATTAGAGATGCATTTAATTTCTCTCGCAATGTTCTGGATTTCTACTTTAAAAGGCTGAAATTCCTCCAGAAATTTAGCGAGGGTGAGAGGCTCCGACTCCATGTTTCCAGCTCCAGCAAACTGAGTCTGGGACATAGTAGAGGCCTTAGGCTTCTTCGGGGCCTTTTCAGGAGTTACAGAAGGGGTGTGTTTGGGAGGATTCTTCTTCATTTTCACTTCCATCCGGCCTCGTTGGATATGCACCAGTTAGTAAATACACCTTTCACCAGATGCAAAATAACAAACAGCTTCTACAACCAACTTTAATTGGCTTAAAAACTGACGGGGGGCAGGAGTTCTTGAAGGAGAGTGTTAATCAGTGGACTGCATCATGTGACTGTCTGAGCTGTTTAAATGTGGTTCCAAGTGAGTGCTATTTGAGCCGCCACATACTGTCTCTTTAAGAGCTGTCTGCTTGCAAACTTAATTAGTTTGTATGGGGGGACTGCGAATTTAATGCTCGAATCCCACCCGGGCTGCTGTCAATTCATCCGTTTCTGCCCTTGCTATATGTGCAGAGGGAGCCTTGTTGAAAGATATAACTGTTTGCCAGAAATCATTTAAAGTGACTGAGAAAATGTAGTTTGTCTAACCTGTCTTCATTTCAGCATGAACTGTTTCAATGTAACTCTTTCATTTTGGTCCTGAATAGCTGACTTGGTAACCCTAAAATGGTGCCTGTAGACG
Organism: Neoceratodus forsteri; assembly: GCA_016271365.2. NCBI lineage: Eukaryota > Metazoa > Chordata > Ceratodontiformes > Ceratodontidae > Neoceratodus > Neoceratodus forsteri. The sequence continues at coordinate 927,359,789 of CM028130.1, read as the reverse complement.
AATCGGAACTTGGGCTCTCAATTTTGAGCCAGCCACAAGGGGATTGTATGGGCAGTGACTCTGGGAAATGTAGTTTTAACCTTGGTGCCTTTTTCCACCAATGGAGGGAGTCTTATTGTGAGTGACAGCCGAACCAGCCAACAGAATGGTGTGGCGCTAAAGGAAATGCCCTGCTCTGTGACTGGAAAGATTACATCAGTTGTGACTGTGAAGAGAGAAGGAGCTCTGTGCTTCTGCAGTGTATAGTTTCGAGTGGGAAGTGCATGTGAGGCCCTGAGTTTCGGTCTGCAACCTTTGTGAGTGCCAGTTTGGACTGAATCCAAGTTGCGAGGAGAAAGAAGCACTAGAAGTGTGGAAACCAGGCTCACCCTGTAGAAGACTGGAGAAATTGCTGAATCGCGCTCGGTCTGTCAGGAACCGAAGCTGCTGTGTGTGCTCCCGGGTATTTTGCAGTAATTGCGATTGTGATTGAGGAGCAGTCTGCCTTGTATAGTACTTTCCTTTTACATATGAATGTGCGTAGTGCTTGTGGGGAATCGCTATTTCCAATCCCCAGTGCTGTGTGCTGTGTGTTGAAGCTGGAAGCAAACCTCAGCTTGTCTCGGACTAAATCCATTTGCTATCAACTGCAGAGGGATCCAGTCACAAGGACTTTGTCTCTATGCCTTGTTGTTCTGGCAATCCAGAAGAACATCCACCATCCAGTTTTCAGCTTGGATATTGTGAGTACAAGTCAGGGTATTCCCCTGCAGCCTGTTTTCATTCACAAGTGTGTCATCTAATTCTTGTTGTTTCACTGTTTCATGGACTGAGCCATCCAGCTCCGGATTACAATTGGGTGTTGTGCATATATTTTCTTCTACAGGGCCCTATCCATCTGCACCTGCCGGCCAACCCCGGGCAACGGACCTGGCTAGCCCCCCCCATCCTGGGTACCCAGAGTGTGACTTTTCAGCCCCTGTATGTGTGCACAGTACTGTGATTTAATGTCACCAATTAATCTGATTTCCCCTTCCCGTGTTACTGCCCCCTAAATAAATCCGATTTGTTGTTGTTATACTATATACTGTCTGTGGTGTTGGTACTTATGGAAACAGTATTGTGTTTGCTGTGTAGGTTGTTTAACCTTATTTTACAGGGGATCCTCAGAGACATGCTGCAGAATCAGTCTCGAGGGTAAGTGGTATCTATATGAGTGAACAGTGTATATACGTGGGGTATTGGGGCTGTAACTCCGGTGTACTGTGTGAGCCACTAGAGGGAATAAAAGGGGGTCTCAGTGTCCCAGAGGGCTGTGACCAAGCTAGTCTAACCACTACAAACCCTGCCCTCTGTGTGGAGGCACCCGCCATAGGACCTAGGCCTCTCAACCTGTCCATAGTCAAACAGGCAGGGGTAATAGCCCTTGGGATAGTGCCACCTAGGGGTTACATCTTGGAGGCACCGCTGGGATTAGCATCCTCTAGTGGCCACATTTACGAATTACTGTTAAAAATAAATGGATAGCCCAACAGAAGTGGCTGTACACCAGTTGGTGGGCTGGTGTACTGAGCAGGGGAGTGACCCCCAAAATGCTATACTTATCTTGGATATCCCACTGGGTACCAGTACAGACACTGTAGATGGAGTACTTTCCAAGGTGGAAGGTTTACAAAACCCTGTGGTGGCGGGTCAACATGCTAATCTGCTCACCCACACTTTCATGGCCCTAGTAGAGTATAAGGACCCCATAGATAGCTCCAAAGTGCCACAGACTGTTACCCCAGAGGGAGCCCTCACTGCCTGGAGAGTGATAACTAAGGACAGTGAAGACCCGGGGGGAAATGACCCCCCCACTATCTGAAACATTTGAGAAGAAATGTGCTAAATTGTTGCTGGAAGAAGGGAAAATTGTGGAGGATTTAAAGAAACTATTATTGCCACCTGGGGGTGTTCCTCCCCTAACACCCTCTCCCCCCTGCACCCATTATTGCCCCTCCTTCTGTGCCAGTGCTAGCCCCTATGTTTGTACCTGCCATTAGTCATGACTCTTACTGCAAGCTCAAAGTATTCTCTGGCATCTGCTCCACTCCAAATGGGGAGGTCAATCTGGAAACCTGGATAGACTCTGCTACTCTTGCGGTGCAAGACTGGCAATGCTCAGAGGCTGAAAAAAGGGTTCGCCTGGGGGAGAGCCTCCAGGGACCCGCTCAACGTACTTTTCGCTCCCTGAGGGTCTCTGACCCTGACACTAAAGACCAAGAGTACATAATTGCCCTTGAAAATGTGTTTGGGGGCACCACTAGTGTTGAGGCCTTGAAATGGAAGCTTAAAGATGTTAGACAACAGCCGGGGAAATTGTTATCTGCCTATATGGATTGATTAGAGGGAATCTTGCAAACCATTTTTTGAAAGGGGGGCTGGACCCGTAGTGAAGTGGGCCGGGTAAGACTGGATCATATACTCTGCTCTGCCTGGCACTCTAGCTGGGTGTTGCTCAAATTGCAACTGCATCAAAGGAAATCTGGTCCCTTGCCTTTCCATGTGTTGATGAAGGAGGTACGGGAAGTTGAGGAGGAGGAAGGTTTTTCAGAGCCCTGTGCAGTCGTAGCTGCTACATCCCCTGCCTCAGGTGTGGGGTCAGATGCTGATGGTCTGGAATCACTGAAATCACATGACAGAACCTGAGACCCAAATGTCAGCCAAGGGGGGCCCAGCCAGAGAGGGATGGCTACCGATGTTCTGGCATGGGATGAACTGTTGAGAGAGATTAGGAAAGCAACAGCCAGTCTCATCATGAAGGCTGCTTCTATGAGTACGGGCCCTGACACTTGCCCGACTGCTTCTGCTATGGGGGTGGGGGCGCCCACCCAGGCACCTCCTGCTGACAACAGCTCAAAACTTGATGTTTGGGCTATGGGGTGAGGGAACCGAAGAGATATCTCCAAATGTCCAACCCACCACTGGCTGAGGTGGCACCAAGGTTTTCTATTGATAGTACCAATGCCGCAGTCTCCAATGTGATGCCTCAGTCCCCCCAAACTTCAGCAGACATATTTTGCTATAATTGTGGGAAGGATGGGCACATGATGAGGGAATGCCAGTCTTGGAAAGACTTTGAGAGAGTGGTGAGCTGGCTACAAGGAGAGCTTTGGAGCACAAAACAGTGGTTAAGAGGTGCAGGAAATGACCGCAGTGAAGGTCCCAGAAATGCTAACTCACATCCCTTTGTGGCTAGATCATTTGCCCAGGCCCTTGCTACCACCTCTCCAGACTGGTCCAGAATAGTGGGTCCCTCCAAGGAGACCACTGTGAAGGTGAATAGAGTGTCTACAAGAGCTGTATTGGACAGTGGCTCCCAAGTGACAATTATGTTTCAGGACTGGTATCAGACACACCTGTCTGATGTACCCTTACAACCCTTGGAAGGACTGCATGTCTGGGGGTTAAGTGAGAAGACCTACCCCTATTCCAGGTATATCTGAATTTGGTTGTCTTTTCCCACCTCCGTGGCTGGAGTGGTTGAGCAAGTAGAGACCCTGGCATTAGTGTGTCCCCCTAACAGACTGTATGATGGGATTCCTCTACTAACTGGAATGAATGCGCATATGTTTGGATGGTTGGCACAGTTGTGTTATGAGAAACAAGGGTCAAGGACTGGTAGAGCTTTGAGAATCCCGGTCTTGCTCAAGAAGGCCTATGAGGCACAGAGAGATGCTGAAAAAGTGGACCCAGAGGAACGGATTGGAATTGTCTGGAAGAAGGATCCGGAGTCTCTGATTCTGGTGCCAAATGCCCAGTGTACCTTACAGGGGGAAGTCCGTATCAGAAAGGATGTCAAGAATAAAATCCTCATGCTGGATGCACCAGGCAATGGGAAAATGCTGGAAGGACTGCTGGTCAAGCCAAGTATTTTGCCTGCCAGAGCCCATGCTTATGCCAGAAGGGTAATGGTTCAAGTTCATACTGTGTCTGATAGAGAGATTCGAGTAAATAGAGGTTGCACCCTGGCTAATGTACATTGTGCAGATACTGCAGTGCTGCCCAGTAACAAGTGTTCGGGGGAGAATGACAGAGTGATGCCCGACTTGTTTGATTTTGGGGACTCCCCGTTGCCAGCCAAATGGAAGGTAAGAATTAGTAGAAAACTTGCCCAGAGAGACCAGGTGTTTTCTTTAAAGGAATGGGACGTAGGATGTGTGCAAGGAGCTGAGCACCACATCCGGCTGCATGATGAAAGGCCATTTCATGAGAGGTCTTGACGCCTGGCCCCTGCTGACATAGATGATGTGAGACGGCATCTGCAAGAGATGCTTGCTGCTGGTGTAATACAAGAATCCAGAAGCCCATATGCTTCACCTATTGTGGTAGTGAGAAAAAAGAATGGGACAGTAAGAATGTGTGTGGATTATCGCACCTTGAACCGGTGGACTATCCCGGATCAGTATACAATGCTCTGCATTCAGAATGCTTTAGACTGCCTGAATGGTAGCAAGTGGTTCTCCGTGCAGGATCTTTGCAGTGGGCACAACCAGACCCCGATGTCCCTGGAAGACCATGAGAAGACAGCCTGTATCTGCCCACTTGGTTTCTATGAATTCATGAGGATGCCTTAAGGGATTTCAGGTGCTCCAGCCACTTTTCAATGACTGATGGAGCGTGCGGTAGGGGACATGAACTTATTAGAGTGCCTGGTGTACCTAGATGATGTTATTGTGTTTGGCAGCTCACTGGAGGAACATGAGAGCAGATTATTCAAGGTGTTGGACAGACTGGAAGACTTTGGCCTAAAACTGTCCATCGATAAATGTCAATTCTTCCACACATCTGTAAAGTATGTGGGATACATAGTCTCCACCAAGGGAATAGAGACTGACCCAAGTAAAGTTGAGGCCTTGACCACCTGGCCACAGCCCCACAATCTAAGAGAACTGCAAAGATTCCTGGGATTCTGTGGCTACTATTGCAGTTTCATCAAGGACTATTCAAGAGTGATCCATCCTTTACTTAATCTTACTCAAGGTTACCCTCCTACCCACAAAAAATACAAGAGATTGGTTTCTTCTGAGCCTGAGAGAGTGTATTTCTGTCCCAATGAAGTATTTTGAGCCAGATGGACACTTGGGTGTGAAGCTGCTTTTCATGAGATTATATATCAACTTACCCACGCTCCTGTCCTTGCCTATGCAGATCCAGCGAAGCCCTATGTCTTGCACACTGATGCTACCCTGCAAGGCTTGGGGGCTGTATTGTACCAAGAGCATGAGAATGGCCTGAGACCAGTGGCCTTTGCCAGTAGAAGCCTGACCCCATCCGAAAAGAACTATCCTGTACATAAGGTAGAGTTCCTAGCTTTGAAGTGGGCTATTGTTGACCAGTTCCATGAGTACTTGTATGGGGCTAAGATGCTAGTAAAAACTGACAATAATCCTTTTACCTATGTGCAGACTTCAACTAAGTTGGATGCCACTGGCCATAGGTGGCTTTCTGCATTATATACATACAACTATGCTGTTAAATACAGAGCAGGCCTGAACCACATAGATGCTGATGCTCTCTCCCAGAGGCCTGTTCCCTGGAATGACTGGGTCAGACTGTCAGAACCTGATATTCGAGCACTCTGCCAGAAGTTTGACAGGGAGGAACAAATGTCCATGGATGCAGTGGACTGTATGGTGGATTGTTTGGGACCCTCTGAGAATTGCATACCTGCTGCTTATTGCCACTTTTCTGCAATAGACATTGGTACACTGTCTCAGCTGGACAATGACAGTATTCATCGGGCTCAATCCCGAGATCCCATGATCAAATCAGCTTTAGAAGTCCTCTACGCAGGGAAAGATGTATCCAAATTACACTCCACTGATTTGAGAACTACAGTGTTACACAAGGAAGGTCCTAAGTTGAAACTGATCAATAGACTGTTATACACAGAAACAGTAGACAGAGGGGGAAAAATAGACAAACAACAACTAGTGCTGCCCACTGCCTTTCGAGACTCAGTACTGAGGTCCTTACACAACCACATGGGGCACCTTGGTATAGACAGAACACTTGACTTGGTGAGATCTAGATTCTATTGGCCTAAGATGGGGGCTGATGTTGAGCAACACATTCGAACTTGTAGTCGCTATTTACAGAGGAAAACCCTGCCCCAGAGGACTGCCCCCCTTGTTAACATCACCACCAGTGCCCCCATGGAGCTGGTCTGTATTGATTTCCTGAGTTTGGAGTCAGATCAAAGAAATATTAGTAATGTGCTGGTGGTCACTGACCATTTTCGAGATATGCCCAAGCTTTCCCCACCATGGACCAGAGGCATCCACTGTGGCAAAAGTACTGTAGAAAACTTTTGTTCACTATGGGGCTCACAAAGAATCCATTCTGATCAGGAGAGAGACTTTGAGAGTCGTCTGGTCAAAGAGATGCTTTCTCTGTGGGAGTCACGAAAGTCCAGAACCACACCACCACCCCAGAGACCACAGCCTGAGCATTTCAACCGCACTTTGCTAGATATACTAGGCACCCTCCACCCAAAAGACAAGCTTAGATGAAGCCAACAAATTAGCACCCTGGTACATTCCTACAACTGCACCAAAAGTGATGCCACTGGGTTCTCCCCTACACTCTGATGTTTGGAATAGAAGCTCGACTGCCGGTAGATGTGTGTTTTAGGGTCTCTCTGATGGGGTTCAAGCTAACTACTATTTACAGTATGTGAGAAAGTTAAAGGCCCAGCTAAATCATGCATACCAACTGGCTCAAACCATGGCTGCCAAAAGAAATCTGGCCAACAAAGAAAGGTATGATAAAAAGGTGAAAGCACAGGAACTCCAGGAGGGAGATCAGGTATTGCTAAGAAATCTGGGACTGCATGGCAAACATAAAATTGCTGACAGATGGCACCATCTCCCTCACATTGTAGTGGGCAAACTAGATGATCTGCCTGTGTACAAAGTAAGGCCTGAGAATAATTCAAAAGATGCGAAAACAATGCATAGAAATCATTTACTGCCCATTGGACAAATCTTGATTGAGTCTGAGCCCCCAGAAAATGCCCCCACTGGACTGGTGACTAGAGCTGCTGCTAAGCAAAATCAAGAAAGCCTGCACCTACAGAAGCTGAGTAAAAGTGTTCCCCTCCACAAGTCCCAGTTGAACATGACTGTCAGTCCATGTCAGAGGAAAGTAAGTGTGGCTTTGAATACTACCATTCTTATGAACTGAGTCAATTGTTTTGGGGCAATCCCCTAGTCAATCCTGGAGATGAAGCTGGGCCTTCTGGACAGTCTAAGTCCCCAGCTTTGTCCCTGGAGCCAATGCTCCCAGAAAGTGAAGTGCAAAGTATGAAGTCAGATGATATGGAATCATTGTGTATGGTTGAACTGTTTGAGTTTCAGAGGAGGAAAATGATGGACTGGGACAAACTGGTGATATACCAGAACAAGAAGAGTGTGTCGAGTGCCCTGATAATTCACCGTCAGTGTCAGAAAACTCCCCATGTGAGCCAAGTGTTGTGGACTCAGAGATTGTAACTCCTGGAGCTGAAAGTGCCCCAAGTTCTAGCCTTTCTACCCCAATGGAGACTCCCCTGACAAGTAAGGACAATGTTGAAAATGAGGATCAGGGTGCAGAGACTGTAACAGTTCCCCCTAGAAAGACTGGTCAAGCTGTAAAGCCTGTGATGCACCTCAGTTATGATTCCTCTGGAAGGCCTGTGGACTTGCTTCTCAATGTTGTCCATAAAGGAGTGTATGTGTCCCCAAGCTCATTGTCCAAACTGAACATCAGTGCTAACTCCAAGTTACTTGTGTTGCCCTCTAGGTATGGTGCCCCTGCCCCATCCAGCCCCAAGATAGCTGATAGGGAAGGGCCCCCTCTCTTCAGGTTTCATGTACAGGAGGTAATAACCTGAGTTATGGTACAATGTGTATATAATACTGTGTAAAAAGTGATGTACTGAAAAGTTTCAGAAATGTGTTTCTGGTAAGGTGATATGTTGACTGATGATTACATGTATAAGCCTAATGTGATACTGATGTAAATGTATATGGTTGTATTGAAACTTATGGGGGTACTTACTTGACGCGGATGGCAAGTATTCCAGGCAAAGAAGGGTGTAACCTCCCTGCAAATGGGGGTTCCCAAAAGTCTTCCAGGAGCTTGCCTGAATGCTCCAAGTCTGGGTGGTGTTCAGCATCTGAGCTATTTAAATGTGGTTCTAAGTGAGTGCTATTTGAGCCTCCACATACTGTCTCTTTAAGAGCTGTCTGCTTGCAGATTTAATTAGTTTGTATGGGGGGACTGTGTATTTAATGCTCGAATCCTGCCCAGGCTGCTGTCAATTCATTTCATTTCTGCCGTTGCTACATGTGCAGAGGGAGCCTTGTTGAAAGATGTAACTGTTTGCCAGAAATCATTTAGAGTGACTGAGAAAATGTAGTTTGTCTAACCTGTCTTCATTTCAGCACAAACTGTTTCAGTGTAACTCTTTCATTTTGGTCCTGAATAGCTGACTTGGACCAATCAGGATGATAGGAAGATGCTAAAATGGAGCCTGTGGACAAATCAGAACTTGGACTCTCAATTTTGAGCCAGCCACAAGGGGATTGTATGGGCAGTGACTCTGGGAAATGTCGTTTTAACCTTGGCGCCTTTTTCCACCAACAGAGGGAGTCTTATTGTGAGTGACAGCCGAACCAGCCAACAGAATGGTGTGGAGCTAAAGGAAATGCCCTGCTCTGTGACTGGAAAGATTAGATCAGTTGTGACTGTGAAGAGAGAGAAGGAGCTCTGTGCCTCTGTGGTGTATAGTTTCACACGGGAAGCGCGTGTGAGGCCCTGAGTTTCAGTCTGCAGCCTTTGTGAGTGCCAGTTTGGACTGAATCCATGTTGTGAGGAGAAAGAAGCACTAGAAGTGTGGAAACCAGGCTCACCCTGTAGAAGACTGGAGAAATTGCTGAATCGCGTTCGGTCTGTCAGGAACTGAAGCTGCTGTGTGTGCTCCCGGGGTATTTTGCAGTAATTGCGATCGGGATCGAGGAGCAGTCTGCCTGGTATAGTACTTTCCTTTTACATATGAATGTGCATAGTGCTTGTGGGGAATCACTATTTCCAATCCCCAGTGCTGTGTGCTGTGTGTTGAAGCTGGAAGCAAACCTCAGCTTGTCTCGGACTAAATCTGTTTGCTATCAACTGCAGAGGGGTCCAGTCACAAGGACTTTGTCTCCATGCCTTGTTGTTCTGGCAATCCAGAAGAACATCCACCATCCGGTTTTCAGCTTGGGTATTGTGAGTACAAGTCAGGGTATTCCCCTACAGCCTGTTTTCAATCACAAGTGTGCCATCTAATTCTTGTTGTTTCACTGCTTCATGGGCCAGACCATCTGGCTCCGATTACAATTGGGTGTTGTACATATATTTTCTTCTACAGGGCCCTCCATCTGCACCTGCTGACCAACCCAGACAGCAGGATTACAGGCTACCCCCCAACCTGGGTACCCAGAGTGTGACTTTTCAGCCCCAGTATGTGTGCACAGTACTGTGATTTAATGCCACCAATTAACCTGATTTCCCCCCTCCCGTGTTACTGCCCCCTAAATAAATCTGATTTGTTGTTGTTACACTATATACTGTCTGTGGTGTTGGTACTTATGGAAACAGTATTGTGTTTGCTGTGTAGGTTGTTTAACCTTATTTTACAGGGGGTCCTCAGAGACATGCTGCAGAATCAGCCTCGAGGGTAAGTGGTGTCTATATGAGTGAACAGTGTGTATACGTGGGGTATTGGGGCTGTAACTCCGATGTACTGTGTGAGCCACTAGAGGGGAATAAAAGGGGGTCTCAGTGTCCCAAAGGCCTGTGACCAAGGTAGTCTAACCACTACAAACCCTGACCTCTGGGTGGAGGCACCCGCCATAGGACCTAGGCCCCTCAACCTGTCTGTCTTCAAACAGGCAGGGGTAGTAGCCATTGGGATAGTGCCACCTAGGGGTTACACTAACTAACATAGAAACTTAGAATTTGTAAGCAGATAAGGACTGCTTGGCCCATCCAGTCTGCCCATTCCTCCATACCTACCCGGAGTACCTACACTATTACTGCAGACTGTACCAAATCTACAGCTCTTTCTCATTTCCCCTTCCTTTCTACTATGATTCCCTTGTGCTTATCCCATGCATTCTTAAATCTCACCACTGTTTTTGCCCTGCCACCTCTGCAGGAAGACTATTCCAGGAATCCACCACTGTTTCTGTGAAGACATACTTCTTCACATCTCTCCTGAATCTACCCCATCCAGCTTCATAGCATGTCTCTTGTTTTTGTGCACCTTTCCTTCTGAAAAATACTTCCCTCTTGTACCTTGTTTACCACTGTAAGGTATTTAAAGGTCTCTGTCATATCCCCCCCTCTCCCTTCCCTCTTCCAGGGTGTACATATTGAGACCCTTTAGTCTCTTCCTATAGGGCTTTTGAGGCAGACCCTGTACCATTTTAGTTGCCTTGCTCTGGACAGCCTCCATTCTCTCTCTATGTCCTTCTAGAGGTCTCCAGAACTGGACAAAATACTCAAGGTGGGGTCTTACCGGGGATATACAGATGCAACACTACCTCCCTTTTTCTACATGAAAGTGGAATCGCTGCCCTCCAAGACTTCATTTGCTTTAGCTTCTTGTCTACACCTGACATCACAAGCCACTTGCTGCATATTACGAAATGGGTACTAAGAATGCAGAATCTTGATTGATCGAGAGCTTCTTTCAGTCAGGCCGTTATCCCAGCACAACAGTCCAGGTGAAAGAAGCTCCTTGCAATAAGGACTGTGCACCTAAGAAATACCCCTACTCTAAAATAAATAAATACCCCTACTCTAAAGTAAATAAATACCCCTAGTCTAAAATAAATAAATACCCCTACTCTAAAATAAATAAAGTGCTACAAAAAACACAATTGCTTGTCCCAGCACAGGTACCACAGCAAGTTCAATCTTCTCTGTCTTAAACATCCTCCGATCCCACTCTAACACCTCCTCACCGGTACTGTTTTTGTTTTTTGTTAATTTCTTGATTGCAAGCACTGCCCCCCTTCACAGTGATTGTCTCTGTCTCACAGACCACATGCGAGATGGACCGCAAAAGAAAAAAATGTTTTTTTAATTAAAAAAAAAAACACGACAGGCTGGCTTCTCCATGTGATCCCAGGACCCTGCAGTAGCTAGTGCTTTCCTTCACCTCCATCGCTGGCTACCTCTCAACTACTGATAAGCGGCTCATGTTCAGTGACTGCAAACCACCGGCCCCCGACTCCATTGGTGGTTTTATAACTGCAGCAGCTGTTCACCTGACTGCAAACCACTCTGGCCAACTGCACCCAAAGTCAAAGCTTCCGACCACAAACCACTTGGCTCCACTACAGATTATGACAGTTGCAAGAAGAGAAGTCACTGCTTACCCTCAGTAATGCCAATAAAGCAGTTTGGCACCACCTACTGGACAGCATCAAGCAATAAAATGTCCATATGGGGACTATTTTTTTTTTGAGGATTTAAACATTTTTGGCAAATAAATATTGATCTTTAGCAATTTATTTGTTTATTTATTTATATAGTCCTGATAGGGACCCATTTCATAATCGCAATAACGCCCTCCTGTCGTGCCTTAGTGCTTAAATGACATTTACAGGAACAGACTGTGATGTCACACGCTGAAGATTATAAAGTCAGGTTTAGACTAGCAGCCACAGCAGATGATAGGCTGGAGTCTAGGGAACAGTAAGCCTGCAGTCAGTACGGGCTGCAACCTTACCACCATGGAGCCCGATCCTATTGGATCTCAGATGCTAAGCAGGGTTGGACATCACCAGCAATAGGATGGGAGACCTCCAATGAAAACCAGGTGCTGCAGGAAGTAGTGTTAGTAGTTTTGCAGGGGATTATGTCCTCTTGATTAAAAAGTAACCACACCAATACTCCACCATGGAGTTTGGAGGACGCTGTGCACCCAGAACAGTCGTCTTTCAAATGAGACATTAAACCGGGGTCCAGTCTGCTTCCTGTAGTGATTGTTCTGGTGGACATCAAATATTCCAAGCATTTCTCAAAAAGAGTAGGGGAACTGTATTGCAGAAAACAGTCTCACAGCAAAGCAAAACAATACTGAAAACAAAAGAAATAACTTTTTTACAAAAATCAAATGCAATAGAAAGATAATCACTGTAGTTTTCATACCCATATGTATAATGTCTCAGATGTGCTCCATTCCTAACCAAGCACTATTTTATCCATTGGGCTGCTGAGAGATTTAGAACATATTGCAGTTCAAGACTGATATACTGTATCAGTCTGTTGCACAGCAAGAAACTAATATATTAGTGGTTCTCACAGAACCCAAGAAAAGTTATTCCATAATTTAAAAAACAATGTTTCTTGGCAGGGAACCTCGTTCCTTCTCGCAGAGTTCCTTTAAAGAGTCCACTCCCAAATTTTCCAGTGATTGTGTGACAAATGCTTGCGGTGGCACATTGACGACACCTTATTAGAGATGGGTGAAAGTGACTGAATTAATTTGTGAGGTTGGCAACATTTGTAAAGTGCAAAGCTAGCCGATTCATTCAGATTCATTCTCAGTGTCTTTTTAATTTTCTTAGATGTTTTTAAAACAACTTTTACAGCTAATTTAATTAATGACTCTAGTCAGTGAAGATGGCCACTACTCACAGTTTTTAAAAATCCTTTCAACAGAGGTTGCCTGCTGAATATACATATTGTGGATGTACAAGGATGGAGCAATCACTTGTTTCTAATGGTAAACAGCACGCACTGTACCAAGGTATTTTATTTGTTTCATGGTGGACATGGCACAGGTACAGAAACTTTTAAAACATTAAAATCCCCTATCTACATTCAGGAATGAAAGGAAATGAAAAGAAAAATGAATATAGGGATGTTTTTCCAGAAAAAAAAAGAACAAAACTTTATTACTGAAAAAACTTGATGGTGACTAACAAATACTGCTGCTTTAAGGAATAGTTTGTGGATTTTGTGCATTCTTTCCACGTTTTACATGTCACTGCTACACATTTGATTGGTGACAGGTTGGGAGACATCTGTGGGCACCTGTAGTCTGTGACATTTTAGGAATGGAGGCCCTTAGGGACTGCAGCTCGACACAGTCATCTTAAAGATCCCAAGTAAAGGTAGAGAATAATGTCAGAGAGTGTCCTCTGGAGTGAGGTTTTTGTTGAAAGGCAGAAAGGAGGGAAAAAACAGTTGTTTTATTTATTCCACGACAGAGAGAGCCTTTAGTGCAGGGGTCTGTAAAAATTTCCAATTTTTCTTGTAGAACCTTAGGCAAAAGCAATAACGACCAGAACAAACAAAAAGAAAAGCCTTGTATAATGTAATTTGTAGATTTGCTTTAAGGACTAAGAAACTAGAGCATCACTATATACTTTATGAAAACCTGAAGTGGTTACCCTTAAAAGAAAAAGATGCTGTCAGCTTAAAGAGAATGGCCTACATATTGATTGAGAAAGGGGAGAGGACCTTTGTCCAGTATTATAAAAATATGACACAGACAAACGTGTAAGATCCTCTGACGCATTGATGATGGTAGTACCCCAGCTCAGGGACACAATGGGCCACAAATAGTTTGCCTTTGTTATGTCTAAAACCTGGAACACTGTACCAATGAAATCAAACAGACCAGAATGCTATGATATTTCAAGACAATAAAGCAGGCCTTGTTTAATGCAATCAATTGTCACTGCACACAGACTTGAATTTTGCATTATTAAATGTATTAATTGTATAATGTAGGTTCTATAACTGTTTTTTATTTTATTTTATTTTTTAGAATGTTTTACTTTCATTAATTTTATTTATTTATTAGGTCTAGGATTACAATACCTTTTAGCCAGGGCTTTTTTACAAAGGTTCCATGTCAGGTTACAATTCAAAACACAAGACATGTAAGTCAGATTACAAATTCAATACATAGGACAAGGTTCCAAAAGTGTAAGCTAAACAGAGTTACAAAGCATCTGAGAAACAAAACAAGTTTTGGAGGCTGTGCTACAAGGAGATAGTGGATGAGGTGCAGAGAGGATAGAGGACAAGAGAGAGGAAGAGTAGAGGGGGGTAGAGAGCTATAGAGGAGGAGAGCAGCCAGAGGCATTGCCATAGACATAACATGGGGAAGTGCGTGCTAAAGGGGTAACCAAGTGCTAATAGGAGAGAGAACTACATAAGGTTAGGGAAATATTCATGGGGTCAGCTAGTGGAGGCAGTCACCGGAGCTAGAGGCAGTGAGAGAGAGGTGGAACCTTGATTTAAATGCACCAAGGGTAGGAGTGGAGGAGATGCAACTGTTTAGACCATTTAGCCAGCTGGGCACCCTGTAGGCAAAAGATCTTTGACCTTGTGAGGTTTGACAATGTGGAACCTGCAGGAGCTGTGATTCAGACCCCCTGGTTGAGCAGAGGTTATTGCTAGGGTGCAGGAGTACATGCACTCCAAGGGGTGCAAGGCCCATAGTTATTTTCTTTGCCATGGTGCAGATTAGGTACTTTATCCGATTGGTGAGTTGCAGCCATCCAGTTTGTGCATTGAGGTTGCACGTATGTGTGAGGTGGTGAGATCCAGTGAGAAGTCGGCAGGCCTTATTGAGGGAGGTGGATATGCATCTAAGAGTGGTAGTGGGGGCAAAGCCATAGATGATAAGCACATAGTCTATAATGGAGACAACAGAGTTCTGAACATCGACAGTCAAGGCTTCTGGGGTAGATGTTGCCTATGCCGGAAGAGAAGGCCAAGGCAAGTATTTGCTGCTTTGGCTACAGAGTCTGTGTGGGCACTGTAAGTTAGATGAAGATCTAGAATGATCCCAAGGTACTTAAAGGCTTGAACCTGTTCCATGGTGACTTCATGAATGGTTTTGATGGATAGGGGGTGCAGCTTATGCTTGTTATGAGAGCTGCTGAACATCATAGACTTTGTTTTCTTATTATTGAGGACCAGGTTGTGATTTGAGAACCAATGTTCAACAGATGTGAAGCCAAGCTGAAGGTTGTCTTGTAGAGGCTTAGGATCCTTGTGGAGGCATGAATTACAGCGTAGAGGATGATTGTTTTGGAGCAAGAATTTGGAAGGGAGTTCAGGAACAAGTTGAATAGTTCTCCAAGTAGCTTTTGAACCAGACAGTGGAACCAGTGCAACCAGCCAGGAGCAGGATAAGTACAGTACATTATTGTTTGATACGGATAGTTAATGTTATCACTGAAATTCTTTGTACTTGTGTAATGTTTTGCCTTTGTCATTCATGCCTGAGTCATGCCTGTAAGAGGCCATCTGAACCAGTGTACTCACCCAATTACCAAGAAGGAAGGGAGGAAGGGAGGAAGGAAGGAAGGAAGGAAATCAATGATGAGAAAGTTAATGGAAATGCTGCTAAAGGAAAGGACTGTGAACTATTTTGAATCCAGTGGGTTATAAGATTCACGGGGGTGGGGGTCATGTCAAATTAATCTGATAGATTTCTTTGACTGGGTGATCAAAGAACAAGATCAGGGTGGAGCAGTGGACATGGCCTACCTGCATTTTAGTAAGACTTTCCACATCGTTTGTTCTCAGCCTTTGCTGATTATATTGTGAGACCTTCTGGCTCCAAGCAATTCAGCTTAAAGTTGAGCCAGTCCAAATTAATTCATGGGCATTTGTATTTGCTTCACATGATGCTTTCCATTATTGGGGTATGTGCAATTTGTGTTTTCTTTAAAATGTGGCTGTATGGCCAATATCCTCCGGGATAACCCATGCTACAATGCATTTGCTCTGGGGTTCTTTCATAGTTCTCTTCTCTCTCTCTCTACTTTAGGCTGCCCATGACCCAAACAAATAAGATCCCCATAGGGTGGTGGGTTCCCTCCCCCTGGGCTGAGATACAGATATGGCACGCTGATGAGTCCTAACACGTGTCTGTGTCTGTTGTTCTCAGTCTTTGCTGATTGTATTGTGCGGCCCTATGGCACCGAGCAATTCAGCTTAAAGTTGAGCCAGTCCATAATAGTCCATAATAATTCATGTGCATTTGCATATGCTTCTCATGATGCTTTCCATTACTGCCTCCCCAAAATCTGGAATTCCTTTCCCCCTCAAATCCTGTACTCATCCTCCACCTACTCCATCAGCTCAGCCCTCAGTAATTACCTTGCACCTAGCTGCTCCTGCAATGTCCTTCCCTAATTCCCTCCTCTAAGCCCTGGACAAATCATACCCCTCTACCGTTGTCTTCATTTTACTCTGTGCACCCCGACCCACCAAATTTCTAGATCTCCTCACCTTCCTCCAAATTGCTCCCCCTTACTGGCCTCCCTTGATCTCTCACAGAATGTAAGGGACCTCAAATGCTCTCCATGGGTCCTTCTCCTACCCCCCCAAGGGGCTTGAATCTCTCATCTAGTCCTTTCCCCCACCATCCCTCCTATTTCCCTCAGCTTGCAGTCCTCTTGCAGGGTTCTCAGCATCCTGAAGGGGTCCTTCTGCATCTAGGCTTGTCTCCTCTCCTTTGTCCTCCCCCATCTATCTGCCCCCCCTAGCCTTTGCAGTCCCCTTGCAGGGTTCTCAGCATCCTGAAGGGGCCCTACTGCACCTAGGCATGTCTCCTCTCGTTCCCTTCCCCCATTCTACCATTTCTCCCTAGCCTTCTCAGTCCCCTTGCAGGGTTCTCAGCACCCTGAGGGTGTCCTACTGGGCCTAGGCATGACTCCACTCCTCCCCCTCCCCATCTTCCTTTCTCCCTGGCCATCACAGTCTCCTTGCAGGGGTCTCAGCATCCTGAAGGGGTCCAACTGAACCTTAGCATATCTTCCCTATTCTATCTAGCCACTATCTTGGCTTTCCATGACTACTACTAGCAGGGTCCAATTGCATCCTGATGAGCTATTGATTAGGCCCCATCCCCTCCAATGGTATGAATTCTTTTCCCCTCAAAGGTTCAATTCTCACTCCTTCCCTCTCCTATCACTCTCTTAATCCCTATCTACTGACCTTCCCCAACCCCCTTGCAGGGTACCACACATCCTGAAGGGTTCTCTCTTGGGCTAGGTCCTATTTCCCCCCTCCTAGCATTTAAGTCACATCTCCTCCTGCTCTCTCCTCCCCCTTTAAATCCCTACAGCCTTATCTCCCGTTCTATGTAGCCCCACAGCCCCCTTGCAGGATTCCCCACATCCTGAAGGGGTCTGTCTGGGACACTACCTTATCCCTTTCTCTCTGGTCCCCCCAGTCCTCTTGCAGGATTCCCCACATCCTGAAGGGGTCTGTCTGGGACACTACCTTATCCCTTTCTCTCTGGTCCCCCCAGTCCTCTTGCAGGGTTCCTCACATCCTGAAGGACTCTCCGGGGACATGACTCTTCCCCCTTTCCCCACCTAACTCTCCCTCTCCCTCTCCCTCTCCTTTCTTCCTTTCTTTTCTTTGACATAAGCACTTGTTTACTTATTAACCCAGCACTTATTATTGTCCACTCTTTCTACCTAATATGCTCAACACTGTTGTAACACTGTTTGTAATACCTGCCTTATAACTGTATGTTAATGTTGATCTTGTAACTTGAATGTTTAATGCCTCATTCCTGTTGTACCTCTTCCCCCCAGGTCACTCTGGGAGATGAGCAACTTGTCGCTCAGTGTGCCTTCCTGGTGAAACATTTCAATAAATAAATAAATAAAATTGGGGTATGTGCAATTTGTGTTTTCGTTAAAATTTCGGTGTATGGCCAATATCCTCTGGGATAACCCATGACCCAGTGCATTTGCTCTGGGGTTCTTTTGTAGTTCTCTTCACGTTCTACTTTTGGCTGCCCATGATCCAAACAAATAAGATCCCATATAAAATGGCTGGCTCCCTCTCCCTGGGCTGAGATACAGATATGGCACACTGATGAGTCCAAATGAGGATGAAATACGTGTCTGTCTCTGCTGTTCTCAGCCTTTGCTGATTGTATTGTGAGGCCCTCTGGCACCATGCAATTCAGCTTAAAGTTGAGCCCGTCCAAATTAATTCATGGGCATTTGCATATGCTTCCCATGTTGGTTTCCATTATTGGGGTATGTGCAATTTGCGTTTTCTTTAAAATGTGGCTGTATAGAAACATAGAAACATAGAAGTTGATGGCAGATAAGGACCTCAAGGCCCATCCAGTCTGCCCATTTCTTTTTCTACCTTATAAATGTGCCATCGGCCTTTGCTCTGTCAGTGGCCTATCTATTCATAGTCATTTGTATTGCTCCCTTATGCCTATCCCATGCCTGTTTGAAGCCCTGCACTGTATTCATAGCCACCACTTCTTGTGGTAAGCCATTCCATGCATCCACCACCCTTTCTGTGAAAAAGAATTTCCTCACATTCCCCCCTTAATCGGCCCCCCTCTAATCTCATGCTATGTCCTCTTGTCCTGCTATTTTTCTTATATTTGGCCAATATCATCTGGGATACCCATGCCCCAATGCATTTGCTCTGTTTTTTGGTTTTTTTTTTGTAGTTCTCATCTCTCTCTATTTAGGACTGCCCATAACCAATCAAATAAGATCCCCTATAGGGTGGCTGGCTCCCTCCCCCTGGGCTGAGATACAGATATGGCACACTGATGAGTACAAATGAGGACAAAACATGTGTCTGCTGTTTTCAGCCTTTGCTGATTGTATTGTGAGGCCTTCTGGCACCAAGCAATTTGACTTAAAGTTAAGCCAGTCCAAATTAATTCATGTGCATTTGCATATGCTTCCCATGATGCTTTCCATTATTGGGGTATGTGCAATTTGTGTTTTCTTTAAAATGTGGCTGTATGACCAATATCCTCTGGGATAACCCATGCCCCAATGCATTTGCTCAACTGTTATTTTGTAGTTTACACACTGTTCCACATAGGAGACTAGTAAGCAAGTGGGTAGCTTAGATTGGGTCCAAAGGTGGTAAACTGGGTAAGAAATTGGTTGTGGGACAGGCAACAGAGGGTGATGGTACATGGAGTTCACTCTGAGGAAGGGAAGGTAACCAGTAGGGTACATCAGTGATCAGTGTTGGGACCAGTCCTCTTTAATGTCTTTATCAGTGACATTGTAGTGGAGTTGTATGGGAAGGTGTGCCTCTTTGTGGATGACATGAGAAAGAACCAGAGATTGAGTAGTGCCTGTGGTGACACTGTAGGTAGGGAAAAATAGGCAGATTGGGTGGGCCAAGCGGTCTTTATCTGCTGTCAAATTCTATGTTTCTGTGTAAATCAATCAAGCAATCAATAACTAAAAACAGTAGCTTGTGGTTTACCTGAGAATAACCTGGGGGTGTCAAAAGAGGTAGCTACTGACATAAACAAACTGTTCTTATTTATTTTTTTATTTATGTATTGAATTTATTTTACTAGGTAAGCAATTTGGAGACTCATTCAAGAGTTTTCCACCTGGTTGTGCACCCCCCCGATTGTGTCAAAACTCAGAAGCCCTTTTTTCAAACAGTCCCAAGCTCTTTTGCCACTTTGCATGATTTGTGTCAGCTTGTGTCAAATAAATAACTCATGCATGAAAAACATGGTGCAAGCCTTTCCAAAATATTGCATATGTGTCCTTTTTTTATGTACTGCAAGTGCTGCATTTTGCATCCAGACTGCTAGACCATCTAACAGATGAAAGAGCTCAAGGTAGGTGTGGCCAGTCTCTACAGGCCAAGGATTGTCTATAACTTTTCCTCCGCGGCCCTAAGGTCTTTTTCTCTTTTCCTCCCTAGATAGTGTTGTATCATTTCACTAGGACCGTGGGGGTATATTTTCTACATTTAGGATTTAAACAACTCCTGATGTCACTGGAGAAACTTAAGACAACAATAATTCTTAGACATATTTCAGCTTGCAATTCACAGATTGTATGGATTTACTGTAACTTCCTTTGTTTTCTTGACAAATATTCCCAGTACAGTAACATGAATACATGATCTCTGCCTACTTGCCAACCTACACCTCTGCTTGTGACATTGTTAAAATTTCCCGAGCAACAGAATGTGATGTCACAAGCAGAGGATAATGTTATCAGGCATAGATAAGCAGCCACAGCTGATGGAAATCTAAGGGATGGTGATTCTGTTTCTGGGATAATGTGTATGCAGTAGTGTATATAAACAAAATAAACTATAGGAGAAGTTTGTGCTTATGGTATCCAAATATAGGAAGAGCAGAACACCAGTATGGGTATCCAAAATCTCGTATCACTGGTAAATGAAAACAGAGATTATTTAAAAAAAGCAAAATTAACAGGTGATTCAGAGCTCTGGGGATAGTTTAAAGGGACACTGTCAACCTGTTTTCCATCATATTATTTCTAGTTAAAAACCCATATTTTATGATTGCTTACCTTCTCTAAAATTAATTGATGTTGCTGTTTGTTTTGTCTGTCTCCTTGTTTAGTAAAACTGAAATGCATGCTAATGTATACTTATAAACAACTTTGTTTACAATCCTGAATCTATTCACACTGAATACTTCCTGAACATTAGAAACACCCCCAAACAGTGCGGTCATTCATGATGCAAAAGCCTCCTGATCTCCCACTGCATCACGAGTAGCTTGACTCTATTGAAGGTGTTCCCAAGCCCAAGAAAGATGCAGCTGGAGCTGATCAAGGAATGCAAACAAACCTGTTTTAGTGTGGTAACACCAGTATGTTTGGCAGTCTGTTTTTCACTTTTTAAAATAAAAAAAGAATGAGAATCAAACTACCAACTACATCAGCAATCTTTACAGAATGTTGGCAATCATGAAACATATTTTTTAAACTAGGGACACTTTGAGGCCTAAGGGGGTTGACAGTGTCCCTTTAAGAGTTAAGCAAGGAGGTGCAAAAAAAAAATATTAGAAAGCACAAGTGGAATAAAGAATTAGATATAGTGCAAAATTCTAAAAATAATCCCAAAGCATTTGGGGCTTAAATGAGAGCAAAAAAGGTGGAAATAGGATAGTCAGGCCACTAGTGGAGAATGAGAAGAAGATTGAGAACGAAGGGGAAATTGCAAGCATCCTAAATTAAATTTTTGGGTTGGTGTTCCAGAAATCCAAATTAGATAAGGTAAATATCCTGGAGGGTGACATTCCATCTATAATATAGGGAAGGCAGAAGTACTAAATTTCTTAAGAGTTCCAGTGATGTAACTGATAGTGGTAGATGCACCATGGAGTGTTCCAGGGCAGATTGTGATAAATGCTAGAATTTTCTTTTTAAAAATGTGTGGTTCAGCCTCTTTTATGTTACTGTGTTTGCCTGGGCTTCCTACTCTATAACAGTGCATTCTCCAGCAGTAGAATGGCTACTTTTCCTCCTGAAGTAGACTCTTCACCCACCCTCCAACTGCTGCTTATTGGGTGACCTTCAGGCCCAAAGAAGCACAAAGCAGGCTCCCCTCTCAAAGATTCTCTAGACAATCTTCAAGACAGTTCACTTGTAGAGACCTTTCTAGCAGAATTTGCTTCAAATAAAATTATGCTGACAAGGCTTACTGAATTCTGTCCGCTCATCTGTTGATGTTTTGACCACCAGCGTTGGGGTTGTGGAAGCCTGTGTTAGTTCACTTGAGGATATGTCAGCGCTGGAAGAAAAGGAGATTGTCAAGCCTCCACAGACATGTTTACAGAGTAAGAAGAGGTGTGCTCTGCTAAAATGGAGTCTGGTGCTCTGCCAAAGAGTGGCTAACCCCCAAATCAAATGAACAAGCAAGTAGAAGTAGGCAAGTACTCTCTTGTACCTGAACAATGAATCCAAGCAAGTCCAGGCTTTTGTCATAAAGCTCAATTTATTCTGCTTATATGTTACACTGAAAATTTATTAACGTTTGAACAATCTGCTGCAGACAACACCTGCGCTTTGACTATTGTCTTCCTGAGGTACCAGAGAGTGCTTTCCTACTTCTACTTGCTCGTCCACAGAAAGGTTGCTTGCCTGGAGGAATGAATAGATGACCAAGAAAACAGAAACAAGTATAACAATCTGTTCCTGGTTGATATCCCAGAGCAAGTGGAAGGTTCCAACCCCATCAAATTCATAAATGATCTCTTCCTCCAACTCACGGGCCCACCCTGTCATGGGCAAGGCTACTTAACTGGGCAGGTGCACTGTGTTCTTATGCCCATGCTCCTACCTGGAGAATGGTCCCAAGCCATTATCTACCGGTTGCTCAGTTATCAAGATAAGGTGGCAATTCAACAGACTGCTCGTTCTCACCCAGCTCTACACTGGAATAACTCCTGTTATATTTTTAATGATCTAAATCAATCAGTATGGGAGAAAGAAAGAGCAAACAGAGACATTAAACTAAAGCTTCATGCCAGTGGGATCAAATTCCATGTACAGTTCCTGTCAAGCTTGTTATTACATTGCCCCACGGCACCTTCAGTTTTTATTCAGCTATGACATCGGCACAACAGCTACCTGCTATATTGCCTTAATTGTTTCCCCAGCATAAGTGTTCAGAGCTCTCAGCACATATGGAGCAGTAAAAAAAGAGATATTTCTGATTTCCACATGGCTTTTAGCTACTACAGGGCTAGTCCTAAGTTTTGCTCTGTTGAACATTCCTTTTCTTGAGCCTTTTTTTGATCACCTGCTCCTGCGGAAGTTTAAAATTTTGTGGCTGGGGCAAAGGAGTGGAGGGTAATTGCATGGGTTTCCATGGAGGAACTGCTCAGACAGCCTTTTAGATGGTTGGTGACTGCCTATGTATGACCCAATTCCCTGCACGCTGTAGCGGGGCGACACGACTGCTTGTTTGAATGCTCACACCCTTCATTTTTCTCTCACGGCATGTGGACAGTTCAGTCATCCATAGGCAGGAGGATTTCACCACTCAGAACACCTGCATCAGAACAGAGTACCCCCTTGACAGACTTCTAATGAGCACTGATGGATGCCATAGCGGCAGCCCTTAAACTCCTGGGTAACCATTGCAGACCACAAGGACTTGCTCTTCTGTGCCTTTTGGTTGTTGCTGCAGCACAGAATTTGCTGCAATGGACATTGTGCAGTCAAGACATCCATCAAGCACTGAGCCTTGCAACCTGTAGATATAATTGTGGGGAGGACAGAAGATGGAACCCAAAAATGTCATAGGGCTGAAAAAAGGAAAAATGAGGGTGGGCACACAAGCGGGAAAGTAATGTGTACAAATGTCCACAGTCTGGGAAGCAAAATCCCTGACCTAATGGTATTAATGGAAGACACAAACCTGGACATAGTAGCTATTATAGAAAAATGGTACACAGGGAACCATGACTGGGATATAGCTACACCAGGATACACACTTTTTAGGAAGGATAGGGAAGGGAGAAGGGGGGGGTAGCTATGTATGTGAAGGAGAGGATTAAAGCAACAGAGGGTTAATGGTTACAAGAAGTTGCTGAGGCACTGTGGGTCACCCTGGAGGTGGGGAAGAAGAACAGGCATTCACACTGGAGTGATTTACAGGCCTCTGGCATAGGGTGAGGAATCAGATGAAGCTCTTGTGGAAACCACCCACAAAATGGCAGCCAAAGGGGAACTGCTACTAATGGGTGACTTCAGCCTGCCTGAGGTAGATTGGAGCACTCAGGCTGCAAATACAACAAGGGGCAGGGACTTCATGACTGCCCTGGATGAGGCAAACTTAAGACAGCTTGTAGCAGTACCAACCTGTGAGAAGGCTATACTGGATTTGGTCCTGACCAACAGGGACAGGATCACAGATGTGGAGATGAGCAGTCTCCTTGGTACCAGTGACCACAGGACAGTATGGTTTAAGGTAACAACAGTGGAAGAGGCATGCCATACAAAGATAAGGGTCCTAGATTTTAGGACGGCTAACTTTAAGGAGATGAGTAGGAATCTCAAAAGAGCCCTAGCAGCGGAAGGAACAGGGGGAGATGTGGAGAAACAGTGGTCTAGACTCAGGACAGTCATAACAGAAGTAACAGGTCACTGTGTCAAAATGCATAGCAAGAGTAAAAGAAAGAAAAGGGCATTGTGGTTCTCAAAGGTAGTGGCAGAGAAAGTAAGGGAAAAGAAAAGAGCCTTCCGAAGATACAAGGAAACATAAAAGGATAAGGACAGAAAACAATATCTGGAGAAGCAGAGAGAGAGTCTGGGAAAATAATTAGAAGTGCTAAAGAACAGACAGAGGAAGATATAGCCCAGGCTATTAAGAAAGGTGACACGACCTTCTTCAGATACATTAGTGAGAGGAAAAAGACCAGAAATGGGATCGTTAGGCTGAAGAAGGAAGGAGGAGAATGGGTGGAGGACAACCTAGAAAAGGCTGAGATACTGAACAAGTACTTTTGCTCAGTATTCACCATGGAAGCAGAGGGTGAGAGACTGAGACTTATTAAGGGGATATTCAGGGGAGGGAGGGAGGTAGGTACCAGCCCATTCATGGTAGAAAGAGTCCTAGAAGAACTCTGGGAAAATAAAAGCAGATAAGGCAATGGGGCCAGATGAGATTCACTCCAGAGTACTAAAGGAACTCAGAGAAGTGCTGGCGGAACCACTGGCTGCCCTTTTCAGCACATCTCTAGAGATGGGGGAGGTACCTGAGGACTGGAGGAGAGCAGACATGGGCCCTCTTCACAAGAGTGGAAGCAGAGAGGAGGCAGACAATTACAGGCCTGTAAGCCTGACCTCAGTAATGGGAAAACTGATGGAGTCCTTACTTAAGGAGAGGATTGTGAAGTTTCTGGAGGATAGTGGAGCACAGGATCCAAGGTAGCATGGATTCTCAGTGAGAAGGTCCTGTCAGATGAATCTTCTAGATTTCTTTGACTGGGTAACCAAGGTGGTAGATCAGGGATGGGCGGTAGATGTGGCTTACCTGCATTTCAGCAAGGCCTTCAACACTGTCCTGCACAGGAGATTGCTAAATAAATTGGGGAGCCTGGGAGTGGGTCCTACAGTGGTAAAGTGGGTTGGGAACTAGCTAAGGGACAGGACTCAGAGGGTGGTAGTAAAGGGCATGAAATCTGAGGAGAGGGAGGTGACCATGCAGGGTGCCACAGGGGTCAGTGTTGGGGCCAGTCCTATTCAGTGTCTTCATTAGTGACATTGCAGAGCTTCTGGAGGGAAATGTGTCCCTCTTCGCAGATGACACCAAGATCTGCAACAGAGTGGGAACACCGGAGGGGTGGAAAACACAAGAAAGGATCTAAGCCTATTAGAGGAGTGATCAGGTGTCTGGCAGTTGAGTTTCAATGCTAAAAAGTGCAAGATCATGCACCTTGGTCACAGGAATACAAGAGAGAAGTACAGAATAGGTGGGGAAATTCTGGCCACCACAAGTCAGGAGAGACACTAAGGAGTTATCATATCTGATGACCTGAAGGTGATCAAACAGTGTGAAAAGGCAGTGGGGAGAGCAAACAGAATGTTGGGGTGCATAGGGAGGGGCATAACAAGCAGGAGAAAAGAAGTGGTGGTGCCCCTGTACAGATTACTAGTGAGGCCTCAGCTGGAGTACTGTGTCCAGTTCTGGAGACTACATCTCCAGAAGGACATTGACAAAATAGATGCAGTCCAGAGAAGGGCAACAAAGATGGTACATGGACTGCACCAGAAGCCCTACAAGGAAAGACTTAAGGACCTTAATATCTATTCACTGGAGGAAAGAAGGGAGCGGGGAGTTATGATGGGGACTTTCAAGTATTTTAAGGGAATAAACAGGTTACAGGTGGAAAGCATATTTCAGAGAAAATTCTGCACAAGAACAAGGGGCATGATATGAAGCTGCAGGGTAGAAGGTTCAGGGGTAATGTTAGGAAGTACTTTTTCACTGAAAGAGTGCTGGAGCCGTAGAACAGCCCTCCAGCAGAAGTGGTGGAAGTGAAAACAATATGGAGGTGCAACAGTGCATGGGATAAACTTAAGGGTACCCTGGAGATGTGCAGAGCAGCAGATCTGCAGAGCAAATAGGATCTGGGGCTGCAGCAGTGAGTAGGGAAATGGGCAGATTAGGTGGGCCATATGGTCCTTATCTGCCAACAAATTCTATGTTTCTGTGTTTCTATGTACTATGATTTACTGCCTCTCAGGAGTTCCTCTCCTTCACTCTCCATATACTTTTTCACGCCCTTACCGTGCAATCTTTTTCACTGGGACATTTAAGCCAAGCCCATCCCCTGGGGTGAAATGTCTGTGGTGAGACGGGAACCCCAGCTCCAAACTTGCCTTCAGGTAGTAGCTTTATTTAAAATTGCTTCTTCAATTCACTGCCAGGCCTGGACAAACAATGGTACACCAGCCCACATCTCAACACACAGTCACTTACTTGGCAGTCTGACTGAACTGTCCTCGATATCTGAAAACAGCTCCTTTCATCTGGTATGAAACTATCCTCTGAAAATGGACTTGTGTCCACTCCCCGCTTGCTGATACATGCTGGTCCATCCCCTCCTCCCTCCACTGTGAAGACTGAGCAGGAGAACTCAATTAAAATCTTAACTTAATCTTCATTTTCCACTGTACAGTCCCCACCCCTTCCCGCTCTCCAGATCTCCACTATCCTGGTTCCACCTTTGATGATTACAAGGCAATTATCATACTGGTGGGTACCCAGAACAATTAAGGACTTGGTATAGCTCTGTACACATGATAAACTGGGACACTATTACAGCAACAACTTTCTGGAATCGGTCAGCAACTTCAAATACTTCGAGATCACGCTTGACAGCTTTCTCTCATATGGGCTGCATATTGACCATGTTGCCAAGGCAGCTAGCGTCAGATTAGGACAACTTTATCGCCACAGACACTGCCTCACTGAAAGCACCATCAAACTAGCAGTAAATAGCTCAGTTCTGTCAGTCATAGACTATGGCCTTGAAGTCTATGGGACTGGAACAGACACTGCACTTAAGAGAATAAACGTTGCCCTAAACAAAGCCTGCAGGCTTGTTCTTGGGGCACATCGCTTAACTCATACATGTGAGCTCTACTCTAGCACCAAATGGCTTAATCAAAGCAACAGGATCCAATTCCAAGTGTAACCCCCCTGCAAATGGGGGTTCCCAAAAGACTTCCAGGAGCTTGCTTGAATGCTCCAAGCCTGAATGGTGTTTGGCGTTTAAGCCATTTATCAGTGAGTGTTTTTAGAGCCTCTGGTACTGTCTCTTTAAGAGCTGTCTGCTTGCAGACATAATTAGTTTGTATGGGGGGACTGTGTGCTTCTCTGTTTGAGTACCACTCGAGCTGCTGCCAATTCACTCCATTTTGCAGTCACTAGGAGTGCAAAGGAACCTATCTGAAAGATGTAACTGTTTGCCAGAAATCATTTACAGTAATAATGAAATTACAGTTTGTCTAACCTGCTTTCTTTGCAGTCAGAACTGTGTCTGCCTAGTTCCCCATTCTGGTTTTGAACTGCTGAACTGGACCAATCAGTGTGGGGTAAGCTAGCTCTAAAATGGTGCCTTGGACGAATCAGAACTTGGACTCATAATCTGAGCCAGCCACAAGAGGATTGTATGGCAGTGACTCTGGGAGATGTAGTTTAGACTTCGGCGCCTTTTTGGACCAACAGCAGCAGTCTATTGTGAGTGACAGCCAATCCAGTCAAGAACTGGGAGGAACTCAAAGGAAGTGCCGGTTTGTCTGTTGGAGTTTCAGTTTAGCTCTGGCAGTGAAGGGAAAGAAACCCTGTGCTCCTTCAGTGCACAGTTTCAGTCAAAAAACGTGTATGAGCCCAGAGTTCGGTCTGCAGCTTGTGTAACTGCTTGTTAGACTGAATCCGTCCTGTGAAAAGAATCAAAGATCTCTGAAGAGTAGAAACCAGGCTCACCCTGTAGAAGACTGGAGAAATTGTTGAATTGCACTCGGTCTGTCAGGAACTGAATCTGCTGTGTGTTCTCCCGGTATTGTGCAGTAATTGCAATCGGGATAGAGAAGCAGCCTGCCTGGTATAGTACTTTCTTTTTACCATATAAATGTGTGAAGAGTCTCGTGGAGCTCAAGAGTAGCCCTGCTGACGTTGAAGGACCCTATCTTGTTTGGAGGTCATGAGTACTAATTCAGATAGCTCCTGTTGAATTGCCACATTAAATCCAAATGGAATCACTGTACTGCTGACTGTTTAAACTAATTTTTCTTTTCACTGTGTGAAAGGGCCCCTACCAGCTGCCACGGTTTGGACTAGCCACTAGGGCTTGGGTACCCAGGGACAATAACTGGTAGGGATAGGCCTGTGCACAGAGCCATAGTTAGATAGTAAAGTGATAAGCCAATTAACCTGATTTCCCCCTGTCCTTGTTATATCCCCCTAAATAAATCAGAGCTGCTTGTTTCAGCAAAGTTATACTGCCTGAGGTATTTGTCTATGTTAAAGTACTGTACTGTGATTGTTGCACTGTATCTTATTTCACAGGAGGTCCCAGTGCGGAACTAGTCCTGGGGTAAGTGTATACGGTGAAGGTAATTCTGATATATTGTGTGGGCCACTAGTGGGAAGAAAGGGGGGTTGCAGTGTCCCAGAGGGCTGTGACCAAGTAAGTTTAACTATTGCAAACCCTGACCTCTGGGTGGAGGCACCCGCCATTGGATCCAGGCCCCTCAACCTGTTAGTGGCAAATCAGGCAGGGGTAGTAGCCCCTGGGATAGCGCCATCTAGGGGTTACACAAGTATGCCTGCTGACAAAAAAGTCACCCTACTAGGCCTTACACCCCCGGGTGTGCAGACTTTCCTTTACCCCTCCACCAGCCCTAGACAAACCAGGAGTACAAGTAAAGCAACCTTCCAAGTCCCGTTTCATTGCACTACTCACGGGCAGCAGTTCTTTGTGTATAGGGCTCCCCTCTGGCTAAATTTTTATAGCACTGCCCTAATTACTGAACCAAAAACTGGCCCTTTCAAGTCTCAGCTGCGAGCTCATCTCGTTGCGCTCAGTGTGTGTGACTGATCCCAATTCCTAAGGTTGGAAGTAATATGTCCAGTATTACTTATCTGCTGCACTTATCCCCTTCCCCACCTTGCACCTCAGAATCCCCCCAGACGAGACCTCTGCATCTCTACACTTCATGTGCTAAATGCCCTATGTTCTGGGTAGAAAACATAATGGGCGTGCAACTCTTCTTTACCATCTCTTCACCTGCTTGGATCATCTCCTCCATTACTGCACTGACAAAACCCTCTGGGGTGCTCCTCTTCTAACCTCTTGCTGTCCTGTAACCCTACTACCCCTGGAATCCTGCCATCTTCCAGCATTTCACTCCCACCACAACACATTAACTGTCCTCCCAGTCCCCCCATCTCACATACAAAGCCCGGATTCCTGGTCTGGTAAACTTTCTCAATCTTCAGTATGCACTAACCTGAAGTTCATATCTTGTAACTATAGATCATTGTACCAAAGTAATTGTTAATGTTATCTGTCTTTACACCTTGTATCATAGCAGTTGTGATGGGCGAGGGAAGCCACTGACGCTGATCACTCTCAAAATGGCCTGGTCAGGTTAGGGCACAGTTCCAACCCAGCTACAACTTAGATGGAAAAGACAGGTAATCTGACTACGATAACCACCTGGAGGTGGATTTTTGTGTGATGTCCAGCCAGTGGGTGTCGGGGGAAATTTTGGGGAAAGGGACTCAAGTTCAATTGCTACCTACTGGGAACACAAGGAGAGGCATGAAGCTGACTCAAATGCAAAGACGAGGTACAAATTTATTGAGCGTAATAAAAAATAACATTACACTAAATATCTAGGCCCAGATATTCAAAAGGTTGCGCATGGCGCCAACACTGTTGCATATCTTGTAACCCACTGATCACCCAGCTTAATATTCAAATGGGAAAAGTGACGTGGCACAAATCACAATGCGAAGAGCATCAGTAATGTATGCAGGCGCAGGTGGGGGCGTGCCCGTGCATACTCTGCACAGCCTGATATTCAGCTCGGGATGTCGGAGCCATGCATGCGCAACCCCTACCCGCGCTTTTACAAAGTTGATCCAGAAAAAAAGGAACAATGGATGGCCACCCACAGGTGAGCTGCCACATTGCAGGGTGCAACACAGCAGCTTCCACCTGTGGGCGGCCACCCGAGCTCTGGCTGCACCTCCCTGGTGGCGCCCTCATGCCCGATTGCAGGCATCAGTAGAAAAAGATCCATCCAAAATCCCTGGTGGTCCAGTGGACCGCTGCCCACCTGATCGCGGGCTAAGTAAATAAATGAAATTCTCAATATCCCTGGTGGCCCACTGGACCTGTCTGCCCGATCGTGGGCTGCAGTAGAATAATAGGAAACCTATCATCCCTGGTGGTCCAGTGGACCCCTCACCCCACCTGCCCACTGAATCCCACTGCCCTGTTCCCCCCCCGGTCAGCGGCGGGTGGCAACACCCCCACCTGCAGCCCCGCCGCCCGCTGACTGACACCGTTGGTAGGGCTGTACGCCCATTGGTCCACAGTGTGAGCCAATGGATGTGCAGCCCATACCGTACTACACATTCCAGATATGTGAATGGGATCCATGCCCCTTTTAATTCGGCTGTCAGGCATTAATCCAGTTCATTTATTTATTTATACAGTTCCTGCCCCCTGCTCACTGTCTATGGAGCTGTGCCTTTGGTAGTTCCACCCCATGAGTGGTCCAGAGGAGGGGTTTGCCCACCCCTGCAGTCATTTGACTCAAGGGAGCCTTTTCTTGCTCCACCCTGTGGGTGGTCTTTCACTGGGGCTTGCCGGCCCCCCACATTTCTCTGGCTCTACGGAGCCTTACTGTAGCTCCACCCTGTGTGCAGTCCATTTGCTGAGGCCATGCATGGCCCAACGGTTGCTGTGGCTGGTTCCTGGAAGCACCCAAGTTATTTAATTTTATTTTAAAAAAAGTGTATTTCCTCTCGGCGGCCAGAACCTGGCTGCAGTGCTGCCGCCACTCACCCTGCCACCCTCCAGCCGCTTCTCGGGACAGGACTGTTGTTGGAGCGATTGGTGGGGAGGCCAAGACCCACCTCCTCCCAATCACCTCCTCTAAAGCTGGACTACCGTGGGGAGGCCTGGACCTGCCTCCACCCATGGACCTTTTGCTGCCAGGCTACATGGGGAGGCCTGGACCAGCCTCCCTCCACTAACCTCCATAGATGCTGCTGCTGGCTGTAGGGGATGGCCTTACTCTGCTGCCACCGCCCTTCCTAATGATCTGATGGCTGCTGGACTGCTGGAACTGGAGGGGATGGCCTGGACCTGCCGCACCTCCTGACAGGATATTTGCTGGGCTGCTAGATGGAGGGGCCGGCCTGGTTGCTGTCACCACCTCTCCCAACAGACATCCACCACTGGGCTTGCTGCTGAGGATTGGAGGGGATGGACTGGACCTGCCTCTTCTCCCAACAGAATACAAATGCTGATGCGGGCACTGAGGACCCAACGGACTGCTTGGCTACAGCCATCTCAGAAGATGGAGCAATTAAATAAGGACCGGCTGGGGCATTGGGAGTTACCCCAGGGCAAAAGGTAAGTACCTCACCTTTGGCCAAGCCCCAGCCAGCCTAGCGCTCCCTTCTCCACGCTGCTGCTCTTTTGCCTCCACAAATGGAATGAATGGCTGTTGCCATTCAAATGGTCTGAGGATTCCGATCGGAATCCTCTCAGGCCCAACCCTGCATACATGCCCTCACGACCGGACCCATGAGGGCAAGTGCCTGGCCCAGCGTGGTAACTGGGGTGGGGGGTTGTTCTGAAGGAGAGAGCTGGAGGCAGGGAAAACAAAGAGAACAGCAATATTTTTTTAAACAGAGCCCAGATGGGGCTTCACATTTGGGGGGGGGGTCTTACCACTACACTTGGGCACAGTACAGGGCACCTCCCTAACCCTGGGGCACCTAACCTGCCTAGCCAGCCCCCAGAGCACCTGGATGCCCATTTTTGGAGGACACCAGGACTCTGGGGCACTACACAATGTTTGATTTTCTGTTGTATGACAATGTATCATTCGATTCTGTGTTACTGTCTTGTAATCCTGTGATGTGGAACCTCTGTCAAGGAGCAGTTTTGCTCAAAGGTGTCAATCCGAGATTTAGTAAATAAAAAAAAAAAAATAAATAAAATTCCAAGTCAGGGTGAACAACAAGCACAAGCAACAAGCCTCTGGGACTCGTGTTGGCAAAATGCAACATTTAATTTTTATTTGCCTGTATATTCAAGATTTTTGAAAATAATTAAGTATTCATGTGAAGACTCCTGAATTTGGCATTAATATGTATGAAAATGTTATATACTGTTTTTTAGATCCATGGAAATCAAGAGATTACAGTACATTGTGTTATAATGGCATGCTTGAAGTGGTGCATCTGGCATGCCAGATGTTCTTTTCTGCTTCAACAGAATTAGTTCATTTGCACTTATTAGTAATGAATGAGATTAGGGTAGTGTATGACAAAGAATTTCAAAGCTTACCAGCACAACAGATTAGAGCTCTTTGGAAAAATGTGGGCTGAATTTAATGTGAGGTTCTTAATTTTTCGTACACTACACTGTCTTTTTATTTTCAGGAGTTTTCGTGAGGAGTCACGGGAAGGGGGTAGTCTTATGTTTTGCAGTGTATTTTAAAGAGGGATTCTGGCCAAAAGTACAAAAAGTAGATCTGTGTTACTTTGTTTAACAGTTATGAGACATTTTTAATCCTGATTATACTCTGTTCAAAAAAAAACCAAACAGTTTAGGTGAAGAACTGGTGTTAATGTCATAACTAATACTCACAGCCTAGTTCTCCTTGTCCGCAATATAATAGGACCTGTATCTCCAAAGTTTAAGGAACTGAAGTTGTAGTAATCATTTAGAAAAAACTGACACAGGGTTGGGTGCAGTACATGCGTTTCTAGAATTTTCCGATGCATGGTCCTTTACTTTAGAAAGTGGCAGGAGGTTTTGGAATGCAGTGCTGAGCTAAGCTATAAAATACAAAATCACACATGCCCCCACCATGCAAAGCATCATGGACTACATATGCAAATCACCACAGAATATTGTGCTGGTTCAACTTTAAGCAGAAATACATGGTGCTGAAAGGCCTCTCACACAGTTTACAAAGGGTAACAACAGAAGACATAGACACGTGTTTCATCCTACCAGGACTCATCAGTATGCCTCATCTGTTTGACACCCAAGTGGAATGAACCAGCTACCCTAAGATGGTCTATCTGGGTTATGTTGTGGTGAACCCAATTAAAACAAAAAACAGTAAAATGTCAAGGTGCTGCACAATTTGAGAATGTTGGTGGGGGACATGAAATCTCAGAATGTGGTAGAGATGCGCCGTCTTGAAATGTGGTAGGGACAGACAATCAGTCTCAGAATGCAACAGAGACAAACATCTAGGAATGGTGGGAACCAGCAATTTCAAAATATAGTGGGGATGAACACTGTTGGATTGTGACAGGGCACTCTGAAATTGTCCATGCCATGTATCAGAATTGTAAGCACCCACCACATTTCAAAATTGTTCATCACATCCCCACCGCATTCTGACATTGTGCATCCCAGCCACATTCTGACATTGTGCATTCCTGCCACATTATGACATTGTGCATTCCTGCCACATTTCACAAGCGCATATCTCTGCCAAATTCCAAAACTGTATGCCCCCACCATGTTCTGAAGTTGTGTTTCAATGCCACGTTGTAAAATTGTGTCAGCACCACATTTCAAAATTGCGTCACCATCTTATTCCGAAATTGTGCATCTCTGCCACATTCCAAATTTGCATGTCACTGCCACATTCCAAAATTGCATGTCCCCACCATATTCGGAAATTGTGTAGCCCGGCTGCATTCTGTAAATGTGCATCCCTGCTGCATTCTGAAATTGTGTCACCACTACATTCCAAAATTGCACATCCCCGTCACATTCGGAAAATGCTCACCCTCACCACCTTCCAAAATAAGGCATTGCTGCCACATTCTGAAATTGTGTTTCCCAGCCAAATTCCAAAGCTGGGCATCCCCACCACATTCTAAAATTATGTGTCCCATCCACATTCAGAATGGGAACCTTCCTACCATAATCGAAATTACACATCCAAGACACATTCTAAAATTTGTGCATCCCTGCTGCATTCCAAAATTGTGCATCCCCTCCAGTCTGAAATTGTGCATCCCATTCCCAAATTATATGTCACCACAACATTCCAAAATTGCTGAGTTTTGTCACATTCCGAAAATGGGCATCCCCACCATATTTCAAAACTAAGTGTCACTGCTATATTCTGAAATTGCAGGCCCAAATCACATTCTGAAACTGCACATCCCTGCCACATTCCAAAATTGTGCATCAACACCACATTCTGAAATTGTATGTCACTGTCAAACTCCAAAATTATATGTCACCTCCACATTCTGAAATTCTGTGTCCCAGCCACATTCCAAAATTGTGTATCTCTGCTGCAGTCTGAAATTGTGTCACTACTACATTCCAAAATTGTGCATCCCTGCCCCATTCTGAAAATGCCCGTCCTGATCACATTCCAAAATGATACGTTTCTGCCACATTCTGAAACTGTGTTTCCCAGCCACATTCCAAAAGTTGGCATCCCCATGGCATTCTAAAATTATATGTCCCAGCCAGATTCTGAAATTATACCTTTCTGCCATATTCCAATATTGTGCATCACTGCTACATTACAAAGTTGCCTAGCTTCATCACATTCTGAAAATGCACATTTTCACCATATTAAAAACTGTGCCTCCTCACCACATTTTGAACTACTACATTCTTAAACTGCATGTCCAAGTCACATTCTATACTTGCACATCCCTGACATATTCCAAAATTGCACATCCTCGCCACATTCCAAAACTGTGCATGCCCATCACATTCTGAAAATGCATTTCCTGCCACACTCCAAAATTATGAATCCCACCATATTCCAACAAACACTTGTCAATGCCGAATGTTTGCTTTCATGTATGTGCTGTGTAGGTGTTTGGTACTCATAGTGCACAGATGCAGATGCCTTACATCAAGGGAAGACTCTGTCCATCTACGCTTCTGTGCAGCAATGGGTGTGAAGAATTCATGGGGCTGTCTGGTGGGCTGCAGAAGTGTAGGGCCCTGTAGTCCCTGTGCTTCCTTGTAGCCCCAGATACAGATGCACAGGGAAAAGAGTGCATCTGTCATCCAGTTCACAAGGCACTCTGCCACCCATAGGTGGAGAGGTGCAGGACCGTATGCCAAGAGGACAGTTGTCTTCACTATATGGTACCCAAGACCATGTGGACAACCCTGCACCTTTCATTCCCTGGCTGGGGTGGGTGTCGCATAACAGTGCCACTCCCTCACCCTCACCCAATCCAGATGGGTCACTGAGCTCATCCCTGAACTCAGCTCACTGGCATGGGGTCATAAAACATGGCTGCTGGGGTGAAGACTGGCACTACACACAAAGGTTGTTAAACAATTATATCTTTTTTTTTTTATTTTGACCCCAATATTTCAAGATACTCATTTTATGATTCACCTTATATACATGGCATATACCATTTATAGTGTATTGGCTGAAATGGGATTTTGCACCAGAGGTACAAAAACACTCATCCAGGATTTAAAAAATGACACATGTCATGTTTATGACGTAGTGTGGAATAATGGTTTTGCTGAAAGTTTGGAGTCAAATTGTTGAAAATTAGTGAAGATTTGAGTGAACATTGAAATACTGTGAAGGTCAGTCATAACCTGGGCATTTTACTGTATTTGTACACCAAATTTTCAGAATAGCCTTCTTATTACCCCACCTCATGAAGCTGGTAGATGAAAATGCTCAAACTGCTGCGAAAATGTCATTTTGTGCCACAGGTACGAAAACACATTTTGGCCAGGACTTGAAAAATAACAGCTATCACATTGGTGAGGTGGTGTGAAAAAGTGGGTATGTAGAAAATTTGGGGACAAAATATTTAAAATTACCAAAGGTACGAGTGAGCATAGATGAATTTCAACATACAGTATGTGCATAACTTTGCCATGTTTACATATTGTGACCCCAAATTTTCAACATCCCTTCTTATGACCCCCCTCATAAGCAAGGGCAGTGAAAATGTTAAAATCCTGCCTGAAGGTGATTTCACAACGTGATCGCAAAATCACCTTTCAGGCCTGATTTGCATAATTCCACCACCATTAGTCATGAGGTGGGGTCGCAAAAAGGCAATGTTGAAAATTTGGGGCCAAAATATGCAAAAATTATAAAGTCAAGCATAAAAGTCCAACCCCCATTTTCTTGCAGATTAGGGATCGTGCAGAGCTGTGGAGTTCTGGCTCTCCCCACCTCCCATTCACCAGAGCTGCCGAGGACTTACTGGAAACACAAGAGCAGATTAGGGGTCGTGCAGGGGCTGTGGAGTTCAGGCTCCTCCCCTTCCATTCACCAGAGCAACAGAGGAATTACCAGAAACATCGGCGCAAATTAGGAGTCGTGCAGGGCGGTGGAGTTCAGGCTCTCTTCCCCCCTCCCATTTACCAGAGCAGCCGAGGACTTCCCAGAAACACCGGAGCATGTAAAGAGTGACCAGAGCCTTCATCTGTCAGCCAAGTGTAACTTATTGTTTTTTCTATGACCTGTCTCCCTCTGTATTGCTGAGGAATTAGCCTTCTGTCTGGAACACCTTAATGGGGACAGGCTGCAGTACTGTTAGTGCATCATTTTTATTAATTGCAGGACTGTTTAGGACATGTTGTAAGGTGGAAGCTGTGTAAGGTGTTTACTGCATTTGATTGTTCTGTGGATTGCTCTTATCTGGTAATGTGCTTGGCCTGTATGAACTGTATATATTAGGAATGATCTATTGTGACAGGCCTAGCACTGTTTCTCCTCCCTGCCCCCAGCCTTTGTCTTCTACCCACCTCTACCCTGCCCTTTGTTCTCCACAGAGTATTGCAATGCCCTGTCTCACAGCTGTGTCCTTTTCTTGCAGATTAGGGGTCGTGCATGGCCTTGGAGTTCAGGCTCTCCCCTAAAGCTACCAAATGTCCCAGTTACACCGGGACAGTCCCGGTATCAAAAGTGCTGTGCCGGTGTCCCAAAGCATTTCAGGAGTTCGTAATTTGTCCCAGTTTTATAGGCTTAGTCTTGGAATGTCCAGGACATTTGACCTAACGTGCCCACACTATACTGTCTCACACCTACCCTAACCTGGATGTGTGCCAGGACGATCCATGAACCAGACTGGGAATAATTTCTGCCATGCCTGCCACCATTTTAGGGACATTTAAATCAACTGGCCAATGGATTGTGAGGACTGGGTAGTAAGGTCCAATTAAAGCAAGCAGGGTCTGTGTTGCTCTATGGTACCCAATTGGAAACTGGCCCTGCATTGTTTAGTACTGCTGGCTGTGTGTGGACCGCTGCACTAGTCCACACAAACCCTCCCTCCCCTTCCACGCATCACACGGCCTGCTCGCTTGCCCCCCTGTGCACATGTACATATAGCGACATCCTGTCGATATATTCGTGCCCCCCCCAATCTGGTCACCCTCCCTGCCTGGTAGCCCTGTGGACAGATGCCATGATTGAGCCGCCCTTTTTGAAAGCGCTCTATTGCGGTTTCCATTGTCACAGGCTACCTTCAATAATGCTCATGGAGTGGGGTGGTTGGCAGCATTGTTGGTCAGCTAGTTTATCGCTTCAGTTGCAGCCGCAGAAGCTAACCCAAGATCAGCAATAGAGTCTCACACACCCCTGACACCAGGGGAAACAATAATTTATTTCTAGAGTCAAGAGCAGGGAGGACTTAAGAAAAGGCATCTTTTATCTTCAGTACAAGCATCAAAACAAGCCACAGAGCCTTTGTGATGTGTTTTGAGGCTTTTATTGAAGATGAAAGACATAGATCAGACTACAACCCTATAGCTTCTGGGGGTCTTGCATCCCCCAGAGCCTTCGTAGGACAATATATCAAAGTACATTACAGAAATGCCTAGGGGTGGGTGGATGATGTCATTGTTGGCAAGTCAGTTGCCTTAAGGCCAGCCAGAGTCTCCCACATACATCTCTGACTCCAGAATAAAAAAAAAATGTTCCCTGGATTCAGGGGCGGGGAGGATGTAAAAAAATGTGTTTTATCTTCAATAAAAGTCCCAAAATTCACTACATAGCTGACTAAAACCCTATAGCTTCTGGGATCCTGGTCCCCAGCATTCATATAAAAATATTTTACAGTACATTGCAGTAATGTCTGCGTTGTGAGTGGATGTCATCGTTGGTGAGTCACTTGCCCTAAGGTAAGGCCAGCCAGAGTCTCCCACACACATCCCTATCTCCAGTGGAAAAATAATTTAGTTCCCCAGAGTTAGGGGTGGGAAGGATGTAACAAAAGTATGTTTTATCTTCAATAAAAGTCCCAAAATTCACTACATAGCTGACTAAAACCCTATAGCTTCTGGGGGCCTGGTGGCCCCAAGACCCCCAGCATTCATATAAAAATATTTTACAGTACATTACAGTAATGTCTGTGGTGTGAGGAGATGGCATCATTGGTGAGTCACTTGCCCTAAGGTAAGGCCAGCCAGAGTCTCCCACACACATCCCTGTCTCCAGGGTAAAAATAATTTAGTTCCCCAGAGTTAGGGGTGGGTAGGATGTAACAAAAATGTGCTTTATCTTCAATAAAAGTCCCAAAATTCACTACATAGCTGACTAAAACCCTATAGCTTCTGGGAGCCTGGTCCCCAGCATTCATATAAAAATATTTTACAGTACATTGCAGTAATGTCTGCGGTGTGAGTGGATGGCATCGTTGGTGAGTCACTTGCCCTAAGGTAAGGCCAGCCAGAGTCTCCCACACACATCCCTATCTCCAGTGGAAAAATAATTTAGTTCCCCAGAGTTAGGGGTGGGAAGGATGTAACAAAAGTATGTTTTATCTTCAATAAAAGTCCCAAAATTCACTACATAGTTGACTAAAACCCTATAGCTTCTGGGGGCCTGGTGGCCCCAAGACCCCCAGCATTCATATAAAAATATTTTACAGTACGTTACAGTAATGTCTGTGGTGTGAAGGGATGGCATCGTTGGTGAGTCACTTACCCTAAGGTAAGGCCAGCCAGAGTCTCCCACATACATCCCTGTCTCCAGGGGAAAAATAATTTAGTTCCCTAGAGTTAGGGGTGGGTAGGATGTAACAAAAGTGTGCTTTATCTGCAGTAAAATTCCCAAGATGCACCACAGAGCATCTACACCCCCAGTGCTTCTGGGGGCCCCGGCTGTAATATGTCCCCCTTGAGCCCTCTCAGAAATTTGGTAGCTTTACTCTCCACTCCCTTCTGTTCACCAGAGCAGCAGAGGACTTACCGGAAACACTGTGGTGGGTATGGGGTGACTGAAGCCTTCATTTGTCGGCCGAGTATAACTGTTTTTTCTATGGCCTGTCTCCGTCTGTATTGCTGAGGAATTAGCCTTTTGTCTGGAACACCTTAATGGGGACAGGCTGCAGTACTGTTAGTGCATCATTTTTATGTTCGCTTGCGCGCATGCCCAAGGAACGTCTTGGGAGAATGGGACACTTTGGAGGTGTGTCTGTCCTGTGCAATCCCCTGCTCCGTTGAGCAGGCGTGGCGGTTCTGCACCAATTGATGCGGGTGCTGTGTATGACAGCGGTGGTCTTCTCTTCAAAGAAAACCACAGCTGTGTGCTTAACAGCGTCATCACCCCAAATCTTTGGTGCCGCTGTGAGCTCACCCCAGCGTGGCAAACATCCTCGTCGTCTGCCGGCCGGGTGCCCAATCTCCCGTTGACTCCACCTCCCCAAACAGCTTTCCCTGCTGCCACACTGGGAGCTCACCCCAGCGTGGCAAGCGTCCCGCGTCGTCTGAGTAAAAAAAAAAACCTGTAAAAAAGAAAAGCTTCCACGCTGTCTCCCACCCCCTCCCACAACCTGCACCCACCCACTGTGCACCCTGCCTCCCCACACCCCCTCACCCCATACCTACCTCCTGAGCTAGTGCGATGATCATCGCTGGACCGGGAGTTTCGTCTGCACTCTTCAAAGCCGACCGCGGACTGAGGAAATGCCAGTAAGCTGCATAATGAGCTAGATGGGTTTTTTTCAACTTTGTTGTGTATCTCAGGCATTTTTTGGAATTTTTGCACCAAATTTTCAACATGGGTGTTTTGGGACCCCTTCTCATGAATTCTGTCACTGTCATGGCGTTATTCGGGCCCAAAGGGTGCGCGAAATCACCTTTCAGGCCTGATTAATGAAATGACAGTGCCAGCATTCATAAGGTGGGCTCTCAAAAGCCTATTTGAAAATTTGGTGGAAAAATTCTAAAATGACCGTTTACAGTCGCTTCGAGCCCAGTTCTATGCAGGCTCATAAGTTCGCGAATTTTCAATATTTTCACCCAGATTTTCAAGCATTGCCATTTTACCACACCTCCTTATGAGCAGTATAGCTGTCATTTTTCACATCCTGCCCAAAACGTGTTCCTGCCATGTAAGTGACAATGAGCATGATCGGTGTCTGAAATCAATGTATGGGACACATTAAGAAAATGACAGTGACACTGTTCATTAGCAGAGGTCTTAAAATGGCTATGTTGAAAATTTGGTGAAAAAATTCCTAAAATGACTGTTTACGATGATATAGCGCGCAGTTCCTATACTCGCTCGTAGGTTTGAGAATTTTCAATATTTGCACTCCAATGACTTCAAAATACCTAAACAGCACATGGAAGCAAGCAACATTTGGCATTGACAAATGCTTGTACTTCTTTGTCACTGATTTTTTTAAGCCATGTCCAAGTGCCAAATACCACTGCAAATACCTGCAAGCGAATGTTCGGCATTGACAAATGCTTGTTATTAATTGCAGAACTGTTTAGCACATGTTGTAAAGGGGAAGCTGTGTAAGGTGTTTACTGCAATTGATTGTACTGTGGATTGCTCTTATCTGATAATGTGCTAGGCCTGTATGAACTGTATGTGCTAGGAATTACTTATTGCGACAGGCCTAGTGCTGTTTCTCCTTCCTGCCCCCATCCTTTGTCTTCTTCCCACCTCTACCCTGCCATTCGTTCTCCACAAAGTATCACAGTGCTCTGTCTCCCAGCTGTGTCCTTTCCTTGCAGATTAGGGGTCGTGCAGGGCCATGCAGTTCAGGCTGCTCCCCCCCCCCCATTCACCAGAGCCACTGAGGACTTACCAGAAACACTGGAACAGGTACAGAGTGACCGGAGCCTTCATCTGTCAGCTGAGTGTATGCCCCAACACCTCTTTGCAGCGGCTCCCAACCCACCTACCCCTCCACCTACCTCCTGCGGTCGTCATTTCCTTTATCCTTGCCATCTGTCACATGACCAAATGCATATTCTATGTGCCCCCTCCTCCCTTAGCAACCTATAGGGCTGAACCATTAGAGGGTGCGATATTGCTCTGCTCTCTCTGCCCTTATTTACCCTCCCTTCTGCTTGTGCTTAACATAATTGCCATAATCTTCCTATCCCATTTCACCTTCTCTCTCCTCACCTCACATTTTAGCCCAACTCTTACGTAACCCATCTCTCCACCTTCCTTCCTGCTATGGAAACCGAACCCTTGGCTTGTGGTGTCTGCATACTCCGGAGCCCCCTGCCCTGACCTCTACACCACACTGCCTGTAGAGATTGCCACCTGCCCAGCTCCTCTTGTATCCAGGTTCCCTCCCCACGCTTGGATCAGTCCACTGCTTGCCCTGCCTTACAGCCTCCCATTTTCTCTTTTGTTTTAACCCTTACCTTACTGTACCAACTCCTGCTCTCCCCTCTCTCTACTTTAACCTGCTTCATTACTTCCTCTCATTTCTGCTACTCCTTTCCCTGCCTACCCCCATACTGCACAATGTCTCCCACCACCTATCTCTTTGTCTTCCTTGTTCCTATCTGCTTCTTAACCCTTGACTACCTGCCCCCTCCTTCTCCTCCACCCTAATCCTACTAGTGGATGCTTGGCTGACTTCACATTTTCCAACCTGCTAGCATGCTGCCCTGACACACTATCAAGTATGAGCAACTCAGCCTGAAGCCCTTATGCCTAGTTATCAGACTCCTTCTGCAATCCAAGCACTCATGTTGTACCCAGGCCCAAGATGCCTTTGCTTTAGCAACTACCTGGACTGTGGCCATCTCCCTAACCCTGCCTGTTGACATAGAAACTAACCCTTGCCCCTCCACCCCACTGCTCCTGCCTAACTTGACTAGCTCTGCAATCACTTCTCAGATGAGAGGCCTAAAAATTGGGCATGTAAGTATCAGAAATTTGGTAGTCAACCACTCCAAGTTAGAGGCCTGGGTCAAAATGTATGAGCCCAGTGTGCTGGGCATATCTGAGTCTTGGCTCAAACCTTCCCTCACCGACTCCTTGTGTGCTCTCCCTGGGTTGTGTTCCCTCTGGGTACAGTATGCTTCGTGTTGATCGACCCACATCTAAGATGGGTGGTGGTCTTGTTCTTTACTCTAAGTCCCACCTAAACATATCTCTACTCCTCTGCACCTCCTTTGAGCACTGTGAAGTTCTTCACTCTCTTCTTCTACTTGGAATGCTAAGAAGCTACGCATTATTTTTGCCTACATCCTTCCTAAATTTTGCATGCAAGGTCTTGATGAATTCTTGGGCTTTCTACCTTCTGCGACTAATAATAATGAGGTAATCTGCTTTGGGGATTTCAACCAGGACTGGCTTGGTCCCAATTCACCTGTCTTAGCCTCCTCTATTAGCAAAAAAAAAACCTAACTCAGCTAGTTTTGGAGCCCACTAGACACTTCAACAGTGGGACTACCCACTCTCTCTTTGACTAGGTTCTTTCCAACCGACCAGACAGAATTCCTGCTGTTACTGTTCTTGCAGACTCCATTAGTGACCATTGCCCAGTTCTCTGCATTTGGAATGCTAGACCCCCTTCTTTCCCACATAGAATAGTCTCTATGTCTGATTACTCGGCCTTGGACCATACTGTTTTCCTAAGTGACCTAAGGCTTGTTGAGTGATTTCCCCTATTTACTACAGACAACATTGCCCAGGCGACGGAACACTTTACCAGCACCCTGGTCACCTTGCAGGCTAAACACATGCCCTCCACCAGATGACAAGTTCATAGCTCTCCTACCAAATGGTTAAGTCGCCCTCTTATTCAGCTGCTTAAGTTGCGTCACAAACTCTGGGCCAAATAGAAAGCCTCTTCCCTTCACTCTGACTTCATTGCTTACCACAAAATTCTTGTAAGAGAGAAATTTGGGTCTCCAAAAGTAACTACTTTAGAGGTCTCCTACAGGCCTTCGCTTGGAACCCTAAAACATACTGGTCTCAAATTAACCACATTCTAGGTAGCTCACATACTCAAGCCCCTACTGAAATGCTAATTGACAATGCCTCCTGTATGAATCCCACCACCATAGCAAACACCTTCAACTCCCTCTTCACTACCCTTCCAAGTGCTGGGTTCTCAGCATCCTCCCCTGCCATCCCTGCCATATCTGAAAACCTGCCTCCCCATTCTCCTCTGGTTCTTGCCTCTGTCTTTAAAGCTGATGTCCATTGACTTCTCAAGTCATTCTCACCTCACGGTAGCATGGGCCCTGGTGACTTGGAATGGAGGATTCTTAAATTAGGTGCCTCTCTCCTTGCTACCCCTGTTATGCATCTGTTCAACCTCTCCATCTTCTCTTCCATGGTGCCCCACTCCTGGAGAAAGGGTGTCCTAGAAACCCATTAAACTACCGGCCCATTGTGCTCTTGCCAACACTGAGCAAACTTCTGGAGAAGGTAATCCACAGGCAGCTGTCAGACTACCTACTCAACCATAACCTCCTATCCCCTGCCCACCATGAGCTGGCCACAGCACTACAACTGCCCTGGCCAAGTCTCTAGTGACGCCAAAATGAACTTGGATAAAGGCCAACTCACCAGTGTAGCATTTATTGACTTGTCCAATACTTTTGATTCGGTAAACTACTCTTTGCTGCTACACCAATTAGGTACCCTAGGTGATTCCCACTCCACATGTGCCTGATTTTGCAGTTATCTACATGATCACTCTCAAACCATCTCCTTTTGCAAAGCTCTCTCCTCCCCTGCTCTTATATCTATAGGCACACCCAAGGTTCTACACTTGGACCTCTATTCTTTTTGATTTTCATTAATAATCTGCCCTTCCTTTCCTCCCCCGTTACACCTTACTCTAAAGATGATCTAGTTCTTTATGTCTCTTCTGGCTCTATTGATGAAATCAACTCTTGCCTCTCCTCTAATTTGCACATTACCCAAACGTGGCTCTCAGCCAGTGGCCTTGTAGTAAATATTGTCAAGACCCAGGCGATGCTGTTTGGGTCTCACTGTAAATATTGTTCCCTAGCTTTGACCTTTCAGGTATCTTGTCTGGATGGCTCCCCATTTCGATCACCCCCTCATTTAAATTCCTAGTGATCACTCTTGATCCTGTGCTTGACTTCTCACTTCATGTTAATGTTATCTGCAAGTCAACTAATACCAAACTTGGGCTGGATTATGGTGTCCAACATTCCCCCACTGCCGGAGCTAGAATCTCTGTTGCTCAGGGGCTCCTACTCCCTGGTCTCTGCTATGCAGTACCTATCCTAACGCATGCTCAAGCAAGCAGCCTTCAAAAATGGGATGTCACCAACAACAACGTCTGTCAGTTTGCTTTGTCTACTCTTTGACTTACCCACCACTGCTCCCTGTGCTTGAGCCTCTGCTGGTTATCCCCCTCCTCCAGGCACTTATTTTTCCTTGGTTGTCTGTTTGACAACATCAACTGCTGCTCCCTTCCTGCCTCACAAGCAGGCATGTTTACCCCAACTGTCTACCCTCGCCACCTGTGATCTGCGTCATTAGCTCTCCTCTCCACTCCTTCATGTGCCACTAAAATGGGCAAACAGGCCTTCTCCTTCTATGCCCCCAGATTCTGGAAACACTTTCTTACCCCAGTAGGCACTCCAAATCACATGCCTGTTTTAAGTA
This sequence comes from Neoceratodus forsteri, assembly GCA_016271365.2. Classification (NCBI taxonomy): domain Eukaryota; kingdom Metazoa; phylum Chordata; order Ceratodontiformes; family Ceratodontidae; genus Neoceratodus; species Neoceratodus forsteri. Next base: position 927,314,823 of record CM028130.1, on the reverse strand, counting down.
TGCTCTTTTTGACTACCTTCCAGCCTTAGATACTTGCAGATTCTTTTAATCACTTGCCATTTTCCCAGCTAACTATCCATCCTGCACTTACTGTTCTATTCCCTGTTTTTGACCACCCCCCCCCCCACCACTGAACTACTCTTTCGGAGCTTATGGCTGCACCTTGCCTTTCTTAACTTAATGTATGCAATGTCTTAAGCTTAACCTTTCTTGGCTGTATGCTACCTCAAGTCAACCAGTTAAGATGTTACTTGCAATATGTCAACTGTTTTGTGTATCCCCAACAACTATGAACCCCTTCAATAGCACATCAATTGTGCGATTCAAAAATAGCAATGCCAATTTGGGCAACACTATTATAGTGAATACAATTACAGCACCTTGAAATATGGGCAACCTCCATTAGGGCAACTAATGGATGCCCCTTTCCCCTTGGTGCTACAATCTTGGGGTAAGTTATTTTAGTAAGGGGGTGAGGGAGGCAAAGCCCCCCACGATATAGGCATTTAACAAACTTTGCTCCAGTGGTAGTTGCCCATATTTCAAGGCACTGTAATTGCAGTCACTATAACAGCGTTGCCCAAATTGGAGTCACTATTATTGAATCGCTCATTTGACATGGAACACATCCTTCCTTTGTTCCCTGACTCTCATGTATTCACCTGATCAATTTATTGTAATTTTTTGTTGTTATCTGTACCTCTGTAATTGTTGAGTACTCTCACAGGTCATGCCTGAAAACAGGCAGGTGTCTGTCTAGTGCACTTACCCAGTTAGCAAAAGCAAATAAATAAATACATTGAACCACACTTTCCTTAGTTTCTCATATTGCAGTCGACAGTTTCAGCAGCAAGATGTGTTTTTGATTGGAGAGTGGATCTTTGCCCTGGGAAACGTTCTGGTGAGTGAGAGTGTGTTGGGGTGGGAGTGGGGGGGTGATGGGTGCTGAATGGGTGGTTGGGGTGGGTGAGGGAGTGTGTGGAGTGCAGATCCGTGAGATGCCATTTTCTGTTTTACAGGTAAAAAAAAAACATTGATGGATGGTTTTCTTTATTTCTGGGATATTCCAGCACTGGGATTAGGCACCCCAGTTCCAGGCTCATGTGTGAAGGTAGGGAAGAGAGATGGAGACCTGTAGAGGAAGGAGATCAAGAGAAGCAGTGGGGGGGGCACCCCAGTCCACTTATATATTAAAAGTATTTATAAAAACTGAGAATGGCAGGCAAGTAACCTAGAAAGGAGAGATGGGGAAGAAAGAAGCGGTATGAGGGGGTGGGTACCCTGGTCCACTGAATGGATAGATAGACAGACAGACAGATAGATAGATAGATAGATAGATAGATAGATAGGGCTAATACTAACAGCTGGCCAGCTGCTTGCTGTCTGGCTTCATGCAAATGAAAGGACCGAAGTCCCCTCTGATAGGAGTGGCTTTGATCCTTTCAACTACACAAAGTTTCCACCTAGCAAGCTGCAAGTGGTGTCACGACCACAGTGCATAGATATCAGTCTGGACTGCTGAGCCCCTTCCAGCTTGAAATGCAATGCGTTTGGCAACAACACACCTCTGAAATGTTGTTTAGTGTAACAAAATGTTTTTTTGCATATGTGCAAGCAAATGTAAAAAATGACATTGCCAGTGGGCATCAGCACAGTACTGGTGATGATAATGACATCAGATGGGAAGAGGAAAAAAATTGATGATCCAATTCCAGGAGATGCAATGAAAGACATATGGGAGATGTCTGACATGCAGTACTGATGTCATACAAATATTATGGTTGAAGGCAAGTGCATGACACCAGAACACATGATGGAGGCTCATTTTTCAGAGCCACTGCCTAGCCAAAATGCTGATGCCATCAAATTTTGGCAGAGCAGAAAAGTTAATTGGCTTGCACTGGCGACAGTAGCTTTGTACTTTCTGGTATGTCCCCCCAACATCGGTTGTTTCTGAAAGGTGGTTTAGCACAATTAGGGATATTACCTCACCACATCACTCCAGGCTAGATCCAGACAGTACTGAATTCCTAGCCTTTCTGAAACCGAATTTACCATGCATCAGTGTCACCTATCCATTTGATTATTTCAAATTCCAACAGGTGTCATCAACTAACCTATACTTCCTGTAGACAAGTCTCCCTACATTCCCACTGGCAATGGCAGCGCCACAGTCCTGCTCACCACCACCACTCCTAGCAGCACAGTCACCAGCAGGGTAAGGATTTGAACACACCTTAGCATCTCAAGTCCTTGAGAAGATAGTACAATGTTGCTTATCTGGTCAGCAACAACAATCTCAACGTGACCAGGTGGCAGATGCTGCCTGACTCAATGCAATTAACCTCAGCCTCACATGCTTACAAACAATCATTGCTAGTTAAATCAGACTGTCATGTCACCTAAACCACTGGCACTGGCACAGGATGACAATGGTCGACACAGGTAGTATGGAGTTGGCAGTCTGGGAGGGACATGTCAGAATGATGCTGCCATTGGGCAACAGCTGTTACAGTAAAGCTTAGCACTAAATGTAAAAATACAATTAAAAGATTTAAAATATTTACAAAAAAATAAAAAAAAGGAAATGTACAAATTTGGGAAGGTAAGGTAGGCAAAGCAATGTCCCTGTACAGTACGGTGCGGTAGTAATTACACTTTTCTTTGGGATGCATATTTTTTTGGGGGGGGGGGGATTTCTTTTGAAAACCTATGTGAGACTAACATAGTAATTGGCATTGAGGGCAAACAGGGACTACGGGGAGGGGGCCTTGACATCAGCAAAGGAAACTAAGAATTCCTATAGCTCTTAGCACTAAATGTTAACAATATGTATTTTTTTTAATTCAAAAAATCAAAACAATTTCAAACATTTACAAAAAATTAAAAATTATGTAAATAAACAAGTTGGGGGAAGTTTAAAGGTAGGCAAAGCAATGCCCTTACAGTACAAACAGTAGTATGGTAGTACTTGCACTTTTCATTGGTATGCATATTTTGTAAGAGGGGGTTATTTTGAAGATCTGTGTGGAACTGACATACAGTAGTAACTGCAATCATGAAGGACAAACAAACTACGGTGGGGGTGAGCCTTACATTTGACAAAAGAAACTAAGAATTACTATAGTTCTGATGAGAATGTTTAGCAGTCATATATGTTTAGCACTGTGGCGATCTACAACTGTGGCATGCCAACACCACCTACCACACATAAGCTGTAGTAATTCATGACTATCACTGACCTCAAGGGCCCCCCCCCCCTTTCTGCAGTGTGTTATGCTCTATGCCAGAATTAGGCAACAGGAAAATTGTTAATGGTTATACCTTGCTGATAGACCAGGAGAAGGCTTTTGAGAAGGTGTCTCATTCATTTCTTTACTGTCCTAGAAAACTATGATATTCCCCTCTGATTTCATTCTCTGGATCTGTAAGTTGTGTGCTGGCACTATAATCATTCCATTTGTTAATGGTTACTTCGGACAGGAATGTCCTATTTCCACAGGAGTAAACCAGGGTATGTCTTTTGGGTCCCTTGTTGTATACTTTTGTCCTGGGTCCTTTGATTAAGCAAATGCTGTGAAGTTATAACATTGTGGGATTAATTGCCCAGGTTTCTTGACACCATTTAAAAATAACCGCTTGCACAGATTGTATTTTTTTCTTGCAGACATTACATCCGGTGATGCTGCTATGCAAACCACAGATAATTTCTCCCATATCTTGGGATCTGTTATTAATAAAACCAAGAGTATGGAAATTAAAGTTGCTACGCTCCTCTCTACAGTGGACAGGGTAGATGATACTACAATCTCTGTTAAGATTATTGGGATTCTATTTGGTTCTTGTGATTTACCAGCCTTAAATTGGATGGAGAAAAATTACCTATACATTGATAAGGTTAATAAAAGAAGGCCTGGAAGTTCTCCAAATTAAAAAGTGTGCAGGTTATATAAACAAGCATTTGTCAATGCCGAATGTTTGCTTGCTGGCATTGGCATTGGTAGTGTAGAAGTTACAGAGCTGCATAATAGGAATGGCAGTGAAGTATTGAACTGAAGACAACCCACCACCACCCTGCAGAGAGTGACAGGCATTGGGGTGTGCCTTTGGGTCGTCAGGCATAACGGCCACGCCATTTCACCACACCCTACCCTGCAGACACTGACAAGTGTCATGGTGTGCCTTGGGGTCTTTGGCCCTTATGTGCAGCCCATTCCATCAGGAAATACGGTGAGATGGGTGCGGTATAGGAGAATGGGGTGAACTTTGGGGCCGAAGAGTCCAAGGCATACCTCGATGCCTCTCACTGGCTGCAGGTTGTGGAATGGTATGAGCATTACAGGCAAGAATCCCAAGTCACACCCTGATGCCTGTCATTCTCTACAGGGTGGGGCATTATGGTTGGAAACTGTAACACCTCAGGCATTCGTTGGTATTTTCACTCCAAATTTTCAACATGTTTTTTTTTGTGACCCCCACCTCATGAACAGTGGTAATATCAGTTTGTTAGCCAAAAGCTGCTTATGCATAGTGACTACGGCATTTAGCACCACAGGTGCCAAACACATTCTGAACAGGATGTGAAAAATGACAGCTGTACTGTTCATGGGGAGGTGTAAAAAATGGCAATGTTGCAAATCTGCAGTAAAAATATTTAAAAAAGTGGTGAAGTCACGAACGTGCATAGAAACTGTGCAATGCACACCCGTAATGTAATTAGTTTGGGGATTTTTTACAGCAGATTGTCAACACAGGCATTTTGGGACCTCTGATCATGAACAGTGTCACTGTGATTTTCTTTTTCTGTCCCGAACAATGATTTCCCACAGCGACCATGCATCTCTGCGCTGAAAGTGTGAAAACACATTTCGGCCATGTTGCGGAAAATGACAGCTGTACTGTTCATAAGGAAGTGTGGAAAAATGCCACTGGTGAAAATCTCAACAAAAAATATTACAAAATCATGAACTTACAAGGGTGTGTGGAAACTGCGCAATGCTCACTCGTAACAGTCATTTTATGGACTTTTGTCACCAAATTTTCAACATAGCCATTTTAATACCTCTGCTCATGAACAGTGTAACTGTGATTTTCTTAATCTGTCCCAAACATTGCTTTCGCATACCGACTGCACCATTTTGCGCTACATGTGTGGAAACACATTTTGGGCGACGTGAAAAATGGCAGCTGTACTGTTCATAAGGAAGTGTAATAAAATGGCAATGTTGAAAATCTGGAGTGAAAATATTGAAAATTTGCAGTTACCAGCTTGCGTAGGAACTGCTCAATGCACGCTCGTAAAACAGTCATTCTTAGGAATTTTTTAACCAAATTTTCAACATTGCCATTTTAAGACCTCTGCTCATGAACAGTATTACTGTGAGTTTCTTAATGTGTCCCATACATTGGTTTAGCACACCAACTGCACCATTGTGTGCTACATGGGCAGAAACACGTTTTGAGCAAGATGTGAAAAATGACAGCTGTACTGCTCATAAGGAAGCTTCCAATCTTCCTTTCTGCTACCTCCAAGTTATAATATGGTTGATACGCATTTAGATGCACATGTGGTAAATTCAACATTAGTTCATTTTGCATATAGAGTGTGACTTATGTCGCGATAGTAGCTAGGCAGCTAGAGGGACGGACAATCTGATGGACAGATGGAAGTGAGAAATGGCTTCCTAAACAACATCCACTCACCAGAACTATAATGACCGGAGACACATCAGTGAGCAAGCTGGATGAAATACATCTTAAACACATATGATGTTCTGTATGTGAAATACCTCACTGAAGCACACTTAATTTACTTATTTGTACTTAATTGTCTCAAGATAGTATGAACTGAAGCGAGACATAGCCTATCTTTCACCCTGCCGAATATACTGAAGCACACTGCAAGGACATCAGGTGACTTTGATCATAGGGAGTCAGTAATTATTGGGCCAAATGTTGTAACCACCAAACCCATCATCACACTCCAATATTCGACGCAGTTGTCTTGAAACTTCCACAAACTGTTATACCCTTGAAATGTTTCTGAAGGTCATGATCGTGAATAAAACGTTCCCATCCCCCATGAACATTAGTCGGGTAATTACAGATCTCATGAGTTTTCTGGCTAGGGTTGATCGGTGGATATGTAGATAGACTGATTACGGTGCAGGCAAGATGCCGCCTGGCAATACAGCACCAGGCATTTCATCTCCCGGGAGTTACAGTGCCAAAGTGCTCTTGCGCAAAACAATCTGCTTTAGCCTCCTCCAGGGTGGGCATACCTTGGAGGGGCAGAAATTGTGTAGGCGCAAAGGGCGACCTGACTGAGGGGCAATCTAAAATTCAGATCACCCCTGTCACTGTCACCCTCATTGCGATTTCCTAAATTTGGCGCCGAAAGTCAGTCGGCAACTTGAGGGGATACAGATAGATATATATATATATAGATATATGGATAGATAGATAGATAGATAGATAGATAGATAGATAGATAGATAGATAGATAGGTGGACGGACAGTCTGACAGACGGGCACAAAAACATACATACATACATATTGAGTTGCAATACATTAACATTACCTCCACCAGTGAGTTGTATGGCTCACACTTTGCAAGCTGAAGTGGCTAAGCAACGGGCAGTGTGGAGAAAATATATAAAATGATGAGTACCTGTGGCATACAAGGAAATAAACCCATCTAAGGGACTGACCAGATCATAAGGCCACGAGCCAGAATGGCAAGTAGCTTCATATTGTGATTAGCCTCCTCAATGGGTTTATTTCCTCCTATACCACAATTACCATTCATTTATGTTATATAATACTGTTGGATGGTAACTGTTAGTTATAAGCACAATTGTGTATACAGGGAAGGGTTATACAGGGAAATAACTTCTAACCGTTTATATGGGGTAATATATATTTATGAGAGAGATTCAGCCTTGGTATTTACTACACACATATTTACATTCAATAAAAAAGGGTCCTCAGTTCATGTGGATACATAGTGAGTAGGACATTACACTAGAGGAAATGAGAACGTGATACACACGCATGCGCAAACACACACACATACACACACACACACACACACACACACACACACATATACTCTCTCTCTCTCTCTCTGCCTTTCTGTATGTTGTTCTCTGACTCCCTTTGGTGGGCTCAATCCATGACCATTAACCCACCGTGTTAACTCTACTTATACACTAATCTTCAGTGTTCTTAAATGAAATCAGTAAGAGCAACATAAAACAATGTTAAAGTTCATGTATGGGGTCCAATGGGTCGGAATAAAAAACATTCAGTTATTTATGCCAGGTTTATAGGTCTGTGTTGTTTACTGCATGGATACTTAGGCACAAAACAAAGGAAGGTAACAAGCTGACCCCAGGGGGAAAAAATAAAAAGCTAGGTGGAGGTGGGGGCAGAGGCAGACCTCAAAAAGTGTGTGTGTGTGTGGGGGGGTTATTTCCCTTCAAAACAGTTTAAAAGCTAACTAACTCGTACTTCAGAATATGTTGTTGTTTTTGGTATACTGCAATAGCCATATGGAACATGCTTGAATTCTAGAAAAAAAAACAAAATACCACACACACATCTATATATCTATGTGTGTATGTATGTATATATATATATATATATATATATATGTGTGTGTGTGTGTGTGTGTGTGTGTGTGTGTATGGTCAGAGAGAGAGATATTTATATATAAATATATATTTATATATAGACAGAGAGAGAGAGATACGATTCTGACACAGTAACAAACACCCACACCAAGGCAAATTGTCTTCCATGACCAGTTAACACCAAGCACTTATGGCACCCCACATATGCAGTACCAACCCAACCCTGTAATCTGTCTCATGGTGAGAAATCATTCAGCCCTTTCATGGGGCTGTATTTGACTCACTGCTGTATCAACACTCAAGGAGTAGTCGTGCAACCTTATTTCCCTGAAGGCAGTTTTACCAGTTTGGTACATGAGGTTGCACTGGTGAGGTATAAAATATAAAATATGGGACTGGATCCATAATACTTTGTTTTGGAGGACAACTATATATATATATCTGTAGAAATACAAAATCACACGTGCTCCCACAATGCAAAGCATCATGGGCTGCATATGCAGATCACCACAGAATGTTATGCTGGTTCAACTTTAAGCAGAAATGCATGGTACCGAAAGGGCTGTCACACAGTTTGCACAGGGTGCCAACAGAAGACATAGACACGTGTTTCATCCTACCATGACTCATCAGTATGCCTCATCTGTCTGACACCCCAGTGAAATGAACCAGCTACCCTAAGACAGTCTATCTTGTTTATGTTGTGGTGAATCCAATTAAAACAAAAAACAATTTAAAAGACAAAGAACCTCTGTTATATATTTCTGTAGTTGTGCATGGAGGCATAAGGTGGCAGTGGTGGGGCTAGGGATACCTTTCTTACTGTAATATTTAACTTCTGAAAAAATGGGCACATTTCTTCATGTTTGTTGACACCTGCAAGCAAAATAGGAATATAGGGCAAACATTTGCATACAGAATTTTGGTTGTTGCAGCATGTTTTGTTTTTTATTTGGGGTAGAAAAAATCCCTGTCCCCATTTTCTAGGACATCGACATAAATTATTCTGATGGTGTGCCTAGAGGCTGCGCTCAGCCCTGTACCCCCACCCACCCCACATGTACAGTGGCGATAAAATTCACGTTTGCATACTTCTTTATCATATGCAGTAGCATAGGATTATTGACCCGCCCCCCAATAAATTGACCAACTAACAGGAATACCAGTACTCTGAAAGTGCTATTGGAGTAGTCCTAAAACAGAGAAATCTTTTATAGGGTTCATTTTGTCATAATGCAAGACATACCTTGTTCTGTTACCCCCTCACTCAAATAAGCTCCCCACCCCCTCATAATACTGACTCCCAATGCTGGGTCATTTCATGATTACAGACCTTTTTTTTAAATTAAGCTTCTTCGTTTAGATTTGGTTGGGGAAGTCTGTAAATGTGAATAAGTAATGTCAATGTTGCTAGTGTTTCTGTGTTCAGTTTGTATGTGTGTCTTTATAAGCTACATGCGTGAAATGAGGTGCGTACCAGTTATCTGCATGTCTCATGATAGCCTTTTATGCTTTTTTATATTAAAATATGCTTACAAAGAAATATCTGTCCTCCATCACCAGACAACTGCATTCTTTTATTATTATTATTTTTTTTTCAGGGAGAATGCGAGGAGGCATTGTCCTGCACAAGGTGTACTTAATTTCAAGAGCTGACTAATCTAAAAAGTGTGGTGGAATTCTTTTCAAAATTGGCTCCTTACACTTTTATTTTCTAACTTTGATATTCTATTGCTGGTTTAAGGAACAGTCCCTGAATCTTGGGCTAGCAATGTGTTGTACACTGCCATGCTATTTATTCTGTAGTTAGGGCAACACATATGCCTTCGTTTGGAATTAAATGGAGTCTAACAACCGAATTGATATCCTTTAGGAAAACACACACACACACACACACACACACGCAGACACACACACACACACACACACTCCATCTATGTATGTATTTGTCAGTTTGTCTATTATTCTATCCATCTATCTATTTCTGCAATAGCCCATCATTGGTAGTTTATAGTTACACAAACATACGTCTTTAATAAAAACCGGCAACCTCAGTTTTTGTGGATACCCATTTTAGTATGCCATATACTGAGAGAATGGGAACCTCTCAAATATTCTTTTATTAATTTATCAGAAATTGTAAGGTTATGTCCGTCTGCCATGTGATGAGCTAGTGCAATAACGTCAATTGAATGGAATCACTTGTGGCAGTTATTCCGGTTTAGTAACGTAAGTTCCTTCACACACTGATATTTATGTGGTTGCTTGCCACAATTCCTCGAATTCAGTGTTAGTGCATACAAAAATCAATTCAACTGGAGGCAAAAACTATACACAGATAGAATCTTGAGAGACACTATTCTTATGGGGTGTGGTCACACATGCTACAGTACAGCTCATTAAATTAATTGCCAAGACTACCTAAAGTTTCAGCCCTTGTCTGTAAACTTGGAAATCGGTTTTCCTGACAGTATGGATATGCACTGGGGACAAATCTGAAACAAAGTAGTGAACTGTGCAGATGCAATTTGGCAGGCTTAGGAACAGATCCTATTGTTATTATACCAAACGTGGGTGACAGAAAATTTATAGAAAATAGATGGGTTGATATGTGGTGGTATACCAAGTGTAAACGCTTCGCTGTAATTGTTCTGATCAACACTAGGGAGGTCTTAGCAGTTTCAACCCGTAGACCTCAACAGCCAAGATGCTTCAATATTTAGATGCATTTGGAGCAGTTAATATTCGCCAAGACTGCAGGTGGAAATGGAATATATATATATATATATATATATATATATATATATATATATACACACACACACACACACACACACCAGTTGATGTGCAGCAACTGCTTTATAGTGCCTAGTGGGGCAGTGCTTCTGCCATTTCCACTGCTGTGCAGAATACAGCACTTGCCCAAAGTCACAATGTGAGTATTTCACACCAGTGAAGCATAGCACAGATCAATAAATCAATGGAAATGTCATGACATTATCACTTCCAAAAATCATAGAGTTTCACTTCCTGCCACCAGGGATGGTAGTGCAATTATAATAAAATTACTGCTGGTAAAATTGTTCATACGATCTCGATTTCTTGGGAGTCTAAGATGTACTTGGTTAGTTTTGTGGATACTATGGCTATAATAATGTAAAGCACTAAGGTACTAATAAGAAAAATGATCATCAGAGTGTGGTCATGGAAGTGTAGGAGTTCTTCTATTACAGGGGAGGCCACGTCTTGGAATCCTAATTGTGATGGGTGTGCCATTGGGTCAGTTATAACCCAAGATGCACGGGGGTCTAACCCGTAATTCTGCCTTGACAAGGCAGTGTAATTATTTTACTAGAATCTTATTAAGAAAGTGGCAGAGAGGTTATGCGGCTGACTTGAAATCAGCATAGGGGGGTTCAATTCCTTCCTTTCTCGTTATCGTGAAGAGGTTTGTACTTGAACAAATGCTGGCTCTTCAAATGTGTGATATGGCGGTGGGCAGCCGTGTAGTCATTCGACATTAGTTGGTGATAACTCAATGGATAGGACTTTGCGTTTTGCTGCGAATGCTTCTCAAATAATAAATAAGAGCATAATAATGGCAATTAATGAGATGAGTGAGCCAATTGAGGAGACAGTATTTCAGAGGGTGTAGGCATCCAGGTAGTCAGAATATTGCCGTGGCATACCCGCTAGGCCAAGGAAGTGTTGTGGGAAGAACGTTAAATTAACCACAATAAACATGACCCCGAAGTGGATTTTTGTTCAGGCATTGTGCAGGGTGTATCCTGTTATTAATGGAAATCAGTGGACGAAGCCACTCATGACAGCAATGATGGCTCCCATTGATAAAACATAGTGGAAGTGGGCAACTACGTAGTAAGTGTCATGTAGTATGATGTCTAGGGATGAGTTAGCTAACACAATTCCAGTAAGGCCCCCTACTGTAAATAAAAAAATAAATCCCAGAGCCCACAGAAGGGGGGGTTTTCATTTGATTGATCCCCCATAAAGCGCGGCTAGTCAGCTGAATACTTTTACTCCCGTTGGAATTGCAATAATTATTGTTGCTGATGTAAAGTATGCTCGTGTGTCAACGTCTATTCCGACCGTAAATATGTGGTGAGCTCAGACGATAAACCCTAATAGGCCAATAGCTATTATGGCTCAGACCATTCCTATATAGCCAAATGGTTCTTTTTTGCCAGAGTAGTAGGCTACAATGTGAGAGATTATTCCAAACCTGGGCAGGATAAGAATGTAAACTTTTGGGTGTCCAAAAAATCAGAACAAGTGTTGGTACAGGATCGGGTCCCCTCCTGCTGCCGGGTCAAAGAATGTTGTATTTAGGTTTTGGTCTGTTAAGAGCATGGTAATTCCAGCAGCCAGGACTGGGAGGTATAGTAGCAGCAAGATAGTGGTGATTATCACGGACCAGATAAATAGCGGTGTTTGATATTGTGAGATGGCGGGAGGTTTTATGTTAATAACAGTTGTAATAAATTTAATAGACCCCAGGATAGGTGATACCCCAGCTAGGTGTAGGGAAAAGATAGCTAAGTCAATGGATGCTCCAGCGTGGGCTAAATTGCCGGCTAGTGGCGGGTATACCGTTCATCCCATACCCGCTCTGGCTTCTACCCCTGAAGATGCCAGGAGAAGGAGAAAGGATGGCGGTAGCAGCCAGAACCTCATGTTGTTCATTTGTGGAAATGCCATGTCGGGGGCTCCAATTATTAGGGGGATGAGTCAGTTGCCAAACCCACCAATTATAATTGGTATTACCATAAAGAAGATTATTACGAATGCATGCGCAGTAACAATGATGTTATAAATTTGATCATCGCCTAGTAAGGCGCTGGGTTGGCTCAGTTCTGCCTGGATTAGGAGGCTTAGGGCTGTACCAACTATCCCAGTTCATGAACCAAGGATTATATATAGGGTGCCAATGTCTTTGTGATTTGTTGAGAAAAATCAACGGGCAATAGTCACAGGTAAGGTGGCTGAGTATTAAGCGATGGGTTGTAGCCCACATAGACAGAGGATCAAGGCCTCTTCTTATCAAGCCTTGTAGTGTAAACATGTTAGATTGCAAATCTAGAAAAGCACATTAATTCCCTGCCGTGGCTTCCTCCCGCTCTTCTCCCAGCAGCGGGAGGAAATAGATGGATGCTCGCTGGTTTGGGTGCTTAGCTGTTAACTAACAGTTTGAGGGATCGAGGTCCTTCTATCTAGTAAAGCTTTGGCTTAATTAAAGTGTCTGAGTTGCATTCAGAAGATGTTGGATAGAGTCCTGCAAGCTTTAATGGGGTTCAGGGATTAGAAGATTTTCACTTCTACTTAAAGCTTTGAAGGCTTTTGGTCTGGTTGTTATCCTAAATTCCTAGAGTATGTTTATGATTGTTGGGGTGACTGGCAGAAGCATTGCTGTTAAAATAATAATCAGTGATGTGGTTATCCTTATTTGTCTTGTTTTTTTTCATTCATGTTGTGTGGTGTTGTTGGTGTTTGGGGCAGTAGTTAGGGTTATTGTATAGCAGAGGCGGAGGTAGAAGAAGAGACTTAGTAGGGCTGATAGTGCCATGACTGTAGCCGCGATTGGCAGGTCTTGTTTTGACAGTTCTTGAATGATGAGTCATTTTGGCATAAATCCCATTAGTGGCGGTAGTCCCCCTAGTGAGAGTAGGGTTATTATTGATATTGCGGTGGGTTTTGGTATTTTTGTTCATGATGTCGATAGTGTGTTGATTATTGTTGATGAGATTATTTTTAGGGTCAGGAATATTGTTGAAGTTATTGTGATGTAAATCATTAGGTTTAGTATTGTGAGGGCTGGGGAGTAGTGGAGAATAATGATTATTCAGCCAAGGTGTGCGATTGATGAATATGCTATAATTTTTCATAGTTGTGTTTGGTTTAGTCTGCCTCAGCCTCCTGTTAGGACGGAGGTGATGCCTTGGATGACTAAGAGTGTTTGGTTAGTTGCTGGGCTGATTTGGTATAGTAGGGCAAATGGTGCTAGTTTTTGTCATGTCGATACAATTAGTCCTGTGGTTAATTCTAGTCCTTGGAGGACTTCTGGGAATCGGAAGTGTACTGGGGCCAGTCCAATTTTTATGGCTAAGGCCATGGTTAGAATTGTTAGTGCTGTTTGATTAGATATTTCCGTGATGTTTCACTCTCCGGTTGTTCAGGCATTTGTAGTGCTGGCAAATAAGATTATGGCGGAGGCAGTGGCTTGTGTTAGGAAATATTTTGTTGTTGCTTCTACTGCTCATGGTTGATGTTGTTTAGCTATTATTGGAATGATGGCTAGTGTATTAATTTCTAGGCCCATTCACGCTAGTAGTCAGTTAGAACTTATGAAAGTAATTGTGGTGCCCAGCCCTAGGCTTAGGAGGAGGACTGTTGAGATGTGTGGGTTCATTAGTAGAGGAAGGATTTTAACCAACATATTTGGGGTATAGGCCCAAAAACTTTTTTAGCTGACTTTACTAGGAAGTAGTGTAGTGGAAGCACTAAGAGTTTTGATCTCTTGGGTATAGGTTTGAGTCTCCTATTTTTCTAGGAAATGGAGGGGTTCTAACACTCGTGTTTTACTCTATCACAGTAACCCTTTAACTTCAGGCACATTTCCGTGATTAAAATTGAGGTGGGAGGCATGCTGATATAACAGATAGGGATGTGTTTCATAAAATAAGGGCTAGTGTTAATGGTAGGAAGTTTTTTCAGACTAGGGGCCAGATATTCAAAACTTTGCGCTGGGCAAAAAACATTTGCACAGGTTTAACGCGGGATTAGCGCGGGTCTGCCATATTCAAAAGGCCAAACAGCGCGGGCAAACTGCATTAGCACCGGGCAAAAGTATAATGTATGCAAGGGGCAAACTGACATGAATACAGGCGCAATGCTATATTCAGCGACTAGCGCCGCGCTAAGTGGTTTTGTGCGACGTAGCGCGACACTTAGCACAGTTACACATTACAGCCCAGGAAAAGCTGGTCTTAATCCTGGGCAATCAGCTTTATGCGACATTATGGCTTTAGCGCTGTGTTTGCGCTGGTTTAGCTGGGTTTTATGCGACCCTAACAAATAAATATGACACATAGATAAAGCCAAACATAGAGGAAGCATGTTGCTAACTGATGGCATCACAATGATGCCATCATCTGTCACCAGTCCCAGCTATGCCAGGGTAGCAGGAAAACACTGCCACCAGTGAACAGTACGGCAGTGTGGCCATACAGCACACACCTGTGGACCACAGTTCCGTGGACACCAACAGATGCCAGCACACACATGCAGCACTGTGGGCATGGAGGATGTTGAGGGGAGCATATATGGGTGGCGAGGCTGTCTACAGATCAGGGTGGCCACAAGGCTGGGACACATCATGCAGTGTACATGGGTCAGTATTGGGAATACCCCAACACCAGTGTGCCTTTTGGATAATATATGCCCCCCAGCTACATACCTCACAGCTGTACAACTGCCATAGCACACAAAGCCAGGAATGTACATGTCACTGTGAGCATCCATGCCACAGGTGCAGCATCTGTGGGTCACACAACAGCGTAACAGTATTGTCAGTGTCAGAAAACATCCAGGTTGGGCGCTCACTGTGTATGGTGCAGTCATCATCACTGCCCTACACACCATAGGCATTGCTGTCCACGCACTACTGGCCCCTTTGCTACTGTAGTTTCTGCTGTGCACCGTAGCATGCCCTACAATGTGACAGGTTGCATGTAGCACCACCACCACCTGTGCCTATGGTGTGCTGTCCCCTGGGGTATAATATGCTTATGCTGTACTGTTTTACATGTAGCCTGCAGCTATCATCATGCACTGCCAGACTGACCTACAGGTGGAGCTGCGGTTGGACCTGGTCAGCCTGTACTTCCAGACTGACCTACAGGTGGCTCTGTAGGGACTCTGCAGTAGCGTGGGCAAACTGCATGCAAATCAGGGTTAATGAGATACTAATCCGGTTGTTTGCCCAGAGACTCACGTAAGTAGGCTCATTTGCATGGCACTTTGAATATGGCACATTTTAGCCCCGGGCAAACGTATTGCTCCAGGCTAACTGCTTAGCTCCTGCGCTAATGCCGCTTAATGTGTTAGCGCGGCGCCATACTGCAGGGAATATTATACGGTTTTATCACTGTTCTTTCACATCTGCTGCTTCCTGCAGCTGTACTGGAGTCCATGCATTTGCTGGCACACACATTGGGCACGTAGTTCGCCTGTACCTGCCCTCATGTTGCTGTGTACTGTGTTGTTGTTGTGGGTTGCACTTCCTGGTTGCTTTTATTCAGTGCTGTCTTATTCCAGGGCTATTTTTGCCCTGCACTCCCAACCCAGTTTGCATGGCCTCATTACCATGCCATATTCGGAAGCTGTTTGCCCTGGGCTATTCCTTTTGAATATAGCGTGCTCTGTGCTCTGGGCTAAGTTTGCCCGCTGGGCAGTGCTAATTTTGCCCCGGGGCAAAGTTTTGAATATCTGGCCCTAGGTGTATTAGTTGGTCGTATTGGAATAGTGGATATGATGCTCGTACTCATAGGAATAGTATGGATAGAGTTGCTGCCTTTATTATCAGGTTGATGGTTGTTAATTCTGGTATAATTGGGCTGCTTAGGACGATTTCTGATTGATCGAGACCTTCAGTCTGAACTGCCAAACCAAGCAGTTCCTTACTGGATTGTTTTGTATTTTATAGCAACTAAAGATCTTTCTCATAAGAGTCCAATAGGTGTTTTACTTATTAAGGTCCAAATAAGGCCTGTCAAAACAAGTCAGGTTTGAATAACTGCAAATTCTCAGCCCAGTCTAATGCACATCTCTTCACACGAGTCAGAACAAGAAGACTAAATTATGATAATTTGTCTCCCCCCCCTTACAGAATTCACTTCTGCACTTTTTACCCTGCAAGGACAATGGCATTCAGTATGGTTATGTCGAGTATGGCTTTGTTAAGATACACAATGTTCGATAACGTATTGCCATATTCAATTCTAAAATGTAAAATTGAACTTTTAGCAGACTATGACACACTCTACATCTCACATTTCTCCAGATACTATCCACATATAATATTATAGTCCTCAGACTTAAGGTTTCATGCAAAGGGATGGGCTCACTGACATTAAAAAACAAGTGGTTGTTACAGTCTCCCTTTAAATAATTTAACTGAACACAGACTTTAAACAGTCTGGACAGTAAATGAGTCAAATTTTCAGAAATTCATTTGTACCTTGTGACTCAGGTTACAGTTCACGGATCTGGGAAAATGCAAGCTGATAAACAGACTGCTCTGCAAATATCAGTTCAAAGTCATATGAGGAAACATAAGGAAATTAATAAAATCTGCGGTCCATCAGGACATATCCCATTTTTTTAAATACTGTTGAATTGCGTGCAGCGTGACCATAATATTTTCAAAAATATAACACACCCCCTGTCGTTTTCTACAGTGATTCACCACCACATTTCTTTATATACAAAGAAAACTTATTGCAGAACAAAATGACTTCAACAAAAGACATTCCCAAGAAAAAGGATGTGGTTCAATAGCAAAATAACACATTTACTGATAGAAAAGTTTGAACTTGCTGTTCACAGGGTAAAATCTTCAAGTGTTGGAAAACTACAGTCTATGAAAATAAATGCGGAATAGTCAGGGTTGGTAAGCGATGTGTCTGTCAGGCCGTCCCTCCCTCTCTCTATCTCTGCCACGCTACACCTGTGCATGTATATCGAATACTGAACATACACTGATATTGGTTTCACGCTTTTCAAAAGCATTAAGAAGAGACCATTTGCAGCCAGTTTAGTCCTTGGAAAACTTGGTTTGTTGCTGATTGCACCTTTTAGTGAAACAACAAAGAAGTTGTACTAGTTGCTTTGTAAAACATTCGGGGCTTGCAGTCAGTTTCTCCTACACACCCGATCGAGTGACCTTTGTGGCCCAAAAGCATGTAACATGTTTGTTATTATGGGAAAGAACGTGATGATGACATCAGACAGTCTTCATTAGACTAGTAAACAGAAATATAATTAGACAAAACGTATTGGAAACCCATAAAAGACAACTGAAATTTTGAAAAAAGTGTCCTTTAACAGTGTGTGTGTGTGTGGGTGGGGGGGGCGAGCACTTTATGCCGTGTGTGTGTGTGCATGTGTGTAGGGGGAGCGCGCATGAGCAGGCGATATCTTATCGCTGCTCACTGAAGTGTAGCTCCCCCTTTCAACTGTACTCCACTGCATTTTGGAGCTGTCATAGACAGC
The DNA here is from genome assembly GCA_016271365.2 of Neoceratodus forsteri. Classification (NCBI taxonomy): domain Eukaryota; kingdom Metazoa; phylum Chordata; order Ceratodontiformes; family Ceratodontidae; genus Neoceratodus; species Neoceratodus forsteri. Next base: position 927,296,899 of record CM028130.1, on the reverse strand, counting down.
TCCAGCAGGCATTGGAGAATTGGGGCTGCGCCTGCAAACACACTGACTGAATTGGAAAAGGGCTCCCACACCTCCGAAAACTCAGATGATGGCACTATGTTTCTTGCACATGCATGCAAGCAAACATAAAAAAAGGTTTATTACTGATTTTTACATTTCTGAGTTTTGTTTATCTTTCACCTTTGGAATCTGACACAGCATTTTTAAGTTAGTTTTTTTCAAATGCTATGGGGTGCTGGTGGACCAAGGAGGTCGAGGAGGCAGTAGGGAGAAGAAGGCTGCCTACAGTAGGTACAAAAAAATGAGAGGAAAGAGGGATAGAGAACTATCTCCTTCTAACCAGGAAAGTCACCAGAGAGTGGGGGGGGGGCAAAGAGCAGAGGGTGGCACGGGGATCTGGGGTAGGGAAAAGGGGTTCTGTAGGTATACTGGTGAGTGGAGGAAGGTCAAGGGCCAGCTCAGTACAGTAGGTTGAGGAGAGCTGGGGCACGTGGAAGGGGCTGGAGAGCAGGCGGAGGTACTAAATGAATACTTTGCCTCAGTGTTCACTAGGGAGGAGGCTGGGGAACTTCCAAAAAAGGGGTTGAAGGACACAGAAGGTGCAGCAGACCTGACTATTGGGGTACCTGCTGAAGAACAAGCCACTGGGGGAGGTAGGCCAGGGGTGAGATATCAGGCTGGTTCTGCTGAATGGGGGGGGGGGTGAACAGATGCTGACATTCCTATCAGTCGGGTGTGGGAAGCCCTCCAGTCCCTAAAAAAGGATAAATCTCTAGGACCTGATGCTATTCATCCCAGAGTACTGAGGGAGTTGGCAGATGTTTTGGCTGCTCTATTGGCAGATCTCTTTAACTTGTCACCCCAGACAGAGAGGGTGCCAAGGGATTGGAAGCAGGCACATGTTGTGCCCATCCATAAAGGGGGATCAAGAGAAAAGCCAGGAAACTATAGACCCATCAGTTTGACGTCAGTGGTGGGGAAGGTAATGGAAAGCATATTTGAGGAAAGGCTGGGAGGTTTCTTGGAGGAGATGGGTTAACTGGATGACCGGCAGCATGGGTTTGTGCCAGGTAGATCATGTCAAACAAACCTTGGAGAGTTCTATGAGTGGGTGACATCAGCACTTGACAGGGGGAGATCAGTGGATGTACTATTCCTGGGCTTCAGCAAGGCATTTGATTCGGTCCCTCACATTGGCCTAAGGAAGAAGCTGGGGGGGATGGGGGTAGGCCCATTGATGGTTAGGTGGATTGGAAATTGGCTTTCAGATCAAACTCAGCAGGTAGTGGTCAGAGGGGAGGTCTCATCTCCTAGGGAGGTCATAAGTGGGGTCCCACAGGGATCAGTCCTGGGGCCACTCCTGTTTAACGCCTACATGTCTGATATCGGGGAAGGTATCGGGTGTAAAATGAGTCTCTTTGTGGACGACTCTAAGCTGGGGGTGGTGGTGGAGGGAGAGGAGGGGAGATTGGCCTTGCAAGAGGACCTGGATACTCTAAATAGGTGGTCCTGCACCTAGAAATTGAAATTTAACTCCTCCAAGTACAAGGTGCCACACTTAGGGCAGGAAAACCCCAACTATGGGTACACACTGGAAGGGGGATGAGTTGCAGGCCACGGCAGGGGAAAGAGACCTAGGAGACTTGGTGGATGTTAACATGAATAATTCAGAGCAGTGCAGGAGGGCTGTGGTCAGGGCAAATAGGGTGCCGGGATGCATCGCTAGGGGAATTACCTCAAGGAACAGGGAGATGATTTTGCCACTGTACAACAGCCTAGTTAGACCACATCTTTGAGTACTGTGTGCAGTTCTGGAGGCTGCACCTAAGGAGGGACATCCAACTCCTGGAGAGTGTTCAGAGGAGAGCAACCAGAATGATCTGGGGCCTGGGGGGATATGACATATGAGGAATGACTAGGGGAGCTCAACCTGTTCTCACTGGAGGAGAGGAGGGACCGGGGGGACATGATTGAGGTCTTTAAGTACCTCAGGGGAGTAAATAAGGTAAGCCAAAATAGGATCTTTCGACTGAAGGAAGGTGGAATCACTAGAGGACACAGCTGGAAGATTGAGGGTGGTAGGATTAGGGGGAAAAGGAGGAAGAGGTACTTCACCAAGAGAGTGGTGGATCCGTGGAATGTGCTGCCCAGGGAGCTGGTACAGGCAGCTACGGTGGAGGGATTCAGGAGAGGGTGGGACAGGTATAGGCAAGGGGGGGGCAGGACTGGGGGATGGAGCAACAGTGGAAGCAGACATATAGAGGGCTACGGTACCCAATCAGGGTGCTGAAGCATGAGCAGACTTGATAGACCAATAGGCCTACTCTGCTGGCATCTAGTGTGTTAGTATGTTAGTATGTTAGCTGTCTCAATCTTGTTAAATGAGTTATTATATACCTGCCACTCCAGAAAGGAGGTTTAAACATGATAAATCTAGTTGTTTTCTTCCATGCATTTTTTTTGTTCATTTCTCTGTTAAACCTGGTTTGTTAAGTAGCTCTCTTTCATGGCATAAGTGGCTGCAGTGTAGTTACATAGGTACATAGACAGTTTCGGCAGATAAGGGCCTATTGCCCACCCAGTCTGCCCATTTGAGCTTGTAAGTTCAGTTTATGTTTTCCAAGAAGTCTGTTGCCCCTTACCCCTGACCTCCAGAATTCCTTTATGTCTATCCCATGCATTCTTAAATCCCGTGATTGTTTCAGCCCCCACCACTTCCTCTGGCAGGGTGGTCCACTTGTCCACCACCCGTTCTGTGAAGAAATTCTTCCTCACGTTTCCTCTGAATCGTCCTCCCTCCAACTTCATCCCACGCCCTCTAGTCCTGGAACATCTTTTTAGCTTAAACATAGTGTGTTCCTGCACCCTGTTCCTCCCTGTAAGATACTTGTATGTCTCTATCATATCCCCTCTCTCCCTCCTCTCCCTCCTCTCCTTCAGGGAGTACATGTTCAGTTCCTTCAACCTGTCCTCATAGGACTTGTGATGCAATCCATGCACCATCTTTGTTGCCCTCCTCTGAACCTTCTCTACCCTGTCTATGTCCTTACGTAGGTAAGGTCTCCAGAACTGTACAGTGTACTCCAGGTGGGGTCTCACTAGTGTCTTGTATAGTGGAATTATGACCTCCCTTTTCCTGCTGGTGATGCCCCTGCCTATGCATCTTAGCATCCTATTTGCTTTATCTGCTGCCTTGTCACAAGTTGGGTCCTTTTTTTCCCCACTGGGGACAGGAACCCCCTAAAACTGGTTAAATCCATGCAAGTTCCCAAACATGCTGTTCTTAGCTTATGACAGTTGAACATTTGGAATTTGTCCAGGCTGTCCATATTGTCAAGCATCAGATATCAGCTATATCCAGAGTTTCCAGTCTCTTTTAACTGTCTCATACTGCACTAGTTCCTGAATGTTAGCCTAACTTTCCTGTTGTAACATAACCTTACTCTGTAACAATTACTGTATTTATATCTGTACTAATTTGTATTTGTATTTGTGCATCTGATCTATCATATGTGACGTGGAACCTTTGTAAAGGAGTCTATGATTCAAAGGTATTTCTAATTCTTCTGAAATAAATAAAAATAAATATCAAGAAGTAGTGTGCCATATACATGCCCAATCCTCAGCTTTTCAGCAGTGTCATCCTACTAAATTCCTGCTTGTGTTGCCACAGCTTACTGATCGGAGAGAGTACCCCAAAAGATGTGGGATGTACTGTGGTTGGGATGATATCGACATACGGGAGTCAGGGGTAATATGAAGCAAACGAGTCTGGATGAAAGAATGTGTCCTAGACCTGAATGTATTATTCAGGTCAGAACTCAGGAACATTTTTTATTAGAATGTGCCTCTCGTGATGAACTTTTGGACTTTTTTGGTAAGAGATGCAATTGCCTTTCTTGCAAAGACTCACATATGGTAACTTGGTTTTGGATGATCATCCATCACACTGGAAGCGATACAATACGAGCACCTTGACAGTTACCTTCACCTGTCTTAAATTTTGTCTGTGGTAGGCATGGTGTCAGTATGTATTGCAACAGTTACGTTCCACATACGTTTCAATCACTGCCATGGCTGACTCTGCACTACTTGACATCAGAAGTAGGGAACTGCAGTCTCTATCAAGATCTTTGTACAGTACATTCTATACTTGGATGCAGTAACCTCATTATGATGTTTCCTTGTTTTTTGTATATCTGTTTTTTTCTTTTTTTGTTATTTGTGCATATATTCTTTTTATTTATTTTTTAATTCTTTTGGTAACCAGGTAAGGCCCACTAGGCACAAGTGCCTGTTTTTGGGGGTTACCCAGGAGCACTACATATGACTTTTATTTTGCATTTCATTTTTTTATTATCTCTTATTTGGAGTATCATTATGATGGTTATATGTGATAACGGCAAAAGCCCAAAGGTGATTGCCGTTATCGAGAAGTCAAGAGTGCTGAACATTTTTTCTGGCACTGTGACACCCCAGCACACAGCAAAATGGCACTGAGGACTTATTTTTTTTAATGTTTTATGGGTGGGGGGGCTTTACCCTCACACCCCCCACACTTAAAGATTCTCAGCTCCGGGGGGGGGGTGCATGTTGGAGGGATGAAAACATTTAAAAAAAAGGTTCTGACCAAGCGCAACAAAAATGCATCAGCGCCCGAACCCAGTACCCTACCTACCAGCACCACCAACCCACCCACCATGCCATGGGGTTGGCCCAGCAACTCACCATGGCACCACCCCTCACATTTCCTCCCGCCCCTTGCTGTGCATGCTCACTCCCCCCCCCCATGTGCGTAAGTATAGTGACATCCTGTCACTATATTCACCGACACCCCCCATCCGGCTGCCCTACCCAACGGTAGCCCTCGAGACATGCACTGGGGATTGGGTCACCGTTATTGTCAGCGCCCATTCTCCAGTGCTGTAATCTTGTGCTACCATTATTATTGTTTAATGTGTTAAGATGTGAGCAAGTCACAAATTTTTGCATTCAGGAGATTCTTTGTGGGTTCTTTTTTTATCTTTGTTGGTTTATTCCTGTTGCACTGTATATCTGTATGATTTGAGTGATTTTTCTAAATAAAAAGTTCCCCTGCTCCTTCTCACATGCTAATGCAGCTCTCAGGGACAATGTGATTTCAACAACCATGAAATGGAGACTCCCAGGCAGTCACAGGGCTTAGTATGAATTGTAAAAACAGACTAAAACATTTGCATACATCCTTAACTCATTACTTCCAATAGCTTCATATGAAGTCTGTACTATCCATTGCTAACCTGACACAAAATGGCCACCAGGAGATAATGAGTGAACAGCTACATGAAAAGAGTTGTCTATTGACATGGAAACAAATAATATTTAGAAGATATGAGGGTGGAGTTTTCCTTTAAGCAGAATCTGCCTGCATTTGCCATAAAAGGAACAAAAAAGCCTTAAAGGATGTATGGTAGCTTAGTGTACCTCAGCAGGGAGCCAAGAGAAACAAACTCACCACGAACGTTGTCAATACATTCTCAGCTGCACATACGGAACTGAAGATAATCCCCAGATATTAGAGTGGATTAAAAAATATTTTATTAATAACTTAGAAATCCTAGTAGCATCCCCACATAGCACCAACATTGCGATGTGAAATGTTGATGCTAAGTGGGGGTGCTACTGGGCTTTCTAAGTCATGAATAATATTTTTTTTAATCCACTCCAAGATTTGGGGATTTTCTTCAGGCCTGTAGGTGCAGCTGAGAATGTACTGAGAACAAAAAAAGACCTGTGTTTTTTTGGAGACAACATAGGTGGGGTAAGTTGTGGTGAAACTTGTTTGAATTGGTGCATTTATTATTGAGTGAAGAGTAAATCTGGGACCAGCCGTAGTAGCCCACATTTAGTGACCATATTATAAGCCCTGTATCTAGTCCTGTAGTTTGGGGGAGGGGTGATAATTGTCTGGCCTGGGGCCTCAGTTAGTTGATAATTGGGGGCAGGGCTGAGTCAGATTGATAGGTTGGTAGTGGCAGGATGACTTGGCAACCAGGGGACCAATCAAAGTCTTGGAAGGCTAACAGGAAGTACTACCTTAAGGGGCTGCACAGGAAGGATAAAAGGAAGCCATCCCTAACATGTCCTCTCATATGCTTGTGTCCCAGTGAATGAGTGGAACAGCAAAGGCGTGGAACAGCAGTAAGAATGGCGTCTTGGACATTGGCAAGTGTCAGCATATGGAAGCAGGGAAGCAGGGGACTCTGCTGGTCAACTAAGGTGAGGCACCTGTTTGCTCCTCTTGTTGCATTCACTGCTGGGATGGGAAGAATATAAAATATAGACCTAATACTGGGAATAGGAGTAACACCCTGTCTAGGGCAACAGTACAATATGAGGGGAATTATGCCATGTACAGGGGAACACAAGTAGCAACTAATGAAAAAAGGAAAGCTGGAGGTAAGGGTACGTAAGTATTTCTAGCTAACACAGGGAGTATAGAAGCTGGGACTGCCAGGAGTGGTGCATAGAAACATAGAAACATGGACTTTGACAGCAGATAAGGATCACTTGGCCCACCTAGTCTGCCCATTTCTCTTCCTATTGGATAAGCTGCAGATTCTAGTTAACCAACAGCCTACTTCCTGCAACCCCCCACTACAATTGCCTTATGTCTGTCCCATGTATGTTTGAATTCCCCCACTGTTTTAGACCCAACAACCTCCCCAGGAAGGCGGTTCCATGCATCCACCACTCTCTCCATGAAAAAAATTTCCTCACATTAACCCTGAGCCGTCCCCCCTCTATCTTTAAATTGTGCCCCCTTGTTCTTACACATCTCTTTTCTGAAAGATGCTACCCTCCTGGACTTTGTTGATTCCCTTGAGGTACTTAAAGTTTTATCATGTCCCCCCCTCCTTTCATCAAGGGTATACATATTAAGCTCTCTCAGTCTCTCTTCATATGGTTTCTGATGCAAACCCTGCACCATTTAGTTGTCCTCCTCTGGACTACTTCCATCCTGTCTATGTCCTTGCGTAGATGGGGTCTCCAAAACTGCACACAGTATTCCAGATGGGGTATCACCAACTGTCTGTACAGAGGGATAACCACTTCCCTTTTTCACTGTTATGCCCCTTCCTATGCATCCCAGTATCCCCTGGCTCTCCTTACTGACTTCTCACATTGCTTACCCACCTTTAGGTCATCTGATATATTACCCCCAAGTCCCTTTCCATTTTGTTGTTGTTAGTACCTCCCTGCTATTGTGTACTCTTCTCCTGGGTTTTTGTTTCCCAGGTGCATTACTTTGCACTTCTTTGCGTTGAATCTAAGTTGCCATATGTCTGACCATTCCTCCAACCTTGCCAAGTCCCTTCTCATCCTTTCTACCCCCTTGTGTATCAACTCTGTTACAGATCTTTGTGTCATCTGTAAAGAGGCATACCTTTCTCTTCAGACCCTCTGCAATGTCACCTATAAAGATGTTAAAGAGGACTGGACCCAGTACTGAGCCCTGAGGTACTCCACTAGTAAGCCCCCCTTTCTTCTGAATGTGTTCCATTCACTATTACCTTCTGTGTCCTGTTGTGCAGCCAGTTTGCTACCCAGGCTACCACCCTGGAACCCACTCCCAGGCTGGCTAACTTAATTATTAGTCTTTTTGTGCAGGACTGTGTCAAATGCCTTGCTAAAGTCTAGGTAGGCCATATCCACAGCTCCTCCCTGGTCTATTACTTTAGTCACCCAGTCAAAGAAATCAATTATATTCGTCTGACATGACCTTTCTGCTGTAAATCCATGCTGCTTTGGGTCCTGTGCCCCTCTGTCCTCTAGGTACTGAACAATTCTTTCTTTCAGAAGTGATTCCATCATTTTCCCTACCACTGAGGTCAAACTTACAGGTCTATAGTTTCCTGCTTCTGCCTTGCTCCCACTTTTGTGAAGGGGAATCACATCTGCCCTCCTCCGGTCCTCAAGTACCACCCCATCCTTCCACTATTTGTTAAAAAGTGTCGTCAGTGGTGTCACTAGGTACTCCCTTAGTTCTTTTAGGATTCTGGAGTGAATCCCATCAGGCCCCATTGCTTTGCCCACCTTGAGTTTTAGGCGTTCTTTCAGGACTCTTTCTTCTGTAAATGTACTGGTGTCAACCCCTCTACCAAGAAGTCTTTAAAGGAGTGATGGCCTGTGTCTATCGAAGAGGGGAACCACAATCCTAGTGGATAGTTAAATGTTACTTGATGAACTTTTAAACTAGCTGACGGGGGTGGTGGAAGAAATCAGGGTGGCAGTAACTGCCCTCCTCCCCACACAGGCTGAAGTAGAAAGTAGAGAGAACCTGAGGGAAATGGAATCCCCCAGGGTGAAAATTAATAAAGGAAGCAGGGTAGTGGAAATGAAGGGGGATGGGAATGGAAGCATTAAAAAGAGAGGGGGAGAGGAGAGCTGATAAAAAGGAAAGAAGAGTTGTACCAGCCAGAGTGGTAACAAGATCTGGAAGGCCATGTGTACAAGTGTTAAAAGTCTAGGAAATAAGATTCCAGACCTAGAGGCCATAGTGGCAGATGCCGACCCAGATATTATGGCCATTACCAAGTCATGGTGCACTGAAGCCTATGACTGGGATATGTACATACCAGGCTGTACTCTGTTCAGGAGGGACAGGATGGAAAAGAAAGGAGAGGATGTGGTGCCTTTTGTGAGGGAAGGCATAATGGCAATGGAGATACAGGGGAGAGCAGAGATACTGTGGGTCACCCTAGAGATGAGGAATGGGAGCCTCTATTCAAGCTGCTGTGATCTACAGACCTCCATCATAGGGGAACAGTTAGATAAGGTGCTGATGGAAGCTATTGGCAAGATAGGAGAAAAGGGGAGGTGCTGCTGGTAGGGGACTTCAATCTGCTGGATGTAGATTGAAACCTCCCAGCTGCAGCTTCAGTTAGAAGCAGGGACATCCTGGATTTCATGTATGGGGCATTCCTCAGGCAACAAGTCACTGAACTCACTTGTGATGAGGCAAGACTGGACCTGGTACCCACTAACAGGGACAGTGTTGCAGATGTCAAGGTAGGAGGCCACCTGGGAACCAATGATCATCATACAGTATGGTCCGATATAAGGAAAGCTTCATAATTGAAACACACAAAGGTGAGGGTCCTAGACTTCAGGAGGGCAGATTTTAAAAAGATGGATGAATGCCTCAGGAATGTCCTGGCATGGGGTGGGGTGACCTGGGTGGGGTGGAGGAACAGAGGGTAAAGCTAAAAAGGGCCACAGGGAATGCAACAAGCCTCTGCATCAAGCAAGTGAGCAAAAGCAAGAGGAAAAAGAGACCGCTATGGTTCTTGAAAGATCTGGAGGAAAAGGTAAAGATAAGAGGGTAGTGTTCAGAAGGTATAAGGAGATAGAGACGGAGGAGGATAGGGAGGTGTATTGGGGAAATAGCAGGGACAGCAGCAAGAAATGCAAATGTGCAAACTAAGAGAGAATAGCCCAGGCAGTGACGAAGGGGGACAAGATATTTTTTACATTTGCAAATAAAAGTAGGACAACCAGAGGTGGGATAGTAAGGTTAACAAGCATTTATCAATGCCGAATGTTTGCTTGCTGGCATTGGCAGTGGTAGTGTAGAAGTTACAGAGCTGCGTAATAGGAATGTCAGTAAAGTATTGAACTGAAGCCAACCCCACCACCACCCTGCAGAGAGTGACAGGCATTGGGGTGTGCCTTTGGGTCATCAGGCATAACGGCACGCCATTTCAGTACCCATCCTGCAGACACTGGCAAAGTGTCACGGTGTTCCTTAGGGTCTTTGGCCATATCACTTTCCATTCCATTAGGAAATACAGTGAGATGGGGTGCGATATAGGAGAATGGGGTTAACTGGGGCCAAAGAGTCCAAGGCATACCTCGATGCCTCTCACTGGCTGCAGGGTGTGGAATGGTATGAGCATTACAGGCAAGAATCCCAAGTCACACCCTGATGCCTGTCATTCTCTACAGGGTTAGGCGTTATGGTTGGAAGCCCTAATACCTCAGGCATTCGTTGGTATTTTCACTCCAAATGTTCAACATGGTTTTTTTGTGACCCCACCTCATGAACAGGGGGAATATCAGTTTCTTAGCTGAAAGCTGCTTATACACAGCGACTACGGCATTTAACACCACAGGTGCAAAAACATTCAAACAGGATGTAAAAAATGACAGCTGTACTGTTCATGTGGAGGTGTAAAAAATGGCAATGTTGCAAATCTGCAGTAAAAATATTTAAAAAAATGGTGAAGTCACGAGCTTACATAGAAACTGTGCAACGCACACCAGTAATATAATTAGGTTGGGGATTTTTTTACAGCAGATTGTCAACTCAGGCATTTTGGTGCCTCCGATCATGAACAGTGTCACTGTGATTTTCTTTATCTGTCCCGAACAATGATTTCCCACAGCGGCCACGCATCTCTGTGCTGAAAGTGTGAAAACACACTTTGGCCATGTTGTGTAAAATGACAGCTGTACTGCTCATAAAGAGGTGTGGTAAAATGGCAATGTTGAAAATCTGGAGTGAAAATATTGAAAATTCGCTAACTTCTGACGTGCGTAGGGAACTGCTGGCGCGCGGCTCGTAAAACAGTCATTTTTGAATTTTTCACCAAATTTTCAACATAGCCATTTTAAGACCTCTGCTCATGAACAGTGTCACTGTGATTTTCTTAATTTGTCGTGCATTGATTTCACACCCGACTGCACCATTGAATAGCTACATGGCGGAAAACACATTTTGGGTGAGATGTGAAAAATGACAGCTGTACTACTCATAAGAAGGTGTGGTAAAATGGCAATGTTACCAAATCTGGGTGAAAATATTGAAAATTCACGCGAACTTACGGTGCGTAGGAACTGCATAAACTCGTCAAGTAAAACAATTATTGTGAATATATTCCAAATTTTCAACATAGCCATTTTAAGACCTCTGCTCATGAACAGTGTCACTGTGGTTTTCTTAATTTGTCCCTTACATTGGTTTGCACAGCTGCGCCATTGTCGCTTCGCCAGAGCAGAAACACGTTTTGGGTGAGATGTGAAAATGGCAGCTGTACTGCTCATAAGAAGGTGTGGTAAAATGGCAATGTTGAAAATCTGGAGTGAAAATATTGAAAATTCGCGAACTTACGAGCATGCGTAGGAACTGCACAATGCACGCTCGTAAAACAGTCGTTTTTGGAATTTTTCCACCAAATTTTCAAAATAGGCTTCTTGAGAGCCCACCTTATGAACACTGGCAGTGTCGTTTCATTAATCAGTCCCGAAAGGTGATTTCGCACAGTGACTGCGAAATCACCCTTTGGGCCGAATAACGCCATGACAGTGACATCATTCATGAGAAGGGTCCCAAAACACCATGTAAAAATTTGGTGCAAAATTCCAAAAATGCCTGAGATATGCAACAAAGTTGAAAAACCCTATCTAGCCCATTATACAGCTTACTGGCATTTCCTCAGTTAAGCGATCGGCTTTGAAGAAGCGCATAGACATGTTCAGTCCACGAATCGTCGCTGAGGTCGGAGGTAAGTATAGGAGTGAGGTGTGTGGGCAGGCAGGATCTGAGTGGGTGGGTGCAGGTTGTGGGAGGGGGGGCCAGGAGACTACATGGGACCGTTTTTTCTTTACAGGTTTTCTTTTTTTCAATGATGGCGTGGGACGTTTGCCACACTGGGGTGGGCTCACAGCATGGCACAAGGGCGGTTGAGGAGGCGTTCAGCCGATGGGGGAGTGGGCATCCCATCGGCCAAGCATCTATTGCCACGCTGGGGTGGGCTCCCAGCATGGCACCAGTACTCCTGGGGGTGAGGACAGTGGAGCCGACGGGGGTTGGACACCCCGTCGGCTATATCATGAGTTGCCACGCTGGGGTGGGCACCCAGCATGGCATTTGGAAAACTTTGGGGGTGGGGGCGCCGCAGGCCGACAGGGGATTAGGCACCCGTCGGCTATACAGTGTGCGTCGCGGGGGGGCTGCGCCTGGGTAATGTGCGGTGTGTGTGTGTGTGGGGGAGCTGCGCGAGGCAGGCGATATCTTATCACTGCTCACTGAAGCACAGCTCCCCTTTCAACTGTGCCACTGCATTCTGGAGCTTGTCTTAGACAGCTCCAGCATGCATTGCTTACAGGCTCGCCTGCCAACTCCTGACTGAATTGGAAGGGGTGACACACCTCCGAAATCTCGGATGATGGCACTATGTTTCTTGCACATGTGTGCAAGCAAACATAAAAAGGAATGGTGGGGGGGGGCGCTGTGCAGAGGGGCACCAGGAAAAGGCAGCTATCCTGAACAAAATACTTTTGTTCAGTGTCCTCAGAAGAAGAGGAGGGGTCTCAATGGCAGGAATTGGACACTAGTCCATTTTCAGAGGCGAGAGTCCTGAAGAGACTTGCTAATCTGAAACTGAACAAAGCAATGGGGCCAGACTGGGTACATCCTAGGGTACTGAGGGAGCTCAGAGAGGTACTGGATGTACCTCTGATAGTCCTATGTACAGCTCATTGGAAACAGGAGTGGTTCCAGAGGACTGGAGGAAGGCAGATGTAGTCCCATGTCACAAAAGTGGTAGGAAGGAAGAGGCTGGTAATTATAGGCCAGTCAGCCTCACATTGGTGGAGTCACTGCTGAAGGAAAGGATTGTGGAATATCTTGAATCCGGTGGATTACAAGATCTGAGACAGCATGGATTCAAGATTCAGCGGAATGGGGAGAGGTCATGTCCAGCAAGGCTGATAGATTTCTTTGACTGGGTGATGAAGGATTTAGATCAGGGTGGAGTAGTGGACATGACCTACCTAGATTTAAGAAAGGCTTTTGACATCATTCCACATGGAAGGCTAGTAAGTAAGATGGGTAGCTTAGGAGTGGGTCCAAAGGTGGTAAACAAGGTAAGAAATTGGTGAGGGGATAGGAAGCAGAAAGTGGTGGTAAATGGAGTTCACTCCAAGAAAGGGAGGGTGACCAGCAGGGTACCTCAGGGTTCAGTGCTGGGACCACTCCTCTTTAATGTCTTTATAAGTGACATTGCAGAAGAGCTGGAAGGAAAGGTCTGCCTTCTCTGCGGATGACACCAAAATCTGCACTAGGGCTGACAATCTAGGGGTGGGGTGGGGTGGAAAGGATGAACAGAGAACTGAGAACTTATGGAGTGGTCAAGAGTAGGGCAGCAGGGTCACGAAAGAATGCAAAGTAATGCATTTGGGGCACAGAAACAAAGGGGCAGAGTACAAAATGGGAGGACTGGTACTGACGACCACCAAGCAGGAAAGGGACCTGGGGTAATTATATTGGAAGACCTAAAGGTAACCAGACAGTGTGACAAGGCAGTTGGGAGGGCTAGTGGGATACTGGGGTGCCAAGGAGGGGTATCACCAGCAGAAAGAGGGAGGTGGTATTGCCTCTGTATAGATCGCTAGTAAGACCCTATCTAGGGTACTATGTCCCGTTCTGGAGACCACATCTCTGGAAAGATGTAGATGGAGAGGAGGTGGTTGAGAGGAGGGCAACTAAAATGATGCAGGATCTGCATTAGAAGCCCTACAAGGAGAGACTTGAGGATCTAAATATGTACACTGTGGACGAGAGGAGGGATAAGGGAGATATGCTAGAGACCTTTAAATACTTCACAAGGGTAAATAAGCTACAGGAGGAAGTATTTAAAAAAAAATGCTCAAGGACAAGAGGGCATGATAAGACTCGGGGGTAGAATCAAGAGAGATGTGAGGAAGTACTTCTTTATAGAGTAGTGGATTCCTGGAACAGCCTACCAGTGGCGGTGGTGGGAGCAAAAACAATGATGGGGTTCAAAATGCATGGATTAGGCATAATGGATTCTTATGGAAAGGGACGAGGGATGGGTGAATGAGCTACAGATCAAGTAGGATCTGTGGTGATACTATAGGCAGGGGAAAATGGGCAGAGCAGGTGGGCCAAGTGGTCCTTTGCTGCAGGCAGATTCTGTTTCTGGGTTTTCCACTATATACAGTAAGTCAGTGAATTTGAAAAAAACATAAGTGTTAAAAGGGCTGTAAAGCTACTAGAATGGGTTGGATAAGACATTGATTGCCATCTGTCTGCGTAGGAAGAATTGATTTTCTTTTCCCCTTAAAGATTTGAATGACGTGTTCAGCAGCTCTGTGAATCTGGGCCACTGCATAATCTGCAACACCAAGTGAGTTTTTAAAAGTCACCAGTGACATTACAGGCTCATGTTGAACATTTTTCATTAGCCCTGTGCCACTTTGCCTGCCCTGCTGTGAGGCACTTGACTGTACTGCAGTAAAGTGCATGTCACATTTACTCAATCACCAGCTTATATAACATACCACAGAGATTACAATTTTTATTCCCCTAAACTTTTTAAGGAATTAGTTTCTGCATTTCTTGCCATCAACGATGTACTGCCATTTCATTATGAAAATAAAGCAGTGACTGGTTTGTGGGGGGAGGGGGCAGTATTTGACAATAGCAAAAGAGGTAACATAATGTTATTAAACAATGCCTGAAAATGAAGCCTTCTGATTGGCTGCCAGCATTCCAAAGGGTAATATTAATGGCTGAAAAGAAACTCTCATGCTATAAGAAAACAATGGAACCACAAACAAAAAAAAAATGCCTTTTTTTAATGTAACCCTCCCCCCACATTTTGGGTCTTATTTCAGTGGGCTCCTCCTTGCCCCCCCCCCCCAACACGTTCCTTGCAGTCACTGATGTAGCATTTTAGTAGCCTCCCCCAAAGCCCCAATCTAGGGAGCTTTTGGAGCTGCAGAGACTGGGATGGCAACATGGAGCCACATTTTTGTGCTGCAGGGTTGATGTTTGAGCCCATTGAGTGCTCAGCTTACTGCAGAGCAATGCTGCATGTTGAGAGACTGTGACTGGGCTACACCATTTGGAAGTGTGCCCAAGAAGTCATTCCAGGGCTTCCCAAACATTTCCGGACCAAAGAAACTCATTTTCTGTAGATCTACTGCTTTAACTCTACACCGCATGGGTCACCCCTAAACTGAAATTACAGTTCATTATTGTCTGGTCCTTAAAAGAGTTTAAAAATATGTAGCTGTCACTAGGCTTCAAACCCTGGTCTCCAGCAGGACAGACAATGATTTTCCCACAGTGCCATTGAGCTGCTCTGATGAAAACTGTAGCTTGTGCCCTTGAATGGCAACTGAACTGCTAGTTGGACTTAAAATTTAATCTGCTTCTTTTACATCTTCCATTCTCGTATATATACTGTAGCTTGCTTCCAACTCACCCATCCATGGAAATCAACTCTTCTTATTGTGCTGCATAGAGAAGACACTGAGGAGACCGCTTTCCTACTGAGGAAGGAGGTCCTTACCTCCCCACATGATTTCTGCAAATTCCCCAAAGAAAACACATCTGAGCGCACTCCAAGTCGAGAACCATCATTTAGGGGTTGTCAGAGTTGCAGCTGAGACCCTGATGATTCCCTTTGGAACCCCTGTTATGTCCTTTGCAACCCCTTTGAACCCTTGAAGCAAAATTACCCCAAGGGAGGGATAGCTTTCATAACTCCTATGTTCTGTATCTGCTAAAATGGGGCTTTGGATCTCCTATGATTTTGCTTAATTAGAGTTTTGGATTACGTAGAAACAGAGCTTTGCAAACCCCTATAATTCTACAAAAATGAGGCTTTTTAACCCTTGTGATTTGGGTGAAAACTGGGTTGTAAACGCTATGAATCTACTGAAATAGGATACATTTCTAACCCATATTAATGCTGAAATAGGGCAGTGTTACCCTTAGGAATCTACTGAAATGGGGCTTTGCTTCTCCTATGACTTCTGGATTGGGGCTTCGTAAACTGTATAATTGCTTAAATGAGGCTTAGTTTGCAACCCCTGTGATATCATTGAAATGAAGCTTTGTAGCCCCTCTCACTCTGCTGAATGGGGATTTGCAGCCCCTAGGACTCTGCCATAATGGGGTTTTACAGCCACTGTGAGGTTTCTGAAATGAGGATTTACAGCCCCTGCAATTTTTCTGAAATGGGGCTTTACAACCCTTGTGATTTTTCTGAAATGGGGCTCTACAACCCCTGTGATTTTCTGAAATAGAAACATAGAAACATAGAATTTGACAGCAGATAAGGACCGCTTGGCCCACCTAATCTGCCCATTTTCCTACCTAGCAGATAAGCTGCAGATCCTAGTTAACCAACAGCTTACTTCCTCCTACCCCTCACTAGGACTGCCTTATGTCTGTCCCATGCATTCTTGAATTCCATCACTGTTCTTGACTCCACAACCTCCTCAGGGAGGCTGTTCCATGCATCCACAACTCTCTCCATGAAAAAATGCTTCCTCACATTACCTCTGAGCCGTCCCCCCCTCTATCTTCAAATTGTGCCCCCTTGTTCTTGCACATCTCTTCTTCTGAAAGATGCTACCCTCTTGGACTTCGCTGATTCCCTTGAGGTACTTGAAAGTTTCTATCATGTCCCTCTCTCTTCTTTCCTCAAGGGTATACATATTAAGCTCCTTTAGCCTTTCTTCGTATGTCTTCTGGTGCAGACCCTGCACCATTTTGGTTGCCCTCCTCTGGACAGCCTCCAGCCTGTCTATGTCTTTGCGGAGATGGGGTCTCCAGAACTGCACACAGTACTCCAGATGGGGTCTCACCAACTGTCTGTACAGAGGGATAACAACTTCCTGTTTTCTACTATTGATGTCTCTTCCTACGCATCTCAGTATCCCCCCCTCCTTCCTTACTACTTTCTCACATTGCTTGCCCACCTTTAGGTCATCTGATATAATTACCCCCAGGTCCCTTTCCATTTTTACTATTGTCAGTAGCTCACCCCCATTGTGTACTCTTCCCCCTGGGTTTTTGTTTCCCATGTGCATTACCTTGCACTTCTTTGCATTGAATCTGAGCTGCCATACATTTGACCATTCCTCCAACCTTGCCAAGTCCCTTCTCATCCTTTCCACTCCATCTTGTGTATCAACCCTGTTGCCAATCTTTGTGTCGTCTGCAAACAGACATACTTTTCCTTCCAGTTCCTCTGCAATGTCACTTATAAAGACATTAAAAAGGACCAGCCTCAGTACTGAACCCTCCGGTACCCCGCTAGTAACCCTCCTTTCTTCACTGTGTACTCCATTGACTACTACCCTTTGCGTCCTGTTGTCTAGCCAATTTTTTATCCAGGCTACCACCTTGGGGCCCACTCCAAGGCTGGCTAACTTGTGTATTAATCTTTTGTGTGGGACTGTATCAGATGCCTTGCTAAAATCTAGGTAGGCCATATCCACAGCCCCTCCCTGGTCTACCACTTTGGTCACCCAGTCAAAGAAATATATTAGATTCGTCTGACACGACCTTCCCATCGTGAATCCATGCTGCCTTGGGTCATGTGCCCCACTGGCCTCTAGGTACTCAATAATTCTTTCCTTCAGAAGTGATTCCATCATTTTCCCTACCACTGAGGTCAAACTAACTGGTCTGTAGTTTCCTGCCTCTGTTCTGCTCCCACTTTTGTGCAGAGGAATCACATCTGCCCTCCTCCATTCCTCGGGTACCACCCCATCCTCCCATGATTTGTTAAAGAGAGTAGTCAACGGTGTCACTAGTTCTACCCTTAGTTCTTTTAGAATTCTTCGGTGAATCCCATCAGGCCCCATTGCTTTGTCCACCTTCAATTTTATTAGTTCTTTCAGAACCCTTTTATCAGTAAATGGACTGGTATCAACCCCCGTCTTCAGAATGTTTCTCTTGTTTGGTTTAGGTACCTCCCCCTCCTCTTCCTTTGTGAATACTGAGCAGAAATATTCGTTCAGTATCCCTGCTTTTTCACTGTCCCCCTCTACCCACATTCCCTCCCCTTTATTAAGCCTCAGTATCCCTCCTTTGGTCTTTCTTCGCTCCCTAATGTACCTATAAAAGGTCTTATCCCCCTTCTTAACAGAATTGTCTATCCTTTCCTCAGTTCGGGCCTTTGCTATTCTGACTGCCTTCCCAGTCTCTTTCTGCTTTAACTGATAAAGTTCTCTGTCCTGCCCCTTCTGTGTTTCCTTATATTTTCTGAATGCTATCCTTTTCTCCTTAACCTTCCCTGACACCTCTTTTGAGAACCATAGCATTTTTTTCCTTCATTGTATTTTATTGATTTGCTTTACACAAAGGCTTGTTGCCCCTGTGATGGCTGTTTTGATTACTCCCCATTGTTCCTCCACCCCTCCTTCTTGCCTGTTTGCTAGTGCTTTTCTAAGGCACTCTCTCATTTTCCCAAAGTCAGCCCTCCTAAAGTCCAGTACTCTTGCTTTTGTATGGCTTGATCGTATAGCTGTGTTTATCGTGAGCCACACTGTTTGGTGGTCGCTTGTTCCCAGATGACTACCCACCTCTAAATCTGAGATTCTTTCTCCGTCCCCATTTGAGAGTACCAGGTCTAAGATTGCTCCCTCCAGAGTGGGTTCCAATACTAGCTGTCTGAGGCATGCCCCCTGTAGGGCATCAAGAATGACCCTGCTCTTGGATGTGCCTGCAGCAAAGGTGCTCCAGTTAACATCTGTCATATTTAGGTCTGGGGCTTAACAACCCCTTTGATTTTTCTTAAATGGGCTTAACAACCCCTGTGATTTTTCTGAAACAGGGTTTTACAACCCCTCTGATTTTTCTGACATGGGTTTTACAGCCCAGTGAGGTTTCTGAAATGGGGGCTTTACAACCTCTGTGATTTTTCTGAAATGAGGCATTACAACCCCTGTGATTTTTCTGAAATGGGATTTTACAGCCTCTGTGAGGTTTCTGAAATGGGGCTTTACAACCCATGTGATTTTTCTGAAATGGGGCTTTACAACCCCTGTGTTTTTTTCTGAAATGGGATTTTACAACCTCTGTGAGGTTTCTGAAATGGGGCTTTACAACCCCTGTGATTTTTCTGAAATGGGGCTTTACAACCCCTGTGATTTTTCTGAAATTAGGCTTTACAACCCCTGTGATTTTACTGAAATGGGGCTTTACAACCCCTGTGATTTTGCTGAAATGGGGCTTTATAGCCCCTGTGATTTTTCTGAAATGGGGCTTTACAACCATCATGCAACCACCCCCAATGAGATGAGTGATGCATCCAGATAGTAACGTGTCTATAAGAAATCATGCAGTTAGTTGGAAGAGAGTGACAGAATATCTAGGCCTTCGGGTGAATGGCGCCCAGGTCTGTGATCATACTGGAAATTAGATATAGCATCGTACCTCCACCTTTGAAGATTCTTTCGACAAAGGTTGCCAGAATTCTGCACCAATGGAAATGTTGCTGTTCAGATGACAGGGGACCCAAGCTGTGTGTAACACAAATACGGTTGAGAGAAGTGGGATATTGGCAGCTTCAGTTTCATTTCAATTGGGGCCCCATAAATTTGGTTCAGCTTTGAGAAGTCAGCCTCATCATTTTTGGCTCCTAATGTAGTAATTGCCATGAGGCAAAACAGACTACAAATAAGGGGTAAAAATACCTGAGGTCAATAGTAATATAAATTACTAATACAAATTACTGAGGACAGGGTATTGGAAGGACTGAGAAGGACTGAGGGCACTGAGGGTGAACAAGGCACCTGGACCAGAGGGCATTCACTCTAGGGTACTCAAGGAGCTGGCTGAGATTCTGGCAGGGCCACTGGTGGACCTGTTCAATACCTCCCTGGACAAGGGATACATACCACAGGACTGGAGGATGGCCCATGTAGTGCCCATCCGCAAAGGTGGCCCAAAGGATAAACCGTGAAACTACAAGCCAGTGAGCCTAACATTAATCATGGGGAAGCTCATGGAGACAATCCTGAAATAGAAGCTGGTGACCTTTTTGGAGGACAATGGACTCCACTATAAGCAAGGCCACTGATTTACGGTGATTAAAATAATTAAATTCCGTTTTCAAGACTTAAGATTCCGGAATTTCACTGGTGATTGTTACTCTAATTTCCGGATTTTACCGGGATTCTGTTATCATTCTTTTAGTATGTGCATAAATAATAAGAATTAAAGAAGGCTTAACATACAGAGCAATAAATAAAGCAAACTGAACATAGTACAGGAAGGAATTAAAACAAAAATAAACTTTTTTTATAAATTTACTGATCTGATAGAAAATGCCAGATTCCATGAAATCTTCGTTTTAACCGGTTTTCAGGCAGCCCTAATTCCGGAATTTTACCGGATTTTCCAGTAAAAAACGAAAAACAGTGGCCTTGACTATAAGGCATCAGCACGAGTTTGACTAGGGCAGATCCTGCCAGACCAACCTCATTGAGTATTACGATTGGATGACAAGGGAACTAGACAAGGGCCATGCAGTGGATGTCCTGTATTTGGATTTCAGCAAGGCCTTTGACTCTGTGCTGCACGGGAGGCTGGGGGGAAAGCTGGAAGCTGTGGGGGTGGGAGTGAAGATAGTGAAATTGATAAAGAATTGGCTAAGCGGTAGGCAGCAGGGGGTGGTAGTGGGAGGGGAACTCTCAGCACCGAGGGCAGTGATAAGCGGGGTGTAACAGGGATCGGTGATGTGGCTGGTGTTGTTCCGGTACTTCATAGCTGATATCTCACATGGGATCTGAAGTAAGATCAGTCTGTTTGCAGTCGACACCAAAATGGGGGCAGTGGTTGATGACATTGAGGGATAGAAGGGGCTACAGGATGACCTAACTAAACTGCAGAAATGGTCAGAAACATGACAGCTGGGGTTCAATGCTAAGAAGTGCAAGGCACTTCAGAGCAAAGAACGAGGGGAGGGACTATCATCAGGGAGGGGTACAGTTGGGTAACACTGTGGAGAAAAAGGACCTTGGGGTGCTTATAACGGGGAGCATGAACAACTCTGCTCAGTGTAGGAAGGTGGCAGCGAAGGCCAACAAGATGCTGGGGTGCATAGCGAGGGGAATCTCCTCCAGAAGTAGGGAGGTAGTCCTCCCCCTGTACAGGTCACTGGCCAGGCCGCACCTGGAGTACTGCGTACAGTTCTGGAGTCTGTACCTGAGGAAGGATATCAGATTGTTGCAGGGGGTGCAGCATAGATTGACAAAGATGATCCAGGGACTGGAGCGCAAGCCCTATGAGGAAAGGCTGAGTGAGCTAGATATGTATTCATTGGAGGATAGGAGGGATGGGGGGACATGGTTGAGACCTTTAAGTATCTGAAAGGGACGAACAAGACTCAAACAGAGGGGATCTTCGAATTAAGAAGAGGAAGAGACATGAGAGGGCACGGACTTAGTCTGGAGGAGGGAAGATTCAGGAGGGAGGTAAGGAGACAGTTCTTCAAGGAAAGGGTGGTGAGCAAGTGGAAAACTTTACCACAGGAGGTGGTGGCCTGTAAGACAGTCGGCAGTTTCAAGAAGGGATGGAACAGGGTGAGGAGGAGGGTAAATCTAAG
The DNA here is from genome assembly GCA_016271365.2 of Neoceratodus forsteri. Lineage (NCBI taxonomy): Eukaryota > Metazoa > Chordata > Ceratodontiformes > Ceratodontidae > Neoceratodus > Neoceratodus forsteri. Next base: position 927,275,483 of record CM028130.1, on the reverse strand, counting down.
GAGGGGAGAAGTGTGAGGGGCAGCTGCGAGATGAGGGGATAGCTGTGCAATTGAGCAGACTCGACAGACCGTAAGGCCTATTTCTGTTGGCATTTTTGTATGTTCGTAATTTATGAAATGCTTAGAAAGAATGCTGGCTCCTGATTGGCCAAGAAGTGCTTTCAGCTAGGCCGTCATCCCAGGACAACACCCTGCCTGAAAGTAACTCTACAAAAGTATGTTTAAAAAATACACCCAATTCACTGAAAAGGACTCATTTCCTAATCACAATAAGGCACTCCAGGGAATTCCTTACTGTGGGTTAACAGCCCTTCTGGGGTGGAGAAAGCACTTGGCTTCACCTCTTACTTCAATTCATCCATGGTAAGCCATTAATAACACACCCCTGTCATGCCTTATTGGTTAAATAAAGATCAAGGTACCACAACTATTCCAACAGACTACTTCAGAGGGCTTATTTCAAAGGCCTTTGAACAGGTTATCTGTAAATCGCATCAGGCAGGACCTTCAGGGGCTCTCTCTTTTTACCTGTACTATGTCACTTTTTGCATTGCAGTTTGCTGGAGAAGCATCTTTGAAGAAAATGAGAACAGTCTGAAGCAAATTTGAGTAAAATATGTACCATCTGAATCTTCCTAATGCTGTTCAAGTAGTCTGCTGGAACTACCGTGATGATGATGAGTGCCCTTAATTTTGCTTTGTATTGGACTTTTTGTTTTCAGCTGAGCACCTGGTTTCCAGTGCAGCCTTCTTCCAGTTTGTGAATATCAAATATTGTAGCTTACTTGTGGCATATGCTGTTGGCATAAGTCTGCTGTGGATTACTGTTTGTCATGTTGTGACAGGGCCTGCAAAATCCACTAAAACCACCAAAGCTCAGTGTGAGCCACAGTATTAGTAAGTATTCTTTATTTATTTATTTAATTCTTGGATTACAATTACCTATGAGTCATGAGATTCTTGCGTAGGTTCCACATCATACAAAGACAAGTAACAATACAGGCAAACAAATTACTAAAAACATCACCATATGGATAAATACAATTTCAGTAGACAGATTAGTGTATCATAGTCATACAGAGCAAAGGCTACTTGAGCAAACTGAGTAACAGAAACATATATTGCACATAATAGTTTAAAAAAGATAATGTTGCCCCATACAGGAACGGCAAACAGCTGGAGGCAGACAGAAATGTCTTTGATGGTGTGAGCTAGTCTGCCTAAAAATAAGGCTTCGTCCACGAGGTGTGGAGCTATAATAAATGGGGTTGGGGAGAGTTAGAGGGTATATGGGAGCTGGGTGGGGCAGTCACAGAGGCTGTGGGAGATGAGGTGCAATCTCAAGAGTTGTTTAAAGGGGCCCAACGTGGGTGAGTCAACTGTGCCTGCTGGAAGACCGTTCATTGCTGACTTCAAGGTGTATACCCCCTGTAGTGGGCGTTTACTCACCTGGTAAAGGTGATTGTGCTAGTTTATATCCATGGCACTCCAGTCTTTACATCATGGGTTCCAGACCACCTGATAAGCTACCTGATGCACATGTGACCCATGATCAAATTTCCCTAATGTACCTAGGTCCCAGGAGTCCCTCTTCTCCAACTTTTATGCTTCCAGAAATGAAAGAAATTGTTAACCATAGCGATCCCAAACAGAGAACCACAGGGAAGAAAACAGGATACCCATAGGGATTCAATTCGAGAATGCTAATTTATTATCTTGTCACTACAACTCTTAAGTCTCGGTCGCCTAACATGATTAACCAATATGCTATTAGAATACTTCAAAGTCTTTTAGGATAAAATCCTATGTCCACAAGAGGCAAGTTCTTCAGTGAACGCTCATGGAAGGGTGAGCCATGGAGTGCCATGGATATAGACTAACACAATCGCTTTTACCAGGTGAGTAAACACCCACTGTGTTGTGTTTATATCCATGGCACTCCAGTCTTTACATTATACATTCACAAGTAGCAGTGTATTACTCCTTCAGGGAGGGCCTGAGTGATCAGTACAGGAACCTGCAGGACAAGCTGCTGACATTATTTTTGCCCCAAATGATGCTCTTTGCCTGTATAATGTGTCATGTCTACCATGTCTGGCAAAGGTATGCATGGAAGTCCATGTGGCTGCTCAACAAATGTTCTTGGTGGAGACATTGGCTGTCTTGGCCCAGGATGTAGCCACTGCCCTGGATGAGTGGGCCTTTATGCCATCGGGGGGGGGGGGCTTAGGTTCTTTTTCTTGTAAGCCTCCTAAATAGTCATTTTTAGCAATCCTGCTATAGCTGATTTTGATGCAGCCATGCCCCGTTTGTGCCCTTGGGCAATGGCGAACAAGCTTTCTGTCTTTCTTATTGCTTGGGTCCTGGAAATGTATATGACAAGAGTGCACTTTACATCAAGTAGATGTGGGAATCTGGTCTCCCCATCCAGTACATCTTTGTAAAGTGTAGGTAATTCAATGGACTGATTAATGTGAAAGGCTGATATTACCTTTGGATTGAAAGTTGGTATCGTCCTCAGAGACAGCCCATCTGGAGTGAACACAGTATATGGCTCCTTGCAGGAGAGGGCTCCCAGCTCATTAATTCTGCAAATAGAGCATATTTCCACCACAAAAAAAGGTTTGAGGCCTGTCCAGTACAGCTGTGCCACTTGGAGTGGGCCGGTGAGAGAGCGGAGCAACAAGAGAAGGTCCCAAGGGACTACTAGTGATCTTTTTTGAGGCTGCATTACTTCTGCTGCCTTCAGGAATCTGAGGACATCAGGGTGTGAACCCGGTAGGGATTGCCTAACCTGGTCCAAGGCCACACCTATGGCAGAAACCTGTACCCAAAAGGAGGATGGTGATAGTCCCTTTTCCAGGCCCTGTTGTAGATATAGAAGGATGAGAGGAACATCTGCTCTTTCTAGATCAAGCCCTCTTGCCCTGTTTCATAGATACATAGATACATAGATACATAGATACATAGACAGTGTCGGCAGATAAGGGCCTATGGCCCACCCAGTCTGCCCATTTGAGCTTGTAAGTTCAGTTTATGTTTTCCTAGAAGTCTGTTGCCCCTTACCCCTGACCTCCAGAATTTCTTTATGTCTATCCCATGCATTCTTAAATCCCGTGATTGTTTCAGCCCCACCACTTCCTCTGGCAGGTGTTCCACTTGTCCACTACCCGTTCTGTGAAGAAATTCTTCCTCACGCTTCCTCTGAATCGTCCTCCCTCCAACTTCATCCCATGCCCTCTAGTCCTGGAACATCTTTTCGCTTAAAATAATGTTTTCCTGCACCCTGTTCCTCCCTGTAAGATACTTGTATGTCTCTATCATGTCCCCTCTCCCCTCCTCTCCTCCAGGGAGTACATGTTCAGTTCCTTCAACCCTGTCTTCATAGGACTTGTGATGCAATCCATGCACCATCTTTGTTGCCCTCCTCTGAACCTTCTCTACCCTGTCTATGTCCTTACGTAGGTATGGTCTCCAGAACTGTACACTGTACTCCAGGTGGGGCCTCACTAGTGTCTTGTATAGTGGAATTATGACCTCCCTTTTCCTGCTGGTGATGCCCTGCCTACATCCCAGCATCCTATTTGCTTTACCTGCTGCCTTGTCACACTGTTTCCCTACCTTGAGGTCATCAGAGATGATAACCCCAAGATCCCTTTCCTGCTTGGTGCATGCTATATCCTCACCCCCAACTGATATATTGTGCCAGGGTTTTGTGCTCCATATGCATTATCTTGCACTTCTTTGCATTGAATTTCAACTGCCAAACCCTGACCATTCTTCAAGTTTCTGCAGGTCCTTCTCATTCTGTCTACACCCTCTGGTGTGTCTACTCTGTTACAGAGCTTTGTGTCATCAGCAAACAGTGAAATTCTGCCTTCTAGGTCCTGCAGAATGTCACTGATGAAGATGTTGAATAGGACCAGTCCACACTGATCCCTGTGGTACCCCACTGGTCACTCTTCCCTCTGTGGAGTGACAGCCATTTACCACCACTCTCTGTGTCCTGCCACTCAGCCAGTTACCTACCCACCACACTACTGTCCTGCCCACACCCATATTCCCCAGTTTGTGTAATAGTCTTCTATGTGGCACAGTGTCAAAGGCCTTGCTGAAGTTCAGATAGGCCAAGATGAGAAAAGGTTCCACTGTCTACCATATGTGGATGTAGTTGATGGTTTTCTGGATTGTAGAATAGTTGAGATAAGCTGGCCCAGTAGCATGGGGGCTGAGACGCTGGCACCTTACCTCGCACTACGCCAGTGACCCAGGTCCGGGAATGACCTCAGGTTGCTGGGGTGCCAGCTCAAGGTGGTTGGTTTGGAGCAGGATTGAGCCACAGCTCTCCCCTCCAAGGTGGGGACACCTACCCATCCATAGTCCCGCTCCCACCGCGTGAAGGTCTGGGGGGCACGTAGGCGGTACGATGCAGCGACGAATGTCAGGGGAGAGGTGGAAGGGGCCACTGGATTCTGGCATGTGTGTGCACCTCCATGCACGTACACGCATGTGTACACCGTGGCCTCGGGGGGCAGAGGGAGAAAACCAAAAAATTAATAAAGTATTAAAAAAAAAAGAGAGAGAGAATAGTTGAGATAACAGAATCATGATACCCTGCTTTCAGCAGTCTCTGCCTTTCAGGAGCCAGGTCATGAGCTTGAGTTTCCTTGGTTCCGGACGGATACTGGACCCTGAATTAGGATGTCCAGTCTGGATGGGAGGTGCCACTTGTCTAGTGTCATCACTAATGCAGATGCAAACCAGGGTCTTCTTGGCCAGTATGGGGCAATCAATATTATTTATTTATTTATTTAATTCATATATCGGATTTACAGACCTTTGAGTCAAAGACTCATTTACAAAGGCACCTCGTCGCAGGGAGGGGAGACGATATATTTGTGAAGCAAGACAGTGGGGAACAGTACAGGTGAGATACAAAAGCATACATAGCAGGCATTTCAAAGAGCAAGTAAACATAGGCAAGCTGCAGAAAAGCACACAAAAATAAGTCATTAGGTGTCCCAGTGGGTCACACAAGATACAGTGTGTGGTATACAGACTGAAAACAGGCTAATCGAGAAAACTGGTGCATACGTAATACTATAGGAACAGGTTGGTTATGAAAGGCGCTCTCGGAAAGCCCTATGATAGGCATATACAGCTCCGAGTGCTAGTGAGGTGTTTGCGTAGGGTGGTTTTGAAGGGGCCAATTTTGGAGGTGTTTGTGATGTGCGTGGGGAGGGAGTTATACAAGGATGGTGCTCTGTGGTGAAAGGACCTTTGGGTGAATGAGGTCCTGGCTCTAGGCATCTGGAAGGTGGCTTTGGTAGTATTATGGGTGGTGACCAAGTGGGAGGCGTAGAAGCGGTGCGGCGACTCCTGGGGGATGTAGCCCAAGTAGAGCCTTTTTAGCCAGTATGCAGGTGTGATATTGCAGGCGTTCTTCAAGACTGAATATGTTTGAGGTGGAGTAGAGCTGGCACATGTGAGTTCTGCTGGGGGCACCAGTTAGGAGCCTGCAGGCTTTGTTGATAGAGGTCTGGACTTTGGTGAGGGCAGTGGGTTCAGCAGCTGCATAGGTGGGGAGTCCATAGTCAACCAATGACAGGATGGAGGAAGCGATAGCCAGCCATAGGGCGAACTCGGGGAGGCAGTCTTTGTGATGGTAGAGGAGTCCAATCCGGGCATTCATGGCAGACGACAAAGTACTGACATGGGCATGGAAGGAGAAAGCCGAGTCGAAGGTGATGATCTGTTATTTGGGTATTTGTATGTTGATACCTGCTCAAGGGGGTGGAGGGTGCTGGGAATGATGCAAAGGGGAGCATTTTTGGAGTTACTTTGTCGGTGTGCAAAGATCATAGATTTTGTTTTCTTGAGGTTCAGAACCAGGCGATGGTCGAGGAATCATTTTTCAGCTTGGCTGAAGGAGAGTTGCAGGAAGCTCTGGAGAGTAAGTGGGTCAGGGTGTGAGGCGACTAGGACTGCATCGTCGGCATATAGTAGCAGTTTGCCTGTGCAAGAGCTGGGAAGGGTGTTTAAAAAGAGACTGAACAATGTATGGCTCAGAATGGAGCCTTGTGGGACCCCAGAGTGTACAGGCAGTGCAGTAGATAGGATTCCATTTAACTTGACCCATTGGGATCTATCCCAGAGGTAGCTGGAGAACCAGGCCAGAGGGCCAGATGAGAATCCCAGCTGACGGAGGGTGTCAAGCATTAACGGGTGACTCCAAGTGTCGAAGGCCTTAGATAGGTCAATGAACACTGCCCCAGCAATCTCCCCGGCATCAAGTGCTGAGTGTATTTGGTGGGAAAACTCCAGTAGGGCTGTGGTGGTGCTGTGACCAGGGTGGTTAGTTGGATAGATAATCCACGAGTTGCGTGGATACTATTTTCTCCAGAGCCTTGGGGAGGAGGATGGAGATAGGTCTGTAGTTGTTTGGTACTGTGCGGTCTCCATTTTTATGGATAGGGGTGATTTCAGCCTGTTTCCATGCACTCGGGAATTGGCCAAGGCACAGGGGTCGATTAAGAAGGTCAGTGAGGAGGGCTAGCATGACATCCATTGTAAGGCAGAGTATCCTGGAGTCAAGAGGGTCACAGCTCGGGTTGTGGGAGGAGAGGGCTTTTAGAAGGAGAGGTTTAGCATCGTGGGGGGAGATAGCCCTGAAGAGAAAAGGGGGAAGAGAAATAGCTGGGTGGTTGGTTACCGGGATGGGGTCAAAGAAGTGGGCAGGAAGGATTGCACTTAGGTCACAAAAAGTTGTGTTAAGGCAGTCAGCAACACGGGATAGGTCTGTATTAACTTTGCCATTAAGAACCAACTGTGACGGAGGAGGGGAGCGGGTCTTCCCGTTTAACTCCTTTATGTTATCCCAGAAGGCTCGGGCAGAGCCCCAGGAGGAGGTCAAGGTGGTTTGATAGTAGTTGGCTTTGGCTTGTCTTATGGCCCAGGTGCACTGGTTGCGAGCTGCATTATAGGCTTGCTTGTCTGCTAACCTGCCAGTCTCTACAGCAATGTGCCATAGGTTATCACGCTGCTTCAGTTGTTGGATCAGGAAGGGGGAAATCCAGGCAGCAGTGTGTCTCTTGGAACGGGTGTTGGTGACAGGGGCAAAGATGTCACAGGTCTTGCAGAAGGCACTGGTGAGGAAGGCTAGAGCAGTATCTATATCCGTTGCGAGGGAGATCGGGGACCAGTCGAGCTGGGCAAGGTGCTGATTTAGCTTGTTTAGTCCCCCAGGGCAGAAGCGTCGATGGGGGGGTTGCTTTGTATGCAGGATTGAGCATGGGGGAGGATCAGAAGCAAAGAATACATGAGTGGTCACTGAGGGAGTTGGCTAGGATGTTAACAGCCTTTACTTTGTGTGGGCTGTTTGAGAGCACGATGTCTAGTAGGGAGCTGGTCCCACTTGATTGGTTAAATCTGGTGGGTCGAGTCACTAATTGACATAGGTCAAGGGCTGTGAAGTTGTCCTTAATTTGTGTTGAAGTGGAGCCAAGCCAGTTGATGTTGAGGTCTCCTAGGATGAGCTGTTCAGCCTTGTGTGGCAGGGTAGAGAGATAGTCGGTGAGGGAGCGGATAGCTTGACTTTGTTCACGTGGGGGAACGTGAGCGGTTGTGAGGTAAAGAGGGCCATGGCCTGGGTCAGGGGTAATTTTTAGGGTGATGGCTTGGGCCCCGTGGTCGAGTTTGGGGGCAGGTAGAACGTGACCCAGAAGGGAGTTACTTAGGTAGACTGCACATCCGCCGCCATGCTTACCCACACGATCTTCTCTAAAGAGGGTGAAGCCAGGAAGGGAAACAGCAGAGTCTGGAGTTGATTGGAAGAGCCAGGTCTCCACTATGGCAAGAATGTCGGGCTTGTGTTGAGAGACCCAACACTGGAGTGCAGTGGTCTTCCTTGGGAGACTGCAGATATTCATGGAGGCAATGCGGAGTCCATGACCTGTAGGGAGCGATGTAGCTGGTCCTGGTCCGGGGTTAGGGTGGACATTCCCAGAGAGCAGGAGGAGTAAGATGATGAGTCGGAGAAAAGGACTACGGCGGTAGTGGTAGGGGTGCTTGGGCAGATGTGAGGATCTGGGGGCGGTGCAGGGGATGGGTGGGAGTTAAGGATGGGTAGGGCTAGGACAGAGGGAAACCACCTGCCACTGTGTACTGGGGGGGGTATGGGCACTGGTGGTGGGTGTGGGGGGGCGGTAGGGTGGTCCAGTGTGTGTGGAGCGCTAGTGGTGAGTGGAAGTCAGATGGGAGGGTTAAGAGCAGTGGGGGATGAGATGCTGGCAGATGTGCATACACAGGGGTGTTAGAGAGATTTTTGGCAGGGATGTTGGGGGAGGGATAGGATAGTGAGGAGCAATGTGAATATACTGAGACCTAAAAGAGACATATTGCTGTATGAGATAAATGAAGGGGAATAGTTGTTGGCAGGCAGGATCCCCCTAGTGTTCAGCGGGTGTAACCTGCAGGTGGAAAAGTGGGCTGATCGGTTCTGCAGCCTCACATGACATCACCTATATAATACAGAGCCGACCAAGGGTGGTGTTGGGGGCGGTGGGGAGCCGGCAAGCAGTGCCGGCGGGGTCAAGCTAGCGTGCCTTCAACTGCTGCAGTCTGGTGCTGCTCCTCAGCAGCGTACCTGGGAATCGGTAATCGGGAGTCCTGCTCTGCGGTTCTGTGAGGGCGGCAGCTTTCCTCTGGTAGTCACGACCCTCCTGGAGTTCCTCTGTTAAAGAGAGAGGGGAGACTTAATTATAGCAGAGCAGTAGAAGGCGGGGCAAGTAAGAACAAATGAACAGCTTTCTCAGACAATAGCGACTAACTTACAATGGCTTTTAGTCTTAAAGTACTTCTTCTACTAGAAAGATAAGCAAAACTGCACAGAAACAAGCACAAAAAGCAATCTACAGTGCTGTGCCGACTTTCTCAGTTATAAAGGCAGCCTTATTTTTTTCATTAAGGCAGTTTGTCCTGTAGGAGATTTGGCGCCAAAAGCAACAACGAAACAACGCGCCTTCAACTGTTGCAGTCTGGTGCTGCTCCTGCAGCCCGTGCAGAATCTGTAAATGCGATGAGGCAAGTCCTGCTCTGTGCTGTCTGTGGGAGGCAGAGCTTTCCTCCGGCCCTTGCGACCCTCCAGGAGTTCCTCTGGGAATCGGTAGTGTCCGGGGGGGGTGAGTCCTGCTCCGTGCGGTCTGTGGGAAGGGCGGGCAGCTTTCCTCCGGCCCTCGCAACCCTCCAGGAGTTCCTCTGAGAATCGGTAGTCTGGGGGGAGGCAAGTTCTGCTCCGTGCAGTCTGTGGGGAGGGCGGGCAGCTTTTCTCCGGCCCTCGCGACCCTCCTTGACTGGCATATATTGACAGCATTTGTGGGATCAAGGGGATCGGGGGAAATATGTAGGCCTAGTAGAGTGTCCATTCTTGAGACGGCACATGGACCCCCAGAGACTGTTGTTCCCTGTTCCATGAGAAGTATCTATCAACCTGAGCATTGATTTTTGATGCCATCAGGTCCATAGATACTGATCCCCATAGCCTGTGTATTGACTGAAAGAATTCTGAATGCAGCTGCCACTCCCCTGAGTGTACCTGCTGCCTGCTGAGCCAGTCCGCCTTGACATTGTTTCCCTGCCAAGTGAATGGCATGAATGTGTGCGATGCTGACTTGTGCCCATTTCATTACCTGCATTACTTATCTCTGCATGGCCTGACATTTGGTGCCTCCTTGCTTGGCAATGTAGGCCATGGTCACTTCGTTGTATGATCTTAGGAGCATCAAACTTTGTATGACCTTCTCTTGAAATTCCTGCAGTGCCTGATACACTACCCTCATCTCCAAGATGGTTATGGAATGCTGGGATTCTGACCTCATCCATTGTCCCTGGGCTGAGGAGCTGCTCATGCATACTTCCCATCCCATCAGGCTCATATCCGTCTCCAGTACCACCTCGTATGACTGCTCCAGTGGGGCTCCTCACACAAAGTTTTCCTTCCTAGTCCACAAGGACCTTTTTACTACCAGTGTTAACTGCATTTTGATTCTCAGTTTCTCCTCTGAGAGTGAGCCATAATGTACTGTAGGAGGCAGTTCTGAAGGGGACGCATGTTTCATCTGGCCCACAGAACTAAGTCGATGCAGGAAGCCATATACCCTTGGACCTTGGCCACCTGGCCCATTGTAGGAGAGGTGCTTGCAGGTAGGTCCTGTGATATCACAATGATGGTGTCAATCCTTTTGGTGGATGATCTTGCCTACCCTTCAGTCATATTGATTTGCACTCCTAGGTGCTCTGTTGACTGTGTTGGTACCAAGAAGCTCTTGGCTATGTTGACCACTCAGCCATGTTTTTTCAGTGTCAAGAGGACTTGGGTTGTGTCCATCTGAGATTGTGCACTGCTCCACTCCTGTATCAGCCAGTAGTCCAAGTATGGTATTATGTCGATGCCTCACTCCCTGAGATAGGCCACCAGGGCTATGGATATCTTGGTGAATATCTTGGGGCCAATGCGAGACCAAAGGGTAGATCTTGGTACTGGAAATGCTGGCCTAGAATATGAAATCTTAGGAATATGCGATGGGTAGCCTTATAGGGATGTGGAGATAGGCGTCTTTCAGGTTGATGGCAGTCAGCTAGTCCCCTACCCAAATGCTCTTTAGGGGTGACCTGAGAGTTTGCATCATGAACTGTTGTGTTAGGACGGACTTGTTCAGGACTTTTTTAAAGTCCAGGATCGGCCGCAGATCTCCGTTCTTTCTCAGCACCAGAAAGAAGATGGAGTAGATTCCCATCCCTCCCTCTCTCCTTTTCTGGTACCACCTGTATGGCTCTATTTTTGTGTAGGCTCTGTAGGATGTCTTGCACATGATGCACTGTGGCTCTTTTCCTTGTGATTGGGGAAAGGATCAGGCTATGTTTGTCTGGTTTGTCTGAATTCTATCCTGTAACCTTTTTAAATTACCTCCAGAACTCATCCATCTGTGGTTATCCAGTGCCATTGTTCCTGAAATAGGGTCAACCTTTGGCCCACTGGAGGGGGGTGTTGTTGTTCCAGCAAAGGCATTAGTGCTACTGTTTTTTTTGCCTGAAATCCTTGCAGTCACTGTTGTTTGACTTTCCCCTCTCTGCCTCTGTTTCTGAATCTGTCTCTGGAGTTCTTTCCCTTAAAGGATAAGGTGTTGTTGATTGAGTATGAGGATCGGTAGACACTGTTGTAACCTCTACACCAAAGGTTTTTGATGTTGTTGCTACCCTGCTTCCTGTTGCTCTGAAATCTTTTGTTGTGAAAATGCCGTCAACCTGACAGCAGGTAAGTTGTTCTCTGTTTATCTTTAGCTTGATCCTTTCCCTCATCTCTCTGCTTCAGATATTTATGAAGGCCCTTTCCAAAAACTTGTTTTCCCTTCAAAGGTAGGTTTTAGAGCAAAGTCTTTGACTCATTATTGGCCTCTCACAGCTTGAGCCATAATGACCTTCCAGCCATGTTGATTAAGGCAGATGTCCTTGCGTTCAGTTTAAGGGCATCCACTGCCATGTCTCCCATGTATTTTGCTGTGTCCAGAGTATACTTCAGAAGCTCTGTCTCCCTTAATTTGGGATCTGCCTTCTCCAGTAGCTCCTCCAACAACTGGATTTGGGACCTAGCAGCATGGATGGCTGTTGTGGTTGCTTTGACTGCCAGCCCCGTGATCTTGTACCATTTCTTTAACATGCCCTCCACTTTCTTATCTGTGGGGTCTTTTAATGCAATTGTGCTGTAGGGCAATACAGTTTTCTTGCTTAGGGCGGCGATCTGGGGGTCAATAGTAGGGGCTGTGCACCATGCCTTTGCCTTGTCATCCAATATGAGGTACATCCTGTCCATGTTCCTCTTTTCAAGGACTCGCCATGGCTCCGTAGTCTCCCATTCTTTGTTAATGACATTGTTTATTGTGGGGCAAATGGAGAACATGTCATTGTACATATGTTTATGTTGGATCATTGGATCCAGTTTGGATTCGGGTTTGGGGGTGGTAAGTCAAAGCCCATAGTCGTCTTGATGGCCTTCATGAGATCCAGAACCAAGACAAAGGGGCACATCTTGGAAGTGAGGGATGGATCCTCAGACTCCATGGGCTCTGCATCTTCATTGTCTAAGCAATGTTTTGAAGTATCATCCTAGTCATCCCTTGCACCTCCCTTGACCTCGGGGCCTTTTTTGGGTTGATCATCTGGGATCTGAGGGCTCTCTCCCTGTCCCTTGATGGGCTGGGAGGGGCAGGTTTTGGCATGGTGATGGCCTCAGCTTAGGGTTGGTCATGGCCGCTAATCTCTCCATGACTTTCAGCATGAAGTTTTGATAACTCTCCATCATGGCCACTGTGGCTTGTTGAGTCTGAAGGAGCAGTGATTCAGGGTTTGCCATCCAACTGGAACCATTCGTACTGGGGTTGCTGGATTCCATAGATGGGGATGGTTCCAGTAAGGAATCCTCCTCCTCCTCCTTCTCCTTGTGTTGGCAAACTGGGCATTGTGGTCCCAAGTGGGGGAGGTGCTCAGTGGGGCACTACAGGTATTGCATTTCCTTGTCTTCACAGACACAGACCCAGCCAGGAGCAGCATGCCTATAAAAATGAGACTGTGGAACATAAGGGTCAGGGTTCACTGGGGGAAAACCATCTGTTACATTATCTACCTGCAGGAACTTATATCCCCTTCTTGTGTGTCGGTAGCTGAATCGTAGATACAGAAGATGTTCACCAAGCCAGGATGCTCTGCTGAGAGAGCTGACCTTCACAAGATGGCCACAGTGACACTTAGCATGCGCGGGAGCCCTCTGCATTGAGCTGGCACCATAATCAAGCTGGAGAAGGGCGAAGCCACACTGAGCATGTGCGGTCATCTTTCAGGGTAAGTTAGTGCTGGGGAATAAGATGGCAGCTCATTAAGGACTGTGCATGTGTCATCCCACAGTGTGAACAGCGTGAACACAAACACAGGGCTACTAGAGCTGATATCCTGTCCAGCAACCACCTTGTCATGAGAGATAGGGGGCATCAAGATGGTATTCTAGCCTGCCTCTCCCTCTCCTCTCTCCCAGAAATCCACAGAGCAGTAAACACAAAGTCTAAATCTCTCTCTGATGTTCTGCTAAAAACATTTTGAGCCAAGGGAGAAGACAGGTAGTAGGGCTGAAAAAACACACCTGCCCAATGCATGGACACAGGTGGTCTGGCTCAGCTCAGCTGCTGGTGAGGGACTGGTGAGCAAAGATTACTGTTATGCCACCAAAAAGCCTTGGCCAGGTTGCTAATAGGCACCTGGTGAGGTGAGGTGCCACAGGCAGACTTTTCTGTTTTTCACCTAGTGTCCTGGCCCTGTGAGCACCAAGAAGTTCGGTAGCACTCCCAACATGCTATGTTGTTAAGAGAGAGGGATAGGAAGCAGAGTAATGGGGTGCACAAATTCTGCTGCTTCAAAGGAACCAGTGCAAGTGGCGTCCCCTCTTTGGAGGGGGGCACACCGAGCATGGCCAACCAAGTATGAGATACTAACAACAACAAAAATGGAAAGGGACCTGGGGGTAGTCATATCAGATGACCGAAAGGTGGGCAAGCAATGTGAGAGGGCAGCAAGGAGGGCTGGGGGGATACTGGGATGCATAGGGAGAGGCATCACCAGTAGAAAACAGGAAGTTATTATCCCTCTGTACAGACAGCTGGTGAGACCCCATCTGAGGTACTGTGTGCAGTTCTGGAGACCCAATCTCCCAAAAGACATAGACAGGATGGAAGCTGTCAGAGGAGGCAACTAAAATGGTGCAGGGTCTGCACGGAAGACATATGAAGAGAGACTTAGGAGCTTAATATGTATAGCCTCGAGGAAAGGAGGAGAGGGGGACATGATAGAAACTTTCAAGTACCTCAAGGAATCAACAAAGTCCAAGAGGGTAGCATCTTTCAAAAAGAGTGTGCAAGAACAAGGGGCACAATTTGAACATAGTGGGGGCGGCAGCTCAGGGGTAATTGGAAATATTTTTTCACAGAGAGGGTTGTGGATGCATGGAACGGCCTTCTGGAGCAGGTTGTGGAGTCAAAAACAGTGGTGGAATTCAAGCATGCATGGGACAATCATAAGGCAATTCTAGGGGGTGGGGGTAGGAAGAAGTAGGCTGCTGGTTAACTAGGATCTGCAGCTTATCCATTAGGTAGGGAAATGGGCAGACTGGGAGGCCAAGCGGTCCTTATCTGCCATCAAATTCTATGTTTCGATGTTTCTATGTATGGGGCACGGCATTCAAACACAAGCACCCTGGGAAGAACACAGCAGCAGTAAACACTACAGCTGGCCAGTGTGAGAGTGTAATTTTACCTCATGTGAATGATACCAGCTAGCAAAAGGCACCATACCCATACAACGTCCAAGCTACCAACTAGCAAGGAAAAACACAATGCCTATACAAGGTCCAAGAGTACTTGGAAAAACACACAGACCCAGGTATTCAAACTGTGCCAGGCTGTGGCGCAAGCTTGGGCGCAGCTCTACTTGGCTGCACAGGGATGTGGTCTGGGCGATATTCAAAGGAGCTGTGCCATGGCCCAGCAGCTTTGAATATCACACCCTGGCCACCCCCACTGTGCATGGCACAGTAGCACTGTGCCAGCATAAGTGGCCCGAGTGGAGCATGGAGATGTGCTAGCGCAAGTGCCATTGCACCATTCACAGCACCTGTGATATTCAAAAGGGGACATGCAAATGGGGCCATCATTTATGCAAGGCACACATGGGGCCATTTGTATGTCATTATGGCCCCATTTGCATCCCATTAGCATGCAGGTGCACCGATCCCCGGCGACTTGCGCCTGGTGCCCTGACAGTCAGCAGCCATCAGGGACTGATGCCCCCTGCAGCCCGATCGCAGGCATTTGTTAAAAATTAAAGTCCCTGTCCAATATCCCTGGTGGTCCAGTGAACCGCTATGTGCCCGATCGCGGGCATCTGTTTAAATGAAACCCCCCCTCCAATATCCCTGGCGGACCAATGGACCGAATGCTGCCCAATTGTGGGCATCTGTTTAATTGAAACCCCCCTCCAATATCCCTGGTGGACCAGTGGACCGAATGCTGCCCAATCGTGGGCATCTGTTTAATTGAACCCCCCCATCCATTATCCCTGGTGGTCCAGTGGAGCGAATGCTGCCGGATTGCAGGCATCTGTGGATTCCCATCAAGGGACAGGGAGAGAACCCTCAGATGATTCATTCACATATCTGGAATGTGTAGTATGGTAGGGGCTGTGCGCCCATTGGCTCACGCTGTGAACCAATGGGCATGCAGCCCTACTGAGTTGTCAGTCGGCAAGCGGCGTGGTTGGCAGGCGGGTGGGGTACTGCTGCCCGCCGGCTGACCGGGGGGGAGCGGGGCGGTGGAACTCAGTGAGCGGGTGGGGAGGAGGGTACCCTAGACCACCAGGGTAATAGGACATTTTCTGTGAAACAGATGCCTGCAATCGGGCAGCATTCAGTCCATTGGACCACCAGGGATATTGGACATGGTGTTTTTTTTATTATAACAGATGCCTGCGTTTGGGCACATAGCGGTCCACTGGACCACCAGGGATATTGGACAGGGGGGTTTATTATAATGGATGCCCATGTTTGGGCACATAGTGGTCCACTGGACCACCAGGGATATTGGACGGGGACTTTTTTTTAAACATATGCCCTTGATCGGGCATGGGGGGGCGCCGCCAGGTGCAGCCGGAACTTGGGTGGCCACCCACAGTTGGCAGCTGCCGTGTTGTGACCTGCAATGCAGCAGCTCACCTGTGGGTGGCCATCAGTTGTTCCTTTTTTTTTTGGCTTAACTTTGTGCTGGCGCAAGTAGGGGTTGCGCATGCATGGCTCTGCACATCCCGGGCTGAATATCGGGCTGTGCAGGTTATGCATGGGAATGCCCCCCCCCCCCACCTGTGCCTGCATACATTACTGATGCGCCCGTACATCGAGATTTGTTCTGTGCACTTTTCCTTTAGAATATAGTGCCGGGCAAGATTAGTGGTTTGCGCATAGTGCAACACTGTTGCACCATGCACAACTCTTTTGAATATCTAGGCCTAAGACACCAATACCAAATCATTATACATACCATAATTAAATTTCAAACAGCCAGAGATGCTCAGTAATAGGGGTACAGTAGCCACTGCTACAGCCTCCCCCTCTAAAAAAACCAAACACTTCAAGCATTTTCAGTAATAAAAATCAGCACCCTGTGGTTTGAGAAAAAAAAGACTATGACTTACATTGAGGAAAAACTATAATGGAAGTCTGGATCACACACAGGTAGTCATGGTGTGCTGCAGCCTGTTCAGATTAGAGATGCAGGGAAATTAAATTCTGCCGGCGAAGTGAACGTGAAGTCGCCACTTCAAGTTGTCCCAGAGCTATGCGGAGTGACCATTGCAAAGTGCTCACTTCGCTTTGTTATTATGACTTTGTGTTGTCATTCTGCCTTAACGCGAAGTAAGATGGAATGACAATAATATAGGCAGCACCCCCACACATCACATGACTTACAGTACTGTAAGTCACATGCTCTAGCCAGGCAGGAAGAAAGCGAGTCATAGAAGCAGATACTTTCACTTTCTCCTTTGCAGAGGTAGCGAGAGGAAGCATTCTGTGGAGAGGAGTGTTCTTGGCTGCTTGTTCAGAAAGTTGATCAGATTCAAAACCCAAAAGCTTTTTTAAAAGCTAATTATTTAGTTTTTTTTTAACTGTTTTGTCGGTTCGTTTTTTTTTTTTGGTGACTGATTTCTTTGTTTTATAAGTTTTGGGGTGTGTGTGTGTGTGTGTGTGTGTGTGACTGTGTGCCCGTGTTATGTGAGTGTATGTGAAGTCGGGACTCATCGGAGAGGGAAGGAGTGTTTTTTGGTTTTTTTTGCAATGGAGGATCAGGGACAGTATGTGGCCTATGGCAGAAGGGGAGCAGTGCACACGCATGGGGGGTGTAGCTGGGTGGTGTTGGACTGGTCCAGAGTGTTTGGTCATGCCCCCCAGAAGCAGAAGCTGCAGCACCACCAGTGCCACATCCAGCAAGTCCACCACCACCACCAGTGGCAGCTGCAGGAGCTCCAGCAGCACTGTCTCCACAGCAGCAGGTGGAGCCCCAGGTCCATGAACATGCTGCTGGTAGTGCATCTGCCCCTCCTGTGCCTGGTCAACCCCGCAGCTCCCCAGTTTGGCAGTTTTTTTAACTGTGTTGGGGGGACAGCAGCATTGTGGTGTGTCTGCTTTGTGGGGTGCAGGTGTTCCATGGCCCCCGGGGGACACATCTGGCGATCGGGGGCCAGCCCACCCATATGTTGAACCACCACAAGGTGGAGTAGCAGGCTGCCACAGAATGGGCCAACCCTCCACCTGATGGCTGTTCTGTGGCAGTGGCAGAGGGTGCTGCTGTTGTGCTTCATCGCAGCCAGAGGAGGGTCACAGCAGCAGTTGCTCCAGTACTGCCACCAGCACCATCCTCACCATCATATCTACCTGGTGTTCCCCCACCAGTAGACCCCACAATGCCTGCAACTCAGGCAGACATAGGACTTTTGTGGGCCACAGTGGAAGAGAATAATGAGAGGGTGGGTGCTGTCCAGCAGCAGTTGAAACAGATAGAGCAACACCAGCTACAAATTGTGTTGATGCTCCATCTGCTGCTGGACCATCAGAGGATCCCCCATTAGATTTTTTTCAGCACCCCCCACTGCTGTAGTGTGTTGTCTTTTGTTGATGTTTAATAACAGACAGAGGGAAGGCCACATTAGTAGTTTAAAAGGAAGCAGTCAGCAACTGCAGCTCCCATCCCCTGCAAGGCATACCCTCCGGGTAAGCATTTAAAGCATGTTGCAGTGTTTTTCTAGCACTGCAACATACTTAATTTTAATAGAGAAAAGTCTGTGACCCGGAAGTATTGCGAATTATATGGAGGCTCCATTATGTGTAAAGGTGCAGTGACGCACCATGCACTTCAATACTTTTGTATTGAAGTGCATGGTGCATTGCCTCACCTTTTCACATAATGAATCCACAATCATCTGCCATACTTCTGGGTCATGGACTTTGCTCTATTAAATAGTAAGTATGTTAAGTGCACAAGAAAACGCCGCAACATACTTCAAAGGCTTAACCGAGGGTAGCCTTGCAGGGGGCGGGAGCTCCTGTTACTGACTGCTTCCCTTTAAATATATACATACATACATACATGCTCCTTATTGCCCTGTTATTATAATCCAGTGCCTCAGTAATATTTACTTTCTGTTGTGGAGTGGTTGTGGAAAAGCAGGACTAAGCAGTGCAAGTATAATGTGCTAAATTGCATGTATGCAGTCAGTGTTGTTTCCTGTGTGTGTGACATCAGACATTGTCCAGCTTCTTACAAACATATATATGCTGACTTGTTGCAGTGTTTATGATATAAAGAATAGAGATAAGACTATATAACGTATATTTTATTGTCACCATCATCATCAGCGGACTAAGTGATATGATATTTTTTCAGAGGTGTCTGACCAGAGTGCACCTTAGTCACATACTGCACACATGACTTTTAGGAGAGCATGTGTTTTTTGTGCTATTATCTCTGCAAAGTCATGTGTGTACTGTGAGTGACTGAGGTGCACAGTGACCCAAGACCTCCTAATAAATATCATATCACTTACTCCGCCGGTGCTGGTAGTACAAATAAAATATACATCATATATTCTTTCTTATCTTTATTCTTTACATACTTCAACAAGTCACACCATATATATGTTTGCACGAAGCTGGACAATGTCTGCACACAAAGGGAAGAACACTGATGCCACACATGTAGTTTTGCACAGCATACTTGCACTGCTCAGTCCTGCTTTTTGACAAACACTTCACAAGCCCCGACACAAAGTAAACATTACTGAGGCTTCAGAAATATTTCTTTTTTGAAATAGACATTAATGCAGCAGTGCAACAATCTGGTGAAAATTTTGATCTATACTTTTTCATGCTATTTTACATTGCCACATTACTTACCTCCTGACTTGTATGATACCATTCTTTCCAGTATTTGAGTCTGCTTTAGTACTTTTTTTCATGTCTGAAATAATAAAAGGAGCGCTCCTTTAAATACAGTGCGGACCAGGTCTCCATCATGCTGTTTTTGTCCACTTATATATCACTTCTGTTGTGAGTAAAATTAACATTTCTGCAGCAGGCAGTGTTTTCTGACCTTACAGAACAATATTTGTTCAAAAACAGCTGCAAATAGTGATGAAAACCTGGTCTAAGCAAAATTAAAAGGATTGCTCCTTTAATTTTTTCAGACATGAGAAAAAGTACTAAAGCAGACACAAATTGTACAAAGATGGGTATCATACAAATCAGGAGGTAACTAGTGGCTGGCAATTTAAAATAGCATAAAAAAGTATAGGTCAAAATTTTCACCACATTGTTGCACTGCTGCTTTCATTTATAATTTAATCATGACATTATGTGCTCACAATCTCAACACACAAAATGCAACTGTCTTGTGTCCAGAAAATAACCAAGTGTTGATGAAGTGAAATGGAAGCGTTACACCACATGCAAAGTCCCCCAGAATTTATTGCGCAGTCACTCATGCGTCCAGTGGTCACACAGAGTCCCTAGAATTTTTCTGCATCCCCAAAATACAACTGTCTTGTGTCCAGAAAATTCCCAAGTGATGATTAAGTGAAATGGGAGCATTACACCAAATGTGAAGTCCCCCAGAATTTATTACGTAGTCACTCATGTGCACAGTGGTCACACAGAGTCCCCAGAATTTTTCTGCAACCCCAAAATGTAACTGTCTTGTGTCCAGAAAGTTTACATACTCTGTGATGATGATGTACTCATGTTGCACAGTGTCTTGCCAAACTGTGTGAAGGAGGGATAACATGACAAGAATCCATTCAGTGTTCAATCAGAAATGATGACCATGAGAGAACTGTTGCTGGTCCAAAGTGTGCTGTGATTCCTGCGAATGCGATGCCATCACCTCAACCGGATAGAAGGGTGCCCTTTGTGTTTACACTAATAGTAGCCTTCATTAGTTGCTATATATATATATATATATATATATAAAACGTATGTGTGTGTGTGTGTGTATATATATATATATATGTATGTATATATATATATATATATATATATATATATTATAAAAAACAAAGACAAGGCGCTACGTCAGCATGTGGTCTAAATGCAAAACAAAATGGTTATAGTAAATGCACGCTGAAAATAGAAAATAGAGTTAAAAATCTACGTTTTGACCTTAGGTCTTCTTCAGGAAATATCTAAAAGAGAAAAAAAAACAAGTTAGTGTAGAGGAGAGGTAAAATGAGAGATATATATATATATGTGGAGAAAGAAGAAGGGGGAGGCAAAGGGAGAAGAAGTGATAAATGATAAGATTAAGAGACATATGGTGAAAATGAAAAATAAATCAGTACAAAAACAAATTGACTTATCCTTTACAGAACCACCTATTGCCTCCTACCTCCGGCCACCTAACTTGCGCAATCTCCTGGTAAAAAGCAGCCTACCCACTCCTAACAGTTCCTCCCCCCAGGTACCAAACCTTGCAACAGGGCTCACTGCTACACCTGCAAATTTATTTCCAGTGTAACTGAGATTCGGGGGCCTACAGGTGTTTTTCACATCACCAAGGAGTTCTCATGCACCTCCACTAATGTAGTGTACTGTATTCTTTGCAGGAGGTGTTCAGCTATTTACATCGGAGAAACTGGTAGGCGTCTTGCTGACCATTTCAGGGAACATTACAGAGCGGTCAGGAATGGTGAAACTGCTAAACCCATTGTATCCCACTTTATCTCCAGGGACCACAATGTCAATGACCTTTCTGTTTGTGTCCTTCAGCAGGGCTTCCGGGATCCTAACCATAGAAAAACATGGAAGCCATGCTGATCATCCACTTGGCTCCAGCAGCCCTCTGGTTTAAATGATAGACTTATTTTCTACTAACATCTTCAGCCTCCTTTTTTCCTAAAGTCAATTTGTTTTTGTACTGATTTATTTTTCATTTTCACCATATGTCTCCATTTCTGTCTCCTTCTCACACATTTGTCACCTTTCAGCCTTCTTACAAGACCCTGTTAATCAGTCTCTACCTGGGATCTTCCCCAGCTCTTTCTCTCCCATTATGTTTTATCTTTCCCATCATCACCGTTTTGTTTCACAGATTCTCTCTTAATCTTATCATTTATCACTTCTTCTCCCTTTGCCTCCCCCTTCTTCTTTCTCCACATATATATCTCTCTCATTTTACCTCTCCTCTACACTAACTTGTTTTTTTTTCTCTTTTAGATATTTCCTGAAGAAGACCTAAGGTCAAAACATAGATTTTTAACTCTATTTTCTATTTTCAGCGTGCATTTAATATAACCATTTTGTTTTGCTTATATATATATATATATATATATATATATATATATATATATATATATATATATGTGTATACATATGTATTTTCTAGGTGGGGTGTTGACATATATATACATGTACTCATTGTATTGTTTTGTATCACAGGTGACATACTGTTGGTGTGCACATTGCAGTGCTTGATGAGAAATTTTGCCATTGAAATTGGAAATGGAATGCTCTCAAGCCAATGATGGTAAGTATTTTTTTTGGGGGGGGGATCATATTTGCAAGTAGGTCTCAGTAATGGTTTATTATCTGGTTACTTCTTCACAGATTTCATCTGCATCCTTCTCCAGTTGATGGTCATGGTCATCGATTGAAACGACTTCTGCATGTTGCATGTCTGCCCCCAGCCTGGGGGGGGGGCATGATGTTGAAGAAGTTCTTTGGATAAGGCATATATGACACAACAAAGCATCTGAAAGTTTCTTAAAAAAATAAATGAAGGACTTATTACAACTTGATTGCAGCAGTAAGACATTATGTTTACGCCGTGGCTGTTCCACCACAGGCATCTGGATTAACACAAATAGCAAGCTGTCCCACTGCAATCATCAGATCACAATTAAATTTAGTACCAGGCTGTGTAACAAATACACTGTGTCAGTGTCCCTGTGTCTCAACTCAAGTTACATTTTAAAACCACATCTTGTCAAGTAACACAACCTGGGTCCAACTTTTTCATGACTGTCATGGCTGCACAGCTGCAGATTTGGAATACAGTGCATGATATGTTGTAGAAATATTTTTTGTGACGTACATGTCACCTAGTCTATGAATCCTCAGTTGGATTTGTTGCACTGTTATAAAAAAAAAGGAACCGATGAAATAAAATTGAAATACTTACCAATATGGATTGGAAATGGATATCCCATAAGTTCCTGTACACAGTACTGCTGCTGTACCATTGATACAGACCTTCAGTGAAGGAGAGTCGTTTGTTGTCAAACTGTGAAAAAACTAAATAAGTTGACCATATGTGTTTGACCATTGCAGCTCAGAAAAGCAGCAGAAAACAAAACACACAGCTAAAGGAAATTGAATAGCATGAAAAACATTAGTACACATACTCACTTTATAGTTTTAATAGTAAGAAGCCTTGTGCCTGTGGCTGATGGATGTGATCTCCTGTTTGACTCCCTCTGCCTTGGCATGGTCAAGACATGTAATGGAAAACATTGTCACAATGATGGTGGTGGTGGGTGGTGGTGGTCATAGCTGAGGCACATGATGACATTCCCTCTCACATCTTCCTGTATCTGGTGGTGGTGGTGGCAGTTGTGAATAGCGGTCTTATCTCTTATGGTGGTGGATGGGTGGTAGTCCAGGAGAACACATGGTCACATTCCCTATGCTGGCAGTGGTGAACAGGTAACAGCAGTGTTTTGGTGGTGGTAGTCCAGAGGCCAGGATATACTGTGCTCTGTGTTATAAATGTGACGTGACATATGGAATTTGAGTCACTATGAGTGGGACACTGATTTAACTTTATGAAAAAGAAAACATGTATCATACAAGAAATGTGACGGCCTTTTAACCACTTAAGTTAAAACCTGCCAACATTAACCTCATCATTATTCATCATCATTCTCATAAAGAAAGCTGCCCTTGCAATCTTCTATGTCTGCATTCTGACCACTGGGAAATTCTTTCTCCATTGTGTTATCATCTACATCAGTGTTAGGCCGTTTCATGCTGCCACTGCCACCAGGATGGTCCCTTTCTACAGCATCAGCTAAACCATGACTATGCCAGGGTATGAATACTGAGGTTGCAGTCTGAGCTGGTATGTGCCTCTCATTAATTTTTATGAATGTCAGCAAACTGACATTTGCAGAAGAGAGGTTTGTACGATGATCCTGAGCTATTGCATCTGCTGAGCTGAATACCCTCTCAACACTCACACTGGAGGGTGGCCAAGTGAGGTACTTCAGTGCCACAGCGGTCAGCTCTGACCATTCACTGACCTTTCCACTCCAGTATAAAAGGGTATCATCAGTGAGTGATAGATGCCTGTTTTCAGGCACATATGACCCAACCATTCGCCGTGCTGCTCTAAGCCAGTGTTTGATGCATCATCTGTTTCTCCGAAATCATTTATGTCACAAATCCCGACTTGGGATAAAGCCTCCCAATGTGGGTTAATGCCAACTGCTGTTGATGACAGACCACTTGGAACTGCAATCCCCTTCCCCTTATAGGATATGCTTGATACTACCCCTCCAGGTTCACCTTCAGCCTGATTGTGCTGCTGAGGTTTGCTGACCTTGGCACGTGACTTCTGTGCCCCATGAACCAAGCGCACCAGTTGCCCACTGACAGTTTTTACCTGTTCAGACCTGCCCTCCAGTACTGAGGCAATTTCACATTTGTTTTGTGGGTCCAGCATTGCTGCTATTGCAAAGTTGTCACTACGCTGAATGCTCAAGATGTGATGATTCTGGTCAAATACCGTCAGCATGTGTTTCAGCAACACACTGCTAGCACTGTCTCTGGAAACATCAAAGCTATGCTGTACATTCACCAATGTCTGCCTCAGCACCTGCAGCAGTGGAATTGATTGGCTAATGGAGGCAGACTCACCACTCACTGCCTGTGTGGCATGTTCAAAGGGCCTCAAGATTGTTATTACAGAGTCCATGAGGCGCCACTGTTCAGTCATCATAGACATGGAGGCCCCGGAACTGTCATGGCTAGTCAGCATGACAAGATATTCTGAGATGGCTTTGTACATACAACCTCTCTGCCATGTATAAAGTGGAGTTCCACCAGGTGACAACTTCCAGCTTCAAGCAGTGCTGCGAGAGGTGGTTTCGGATCTGTAACTGCAGAAGTTGGTCACGGGCCTTTGCAGAGCATGAAAAGTGAGAACAGACATGGCGTGCAACTGTCAGCATTTCCTTTATATTAGGGTGCTGTAGAAACTCCTGCACCACAAGATTTAAACAGTGGGCCATGCATGGAACTCGAAAAAAGCCACCATTCGTGATGCATTTCACCACATTTGATCCATTGTCACTTGCTATGAACCCAGCTCTCAGGAACGGGGGGTTCAGCCATCTGTCAATTTCAGTCAGTACAAGGTCCAACATGTTTTCACCATTGTGTGAACAGGTCACATCTTGCATAGCAATCATTGCATGCTGTTGAATTCCTGGAAGATTGCTACCATGACACTCCAACTTACTACACTGATTATTTACACTTCCAACATCACAAACAACCCCCGGCACCTGCACCCAGTGTGCAGTTATACACAAATATGAATTCCCCCTGTTTTGCCACTTGTCCACATATCCATACTTAAATGGATGAATGGAGAGGAGGAATGTTGAAGAGCATGTCTTACTGAGTCGGACATAGTGTGGAACAACTCTGGGACAGCATGGGTAGAAAAGTATGTCCTGGATGGGACTTTCCATTTTGGACATGCACGTGCAGCAAACCGCTGGAACCCAGAATTCTCCACAAAGGAGAAGGGCAAAAGATCAATTGCCAGCATTTCCGCTACAGCAGCATTAAGTTCACGTGACACTGTATGATTGGGGGGGTACTTCAGCTTATACGCAAAAACACTCTGTAACGTGGGCTGACTTAAATGTTTTACATGGGGTGTGATGACAAATTGTTCTGCTCTGCGAATTGCAGGGGGTGGAGTGTGGACATGTGATGAAGATGGTTGCACAGGTGATGACAAACCCAGAAATGCAGTTATTTTCCCAGATTTGCCAACCGGGGTTGATGTACCACTTGCACTAGACATACTGCATTGACCACCACCACCACAAAAACTGCTACTGTCACCAGCACTGGACAACATTTCAAAATCATTATGCTCCTCCACCTCATCATGCCTGTAGTAATCATCTGCTGTTATTTCATCACTACTGCACACATTTAATTTTTTACTTGATATTACAATCATGGAAGGGGATAACATGCTTGTTACGGTTGATGACGAGAGTGAATGCCCCACTGTGGTACAGGTATTAGCTGCCATCTTGTGCTGGGTCCACAGTGCCATGTGCCTGTTCTTAAGATGTGTATGCTGTCCCCCTGTGCCCAGATGGCTCCCTTTTTTACCTCGACTCACACACACCTGGCAAACCTGGCAGATTGCAACTGACTCATCATTTGCATCTTGCACAAAAAAATCCCAAACAAGGGATTGTGATGCTCTAGTTTTAACATGTCCCCCCGATGCTGCTTATTGGACTCCATTTTTTTAAGCCATGAACTGGGGGGTGTGCTACATGATTTTTCAGGCAGGACACACTTGGACTGCAACTGACCACCATGACTACCTATCATTATTACTGGGTCATCATCATCATCACCATCAACTGAAACTGGTAAATCACAACTTTTTATGGGGGGAGGGTAATGCAAACAGTCCCAGACACAGCCACCTTGAATTTCTTTTTCTCCGGTTCCTAACAGGGGTAACTGACATCATCATCATATTCATCAACATCATCCACATCTTCTGCTTGGATGCTGGCATGTGGACTGCATGTTGCAACCACTGCAACATTACCACCATCAGCACCACCATCACCCGAAATTTTTTCACCACACTGTAAATCACTGCATGGCAAATGAGTGACCTGAACTGCAGTGGAAGAAATGTGACATTGTTTGCTATCGTTGACATGATGATCAGAATCCTCATGTTCAGTTACTGGGATGTTACTGGGGAGTATGACATCAACTGCACTGTCACTCACTGGCACTGCTTCACACTCCACTATGTTTTTGGATACGGCAAGCTGGTTAGAAGTGGAACTTGAGGCAGTAATACTCATACCACCACCAGCAACTGCACGAACACCACCAGTGGCGAAAACATCATCTCCTACAACTATGAGTGAAGCTACTGATTGCACTGTAAAACACATTGAAGGAGAAATACCTTTCCTCACATCAGCAATGCACTTCTGTGACCGCGAATTACCATGCCCACAGACAATCTTACCACTGGCAGCAGTGCCATGGTGAGAAACAGCTTTGCTTGCATGTCTCTTTGTGGGCATTTTGGGGGATCAACAAGAATATTGTAAACAAATTTAGATTTTGGAGCACGTTCACTGGTGGGGGCCGGGGATGCTGGATGTGAAGCCAAAAAACAACTGGCTTCAACAAGAAATACAGATGCAAAGTCACAAGTTCAACAACACCTTAACTAACCAGTGGTGCTTTCAAGTCACAAATAATCCAATCTGGAAAAGAATACCTTTTGCTGGTGGGGGGGGGGGCACTGACTGCAGACTGCAGCAGTGCAAAACCAAGAAAAGATACCACAATGGCAGTACAAAATCACGCAGGTGCAGTGGTTAGCAGGTTCACACTGCTGTGCCTGCAATTACACTGTGGCACAATAAAAGGTGTATTATTTGATGTCATGCACCGCACACACACTCACAATTTGTCTACAAGTAATGTGTAGCAAATTGAAAACTTCAGTAATATACAACATATTTTAAACAACCTGAAATTATGCAGTGCTGCACCAAGTCCTTCAGACCACAACACACACAATCAGCAAAAAAAATTCAACAATTACTGAAAATATTACTGTGTGTACATTAACACAGTCAGTTATACAAGAAAAACATAACCAAACAACAAAGAACTTATTTCTTCTACTTAAGTCTACATACACCACATATACACCCTTCCCCCTAAGCACACTTCCACTGTCTCTCAGTACACAGACTGAATGTTGTACATTAACGTTCAAAATCCACACACAAACAATAAATGCTTGATGATATGAGCACAGGAGGGTTTCCCCACAATCGATGAACTAAAGTTTCAGCAAAAAAAATGACTCAAAAAGGCTTTTTTAACAGCTTTTAAAAGGTTTCAATCGTAAAGAGCTCTCAGAGCAGACTGTCTCCAACAGCTTCCTACACACACTACCCTGAACTGAGGCTGTGCAGAACAATCTAGAGCCCATGTGACCTGAAATCCCATGAATCACTGCAAAATCCACCTTTGCAGCTTAAAACAAGGTGAAGTGAGGCGAAGTACATTTTTTTCAATGTACCTAGCCTAAATTTTTATGGCGTAGTGGTTTGGGGAAGGCGGAATAATGCAAAGTCATTGTTTTCAATGGACTTAGCATTACCTCTTATGATGCAAAGTACTCCTCTTTGCGCTGCGGAGCACTCCGCAAATCTGCCTTCACTCCACGAAGGAGCAAATGGAGGCCACTTCGCCCACCTCTAGTTCAGATGCACAGAAAAAACTGGGGAATAAGTTCCGATTTTAGTAGGCAGGAGCCGAGGTCTTCCCAGACAGCTCATCTAACCTTGGCAGTGTTATGTAATGCCAGATCTATTAAAAACAATACAGCTATTATAGCTGATCTTGTTGGGTCAACTGATCTGACTTGCATCACCAAGACCTGGCTGGATGAAAATCCAGGCCTTATATTGGCTTTGGCAACACCAGCCGGGTTCTCGGTGATACACCATCCAAGGTTGGATCATAGGGGGCGGGGGTAGCTATTATGTTTAAAGACTGAGCTGGGCCTTGTGGATGTGCCATTGGGAAGTACCAGATCCTTTGAATACATCTTGGGTGAGGGTGTAGGTTGTGGAATTTTCTTCATCTACCGTCCACCAGGAGATGGTGGAGAATTTCTGCAGGAGATAGCAGACTTCACCGTCAACATGGTGTTGCAGTCCCCCAGATTGATAATTCTGGGGACTTCAGTGCCTGGGTCAACTATGAACTCTCACATTTTGGTCAAAATCTCCTCCAGTTGATGATGTCACTGGGCCTAACACAGGTAGTTACCTCCTCAACCCATATAAAGGGTCATTCATTGGATCTGATCTTTCTTCTTGGTATGGAGATTGCTGATTTGGGGGTGGAACCAGTCAGCTGATCTGACCATCACACCATAAGGTTCAGTTTCAGAGCTCCCCCTAATAGGTCTGACCCTATGGAGATGGTTCAGTACCGCCCTTTAAGGGGTATTAATCCCAGTGACCTAATGGCGATACTGGATCTATCGAGCTTGTCTGGTGAATGCATGAGTCCAGATGATCTCGGGTTAGCCTATAATAAGGCTGTCGGAGATGCTCTGGACAAGATTGCTCCTGCTCGTGTTTGGCCTCTCACCTTCCATTCAAGGAGTCCTTGGTTTGATGGCTCCTTGAAGGAGTTAAGGAGAATTGGCCGAAGGTTGGATAAAGCCTGGCGGAAGTCCGGTAGTGATGCTGACAGGCTTAGGTTGATGGCACATTATGATGGCTATCAATCAGAAATCACCCGTAAAGAAGGCAGAATTCCTGTCCAGGGAGATTTCTGCTGCACAGAATCGACCTGCTCAGCTTTTCTGGACTGTTGACAGATTGTGCAATCCAATCTATCTCCAGCCCAGAGAAGTTTTTTCTCAGCTAAGATGCGAGGAGTTTGCTTGATTTTTTGCAGATAAGGTTGCCAGCATCAGGTCTGGCATCGGTCCGACCTCTCCTTTGAGGGATTGCAGTTGTCAATGGGAAGTGTTATGCGCCCAGTCTGTCTGGTCAGATTTTCACCGGCTGAAGTTCACTGACATTGTGAAGATCATCCAAACACTGTGACCAACCAGTTGTAGTTTGGATCCGGGTCCTACACCCCTTTTAGTAGGATGTGTAGAAGTTATCTGCCCGATTCTTGCTGACATTGTCTGGAAATCCTTGGAGAGGGGGGTCTTTCCTGACCCCCCTCAAGGAGGTGGTAGTTCGACCACTCTTTAAAAAAACCCTCCTTGGATCCAGATTGTCTAGCTAACTACCAGCCTATCTCTAACCTGCCTTTTGTTGGTAAGGTTATTGAAAAGGCAGTTGCGTTACAATTGGATGATCATCTTACAACTCACAATGTCTATGATACTCTCCAATCTGGCTTTAGGAAGAAGCATAGCACGGAGACTGCCCTTGTCCGGGTGTTGAATGATCTCCTAATGGCTAGAGATCGAAAGGCACATACCATTTTGGTCCTTCTTGATCTCTCTCTGTGGCATTTGACACTGTAGACCATGGCGTGCTGTTGGAGTGCCTGTGGATTTATTGTGGGCTGTCTGGAACAGTCCTCAAATGGTTCCAGTCTTACCTCACAGACAGGTTTCAGAGAGTTGCCACTGGAATCTATTCCTCTGGAGCTCACTCCCTGCCTTGTGGGGTACCACAGGGTTCCATTCTAGTACCCATGTTGTTTGCAGTGTATATGCTGCCATTGGGAGATATCATCAGGCGATACAGTCTGGGTTTTCACTGCTATGCAGATGATACTCAGCTGTATTTGTCTTTTCCACCCAGGCAAGATGATGCTCTCTCTCCATGCTAAATAATTGCCTTGCTGAAATCAGATTATGGATGAGTTCTAGCTGGCTGAGACTGAACCCGGACAAGACTGAGGTGTTGGTAGTGGACCCAGGTCATCCGGTGGAGGGTTTGGGGGCTGGACAACCATCGGGCTTATTGCTCAGTGGTATGTCGCTCACTACCTCTGATCAAGTACGAAACCTGGGCATTATTTTTGACGATGGCTTGACCTTAAAATCTCAGGTATCAGCTGTAGTCAAATCCTCTTTTTTATCATCTGAGGAATATCGCCCGGGTGAAACACCTGGTCCCACCGGGTGATCTACCAACATTGGTCCATGCCTTTATCACTACCCATCTTGATTACTGTAATTCCCTCTACCTAGGGCTACCTGGGGTTGATATCCGCTGCCTGCAGCTGGTGCAGAACGCGGCGGCCAGGCTTTTGACTGGGACTTCTAGATCCAGCCATATTACGCCTGTGCTCCGTGAACTGCACTGGCTGCCTGTTAGGTGGCGGATCACCTATAAGGTTGGTTTACTAACCTTTAAAGCCCTACATGATCAGGGACCTGGCTACCTGAAAGATCTCTTGGTACCCTATTGCCCCCTCCGTCCTCTCCGCTCCGCCAATGAGGGATTGCTGGAGATTCCCAGGGTTTGATTAAAAACATCAGGATCTCGTGCTTTTGCTTTCTCAGCACCAACCCTGTGGAATTCTCTGCCTCGTTGGTTAAGAGAATGTCCAACCATCGAGAAATTCAAAATGGAACTAAAGACTTACT
Source organism: Neoceratodus forsteri (assembly GCA_016271365.2). NCBI lineage: Eukaryota > Metazoa > Chordata > Ceratodontiformes > Ceratodontidae > Neoceratodus > Neoceratodus forsteri. The sequence continues at coordinate 927,244,914 of CM028130.1, read as the reverse complement.
TATTTAGTTTAGCATATCCTAGTTATGGTTGATTAATTTATGTCTATTTTAATTTATATGTATGTATGATCTTTTTGTACAGCACCTTGGTTCTGAAAAGTGCTTTAGAAATAAAGATGATTTGATTTGATTTGAAACAAACTGTTGCAAAAGATCCAATAGTTTTTATCTAGTACTGCTGCTTTAAAGTTCAGAAGTTAAAATTAAATTCCTCAAAGATTAGAATTATGACTCTGGGGGAAAAACGTTAATAAAAAGAATAAGTGGACAATAGATTGTTCCACATTTGAAGAAGTAAATAAATATTGTTATTTAGGTGTGAATTTGAATGTTCTCTCATCCTGGAAAGAACAAGTTATATATGTTAAAGAAAATGCCAAGAAAACAGCTTTGGGTAGCTTACGTGGTGAAACTGGAAAAGTCCGGTGATGTACGCAAGTGAAATTTGGTGTTTAAATATGTTAATAAAAAAAAAAAAATAGAAACTGAAACAGTACAACATCTTTTCTTTAGACTTTCATTAAGTGTTAAACAAGATATCCATTCGGCATTTATCAGCCACTACCTGTCCACCCCCCTGAAGCTGCAGCATGGTACTGCTTAGCTACGCTCTACGCCTGGTCCCACCCACCTATGGATCACAGAGGTCTAGCCCTTGATTGGGCTCCTCTCCTGCAGCAACTCCAGCAGCCACTACCTGCCTGCCCCCAAGAAGCTGCAGCAAGGTACTGCTTGGCTGCACTCTCACGCCTGGTCCCACCCACCCACCCATGGAGCACAGAGGTACGAAGAAACTACAGCCCAGCACCACAACTTGAATCTGGCACCATTTGTTTGTTAGTTTTCACTACTGGCTCCCAAGCAAGTTCTTTTTAGGAAGTTATTAATTCTGTAGCTGATTCTGATTAGACTGTTGTAAATTTACTACAATCTAAACCTTCTCTCATTTCTACTTTAGACTGGGACTTTCACTCTGATTTCGGCTCTCAGCCAAATAGTGCTCCCAGCCTGAATCTGCATTTTCTTTGTTCCCTGCTCCATCGGTGTTCTCCACCCTCCCCCTCCTATTCCCCCCCCCCCGATTGCCTGTGTGGAATTTTAAATAAATTCCCCTTCCTCTCTCCTTAGGTCTAGCCCTTGATTGGGTTTCTCTCCTGTGGTGACTCCTGGAGCTGCTACCTGCCCACCCCCTGAAGCTGCAGCGAGGTACTTCTCAGCTGCACTCTATGCTCAGTCCTGCCGATGCTGTGCACCGGCTCCCCTCCCACCCTATCTGGCTCATTTCATTTATACCATCAGTTGGTCACATGTCTGGTCACATGTTAGGTCTGTAATAATTACTAAGTCTCCAAATTCCCATTAGCTATTTATACAACTTGACCACAAGAGTGAGCAAGCCTTCTTTTTGCCTAGCATTGTTCCTCTCTCAGTGTTCCACTGCATACCTCTTGTATTACCAATGTTCCCCTCACCCTGTCTTCCATGTTTATCCCCCCTGTACCCCACCCAATGTGTTCATCCACTTGGCCAACACTGCCACTATGCATCCTCTGGTTGTTTACAAGCATAATCATCTGTAAAATTAAGGTGTTAATGCTCCCCCTTCTGATCACCTATATGGCTAGTCTGCTACTGACAGCTGATACCTGTGTCTTGGTGCTTGCCAAGGCTCAACAATGCTTAGCCTCTTTTAACCCACTAAACAAGCCCTCTGTACCCCCACCCACTGTCGTCAGATATTAACTAACTCCCATGGGCCCACCGATCTTTGCCTGTCTGTGAAATTCCGAGCATCATCTGCTTGACTTCTTTCTGCCCTCCCTAACTCTCCAGTCACCCCTCTGGCTCCATCCTATCTATACTCTCCTTTCCCTTCTCCTCCTTGCTGGAGATGTAAAAAACAACCCTGGTCCCATAAACACCCATACTGATCACACGGATACCACCTGGGCAAGGCCATCTGGCCTCAGAGTTGACCACCTAAATATCTGTAGCCTCCCATCCAAATTCCCAAACTTGAGGTTTGGGTATCCCTTTATAAGTCACATGTGTAGGTGCTCTCCAAGACCTGGCTGAAACTCTGACACTCTGACTCCACTTTTCAGCTTCCCGGTTACTCTCTCATATGTCTAGACAGACCAGGAAGGAAGAAAGAAGGGCAGGTGAGTAGCACTGTATGTGCAAGACCACATCACTGCCATCACCATCAGCTGTTCAATCCCCACCTCTCCCAGTGAATGGCTCCTTGCTGAACTAACCCTAGGTGCCTCAAAAAAACTCTATCTGGGTTGCCGTTACAACCCTCCCCCGGAGGTATCTCAGGCCTATCTAACTTCCTGGATGGCCTTTGGCTCATCTCTCCTCCAGGGACACCATTGTGCTTGGGGATTTTAACCTTAACTGATTAGGAGTCCTGGAGTCCGACTACGCAAACCTCCTGAAAGCACACAATCTGGAACAAGATATCTCCCTGCTTGATTGGGTTGCCATGATTTGGGTAGACTTGTTCCTTCAGGCAGGCATAATGTCTGACTCTATTAGTGACCATTCCCCAACTTATATCATGCTGGCCACCAAAACCAGCCACTCTCCCCACAAATACCTGTCATTCAGAAAGTGGATCCCGATATTGTCCTAAAAAATGTTAGGGAAATAAACTGGTCTGCCCTTTACCTCCACAACAATATAACACCCATGGTTAATTTCTTTACAACTGCTCTCCTTCAACTACAGGACCTACATTTCCCTATTACAACCAGAATGGTAAGGGGGGACTGTACCCATTGGTTATCCAGGTAACTACTGGCCCTGATGAAAGACAGAGACAGCAAATGGAAAGCATACAAGGCATACCCCACCCCCCAAATCTGGGACGCCTATAGATGCTTGCGCAATACCAGCAAACGTACTGCCAAATTCCTCAAGTGTAAATATTACCTTAACCAACAAAGTAATAACCTTGGCAATCCTCGTAGCTTCTGAGCCTCCACTGGGTTACTTCTAAACCCTAAGGCTAACAGCCAAATAACTCTACTCACATCCCCCTCTGGCCCCCTCTTTGCTCCTGCTGAGATTCCACATATCGTTTAACACAAAATTCGCTGACCTCTTTTCCTATTTCTGCAAACTCCCTCCCCAATTTTCCCCAGGCCTGGATAGCCAGCCAAACTGTTCCTCCTAACTCTGCTCTGACCCCCCATTCTATTTTAGAGCTATTAACATACTAACATACTATTTGCCAGCAGATTAGGCCTTATGGTCTATCGAGTCTGCTCGAACCTAGATCCTTAGTTGGGTGCCGAGACCCTCCCATCCCTTGTGCTCCAGAAACCCCTATCATCCATCCCAACCCCCCTGGGACAGGCCATCATCTGATAAATCCACTTTCTGTGTCTGTCCCACCCTCTCTTGAAGCCCTCCACTGTGGATCTCTGAACCAGCTCACCAGGCAGTGCATTCCAAGGGTCCACCACCATCTCAGTGAAAAACCTCCTCCTCTTTTCCCGCCTCACCCTTCCACCTTCCAACTTCAAACCATGTCCTCTGGTGATACCTCCCTGCTTTAGTCTAAAGATCCCATCCATGTTTACCCTATTTATTCCCTTGAGGTACTTGAAGACCTCAATCATGTCCCCTGTCTCTCCTCTCCTCCAATGAAAACAGGCAGAGCTCCTCAAGTCTGTCCTCGTAAGTCAAATCCCTAGCCCTCGTATCATCTTTGTTGCCCTCCTCTGTACCTCTCCAGGAGCTGTATGTCCCTCTTCAAGTGTGGTCTCCAGTACTGTACACAGTACTCAAGGTGTGGTCTAACCAGTCCATTGTACAGCGGCAGAATCACTTCCTTGCTCCTAGAGGTGATCCCCCTTGCGATGCATCCCAACATCCTGTTTGCCTTGCTAGCTGCTCTCCTGCACTGCTCAGAGTTATTCATACATGTATCCACCATGACCTCTAGGTCTTTTTCCCCTGTTGAGGCTTCCATCACCTCCCCTCCCAGGGTGTACCTGTGTTTAGGGTTTCCCTGACCAAGATGCAACACCTTGCACTTGGCGATATTGAAATTTAATTTCCATGTGTGTGCCCAGCTTTCCAGGGTGTCCAGGTCCCTTGCAGGGCCAACCTCCTCTTCTCCCTCAACTACTGCTCCCATCTTGGAGTCATCCACGAAGAGACTCATTTCACACCCTATACCATCCTGATGTCCGATATGTATGCATTAAACAGGATTGGACCCAGGACCCGAGCCCTGTGGTACCCCACTACCAACCTCTGTAGGGTTGAGAGCTCCCCACAGACCACTACTCTCTGAGTGCGTCCAGCTATCCAGTTTTCAATCCATCTGACCATCAAAGGGCCTACTCCTAACCCCATCAGTTTCTCCACCAGACTATTGTGAGGGACAGAGGCAAACGCCTTGCTGAAGTCCAAGAATAATACATCCACAGGCTTACCCCTGTCCAGTTCTGATGTTACCCATTCATAGAACTCCACAAGGTTGGTTTGACATGATCTACCTGGCACAAACCCATGCTGCCGACTATCCAGACCTCCCACCTCCTCCAAGTAAACCCCCAATCGTTCCTTTAGTATACTCTCCATTAATTTTCCCACCACCGAGGTTAAACTGATGGGTCTATAGTTTCCTGGTACTTCCTTGACCCCCTTTATGGATTGGTACCACATGTGCCTCTGCCAATCCTCAGGTACCCTCCCTGTCTCAAGTGACCTGCTGAAAAGCTCCGCCAGGGTACAGCCAGTATGTCCGCCAATTCCATAGTACTCGGATGAATGCCATCCGCCCAGGAGATTTGTCTTTCTTAGGGCCTTGAGGGCAACACTACCTTTGGCGGGATGGCATCATCCATCCCTCCACCTTACTGGTCTTTATCCTTATCCAGATGTGACACCCCTGGGGTACCTTTCCCTCCCTTTTGCTCCATTTCTGTTGCTCCCCTGATCCCACTCCCTGCCGCTTCTATCCCCTTTGTGCCTTGCTTTGTAGATATCCCATCCCCCTCCCTAGTGAACACAGAGGCAAAGTACTCGTTAAATACTACGCAATGGTGACAGCTGATGTGCCAGGGACATGTGTGTCACAAAGCACACTACATGGTTTGTGGGCATGGAGTGGACAATGGTAGTGCAGAACATGCAGATGCCATGGTGCAGGGCAATGCTGATGCATGTCACATGGCTGTGTGGTGGATGCATAGTGGCCCCTGCCATGGCATGCCATCCAGACACAGAGGCATGTGTGAGATGGGCACAGGTGGCCAACCTCTGGCACAGGTGTACCGGTGGCATCACCACAGATGTACGAGATTGTCCACAGTGTGCCTCTCATGCAGACAAGGATGGATGGCATGCAGCATGCACCCAGGTGTGCACATAGTGACACCCCCACTTCCCAGGCAACACCCAGAGATATGCGGGCCTAGGCACAGCCATGCAGATGTCCATACAGTGGTGGACACTGGCAACTGTATGCCCGCTAAATAATAGTGGATGCCACACAGCCATGGGGAACAGCCCAGTACATGTCCACTGGACATACAGTGGACAGGAAGGAACATGACCCATTGGGCAAAGTGGCAGGGCCATGGCAGTAGGTGTGGGCATGTACCCAATCACCATCCCAGATGTGCCATGGAGGCATACAAAACCCACAGACCACCCCAATGGAATTGTGTGTAGCAACACAGGGGAAATACCCATGCACAGACCACATGGGGCAGAGGGGCCCAGACGCAAACAAGGCACATGCCCATGTCCCTGCCACGGAGTTGGCACCAACTGGCCGACACCATCACTGGGCACAGTTGGCACACAGGGTGCTGTAACAGGCTGCTACACACTTCAGATGGAGGTGGGCAATGCAAAGGCCAAATGCTGTGCCAGTGGGCACGGCTGCATGGTACAACAACAACCAGGGTTGTACTGGAGAACAGGGGACCCACCTAGACCATTGGCAAAGGAGACCACTGTGTAAAACAATGGTGGATGACCAAAGATAACATACACAGAACAATATATTACACCAATGTGTCACCCTGGCACTGTGCCAGCAGCACACATATACTGGCAGGGCACTACATACACAATAGTATGATTAGTAAAAGGATTTAAACAACACACATTCACAGAGGCCGTGGGGTGGCCAAGTACCCAACAAAGGGGGCACACATGGATATAGCCAGGCAACAGGGTGGGATATTCCAGCATTGCCCACACCCTGCACAATGGATAGTGGCATGTGCACAAAAGGCTGCATGTGCTGTGTGATAATGAGGGCCGGGGGTTGTCACACTCACAGCTGTGTGACGCACATGTCACACAGTGACATGATGGCATGGGGCAATTGGAGTGGCCATCAGGCCACAGCCAATGGTGAACACCAGAAAACAACATCATACAGCTACGGCCAGAGGTGCATGCAACACAGGGCCATTGGTGTGTGGAGTGGCACCACCGCATATAGTGTCTAATGCGAGACCCCCATGGCGGCCCACCACTGCCATGTGCATGCCAGTCTGCACTCTACATGGATATGCACCACACACAGGGGATGGCCATGGCCATACCCATACCCTGTAGTGGCACAACTGTGCACAACACAGTAACATATTGGAACGGCAACACACCACAGTGGCATAGTACGAGGGTACAGCCCTGGAGCAATGTGCAACATGTGGTATGCAAGGGTGATGGGGTTGGGGGGTTAATGACCACTGGATGTCAGCAGAGTAATGGGAACATATGTTGCACAGCACTGGGGGCTAGTTGAGCAATGTAGGAGCACACATATGCCAGTGACCACACAACACGGGGATACGCAGCTCTCGGTGCCACATGTCCATGGCCGCATGGTGTACACTGAGCAGTTGGTGGTGGTCTGTGACCATGTCCAGGCACATAGGACATTGCAGGGTCCCTTGGGGCTGTCAGTGGTACAGAACCAGGCAACAACACACCACTGCCACCACACATGTGCATTGCAGATGTCACCTGGACATGCCCAAATAACATGCCACAGACCACAATGGGCCTAGTGGATCCCCCATGACTCCAACAGCCACACAACCATGGGCAGGTGTGTACATGGGCCCAGCGCAGTGCACATCTAGCATTAATGGGACACAGTGTGTGGCACATGGCCTTTGCAATGGAGCTATGCAGGGGATGGCAGCACAACACAGCTATGGGCCACACAGCCACAGCTGACATGCCATGTGGTAAAGGTCTGGACAAACATGTGCACATCATTGGTGGCATGATAGTGCACATGGGCCTACATGGTGGACATCAAGGTGTGGAGAGCCACGATGGACAGGGCAGTTGCACCCCCATAGGTGTGTGTGCGCTGTGTGCACACACACATGTAGAACCAATGGCCACAGTGGGTGACACACTGTGGCTACACTGGACACAATGGGGATAGCTCATGCAGTAACACATGCAGACTGACCTGATGGTCTGTGTGGTGACACCCTGGCCATGCTGTGCTGTCTGTTCCAACTCTCCATCTCCTCCTCACTTCTGAGAGCAGCCCTCCAGGCTTGCCTGATGGCCTCCCTGTCTGCAATGGAAACACAATGACAAAAGCACAATCAGCATCATGCAGTACCGCACCTGTCACCCTCCACTACACCCACGTACAAAGCAGGTTTGTGAACAACAGCCAAACACCCACAAGTGAACGCATGAATCCCCAAGTGTAGCTGGCATATAGTGTACCACCACAGAGACATGATATAGGTCTGCACAGTGCCCCCCATCACTAGGGACAACAAACTACAGTGACGGGTGATAGTACATGTCATACACAGGTGTCCCATGTTAGGCATGGGACACCCTACACTGGGCCCCTGGCTGCATGCCATGCATTCAGGGTACATGGCAGGTGTCCAGTGGAACATGGCCCATGAAAACAGGTGCCATAGCTGGCCAGTATGCAGCACTAGCAACTAATGCATGCGATGGACACTGTTCCCGATGTGCATCCCAGTGCAGCTGCAATGGACATACTTGTCTGCATGCCGGCATCCACATGCATGTCCCACACTTTACTGTTTGGGGTCACCATCATGGTCATGTGCCCAAAGGGATGGTGGACCACCAACCATCGGTATACTGTGAATGGACACAGGCTCATATAGCTGTGGCAGTGGGCCAGTCAAATGCCTCTTGCTGGTCAGTGCCCCCCCATGGCCATCTCTGCCACCCACATGTGTGTGGCACCACACGTCTACCATGGCACGCCAGGGTGGGACAGAGCACAGTGGGACCATGCCTGTTGCCACTGTGCCCTGGGACTGCAGCACATACTACGGCACAGATACATGGATGGATTGGCAATGACACTATGATGGCACTAGGAATTGGTCCAGGCCACACCATGGACACAGGCTGGACACATATATTAGCCAGAAACCTGCAACCTGTAGCTGTTCCATGGCAAATGGCACATGGGACCATGGGAATGCACTACAGGTGACCACCACAACACACCATACCATGCCATGCCGCATGCGAGTACCCCCTAGCATGCCACATGGTGGACTTTGATGCACAGGGATATGTGGTACCCAGCAAGGGGACTGTAGTACACAGCCATGCTGCGATGCACCATATCCATGTACAATGTCCTGTTGCAGGGCATGTTGCACATGGCAAGCCACATGCATGGGCGCATATGGGCAATGGTGATGAGTGACAAACATGCAATGGCACACTGTACAACAGTCATGCCGCTCATTGAAATGGCCACATATGGCACCATGGGCATCATTAGCACAGGTGTTCTGCACAGGCATGCAGGCTATACACCATCACCCCTTCCATGCCTTTACACCACAGGCACCATACCCTGTCCGTCCAACCATGTGCAGGTAATGCATGGCACCATGCCATCCTCTGTGAGGAGGTGTAGCCTGCAGTGGTATGGATTTGGGCCTGTGCTGCTGTACACATGCACTCTATAGGGGTGGGCCCAGACTATGCTGACCACAACAGACCATAATGCAGCATAGTGTACCACATCCGATGTCCGTTACGGATGGCATACTACCATCCACATTGGACAGTGTCTGCCAAACCCCTGTAATATAACAACAACCATATTGGCACACAGTCACATGGATTACATATCTGAACATGGCTCCATGCCCTGGCACACCAGGGCATGGAGGTGGTCAAGGCATACCCTGTCCCAACGTCCAAGGTCCCCATATTGGGGGTGGCACTATTCGCCCATACTTGGCATGCCAGTCCACCTGCTGAGGTGACTGGCAATGTTGCCCCACACTTCAGACCTGGCCACCTCCAGCTTTTTCTGCCCAAACAGTTGGCCTTCCCTGGGGACCACCTGGTCCAGCAGGTTTGTCAGTTTCATCTCCTCCCACCTCTTGGAGCGCTGGCTGGTGGATGCCCTATTGCTAGCATGTGCCATTATAATTTCTGTTGCAGCTCGTAATATATACAGTACACATTTCTGCAGGCCTCTGTCCTGCATCTGTAGTGAGATTGGGCAAACATGGTCATCTCTGCTGCTGGCACGTGCACCATTATACTGTGCGATAGGGCTTCAATGGTGCATTACTGGGCATGCACGGTAGCTTCATGACATACAGGAAACCAAGGTCACATCCCCTGCAACCATGCATGTGTGGCAGCACTGCGACTCCATCTTGTGAAAGATGCTTGCCATCACAACCCCAGCCATCTGTATTGTGCACATCAAGGCCCATTTGCCACAGAAGTCTGTTGCGCATGTCCACCGCATGATCATGTCTGAGTGATACAACACAGCTGTTGTCACTGATTGCGCCCACATGATGCACTGACGTATGGTGTCTATCGTGCATCTGGCTGTGTAAATGCACCATGGCATATGGCTGAGCACACACTGAAATGCTTGATAACAGATGAGATGAGTGTGGCGCATCTTTGCAATATTCAGCCAGGATATGCAAATAGCCTCGTCACATTTGCATGTCATTACTGGAATGTATTCAGCACACTTGCATGCCCATCTCTCTAAGAGCAGGCCTGTACCACCTCTCTGCACAGGTGACCGAGAGGTACTGCAACCTTGAAAGTAGGATTTCTGTCACATTCTTGTGTGTCTGTCCCTGTTCTGTGCATGATTATTTTTTAACATGGAAATGTTGTTTTAACTGGGACCTTCCCTATCTGATTGATCAACAAGCACCAGTATGGCATCTGGAAGATGATGACATCGTATCTTTATAAAGGACAAGTGTAAAGTCCGCACTGAGGCCTAGGTGCTGCAGGAGGACATCTTCAGTCATAGGTGTGGGACTCCACAGGACCAGGAACAGGGCTGGAGGGAGGTTGCAGAGGCAATGAATGCACAGGGGGTATACAACCGCACGCTCCAGGAGTGCATGAAGTGGATTAGTAGCATCTGGCAGCATTGCAAGGAGCTACAGACCAAGACCTGTGCTTTCCATTTGGAAACCAGGGGCAGACCCTCCACAGCTTCTGTCATGACACCGCAGGAAGCAGTCATTGCCACAACCACCCATCTAGTGGCTGTGGGAGGCATTCCCAGTGGAGGATTTGAAACAGATGGTTGGCCATCACTGCAGTGTGAGTATGCATGTTACAGGTCATGTAGAGTCCTGCATGTGATGTCGACTGTCGGTGTGTGGGATGTTATCTAGTAAGTGTAGCACTGTGTGGCCACAGTGCAGCAGCCACTGCATGGGTGTGCATGCCACTCCATCTGTGCGCATCCTACTATATCTGCCATGTGTCCTGCTCACATTGTCATGCATGTGTGTGTGTTTCCACCTGCACTCTTGTTACCTGCATGTGCACCTCCCTGTGTATGTTATGGTCTGTGGCCATGGTCATTCATCCCTAACCATGCCCTCCCTTTTTGTTTCCACAGTACCATTACATCTTGGGACTGGTGAAGCTCCACGGGTACAGCCTCACACACAGCGTGGCAATGTACCTGTGGCCATGGCAACAGCCACTGTGGTGGCCATTGCTGTGGACCCACACACATGGGGGGTGGCAGATGATGATGATGAGACTGGCATTTTTCCCAGTTCTGGATGTGCGCACAACAGACCCTGAGGATGATGACTTCATACAGGTTGTCAGTGTCATCCCCGACACCTCCACCCATGTGGCCCCGGACAGATACCCCACACGCTGCACATGCCAACAGCAGCTATTCAGGGCTGACATATGCCAGCAGGTGGGCCACTGCCTGCAGTCTGCTACAGGGCAGGTGGGGGGCATTATGTTGCAGCCTGCTGGGGTTCAGATGAGGGGCACTGCTGCCCAGCAACAGGGAGCAGGTGACCAGCCACAGCCTGACCAACTGCATGTTCAGGCAGTCCCAGCATGCAGTATGGATACATGCGCCATATCCCCACCTCCCCAGTGGGGCAACCAGACATTGTGGCAGTCACATGGCAGGCCCCCGCACCCCCAGTTCGGCAGCCTCCCCCTGCACAACACAGTCCTGGCCATAGAGCTGCTGGAACACACAAGGCTACTGAGGGCCTCCATAGAGAGCCAGGAGGCACTCCATGATGCGGGGCAGAGTTTGTGGGAGCAGTTATGCCTACTTAAGAAGCGAGCTACCGTCCACCATGTAGAGATCATTGGATCATTGTGCCTGTTACACACTAGCATTACGGCAGGCTTTTCCAGTGTTACAAAGGCTCTATTGGTGGGCGCTGCAGCATTGACTACATGTGGGTGCCATACCACATGCTGCACAGTGTGCAGCAAAACCAGCACCCCCCAAATACCACACAGCAGTTGCAGTGCCTGTAGCACCCTGTCACCTGCCCTTGGACCACCACCCACCCTGGCTACAGTGTTCAATTCTCCACACCCACGTCAATACGTAGCCATTCATGGTCACATGGGTCGACCTCCTCAGGGCCAGCGGCCTCACCATATTTGGCCCTGGGATCCTCTTTGGAGTTGCCTGTGCCTGTATGGCGAGGTCATGTACGTGCCCATGGCAGCCACATATGGACACCCTGAGGTGTCTGGGGCCATTTTGGCCTGCCTGGGATGCCTTATTATCACTGGTGGGGTGCCATCTGCCCTGTAGTGACTAGGGCTGTGCACTGTCCACACTCTGTGACCACAGTGCCTTGCCTACCCACCCACCCACGTGGCACTGTCATGCTGTTTAGATGCCATCCAGGACATGCATGAGGGTCATGGTGTCATGGGAATAGTATGGGTGGGATGAGTGCACTTGTGGCTAATCATTGTGGGTATGTGCCAGTGGTCTTTCTCTGACCCATGCCAATGCACTTCAGCTACTTCTGTGCATTCTTGGCTTTGGTGTCCCACCTGTGGACATGTGTGCATGCGGCCTCAGCACACCTGTCTGTATGTCACAAAGGGCTGACTGGTTCATACTGTACATTGCCATGGGGTGCATCTTGGTCCCTTATCTACTGTGCCTGTGTGCATGCCTGCAGTATCATGGATGACTGCATTACTCACCTTTGGGGTCTACAATGTTCCTGTACAATGGTGTCCTTGTGCTGCCATCCCCTCAGGGTCAATCTTGGGTCCCTCTAGTCTTGCAGTAAATGCTTACCCTTGTCCTGCAGCTCCACGTCCTCTGCATTGTTGCCCTCCGTGACCTGGACAACTATTTCCTGGTCAATGGTCATGTTGTGTAGCATGCAACAGGCCAGGAATATGCCACAGGCCTTGTCTGGGCCATACTGTAGGGCACTACCGGACCTGTTCAGGCATTGGAGTTGCATCTTCAGCATGCCAAACACATGCTCTATGATGTTCCATGTTATGGTGTATACCTCATTGTACCTCTGCTCTGCATCAGATGTGGGACACAGTATTGGGGTGAGCATCCATGTCTGGAAAGTGTATACACTGTCTCCTGTATGGAGGAAGGAGCTACGTTGGTTTACATTACACATCCATGGCATTCTGCGCTCCTCCATGCCCTGTTTCAGCTGGTGACACTATCAGCACATTACACTGGACACTGTGTCCCAGTTGCATACACCCATGCACACCTCTGTGGCACTTTCCCAGCTGTCATTTGTCCACTGTCACTACCACTGCAGCCTGCATGGCGTTTGGTCTGTGTGGCACAACAAAACTGCTGCCTGATTGTGCCACACGGCACTGTTCCCTTCCAATGTGTCACAGTGCTGTATCCCTCACACATTGTCACAGTCCCCTACTGGCTTGCAGCACCCCTGTTGCCTGGGCCTGTTGCAGTCCATCACATGTACACCCCATAGTGATATTCCACATCTGGTCGGTGTCAATCATGTTCCGTTCCCCTCTCTGCCCCTCCCTATCCCATGTGTGACATGGCTGTCAGCCATTGCAGCAACACATTCCTGCTGGGCCACCTCCTGTACAGCCACCATCACTGCACTAGGCAGCCATGTGGGCACCTTTTTTGTGGTTCTTTTCTACTCACTCACAAGATGGCCACTGGGTATCTCCCCAGACTCGAAACAGTGGCACAGGGATGACTGATGCCAGACATAGGCATCATGTGCACTCCCAGGGTAGTGGGCACAGACATTTGTGATGTGCCCTGTGGCATTGCACACCACCTGGCAGTTTATGGAGTTGTACCCCATCAAGTTCTCATAAACCTCCTTGTCCCCACCAGGTGGTGCTCTGATGACCACGTGGGTGCAGTCAATGGCCCCAGCATGCCCAGTAGACATGCAACCCTGTGAAAGTGCTGCATTGTTTCTGTCCACTCAACTGGTGGGCTAGGGAATCGTATGAACTCACTAGCATGGGGCAGCAGAGTGGTGAAGAACTGTGTGAGGAGATGAGATGTGGATGACTGGGAGATGCTGGTGGTGTCACCCACTGGTATCTGGAAGGTGCTCATGGTGATCAGGCACAGCTCTGCCGTCACCTTTGTCTCCACCATCATGGTATGACTTCTGTGTGTGGGTGCCTGCAGATCATCATGGTTCAGCTCATACAGCTGTCTCAGAATTGTCCTGTTGAGCTGGTACTGACCCATGATATCCATGTCACTGAGTTGTTCATATGTGACACAGGGCCAGTACCATCATCTCTGTTGTGCATACTGCCTACGGGCCCTTCCACGACCATGTTGTTGTTCTCCTTTTCTGCTCACTCCAGCCATCTCTTCTGCCATATGGAAATGCAGCCCAGCCATTGTTGCTGCAGTGTTGCAGCCTACCTCTGTGTGGCTGGCCGATTTAGGGCTGCCCCTTTTTTCCCCTAATTTTGCACGGCACAATTTTGGGATGCGTAGCCCATGCACCACTCATTTTGTCTGAATATACACAAGTACAGTGTATTTACTGTAGGTGCCCACCTCCTTTTTCTGTGCCACATACATTGTAGCTGCACTACCATGCATTCCAACATGTGCACCACATTTCTTCCTTTAGAATATTGCGCTTCCATGCATTTTCCAGGATGTGCTGCACGTCTCTATTTTGTTCTGCACATCTGCTTTGAATATGTGGGTCTAAGAGAAAATTGCTAATCAATCTAGTAATGACTGTTAGGTATGCTCTTTTGAACCTATCTTTTTATAATGTTTTAATCTTTTTGATTATGTATATTAAAACAACAGTGTAATGAAATTGGGCAAAAAATGTTACCCTATTCTTTTTTCAGTATAAAAGATTCCAGGCATCTTCCAGTTTTATTTGATGATACAAATTTCTAACCCCAACAAAATCTGAATATTTTATAAATGTTTTAATTGTGTTTTTTTTCTCAAGAAAAAATATGGCCACAACATTTTGCATAGAAATAGCACTGTAGACCTGGCAAGGTTTAGGAATGAAAAATAAAAAAAGACTCATAGTGCATGGAGTTGGAGGTACTGATACAGAGAAAACCACTGGACCAAGATCAAACCAAGCAAAGCCAGTGAACAAGGGACCTTGACAGGCTAACAAGGCCCCAAAGCATTCTGGATTTTAGTTATGAATGAGACAGGCAAAAGCCAAGCCGAAGCCAGCTAGCTGAACATCATAAAAATATATTTCTGAGAACTATTATATAAAACCTTTCAGCATAGCAATTTTTCATAAATGCATAAAGTTAATCATAGAGATGATGCATCACAGCTTTCATAAATGCGCAGCACAGGGTTAACACATTTTAACCACAGAAGCACAGAACTCCAAAGCATATTATAAATGTATGTGAGAAAAAATATATTTTTCAAGAAAGTCATAAATAGCATTTCTTATGTGCCTCAACATTTTAGCATATATTATTAGAATCCACCAATCTCTGCTTCAACGTTGCACTTCAACACATCACATTTATTACTAGGACTGATACATGCCTACCCATTGCCTTTCTGAAAGAGCCTCACCAGTTAAATTATAAAATCCCAGACTTTTCATAACTCAAGAGGACACTCCAAACATGCTCCTGGGAAGAGACTGCTGAGTGTCTCAGCAGGTATTGTGTCTAGATTCATTGACTAGGCCCCACAAAGTGGTAAGAGACTGGTCAAGCTCTTTGCCTCTAGCACTCATTGCTTTGAATGTAAAATACTAGTTGTTATAAGCTGTAAGCCAGGGAAGACTACTCTTTTGGGGATTGCTTTGCAACATGCCTGCAGAAGTTATGCAATAGATTTGTTAGGATATAGCTTTGAACAACTGTGATCGGAATACTAAGGTTTTTCTGTAATTTAGTTAGGTTAGTTTGCTTTGTTTCTCAAACCAGGAATTTTTCTTAGAAACCAAGGCTGCTGGGTTTAGAAAATAGTTATCTGGTCATTGGTTTTGCTAGGCAAAGAAGAAAATGATTTTATCATGACATTTCTAATGAATATTTCTAATAAGTTGTGAACTTGTTTTTTCATACAGTTTATGTATGCCGGTTAGTGAAATGAAATTATTCTTATAATAAAAATCACTTGAGTTGTGTCAACACACACTGGATCTGGTTTATGATATACATGTAAACCGAGTATTCATATTGTTTATCATATGAACCCTGGCATTGGCATCTGGTTCTGGTACTCATTCTGGTTCTGGTGCTGGTTCCAGGTGACAGTACCTAGGCAAGTACATTTGACAGTTATGCTAGTATTTTCTTAAGCATAGCTGAAACTAGCTTTTTTGGAAAAACATGTTTTGTTGCACTGCTGCTTTAAATTAACTTGAATTAATTAGTGAAGGTATGCAGAATCCCACCTGTGGATTTCATGCAGAATGTCAATTCTGCTTCCAAAATACTTTTGAGAATTTTTCTTTTAATGCTGCAGAAGTCTGAAAAGCATTTCTATGTTAACCATGGAATAATGTTCTGTGGATTATGTGATCTGCTGAATATTATTCTGCTGTTTGCAGAAAGTGAATCCATAGTTTACATAAATGACAGAATATGGTCCTGTAGTTAACATTTTGCTTTTGAAATTTTGGAATTCTGATTCTGATGGAATTCTGATGAAGCAGTGGAGTTTGGAAATTCTGCAGAGCACTACTGATGACAAAAACGTGAATTATGATGGAGGAAGGAGGAGGAGAACTGAAGAGAGTGTGTTATTTTCAGAACCAGTTGATTGTATGGATTTTATTTTAATGTAATTATTACTTATTATTCCTTAATGTTGCTTTATTATGTGCCAAGGAAACATGACTCATTATAGAAGGAGGATGATGATGAAGAGGATGCATTATTTTTGGAAGCAAGACGAGATGCGAATGTCTGAAACTGTCAACCCTTGAAGACACAGAAGGAAATCTTGGCAGTTAATGCAGGCATGTAATTACTGAGGAAGTATAATTTTTTTACAACAAATTCAACACCAGCTGGGGTGCACATGCTGAGTCTGGATTTTGATTTTCCACTCTTTGTGATGCCACACCAGTCCTGTATTAGCTGTTATACAGGGTGTCCTTCCCCAAGATACAAACACAATGGCGGTGCCTCCACCCAGAGTACATTTAGTGGGTCTGATATCTATCAGTACAACCCCCTGCGATGTCATACTAGCCCACCTCCCCAGACAGTTACCCCAGCCATGGACTTACCAGGTCAGAACATCCCTGCCCTTCACTAAAATTAGACTCTTGAGTCAGCTCTTTCTGAAACAATGACATCACAATTTATTGACATTTATTTATTTATTTAGTTTTTGTTGACCGGGTAAGTGCACTAGACAAATTCTGCCTATTTTCAGGCACGACCTGGGGAGGGGGATACAGATGAATGCCAACTGACCTTGATCCAGATTAAGCTGTTGGTGGTATTTTTATTGGGGAGGGTTAGGATGGGGATAAGTGGAACAGAGGTTATGCAAACATTTTTAAACTTGAAATCTGCATTTAGAGATTTAGCAATTTCAAACAATCACATTTCCCCTTTTTATTCAAACCCACATTTAGTTAATACAGCCTCTGCATTATCTAGCTAACTGCTGCAGGTTTTCCCAAAACCCAGACCAACTAGTACCAGTTTAGAACGATGACCCAAGTTCTATCCCTGGTACCCAGATGTCAGTTGCAGGCCTGAGGTGCAGGTGGTTGGCTGGCATTGGCGTGCTTCAAGAATTAAAATTAACTTTTTATACCTTTCTCTTATTTCTCTATGGCTTTCTGTGCCAGAGGGCATACTTGAACTATATTCAGTCCCCAGGATGTTGCAGGGCAATTCTTGCTGTTGCTCATGGTTCTGCAGAATCAGTCCTTAGGTGGCACAGTTAACTGAAGTCCAGGAGTTGGTGAAACAGCAGTTACTGAACCAGGCATGATGCCTGAATTAGAAGGGGCAAGAAAACTGCAGCTTGGATCTTTAGCTTTCTTGGAGATCTTGCAGCTTGTCCCCTTTGGTCTATTGAGGTCTGGTGCAGAGCACATATGCAAGGCCTGCCAGCCACAAGGGACCCAGACCTGGGAGTGGCCCCATGGTCTGGCTCTCTCACTGGTCAGAGCACCCTAGCACTTGGATACAAGACCCATGTCCACCTGCAGCCAGCAGACCCCACATGATGGGGTTAGCAAGTTCCTCACCTGGACCTGGTCTTAAGATGGAAACTTCTTAAGTTATCTTTCCTTCTCTCAGTTCCAGCTATTATGTGCAGTCAAAGCAGCCTCTGTCCTTCCCTATCTCCCAGACTCCAGGGAGTGCAAAGTCTAGACTACAGGTTCATCACAAAAGTCTCTTTTCTTAGCCGTATTTAGGAGAAGACAGCAGGCACCCTGCTCAACAGGCACTTGCTAGTCCTTCTGCTTTCATAGTCTTCAACTTGGAACATAGCCACACTCTTGCTCTGGCTCACACACAATTCCAGAACTCACTCTCTCAGCTTTTGAGTTACAAGAAGTCCCTTTTTCTCTCACCATACAGGTGCAGAATAATCTCTGATCTGAAGAGGCTTTCTCTTGTCACAAGTCTCTCAGCTTAGCTCTCCTCTCACTTGTCTTACCAGTGAGGTACAGACGAACATACCCGTCTTTTTCCAGGCTCAGACACAACCTTTGTCTTTTCTCCAGGCTCAAGATACAACCTTTGTCCTATTCCAGGCTCAGGACACAACCTTTATCTTTTTTCCAGGCTCAAGACACAAACTTTTCTTGCCCTGTTGCTAGCATTACTTGTAGAGCAGAAAGCAGCTAACTAAAAGAAGCTACATTTTCTTAATTTAAAACTTATATCTCAGCAAGAGTCAGTGTCTGTTGAGATTAAGTAGACAGATACTTTATTATAAGTAGAAGGGGCCTTATTTAGGGTTTAAAGAAAGAAAGTCAGTGTGTGTTCTGTGCTGGGAAGGGTTCTGTATCAGTTAACTTTGCTAAACCAGTAGGAGGAAAGAGAGATTAATTGGGGGGTGTGGCTTAGACACTATAAAAGCAGGTGACTCAAATTACAACTTCCTGTTGCTAGCCTTTTTTCTTACTAATTGCCCTCCATCCCACCCCTCCACCTTCCCACCTTAAGCCAGTTCTACTTTTATAGCCACTGGATTTGACTGTCAACAGGAACTTCCTGTTTGGCAGTAGGAAGGGAAGGATCATAGAGAAACATTGGTTTTGTCAACCCTAAAGGAAAAAGTAGCTCACTCTCCCCTTCCCCCCAGCTGCTGGTGGTCTGACACTGAGCAAGGAAGAAGGAGGCTACTGAGGAATATAGGAAGTTACTGTCCCAGAACAGGAAGGGTGAGAGCTGTAAGGAAAGGAGAGAGTAAGCATACAGAGAAACAGGAGAAAGGACACAAAATAAGACATGATAGGAGTGGTGCAGTGCAATGGCTGTGGGGCAGCAGTGTTCCGGGAGACATTCTGGAGGCTGCGATGCTGTCCTATTTGCAGGCACCTCTCTGGTCTGAGGAAGGAGGTTGCCCGTCTCCAGGCTGACCTGGCTAAGATTCATGAAACCTCCTCCCCCACCCAGGGACCACCCGGGCCAATGCCACTACCTCAGAGGTTGCCAAGAAAGAGGGGAGAGGCTGGACCGGGTGGGCTCAGGAGAGGAGAAAGTGGTGGAACAGAGTTGCATCCTCTGCAGTACCTCTCCACAATTCATTCTACACGTCTGGTGGATAGTGGTTCCTCTATGGAGGCACGTGCAGTGGAGACAAAGGAGGATGCTGGGAACCTTCACAAAGGAGACCCACAGGAGGGTGGCAATGAGACCCCACAGGGGAAGGAAACAACTTCTGGTGGGGGACTCAGTCATTAGGGGGGTAGAAATGGGGGAGGAAAGGGAGAGAGAGGTAAGGTGCCTGCCTGGCGCCACTGCTTGGAGGGACAGGAAGCGAATCCTCAGGATCGTGGGAGCAGCTGCATGAGGGAGGGAGCTGGATGTCATTGTCCACCTAGGAACAAATGACCTGGCTAGGAATGGGATCAGAGCAGTGCAAGAGGAGTTTGTAGAGTTGGGGAGGGGCCTTAGACAAGTAGTGCATACAGTAACCTTCTCGGAGGTGCTGCCTGTCTATGGCAAGGGTGATGCTAGGGTACTCCTCACCAGGGAATTCAATGAATGGTTGAAAAACTGGTGTGGAGCTCAGAGTTTTGGCTTCATTGGGGACTGGGGAGCCACCTGGAGGGATGCAGACCTATACTGGTGCGATGGTCTGCATCTGTCCAGGGGGGAACCAGGATCCTAGGTGAGAGGTTTAAATGCTTCATTGGCAAGCATTTAAACTAGCCAAGGGGGGAGGCACTGAAAAGGAGCAGGGAAATCCCAGCATCCCCCCAAAAACAACAGTAATTATCAAGGTAAACACCAAGGTAGAGAAGTCATTAGGGAGCAGGCCAGAAGTAAATGCAAAAAAAGGCAACGGCAGTAAGGACAGGAATGGGGCTAAATGGGGTAAGGCCATCAAAAAGTGGAGGGTGATGAGTACCAATGCCCGTAGTCTGTGTAACAAGTCCCTGAACTAGTGGCCTTGATGGAAGAGGGTTGCCTGGATATTGTGGCAGTCACAGAAACATGGTACACAGAGAACCATGACTGGGATGTCAACATACCAGGATACACAATCTACAGGAGGGACAGGGAGGGTAAAAAGAGGAGGAGTAGCTCTTTATGTAAAGGAAGGGATCAAAGCAACAGAACTAAAGAGCAAACAGGGAGCAGATTAGACACTCTGGGTCACTCTGGAGACAGGAAATGGCACCACAATCCACATGGGGGTCGTATACAGACCCCCATCTCAGGGGGAGGGAATGGACAGGAAATAATAGAAGGCTTCGTTAGAATGGCAGAAAAAGGGGAGATATTGTTGATGGGGGACCTGAATATGCCAGTTGTTAACTGGAGCACCTTTGCTGCAGGCACATCCAAGAGCAGGGTCATTCTTGATGCCCTACAGGGGGCATGCCTCAGACTGCTAGTACTGGAACCCACTCAGGAGGAAGCAGTCTTAAACCTGGTACTCTCAAATGGGGACAGAGAAAGAATCTCAGATTTAGAAGTGGGTAGCCATCTGGGAACAAGTGACCACCAAACAGTGTGGTTCACGATAAACACAGTCATACAATCAAGCCATTCAAAAGCAAGAGTATTGGACTTTAGGAGGGCTGACTTTGGGAAAATGAGTGAGTGCCTCAGAAAAGCACTAGTAAACAGGCAAGAAGGAGGGGTGGAGGAACAATGGAGAGTAATCAAAACATCCATCACAGAGGCAACCAGCCTTTGTGTAAAGCAAATCAACAAAACACAACGAAGGAAAAAAAACGCTATGGTTCTCAAAAGAGATGGCAGGGAATGTTAAGGAGAAAAGGATAGCATTCAGGAAATATAAGGAAACACAGAAGGAGAAGGACAGAGAACTTTATCAGTTAAAGCAGAAAAAGGTTGGGAAGGCAGTCAGAATAGCAAAGGCCCAAACCGAGGAAAGGATAGCCAACTCTGTTAAGAAGGGGGATAATACCTTTTATAGGTACATTAGGGAGCGAAGAAAGACCAAAGGAAGGATACTGAGGCTTAATAAAGGGGAGGGAATGTGGGTAGAGGGTGACAATGAAGAAGCAGGGATACTGAACGAATATTTCTGCTCAGTATTCACAAAAGAAGAGTTGGGGGAAGTACCTAAACCAAACAAGAGAAACACTCTGAAGACGAGGGTCGATACCAGTCCATTTACAGAAGAAAGGGTTCTGAAAGAACTAATAAAATTGAAAGTGGACAAAGCAATGGGGCCTGATGGGATTCACCCAAGAATTCTAAAAAGAACTAAGGGTAGAACTAATGACACCGCTGACTACTCTCTTTAACAAATCATGGGAGGATGGGGTGGTACCTGAGGACTGGAGGAGGGCGGATGTGATTCCTCTTCACAAAAGTGGGAGAAGGACAGAGGCAGCAAACTACAGACCAGTTAGTTTGACCTCAGTGGTAGGTAAAATGATGGACTCACTTCTGAAGGAAATAATTGTTGAGTACTTAGAGGCCAGTGGAGCACAGGACCCAAGGCAGCATGGATTCACGATGGGAAGGTCGTGTCAGACGAATCTAATAGATTGCTTTGACTGGGTGACCAAAGTAGTATACCAGGGAGGGGCTGTGGACATGGCTTACCTAGATTTTAGCAAGGCATTTGATACAGTCCCACACAAAAGATTAATACACAAGTTAGCCAGCCTTGGAGTGGGTCCCAGGGTGGTAGCCTGGATAAAAAAATTGGCTAGACAACAGGACACAAAGGGTAGTAGTAAATGGAGTCCACAGTGAAGAAAGGAGGGTTACTAGTGGGGTACCGTAGAGTCCAGTACTGGGACCAGTCCTTTTTAATGTCTTTATAAGTGACATTGCAGAGGAACTGGAAGGAAAAGTATGTTTCTTTGCAGATGACACAAAGATCTGCAACAGGATTGATACACCAGATGGAGTGGAAAGGATGAGAAGGGACTTGGCAAGGTTGGAGGAATGGTCAAATGTATGGCAGCTCAGATTCAATGCAAAGAAGTGCAAGGTAATGCACCTGGGAAACAAAAACCCAGGGCAAGAGTACACAACGGGGGGTGAGATACTGACAACAGTAAAAATGGAAAGGGACCTGGGGGTAATTATATCAGATGACCTAAAGGTGGGCAAGCAATGTGAGAATGCAGTAAGGAAGGCTGGGGGGATGTTGGGATGCATAGGGAGAGGCATCAATAGTAGAAAACAGGAAGTTGTTATCCCTCTGTACAGACAGTTGGTGAGACCCCATCTGGAGTACTGTGTGCAGTTCTGGAGACCGCATCTCTGCACAGACATAGACAGAGTGGAGGCTGTCCGGAGGAGGGCAACCAAAATGGTGCAGGGTCTGCACCAGAAGACATACGAAGAAAGACTAAAGGAGCTTAATATGTATACCCTTGAGGAAATGCGGGAGAGAGGGGACATGATAGAAACTTTCAAGTACCTCAATGGAATCAACAAAGTCCAAGAGGGTGGCATCTTTCAGAAAAAAGATGTGCAAGAACAAGGGGCACAATTTGAAGATAGAGGGATGGCTCAGAGGTAATGTGAGGAGTATTTTTTCACAGAGAGGGTTGTGGATGTATGGAACAGCCTCCCTGAGGAGGTTGTGGAGTCAAGAACAGTGGGGGAATTCAAGCATGCATGGGACAGACATAAGGCAGTCCTAGTGGGGGGTGGGGGTGGTAGGAGGAAGTAAGCTGTTGGTTAATTAGAATCTGCAGCTTATCTGTTAGGTAGGAAAATGGGCAGACCAGGTGGGCCAAGCGGTCCTTATCCACCATCAAATTCTATGTTTCTATGTTTCTATGTCTATGTTCATCTCACTGCTGTGGTGCAACTTTCTGCCAGAGCAGACTTTTCCAGGACCCTGCAGCTGTCTCTCTCTCTCTCTCTCTCTCTCTCTTCCAGCAAAACAGCTCACTTAACTCTTTTCTTTTTCCACTCTTGGTGGGGGAAGGCATGACTAGCCCTGGGGACAGATGGCTGGCAGCCCCCAGGCAAGGCACTCTCCCAGTCTTGTAGCCTCATTTTCTTACAGGGGCTGGAGCCTCCCTCCCTGTGGAGAGGCCGTGTCTCCCCAGAATGACCCAGAATCTCAAAGTTCTCTCCTTTTGGGAGCTTTTTGGCAGCTCCCCATTGGCTGGAGCCACTGTCCTCAAAGAAAATGAATATGTATGAGGCTTCTTCGACACCACACTGGCTGTTCAAAACTGCGCCAGAATAATCCCCGATATTTTTCCCCCAGAGTCTGTTCACAAGCCCCAGAATCCTTCTGAGAAATCCTGGCTCTGTGGTTGATTGGTTGTTGTCACATGCTGGAACCACATGGCTGCTAGGGAGGTCAAATCATGGAAAGCCATGTGTGCAAATGCCAGGAGCCTTAGCAACAAGATGGAAGATCTGGAGGCTGTCATGGTACAGTCAGACCTGGACATTGTGGCCATCACTGAAACCTGGTGTAATGATAACCATGACTGGGAGATGGCCATACCTGGCTACAACATATTCAGAAGAGACAGAGCAGGCAGGAAGGGAGGAGGAGTGGCACTGTATGTGAAAAATGACATAAGGGCCACACAGATCCAGGAGGAACAAAATGGGGAGAGATACTGTGGGTTAAGCTGGAAAGGAAAATGGGGCCAGCCATCCGCACAGGTGTGGTCTATAGACCACCAGCCCAGGAGGAAGAAACAGATAGGAGCTGATGCTAGCCATCCAAGGATGGCAGATAAAAGTGAGGTAATACTGGTTGGAGACTTCAATATACCAGGCGTGGACTGGAGCATCCCAGCAGCAGCATCAACTAGGAGCAGATTTATCCTGGACTCCCTTCAGGGTGCCTTCCTCAAGCAACTGGTCATGGAACCAACTCGGCAGAAGGCAATACTGGACCTTGTGCTCAAACAGGGACAGTGTGATGGGGGTAACAGTGGGGAGCACCTGGGTAACAGTGACCACCAGTCATTGTGGTTTGAAATCACAGAAGAGCAGAACCAAACCACACAAAACACGTATCCTGGATTTTAGGGGCAGACTTTGGGAAAATGGGGAGATACTTGAAAGAGGCATTAAGGGAATGGGACAGGAATCAGGGGTTGAGGAACAGTGGGCAGTATTTAAAATGGGATTATAAGAACAACAGAATTATGCATTAAGCAGGTTAGCAAGAGGAAAAGGAAGAGGAGACCATTATGGTTTTCAAAGAGGTAGCAAAGAAAGTGAAAGCCAAAAGATTGCATTCAGGCAATACAAAAGACACAGGCAGAGGGGATAGGGAGAAGTACCAGGAGAAACAAGGGAGGTAGGGAAGTCAGTAAGGGAAGCCAAAGTTCAGACAGAAGAACACATTGCAAAATCAGTGGGTAAAGGGGACAAAACCTTTTACAGGTACATAAGTGAAAAAAGAAAGACAAAGGGAGGATAAGTGAGACTGAAGGGGAGGATGGGGCAGCGTGGAGGATGACAACAGTAAAGCTGACATATTGAACAGGTATTTCTGCTCAGTCTTTACTAAGGAAGAGAGGTAATGGGTCTGGAGGGAGTACAAGGGGTGAGAATGGTGCAGAAATGGACACAAGTCCCTTTACGAGAAAGGGTCCTGAAGGAACTGGAAGTACAAAGAGCTGATAAAGCAATGGGCCAGATGGGGTGCACCCCAGGGTCCTTAAAGAACTAAGAGAGGTGGTGGCTGAACCTCTGGCTATCCTGTTCAGCCAATCACTGGAAACAGGAGGTACCCAAAGACTGGAGGACAGCAGATGTAGTCCCCTTATACAAAAGTGGGAACAAAGAGGAAGCAGGGAACTACAGACCAGTCAGCCTCACCTCGGTAGTGGGAAAGATCATGGAAGCACTACTGAAGGAGAGATTGTGGAACATCTGGTTGTCAATGGACCACAGGACCCAAGGCAGCATGGTTTCACCAGGGGAGTCATGTCAGACCAACCTCATTGAATTTTTGACTGGGTGACTAGGGAGGTGGATCAGGGAGGGCAGCGGACATGGCCTATCTGGACTTCAGCAAGGCCTTTGACACTGTGCCACATAGAAGACTATTACACAAACTGGGGAATATGGGTGTGGGCAGGACAGTAGTGTGGTGGGTAGGTAACTGGCTGGGTGGCAGGACACAGAGGGTGGTGGTAAATCGCTATCACTCCACAGAGGGAAGAGTGACCAGTGGGGTGCCACAGGGATCAGTGCTGGGACCGGTCCTATTCAACATCTTCATCAGTGACATTGCACAGGATCTAGAAGGCAGAATTTTACTGTTCGCTGATGACACAAAGCTCTGTAACAGAGTAGACACACCAGAAGTGTAGACAGAATGAGAAGGACCTGCAGAAACTTGAAGAATGGTCAAGGGTTTGGCAGTTGAAATTCAATACAAAAGAGTGCAAGATAATGCATATGGGGCACAAAAACCCTGGCACACTATATCAGTTGGGGGTGAGGATATAGCATGCACCAAGCAGGAAAGGGATCTTGGGGTTGTCATCTCTGATGACCTCCAAGGTAGGGAAACAGGTGACAAGGCATCAGGTAAAGCAAATAGGATGCTGGGATGTATAGGCAGGGCATCACCAGCAGGAAAAGGAGGTCATAATTCCGCTATACAAGACACTAGTGAGGCCCCACCTGGAGTACAGTGTACAGTTCTGGAGACCATACCTACGTAAGGACATAGACTGGGTGAGAAGGTTCAGAGGAGGGCAACAAAGATGGTGCATAGGTTGCATCACAAGTCCTATGAAGACAGGTTGAAGGAACTGAACATGTACTCCCTGGAGGAGAGGAGGGAGAAGGGATATGATAGAGACATACAAGTATCTTACAGGGAGGAACAGGGTGCAGGAAAACACTATTTTTAAGCAAAAAGATGTTCCAGGACTAGAGGGCATGGGATGAAGTTGAAGGGAGGATGATTCAGAGGAAACATGAGAAAGAATTTCTTCACAGAACGGGTGGTGGACAAGTGGAACACCCTGCCAGAGGAAGTGGTGGGGGCTGAAACAATCACGGGATTTAAGAATGCATGGGATAGACATAAAGGAATTCTAGAGGTCAGGGGTAAGGGGAAATAGACTTCTAGGAAAACAAACTGAAATTACAAGCTCAAATGGGCAGACTAGGTGGGCCATAGGCCCTTATCTGCCGACACTGTCTATGTATCTATGTATCTATGCTGAATAAACAGTCCCACTAGAGATTTTACAGTGTCCCAAATTCAGTGCCCTGGTGCAGCCAAACTATTTACTGTTAATTAATTGTTTCCCCACACAAGTACAGCCACCCCCTGTACCCTATTAAGCAACTGCACTGTTAGTCTCTTTTCTTAATCCCTACCCAGTCACTGCTGCCATTTGCAGCTATCCCCAAGCAGCCTTACATCAGTCCCAATACAGTGTCTTGCCCCGCCCTACTGCTGTCACAGGGAAACATCTTTTACTTCTTATTTTCCCCTCTGATATTTAGCAGCCTCTTTCTTCTGCTGCCCAGTATTCAGTATAACATTTTTATAACTACCCCAGCCTGTCGCTAGTGCAGCTTTGCTCTTGCCCTAGCACTAGATAGGCTTTCCCTCATAAATTATGCATGACCCCTCATGAATATTAATGAGGCTGCTCCTCATATCTCGAGTGCTATTGGCGCTCACAAACAATGCTTTCCTCCTTCTTCTGCTGTCTCTCTGGTCCAGCTAATGGTCCCGGCACCTCTTTTACTACCTAATGGGACTGGGACCACTGGAGAGATGACCCCAAAGGCTGCCAAAATGACCGATCGAAAATGCACTTCTGCGCATGTGTGGAGCTACACTCGACACCAAAGTGCCAGTATGGGTGCAGCTCCACAAGCTGACTCCTCCGGCCCTGTTCCTGCAAAACTAAAGCAGGTGCTGGGGGGTGGTCCAGGGAACTACCAGGGACACAGGGGATTTACAGGGGGCAACCCAGACCAAGGAAAAAAGAAATGGGGTTGAACAAACCCCCAGAGGAAAATGTGAGCCATTTAGAAGGCTGTACAGGTAAGCCCCCAGGGCAGGGGGGTTACACATAGGAATGGTGCAATTATATCTAACTTTGTTTTGCTTCAGATCCTTGATCTACTCTTATTACATATATCCCAAATATTAGGAACACCCCAAAACAGTGTAGCGACTCATGACACAATAGTCTCCAGTCCTCCCATCAAATTATGAGTGACTAGATTGTGTTAGGGGAGTTCCCAAGTCCAGGAAAGATGCAGTGGGAATTGATCAAAGAATGTAAACAAACACATTTTTGTGTGGTAACACCAGTATCGTGGGCAGTCTGTTTTTCACTTTTAAAATGAAAACAGGAATCAGAAACAAAATACCAGATACATCTGAAATCTCTACAGAATGTGAGCAATCATAACATGTGTTTTTTAAACTAGACACACTTTGAGGCCTAAGGGCGTGACAGTGTCCCTTCAAGACAAATGCAGAGGCCAGCAGTCCTGTAAACAATAAAGGAAACAAGCATTTGTCAATGTTGAATGTTCACAGCTGGTATTACTGTTGTTCCTGGTCTTGCATGTACACAATTTGACTATATATTTATCCAGTATAGAGGAGCAGAAGAGATGCAATGTCTTATTTTCAGTGGTGTCCTGCTTTAACACATAGGGCACCTGAGAGGCAATATCTACTTTCAAGTGGTCTCCCACATTTTGACCTAAAATGTCCAACGGTCTTTTTATGACCTGACCGTCTGATCAAAACAGATAAAATTTTTAGAATCTCATCCAAAAGGTGATTTCGATGTGCAACTGTGGAAACAAGTTTTGGAGGGGATTTGACAAATGACACCTGTCATATTCAGGAAGGTACCGGGTTAAAATAGTGCGGGACTAACAGCTAAGGCAAAATAGGTAAGCAAAAATAGCATGGGACAAAACAGCTACAGGGAAAATATAGGGCATATATTGTTAACACTAACCCTGTAGCTGTTGGCTGTAGGAATGCAGGGAAGCAGTGGATACAGGCGGTGCTGGGTGGCAGTCTTTCAAGCAGCTTTTATGGCTCAGAGGGTAGGGCCTCAGGCAGTGGAAGGTAGCGGAGCATTGGTGGACTGGGGTTTGATTCCCAGTCCTGCAACACTCGTGTTTTTTTTTTTTGGTGCTGTCGCTTGTTCCCCATCCCCTCTGGAACAGTTCTCCCCCCACAGGTTTCTCCCCATCCCTAAGTTGCCTCCCCCACCAGAGGTAGTTTTTTTAAGTTGGGAGTTTGGGGGCACGGCCCCCCATAACAGGGGGAGATGCAGGGAGCACAGCCCCTGCAAAGTCAGTTTGCTTTTTGTGTTGTGGTTTTGGTGATAGCGCTCTCTGTTTTTTTCTGAGTGCTGTCTTTGCCATCGCTTTTGATTTCGCTGTTTTTTTGTTAGCTGTTTTGACCCTGTGCCATTCAAGAGTTGGGGGTAACACAAGGGTTATATTGAACATTAGAGGCCACAATCTGCAAAAAATAAAGTTATGTGTAAATGTTGGAACAGTTTGTTTCCTCATAACTTAGTTGATTGTTCACATTTTTATCCCAGATTTTCAACATAAGCTTTTTTTGACCACTCCTTCTGAGCATGACAGGTGTCATCTATAAAACAATGACTGAAGCGTCATTTTGGGCCACAAGTGTTAAAACACAATTTGGGTAGGGTTTGAGAAATGACAGCTGTCACATTCATGAGTTGGTGTGAAAAAATGGCTATATTGAAAGGTTGGGGTTAAAATAGTGAAAATTACCACAGTTACGAGCATGCATTGAAAAATTGCAATGTAGACTCATAACTTTGTTGTGTTCTTGTATTTTTATCCCACATTTTCAACATAGCCTTCATATAACCCCATGTAGCTTTCTTATGACCCCACCTCATGAACAAGGATGGAGAAAATGTTCAAATCCTGCCCAAAAGGTGATTTTGTGCCTCAGATGCGAAAACACATTTTGGTCAGGATTTGAAAAATGACAGCTGTCACTTTCATGAGGTGTTGGGAAGAAATGGCTATGTTGACAATTTGTAGTTAAAATATTGAAAATTACCAAAGTTATGAGCATGCATTCATAAATTTCAATGCGGGCTCATAATTTTGTTATTTTTTAATATTTTTACCCCAAATTTTCAACATAGCCTTGTTATGACCCCACCCCATGAACAAAGGTGGAGAATATGTTCAAATCCTACCCGAAAGGTGATTTCATACAGCAACTGTGAAATCACCTTTCTGGACAGATTTGCCTAATTTCATTGCTGTTTTTAATGCAGTGGGGTCCCAAATCAGCATGTTGAAAATGTGGCGCAAAAATACTCAAAAGTGCCCAAATTTTGCCAGTAAGTTCAAAACCCCATTAAAATATAGTACATTGAACTGCATGTCTGATTTCCTCAGTTCTCAGTCTGGCGTTGAAGAGTGGAGACATGTCTGAGGTCCAGAAAGGATTATGGCATTGGACTCCTGGTGAGTAAGAAAGGGCTTGGGGGTGGTGGGTGCTGAAAGAGAGGGTCAGGTGAGGGGACAGTAATGGTGGTGGTAACAGACATCGACAAACATTTTTCTTTTTTACAGGGTGTTTACAAAAAAAACTGCAAGGGATGGTTTTCTTTATTTCAG
The DNA here is from genome assembly GCA_016271365.2 of Neoceratodus forsteri. Lineage (NCBI taxonomy): Eukaryota > Metazoa > Chordata > Ceratodontiformes > Ceratodontidae > Neoceratodus > Neoceratodus forsteri. The sequence continues at coordinate 927,214,860 of CM028130.1, read as the reverse complement.
GTACCAACACTGGTATTGGGCACTGCAGTGTTGATGTTATGTTTGGCAGCACTGGGGGTGGGTTCCCCAGTGTCACATAATGAAAATGGGCAGGGTGGGGGTAGCAGCCGGCATGGGAGATTGGGCACCACTGTGCCAGAATTGTAACTTTGGGAGGTCGTTATGTTTGGTGGCACTGGGGCTGGGCTCCCTGGTGTCACATAATGAAAACAGGCAGGTTGGAGAGCGTAGCAGCCAGCACAGAGGATTTGGCACCCCATACCGGAATTTTAAGGCGGAGAGGGCAGGGTCTTTATGTTTGGTGGCACCATTGACAATAAAAATAGGCATGGTGGTGGGGTTCTAGAAGACAGCATCGGGATGACATTGGGAGGCACAGCAGATTGGTTATGACAGATCAGCTATGCTTGCAGGGTGGCGTTATAAGATCAGAGGAAAAAGCTGCCCTATGATCGGGTTGACTCTCTCCTTTGAACTACACAAAGTTTCTGCCCAACAAACCAGAACAGTGTCATGATTAGCCTGGCTGATGATTGGTGTGACACTGACGAGCCCCTTGCAGACCACTCTGCATTGGCCTGACAGTGTCACACCCCTCAAAAGCTAATTCCATAGCAAAACGTTGGTTGTGCAAGAGCTCATGGTTTACATAAAAAGAACTGTTTCCAAACAAAATGGAGGCTTATGGCTGCTAAAAGAGGCAATTCCTTCCAGGCCAGAGAGAAGAACAGATCTGAACTGAGGGCTGCAAATCTAGAATTATGTCAGCCAAGGAAGGGCTGGAAGTCAGGATGGTGGCAGGGGAGTCAGACAATATCAAAGCTTTCTTCCAGAACATAAATGGAAGGAGGAAGGTAAACCATGGTACTGGGCCTTAAAAACAAGGGATGGGGAGGAACCTGTGAGAGATCCAGAGGCTATGGCTGAGATGGTTAATAAATACTTTTTCAGTGTTTCCCAGAGGGCCCCTAGTGGTGGAGGGACTCATTGGGGGATCCATGACACAGCGTCGACATGTTTTGTCCAATGCAACACTACAGTGATGGATGTATGTCATCCACAAGTTGCGGTCGTCATACATCCATCAGGAAACTGTCTGTTTTTTGCGGGGGCTTTGCCCCCGCACCTCTCATAACTAAAGATTATCAACTCCAGGTTGGAATTGATTTGGGAAGGGGACAAACCCCGAGAAAGTAGTGTTGGGTCCCGTGGGTACATTACAGTGGCACAGCAACTTGCCGCTGTAATGTACTTTGCTATAGAAATGTCGCTGCAGCATTGGCATACACTCACGGGGAGGGTAGAAAGCATGAGGATTCACCAGGATACAGCCATTGGACAGCATGCCTGCTGTGGTTGCAGACTACACATGATGCAGCCATTTGCCAGCATGCCTGCCTAGGTTGCAGATTGTCCATGATGCAGCCACTGGACAGCATGCTGTGCCTGATTGCAGAATATCTACAATGCAGCCACTGGACAGCAGGCCTGCCCTGGTTGCAGAATATCTATGATGCCGCTACTGGACAGCATGCCTGCCCCAGTTACAGGATATCTGCAATGTAGCCACTGGACAGCATGCCTGCCTTGGTTGTAGAATATCTATGATGCAGGCATTGGATAGCATGTCTGCCCTTGTATCGGACTACTGATGATGCAGTCATTGGCCAGTATTCCTGCTCTGGTTGCAGACTACCCATAATGTAGCCACTGCACGGCGTGCCTGTCCTGCTTGCAAACTATCAACAATTCAGTCATTGTACAGCATGCCTGCCCTGGTTGCAGACTACCCACGTTATAGCCATTGGCCAGCATGCCTGCCCTGGTTGCAGACTACCTGGCAATGATCTGCCAGATAAGTCTCAAGGGGTAGACAGGATACACTCCAGGATTATAGTGGAGCTAAAGGAACAACTGGTGGTGCTCAGTACAATAATCTTTCAGAAGTGTGTCCAGACAGATTTAAGACTCACTAAGACTATAGGTAGCCAGCGAGGTCCCCTTCTTCAAGAAGTTCCAAGGTAAAACCTTGGAAATTACAGACTGGTCAGACTGATAATAGTGCTGGGCAGAGTCAAACCTGACAACTACAGATCAGTCAGTCTGACAACAGTGCTGGACAAGGTCCTGGATGCCATTACTCAGGACAGAATGACAGAATAACAGAACACTTGGTTGAGGCCAAAGTTTTTGCAGCCTCTCAGTATGACTTTACAGGGGTAGATCATGCCAAACTGACTTGATCACATTCTTGGAGAGGGCTGATCAAGGAGGTGGACACAGGCAGGGCTAAGTACACACATGGACAAACTGTCCACACTTGGAGATGGAATCAAGCAGTTAAGTGGTTTATTTAACCTTCTAAAAATGTCACATAAGTACTCAGGAGGACTGCTTTGCTATACAGACTGCATTAACTTTAGTCTGCCCATATTCCCTTACTTAAAGGAAAACATCAGCCATTTACCAGACCTGATTTGCATTTTAAGCATACATTTAAAAAAATTAAATACCGTCAGAGATGTTTAATGTGTATCCATAGCTTTAGGTTTTAAAGACTACCCACAGCCATGTCATGGCTGCTGGGAGCATTCCTCACTTTCTTTGTGTTAATGTGCCCTGCTGAACAATAGCTGTCAGCAGGGCACAGCAGCATAGAGAAAGCATGGGGAGGCTGCAAGCAATCTTTAAAACCAGGTGCAGGCACACATTATAAAGTAAAAAAATATATATTTAAAATTGTTTTTATGAATGCTTAAAATGCAAATCAGGGCCTTGCGATGCAGCAGGGGAGGTCTGGACAATGCCTGGTGGTTTTCTTTAAATTCATCCTGGGGTTGGCACTTGTATTATCTACCTACAACCATATAGGATGGTTACTTCTGCCCTTGAGAAACATAGAAACAAAATTTGACAGCAGATAAGGACCACTTGGCCCAGTCAGTGTGCCCATTTCTCCTTACTTACATACATACTTACATACATAATGTCGGCAGATAAGGACCTATATATGTGTGTGTTGCTTGACCACCTCAGGGAACTCTGCGGACTCACTGGTACTGTCATCTGCTGGTTTGAGTCCTTCTTAACCAATAGGAGGCAACGGGTTGTGATGGGGAATTTCTCCTCCTCTCCTAGCCTCCTTTCTTGCGGAGTTCCTCAGGGTTCGGTTTTGACCTCAATGTTGTTTGCAGTGTATATGCTGCCCCGGGGGGGGTGGGGGGTCATTAGGAAGTATGGCTTGGGTTTTCATTGCTATGCTGATGATACCCGCTATACTTATCCTTTGCCCCAGGAACATCCAACGAGGTGGATATGTTAAACAACTGCCTTGCTGAGATCAATGACTGGATGGCATCTAGCTGGTTGCGACTGAACCCTGATAAGACGGAAGTATTGGTGGTGGAGTCAAACAGAGTGCGTGATAGGTTGGCCTCTGATTCAGAGACCGGACTTGTTCTGGGCTCTGTCTCATTGAAGACCTCCTCAAAGGTGTGAAATCTTGCCGTTATTCTTGATAGGAGTTTGACTGTGGAGGCTCAGATTTCCTCTGTCGTCTGCTCCTGTTTTTTCCATCTTAGAAATACCGACAAGATAAAGCCCCTTGTTCCGTCTCTAGACCTCCCCACTTTGATGCATGCCTTGGTTACATCGAGGCTTGACTACTGTAATGCGCTCTATCTCGGGGTCACGAGAGGATCTCTCCACAGACTGCAACTAGTGCAGAATGCAGCTGCCTGGTTACTTACTGGGCAGCCAAAGTTTTGCCATATTACACTGGTGTTGCGTGAGCTGCATTGGCTGCTGGTCACGTGGAGGATCCTGTTCAAGGTGGGGCTTCTCACCTATAAGGCCCTACACAGTCAGGGCCCTGGTAACCTGTCAGACCTCCTGATTCCTGCTGTCTTGGATCGCTCCCTCCATTCTTCCTGTGGATGCCTCCTAGCAGTTCCTAGTTCAAGGCTGAGATCGGTTTGCGATAGGGCATTCAGTATCACTACTCCCATCCTATGGAATTCGCTTCCCTCTGGGGTTAAGGAGGCCCCCACCTTGGAGGTTTTCAAGGCCCACCTTAAAGCCCTCCTATTCGCCCAGGCATTTTTAGATTAAGTTATTGACCTACGATTTCTTAATTGAGTAGTATGGTCGATGTTTTGTTTTTATAAATATATGTATGTTAATAACTTTTTTTCTTATGTTTTATTGATGTACTATGAATATGTGTTTATTTATCTGTACAGCACCCAGAGCCTCCGGGAATGGGCGTCTTTAAATAAATTTTTGCCTTAGTTACTTTACCTTTATGGCCCACCTAATCTGTCCAGGTTTACCCTTGCTACTGAGCTCCTTCCCCCCCACATCTTACCCTTCCCCCCAGGATTCCCATGTGCCTATCCCATGTGTGCTTGAAACCTGATACCGTTTCTGTCTCTACCACCTCTTCTGGTAGGTCATTCCAAGCCTTCACCACCCTCTTTGTGAAAAAGTACTTTCTCATGTTGCCCTTGAAATATCCACCTTCCAGTTTCATACTGTGACCCCTAGCTGTTGAACATCCCTTCATTTGAAATAGGATCCTTCTTTGCATCCCGTTAACACCTTTTAGATATTTGACCGTCTTTATCATATTCCCCCCATCTCTCCTATTCTCCAGGGAGTACATTTCCAGCTCCTTCAACCTTTCCTCATGTGCCTTCCCTTTTATCCCCCTGAAACATCTGAGTAGCCCTCCTCTGGACCTCCTCCACCCTCTCAATATCCCTCTTCAGGTGCAGTCTCCAGAAGTGAACACAGAACTCCAGATGAGGTCTGACCAGGGCCATATACAAGGGCATGATGACTTCCCTCCTTCTACTAGCAATGCCTCGACTTATACATCCCAGCATTCTGTTTGCCCTCCCCACTGCAGCCCGGCACGGATTTGCCACCTTTAGGTCAGTTGAGATAATGACACCCACGTCGCTCTCTTGTTTCACAACTGCTATTTCCTCCCCATTAATCACATACTTCACTCTTGGATTTCCATGCCCCATATGCATAATTTTGCATTTGCCTGCATTCAAACCTAACTTCCAGGCCTTGAACCATCCCTCTAGCCTGGCAAGGTCCTCCTTCATTTGCCCCCCGCCCCCAGTGGTGTCCACTCTATTACATATCTTGGTATCATCGTCGAACAAACACACCCTTCCTTCACCTACAGCAATGTTCCCAATGAAAATGTTGAAAAGGACTGGGCCCCGTACAGACCCCTGCAGCACCTTACTCATGACCCTCCCCTCCTCAGACAGCACCCAGTTTACCATCACCTTTTGGATTCTATCTGAGCCATTTTTCCACCCAATTTATTATGGCTGGATCCACTCCTAAATCCTCCATCTTGTTTAATAATCTTCTGTGGGAAACAGTGTCGAACGTAGGGCTGGGCATCGGGTTGGGTCACAAGTTCAGGCCATTTGGGTTTGGTAGTGTTCAGAAATAATTGTCCAAATCGGGTTTCACACTGCCAAACTGGAAACGGAAACCCAAACATCAAGAAGCAGCAGAAAAATGCCAGCAAGCGCCAGCAACATCATTGGAAGCAGGCCAGCTACACCCACAGCACTCCAGCTTGCAGACGGTGGGGGGGGGGGCACGCGCTGCTGAGATCAATTGCCCACACAGGCACACAGTGGGGAGACCTGGTGGAGTATGCTGCACAGTGAGGGGGGGGTGGCATTCAAACTTGAACTTCACACCACAAGCAGGCAAGCAGTGCTTTTACTTATAGTCAGAAGAATGTGAGGATGGGTGACTGACAGCCACCACGTTAGTCCCTTCTCTCAACCCTCACATCCTCCTGTGCTAGTGCCAGTGAAACCAGTCGATCATGTGACTGCAGTAATGGCAGTCCAATTGTAGCTGCTGTTCTTACGTTGTTGCCACCTTGCTTCTGTGTGCTGCTGATTGATTGGAACAATTATAGTGATGTTGAGAGGCAATATAAGCTCCTTCATGTCACGCAGCAGCCAGACAGCAGCAGGATTAGGACAGGCAGCACATCTGTGTGTGTCAGTAGGGCAGTGTAGCATGTTGTTCCTCATGGAACTTCAAAAAACTTGAATCTCTTCAGTTCTTTTTTCTTGTTTATCAAACATCAGTAGCAGTCACTGAATAATTACAATAATTCTCCTTAATTTTATTTTTTTATTACTGGCTTAAAGGGGGGAGGGTGGCCCTACAGGGGGACCTGAAGGCTCTGGAAAGATGGTCTAGAAAGTGGAAGCTGAGGTTCAATGCAGGGAAATGCAAGATACTGCACGTGGGGGCCAGAAACCTGGGCCAAGTGTACACCGTTGGGGGGGGAATGCTACAAGTCTCGATGGCTGAGAGGGACCTGGGGGTGGTGGTGGTGGATGTCAAGATAAACAACTCGGAGACTTGTAGGAGGGCAGCAGCCAAGGCCAACAGGATGCTGGGATGCATCGCTAGGGGGATCACCTCCAGAAGGAGGGAAATGATACTCCCTCTGTATAACTGCTTGGTGAGGCCGCACCTTGAGTACTGCGTGCAGTTTTGGAGGCCACGCTTAAAGAGGGACATTAAACTCCTGGAGAGGGTCCAGAGGAGGGCAACCAAAATGATTTGGGACTTGGGGACAGGACCTATGAGGAGAGGCTCAAGAGCTAAATATGTACACATTGGAGAGAGAAGGGACCAGGGGACATGATAGAGATCTTCAGGTACATGAAGGGGTAAATAGGGGAGGAACAGTCAGGGTGCTTCAAGGAAGGAGGAGGGGCCACTAGAGGCATGGTTGGAAGCTGGGGAGATTCAGGGAAGAAAGGAGGAGGTGCTACTTCACTGAGAGGGTGGTGGAGCCATGGAATGTGCTGCCTAGGGGGCTGGTGGAGGCAGAGACGGTGGAGGGGATCAAGAGGGGGTGGGACAGGTACAGGGGAAGGGTTCTGGAAGCACAATCCAATGCAGCAAGAATATCCAGAACTGGGAAGGGAGAAGCCAGAGAAGCCGAGGGGGGCAGCAAGGTCAGCTCCCAGGGTGGGGGCTGACCAAACAAGCAGACACGAAAGACTGTTAGGCCTATTCTGCTGGCATTTTAGTATGTTAGTATGTTAAAAAAAGAGACAAAGAGAGCAGTAGTCCCAGTTTGGAGGCGTTAGGCTGGGGGCGCTGGAGCCTGGCGAGGCCAAGAGGGCCAGCTGTGCCTGATCTTAGTCAGAGGCAAATTATTTAAAAATAAAAAAGAAAGTTTCAAAACTTCTAGTTTTGCAGGCTAATAGGTGTAGTACTAGGCTGCAGGCAGCAGGCAGATTTCTGTGTATTCTAGAGATCAAAGATAGCATAACAGGAGTAGAACACAATAAGCCATTTAAAATAAAATGCAGAGGACTTTCGGTGCAGCGCCCGAGTTAATGGCGGCTTGAGAGACCAACTCCTCACTCCCTCCAGCTACAACTCCTCACCAAGCCTATAGAAACAAAACAAAATGCACCAGGAGCAGGCAGACCTTTGATGGCTAGAAACAGATTGAAGAGAGGCAATAACAGATTCCAAATATGCACACCAGAATCTGAGCCCTCTGACCAAGAACTTTCAGAAGGAGAGACACCACAAACCGTGGCCCAGAAACCCCGCACTCAAAACAAATCCTTTCATCATAAAAATAAAAAGTCTGCAAGTATGGATCAGAAATTAGATAAGATATTGACCGAAATCATGGACTTGAAATCAGACTACTCCTCCTTCAAACAAAATCAAGAAACTATGCAAAAAGAAATCACTGAGACTACTTCCAGAGTTTCTGAGCTTGAACAAACTTTGCAAGAACAGTGTGAGACAGTTACTAATTTACACACCACGTTAGAACAAATTACTACCCTCTGCCATCTTACCATGGAAAGGCAGGAGGATGCCAAGAATAGACATCGCCGTCGCAACCTTAGGGTGTATGGCATACCTGAGAATAGTGAAGGGCAGGATCTACAGGGATTTATTGTAGGAGTCCTCCGCATATCCCTCTCTCTGGACCCGCAGCTGGATTTAGAAAAAGAATGCACACATAGAGCACTTGGCCCAAAACCCTCCCAATTGAAGACTGAAGACTATCAGGAGTTGCTAGTTTAAGTTTTAAAGTTTAGCGTTTCAAGTTTAAGTTTAGCACTTAGCGTTTAGCGTGAAGTTACGTTTTAGGTTTAATTTTAACAGTATTGTTAACCGCACTGTTAATTGTATCTTTTTGCAATCTGGATACCTGATCTTTGCTATCGTTTCGTCGGAACTAAGGACTGATCATATTTGGATACTCGACTTTTGCTACTGTTTGCTACTGGAACTAAGGATTGTTTATTCAAATCGTGGATTAATTTTGGTTTGTCGTTTGTTTCTTGTCGTTGGATTTTCACAATCTCACCAAGCTAGAGGCGTTCTGGATGTTTTAAAGATCACATAAGAAGGGAAGGAGTTCGGGTCTGGGAGCTGTGCTGGAAGCCGTGGATCTGCCTTGCAGCAAGGGATACCCATTTTAATTAGCGGGCTTAATCAGGATTTATTTATCCAGATACTGTCTAGTGGAGACTAGATTGAAGATCTATCTGAGCACTACGGGAGTGACTGCCGCGGTTTCGGTCTTCGACCAGGGCAGGATTTGCCTCGGTTTCTCCCTAGGGAGCTGGGGGGACTGAGGCCTCTCCTAAGCCGCCTTGGGGTTTAGCCGTTGGGCTGACTGTTGAGGCGTCTGTAGCCACTGGTCATTGACCGGTTGGGGTGTCTGCTTCCATTAGTGGATGGGCTGGCGTGCTTGACGGTGATTGCTTTTCTAAATAACAGTCTCTCAGTTTTTTGACAGTGATGCGAGGATTAGTTACCCGGGGATTGTGTTGAAGAGCTGCCTGGCCTCCCCTGGATTCGATTTGGACCCCTGTGATGTAATTGGGTTGTTGGAGTACTTACTTTGCCTTCCCTTGTTTGGATTTGATCTCAACTTTTGCCTATGCTTGGACCTGCTTGAGAACTGACCTACTTGTTCTTCCCTGCTCCTGGACATGGGGTGGTGAGATTGTGATGTATATTTCTTTTATAATTTTGGATTAAATGCTTGGTCTCATTTATGAATGGTCCCTCACCATGTCAGAGATGGTATTGGGGAATTTACAACATTTTTCTGATGATCTGTTAGATTGCTGCATGTGAGAGGTGCTGCATTGAATTTAAATTATACGTTTTTGTTTTCTTTTTTAGTTATTAGCTTGGGTTTAGTATCCAGTTGCATCTGATTACATTGACACTGTGTTATTTTGGACAATTTGATATTACTTTATTATTATTATTATTGTTATTATTATTATTATATTTTCTGTTATTTGGGTTATTTTTGAGCCAGGGTTTAATTTGTGATAGGGTGGATTTTATTTTATATTTTATCATATTGTCTGTTTTATTTGCTCCCCCTCTGTGAGAGAGAGTGGAGAATGTTTTATTTATAATTTTGTTATTAATAGGTTTTTGTTTATTTTTGTTTTATATTTGATTTGTTTAATTAAAATGTGTTGGACAGGTGTAGAGACGGTTGGGCATTACTCCCCCACTAGGCTCAAGGAATTACGTCCTTTTGAATGCCCACCATTAACATCCAACATCTATTTTAGGTGTCTTGCGTTGGGCATCTTGAGGAAGCATAGACGAATATGCAGAGCCGGGCCTGGTGGGGGACAGGAAAGGGGAGGACGGATTGGGGTTTTGGGGCCCAGGAGACACCCTGGGGTGAAATGGGGTCTGGACAGAGGTTACTCTTGTCTTGTCCCCATACCCAAGGGCTCCAAAATAATTGGACAGGTGCCAAGGTCTTCCCCGACAGCTCATCCTGCCTTGGCGGTGTTATGCAATGCCAGATCAATTAAGAACAAGACAGCTATTATTGCTGATCTTGTTGGATCATCTGATCTGACTTGCATCACCGAGACCTGGCTGGATGAAACCCAGGCCCTGTTCTGGCCTTGGCTGTCCCAGCCGGGTTCTCGTGATACACCGCCCAAGGCTGGATGAAGGGGTGTGGCCATTATGTTTAAATCTGAGCTGGGCCTTGTGGATGTGCCATGGAGAAACACCAGTTCCTTTGAATACATCCTGGGAGAGGGTGCAGGCTGCGGGATTCTCCTCGTCTACCGTCCACCAGGTGATGGTGGAGTATTCCTGCAGGAGATAGCAGACTTCATCGTCAACCTGGTGCTGAGGTTTCCCAGATTGATACTTCTGGGCGACTTCAATGCCTGGGTCGACGATTAACTCTCTCATTTTGGTCAAAATCTCCTCCAGCTGATGAACATGCTGGGCCTGACACAGGTTGTTACCTCCTCTACCCATATAGGGGGTCATTCATTGGATCTGATCTTTCTCATGGGTATGGAGATCACTGATCTGGGGGTGGAACCTGTCAGTTGGTCTGACCATTACACCATAAGGTTCAGCTTCAGGGCCCCCTCTAATAGGTCTGCCCCTACGGAGATGGTTCAGTACTGCCCTTTGAGGGGTGTTAACCCCAATTACCTAATGGCGGTACTGGATCTATCGAGTTTGTCAGTGAATGCATGAGTCCAGATGATCTTGTATTAGCCTATAATAAGGCTGTGGGAGATGCTCTGGACAAAATTGCTCCTGTTCGTGTTCGGCCTCTCACTCTCTGTCCAAGGAGCCCGTGGTTTGATGGCTCCTTGAAGGAGTTAAGGCGAGTTGGCCGAAGGCTGGAGAGAGTGCCTGGCAGAAATCGGGCCTTGATGCAGACAGGCTTAGATTGATGGCACATTATTACAGCTATCAATCAGAAATCACTCGTAAGAAGGCAGAATTCCTGTCCAGAGAGATTTCTGCTGCACAAAATTGACCGGCTCAGCTTTTCTGGACTGTGGACAGACTGTGCAGTCCAATCTGTCTTCAACCCAGAGAAGCATTTTCTCAGCTAATATGCGAGGAGTTTGCTCGTTTTTTTGCGGATAAGGTTGCCGACATCAGGTCTAGCATCGGCCCGACCTCTCCTATGGGGGAGTGCGGTGGTCGACTAGAAGTGGCTTGTCCTAGGTCTGTGTGGTTAGATTTTCACCGGCTGGAATTTGTGGACATTGTGAAGATCATCCAAACAATGCGACCAACTAGTTGTAGTTTGGATCCGGGTCCTACACCGCTCTTAGTAGGTTGTGTAGAAGCCATCTACCCAATCCTTGCAGACATTGTCTGGAAATCTTTGGAGAGGTTTTTTTTCCCTGACCCCCTTAAGGAGGCGGTAGTTCGACCACTCCTTAAAAAATCCTCCTTGGATCCAGATTGTCTAGCTAACTACCGGCCTATCTCTAACCTGCCATTTGTTGGTAAGGTTATTGAAAAGGCAGTTGCATTGCAATTGGATGATCACCTTATATCTTACAATGTCTATGATACTCTCCAGTCTGGTTTCAGAAAAAGGCATAGTACAGAGACTGCCCTTGTCCGGGTATTGAGCAACCTCCTTATGGCCAGAGATCAAAAGGTGCATACCATTCTGGTCCTTCTCGATCTATCTGCTGCATTTGACACTGTAGACCATGGAGTGCTATTGGAGCGCCTGCAGGTCTTCTGTGGGCTGTCTGGTACAGTCCTCGAATGGTTTCGTTCTTACCTCACAGGCAGGTTTCAGAGAGTTGTCACTGGAATTTATTCCTCTGGTGCTCACTCCCTGTCTTGTGGGGTACCACAGGGCTCCATCTTAGCCCCCATGTTATTTGCAGTGTACATGCTGCCTTTGGGAGAAATCATCAGGCGATACAGTCTGGGTTTTCACTGCTATGCAGATGATACTCAGCTGTATCTGTCTTTTCTCCCCAGTCAGGGTGATGCACTCTCCGTACTTAACAACTGCCTCGATGAGATCAGATTCTGGATGAGTTCGAGCTGGTTGAGACTCAATCCGGACAAGACTGAGGTATTGGTGGTGGATCCAGGTCGTCCGGAGATGGGTGTGGGAGCTGGACAGCCATCAGGTTTATTACTTGGTGGCGAACCGCTCTCTACCTCTGAACAGGTGCGGAATCTGGGCGTTATCTTTGATGATGGTCTGACCCTGAAATCTCAGGTGTCAGCTGTTGTCAAATCCTCTTTTTACCATCTGAGGAATATCACCTGGGTGAAACATCTGATTCCCTGGTGACCTTCCAACATTGGTCCACGCTTTGTCACTACTGCCTGACTACTGCAATCCCTCTACCTAGGGCTACCTGGGGTTGATATCCGCCGCCAGCTAGTGCAGAACGCGGCAGCCAGGCTTTTGACTGGGACTTCGAGAACCAGTCATATTACGCCTGTGCTCCGTCAACTGCACTGGCTGCCTGTATGGTGGCAGATCACCTTTAAGGTTGGTTTACTAACCTTTAAAGCTCTACATGATCAGGGACCCGGTTACCTGAAAGATCTCCTGATTCCCTACTGCCCCCTCTGTCCTCTCTGTTCTGCCAACGAGGGATTGCTGGAGATTCCCAGGGTTCAATTGAAGTCATCAGGATCGCGTGCCTTTGCTTTTTCGGCACCTACCCTGTGGAATTCTCTACCTCGTTGGTTGAGAGAATGCCCAACCGTCGATAATTTCAAGGTCGCCTTAAAAACATATTTGTTCGAATTAGCATACCCTTGTTAGTTTGTGGCTGACTTTTAAATGACTTTTAAATGTTGGATTTTATTAATTTGAATGCCTGTACAGTGCCTTGATTTGAAAGGCGCTTTATAAATAAAATCGAATTGAATTGAATTGAAAGCTAGGCCCCACTCAATTATAATTCATTTCCTGAGATACAGCACTAAAGAACTTATACTTAAAAAGGCATGGTCCATGGGAAAAGTGACTTATGGCATTGAAAGGATTTTTTTAGATAACGACTATGTGTCTACAAAAATGCATAGGAGAAGAGCCTATATTCCCTTTTTCCACATCCTCTGCCAACAGCAGCTCAAGTTCAGGACTCCTTACCCTAGCAGATTGTTAGTGTGGTACCCATCTGGACAGGTGATATAGGAATCAGCGGAGGAGACCATACAGGACTTTTCTTCGAGAGGCCTCGCACTCCCACCCACGGTCTGCGCTTCCCGGAGGACCCAGAGAGAGGATCGCACACCATGGGCTGGACATATAGGCCATCAAAGCCAGCAGGAGGCCCTCACTGCAATCAAGCAATTACTGGCCCAATTTGCCAGACAAGATAACTGAGGGCTAAGTACCAGAAGTGGAAAATGGTGTGTTGAGTGACGCCAGCCTTAATCTGTTCTCTGCTCTCTCACCCAGGGGTTGATCTGGTTTTGGTGGGGTCCTTGTGCAGGCCTCATGGAGGTGGAAGACCAAACCGGGCATACCGAACCTAGGGCGGGAGCAATGAGACTAGTGAATATTTTGTAGCCGTAAGGCACATGGAGGGAGCAAATGGGATCATGACCTGGGTTCTTCCTGGGACTTGAACAGGGCAGGGACCAGGCCTAAGACTGCAGTATGCTGAGTTTGAATCTATGACAGTCTCTCCTGCTGATATGTTAATTCTGGCCCCAGACTGTACAGAGGAGTGGCATCAGAGGGGACTGCCCTGGAGGGGATAATTATGCTGGCGATAGTGGGACTCACGCAGCTAGATTGGAAATAAAATGGTCTGCCCAGAGGAGTTTCTGGGGGCACTCACTCCCGGACTCTCAGGGGGCAGGTCTAACTCGAACAATAATAACGTGTAAACTCCAGCAGGCTCAGGTATATAAAACCCTTCTCTGTTTGCTCATCCCCACTGGGAAAAATAGGGCGATTAGTACTATCTGGACAGCTTATGGCTCAGAAACTCTGAAATAGTCAGGGGCCAGGACATAAAGGATTGAGTTGGCTCTATATGTCAGAGGAGCTGTCTCCCCAGATTCATTACTTGGTACGGCAGAATTGAGTTTTATTATTTCGGCCAACTGAAGGCATAAATTATGCCTCACCATTAAAACATACAAAACGAAGAGTCCCAGGCGAGCCCAGTGGGTGTCCCGCCCCATCCAAATAGATGCTATGCTCTGCTGCCTCTGGATCCTGACCTTATCCGGGGTCTCAGGGGTTCTGCTTCTTGAGGGGCCACTGATCCCCCCATATTGAGCTGGGGGTGCCTCTGAGGTGGATGGGAAGTGGAGGACGGGACAGGTGATTTGCTAACCTGAAGGGACTATCCAGAATTCACCAGCAGAATATTTTCTGGATTTGAAACTGCACTAAAAAAGATGTGGACTTTAGAAAATTTGCTCAGCTTAAGGAACTCCAGATGGAATATATGTTTCGGATAAATATTATTATTACTCACTTCACTCTCCTGAAGCTAGGGAACTTTGAAAGACTTGAATTTACTCATCCAGTATTATTGTTTTAATTATCCCAACCAGCGGGGGACATTATAAGTATATAGGGCTATAACTGCTTGGATTCCCTCTTCTTCTTAACTCCTGAAAACAGGCCCAGCTGGAAGGCTGAGGCATCCATTGACCAGGAGATATGAGCACAATGCACCTTTTTTCTTTCCTATCCCAATCCCAAACCCCTACCCAGTTGTTTTGGTTTAGCTTTTTGTTTTTATCCCTTACCCTCCCACACCATCCCTATCCCCACATTAGGGGCAAGAGTATCGCCAGGAGCACCCTTCCATTCCGGAGCAGAGGGTACCCGATTAGGTGGGAGTATTCCCAGCCTTCCTCTCCCCACCAGATTATGGAGCAGGATTTGGAAGTCCTAATACCTTTATCATTGTACATAGTTTCAGCCTCTTTAGGTTTACTAGGACCCTGTTGGTCTAACTTGAGCATAACCCTTATATCGAGTTTTTTTTTTGTTTTTATTATGCACTCGCCATAAGGACGATCGCCGTTTGGCAGTCACCCTTATGACATGGAACCATAGAGAACTGTAGATGCTGTCTTGAAATGTATTTCACACTTAACATACTACACACACACACCTCAGAGGTGTCAGAAGTTAAAAGTTCTGTACTTGCACAGTCACATAGGACTCCAACGTAGGCAGACACTTTTAAAACACAGAAAGTCTAGGTGACAAAGTCCCTTTGTCAGAGAAATTCACCCCTAGGTGTTGCAGATGCCCCTCCTGGGCTTACGTAGAAGAAAAGTTATACTCACAACAAATGAAGATGTCCAAGGCAGCTTCACCAGACAGAATGGATTGAGGAGATTGCCCCTGAACCCTGAAGATTGCTTCCATCCCTCCTGGGATGGGGCAAAGGAAAACCCACTTAGCTAGGTCTCCACCACTTCAGAAAAACTGTTCTTCTTCTAGGGTAAGAACAAACTACCCAAAACTAAAGAGGTAGCTCTCTGTCAGAGCCAAATGAGGAGCTGCAAAGCAAGCTGCAGCCTCCTCCAGGAAGACTCACTCACAAACTACTGAACATTCTACTCTAGCTTATGCCGCTTCGAGAGTTCTAAGATGACATCATCACTCCAGCTCAGCTGAAGCTGAAAATAGAGTATGACAGTGTGAAACCCATTTTCCTGGCATTTCACAAGCTGCCTTCCTTGCCTGCCACTGATTCTAACTTGGATTCTAGTAACCCCTGGGAACAAGGGGGTTACATGCACATGATCTTCCACTCTGTGTACCCCTTTAATGTTCCTTGTTTATTGGTCTTTGCCCTGCACTGCATTAGCGATGCACCTTCTGTTCTCTCCCACATTGTAACCATGGTAGTTTTATGGTTAGATATTATGCTAGTTATTGGGCCTTCACTGCTTTCAATTATATCCTGTTGGGGGGAGGCTATGATAATGCCCTTGACTGTCTATGCCTCCCCAATGGCAAGTTTAAATGAACACAAAGGATGCACTTAAACTTCTCAGAGAGGCTGCCTTTGCCTCCCCTGTATAGATGCAAGCCATCTGGAGAATATAGTCCTTCATCCCTCCAGGTGAGGCTCCAGTCCCCAATGAAGCCATACCCCACCTCTCCACACCGTTTCTTGAGCCATTTGTTGAATTCAGTG
Source organism: Neoceratodus forsteri (assembly GCA_016271365.2). NCBI lineage: Eukaryota > Metazoa > Chordata > Ceratodontiformes > Ceratodontidae > Neoceratodus > Neoceratodus forsteri. The sequence goes on along the minus strand of CM028130.1, from coordinate 927,198,847 downwards.
ATGTTGATGTTCCTCTCTTCCCCCTTGCCATGGACAGGTAGCGCCTTAAAGAAGGTGACAGAGTGTGCTACTTGGCCAAGACTCCTCCCCAGTTCCCTGAACTCTTCCTGTACTCTTCCTACATCTACCCCCTCTCTAGCCAGGCCATTAGTGCCCAAGTGAATAATGACGTCCAGCTCCCCCCTCCTTGCTAAAACCCTTGCAATCCTAAGATTTGCTTGCCCTCCTTCTAAACTGTGCCAGCAGGTAGGCACATTGCCTCCCTCTCACCATTGCTATCTGACCCCAGCTCAGTCCCCTGGACAATGGGGTCCCCAACCAGGATTTGCGTCCTCCTCCTGTGAGTTCTCCTTGCATCTGCCCTTGGGGTTCCTTCTTGGATGACCCCCTCAACCACCATGGTGTTCACTTCGGAGATGCTGTGGAATCTCTATGCTCTGCCAGGATGGCATATGAGTTGTGAAGTGCCACCAGCTGGGGGATGTGCCTCCATGCTGCCTCCTGCACCCTCCCCAAGCCCAATGTAGTCCATCCTTCCCTCCTTCTTGACAACTTCTGAGGGAGCGGTGGTGGACATGGTGGTCTCTGTATGGGAGGAAGGTCGCCGTGTATCCTCACTAACTCTGCTCAGAGTTCAGCTACCTCCTCCCTCAACATAGAGAGTTGCCTGTAAGTAAACTGCTCCAGAAACTATCGCTTATACAGTGAAGTCTGTGGAAAGAGGACACTTTCTCCTGCCTAATATTACAAAAAGGGAGAGAACAGAAGACAGTTACCCTGCTGAAAGAGACTGCATGCCAAGTGGATAATCTGGATGTGCTGTGCAAACTGAGTCAGAGACTGCATTGCAAGTGCTGAGCATATGTCACGGAAGGCCCTAGAGACTATTGCTGTCTGTTACAAGCCATCCTGGCAAAAGACCAGCTTCAGGAAGTCAGCCCATGCGGAGAGAAGAATCACAGGTTGCGGCCACCTTGTGGGAAAAGCTGTGAAGTGGAGTGGAGTCGTGTTGGCCCTGGACCCATGGTTCTGTCTGGCATGCAAGCATCCAATCTGACTACACCCATCAGCCTTGTCAGTCCTCATAACATGAGTAATCTCATGGTCTTTACCCTGCAACAATCATTACAGTGTTTTGTGTCATCTAATTTGCCTTTGAATTCATATTTGGTATTTGACTGTGATTGCAGGCCATCCGGCTGTGGATTACAATTGCCTTATTGTTTAAAAAGTATTTCTTCTAACCAAGGCAAGTTTTCTTTATTTTAGTGCTACAACCAGCTGCAATGCTGGCCTACCCATGGCAATGTCTCAGGCCTGCACATAATTCCACTCTGGGTACCCAGCAGGGGTCTAAATGCAATGTTTATTGTCCCATACATATCAACTATGTACTGCAATCTTTCATCTAAATTCGCACCCCCTCCCTTGTTCAAGTCCCCTAAAAAAATCAGATTTACTATTTGAAGTTTAATCTGGCTATGAGCATTTTATTACTCAGCTTCAAGTTATTGGGTCAGTCAAAAGGTATACTGTTATTGCTGGTAACAGTGCTTTGCAGGTACTCAGGGTGTATCCTCAGAAGCCAGAACCCTGTTGGTAAGTGAGTCACTGTGAGCATATTATTAGTGCTCACCCATAATTATACTTTGTATGCCAGATACAGTGCTTTGTGAAGCTTTATGTTTATGTGTGAGGTCACTAGTTGGGGCTGTGGGTAGGTGCAACTTCCAGGAGGGTTGTGCTAGCTTAAGATCTAGCCCACTTAAATATTACTCTGGATGGATGCACCGTAATTGTAGTTCTACTGTTGGTAGAGAATCCTCTGCAGCTGTTAATTCTGAACCCAGGCCCCTCAACCTGCAGTCAGGGAAGCAGGCAGGGGTAGAAGCCCATTGGGAGGGGTGCCCAGGTTACACTAACCCTAGGATTTGCATCCTCATCCCCACCATAATGGAGCTCACAGGTGCTGCACCAAAAATGGTTACTCAATCCAGGCAGTGGAGAGTGGAGACTCATACTCAGCGGTGCTTGGTCGAGTACCAGTGCCAGGTTAGAAGGACACACTCAACCGTTTTTGCATCATATTATTTTTACTTGAAACCCCACATTTTATAATTGTTTTTTTATGATTGCTTACCTTCACTAAAACTCACTGAAGTAGCTGGTTGTTTGATCTACTTCCTCTCTTAGTAGAACTGAAATGCATGGAAATGGTGCAATTATACCCAGCCTTAATTTGATTCAGATCCTTGATCTACTCTTACTGCATACATACTGAAGATTAGGAACACCGAAAACAGTGCAGTAGTCTCCTCTCTTCCCATAGCATCATGAGTGGCTAGAGTACATTAGGAGCATTCCCGTGCCCAGGAAACATGCAGTGGAAGTTGATCAAAAAATATAAACAGACATGTTTTTGTGTGATAACACCAGTATGGTGGGCAATCTATTTATTTTACTTTTTTTTTTTTTTTTAATTTTCTCTTTATCCTCCTCCCTACTTGCAGCCCCCTCCTCTTCGGGAGACACCTATGGGCTTATCAGCCTTCGCTCACCTACCTGGAGCCGGTGCAGTCCATGCCCCATGGAGCCGTGGCTATACCCCCCAGGCGGAGTAGTGAGGACACCCTTCCACCCGGCGTTCGCTAATCTTTGTCGGCATGCTGTCTCCGGGCAGGTAGGGGCATTGAAGTCAGGCCCCTGGTGCTCCGTCTACCCAGGAGGCTGCAAGTTTTTCCTGGTGCTTTCTCGGCGTGCAGGTCCGATGGCGTCAAGGCGCGAAGCGCCGGCGTCTGGCACCTCGCTCCCCTCTGTTGGAGCATCGGGCTTGCTGTGCCTCGGGTCTCCACCTGGGGTCAGACAAGCACCGAGCTCAGGTACCCCTCCCCGGAGAGAGACGAGCAGTCCTGGGACGCCAACCTCCCTCCGCCTTCCAGCTCCCGGCTCGCCTCAACCCGGCCGCTGGCGGCCGTAAGCGAAATCCAAATCGCCGGGCGCCGGCGGGCCTATTTATTTTACTTTTAAAAGGAAAAAAGGAATCAAAATCAAACTACCAGCTAAATCAGCAGTACAGAATGTGAACTGAAGAATTGTAACACGTTTTTTATGTTTGCTTGCACGCATGTGCAAGAAACATAGTGCCATCATCCGAGTTTTCGTAGGTGTGGCACCCGTCTTCCAATGCAGTCAGTGTGTTTGCAGGCACGGCCACAGTTCACCAATGAATGCTGCAGCTGCCTATGACAGCAGTTGAAAATGCAGTGCTGTACAGTTCAAAGGCAGAGATATGCTTCAGTGAGCAGCGAGAAGCTACTGCCTGCGCATGTGCTTCTCCCCCTAATGCGCCCCCCATGCACACACTGTATGGCCGACAGGGGTGCCCAATCCCCCGTCGGCTCTACTGCGCTCCCCCCAACAGAGTTCCAGGTGCCACACTGGGAGCCCACCCCAGTGGCAACAGCCCATATGGCCAACAGGGTTCCCAATCCCGTGGCTCCCCTGCCCCCAAAACAGTTTTTCCAGCTGCCACGCTGGTGCTCACCCCAGCGTGGCACAAGTCCCGTTGTCCAAGAAAAAAAAAAAACAGACCTGCAAGAAAACCTTCCCTCACTGACTGTCCTGACCCCATCCCCCACCCGCTGCCACTGTTCATGATCCACCCCCACCTCACCCCATACTTACCACTGGAGCTCGGCGCGATGATCTTCAGTGGACCGGGAACACATCTGCACTCTTCAAAGCCAACTGCGAACTGAGAAAATGGTGGGTAAGCTGTCTAATATAATAAATAGGGTTTTTTTCAGCTTTGAAGCATATCTCAGGCATTTTTGGGAATTTTATAACCACATTTTCAACATGGGAATTTTGGGACCCCACCTCATGAATTCTGTCACTGTCATTTTGTTAATCTGCCCCGAAAGGTGATTTTGCAGTCACTGTGTGGAACCACCTTCTGGGACTGATTAATGAAATGACAATGTCACAGTTCATGAGGTAGGCCGCCAAAAGCCCTATGTTGAAAATTTGGTGAAAAAATTCCCAAAAAAGACTGTTTTAGGAGCATGCGTTGCGCAGTTCCTACACACGCTCATAAGTTCACAAATTTTCAATATTTTCACTACAGATTTTCAACATTGCCATTTTACCATGCCTCCTTCTGAGCAGTACAGCTGTCATTTTTCACATTTTGCCCAAAATGTGTTTCCACGCATGTAGCGCACAATGGCGCAGTCGGTGTATGAAACCAATGCATGGGACATGTTAAGAAAATCACAGTGACACTGTTCATGAGCAGAGGTCTTAAAATGGCTATGTTGAAAATTTGGTGAAAAAATTCCTAAAAATGACTGTTTTACGAGCGCACGTTACGCAGTTCCTACGACCGCCGTAATTTTGCGTAATTTTCAATATTTTCACTACAGATTTTCAACATTGTCATTTTATTACACTTCCTTATGAGCAGTACAGCTGCTCATTTTCATCTTACCCAAAACGTGTTTCGTAAATAGCACACAATGGTGCAGTCAGTGTCTTGAGAAATCAATGTATGGGACACATTAAGAAAATCACAGTGACACTGTTCATGAGCAGAGGTCTTAAAATGGCTATGTTGAAAATTTGGTGAAAAATTCCTAAAATTACTGTTTTCTGACGCGTTGCACAGTTCCTACGCACGCTCGTAAGTTTGCGAATTTTCTATATTTTCACTCCAGATTTTCCACATTGCCATTTTATTACACTTCCTTATGAACAGTACAGCTGCCATTTTTCACATGTCGCCCCAAATGTGTTTCCGCACATGTAGCGCACAATGGTGCAGTCGGTGAGCGAAAGCAGTGTTTTTCCTGCTTTTATGCTTTCCGTTACATAAAGCACCACATCCCCTTCATTCCTTCCCGTCAGGTCCTTCCTGAACAGAGTATAGCCTGATATGGACATGTCCCAGTCATGGTTTTCAGCGCATCATGATCCAGTAATGGCCACAAAACCCAGGTTGACTCTGCCGTGATGGCCTTTAGGTCTGGAATCTTATTTTCTAGACTTCTAGCATTCGCACACATGACCTTTCAGATTTTGTTTACACACTGCTTGTTGCTCCTTTTTTTCCTTTTTGCCCTCCATCCTTCCCCCCTCTTTTTTAATGCTTCTGTTCCTTTCCCTTTTCATCTCTACCACACTGATTCCTTTATTAATTTGCAGCCTGAAGGACTCTTTGGGTTCTCCTTAGTCTCTACCTCAGCCTGTGGAGGGGCTGTTTCTGACTCCCCAGTCCCTTTCGTCACCCCCTTTGGCTAGTTTAAATGTTCATTGAAGTAACATTTAAACGATCAACTGAGGACTGCGATTTCCCTCCCAGATGGATGCTGGCCATCGCCCCTGCATCAATCAATCAATCAATCAAACTTTATTTAACCAGGTGTAAACACCATTGAGCAAGCTCATTTTCAAAGTGGTCCTGGGCAACAATAAACACATACAATCCCAGAAATAATGGACAAAACAAGGCATTGTACATGTGAGGGATAATATAGGCCTATACATACAGAACTAACATAGGTAGCATCGGTTATAAATCATGACAGAAAGATGGGAAGGGGAAGAGGGGAGAGTATGTGAGAGGGGAGAATATGTGAGGAAGGAGAGAGGTTAGAATGGTGAGGAACGGGAGAAGTGTAGATGAATTAATAAGTGCTGAGTACCTCCTATTGGTGAGGTGGGCTAAAAAGAAGCTAGGAACCCCCTAAGGGGGCTGAGTTGAGATAGGCTCAGTAACAAAGGATTCATGAAAGATACTCGAACTACGGCACACAGTCATCTAAAACAGCTGCAGGTTTCCTTCAGGTGCTTAGCTATTAGTGCTTTGAATGTGTATGGTCTTGGAAGGGATGAGAGCTTTAGAGAGCCTTGCATGGAGTTCCATAGGGATGGGAGTGAAAAGTTGATAGCAGCCAAGCCATAGGTTGTATTTACTTTGGGGGTCTGGAAGCAGAGTCAGGCCATAAGATCCCTTGGCACATGCGAAGAAGTTCGAGACGTAAGCAGGAAGTTTATCAGACAGCACTCTAAAGAACCAAAGGAGAGCTGCTTTTTCCTCCTGGTTTAGAGTGAGGGCCATCCCATCACTTGGTACAGGTGGCAATGGTGGGTACGAGGAGGCAGATTTAGGATGAATCTTAAAGATTGGTGACAAAGGGTGTCAAGTTTGTTGAGCACTGTTAGGGGGCAATGGTTGTAAAGGAAGTCAGCGTAGTCCAGTAAGGGTAGGAATGTAGTTTGCACTAGTCTCATTCTAGCTTCTTTGGTAAGTAGGTGCTTAATGCAGTAGAATAAGCCTAACCGCTGCCTTAGTTTTTTCAATACCTCATTCAGATGGCACAGAGAGTTAAGTTTGTTATCCAACCAGAACCCTAAGTATTTAAAGGTATTCACTAATTCAAGTGGTTCTCCCAAAAGCATTAGAATCTTAGGTTGGTGAGTGGGTTCTGAGGCTGCCTTTGGGGAGAGGATCATGGCTTTAGTCTTTTTGGTGTTGAGTAGAAGCTTGTGGCTGATAAGGTTGTATTGTAGAGAGATAAAATCACGCTGTAATTCCTCATGGGCCAGGTCCAGGGATGCGTTTGAGGTATAGAGTATGGTATCATCAGCAAATAAGTGCACATTAGCTGAGCACAGATTTGAATTGAGGTTATTAATATAGATTGTGAATAGGATCGGATCTAAAATGGAGCCTTGGGGGACACCTCGAGGAAGCGATTTTAATGGAGACAATTCACCTGCCGCTTTAACTTGTTGTAGCCTGTTTGTAAGGTAGCTGGTGAACCATTTGATGGCAGAGTCATGGAGTCCGATATTGTGCAGTGCATCAAGCATAATATTATGATCCACATTGTCGAAAGCCTTACTAAGATCGAGGAAGAGGGCAAACACATGCTTCTTAGTGTCCAAGGCAATTTGCCAGTCAATGGTTACTTTTGCGAGGGCAGATACTGTGCTATGATTGGCTCTAAAACTGGACTGCACCGGGTTTAGTAGTTTTTGTGAGTCCAGATGTTCTCTGGCTTGAATGTTGACAATTTTTTCCAGGAGTTTTGATAAGATAGGTAGTATGGAAATGGGTCAGTAGTTATTTTGGTCACTCAGATCCCCAGATTTGAACAAGGGTATGATGTGTGCAGTTTTCCACGACACCGGGAGCTCGCCCTGCATTAGTGAGGAGTTGAATAAATGGGTAATGGGGGCGGTCAAGTAGTAATGACCTAATTTAAGGAAGTAGGGTTCAATATTGTCGGCACTGGACTCCTTTTTGTATCCAGTGCCAATAGGAGGTCCTTTACTTGTTTAAATGTGACAGCGTGAAAGCTGAAGGAGGAGGAGAGAGGTTGGTTAGAGCTGCAGTTAGCAGTAGAGTCGACAGTGGAGTCCCCTAGTGGATTGAGCTTGCTCATAGGTGAGGTGTCATAGGCTAGACCTGCTGTGGCAAAATGTTCATTAAGCTGTTTTAATATAGCAGCTCTGTCTGTAAGGGTAGATCCATTGGTCACTATTTTGGCTGGTAGGGAGGTGTCAGAAGTGTGTCCTTCAACCTCTCTGAGGATATTCCAGAATTTGGAAGAGTTGTTCTTCTTGTCTTCTAGAGCTGCTTGAAAATATTTAGACTTGTCAGACCTAGTTAGTTTGGTGCAAGCATTTCTAGAAGTATGAAATACTTGCCAATCGGCCTCCAGGTGTGATTTTCTCGCTCGTTTCCACCAAGCGTCTCTGTCCTTGAGTGCTTTCTTCAGGTTAGGAGAGAACCAGCCGGGAGGTCTCATTTTCATCTTGACCAGTCTTAGTGGGGCGTGTTTGTTTATTATGCCCTCTAGGAGGCTATGGAAGATACTGAATGCCTCGTTGAGGCAAGGGGCTAAATAGAAGTCCTGCCATCTGATGTTATCCAGGTCTTTCAGGAAGGCATTCTGGCAAAATGTTTTCAAACATCTTTTCAGTTTGAATTTAGAAGCTGACTTTATTTGGGGAGAATGCCTAATGCAGACAGTGGGGCAATGATCACTTAGGTCATTAGAGAACACTCCAATATGTGAGATGTTATGAGGTTTGTTTACTAACATAAGGTCCAGTAGGGAGCTTCGCTCTGGGTTTTTTCTGTTGGGTCTGGTGGCTGCAGGTGTAATTTGTGTCAATCCATTTGCATCACAGAAGTCTTTTAGCTTCTTGGAGCTGTCATCATTCCAGTTATGGTTAAGATCCCCGTAATAATACACTCGGTGGTAGTCAATTCGAAAAGTCTTTGGAGATGCAGTAGGAGGACCATGCCACCAGAAGGAGGTCTGTAGCATGCAGCAATAAGGAGTGCCTTGTCAGTGGAGAGGGATAGTTTTAATACCAGGCATTCAAATTCTTTAGCCTTAGAGGTACAATCAATGACTGTGACAACGAATTTGCTCTTAACATACTGTATATCACAACCCCCCCTCCTCTACTTGGTCTATCGCATCGGTGGGTGCTGTATCCTGGTACGTTGATGGATTTGTCAGGGATCGAAGGCGTAAGCTAGGATTCTGATATCATAAAGAAGTCTGGGGCTGCATGTAGAGCCCAAGTCTGAATTATGTCAAACTTCTTTAGTAGGCTACAGACATTCATGTGCAGGAAGCTGATACCTTTGTATTGTGGGAGGTCCACAGGGGTTTTGAGTGTAACAGGTGGCTCGGGTTGCATAGACCCTTATCCTCCCAGGTGAGTCCTCAGTCTTCAATGCTTGCTGAACCTTCCTCTCTACACCTTTTCTTCAGTCGTGAGTTGAAGCTCCTGGTGCAGAGAGCCTTCTCCTGTCCCCTGTCTGTTCAGCAAAAGCTACTAAGGAAGCTACCTAAGACCCCTCCCAGCTCCCTAACCCCACCCGGACTGTCTCAGCCCCATCCCTTGCCAGGTCATTGGTCCCCAAGTGGACAATGACATCCAGCTCTCCCTTCTGTCCTGTCCTGCTGTCCCAGAGATCCTCAGGATCTGCTTCCCATCCTTCTGGGCTGTTGTTCCAGATAGGCACCTAACCTGCTTCTCCCACCTTTCCTATTCCCAACCCAATCTATTCTCCTCACAGTCAAGTCCCCCACCAGAAATTGTTTCCTCCTTTCTGGGGTCATGTACTGCCCTCCTTGGGGTCTCCATTGTTCCTGGTCATCCTGGTCATCCTTCCTGGTCACTGCTGTGGGTGCCTCCTCCTGGCAGTCCCATCCCAAGATATAGGAATTACATACTGGTACCTGCTGAGGAATCTGCCACTGTCCTACCACCCCCAGCCTTCCAGAGCCCACCATAGTCTAGCCACTCCTCCCTCCTGGCATCATCTGAGATAACAGTGTCAGACTTGGTGGCCCCTGGGTGGGTGAAGAGGTCCCCTAAATCTTTACCAGCTCAGCCTGGAGTCTAGTGATCTCCAGCCCTCAGTCCAGAGAAGTGAGTGCACATGGGGCAGCGCCGCAGTCTCCAGAAGGTCTCTCTGAAAACTGCCACCCCACAACCACTCTCCTAGCATTCTCAACTTCTATTCTCCCTGTGTTCAGGGATGGCATCAGCACCCAGGCAACACAGACAACAAGGGCCCCCTGACACCAAAGGGTCAACACCCGCCCCCTCCAAAAAAAAACAGTGACAAGTGAAAAAAGAACCCAGTGTCACATTATGATCTAAGTGATGAGACAGGCTGTGCTCTCTTTCACTGTGGATCACTGAGTAAGAAACTGTGAAACAGTGAATGAAACCTTAGAGAGCAGAAAAGGCAAGGGCTGGAAAGCATAAGCTGAGCTGTCTGTCCTGTTCCACACTCTCAGTCCCACCCTGTGTGAGCAAGCATAAGTCTGACTAGCCATCCCTCAAGTGAAGACAAGTGTTCTCAAACTTTCAGTTGTTGCTTGCTCGCTGCCTCGATTTCTCGCTGTTGTCTGTTCTGACCATTTAGAATTTAGGGGACTGTTTGTGAAAGTCACTGTTGGTCCAGTAGGATGACCCTGTCCCATTCCCTCTCTGCCCTCTTACATTTATCCTTCCTGCCGGATCCCCCCACCGCCACCCTCATAATCTGAAACTTTTATTTTGGAAATAAATGAGCCGCTGCCCAGCTTGGCTCAGTCAGTCAGTGTGCCTCTGCTGAGTATCTTCTCTGGAACACCCGCTACCAGACCTTCTCATTATTGCAGAGACTTGATTTATCTGATCTCTCTTCTCAGGCAGTGGCTGGCTGTGGGGTGGGGGGCATCCCTGGAGGAAACAAAGAGGGCAGTATTGTTTTCTCTTATAGATGAGGAATGGGATGGAGTCTGCCTAAATCTGAAGCAAAATGACAGCTGCTAGACAGGTTCCAAGTTTCCAACAACCAGATCCAGAGTAACTAATCTCCGATCGGAAACTAAACCTGATGCTCCAAATTTAACACCATTGATGATGGGGTGGCAGGAAGGAAAAACTGAATATTTTGCTTCTTCTATAAATACTTTAAGCAATTTAAATAGTGGTTAGCACTAGCTGAGGGGAAGGGAAAGTGAAACATGATCTGATCAGACAGTATTCTATCAAGACCAAAACTGTGAAAAAACAGACTGGCTGTGGCTATTGTACCAGTCCATATCTCTCAACTGACCATAGTTAGCAAGACTTGGCATCCTTCCCGGATCATACCCCCCCATCTTTCCAGACTGGAAAATGGAAATAAATGAGCCACTGCCAGCCGCCCCATCTTGGCTCTCAGTGTGCGGCGTGCACCTCTCCAGGGACGGGGACACCCCCTCTGCTACTCTGCTAGGCAGATCTGAGAAGCAGAACTTAAGTAACTGCCCCCCATACTCTTAAACAAACTAGGGCAAGGAGGTCCTTTGCTGTCAGTGCTGGAATGCTCTCTGATCATAAGACATTCTTCCTTTGGCTAAACAAAAGCCTGTGGAACTTGATTTAAATCTGTGGTGGTCTCTGCCAGCACAGTCAGGGTTCTGATGACTGTGATGATTTACAGTTCTACAGGCAGCACTAGTGACTTCTGCTATAAAGAAAAGAGAATGCATGACTCGGAGAGTTTAACATTTAATTTCAGCAGCTTCACCAGCACCAGTGCTAGTACAAGACAGCCAACTTTGCAGTCCATCGGTGTGAGCAGTCAGCCTATTAATCATAAAGTGTTTTAATGAGTGCGTGTGTGGGCCAGCCAGGGTGAGATTGATGGGTGGGTGCTGGGTCAGGTGCTGGACAGGGCTGTGATTCTGACTACTCAGAGAGTGGAGGGAGGGTTGCAGGGCACTAATGATAAACACAACAGGAACCTTACCAAACCAACCTGTAGTGTAGGCTGCTGCATTATTAATCCCACTGACCGTTATCTCTACTACTTCTGAGTTCCAACCACGTTATCTCTACTACTTCTGAGTTCCAACCATTTGAAGAGGTCAGTGGTCTGCTCCCATCTCCAATAAGCCATTCAAAATGAAGTCCAGGGGCACTAATGAGCAGGGAATGATAAAGATGTGTTTGTCTCAAGCTCCGTCTCTCGCAGCAATAAATCTAAATAATTTTAAAGCTGGAGTGACTTTTGACACTTGAAAAAGACTTAATAATCTTCCTACCATTTTTATGGATGAGTTTTTAATTCAAAACCCTGCAAAGAACTTGTGGACAGCCTCAAAGAACCAACGGAAGCAACCACTGGGGCCCAGGTTGAAAACACTGGCCCGATATCCCTGTCCGCGGCTGAGATGAGTGCGTTGGGGCGCAAGGTAACGGAGCAAGATCTGGCAGCTCTGGCTCCCCATCTGGATCAGATCGAAGTAAAATTTGATAAAAAGCTACAGGAACTCATTGATTTACATGCATCACAAATGACCCAGCTCAGTGAAGTAGAGCAGCGGGTGTCGGACCTCGAGGATACCGCTGGCCCAGTACTTGAGCAGATAGCAGCATTCCAACGGGAATTGGAAGAATTTAAAGAGCAATTTGACTACCAAGAAAACTACCACAGATGATTGAACCTCCATCTGAGAGGACTACCTGAAGGGAAGGCTGGCCCAAATATTCTTGACTTTTGTGCACAGCAACTACTGGAGATGTTGGGCCTGTCCCCCAAGTATGGAAGAAATAAATTGGAGAGAGCCCATAGAGTGGTTATGCCTAAACCTAATCTGGATCAACCACCCTAACAAATCTTCATGAGATTTCACAGCTATCAGGATGGGAAAGCTGTGATGGGGGACTGTCATGCTTCTGGTAACCTGCAATACGAGGGGAAGAGACTCTTTCTCGCACAGGACTATTCCGCACGTCTCCTAAAGTGACGCTGAGCTTTCAATGGGGTGATGGCACAACTAAGGTATCTGAAGGTGGAATGCTTTATGGTATACCCGGCAACATTAAAAGTAAAACATGAAGGGGCAACATATTCTTTTTGGGAAGTTCCAAAGCTGAAGGATTGATTCGTGAGCTAAAGAAAAAGCTGGGCTGAGGCATTACCAGTACAGTGAACTATTCACATACAAGCGGACCATGTGCCTTTGGCTTGTGGGCCTAGATTTTCAAGATGAATACTGCCTTGTATACACTTAACTGTTTTGGGGGAAATTACCTAAGATCTGTGGAGATGGAAATCCTGCCCTTATTAGGAATATGGACTATTCATAGAACTATCGGGACATTGGGGCTGAAGAGCCTGAAAAGAGTCGGTCTGGATGTAGGGCACAATCACTTAGAGTTTTAAATTTGGGACAATCTGGCTCGGTCCTGGGGATGGGTTGCTGAATTGTCTTGGGACCAACTAAGCCCGGATGGGAGAACTGCAACTCCTTGACCCCCAACTTCCTTCTATAGGTCTGTATGATCAGATGGACTTCTCTCATGGAGGAGATCAAACTGAGAGACTCCTATTACAAGGTAGGCCAGTCTGGGGGAGGGGAGCCCTGCAGGTGGTTATGATTGCGCTGCCCCAGCTCTCACTTGGGTCTTGGCTGACCTCAGTGGAAGGCAAGAATGGACTTGAGAGGCTGGACACTGGGGGAAATAAAATGTGGGGAAGGTATTTAAGTTAAAAGGGAAAAGGTGGGCAAGGAATGGAGGGAATATGCTGGGTGAAGGGAGGCGGGGAAAATTCCATGGCTATGAGTGGGGAAAACATGGACTGTCTGTATGCATGTTTGCAAATGTTTGAAACATAGGATGTACTTATAATATGGAATTTTCGAGTGTCAACAACTCTGACAAGAGAAATGTGAGGGATGGGGGAGGGAGACATGATCTGTGATTGGGGTAGCTAGAGTAAAATGTTTGCACTTTTGCAGTTCTTGTTACAATATCTGAGGCTAGCGATGATATAGTTAGCTGATGCAGAGGGAAGGGAGAATGGGGGCGATGAAGTACAATGTGAGTAAAGGGGAGATAAATTTCATGTTTTACTTGTTAATTGTTTGTTGGTTGTTTGTTGGTTCTGAATTTTTAGGGCCCACAACAGAACATTTTGGCTGGTACTGGTATATAACCGAAGGGGGGAGAGAGAGACGCACATTTGTAACAAGGCTGATTTTGAACTGAGAACATTTTACTGTTCATCATTGCTAAGGATTGGACCTTAACAGTGATAATGTGGAATGTGAGAGGGATATCATCCCCAGTTAAGTGTGCATCTCTGTTAACAGACCTCAAAAGGCAGGGGGCTCAGGTAGCTATGTTTCAGGAAACTCATCTGAAGGCGGCTGAGCACACCAAGTTGGCTTGGGGGTGGGTGGGCACTTGTTATGTGGCATCCTATAGCTCACACAAGAAAGGGATAGTGGTCTCCCTATACAAAAGACTTCCCTTCAAGATGGGCAGAATAGTAGTGGATTTGGAAGAAGGGAGGTATGTCTTTGTTGAGAGAGAATTATATGGGGACAAGGTGACATTTACCAGTGTATATGCTCTGGCGGTGTATGATCCGAACTTTTATCAGGAGCTTATGGAGATAATGATTCGAGAATAATTCAAAGGCCTGATCCTGGGGGTGACCTTAATTGCTATATGGACCCTGAATTAGACCTCTCCGGGAAGAAAGGGCAGACCAAAAATGCTATTACAATCTGGCAAACTGGGATGTGTGACTTAGATCTGGTAGACGGGTGGAGGGCAAAAAACTCGACCTAAAGAGAGTATACATTTTATTCCCACCTGCATAAGTCATGGTCTTGCCTTGATTGCCTGTACCTCCCTAGGAGCTGGTTCTTTAGGCTAGATAAGGTACAACACAGCCCAATCCATATCTCAGACCATGCCATGCTGTGCATGGGTTAATGAAACATGGGAGGGACCCCCCCTTGGAAATTTTCTAACTGTCTAATGGGTGATTCAGACTTTAAGAAGTGCCTTCAGAAACAATGGGTGCAATATATCCAGGCCAATAGGGAGACGGCACCAAATAAGGCAATCCTGTGGGATGCAGTGAAAGCATATATGAGAGAAGCCATCATTAAATTTGTGTCTAACCATAAAAAGAAAATACGAGAGAGATGGGAGAATTTAGAGGACTGCCTACGAATCCTGGAATGGAAAGTTGTACAGGGGGTCGGGGCGCACTGCACCTTCTGCTCATAACAAGGGAGGCATTGAACGTCTTGCTGCTAAGAGAAGCCTGGAAAACCTGGCTGTATGTAAAAAAACAAATCTTTGAGTGGGGTAATAGACCAGGGCCGATGCTGGCAAATTTGATTAGGGACAGAAGGGGATTAAATGTGGTGATGAGTGTCAAATGAGACGATGGGAGTCTGGTAAGAGAAAAATCACAAATTAGTGAGAGATTTAAACAATTTTACCAGAAGCTATACCAGGCAGAATGCTTGTGTACTAGAGAGCTAAGGGAAAGGTTTCTGAATGACATTGCCCTGCCCTGCCCCGCCTCTCGGAGGTGAAGAGAAAGTGGCTGGACTCCTCTATATCCAAGAAGGAGATTAGCCAGGCAATCAGTAGCCTAAAGAATGGGAAGACTAGTAGACCAGATGGGTTCTCAGCTGAATACTATAAGTTAATGAAGGACCAGCTGGTAGATACACTATGGGAAACCCTAAATGAGGCACGGGAGGAGGGGAAGGGGCTCCCTGCTTCCTGGAGGGATGCAGTTATCTGCATTGTTCCAAAGGTGAGTAAGGATCCTTCAGACTGTGCCTTGTATCGCCCTATATCGCTGTTAAATTGTGACCTCAAAATATTGGACAAGGTCCTGGTGGGGAGGCTTGACAGAGTGTTGCCAGATTTAATTCACCCAGACCAGACCGGGTTTATACGGGGCAGGTTCTTGTATCTTGATATGCGTAAATTACTGAATGTTGTTTGGGGAGCCTTGCAAGAACAGGGTGCAACACATGTTGTATGTATGGATGCAGAGAAGGCATCTGACTGTATTGAGTGGGAATACTTGTTTGCAATGCTGGCCTGGTTTGGTCTGGGTGAAGAGTTTGTGAGCCTGGTTGAACTTATGTACGAAGCCCCTATGGCGCAGGTGTTGTGAATGGCTTTCTGTTGGGGAAGCTCCCCACGGGTAGGGAAACAAGGCAGGGGTGCCCCCTATCACCTCTTTTGTTTGCTATGGCAATGGAACCCCTAGCAGTGGCCATTAGGGATAACCCTAGTATATGTTGAGTACAAGGAAAGTTGGGAAGAGAACATAAAGTTACGCTGTACATGGACACTATGTTGTTATATGTGACTAAGCCACGACAGTCTATGCTGCATTTGCTGGAGATTGTTGAGAATTGTTCTCAATTCTCTGGGTATAAAATTAATATAGATAAATCCAAAATGTTAAAAATAGATGGGAAAACAGGAAAGCATCAAGAAGAGGACTGGGGGCTATGGATGGTGCAGGGTTCCTTTACGTGCTTGGGGATCAAGATAGGTAGGAAAGTGAAATCCTTATATAAATGGAACTATATGCCCTTGATTAAAATAATTGAAGCAGAATTGACTTGATGGAGAGCCCTGCCCATTTCCTGGCTAGGCGAGATAAACTTAATTAAAATTAACATTCTAACCATGTATTTTATATGTAATGTAGATGGTGCATATGGGGCTTACAAGGATGGATACTAAAACGCTCGAGAGAGCTTTCTCTGTTTTCATCTGGCAAGGGAAGTGCCCAAGGGTAGGCCTAGCATGCCTTAAAGCTACTACAGAAAATGGGGGGGCTGAATTTTCTAGACCTGAAAACATACTTCATAGTGATTCAACATAGATACATACAGGATTGGGTCAATCATCTCAAGGAGGCTGGTTGATTAGATCTGGAGGAAAAGAGCTGCCCAGGTAGACTCTTGGCATACCTGATGAAAATGGGCCATAGGGTATATCTAAATATGGGATGGGCTAACCCTCGGTCACCGCAGTTTTTGATGTCTGGGAGCATATAGGTAGGGTCAGGGAAGTGAGACAAGATGAGACATTGTTACTTACAGTGTCGGGGAACCTATTTTTCCTGCCAGGAGTCAGAGATGCTGGGTTTAGAGAATGGGAAGAGAAAGTTATCTGATCAGTGGGTGATTTATATATACAGGAAGGTCTAGATTCATTTGAAGCACTGCAGGAGAGAACTGAACTGGGGTCTTCGCACTTCTTCTGGTTTCTACAAGGGCATATTGCAGAGGTTGGGCAGAGAACAGATGAGCCAGTCATCTCTGGCACTGGTAGCGCAACAGATCTGTGCTTTCCGGTGGGACCCCAAGGGGGTAATATGTAGAGCCACCCAGCTGGGGAAGCAGTACCTTCCAGACACTACCCGTAAAACTAGAACCCATTGGGAGACAGATATGGGAACAGAAATTGGGGAAGATAACTGGAAGCTCATGCTGAAACTATACATGGGGATCCTGATATGCAATAAGTACAAGGAATCCTATTATAAATTCATGCACCGGTTGATTCCCAGCTATAGTACATAAATACAACCCTGCAATTTCACCGATGTGTGCAAGGTATAAAGGGGATTTGGGCTCCTACTACCACTATTTTTGGGCATGCCTGATCCTGCAGGTTTTCTGTCAGGAGGTGTCAGCGGAAGTGGGGAAGTTAATAGGGAGAGAACTGCCAATGTCACCACTTACTCCTCCCATTTGGAGTGGAGAACTCAGGGGAGGAGGGATGGAGTACCCTACCAAGGTGGGCAAGAATACTTATGGGCCTAGCTAGACACTGCATCCTGAACACATGGGTGACCGGGTTATCCCCTGTGATACAACAATGGAGAGCCCTGCCCTTGCAAGCTCTGGCAATGGAAAGGCTTGCTTATATTTTGAAATGGAAAGGTGAATTGTTGGAATTGTTGTATAGAACATGGCAGCCCTTTTTGTCCTCAATATCAATGGGAGAGCAACAGATTTTGTGTGAAGGATGATCTTAAAGGGTGTGGGGAAGATTGGGACTCAATGAATAGGGGAACTGAGAAAGGCTGAGGAATTTCAGGGAATGGTAGACACCTGTTAAAGTATGATGATTTCTCAATTTGGAAATGTCTGATGCCAACCAATCTAATATCTATACGTAGAGTGAAATGAATATGATGTATGGATAGATCAATTTGCAATGTATGTTTCTGGAGATTAATTGGACCTGTTTCTGTTTTTTTTTTTGTCTGCCTGTCTGTCTATCATCTGTAAGGATGTCAGCAGCGAACTGGAGTATATAGAAAGCCGATATCTATTACTGTTGGTGTTGATACAGAATGTGCATGTTTGCTGTGTTTTATTTTACAAAACCAATAAAAATATGATGCAAAATGAAGTCCAGATTTACTATCACCACGTTTTTTCAGTAGTACTGCCTTTCCTGCATGCATCAATTAAGTGAAATGTCTAATAAGTTACCATATTGCTAGTGCTAGCCTAGCGACACTACTGAAATGGAGGAACCATACCATTTCAGGGGATGAGGGAAACTAGTAACTACAGTTAAAAAATTTACCAAAAAAAAACAAAGTGTTGTGCTGCATGGTTTGATTTGTAGCTGTTTTGGTCCCAATCAGGATTGCCGTTCGTTGTTGCTTATGCCTCATCACTCAATGTTGCTGATACCTGAAGTCAACCGTTTTTGTTTAAAATACTAGAACTGTGTTGCTATACTTTTTGTTATCATTTTACAGATATCCATTTTTTTTAAACAAGCAGTCATCAGATCAATGTTGTAACTGCCACTCAATAAATAAAGCAATCATGAATTCATTGGGAATTGCTTTTTCTGGAGTGAGTGGCAGCTGCAACATCAATCTGATTGCTTGTTTCTGTTCATGTTATAGTGGTGTTGTCTTCTGTCTTTTAATTTAATATTTAATTGTATTCCTGTAAATTGAATTTTTTTAAGAGGCGACAGCAGACTCAGTGAGTGACAGTCACTCAGTCACACACATTTAAGACGTGGAGCCTTTGCAAATTAGTCTCTGACTCAAAGGGTTGTAATTCCTAGACCTTAAAGGGAAACAGTGGAAAAGGCACAGCTTTACCCAGGCGCTACCAAAATGCCTGATTAGTGCTTTCAGATGGTAACATTTTTTAACAAATAACTCTAATTGATTTTTTAGTGATTTAAACAGTGGCCTTCAACTTTCACTTTCTATTGCTGGGAGCCACCATTTCATGAGTAGCAGAGAGCTTCCTGAGCTCACTTTATGCTAATATGTCTTGTCAAACAATAGCTGAGGTCAAACAGGCATATTAGGCACAGTGAGCTCAGGAAGCTCACTGCTACTCATGAAATGGCTGCTGCCAGCAACAGGAAGTGGAAGTTGTGGGTAGCTGTTCTAAATCATTAAATAAAGTTGTTACTGTCTGAAAGTACTAATTGAGAGTTTCTGTAGTGTCTGAGGAAAGCTTTGTCTTTTCCATTGTTTCCCTTTAAATAAATAAATAAATAACATTGGGGCTTGGCTCTAGTCTTCTCTGGAGTCTGACCCCGTATGTTCGTTGTTCGTTCTTCAGCCCACCACAGCACACAGCAGCATGCATGATGATGGTGTTGTCAAAACAGAATCACTGCATCAGCTAGCATCATCAGCAATTCAGCATACAAACAAAGTGTGCTATAGTTCTAGGAGGGAGACCTTAACTAATTTGCCCTGTTGCCACTTGCAGCCTAGAAATACAATAAAAAAGAAGTAATAATAATAATAAATTAATTTAACTGACACAGATGCAGACAGCAGTGCCGGTCAGTCAGTGCCTTCATATAATTTCAAAAGTTAAGTTAGTATGTGACAGTGCGGTGTATGAATAAATGTTGTGTTGTGTGCTGCCCAGCTAATGCTGTGAACCAAGGTGCAGTTGTGCTGAAAAATTTATAAGTTTATTAAATTACAGTATCTAATAACTGAATTCTCATTTCATTGTTATTATTTGTTTGAGGTTCTGATATAAACTATGAAAATAAAAAAAAACATGTTTTTGATTGTGGGTCGAGGAGCAGTGGCCCACTGGAGGTCCATTGCCCAGGGCAAAAAAAAAACTGAAGCCGGTCCTGCCTGTTTTACCTGGAAATGCTTCTATACCATGCTCCTGATAGGATGTTTCTAGTTTTAATCTTTTTTGTTTGTTTTTATTTGTGTTCCCCTGTGCCTTGTTTAAAACGTTTTATACTCCTACCCTAGACCCAGCAGGAAATTGCCCAGCTGTGCTCTTCCACACTGTTGACAGCTGGTTAAATCTCTCCTGTCTACAGTCTGGGACAGCATTTTCTGCAGAAATGTGTGAGCAGTTTGGCCGTTTCTTTGCTGACAAGGTGCACTCTATCAGGGTGATTATTGCCTCCTCTGGTCCGGCTTTTGCTGGAGGTGATCTTTGGCCAAGTTGGAGCAAGTTCCAGCCAGTTTTGGCAGTTGAGGTCCTCCATGTGCTTACCAGCATGTATCCCACCAGCTGTTCCCTGGACCCGGGCCCAATGTGGCGTGTCATTAGCTGCTTGGATTTCCTGGGCCCAGTGTTCGTGGAGATCGTAAGTGGGTCTTTAAGAGAGGTCATGACCTTGAAAGAGGCTGTAGTGAGACCTTTCCTTAAAAAGTCAACTTTACACCCTGACATTCTATCGAACTATAGGCCTGTCTCTAGTCTTCCCTTTCTGGGGAAGGTTATTAAGAAGGTGGTGGTTGACAAGCTGACAGTTGGAGAGTTTGTCCATCTTTGAACCTCTGTAATTGGGTTTTCAGCCCTGGCACAGCACTGAAACGGCTTTGGTCAGGATGGCACATGATCTCTTCATGGCGAGGGACCAAGGACAATCTACCATCTTGGTGATCTTGTATCTATCTTCAGCTTTTGACATGACCTATCACAGCCAGGGTGCTATTGGATCATCTGTGGAACTATGTGGATGTTACTGGTGCAGTTTTGCACTGGGTTAGCTCATATTGAACCAGAAGATTGCAACGCATTGTCCTTGTGAATTTTCACTCCAGACTTTTTGTGCTGCCTTGTGGTGTTACACAGGGTTCTATTTTGGCTCCCCTGTTGTTCTCTGTGTGCATACTGCCACTGAGAGAGATAATTAGGGGGTACAAATGAATATTATTATTATTATTATTTATTTTTACAATCTGGGGTTTCACTACTATGTTGATGACATCCAGTTGCACTTGTCTTGTACCCCAGGTTACCTCTCCACCTCAGGTATGCTGAGTCAGTGTTTGGCTGAGATCAATGATTGGATGTCTACAAACTGGCTATGTCTCAACCCCAGCAAGACAGAGGTTACAGTGATTGAGCCAGGTCATGGAGATGTCTCCACTGATGGAAGGCTGCTCACCTCAGCAGTTGCAGGGCATCCCTTGTTGGTGGTAAGTGCATTTAAAGATCTTGCCATGCCATTTTTCTTGATGATCCACTTACCTTTGAACAACAGGTGTCGTCAGTTGTTAGATCCAGGTTTTACCATCTCTGGAATATTGCAGGATCCAGCCGTTCTTGACATCTGATGATCTGGCCATGGTCTTCCATGCCTTTGTTACCAGCAGACTCAGTTACTGTAATGCTCTGTACCTAGGGCTGTCTGGAGGTTTGAGGCATTGACTGCAGGTGCCATTATGAGGGATCATGTCACTCCGGTTCTGCGCATTCTGCACTGGCTATCTCTGAGTTCACACAACATCTTCAAGATATGCTTGTTAACTTACAAGGCACTATGTGGTTCAGGACCTGACTACCTTAAAGGGCTCCTGGTAATGTATCAACCTATCTTCCCCCTATGCTCCACCAAGGCTGGTTTGCTTGTTGTATCCTCCTCTCACCTTAAGAGATCAGGTGATAGAGCTTTTGGTACTGCTGCACCATCTTTGTGGAGTTCCCTTCTACCTTATATATGAGCAGCCAGATCAGTGGAGGCCTTTAAAGCCTATTTAAAAACTTTTATTCTTGAAAAAGCCTTTAGTTTATTTAAAAATATTTTATTATAATTTTTGGGGATGTTTTTATTGTAAAATGCTCTGAGCCCCTGGATAGGGCGCTATATAAATAAAATTTGCCTCACCTAGATTGGTGTTTTTCTTATTCCTGGTTTTGGCTTACCTTTGACATTCCACCCTTCCCAGCAGTGACTGTTATGCAGTAACAAACACATGCTTTGCCTTTGTCAATCAGCAGAGTCCCCCTCTTCTCCGCTCTCTTCTGCTGACACCTGCTGATGCCTATGACACCATTCTCCTATTCCACTCCTTCACTGTTCCACTCATGCATTGGACACGAATGTGTGGGACACATTGGCACTGGCTGCTGTTATTTGTTTATTTTTTTTTCAAAAGTTTCATCAGGAAAGACATACTGAGCCTAACATAGCTTGTTTCCAGATACATACTGCGGGGAGGGGGGGTAAAGGAGGACAATGAATAACAATCGGAACAATAATTGCATAGCTGGTAGTAACAAAAACTAAGAGTCATATACTCAGCTACAATCAAAAGGCAGTTTATGCTGTTTGTGCAAGAATAAGTCCAAGACAATAGTCCAGTGGGTATAAAGGAAATACAATTAAGTACAAAGTGCAATTTATGCAATGAGAGAAGTGGAGAAGCTATCCGGTAGTTCTAAGGAAAATACAATTCAAAGTGCAGAGGTGAATGGAGGTTAACAATAGGAGCAGAGGCTAGTTGCTAGAGAGGTAGAAAAAGGGGGGTTAATCAAGTGTAGATCAGGAGGAGGGGGAGAGGAGGGGGTAGAAGGTAGTGAGTAGCGGAACAGGGACAGGTATCAGGTACAACTGCAGGAGTAAGATATGAAATCATGGAGAAGAGAGGAGAGTGAGCACTGAGAAGAGGCAGAGCTGATGGTTAGAGGAAGATAATTCCAGCTGAGGATTTCTTTTTTTTTTTATTATGAGTTTCAGTAATATGGAGAAACAAATTATCAGTTTTTGACATTCTGTAATCATCAGATCCATTGTTCTCATCATATTACATCATCATTGCCTCTTACTGTATCCTATCCTATGGATACAGGAATAGCTTAAAGCTTATTTAATTTATAATTATTATTATTGATTTTTCCCCTTTTCTACCCCTTCCTCTCTCCTCCCTCTCCTCTCTCCCCACTCTCCTCCCATATAATTATATCCATACCATTTAATTATTTACTCTAAACATAAAAAGAGAGGAAACGAAAGGAAAAAAGGGGAAAAAGAGACAAAAAGAAGAAAGAAAGGGGAAATATATTTCCCTTATTCCTCTTCTCTTCTTCTTCTTTGTTTTATTAATTAAGACATGAGAGTGTCAAAGGATTGGCATATTTTTTAGAGTCATCTTCTTTTTCCATCTTTATGTACTATATACGTTCCATTTTCATAATATTCAACATATAGTTAATCCATGTTTCCACCACTGGAGGTTTATTGTCCTTCCATTTATCCAATATGCATTTTTTTGCTGTTGTCATTGCTAATGACAAAAAAGAGTGTTGGTAATGATTAATTAACTCCTTTTGTAGTACAAATATGGTTAATAAAACACCATCTGTTATTTGTATTTTTAAAGCATTATTAATTATCTTTAATATCTCAGACCAAAAGTTGGTAAGATAAGGACAGCTATGTATTAAATGAATCAAGGTTCCCAATGTGTTAGAGCATCTTGGATATTTATCCCTCAGTGTTGGATTTATCTTATGTAGCTTATATGGAGTATAATAAACCCTATGCAAGATATTGAATTGTATTTGTTGCATGTTACTAGATCTTAAATTCTTAAATGGGGATGTTATTATAGCCAGCCAGACATTCTCCATCTCTCTTTCTGAGATTTTCTGTCCCATATCCATTTTCCCTCTCTGTTTTAATTTAATTATGTCTTTGTGTATATCCAAGAATAGCTCCTCATATATTTCTGAAGTGAAATTTTATTCTCCTTTTGTTCTAATAGAATATTCAGTATTGGTGTAGATACCACTGTTTGCCCCTTATTAATTTTATTAATTAAATATTTAATTTGTAGATATTGGAATTTATGTGTCTCAGCAATATTATACTGCAGTTTAATTGTTCAAATGTTTAGAACTTTTTATCTTTAACTAGTTGCCCACATTCGTATAGACCCTTACTGTACCATTCTTTAAATATTCGGTCTTTTACTAATATAAGGTAATTATGATTATTATAAATTGGAGAGAATTTTGTAATACCTACCTTAATTTTTTGTATTTTATGAATTTCTGCCCAGCATTTTATTGTTGTTCGAGTAGTTGGACTTCCTGTTTCATTATTTCTAATATCTTTTCTCAGATTAATCCCTGAGAATAACACATTCATTAGATTTTGATCATCATATTTTGTAACTCCCATCTGTACTGATTTACATGGAAATTTTTGATAATTAATCCAATTCCAAATTGTTGCTACCTGTACTGCTAAGTATTATTTTTGGAAGTCTGGTAAGGAAACTCACCCTTGTTCTTTTGATAGTACCATCTTATTTATTTAAATTGTTGGTTTTTTATTCAGCCATATATAATTTGTTATGATTTTATTTAATGACTTGAAAAATTCTACTGTGGTTTCTATTGGATGTGCCTGATATAGATATAATAACCTCAGTTGTATCTGCATTTTAATTACATTAACTCTTCCTATTACATTTAGGGGGAGACAGTGCCATTTATCTGTCTCTATTTCAATAATCTGCAGCTGAGTTTCAATATTGAATTTATATAGTTCATTCCAATTATTACTCAACCTTATCCCCAGGTATTTAAACTCATCTACAACTGGACACATGCAATCCTCCATTCCTTGTATATTATTATCCCTATTATTTTTAAAGATTAATGTTTTTTGAATATTAATTTTATAGCCAGACTCCTTTCCAAATGCATCTGATACTTTAATAAATTCTTTTATAGAATCTTGAGTATTTGTAATAAAAAGAAGAGCAACATCCACATATAAGCTAATTTTATGTTCTTATAAATTGTATATTATTCCCTTAGTTAATGTATTTTGTCTAATTTTTTCTGCCAGGGGCTCAATAACCAAGGCAAAAATCGATGGGGAGAGGGGGCATCCTTGCCTAGTACCTCTTGTTAACCTAAAGACCAGAGACAGTATATTATTAACTTTTATTTGTGCTTTTGGGGGACAGGCCCATGAGGGGAACATGGAAATTGAACCTTAAGTCTGACAATGGTGTCCATGCTGGGCCTGCCATCATGTTAGTCTTTGATTGTTCCCTGGTATTTTAACGTTTAACGTTTTACCGTTTTATTTCATTTTATTTTGATCTGTTCAGCTGTTTGTATTTTTTAAATTTTGATCACTACAACTGCTATAATTACAGTCCACTCTGCTCCATTTGATCACTTGTTATTCGACTATATGCCGTATATTGCATCTGGGTAACGGCTTTACTGAAATGGATTTTTAGTTTATTTTCAGAGCAGTTCTATGATTTTGCTGCCTCTTAAATTATTTCCTGCCTTTGACTGGTCACTGACTATTTTGCTGTACCTGTGGTCTGGGTCGCCTGGGACACTTTGCCTGATGCAGGGGCTCCAGATTTTGGGCAGCTTTGTGTCTGTTCTGTGGTGGTCGTCGGCTTTTTTTCTGGTGCCGATCTTGCGTGGATTTGATCCCTGGGATAGTTGATGGTTCTCTTGATGCTGGTCTCCCTGGGATTGCTGTGGTGGAAGACCTGACATTGGCTGGCTGGCTGCCGTCTGAGCTACTGTTTGGAGCACTGTCTGGAGGAGCATGTCGGAGCTGTGAATCCAGTTGTGGAACTGACTTTTCTGGTCAGATTATTGGTCAAGAACAGCGGATTGCAAACTGGTCTGACTGGCTAAGGTGGTTGGGTGCCTGGTCCTTGGTCTTCCCCATGGGGATAGAGGCTACCAGTTGGAGGGCTGGTGGAAAATTTCCTTCTGTGCCCTCTGTGGCCCCCTAGTTTTTACTGGGTGGCTCTAGTGGACTAAGTGGGGTGTCTCTTTCTCCAGGGCCCTCCCTTCCCTTCTGTGGGCTGGATTGGGGCCAGTAATACTTGCATTATTTTCTCTTCCTATGCTGGCAAAGGAGCTGATCATTATAGGTTTGCTGCTCTTTCCTATTTTCATCTTGCTCCAGTCTAAACCTCCGCCAGGTACTGTAATTACATTTCTTTATTTTGGAGGCAGTGAGAGAGCCTCAGTGGTAACAAAGACTCATTTCAACTTTAAATTCAGTACTTGTGGCAGTGAGAGTGCCACGTTTCTTCTGGATTCTTTATTTGATAAGGATTGGGTGAGAGCTACCCTTTGTTTTACAAACTTTCAAAAGATTTAGCAACTTTAGAAGCAATCTTCATAAGAGGACATTGGACAGTGAACTTCATTGAACAATAACAAATGATTTAATTTGGTGTTGTAGCTATCAAAACTGTTCTAGATTGTTATTTTGTGGGTTATATTTGTTTATTTTTGTAGTTTAGGGTATAGGAGGTTTATTATTAAGATTAGAGGACTGTTATTAAGATTAGGTTTTTGGTTTTATTGTCTGGGGTGGGTCATTAGTTTTTAGAATTTGTTTATTATTTTATTTGAAGTATTATGTGTCAGGGACACTTAGTGATGGTCAAGCATTACTCCCCCACCAGACTCAGGGAATTATGTCCCTTTGACTGCCCCCCATTAACACCTGACACCTATTTTAGGTGTCGCACTTTGGGGATAGTTAGAAAGCGCAAAAGAAGGGGGAGAACTGGGCATGGTTGGGGAGGGGAAAGAGGAGGGCAGATAGGAGTTGTGGGGTCCAAGAGGCACCTGGGGTGAAATGGAGTCAGGACAGAGGGCCTCCCTGTCTTGTCCCCATACCCAAGGGCTCTGATGTTAATGGGCAGGTGCTGATGTCTTCCCCAACAACTCATCCTAGTTGGGTGGTGTTGTGCAATGCCAGATCTATTAAGAACAAGACAGCTATTATAGCTGACCTTGCTGAAACCACCAATCTGGCTTGCATCACCAAGACCTGGTTGGATGAAAATGCAGGCCCTGTTTTGGCTTCTGTGGTTCCGGACAGGTTCTCGGTGATACACCGCCCGAGGTTGGATCATAGGGGTGGGGGTGTAGCCATTATATTTAAATCTGAGCTGGGCCTTGTGGATGTGCCATTGGGAAATACCAGATCCTTCGAGTATATCCTGGGTGAAGGGTGTAGGTTGTGGGATACTCATCTACTATCCACCAGGGGATGGTGGAGCATTCCTGCAGGAGATAGCAGACTTCATTATTGACATGGTGTTGAGGTCCCCCAGATGGATAGTTCTGGGGGACTTCAATGCCTGGGTCAATGATGAACTCTCGTATTTTGGTTAAAATCTCCTCCAGTTGATGATAATGCTGGGCCTCACACAGGTACAGTAGTTACCTCCTCAACTCATATAGGGGGTCACTCATTGGATCTGAGCTTTCTCTTGGGTATGGAGATAGCTGATCTGGAGGTGGAACCAGTCAACTGGTCTGACCATCACACCATAAGGTTTAGCTTCAGGGTCCCACCTAATAGGTCTGCCTCTATGGAGATGGTCCAGTACTGCCCTTTAAGGGGAATTACCCCTAGTGACCTATTGGCGGCACTGGACCTATTGGATTTGTCAGGTGAATGCATGAGTCCAGGTGATATTTTATTACCCTATAATAAGGCTGTGGAAGATGCCCTGGACAAGATTGTTTCTGTTCATTTTTGGCCCCTCACCCTTCGCCCAAGGAACCCTTGGTTTGATGGTTCCTTGAAGGAGTTGAGGTGAGTTGGTCCAAGGATGGAGAGAGCTTGGTGAAAGTCTGGCCTTAATGCTGACAGGCTTAAGCAGATGGCACATTATGATGGCTATCAGTCAGAAATCACCCATAAGAAGGCAGAATTCCTGTCCAGGGAGATTTCTGCTGTGCAGAATCGATCAGCTCAGCTTTTCCGGACCATTGACATATTGTGCAATCCAATCTGTCTTCAGCCTGGAGAAGCTTTTTCTCAGCTGAAATGCAAGGAGTTTACTCGATTCTTCACAAATAAGGTTGCCAGCATCAGGTCTAGCATCAGCACGGCCTCTCCTATGAGGAATTGTGGTAATCGGTGGGATGTGGCATGCACTCGGTCTCTCTGGTCAGATTTCTGCCAGACAGAATTCACAGACATTGTGAAGATCATCCAGACACTGCGCCCGACCAGTTGTAGTTTGGATCCTGGCCCGTCGCCCCTTTTATTGGGATGTGTTGATGTTATCTTCCCGATCCTTGCTGAAATTGTCTGGAGGTTCTTGGAGACAGGGGTCTTTCCAGAACCCCTAAAGGAGGCGGTCGTTCAACCACTCCTTCAGAAATCCTCCTTGGACCCGGACTGTCTAGCTAACTACCGACCTATCTCGAACCTGCCATTTGTTGGTAAGGTTATTGAAAAGGTGGTTGCGTTGCAACTGGATGATCACCTTACAACTCACAAGGTCTATGATACTCTCCAGTCTGGATTTAGGAAGAAGCATAGCACAGAGACTGCACTTGTCCGAGTACTGAATGACCTCCTAATGGCTAGAAATCGAAAGGCGCATACCATTCTTGTCCTTCTTGATCTTTCTGCAGCATTTGACACTGTAGACCATGGTGTGCTGTTGGAGCGCCTGTGGCTCCTTTGTGGTCTGTCTGGTACAGTCCTCAAATGGTTCCATTCTTTC
This sequence comes from Neoceratodus forsteri, assembly GCA_016271365.2. Taxonomy (NCBI): domain Eukaryota; kingdom Metazoa; phylum Chordata; order Ceratodontiformes; family Ceratodontidae; genus Neoceratodus; species Neoceratodus forsteri. The sequence goes on along the minus strand of CM028130.1, from coordinate 927,170,703 downwards.
TTCACGGATAGGTCTCAGAGAGTTGCCACCAGAATTTATTCCTCTGGCACTCACTCCCTGCCCTGCAGGGTGCCACAGGGCTCCACTTTGGTGCCCATGTTGTTTGCAGTGTATATGCTGCAATTAGGAGATATCATCAGGTGATACAGTTTGAGTTTTCACTGCTATGCAGATGATACTCAACTATTTATGTCCTTTCTGCCCAGACAAAATGCTGCACTCTCTGTGCTAAACAACTGCCTTACCGAGATCAGAACCTGGATGAGTACTAGTTGGCTGAGACTGAATCCGGACAAGACTGAAGTGTTGGTAGTGGACCCTGGTCATCCGGGGGTGGGTATTTGAGGTGGACAGGCATCAGGTCTTTTGATCGATGGCATACAGCTCACTACCTCAGACTGAGTGCATAATCTCAGTATTATTTTTGATGATGGTCTGACACTAAAATCTCAGGTGTCAGCTGTCATCAAATCCTCTTTTTTCCATTTGAGAAATATTGCCCGGGTGAAACACTTGGTACCTCTGGATGATCTTCCAACATTGGTCGATGCCTTCGTCACTTCCCACCTTGATTACTGCAATTATCTCTACCTAGGGCTTCCAGGGGTTGATATCAGCCACTTGCAGCTAGTGCAGAGCTCAGCAGCCAGGCTTTTGACAGGGACTTCTAGGTCCAGTCATATTCCCCTGGTGGATCACTTTTAAGGTTGGTTTGCTAACTTTTAAAGCCCTACATGATTCGGGACCTGGTACCTGCAAGACCTCTTGATACCCTACTGCCCCCCCCGTCCTCTCCGATCTGCCAATGAGGGATTGCTAGAGATTCCCAGGGTACAGTTAAAAACATCAGGTGCCCGAGCTTTTTTTTTTTGGCTCCAACCCTGTGGAATTCTCTACCTTGTTGGTTAAGAGAATGCCTGACAGTCGACAGATTTAAGATTGAGTTAAAAACGTATTTATTTAACTTGGCCTTCCCTAATGACTAATGTGTTTCATTCTTCTGTTTTAAAGCTATATTTGTACTTTTTTTTTGTACAGTGCCTTGATTTTGAAAGGCACTATAAACATAAAATTTGGTTTTGATTTGATTTGATTTTGGTGCTTGATAAATTATTTTAATCCATTTCGTAAGCTTAGTCCCAAAGTTCATTTTTTCCAGTATAGCCAATATAAATTCCCTTTCTACTCTATCAAATGTTTTTTCTGCATCTATCGTTAGTAATATAGAGTTAACTTGTTTATTATTAGAAATAATATTTAATGTACATCTTAGATTTTCCATTCTTCTTCTTCTTCTTCCTTTAATAAACCCATTCTAGTCATGATTGACCAATTCTGGAAGGACCTTCTCCATCCTACTGGCCAATATCTTTGCCAAGATCTTATAATCAGAATTTAGCAAGGATATTGGCCTCTAGGATTTGCTGTGTGTCTTTATCTTGTTTATGGAATAGATGAATATGAGCTTCTTGAAATGTACCTGGTATGATTCCCAATTTAATAATTTTATTAAACATATTAGTAAGCACTGGTGTTAATAAATCCTTATACTTCTTACAAAATTCTGATTGGAAACCATGGAGCTTTTCCTATCTTCAGCTCTTCAATTGCTGTTTCTACCTCTAATTTAACAAAAGGTTCATCCATTAACACTTTTGCCTCCTCTGATAATTGTTTCATTGTTAAGTTGTCTAACCATCTGACTAAGGAGGGAGTCAGTGCATTGGGGCAGAAGTTAGAAACATAGAAACATAGACTTTGATGGCAGATAAGGACCGCCTGGCCCATCTAGTCTGCCCATTTCCCTACCTACAGGATAGGCTGCAGATCCTAGTTAACCAACAGCCTATTTCTTCCTACCCCCCACAAGAATTGCCTTATGTCTGTCCCATGCATTCTTGAATTCTCCCACAGTTTTAGACCCCACAACCTCCTCAGAAGGCTGTTCCATGCATCCACTACCCTCTCTGTGAAATAATACTTCCTCACATTGCCCTGAACCCCTCCTTCTATCTTTAAATTGTGTCCCCTTGTTCTTGCAGTCTCTTTTTCTGAAAGATGCTGCCCTCTTGGACTTTGTTGATTCCACTGAGGTACTTAAAAGTTTCTATCATGTTTCCCCCTCCTTCTTTCCTCAAGGGTATACATATTAAGCTCCTTTAGTCTCTCCTCATATGGCTTCTCTTGCAGACCCTGCACCATTTTAGTTGCCCTCCTCTGGACTGCCTCTATCCTGTCTATGTCCTTGCGGAGATGGGGTCTCCAGAACTGGACACAGTACTCCAGATGGGGTCTCACCAACTGTCTGTACAGAGGGATAACAACTTCTTGTTTTCTGCTGCTGATGCCTCTCCCTATACATCCCAGTATACTCCCAGCCCTCCCTACTGCCTTCTCACATTGCTTGCTAACCTTAAGGTCATCTGATATGATTACCCCAGGTCCCTTTCCTTTTTTGTTTTTGTTACTACCTCCCCACTCATTGTGTATTCTTCCCCAGGTTCTTGTTTCCCAGGTGCATTATTTTGCACTTCTTTGCATTGAATCCGCTGCCATACTTCTGACCATTCCTCCAACCTTGCCATGTCCCTTTTCATCCTTTCCACGCCTCCTTGTGCTATCAACCCTGTTGCAGATCTTTGTGTCATCTGCAAAGGCATATTTCTTCCTTCCAGTCCTCTGCAATGTCACTGATGAAGACATTAAAAGGACTGGACCCAATACTGAACCCTGTGGTACCCCACTAGTAACCCCTCTTTCTTCAGAGTGGACTCCATTTACAATTACCTTCTGTGTCCTGTTGTGCAGCCAATGTTTTACTTAGGCTACCACCCTGGGACCCACTCCCAGGCTGGTTAATTTGACTATTAATCTTTGTGTGGGACTGTGTCAAATGCCTTGCTAAAAGTCTAGGTAGGCCATATCCACAGCCCCTCCCTGGTCTACTACTTTGTCACCCAGTCAAAGAAATCTATTAGATTCATCTGACATGACCTTCCGCCTGTGAACCCATGCTGCCTTGGGTCCTGTGCCCCATTGGCCTCTAGGTACTCAACTATTCTTTCCTTCAGAAGTGACTCCATCACTTTCCCTACCACAGAGGTCAGACTGACAGGTCTGTAGTTTCCGCCTCTGTCTTGGTCTCACTTTGTGAAGGGGAATCACATCCACCTTCCTCCAGTCCTCGGGTACCACACCATCCTCCCATGATTTATTAAAAGAGTAGTGGTTTCACTAGTTCCTCCCTTAATTCTTTTAGAATTCTGGGTGAATTCCATCAGGACCCATTGCTTTGTCCCCTTCAGTTTTAAGAGTTCTTGCAGAACCTTTCTTCTGTGAAAGGACTGGATCGACTTCCTATCAAGAGTGCTTCTGTTAATTGGATTAGGCACTTCCCTCTCTTCTGTGAATACTGAGCAGAAATATTCATTCAGTATCCCTGCTTTTTCACTGTCCCTCTGCCCACCCACCGCTCATTCTATTCAGCCTCACTATCCTCCCTTTGTCTTTCTACACTCGCTGATGTACCTATAAAAAGTTTTATCCCCCTTCTTAACCAAGTTGGCTATCTTTTCTTCAGTTTGGGCCTTTGCTATTCTGACTTCCCTCCCTGCTTCCTTCTGCCTTAACTGGTACAGCTCTCTGTCCTGCTTCTTCTGTGTTTCCTTAAATTTCCAGACTGCTATCTTTTTCTTCCTGACTTTCACAGCCACCTCTTTTGAGAACCATAGTGGCTTTTTCTTTCATTTTGATTTGTTTATTTGCTTCACACAAAGGCTTGTTGCCTCTGTGATGGCAGTTTTGATGATTCCCCATTGTTGCTCCACACCTCCTTCTAGCCTGTTTGCTAGTGCTTTTCTGAGGCACTCTCCCATCTTGCCAAAGTCAGCCCTCCTGAAGTCCAGTACCCTCACTTTTGTATGGCTTGACTCTGTAGCTGAGTTTAATGTGAACCACCCTATTTGATGGTCACTTGTCCCCGGATGGCAACCCACTTCTAGATCTGAGATCCTGTCACTGCTCCCGTTTGAGAGTATGAGGTCTAAGATTGCTCCCTCATGAGTGGGTTCCAAAACTAGCTGTCTGAGGCCTGCCACCTGTAGGCCATCAAGAATGGCCCTGCTCTTGGATGTGGCTGCAGCACAAGTGCTTCAGTTAACATCTGGCATATTCAGGTCTCCCATCAACAGTATCTCCCTTTCTACAATTCTAAGAATGCCTTCATCATATCCTTGTCCATTCCTCCCTGACATGGGGGTCTGTACACAACCCCGTGCAGATTGTGGTGCTCTTTCCAGTCTCCAAGGTGACCCACAGTGCCTCCTCTCCTCCCTGTTTACTCTTTTGCTCAGTTGCTTTTATCCCTTCCTTCACATAGAGAGCTACTCCTCCCCCTCTTCTCCCCGCCTGTCTCTCCTGTAGGTTATTTACCCTGGTATGTTAACATTCCAGTCATGGTTCTCTGTGTACCATGTTTCTGTGACTGCTACGATATCCAGGCATCCCTCTTCCATCAAGGCCACCAGCTCAGGGAGCATGTTGCCCAGACTACGGGCATTGGTACGCATTACCCTCCATTTCCTGATGGCCTTACTCCCTTTTGCCCCATCCCTGTCCCTCTTGCCTTTGTCACTTTCTCCATTTACCCCTGCCCTTCTCCCTATCGACACCTCTATGTTGGTGTTTGCCGCACTTACTACCATGATTATTTGGGGCTAGGATTTCCTGTCTTTCCAGTGCCTCCCTTGGCTAGTTTAAATGCTTGCCAATGAAGCATTTAAACCTATCACCTAGGATCCTGGTTCCCTCCCGGACAGATGCAGCCCATCATGCCAGTATAGGCTTGCATCACTCCAGGTGGACCCCAGTCCCCAATGAAGCTAAATCCCTGAGCTCCACACCAGTTTTCAGCCACCAGATTGAATCCCATGAGTGCGGACACCCTAGCCTCTCTATGCCATAGACGGGTAGCACCTCCTCGAAGGTTACCGTGTGTGCAACTTGACTAAGGCCCCTCTCCAATTCCACAAACTCTTACTGCACTTCTCTAATCCCTTTCTTAGCCAGGTCATTTGTCCCTAGGTGGTCAATGACATCCAGCTCCCTCCCCTGTGCAGCTGCTCCATCAATCCTGAGGATTTGCTCCCTGTCCCTCCTAGACATGGCACCAGGCAGGCACCTTACCTCCCTCTCCCCTTCCTCCCCCAGTTCTACCTTCCTAACAATGGAGTCCCCCACCAGGAGTTGTTTCCTTCCCCAGCAGGGTCCCCTGCCACCCTCCTGTGGGTCTCCTTTGTGGAGGTTCCCAGCATCCTCCTTGGTCTCCACTGTGGTGCCTCCATAGAGAACCACACTTTGCCAGAATGGCATAGGAATTGTGGAGAGGTACAACTGGAGGGATGTGCCTCTGTTCCACCACCCTCACCCTCCCTGAGCCCACTGTGGTCCAACAGCTTCTCTTTCTTGGCAACCTCTGAGGCAACAGCAGTGGCACTGGTGGTCCCTGGATGGAAGAGGAGGTCCCACAAATCCTGGCCAACTCAGCCTGGAGATGAGTTGACGTCTTTGCAGAATATTTAAACTATCAAATGGGGAGAGGGGTGCAGCACTCCATACATCGAATGGGAAGAACACCCCTCCCCCCTCAGCTAGTGGCCAAACAGGGATTCAGCATGTTTGCAGTTCATTTGCATCACCAGGAAAGAAAAAAGGTCTGTCTCCCCCATATGACACACAGGGGAAATGCCAAACCTCACCCAACAACTAACACTCTGAAATCTGGCCAATGGAAAATCATGTACACAAATGCTCACAGCCTGGGAAATAAGATCCCAGCCCTGCAGGCAATAATGATAGAGGCTAAACTGGACATAGTAGCAATTAGTGAGATGTGGTTTACCAGTAACCACACTTGGGAGACTTCAGTACCTGGCTATGTACTGTTCAGAAGAGACCGAGGTGCCAAAAGGGGGAGTGGAGTGGCCCTGTATATCAATGAAAATATCAAAGCTACAGAAATCCAGAATACACATAAGGAGCCAGAAGAACTGTGGGTCACCCTGGAAACAGGAAATGGGACAGCCATAAGAACTGAGGTTTTCTACAGGCCCCCAGACCAGGGGGAGGACATAGACACATTACAGTTAGAAGATATACAAAACATGAAAGCTAAAGGGGAGGTTCTGATAATGGGAGACTTCAACATGCCAGATACAGACTGGTCAATACCAGCAGGAACATCTGCCAGAACTAGACACATGGTGGATTCCCTGCAGGGGGAAGGCCTCAAACAACTAGTACAACAACCCACAAGAGACAGGGCTATCCTAGATCTAGTACTGACTAACAGGGAAGGGATCACAGATCTCCAGGTAGAAGATCACCTGGAGGCCAGTGACCATCACATGGTATGGTTCAATTTGGCCACTACATCTAAATCATCCCATTCCAAGGCAAAAATATGGGACTTCAGAGGAGCTGACTTTGATAAGATGGCCAACAGAGTTAAGCTAGCCCTGGCAAAAAGAAACACAGGTGAGGGGGTATAGGCAAAGTGGGCAAGCATTAAGGATGCAATACTTGAAGCAACATCCCATTGTGTTGGACAGAAAAGGAAGTAAAAGAAGAAGGAAACCACTTTGGTTCTCAAATACAGTAGCAGAAAAGGTCAGAGCCAAGGCTGGCCTTCAGGAATTATAAGGAACACAGTGGATGAAGATAGGGAGCTTACCAAACTGCCCTAAGGGAAGCAGGGAAGGCAGTAAGGCAGGCAAAGTCCCAAACTGAGGAAACACTAGCACGAACAGTAAAAGAAGGTGACAAGACTTTCTATAGATACATTAGTGAAAGGAGAAAGTCCAGAGGGGGTATCGCTAAGCTCAAAGGAGAAAAGGGGGCATGTGAGGAGGAGGACCCTGTAAAAGCATCTATCCTAAATAGATACTTTTGATTAGTATTTACTGAAGAGAAGGTAGGGCAGGGCCCACAGCTCAGCACCATGGATACGGGGGGAGGGGAGGTGAGCACTATACCCTTCACAAAAGAAAGGGTCCTACAAGAGCTCGCTAAGCTCAGGGTGGACAAGGCAATGGAACCTGATGGCATACATCCCAGGGTACTTAAGGAGCTAAGGGTGGAACTAGCAGAGCCATTAGCAGAACTGTTTAGTGAGTGTCTGAGCACAGGAGAGGTCCCAGAAGACTGGAGAAGGGCACATGTGATCCCGCTCCACAAGAGTGGTAGCAGGGAGGAGGCAGGGAACTACAGACCAGTCAGTCTTACCTCAGTAGTGGGCAAGATTATGGAGGCACTCCTTAAGGAAAGGATAGTGCAACACCTGGAATCCATAGGAGCACAGGATCCAAGACAGCATGCGTTTATAAAAGGAAGGTCCTGTCAAACTAATCTCATAGATTTCTTTGACTGGGTAACCAGAGTGGTGGACCAAGGGGGAGCAGTTGATGTCGCCTACCTTGACTTCAGCAAAGCTTTCAACACTGTTCCACATAGAAGATTGATAAATAAGCTGAGTAGGCTCAGGATGGGTCAGAAGTTGGTCAACTGGGTGGCAAACTGGTTGACGGACAGAAAACAGAGAGAGGTGGTAAATGGTATACAGCCAGAAGAGATGCAAGTCACAAGTGGGGTACCTCAGGGATCAGTCCTGGGACCAGACCTCTTCAATATCTTCATTAGTGACATTGCAGATGGACTAGAGGGTAAGGCTTGTCTGTTTGCAGATGACACCAAGATCTGCAACAGAGTAGATGATCCAGATGGGGTGGGCAGAATGAGAAGAGATCTGGATAAACTAGCAAAATGGTCAGAAGAGTGGCAACTGGGATTTAATGCAAAGAAGTGCAAGATCATGCACATAGGGAAGAGAAACCCTGAAGCCACCTATAGGCTGGGAGAGGAGTTGCTGGCAGTCACAAAGGAAGAAAGAGACTTGGGCATCATCATCACCAGTGACCTGAAATCATCCAAGCAGACCTCTAAAGCAGTAGGTAAGGCTAGGGGGGATGTTAGGGTGTATTAGTAGGGGTATCACAAGTCGTAAGAGGGAAGTAACAATCCCTCTTTACAAGATACTGGTTAGGCCCCATCTAGAGTACTGCGTGCAGTACTGGAGGCCACACCTTCACAAGGACATTAACCAAATGAGGCGGTCCAGAGAAGGGCAACCAAAATGGTGCAGGGACTGCATCAGAAGACATATGTGAACAGATTAACGGAGCTCAATATGTATAACCTTGAACAAAGGATGGAGAGAGAGGTGATATGATAGAAACATTCAAACACCTTAAGGGCATTAACAAGGTGAAGAGTCTAACATGTTTAAATATAAGAAAAATAGCAGGACAAGAGGACACGCTATGAGATTAAAGGGAGGCCGATTAAGGGGAAATGTGAGGAAATTCTTCTTCACAGAAAGGGTGATGGATGCATGGAATGGTCTACCTCAGGAAGTAGTGGCTATGAATACAGTGCAGGGCTTCAAACAGGCATGGGAGAGGCATAAGGGAGCAATACACATGAATATGAATAAATAGGCCACTGACAGAGCAAAGGCCGATGACACATTTATAAGGTAGAAAAAGAAATGGGCAGACTGGATGGGCCTTGCGGTCCTTATCTGCCATCAACTTCTATGTTTCTATGTAACATTTCCCCTGTCCTTGATTTCCCTTTGTATGTTCTTATTGTGTATAGCTCCTTATAATATTCTGCAAATATTTTACTTATACCTTTTGGATCAGTATACAATGCCCCTCCCACATCCTTTATTTGTTTTATATGGTGTTGTTCTTGATCTTTTTTTAATTACCATGCTAACAATTTCAATAGTTTATTTGAATTTATGTAATATTTAGACCTAGTTCTCAATATCGATTTTTTGCTTTTTCCGTTATCAAAGTATTATATGCATCTTTTGTTTTTATCAGTTTATTAAACATATCAGAATCCAGTGTACTGTTATGTATTTGTTCTAAAGTATAAATTTTTTCCTCTGGTTCTTTTTGTTGTCTTTCCCATTTCCTCCTCCTTCTTCTTCCCTGCATTTCTTGAAATTTCCTCCTAAGCCATGATTTAAAGACATCCCAAATTATCATTATATCTGTATCCTGTTTGGAATTTCTTTCAAAGAATTCTAATATTTCCTGTGTTAAGAGTATTACTAACTTCCACATTTTTTATCAATGTTATATCCATTTTCCAATTACTAGATCTATATGATAATTTAGTCCACTGTATATCTGTTATGCAAGACGAATGGTCCAATATTATGATACCTGGATATACAGTTTTATCTATATTATGTTGTATTGAGCCTGATATTAGAAAACAGTCTTTTTTTTTTTTTTAACCAATTATTTTACCAGGTGAGACACACTAAGCTGAAAGCTTGTTTGCAGGTGCAACCTGGGAGCACAGGAAGTTAAGTGACTTGCTCAGGGTCACACAGTATGCACCTAGGGGGCTGTGGGATTCAAACCCAGGTCTCCAGATTTGCAGCTCAGAGCCTTAACCCACTGCACCATACTGCCTCCCTATTCTTGAATAAACACAATGGGTGGGATATTTAGACTGTGCCAGGCTGTGGCGTGAGTCTGGGAGCAGTGCAACTGGGATGTGCCAGGGTGCTGACAGGGTGATATTCAACGGTGCTGCGCCATGGCTCAGCACTGTTGAATATCGCTCTGTGGCCACCCCCACTGTGCATGGTGCAGTGGCACTGCACCAGTGCAAGTGGCCAGAGAGGGGCAGGGGGATGTGCTAACGCAAGTGCCATTGCGCTACGCACATCAACCATGATATTCAAAAGTGCACATGCAAATGGGGCCATAATGCATGCAAGGTGCAAATGGGTCCATTTACATGTCATTATGGCCCCATTTGCATGCAGGTGTGCTGATTCCTGGTGACTTGTGCCTGGTGCCCTGCCAGGCTGCAGCCGTCGGGAACCGACGCCCCCTGCACAAGCAGCACAGTGCCTCACTGTCAGATCGTGGGCGTATGTATTGAAAAGGAAAGTCCTATATCCCTGGTGGTCCAGTGGACCACTCACAGCCCGATCGCGGGCAGAGGTATAAACAAAGGGATTAATATTATCCTGGTGTTCATGTTGACAGTCGATCACAGTCAGGCCCATTATATTTCAGGGTCTATTGAGTGGCCACATTCAATATGGGCAGAGAGAACAGTTTATCTTGCAATTTCGCTCCCACTGAGTTTGTTGCCCGGCCTATCAGTAGCGGCAGCTCCGTTTCGCAAGTCGCCGTTATTTTGCCGACTGACTGATACTGCACAGGTTGTATGCCCATTGTTCAGCGGCTTAATGGCATGCAGACCATACCGCGACTAGTTGCAGTTTAGATATGTGAATGAATCCATTCACATATCTGGACCGTGTAGCAGTACGGTTTGCATGCTAATTGCCTACGCCAGGGATCAATGGGAGTACAGCTGTATTGTACACAGTCAGTCGCCGGGCAGCAAGGCGGCTTGGTGGGAGCTGCCACCCACCGCTGACAGAAGGAGAGCCGGGTGGCGGGGCTCAGTGGGGGGGAGGGGGTACCGCTGGACCACCAGGGATGGGATTTAAACTGTTTATTATACCTCTGCCCGCGATCGGCCTGCGAGCGGTCCACTGGACCACCAGGGATGGGAATTAATCCCTTTAATTATTTGTCTGCCTGCGATCGGGCTGCAAGCGGTACACTGGACCACCAGGGAGTTTGGACTGTTTGTTTTACTACTTCTGCTTGTGATCGGGCATGGGGGGGGCACTACCCGACGGACCGTGCCAATGAGTAGGTGGCCACCCACAGCTGGCAGCTGCCATGTTGCGCCCTTCAATATGGCAGCTCACCTGTGGGTGGCCGGCTGTTGCTCCTTTCTTTTTTGGAACAACTGTATGTGGCACATGTAGTGGTTGCACCTGCATGGGCTCTGCACATCCCTGGCTGAATATCTGGATGTGTGGGGGTATGCATGGGCACACCCCCCCCACTTGTGTCACATACATTACTGATGCACTCCAGTGCATCGGGATTTGTGCCACGCATTTTCCCCTTTTGAATATCACGCCGGGATGCATCAGTGGGTTGCGCATGGCGCAACTGTGTTGCGCCATGTGCAACCCTTCTGAATATCCCACCCAATGTATATTAGAGTAATAAGAATACTCTTTAACTTTAGGATTACTACAATACTAAGGATACATCAAGTTCAAGTCATACATAAATCCCTTTATAGTTTTTATTGATGATTTATAATTATACATGGAGCTTGAAGTTCTGTCTGGTTTATTCAAGGCTACGTTAAAATCTCCTCCCACAATATATGGGTCTTTAAATGCTGACAGCTGCAAAAAAAAAAAATCTAAGAAAAAAAAAACAGACTGTTAAAATTTGGACAATATTTTGTGGCTAGAGTGAACCGCTCAGTTCCCTCTTCTATTTCCACCATAATGTATCTACCCTTCTGGTCTATATATTTTTTATGTATTAATGGTTTTGGTATTTTCTTATGAAAAAAAAATTGCCTCTCCCGTTGCACTCGAGTTGTATATGGCATGTAATCCTGGCCCCATTTCCATTGAAACCATTGAAAATATGACTCTGACAAGTTTGTCTCTTGCAACAACACACAATTAACTTTTCTTTTATTCAAATAATTTGTCACTTTATTAATTTTATTCCTTTGTCACAGCCCTTTGATGTTCCATGTTGCCAACCTCAATATATCCACCATTTATGTGTTACAATTCCTTTTTATATTCGGAAAGAAAAAATAATATTATTCTGTTTTCTCTTTTTTTAATTGAATGTGCACCCCTTCACCAAACACAATACACCCCAGTGTTTCCCCCCAAGGGAAAATTACTTTCCGTATACCCACCCCCCTTCATTAGCGGAGAAAAACAAGTTGTCATCTCCTGCACCTATGAGGTGCAGCAGGGTCCTTGCCTTTTCTCCTTTTTACCCTCCAAAACAAATCCATTTAATTCCTTACAATTATTGCCTGCAGTACCCACAGTACCGGCTGCTTTACCTAAGTCCTTTATCTCCCTGGTTTAATTACTATGGGAACTATTTTTATTATATTAATAGCTTTTCATGCCACAATTATTACTAGTAATAATAATAGCTGTTTAGTCATAATTCCCTCCCAACATAATGGCAAAGAGTTTGCAAGTATCACAGAAAGTGTGTGTGTGTGTGTGTGGGGGTAGCAAAATGTATCTAGAAAAATGTTCTCTTTCTTCCCTTCTTTTTCCTCCCTTCCTTCCCTACTTCCCCCAGTTATTAATAGGGATCCCTATAACCAGTCATTAATATATTACTTCTCTAACTTTTATTCTCAGTACTTGCATCCTCTCTAAATATAATTCCTAATAACACACTACCAACCTAGCCTTCCCTTCCTCTGCTTCCATTCTTTACTGAAACCTGACTGTAATTTAATTATTATTAACCTGGTTCCTCCTGGAATGAAATATTGTAAAACTGTTAAAAGAAGAAAAACAAGGGAAGGGGGGCACATTTTAATCCTCCCCTCCCTCCTTTTTGCTTTCACTCCCACAGTTTCCATCCCCTTATTCAGCAGCTGAAGCAGCTGAAGCCTTATGTGTAGATCCTTGTGGGGCTTTTAGCGCTGATTGGTTTGCATATGGTCTTTCTTGATCTGGGAATTTACTCTGTGTAAATTGCTGCCTAGCTTGATTATAAAAGTTTTCGAATGCTTCCTCTGCTTCCTCATTATTGTCAAATGTATTCAATTTCCCATTGACCACAAAAACATAATTTTGCTTGATGTTGCACACTAAACTTAATTCCCATATCATACAACTTTCTCTTAAGTGGATTAAAATGTTTTTGTCTGTTCACTATCTCCAATGACAAGTCTGGATACGCACTTATGGTCACATTTTGATATTTAAGCCCCTTCTCTATTCTTGCTTTCTGTAACACTGCTTCCCTATCCTGATACCTATGTGGTTTTATCTGGATGGGCCTTGGATATGATTGGAGTTCACAAATCTAGATCCAGTTCTATGTGCCCTGTCCATATCAGTTTTCTGCTTTTGATATTTCTTCCCCATTATCTCTGTAAGCATTTTTTACATAAATGGTAGTGGATCTCTTGTCCCTTCCAGGCTTTCTGGGACATTTAATAAGCTAATGTTTCCCCTTCTTGATCTATCTTCTAGATCTGTGACCTTCTGAATAAAATCTTGCAGTTGTTTGTCATGTCTTGTTTGTATTTTTAAGATAGGGCCTTATACATCTTCTATCTGTGACACCCTCTCTTCTAAACCCTGAGTCCGTGCCTTTAAATTCTTCATTTTTTCTGACAATACAGTGACTGAATCTGAAATTCCTTTAATGGATACATTTATTTCTCCTAATACTTGTAGCATCTCTGTTTTCAATGAAGCAACTGCCTATGTGATCACTGTAGATAGTTACTAATTGTTTGGTCAGGAAGGGAGGGGGCTGCCCGAAATTGTTGTTGGTTTCAGTTTAGGCTCCTCTGTTTCTTGCATTATTGGCTTTGTTGTTTGTTCTCTTCTCTCATCATTTTTATCCACCTCTGACTCTCCCTTCCCCCCACTCCTCCCCTGTGCTTGCTTCCTTCTTGTTCTCCTATTCATTTTCTGCCTGCATTCTTTTCTCCATCTTATTTCCTGTTTCCACACATTTTTCCTATATATTTTCTCCTCCCTGGTTTATCACTGGTGGTTCTAGCACCATATCAGTTGTAGGATTAAAAAAAAAAAGGTTATCTTCCCTGTAGACCTAAGAGCCAGTCTAAGATTTGGTGGTGTGTCCAGAATTGGTGAGAGTAAATTGCCACTTGCTGAGTCCTAGTTTAGTTGTGGCTGAAATGGAGTGTGGTCATTCGTGTCTGTCTCTAAAGTGTATTCACCATATTTGCCTTTTTCATTGTGTTTGCCTTTTAAATGCTGCCACGTTATTTCTTTAACCTGCCGCACTGATTTAGACACACCACGTGTACAACAGTTGGTTCTCCTGTCGGTTCTCTCTTTTTTTTTTTTCACCAACAGGATAATATGAACCCAAGGTAGAGGATTACCTGGTACAATTTTGTCTAAAAGCACCAAGCTCTAATCACTCTGCTGCCAGTTCCTTACACTGCATATAATTTCAGCTCTCAGTTCTTAACTCTCCCAATTCCCTGGTTCTCCCAACAAGCTACTTTATCCACAAATGAATACCTTCTTTTTTTAAAAGTGCAATGGGACACAAAAAAAACGAAGGAATCAGACACCACATCAGACTTGCAGTGTAAAAAAGTATTTTACCTCAGTTTGTGCCTCCGTAGCCCCCAGCGTCTTCCCCATACTTACTGGCTTACCACCTTTTGTTACCAGCTTTGGGTTTCCACAGTTACAGAAAAGCCGGTACTAGAACACACACCGTTATTCATTTGTTTGACTTCTAATTTTCAGAGTCACACCGTAATACACCTGCAAACACCATTGATCACCCATGTGGTATATAACCCCACTGCTTTTATCATGGCATTTTTGCTAAGCCCCACAATAGCAGAACTGATGTCACCAGCATGTGGATGTTATGAGGTCTCCCCCTAGGATTTCTTTGAAAGGAGGGTTATGAAGGGTGTAATAGGAAGGTGTGGGGGGAGAGAGAGTTTAGGTAAAAGGGGAGATATCCTAGCCATTTTTTAGAGATAAAGGAGGTACAATGAGTGAGACGTCTGGCTGCAATGGAGGGAAGGGAGAGTGAGGGTGAGGAATATAGAGAGCAATGGTGGGTGCAGGGCAGACAGTCCAAAGCAAAGTGACAGAAGGAGTGAAAGAGGGAATTCAGTTTGGCTAGGCTGGTCTTAGGAACAGCACTGTGGACAGTGTCACCATAGTAGAAAATGGTGAGACTCATTTTCAGGACAATGGCTCTGTGAGCCAGAAAAGGAATGGAACCTCGATTCCTGTACAACACATTGAGTTTAGGGTGAAGTTTTTTGTGGCTGTCATCTACATGCTCTGAAAAGTCGAGGTGCCGGTTGAGCCAGACTCCAAGGTACTGAAATTTGGGAACATCGTCGATTGTGGTCCCATCTAAGATGTGGAAGGAGGGGAGGGCAGTGAGCTTCTGCCTATTGCAAAAGGTCATGGAGACCATTTTTTTGGCATTAAGGGATAGCTGATTTGATTGTAAGTTTTGCTGAACATTGTTGAAGTCCAGCTGAAGTCTGGCATTCAGGTCAGAGGGGGGGACAGATGGATGGATGTTATGCAGAATCTGCTCTATTCCTGATGGTGTGCTATTGGCTGTGGGAAGTCAATTATCAACTAGCTGAGGTCCCAGACCAGACAATTAGAAACCTTTCCCCAAACTCTAAGGTTAGACACAGTTCTTATAATATGGCCCCTAAATGTGGGCTACTGTGGCTGGTCTCAAACTTACCCTTCACTCAATAATAACTCCACTAATTCAAACAAGTTTCAATGCAACTTACTCCATGTAGGCTGTCTGTAAAACACACACCTTTTTTGTCCGTCCGGTGACAAATGCAGGCAGTCTCTGCTTAAGGTCTTTGACATCGTTGCTGCCAGTCTCTTAACACTGTGACTCTGTTACCATTACCAGCACTTCTGCTAACAGTGCCCTGTTGGGGAACTTCATCACACAGGGCTCTGCACACTAGCAATCTTTCCCCACCAGGGCAAGACAGTATACTAAGGTGTGACATTGCCTGTGCTTGAATTTTAAATGCCTGATATTGACACTAACTGTACATATCGGGACCAGCTTATGGTTCTCACTAACTATCGGATTAGTTATTCCAGCCTTTGCATGACACCTTAGTTGTGCCAAACAACCATGGTCCTATACTGACCTTACTAAACAGGCCCCTTCAATGCCCTGCCAAACCACTGTGGGACTTTACTGACCCCAGTTCTTACCAATGCTCACTATTAAATTATTCGACCCCCTGGAGGTTCACTCCAAGTTATTCTTCACCTTGCATACTTCGTGTTATCTGAGTGCTCCTTGAGGTGGACTCCTGCACTTTTGCAACAGAACTGGAAGTGGGCCTGCAAGAGCCCCAGTCACATCCATTTGGCAGCAGGCCTACCATTACTCCTAGCTGCTTTGGTAGGCACCTCTTAGGTGGGGATCTTTAGCTGGCATCCCCCCTATCAGAGTAAAGTTTTAGTGGTCTTCCTCAATAGATGGGTGATGGAGGGCCTCTTCATACCCTCAGAAGGGCAAGGAGAAGTGACAGTTTTATTCTGATCCTACTTGTCTGCCCTTTGTTCTCTCTGTCAGAGCAGTGTTCAGAGAAAGGGTGCTAAACTCCTAGACCCTCCGGCCTAGCTAGGTTCCTCACTATATAGATGGGGGGGGGTGCATATACATGAATATTTATGTCCTGGTCTCACATAGCATGCCAGGCAGCATTTATATATTTATATTTTTATTTCTTTGAAAAACAATTGTTTTTTGCTTACTGGGTAGGCCCACTGGAACTGAAGTCCCATTTTCAGGGGTAAACTGGAATTCGTTACAGATATCAATACAATGCAGTGCTCAGTAACATTAGGTGCATAATACAGATAGCAGATACATTATACTCAGAAATTAGTTACACATGTTATTGCATACTGAACAGAAACATCGAGAGGCAGAGTACAATGACAGCTAGTGCAAGAATAATTTAGTGCAATTCTAATAGGAAGCATGAGGATGCAAACATCCAGATATTTATGGTGGATTTTGAAAGGTTGATACTGGACTTGTGTCCAGCCCTGCATTAAACTCTTGCACCACTGATTACTGCAACTGTACCCTATTTTATAATCTCAGGTGCAGTTGTGACAATCATATATGAAAGAAAGCCAGCACCCCTGTTATCACTTGAAGATTATTTTTACACCATAAATGTGAAATACATAGTTGTAGAGTGAAATAAGCAACGTAATCTGGCAGACCAGCCCCAGATAAGCAAAAGCCTGACTGTAGAAGGGTTTACAAAAGTTCTTAAGACCTTTCTATTCAAATAAGCATTTTCAGAAATGTAAACGGTGTTTTAAATTGCTGTGGATTTTAATATTGTATGTGAGATTTTGTAAAGGCATCCTGAGCTTTGGAAGGGTGCCTCATATAAATAAATTTTTACTTACTTACTTAATTACTAATGCTTCGAGGTACAATATCTCTTCATCAGAGGGTGTGGCTAATCTACTATTGTGTGCTTTTTAAGGTTTAAAACCGAGGTGTACTAAATTGTGAATATGATCATTAGCACTAACAAAAATGTTCCACATAGTAAAACTGTGTTCAGTACATTATTCAGTCTACCTAAATAATATAGTGCTATGCTACTTACATTCTATTATTAATCCACATTGAACTATATGAAGTAGCACAAAAAAGGTAATGGTTGACGATTCCCCAATTAAATGTTGCTCCTCATGTTTTACAAAATGGAACATTGATATTTACAATTCATATAATTCATGTGTTATTATTCACTAACAAATAACACAGTTCTATATTTTAATTATAAAATACAATGTTCCACCAAAAATTTTAATGTGAGAGCATACCTAAATAGAAACACTCCATGCTCAACAGCACTTAAACCATGGACTATAGATTAAAATAGAGTATGGTGTGTTAAGCACTTAGGTTATAAATTAAAGAACATTGTCCCCCAGCTGTCATTCATGGAGCCGAATCACAATGAAGCCCACACACTGAAAGTGCCAGTGTTTTAAAAAATATTTAAACATTTATTTGTTTCAAACGGACTTCTACTGAATAAGATGCACCATCAAAATTCACAAAAATCATTGTTCTTATATTTTTGAGATTTCATCAGTGCACATTTCCTTTGAACTGAACCATAAACTGATTGTTTCATGCAATTAATTTGTTAGTGTTTATTTTGCCTAATTTCATAAATGTTTTTATAAATTATTATTTTTTATTATCATTTATTATTTAGGTATATCCAAGGCATCAAATTATTTAGCAATAAGGGAAACACAATCTGTGAGCTTCAAACTTCAAGTATAACACACAGAGCAAGAGAAAGAATTGACTAGAGTATAAAGTTCAGAACAATAAGGTGGGGGAGAGGGGTACGGGGGGCTACCCATGAGACAGGTTTACTATGGCAAAGGATTTCAACAAGTGTCAAAGGAGGCATAGTTGCACAATGCAGTAATTAAAAGTATTGGATTTTAAGTTTTTTATTTTATTTTATTAACTACAGCTAAAGAAAGATGTTATAGGGGTGGAATTTATTTCAAAAGTGATCTCCTCTTCATTTAATCTTCTATTTTCAACCTCAATTCCATGGAATGATCTTAATCCCATGGGAAGTGGTACTTATTTCAGAAAGGGTCTCCATTTCACAATCTCATTGAAGCCAGTGGGCTTCAATGTTCTGCACCTAAAGATCCACATCGATTCTTTGCATTCCAATTGATTCTGTCTATCATCCCCTCGGGGATCAAATGGGGCATGATCAAATACTATGTAATGAATTGTATGGTTCTCAACACTGGAAATCTGAGAAAGGTGTTTTTCTATAGGGTGGGCCACATCAAAATTATGGTGAAGCCCACCAGGATGAAGCGCAGTGTTGCAGAATTCTGCAATAGAGTTTCTGCAGCAAACAATGCAGTTTCAAGTAGGAATTAGTCCATTTCATCATGCAGGAAACATGTGACACTGTGCTTTATCCTGACAGGCTTCACTGTATGTATGGCTTTAAAATATTCATGTGTACGTCCCTTTAGAGTTCTTGTAGCTATCCAATATAAGTTTTCCCACAACTGCACCAGATTGCAAATATAACAAAATGAGTACTACATGTTAAAAAGTGTTTTGTTCATACTTCCCTTATCCCAATTTTATTAGGATTAATACGACTTCTGCCCTGGACAGCATTTTTACATGAAATGCATCGCTTGCATGGAAAAAAGCCAGTATTTTTAGGTCTTAACCAGTTTTTTGTGATGGTACCAATTTAAATTCACTATTAGCCAACAGATCATTGAGACTCTTGCCCTTTCTAAACATGACCAAGGGACCTCCTTCACTGATTTCAAATCTCTATCTGTCCCCAAGATATGCTAGTGCTTTAAAACAATGGAACGGAGATCCATAGATAACGGACTGTACATAGTTACAAATGTGACTTGTTTTCTATGCCTAACAAGTTCTGATTTCTTCAAGGAGTTGACTTAATCCAAAGCTGTTGTGACAATTGTCCTGGTTTTCAACAGCTTGCACCAAACTTCAGCTGCAAACTCCGTGTAAAGGGACACCAGTTTAGATGCAAGCTAAACCATGAAAAGATGGTCTAGGAAGTGTCACTTTGATGGAAGGGATAGGAAATCCCTTTAGACTGATGTAAACCCTGTGTGCCATCTCTTTGTCACACCTGTGACTTGCAGAAATTCTGGCTCATAGAAAATCTGGCTGCTGGAGTCAGGCGGGAAATAGCTCTAAGGGAACAATGTAACTCTTTAGAGCAATAGTTCTCAGACTTTTTCACAGTGAGCCTCCCCAAATCCATGGAAAAGATTTTGAGCCTCCCCCAAAAACTAAAATAATCTTGGGCCTCCCCAAAGAAAAATAACATATTGTTCTTTGTGCAGTGTACCATGAATAAAATGAAACCCCTTTGAGTACTTGGCTCACATTCAGTTCTTTGTCTTATACTTACATGGAACCTTTGAAAAAGAGCTCCTGTGCTCAAAGGTGTTATCTGAATAACAAATAAATAAAATAAACAAATATTATTATTCAGCTTTTTGTAATCCACCCCCCATCAGGCCAACCTTCTTGCTCTGCTATTTTCATTCTTGAACCACTGTTACCCCTTGTTGCAGTACCTTCATGGGTCAGACTACTTTCTCTGTTTGCTCTCTATATGAAATAACCTTCCTACATACTTGGTCTCTCCCCCTCATTCCCTGCTCCTAAGCAACTTCTCGGGGATTACTTTGCTCCTTCCAGCTGTTGCTCTTAGCATTTCTATGCTCAGCCCTCATATTTGGGCAGTTCTACCACTTGTCTACAAATTGATCAATTAGCACCACTCATTATTAGTTTATTGTTCATATTTGTTTGTACTGTTGTTCATTGTGTATTTCTTGATTGTTTTTCAGTTATCCTTTGAAATGTATTCACTCCCCTACCCTTCCTCGGGTACACATGGAATGAGCCTTGGCTCATTCACCTTCCCTTGTCACCTATTAGTAAATAAATACATAACATTTACCTACTATTATCCTCTTTCAGTTTGCGTCATCTCTTCATGGAAAATATATAAAACTCAAAATTTAAATACAGTACTTTTTCAGACTTGCTTGAGCCTCCTCTGGAACAGGTTGGGGCCTCCCAAGGGAGGCTGGCCTCATCATTTGAGAACCTCTGCTTTAGACTGCTTTTAGTAACCTGCCTTGAAAATGAGATAGGTAAGCTAGTTACCTTTGGTTTCTTCCAGTGCTTCTATTCAAACATCCTTACAGGGCCACCATACCCAGAGAGTCTGAGGGAATGGGCCACCCCCCAAAATTCCTATCCATGTTTTCTATTTTGTATAGAAGAAGGTTTGTAAAAGTGTAAATTCATGTCCACCTCTGATTCATTTTAACTGTGTGCCTCCCCACCAGAAATTATTTTGTCATGACGCCCCTGTATCCTTGTCTACGAGATAATGCTGGAGTGCTACAGGCTACAGTATTAAAATAACCCTGGCTTATAGATGCCTGGTTTGCATTTAGTCTATACACAGTATATTGCTGACTCACTCTTCAGCTTAATAAAAAAAATTCCACTGTCACATCTTAGCAAACACATTCTTAAGGATTCATTTGCAGTGAAATTATTTTTTTATGTGGAAAAATTAAATGTACGAAAAATAATACGTAACAAAAGTGCACTGATAAATAAAAAGAGTAAGAACTTCTCAGTGCCCGTCAGGATCAAGGTTGTGAGTAAGAAAATCACTGTGCACATTTTTGCAGGACCTGTCCCAATCCACATCACTTGTTCTAAGCATTGTCGTTCTAATTTGCAGTGAAGGAGAGTATGCCACTGTTGTTTTTTCAAATGGCTCATAGGTAGTGGCTGTGATAGTTTTTGTTTGTTTTAATCCTTTATTCTTTTATAGTGTATGGTGGAATGTTATTATTATCTAAATTCTGTCATTTCCCAGCCTTGTTGTACCATTGATGTGATGTCATGATGTTGTACCATCCTGAGTATGTCACATCGATGGTACAACATAGAATGGCAGCTCGCACTGCTACTTCCACCTCTTAATGCAGCACCACCATTCAAACAGCCCTTTTGATACCATATCCTGCCTTTGTGAGTGCAGTATTGGTACAGCCACTACAATCAGGAATCGTGGGAGAGGCATTGTGGAGTGCTGGTAAGAACGATCATCATAAGTAGGCTCATGATACTCTGCTTCATCCTGGCACTGTAACAGTTTCCTGCATGACAAAAGGAACTACTCCCCATTGAAATGACATTGTTTACTGTAGTAGCTCAGCTGCAGCATGCTGTAGAATTGGATTTAATCCTGGGGAGCTTCACTGTACATTAATGTTGCTCGGACAGTGATTCTGTGGATCCAACTATCCTCCATCAAATAGTGCATTCTGTGACATCACTAAGTCCCATTCCAGGCTATTCATCCGAATGGCCTGGAATGGGGGTTTCTGATGTTATAGAATGTTCGGACAGTATGAAAAGAGAGAGCAGCAACTGCTGAGCACAAACGGATTCAGGGTAGTTGCAAAGGCAAAAAAATTTGATTATTAATTTAACATAAAGGGTCAAAACATATCAGAATACTGGGTAGCCAATAAAAGAACAACTGGAGAGCATCTAGACGAGTGAAAACTGTTTTCCATCATCTTTAAACCTTTCTTTCTGAATATTTCTGAGCAGTGCAGAAGAATTGAACTTAGTGCATTTTTGTGACTGTCCTATACAAGTGGCTTCTCCTTTTATGGGTGGGATGGAACAGAGGAGGAGGAAGGTGTTTTGCCCCAAGCGTGTTCCAGTACCCTCCGTAAACAGCCACAATATGCATCTGCCTCACATTCTGTCAGTCTCATCAGCACTGCAGCAGCACAGCTCACTCGCACTTTTTCTGATTGCTGATCATTTTGATTTTCTCAAACTCTCCTGCCATCATCATCATCAACCTCACCCCATCAACAGCATCAGCACCACCATGGGGAGTACTACTAACTAGGGGAGCAGGTTTGGGTGGGTTGGAACAGTGGAGGAGGAAGGTGTTTTAGGTTTCTCGTTGGACTCTTAACCTCTTGGTATGGTACCCTACCCCACTTATCATGAAGGTTCTAATTATACATTGTTTATCATGCACTTCAACAGCATATTGATAATAATACATGAGAAGGCATTAAAAATCCAACATGTTTTAACACTCAGAACCCTTCATTTAATTTCGGGCTAAATTGGTCCAATTCAAGCTTTGCCCAGCCCAGCTTGAAATTGGTCTGTTTGGCTAAATTTGTCGACTCACACAGACCTGGTGGTTTAATGTAAGAACAGCAATCGAATCTAATTGCACAAGGGTGAGGGTCCTGCATTTCAGAAGGGCTGACTTTACAAAGATTGGGGAATGCCTCCGAAAGGACCTGGTGGGGGGTGATGTCCTGGATGGGGTGGAGGGGAGATGAGACAAATTAAAAGAGGGCATAGTAAAAGCAACAAACCTGTATGTCAAGCAAGTAAGCAAAAGCAGAAGGAAGAGGAGACCATAATGGTTCTCAAGGGAGGTGGCAGGAAAGGTAAGGGTAAAAACAGTGGCATTCAGAAGGACTAAGGAGACCCAGAGAGAGGAGGAGGATAGGGAAGGGTATGTGGAGAAATTGAAGAAGGCAGACAAAGCAGTAAGGAGTGCAAAGGCAGAAGCTAAGGAAAGAATAGCCCAGACAGTACCAAAGGGGGACTACATTTTTCAGGTATATTAATGAGAAAAGGAAGACAAAGGGAGGGATTGTACAGTTAAAAAGGAGGAGGGGCCTGTAAAGAAGGAGGACTAAGCAAAGGTAAACATCCTTAACAAATACTTCTGTTCAGTGTTCACAGTACAGTAGAAGGGGAGGGATCACAAATAAGCACCAAGAGCTTTAAGGGGAGGGACATCAGTCCCATTTCTGAGGAGAGAGTTAGGAAGACACTCACTAATCTGAGGGTGGACAAAACCATGGGGCCCAAAGGTGTACATCCAAGAGTGCTGAAGGAACTCAGGAAGGTGCTGGCTGTACCCCTGGCAGACTTGTTTAACAGTTCACTGGAGGCCAGCATCTTCCAGGAGGACTGGAGAAGAGTGGATGTAGTCCCACTTCACAAAAGTGGTAGCAAGGAGGAGGTGGGAAATTGTAGGCCTGTCAGCTTGACTTCGGTGGTAGGGAAATTAATGGAAACACTATTAAAGAAAGTATCCTGGAATACCTGGAATCCAACAGACTGTAGGACCCGCGACAGCATGGCTTCACAGTGGGACGTTCGTGGCAAACAAATCTAATAGATTTTTTTGACTGGGTAACCAAGGTGTTGATCAGGGAGGGGTGATGGACGTGGCCAACCTGGACTTCAGCAAGGCCTTTGACACCATTCCACATGGTAGGCTAATAAACAAATTGGGTGCAAAAAGGTGGTAACCTGGGTAAGAAACTGTTTGGGGGATAGGAGGCAGAGGTTGGTAGTAAATGAAGTTTTCTCCAAGAAGGGTAGAATGACCAGTGGGGTACATCAGGGGTCAGTACTGGGGCTGGTCCTCTTTAATAACTTCATTAGTGACATAGCAGAGGAACTGGAAATGAAGGTCTGCCTCTTTGTGGAGACACCAAGATCTTCAATAGAGAGGACACTCCGGGGGTGGGTGCAAAGGATGGTAAAAGATTTAAAACAGCTGAAGGAGTGGTCAGAAGTTTTGCAGCTGAGGTTTAATGCAAAAAAGCACAACATAATGTACTTAGGTTACAGAAACCCAGAGAGGGAGTAAAAAATGGGGGCAGTGATACTTGCCACGATCAAGCAGGAAAGGGACCTGAGGTTAACCATATCAAATGACCTGAAGGTGGCCAGACAATGCAACAAAGCAATTGGGAGGGCTAGTGGGATGTTGAGATGCATAGGGAGGGGTATCAACAGCAGGAAGAGGGAAATGGTATTTCCCCTATATTGATTATTGGTAAGAACCCACCTGGAGTACTGTGTCCAGTTTTGTAGACCACATCTCAGGAAAGACATACTATAGACAGAGTAGAGGTAGTCCAGAAGAGGGCTATCAAGATGGTACAGGGTCTGCATCAAAAGTCCTACAAGGAGAGGCTAAAGGAACTAAACATGTACACCCTGGAGGAAAGGAGGGAGAGGGAAGATATGATTGAGACCTTTAAATACCTCATGGAGATGAATAAGGTACAGTTGAAATGTATTTTCTGGAGAAACTGGTGCGCCAGAATAAGAGGTCATGATATGAAGCTGAAGGGGGGATAGGTTCAGGAGAGATGTGAGGAAATACTTCTTCACAGAAATTGTTGTGGACGCCTGGAACCGTCTTCCAGTGGAGGTAGTGGGGAGGAAAACAGTGGTGGGATTCAAAAAGGCCTAGGATAGGCACAAAGGAATCATAGGGGAAGTGAAAGGGGTGGAAGAGAAAGTGCTATAGACCTAGAAGGGTCTGCAGCAAAAGCAATCACAATGAAAAAGGGCAGACTGGATGAGCCAAGAGGCCCCTATCTGTCATTAGTTTCTATGTTTCTTCGTTCTTTGTTTCTATGTTACCCCTCTTTGAAATGACATTTACTAGTGTGTGAGTGCCCCTCCTGAAATACCTTTCCACTAATGTTTCAGATCCCCTTTTCAAGTACTGCTTAAAGTGTGTGGTGCTCCTCACCTTGCCTCCCTTGAGTGCCCTTAACCAAACAGAAACCTGCTGTTTAATGTGCTTCTTCAACGTACCTCCCACCAAGTGCCTTTATCGAACTATAACCTACTGTGAAAGGTGCTCCTTGTCATATCTCCTACAGAGTCCTCTTAACTGAACTGTAACCTGCTGTGTAAGGTGCTCCTCTCCACAGCAAACACTCAAGCACCCATAACTGAACTATAACCTGTTTGCTCAAGGTGCTCCTAGCTGGATCGTCTTCCCCGAATCCCTGAAGTGTAAAGTGGATTTTGTGTGCAAAAGACATTCAAGTGCGCAGTGCATAGACAAGAAATGACACCCATTTTGGCAAGAACTTTATTTCAACTGCTGCTCTATCTAGCCTCATCTGTGGTATGCATGCCTTTGTCCTGGGACCGGCAATTTAGTTAGAACTCACTCAGCAGCCAGGCAAGGTCACCTCCTGTGTTTCTTTGGTTTCTGCAGCCCATCCTTGTTAGGAAGTAAAGGCAGTCTAGGAGCTGTACCAGCTCATTAGCCAGGAATTATGATGTACAGTAGCTTGTGGCTTTCTTCACAGGATTGACCAAAGTGGCCTGATCACCAGGAGTGATGGAAGTAGCCAGACTAGCATGAGTGACGAAAGTGGCCAGATCACAAGGAATGACGAAAGTGGCTAGATCTTTGTTTTGCTTTGTGTATACCCTGCCCGGCGGTCTGCCACAACCTTTCTCCCAGTGTCCAGAGGGTCCAACAAAAGAGTTCTGTTTCAAGTGCATTTTGCTCTGACAAGGCCTGTCCTGGGCAATCAAATTTTCCCACAAATCAGGGTATGAGGTGCTTCTTCTGTTGATACGCACTTTTGCAGCTGAATTCTTATAGCCTTGTCTGGAGACATTTTCCCCAAGCTCTCAACCAGTGCACAGTACCCCACCATGGAAGACATTCCACTTATTCAGAATTACCTTTTTGCTGAAATTCCAATTATAGGTTATAGAGTGCTCAGGTTTCTCCCATAGTTAACCTTCTGTTTCATGTTTCTCCTGGTCAGGGCATTTAGGTGTTAAGAATTACACAGAGTACTAGAATGACATGTACTGTAGTATTAAAATTGCATAAAGTACTAGAATTGCAATGCATAGAGTACTAGAACTTGCATAAAGTACTGTACTAGAATTGCATAGAGTAATAGAATTGCATAACGTACTAGAATTGCACAGAGTACTAGAATTGCATGGAGTACTAGAATTGCATAGAGTACTTGTAGTATTTCATACAGTATAATAAGCTTCAGTTTGAGTTGAAGTTTCACAGCTAGCGTGCTACCGCTTGATTTTGTGGCATTGTTTGTCGTGTTTTGACGTGACACTTATTTTCTTTTCCCTCAAAATAAAATCCTTGGTTGCATTTGAAAGTCATGCCTGGTTCTCCTTATATTTGAAGACAATGTTTTGTGTCTAAAGTGGTAACAGTGAACCTGTAGCCCCAGTGAATGTTCGGGCAACACACACATTTACAAGAGGTGACCTGGACATTCATGCGAATGATACAGAAGTACACATGACAACAAGTGAAGGGACAATTACATTAAAATTTACATAATGCAGATACATTTACATTGGTTAAGAAGGTGCTGTTTATAAAGTTGTTCAAAAGAGCAGAAATATATGTATTTTTTAACTGCTATGCCTTATGCCCCCTACTAATTCTCCAGTCAGCCCTCCTTCAGCAGGCCCCAACTCAAAGGCCTATCATCTGTCTTTTCTGTGAGTTACCTCACTTCCTACTCTTCCATGACATACACCCCATGATGAGGATGTTGGGGTGGGCCAGTCCCCAATCCCTGCTGAGTATGTTTCAAAGGTTGGGGCCTTGGTCAGTGATGCAATTCGTGCATGTCAGTGATGCAAGCTGTGATGTCAGTGCTGCAGTCTGAGATGACGGTGATGCAAACTGTGATGTCAGCAATGCAAACTGCTTTGCCAGCAATGCAGCTGTGATGTTGGTGCCACTCACTGTGATGTCAGCGATGCAACTGTGATGTTAGCAATGCACACTGTGATGGTGATACACACTCTGATGACGGTGATGTAGATGTGATGTCTGCCATGCAGTCTGTGACAGTGGTGATGCAATTTGTGATGTCAGTGATGCAATCTGTGATGTTGGCGATGAAACTGTGATATCTGTGATGCAATCTATGACATCAGTGACGCAGTCTGTGATGTTGGCGATGCAATCTGTGATGTTAGCAATACAATCTGTGATGCAATCTGTGACATCGGTAATGCAATCTGTGATGTTGGCGATGCAATCTGTGACATCAGTGATGCAATCTGTAATGTTGTCAATACAATCTGTGACATCAGTGATGCAATCAGTGATGTTGGCAATGCAATCTGTGACATTGGTGATGAAACTGCGATGTCTGCGATGCAGTCTGTGATGTTGGTGATGCAATCTGTGATGTCGGTGATGCAAACTGTGATGTCTGTGATGCAATCTGTGATGTCAGTGATGCAATCTGTGACATCAATGATGCAATCTGTGATGCTGGCGATGCAATCTGTGACATCGGCGATGAAACTGTAATGACTGCGATACAGTCAGTGACATCAGTGATGCAATCTGTGATGTCTGCAATGAAATCTGTGATGTTAATGATACAAACTGTGATATCTGTGGTGCAATCTGTGATGTCGGTGATGCAAACTGTGATGTTTGTGATGTAATCTGTGATGTTGATGAAACTGTGACGACTGTGATGTGGTCTGTGATGAAGGCGATGAAACAGCAATATTGGTGATGCAATCTGTGATGTTGATGAAACTGTGTTGTCTGATGCAATCTGTGACATCAGTGATGCAATCTGTAATGTTGGTGATGCAATCTGTGATGTCTTTGATACAATCTGTGACATCGGTGATGCAATTTATGATGTTGGCAATGCAATCTGTGGTGTCTGTGATGCAATCTGTGACATCAGTGATACAATCTGTGATGTTGGCAATGCAATCTGTGATGTTGGTAATGCAATCTGTGACATCTGTGATTAAACTGTTATTGGGTATTTTGCTGGGCTCTGTTGGACACCTTCTAACTTTGTTATTATGATTTAACAAACCCTTAGTTACCTGCAGGGAAATGTAGCCCTTTGGGGAATTTCAGGAGATCACTACACCATGATAAAACATACAATATCCCTCTTACAGATTCTAGGACTGAAGAAAGAATAATAAGAAGAAGCTGAATCGGTCAGAAAAGCTACATAAGGTTCTTTTATTATGCTACTAGTTTGCCTTATAGGACAGTCATTATACATTGCATACTAATTATGTAACATACATACCCGGGAGTCTGGTTCTCTCGAACACTGCAGTGTCATGCAGGGTCTGTCTGCGATTTCCTTTACGAGGGGACATGGGGAAAGAGGTTTAATACCATGATAAGATCTTAGCCTGGTGATAGATAGCTAGTTTGTGAGCGTGTGATGATTGCACTTACTATTACTTCTATTGGTCAGTTTGGTGGGCAGCAGAGTATTATCTCAGTTGCCCTTTTGAATGCTACAATTGTAACATTCAAGTCATAAGAATACGCTTATGTCAATGACATGTTCTTATGGATGAAACATTTTGTAATGTATCATCATGCTCTCTGAAAGGTCCATTTATAAATTATTGCTGTGGTTGCAAATGACACCTTTGCTGTAGATGGCACTTCCGGGTAAATAAATCATTATATTTCTGACATTATCTCAGCAAAATAGCAGTGCAGGTCTAGCCTAGAATATCATTTGTGATGTTTTGTCTCTCCCCTACAGGATCAAATATAGGGTAAAGGTCGTGCTTTAGAAACAGTTCAGTTTCATAGCTTGTATTTAGGTTCTATGCAAGAATAAAGAATCACCTAGCCTTGTGTAAACCTATACTAAACTTATGTAGATGTTCCCTAGCTACATGTGTGCATCCCTAGCTCTATGTGTGATGTGTTTCCCCCCAATTCTACGTGTGTGTGTGTGTGTGTGTGTGTGTGTGTGTGTGTGTGTGATGCCCCACTTATGACTGTGGGCTATGTACTTGTGTATCATCTGCATGGCATGAGTATACAGGTAATCACAACATGCCTTGTGTATGTGATGTGTGTGTTGGTAAGCTTGTAGTCATGATGTACCTTGTGTATGTCATGTGCTTGTGGGTGAGCACATTCTTACGCTGTGATGTCTGTGATGCAGTCTGTGACATCGGTGATGCAATCTGTAATGTTGGCAATGCAATCTGTGATACTGGTGATGCAATCTGTGATGTCGGTAATGCAATCTGTGATCTCGGCAATGAAACTGTGATGTCTGTGATGCAGTCTCTGACATTGGTGATGCAATCTGTGATGTCTGTGATGCAATCTGTGATGTCGGTGATGCAATCTGTGATGTCGGCAATGAAACTGTCATGTCTGTGATGCAGTCTCTGACATCAGTGATGCAATCTGTGATGTTGGTGATACAATCTATGATGTCTACAATGAAATCTGTGATGTCAATGGTACAAACTGTGATGTCTGTGGTGCAATCTGTGATGTCAGTGATGCAAACTGTGATGTCTGTGATGCAATCTGTGATAATGACGATGAAGCTGATGTCTGCGATGCAGTCTCTGACATCGGTGATGCACTCTGTGATGTAGGTGAAGCAATCTGTGATGTTGGCGATGAAACTGTGATGTTGGTGATGCAATCTGTGATGTTGGTGATGAAACTGTGATGTCAGTCATGCAATCTGTGATGTTGGAGATGCAAGTATCTTGTCACATGCGATGGTTATATGTTATTATGTTGTTGTTATTACTATGTAATTGTTATGTACAGTTACTCAACCTGTGATGTCTTAACCCTGTTGGCAATTGTTTCGCCCCAGGTCCATCTTGTAAATGAGCTTGTCTCAATGATGTTCCGCCTGACAAAATAAAGATTTTGACTGATTGATTGATTGAATCTGTGATGTTGGTGATGCAGTCTGTGAAATTGGCAATGAAACTGTGACACTGATGATGCAATCTGTGTTGTTGGTGATACAATCTATGATGTCTGCAATGAACTCTGTGATGTCAACAATACAAACTGTGATGTCTATGATGCAATCTGTGATGTTGATGATGAAACTGTGATGTCTGCGATGCAGTCTGTGACATCAGTGATGCAGTCTGTGACACTGGTGATGCAATCCGTGATGCTGGCAATGAAATCTGTGATGTCCTTTTCCATTCTGGATCCATGAGAGAATCATTGCTGTACTGAATCTCTGTATTATTCCAGATGAGTAATAAATGGTGAGGAAGCTCTGACTGTAGCCACTTTTACAGGACGTTTACTTGTGCCGCTCACTTTTGCTCCAGTCCTGTTTCGCTCCACTTGCTGAACTACGATGCTGCTTGTACACAGACTGCCCATTTCAGAAGCTTGCATCTTCTGGTGTTTTGGCAGTATTTCCTGCCTTCCAGGGTTTGGTGGTATCACAGCAAATTCCCGGTACTTTGGGCAGTCGTTCTGCTTTACTAACAATAAAAAAATGTAACTTCAATGCAGAATCCATTTAGGGCACAGTTTCCCTAATGAATTCTGCTGAAAACATTACAAACATCATTCAAAGTTATGCTCAGAAAGCGAATTACAAGCCTGCAAGTTACTACAGCTCAACAGGGACAATTTTTGTAAATGTTTTCAACAGAATCCATCAGGTAAACTCCTCCCTTAACGAATTCTGTATTGAACTTTTCATTTTTTTATGTTATTAAGGAGTGTTGCCAAGTTTGCAGAGTGTGGTGTAACTGCGAGGCTACAGTTCACCGAAATTAATGGAAGGGTGGTTTTACATGGAAGGGTAGAATGGAACAGAAGCCAGCAAACCCAGGAAAACAGGGTATTGCATCTCAGGGACGCGCTCACTTTGGCTGCAGTAAGTAAATGCTTGTACACACCAAAAAGATAACATTACAGTGTGCCTGTATCAGTTATTCTGATACAGACCACTGTGTGTTAATAGGCCTTATATGTTTATATGAACAGTTTCAACACTGATTGGATGACCTTGAAATGTTTTAAGTAGTGGCAATAAATCAGTTACATTATGGGGTGTAATTTCATCTCAACTGACAATCAATGTGAGGAAGTATAAGTCATGGCACTATGAAATCAATGTGCTGCTTGTTCGAAGATGAAAGGCCCAGTGCTAACGTTGCCACCTGAGTAATTCAAATCCTCCT
The DNA here is from genome assembly GCA_016271365.2 of Neoceratodus forsteri. NCBI lineage: Eukaryota > Metazoa > Chordata > Ceratodontiformes > Ceratodontidae > Neoceratodus > Neoceratodus forsteri. The sequence continues at coordinate 927,139,489 of CM028130.1, read as the reverse complement.
CCTTTTCACGACATAGCTTCAATAAGCACTATCTTGTGAGTTTACCCTGACATAAAAACTCTTGGATAATTTTTCTGTTGCATCAAGTCATTTTTTATGTATCCCTACTGGAAAATTACCTAGACCATAAATGATGTTTGACGCTGGAATCTTTTTTTTGCATTGATTTCACTCCATGTTGACAGATGCAATTTGTTCCACCTCTCAACATCAGTTTTTATAATTGTGGAGTATGGAACTTGAGTTCAGCTAAATTATGGATCTTATTAGACAGCTTAAGACCTAGGTTAGTAAGTCCATTTCAAATCATATGACCTCTACAATATGGAGCAAGTCCTTACTACAAAATTTGCTATGCATAGAAGCATGGCTTCTGATTTATTTTTAGTCTACTGCTAATAATGAAAAAATATTGCAGATTCTTGCAACATTGTGCTAAGATTTATGCACAATATCGTCATGTTACTCAAGGTTACAAGGAGGCCATCTGCACACTCAAAGACTATTCATTCTGTTACCAATTGTAATCCGTGTTATATTTGGAGCCATTATCATTTTCCTGATTAGGGATTCATCATGGAGATGCAGCACAGTAAAGCTGCCAGCTTTGGGAACTCCTTGTTTTGTGTAGCACACCAAAGTTATTGATTTTTGTTACAACTTTTCCTGGCAAAGTTTTTTTTTCTTACACCCTGTTTTTATATTGGAAACATGTCCCTTCCACTTTGCACATATCACCAAGCTCCACCCACCTATTGGACCATTTGACAACCTCCCCCCACCAAGCCCCCCCCCCCGGTACCCACCTTCCTGTCTCCCAACAGTGCCAGCAAAGACCTGTTGTAAGTGTAATTTCATAAACAGATGAGCAGCCATCGCCAATGCAGTAAACAAATCACATCCCCTACCCACTTGAAACAAGTAACCACCCCTTCCCCCACCCTGTCAACACAACTGACCCTTATTATTCAGCAAAGTACCCCCATCTCCAAAACCTTATTGTTTCAGTAAAAATTTCATTCTTGTATGTTAAACACTTTGTGACTCTCTATGGAGAATGCAATAGCCGGTTCTCTGAATTTATTTCATTCCCAAAGCAAGCAATAATACCTGACAGGGTGGGTGGTAATGGGCAATACCAGACTGCTCAGGGGTGTAGTAAGGCCCAATGCCACAGGCAGAGGGCCTTATAGCCCCTGGAAGGTCCAGTATTGTCCATACCGCCCACCCTGGGGATATTATTGCACTTAGAAAATGGGCCACTGTGTTATTTTTGTTAAACAAAATACAATCTATGTTCGAATTTTGAAACTGTTGGTAATATTATTTCTTTTGTAATAAAATAGTTCCTTCGCATTTGTCCTAGTGGCACTCTTGCAGTTGTGTCTTTGGAGCTCGTTGTCATGGTAATCCAAACCACCACCACCCCACTTTACACACAGGGCTACACAGAGTTTGGCCAAGTTACCCCTAAAGAATGTAAGCACATGTTTTTAAATAGCTATAGTCATATTTTGTTTCATTGGTTTGAATTGGAGTGCAGCGCAGTGGATAGTGGACAGCAGGCCATGTCTGGAACAAGGGGGCATGAGATCACAGTCTCCAGACTGCTAATGTGGAACATGACCGTGGTTGGGAGAAATGCTGATGTTGTCTCTCTCTCTCTCTCCCCAACAACATGGTATTCTGAGGCTTCTCTGGAGGAAATACTGGTTTGCGTGAAGTGGGGTGCTATTTCACATAGACATGCTGCTGCACCTTTGTCAGAGCAGGCATGTGGAGGTATGGAGAAGGGAGTGAGGCGCAGTGAGCTAACAGCAGTTCTGAGCTTTTTTTTAAATTTACAACAGAGGGATTGTGAAGATGTGTGTGTGTGTATGAGGGGGTAGTCACATGGTCTGCCATGACTGTGCTTGTGCAGAGATTCGGAAAGGCAAATGTCTTGCTCACTGAGACATGCGGTGTCGGTTATTAGAGCAGTACCAGGCATGGGACAAGGGGGTACTAAAAAAAGAAGAAAAACAAATCTACAGAGTGAGAAATTAGCCCATTTGTACTTAATCTCTGTTATTTCAGGGCAGGCAGCTGGGCTCACTGACGTAGGTAGCATTGGGTGGCTAATATCAAGTCAGCCCACTATCCTGATCTGGGAGAGGAGAGCTGCTAGGCAGGTACCCAATCCACTTCCAGCCCCCTGCCATGTCCCCCAACAACCCAAACTCATTCACCAACTTGGGTCACCTGCGTGGTGAGAGGTAAGGCACATGGTGCCTCTGCCCCCTGTGCCACTGGGCCAGCAAAGGCAAGGATTTTTTTATAATCACAGTTTAAAAGTGATAAAAGTCTGTAACTTGTACAGTCTACATGGGCCTTACCTTTCTCTGGGATTACATACTGTATTTCAGTGCTGCCTTCATGGATGGGAGTGGTACTCTTAACTTGTAGCCTTCATTAAATATCCTGTAAAATTACCTTCCAAGGTAGAGCAAAATTGTTTATATAATTCTCCAGCAATACCTTCTAGCCTGGTATGTGTGTGTGTGTGTGTGTGTGGGGGGGGCAGTGTAGATTTCTGACTTCCCTAGGGTTTATCTATTTCTGAAGTTTTAGCAAATCTGAAGTGCAGAGAAAATTAGATATTTGGTCATAAAGGACCAAACACATCCTTACCCATACCTTTGTATATTGTTTGATAGAATTCTTTGAATCATTATTAATGTCTCTACCCTTAGTACAGACTTTATTATTTAAATCTTTGACTCCAGGGACAATATTTTGCATTTGTTTCTTTTTAAGATGAAAAGCCGGAAGCCTGCTTGCCTTTTCACGGGATTCCCAGAGGGACAGCTTAATTCTAAAAAATACATATCCTGCCTTTGAAGAACAGATTCTGTTAATCTCATACTTTAGCAAAATAATTCATTATAGTAGCTGAGGGTTATTCTGGGAAGTTGTTATGTGCAATGACAAAAGACGTTTCAGTAAAGTTTCCTTATCTATAAGTTCTTGCAGTGTCCTTCTCTTTTTTGCGGATGCGAAGCTGATTATACAGACTTAGATGTATACTTTATACATGTCCCAAATACAGGATATGAGAACTTCACTCTAATCATTATCTAAAAAAACACTTTTATTTCATTATTAACATATCTTTGAAATTTGCATCTGCAAACAGAAATGCATTACGTTTCCATCTGAATGCATTCTGTTTACCCAACCCTAACAGAAGTGCCATTTTATGTGGGACACAGTCTAAAATAATGATATTACCTATTTCTGTCAACACTGAGAAGTAATAAATGCCTTTGAAAAGAAATCAGTAGCCCTAGCCAGATGTAGGAATTATGTCTGGCAAAGAAAAAAAGAATAATTTCTGTCTTGGGGATGAGCCATTCCCCAAGCATCTAGTATTCCAACATCTTCTATGAGCCTGAGCCTGTGCAGGGATTGCCTGGATTGTGTTTTCTGTATGTTTATATGTACAGTTCTGGAATCTCTTATGATTATAAGACTGCCTTATTAAGTTCTTTGTGCAAGAGAGCTGTAAATCGAAACTGAGCAGTTCTAAGGAACTGTAGGAGCACGAGGGCAAAAGCCCATTATTCTCCTGCCAGTAGTAGCACAGCTTACATCCACCTATAATACAGTTGCTTAGTTTGTTTTTAAATTCGTCTTTTGCTTCACTAATGATTAAGTGTAGTGGTAAATTGTTACAGGGGTTTATAACCCTTTGGGTGAAGAAATACTTTCTTCTGACTGATTTCAATTTTTGCCCTGTTAATTGGAAGGGATGCCCCCTTGTAGGGAGGCAGTATAGTGTAGTGGTTAAGGGCACTGCGCTGCCAACCTGGAGACCTGGGTTTGAATCCCATCAGCTCCAACATGCATATTATGTGATCCTGAGCAAGTCACTTAACTTCGTTGTGCTCCCAGGTTGTATCTGGAAACAAGATCTGGCTTATTGTGCCTTTCCTGGTTAAACAATTTCCCCTTCCCTTTCCCCTTGTATTGGCATGATTTTTGTTTAAATTCAAAATTAATAAAGAAACATAGAAACATTAGAAGTTGCCAGCAAATTAGGACCTCATGGCCTACCAAGTCTGCACTATTTTGACAACCTACAGTGCCATAGCTAGCAGACCTACTTGATCTCTGGTGTTCCACCCCTTGCCTTATTTCTAAGGTCCCCTTGTGCTTATCCTATGCGTGTTTGAATCTGTTTGAATCCTGTTAACATTTTAGCATCCACCACCTCTGCTGGGAGGCTGTTCCAGGTGTCCACCACCCTTTCCATGAAGAAGGATTTCCATACATCTCCTCTGAGTCTCCCCCGTCCAGCTTCATAGTGTGACCCCTTGTTCTCAAGCATCCTGTTCTTTGTAAAAAGCTACCATAATGTACCTTATTAATACCTGTGAAATATTTGAATGTTTCTATCATGTCCCCCCTTTCCATTCTTTTCTCTAGAGAGTACATACTTACTTTCTTGCATCTTTCCTCATTGGGTTTTTGATGCAGGCTCTGCACAATTTTGGTTGCCCTCTTCTGTACCCTCTCTACCTTATATATGTCCTTCCGGAGATGGGGCCTCCAAAACTGGGCACAATACTCAAGGTGAGGCCTCACCATCAACCTAAGCAGGGGTAACACTACCTCCCACTTTCTGCTGGTGATACCTCTTCCTATGCACCCAAGCATTCTGCTAGCTTTCTCCACTGCCTTATCACATAGCTTTGCTACCTTCAGGTAATCAGAAATGATTACCCCAAGGTCCCTTTCCTGTTTTGTGGTTGTCAATACCTCACTGCCCAATTTGTACATTGCCCCCGGGTTTCTGTGTCACAGGTGCATGATTTTGCATTTTTTGCATTGAAACCCAGTTGCCAAGCCCTTGGCCAGTCTTCCAGATTTTTCAGATCATCCCTCATCCCCCCCCCCACTCCCCCCACGTGTTCACTTTATTGCAGATTTTTGTGTCATCTGCAAACAGGCATATTTTCCCTTCTAGTCCTCCAGTAATGTCGCTAATAAAGACATTGAAAAAGACCGGGCTTAGTACTGACCCCTGTGGCACCCCACTGCTCACCTTGCCTTCTTTAAAGTGAGCACCATTTATCACCACCCTCTGAGTCCTGTTGCTTAGCCAACTTTTTGCCCATTTTACTACTTTTGAACCCACTCCTAAGCTACCCAGCTTTCTCACCAGTCTTTTGTGTGGAACAGTGTCAAAGGCCTTACTGAAATCTAGGTAGGCCATATCCACCACTCCACCCTGATCCACTTCCCTGATCACCCAGTCAAAGAACACAATCAGATTTGTCTGATAAGATCTCCCCCCTGTGAAACATGGTGCCTCAGATCCTGTAATCCACTGGTCACAAGATATTCCCCAGTCCTTTCCTTCAGTAGTTTTTCCATTACTTTACCTACCACCAAAGTCAGGCTGACAGGTCTTTAATTTCCTGCCTTCTCCCTATTACCACTTTTGTGAAGTGGGACCACATCTGCCCTCCTCCAGTCCCCTGGAATTCCCCCTGTATCTAATGATGGATTGAACAGGGCTGTCGGAGGAGAAGCCACCACCTCCTTGAGCTCCCTCAGTATCCTAGGGTGTACCTTGCTAGGCTCCATTGCCTTATCCACTTTCAGCTGTGCTAGTTCCTTGAGGACTCTCCTCTGTAAAAGGACTAGGGTCCACCTCCCTTCCTTTAATGTCCTTGTCCCTTATATGTGACCCATCTCCTACCCCTTCCTCCGTAAATACTGAACAAAAGTATTTGTTCAATATGTCTGTTTTTTTTCTTTTGGTCATCTTCCACACAAACCACTCCTTCCCCCTTTAGCCTTACTATCCCTCCTTTAACACAATCTTAATATAGCACATCATATATCTCTCAGACATCATCTAGTCTCCAATGCCATCTGTGACTGCTTCCACTAACCTTGACCTACTCACCATGGTAAATGTATCTTAACCCTACTCCCTGCTCGGCTAGGTACCTAAGGGTCCCTTGTCCCCTTCCATCTTGCACTCTCACCCCACTCCCTCCTCCCACTCTTCTCACACTTCACCACCCACTTGCCCCTCCCCCATTCTGACCAAGTTTTCTTGGCCTAGCCTTTTCTCTCCCCTCCCATTCAAGTGCCATGTTCTGTCTTTTAATTGACCGTATCTCAGCTATGGTCCTCCCACCTGACAAGGCCCCTGGGCTGATTCCTTCTACCTTCCTCTGCTCATATTTCTGTCCCTGTTCCATCCTTTGTTAGGCACTTAGCAACATTTTATGTAAGCTTTGCAATTCCACCATTAGCCTTGCTTTGCACTTAGTAACAGTTATGTAAATTTTGCTTTTGCACCCCCCTGCCACCTCCAGTTAGCCTCAGTTTGTGTTATGTCCTTAATCCAAATGATTACTGTGTAATATCTACTCATTTTGCCATTCCTGTCTGTATAATGTACCTGTATGTCTTGATATGGAACTTACTTAAAAGAGCTTGCAGCTCACAGATGTTATCCGAGAAACTTAAATAAATAAATAAATAAATAAATATAGCAGCTGAAGCTGAGCTGGTATTTTTCACCTTTTCTGATGTGTCTTGAGTTATTTTTTAAATGAGTGTTTTAAACCAGTGGGAATTTTTTCAGTTTTTTTTCTGCATGATCTGGGTGTTGGATTGGTCCGAAAGCTAAAGTATTTTGTTCTTTTTGTTACATCTATGTTGGTTCAATAAAAGGCATCAAATCATTTGCGTTTTGATCTATCCCTCCTTTGGTTTTCCTCTTTTCACTTATACATCTAAATAATGTTTTATCCTCTTTTTTGCTGACTCGGCAATATTCACCTCTGTTTGCTCCTTTGCGCTCCTAACTGCTTTCCTTGCTTCCATTGGTTTCTCCTGATATCTCTCCCTATCCTTCTGCTTCTGTGGCATCTTGTACTATCTAAATGCTAGATTTTTTGCCCTTACTTTCATCACTACTTCTTTAGAAAGCCACAGTGGTGTCTTTTTTTCTCTTGCCCTTGTTAACCTGCCTGACACAGAGGTTTGTTGCCTTCTCAATGCCCTCCTTTATTTTTGTCCACTGCTCTTTGACTCCACCTAGTTTCCTATTCCTGCTAGGATGTCCCTGAGGCATTCTCCCATTTTCTTAAAACTGGCCATCCTGAAGTGGAGGACCCTTGTTTTAGTGTGGTTTAATTCTGGCCCATTTCTTATATTGAACCACATCGTACGATGATCATTGGTTTCCAGGTAGTTACCCACCATGACGTCAGTAACACTGTCCCTGTTTGTCAGTACCAGATCCAGTATTGTCACCCCCATGAGTGGATTCCTTAATTAGTTGCCTCAAGGATGCCCTCTGCAGGTAGTCCAGGATGTCTCTACTTCTTACTGTTGCCACAGTTGGGAGGCTCCAATCCATGTCTGGTAGATTGAAGTCCCCCACCAGCAATACCTCCCCCTTGCTTGTCATCCTTTGGATTGCTTCCAACATATCCTTATCCACCTCCCCTCTACTCCCCCTCATGCTGGAGCTCTGTAGATCACCCCTGTGTGAATAGTGGCCCCCTTCCATGTCTTCAGAGTGACCCATAGTACCTCTGCTCCTCCCTGTTCACCTTGTATTTCCATAGCTTATCTGTTTTCACTCACACGAAGAGCCACTCCTCCCCACTTTTTTACTTACCCTGTCTCTGCGGAATAGAGCATAACATGGTATGGCTACATCCTAGTCCTGACTTTCATTGCACCAGGACTCGATAATTGCAACTCTGCCCAGGTCTGCTTCTGTCATGGTGGCCTCTAGGTCTGTAATCTTACCGCCCAGACTTTAAGCATTTGCACACATGGCTTTCCAGATTGTACTGCCACCACCCTCTCATTTTACCCATTTGCCCTACCTTTTTTCCTTCACCATTCTGCTTACTATCTCCCGTTTCTTCTACCCCCTAGAATCTTATGTAAACTGGTTCATTTTGAGATGTGTCTCCCTCCAGATTTCCACTACTGACCTTGTAAATCTGTGGGAATGACAATTTATGTCACCCTGCTTTATTCCGCCTCCCCCTTGGCTAGTTTAAATGCTCACCCATGTAGCATTTAAACATTCACTGAAGATCACTGTTCCCCTCCTGGATGGATGCAGGCTGTCGCTCCTGTACAGACCTTTATCCCTCCTGGTGGGGCCCCAGTTCCCAATTAATCAATTCATATTGCATAACATTTACAATTAGGTATGGATCCATAATTATGTTGCACATTAGTAGCAAGTCTCTCCTAATGCGTCTCCAAGGATATTAAATTTAATACTCTCAAACAGTCATGATATGGTAGATCCCTTATTCCTTCAATTATTTTATTTGCTCTTCTGAACCTTCTCAATTTGCTTTATTTCTATAGTTTTGTAGTGACACCAGACTCATGATACATAATCTAAATGTGAGCAAACATATGCCCTATATACAGGAATTAAAACTGATTCTGGCATGCAAAGAACTCGAGAAGACACTTTTATAACCATGAGAGATGCCAGAACTGTACATATAAACATATATTATACATTATTTTGAATGCCTATTTTTCAAAATTGGAACTTGAATTTAAAAATCTAAATGTTTTACTTTTTAGAGAGTAGGAGAATCCTCTGTGTGTGAAATGGTCTATGACAACTATACTGAGAACATCAGAATTTCAGAACTGTTTGCATGAGAGACCCTCTTATAGTTATAAGATTGTATGGAACGTTTAGGGAAAAAACAGTCCTGATTGGCTAAACATGATGTCATGATTTATAATTATAATAAGATTGTGTTATGTCCAGCAGAGGGTCAATCACCTGACTAAAATTGTCCCCCCAGTATTAATGTGAAATATCTTAACTACCTAGTTCTACATAAAGATAATTTAAAAAGGGCCTGAGTATGTTGGGCAGATGTATGTGGCAGAATGCAACTTTAGTTCCATTTAAGATTTGGCAGTAATTGTTAGACTCCAATGTGTGATCAATCCTGTAAAGCTGAATCCCTTTCAGAAACAGTATTACAAGCCATCTTTGGTTGCTATTGAAACAATTCTGTTTTACTTGACCAGCCAAGGACCTGAGCAATGTGTGCACTTTATGTGGGACTACCTGTGTTTCTTGCAAGAATGCAATATGTGTGGGTTGTCTTTTAAGATGACAACATTTTTTATGCTTGGTTGGAGACCCAAGGCCTTGAAAGTTCCAAATGATACTATTAGTTATTCACATAATGCAAGTATCAACAAAGTAATTACCATGGAGTTATGTAGATCAAAACACTTTAAAATAGAACTACACTGAACCTGAAAACCATTTTTTCCCAGTAGAAGTTGTTTTCTGTGTTTGCTTGCATGTGCGCAAGAAATACCTTGCTTCAGTAGGAGGCAGTTAATGAGCTTGCCACTATGCTCAAAGAAACTTGACGTCACAATCAGCTGCATTTGCAGGGCGGTATCTGACTGCAGCAGCCAATTACAGCTGCATTCTTTACTGGAGGTACAATACAGAAGTAGCAGCTCCTAAATCTCTATACAATACTTAAAGTAAGAATGGACACCGCACCAAAATCATCCGGCTATGTAACAGGCAGCCCACTGGTGAGGGAACTGGGGAAGTGAGGGAGGCTGCCGTCACTCCAGTTTTTTTGGCCAAAGAAGATTGCCCTTTTTAACCCCTTCTCACCAGAATTATATAGAAGTAATTTGAAAAAGAGCTATGTATGTGTCTTTCAGGCTGAAAGAAATCAGGTGTGAAGGGTTAATCTTCCCATGCTGATTCAAAGAGGAGCGGGGGAAGATGAGATGTATACTGGCTGTATGTTGTAGAGACAGCAGGAGGTCAGGACTGTGGCAGTGGGGCTCAGCTCTGAACTGACAGGGCCAGAGATTTACAATTCTCATTTAATTACTAAGTGGTCCAGCACTCCACTCATGTGTGTCTCACATGCACAAAGTGTGGACAGTTGATCAGCTGATTAGCTGGAGCAATCAGTACAGACCATTATGGCTTCAGGAATATTTTTTTTTAATTCCCACCCAGTGACTTGACAGAGAAGTTATACTCAAAAGATAGCTCTGTATGCAGTCAACTGATGAAAAAGTTAAGAGGAGTCTGGATTTCCTTTACTATACCTCTGCAGTGGGAAACTGAAAATGATCCTCTATAAACTGGGAAAAGTCCTATGAGGCATTGATCAGTACAGGCACTGCCCTACTGGAATTGTGAAAAATGTAAATTTGTTGTAGTATGTAATACTTCTAAGTAATTGTTTTTTAGAAACATAGGCAGAAGAGTTAACCCCTGGTAATACTACATCTGACACAATTACATATTGGCTACGTCTTGAGATTTCGGATGTCAAAATAAATCACATAAAGGCTTATATCACCTTATTATTATTATATTAGGAGGGACCTCCTTGTAAATGAGTGTGTTCAATGGTGTTTTCCTGCAAATAAACTTGAAACTTGAACTTGAAACTTCTATTAAGAGTACATGGTGATCCAGTATATGTAGTAACTTGACTTTCCTACCTTACAGTATTGATGCTGTGTAAGGCAGTCATCAAAATATTTTAGTAAAATCATTTAACAATGAAATCATTTAACAATCCTCATTTTATGGCAATCAGCACCAGATCTGGTGACTGCAAACAAGTTTAGGGCTTATGGACAGACTAGATGGGCCAACATGTAGCGGTCCTTATCTGCTGACAATTTCTATGTATCTATGTATAGTCATTTAACCGCGAGTAGAAAAAAATGACACATAGCATTTCTCAGTATTATTAGTTTTAGAGGTACTCTCTGATTCAGTGCCTATTGTCCTCACTGCGAGTTACTATGCACAGCATGGCTGAAGTATAAAACTGGATACTAGTATCTGTATCTGGCTGTTTTGTATTTTGTGCACTTTTTGTGTTTGCTTGCATGCACGTACACAGTGGTTTTTTTTTTTATTATTTATCAAGTCTAGGATTACAAATACCTTTAAGCCATGGCTCTTTTACAAAGGTTCCACATCAGAGAAATACAAATTATGGGGAACATCAAGACAGGCATTACAACAATGTGGACATTGCAAACAGAGTACAGATTAATACAGTTCAAGGGTAGCATTGCAACAAGGCAGCCAGTGGCATTTGTCAGAAAACAGACAACAGATAAGAAGTGCCAGAGTCATAGGGAGAGGGAAGAGGGTGGGGAGAAGGAATGTAGGAAGGGTGGCAAGAGGGTGAAAAGTGCAGCATTGAGTATACCAAGATGTGAGGTAGAATCCAGTGAGGAGGGAGAGAGACAACTAGAGCAGAAAGGAAGTGGAGAAACAAGGTTAAGTTGGACAGTCACAGGAGCTGTTGGTAGTGAGATAGTCCTGGAGCCTAGTTTTAAACATACCAATAGTTGGGGCAGAGGAGATGGTTAGGCTGAGGCCATTGAACCAGAATGGTGCTCGATAAGCAAAAGAACGTTGTCTCTGTGAAGTGTGACAGTGGGGGACTTTCAGTAGCTGTAGCGTGGATCTCCTAAGGCACCATTTGTTAATTCGATGTTGTAACAGAGTTGAGACCCCAGAAGGTGCAAGGCCAAGGTAGATTTTTTTGACCATGGAGCAGGTGAGAAACTTTATGTGATTTGATAGTTGGAGCCACCAGTGATGAGCCAACATGCTTTATTTAAGGCAGTTGAGAGGCGTCTAAGGGTTGTGGTTATGGCCGAGCCATAAATGATGAGACCATAGTCTATTACAGAGATCACAGAGCTCAGGACTGCAACCTTCAAAGCTTCTGGCGTGAGCTGTAGTCTGTGTTTGTAGAGGAGACCAAGCTGTGTATTAGCAGCTCTAGCTACGTTATCTACATGAAGTCCATAGGAGAGATTAGGGTCAAGCTGAATCCCTAAGTATTTAAAAGGACACTACCTGATCTAGAGTGCTTGCCCTGGGTGGAGATAGCCAAGTGGTGTAGCTTGTGTGGGTTATGAGAGCTGCAGAAGAGCATAGATTTGGTTTTCTTGTCATTGAGGACCAGTTTATGATTAAGAAACCATGTCTCTACAGAACTGAAACCAAGTTGAAGGTTGTGTTGAAGAGTTGCAGGATCTTTGTGAGTGGAGAATACAACAGCATCATTGGCATATAGTATGATCTGCTCAGAGCAGTGGTAAAGGAGGAGTTTAAGAAAAGGCTAAAGGAGGGGTCCCAGTATGGATCCTGTGGGACACCAGCGAACAGGCAGGGTGTTAGAAGGAGCGTCTGCAATTTTTACACTCTATGAGCGGTTTTCTAAGTAGCTTTTAAACCAGAGAGAAGAGTCAGGTGATAGCCCGGCACTCAGTAGTCGGTGTATTAGTAGTCCATGGTGTACTGTATCGAAGGCCTTGGAAAGGTCGTCGAAAATGGCCCCTGTGAGAAGGCCGTTGTCAAGGGATTTGTGCAAAGCTCCAGTGAACTCAAGAAGGGCTGTGGTGGTGCTGTGACCTTTCTGGAAGCCGTGTTGTTGTGGACAAGGTATATTGTATTTATCGAAGTGGTCGGTAAGTTGATCAGCCACGATGAGCTCAAGTGCCTTAGAGAGTGGGGGCAGTATGGAGATAGGGCGATAATTTGAGTGAATCATCTTGTCCCCACTTTTATGGACAGGTGTCACGGTGGCTGTTTTCCATAGGTCCGGGAATTTTCCACAGCTGAGAGAGAGGTTTAGGATTTTTGTTAATGGATGAATTACCTCATCGAGGGTGAGCAACAGAAGTCCACTAGCTCTAGATTTAGAGATAGCTGCAGTAATATAGCGTCGAGCTTCATTCAGCCTTACCTTCCTGAAGTAGAAGAGGGGAACACAGGAAACACCTTGTTTCCAGTAGCAACAGTTAATGAGTATACCACTATGCACAAAGAGATTGACCGCTACAATCAGGGAGTGCCCCATCGTGACCAGCTGTGTTTGCAGTCTCTGACTGCAGCAGCCAATTACAGCTGCATTGTCTGGTGGTGCCTCATTTTAATTAACATGTCGATGGCTTCTCTGTTGGCTTCTCACAGTCCGCAGGAAGCCAATGGACAAACTTCACCTTTCACAGTCCCTGGGGAAGCTGACGGGTGAGCCAAATTCCCCTGTCAGCATGCCCCCTTCTCCAGTTGTTTTGCCGACTGGGTAGCCTAATCCCCATCTGCATGATGCTCCCTTCCCCCATTTGCTGTGTGCCGAGGGGGTGCCCAATCCCCCTCGGCTGATGCACTCTCTCCCCCCCAAGCACACTGTATGGCTGACAAGGTGCCCAATCTCCGTCAACTCCACTACCCCCCCAAAGACACAAACTTCCAGGTGGTATGCTGGGAGCCCACCCCAGCATGCCAAAAGTCCTGAGTCATCTTTAAAAAAAAAAAAACTCTAAAAAAGGAAATGGTCCCTCATTGAGTCCGGCGGCCCCTCCTCCAACCCGCTGCCACCACTGCTCACTGCACCTCCCCACTCACCCCTCACCTCATACTTACCTCCAGAGCCCAATGCAATGATCTTCGGTGGACCAGGAACATGTCTACGCTCTTCAAAGCTGACCATGAACTGAAAAAATGCTGGCAAGCTGTATAATGGCATAAATTTTTTTTTTCAATATATGTGGCTATCTCGGCCATTTTTTTAACTTTTGGTACCAAATTTTCAACATGGGGTTCTTGTGACCCCTCCTCATGAATTCAGTCACCGTCATGGCATTATTTGGTCCCGAAAGGTGATTTCGTGGTCACTGCACAGAATCATCTTTCGGGACTGATTAACAAAATAACAGTGTCACTGTTCATGAGGTGGGCTCTCAAAAAGCCTATGTTGCACTGCAGGCAGGCTGTTGCAGTTACAGACCAGACAACTTCAAGGTGACCGTACGGTCAAAGAGGAATTAGTTAAGGTAAAGCAAAATATACAGAAGTCGGTTGATCAGCAAATAGAGCAGCAATTGCTTTATTTAAAATTGATGCATCAGGAAGGAGGACCCAGAGGGGCTAGAAATCTGGCTAAGCAACCTTGAGGTGCAAAAGCACAGGCCATGGTTGTAAAACTTAGGTACCCTGTCTCTGGCCACTTACTACTATACCCAGGTGAGATTAGACAAGCGATGGCAAACTTTTACCAGAAATTTTATACGGAAGAGACCCATCCCACCTCCCAGCAATTGGTTACCTACCTGTGCCCCAATTGTCTCAGGCTCAAGCGGAAGGATTACTATGCCCTATTGCAACTATAGAAATATGGGATACCCTCAAGTGCATCAAATATCAGAAAGTCCTGGGACCTGACAGATTCCCAATGGAGTTTTATCATACATTTCGTAGATTATTAACCCCCTCATTATTAGCAGCCTATACAGACATTCAAGAAGGACAACCCTCCCCCCGCCACCCTCATGGAGATATACAGAAATGGTAGCTATCCCTAAACCTAGTAGAAAAGATCCATCTTTATTGGCTTCATATCGACCCATATTGAAACTTAACTGTGATTCTAGCTATTTATGTCAATATTAGCAAACAGAGTGGCAATTCTGTTACCTACTCTAATAGATGGAGACCAGGTAGGCTTTATCAAGAAACGCCAAGCTCATGACGCTGTTCGTCGAGTACTTTTGCTCATAGAACATGCATCTTCTAGGCAAATGCCAACTGTCCTTCTTGGCCTTGATGCTGAGAAGGTGTTTGATAGGATATCATGACCCTATCTCTGGGCAACCATAAAACGTTTTCCATTCCCTGATATACTTATTTCCTAAATCCAGGCTATGTACCATATGCCCTTAGCATACCTTAAGTTGGATGGATCACTTTCTTTACCATTTCCTTTATCTAGAGGCACAAGGCAGGGATGCCCACTATCCCCACTGCTATTTGCACTTTATTTAGAGCCTTTAGCTGCCAATATTAGGGCTCATGCTCAGGTGGAGGGGGTCCCGGTGGGGAGAAGATCCCATAAATTGACACTTTTTGCAGATGGCATTTTATTTATTTGTTTTTGGTAACCGGGTAGGTGCACTAGGCATAGGGATGCCTATTTTCAGGCACGACCCGGGAGAATACAGTTTTAGGAATACAAAGTCGTATATGTGACGCAGCACATGAAACAGTACAATACATAGTCAAGTAAAAAAAACTCACAGATATGGGGAGATACATTCAGTAACAAGTGAGGAAGTTTAAAAAGTATGATAAAGTTGCAGAAACAGTATGACAGGTAACACAATAAATAAGAACATAAGTATTACAATAAGGGCATACATATAGAACATTATGTAAAGTTTACACAGAGGTGGTTGAGGTTGGCATTCTACTGACACTTACTTCCCCAGAGATATCAGTCCCAGCAGTATGGGCACAATTAGATATATTTAGTGGGTTGGCAGGCTATAAGATTAACGATACTAAGACGGAGGTCTTGACTTATTTCTTTAAACCATCCCAAGCTTTAGAAACAAAATTCTTACTTCACTGGAATAGGGTGGAGATGAGATACCTGGGCATTAAAATACCATATAAACTATTAAGCTTGGATCTGATGAACTACGAACCCATCACTCAACAAATTACCTCAGATATATCTAAATGGGCTCTTCTTCCTATGGGGATCCTCCCAAGAGTTGAAACAATTCAGCAGAATGTGCTACCCCGTTTGCTTTTTTTTTTTTTTTTTTTACAGACTCTCCCGACACTCCCCACTAATACCTATTTTCAAACATGGGATAAGTTAATTTCTAGATATCAGTGGAGGTAAAGTGCTTCGAGTGAAATACTCCACACTCTAGCTATCCAGGGCACGAGGGGGACTAAATCTCCCAAACATGAAAAGATATGCCCAGGCAGCTCACATACATATTTCTTTACTACATGTAGTTACAGGTTATAGTACATATTGGAAAGACATTGAAGTAGCCCGAAATGGACTGGAGAATTTTCCACCCTACATAATAGGGAATCCTCCGAGATGTCTCCCATTCTCTAAATTCATGAGCTTCACCTCAGAATTCCTGAGAAGTTGGAAACAAATGTGGAGAACTCTTCTGTCTCCATCAGAGAGAAGATAGCTAAGTATGATCCCGATTTCTCATTGGGAGAATTTTAATTTACATTACACATTTCAAGTAGTAGGCCCATGGGCATTCATTCTTTCTCACATTTGCAAACAGAGTATAAACTCCCCAACAATCAATATAAATTGTATGAGATTTTGAGCGATGCACTGTTACTATATGAGGAAATTATGATAGAAGTAACCAGATCCCCTTCTCTCCTACTCCAGATGGTGATATTTCACTTAGGAGGACAGGCCCAAGAACATATTATTGGGAACTTATATTCAGCGCTGAGGGTATATGATAAGATATCTTTAGATTATATTAGCATTAAGTGGTCAAAGGATATGAATACAGGACTAGATGTGGAGCAATGGCAAATTTCAACTACACTATATTCCAAAATCTTCTCCAGTGTTTATTGGTGTGAATATGCATGGAACGCCAGAGTAAGATATTTTAGAACTCCGGAAATTATGGCAAAATTTAAGGGACACAGACATGGGGGATGTTGGAGGGGATGTGGACAGAGGGAGGCGGGGATGGAACATATTATATGGTCATGCCATATATACTGGGATATAGGCAAGAAATCATAGATGAGTTAAATCCTGTATATGGGAGGCCGGAGATACTTACCTTGACCTTTGTATTGACAGCAATACCTCCTCTGGGAATGGTACAAGGGTAGCTTTTCAAAATGTTATCTCTATTAACACTGGCGGCAAAAAAATAATAACACTTCTATGGCTTTCCACTCAGATCCTGACCAAAGAAGCTTGGAGAATACTGACGTATGAAATATATAATCTAGAAAGGATCTCAGCTAAAATGAACAATAGTCTGCTTTTGAAAAATGATGGAGAATTTGGATGCTGTACCAATTGCGGCACTATGGGACTTTGTTCCTTAAATGCACATTAGTATACTTAAAGCTAAGTGGGGTATTTGACCCTATTGAGGGGGGAGGAGGGGAATTGAAGACTCTAGGTGTGCTAGAATTTGATAGGAAAGACATTATCTTCCCCCCTACTACCACTATTTATATGATACTTCCCAATACAAACAATATATCTAGGCCCACAACAGATCAACAAACTTTGCTTGAGATTGTACAGATCTGGAGATTCTTGAATGTATTTAGTTTTGTTTGCTTATTATCATTATTCATTGTACTACTTCTAAATGTACCTATGTATTGCATTTGGCATTATAACAAGCTGCTAAAACCAATAAAATATAATTTAAAAAAAAGCCTACGTTGCAAATTTGGTGAAATAATTCCAAAAAATGACTGTTACAAGTGTGCGTTGTGCAGTTTCCATGCACACTTGTAACTTCGTGAATTTGTAATATTTTTATTTCAAATTTTCAACGTTGGCATTTTTTTCACACCTCCTTATGAACAGTACAGCTGTAATTTTTCACACCCTGGCCGAAATGTGTTTTCACTCATCTGGTGCAGAATAGCGTGGTCACTGTGGGAAATCAGTGTTTGGGACAGATTAAGAAAATCACAATGATGCTGTTCATGAGCAGAGGTCCTAAAATGCCTATGTTGAAAATTTGGTGACAAAATTCCAAAAAATGAGCACATTATGGGTGTGCATTGTGCATTTTCTACACAGGCTTGTAACTTCATGAATTTTTCATATTTTCACTCCAGATTTTCAACATTGCCATTTTTCCACACCTTCTCATGAGCAGCACAGCTGTCATTTTTCACATCCTGCCCAAAATGTGTTTCTGCACCTGGGGCACCAAATGGCATAGTTGCTGTGCGAAATCACCCTTCAGGATTGAGTAATGAAATGATAATGCCACTGTTCATGAGGTAGGGTCCCAAAAAGCCCATTTTGAAAATGTTGAATGAAAATACCAACAATGCCCACCCTGTAGAGGTTGACTGGCGTCAGGGGTGTGACTTGAGTTAGTTGGCTGTAATGCCCACAGCATTCTACCCCATCCTACAGCCACTGACAGGCATCAAGGTGTGCCTTGGGGTCTTTGTCCTTCAAGTTCACCCCATTCTGTTATACTGCACCCATCTCAGCTTATTTCCTTATGAAATGGGTTCAGCATTAGGGCCAAAGACCCCAAAGCACACCGTGACACCTGTCGGTGTCTGCAGAGTGGGGTGAGGTGGAATGGCATAAGTGTTATGGCTGATGACCCAAAGGCACACTCCCAATGCCTTTCAGTCTCTGCATGGTGGGGGTTGGTGTTAGTTCAATACTGTCATTCCTATTATGCATCTCTCTAACTGCTGCACTAGCAATGCCAATGCCAGCAAGCAAACATTTGGCATTGACAAATGCTTGTTAAATACTAGTTCAAATTCTGTTATTTTTTGTGATATATGGGCCTATTAGTAACCTCTATGGATCTTTCTGATTCAAACTGTGGTGCTAAGTGCCATTTTAGAACTGTATGATGTAGTTTATGTCCTCAGCTACAGAGTTCTATGTTAGAAAATGGATGTGTTGTACCAACAATGAAGGAGCTGTACAAGGGACATAAACTACATCACACATTTCTAAAATGGCACTTACTATCCGTGTATAAACAAATAATGAAGACCTACTTGGATTAAAAAAAAAGCCTGTAGAAATGGAACAGTAACAGAACTGGAACCAGTATTTTAAATTAGCTTCTAGAGGGGGAAACTGACTTACTGGTTCAGTCCAGTTCTCCTTTAAAGAAGCCTTAACACTGACATGACTCTGAATTAGAAGTTAGATTATTTAACAGAGGTATAGTCAGTTGTGCAGTTATGCACTATAGTAACATAAAATGTGCGTGACACCCTACTACTTTTAGTAATAACTATTTTAATAATTTATATTTGAACTGAATCTGGGGTATTCCCCAGCTTACCTGGTGCAGCTCTTACCCCACCTTCTCCTTCTTTCTCTTGCTCTTTTTCCTCATCTAATGATTAGATCAAGGTGCTTAGGACCCAGGGTGCAGGCTTTTACCATAAAACAACAGGTTACAACTAGGCAGCTTAAAAGGCAAACTCTGGCGGATGCTATGGAACCTGAGCAAGATGGCCACCTTGACTTAGAGCATCAGAATTATAATTTCCAGCTCAAGATTCCTCCTCAAAAGCAAAATATTAGTGTGGCTGAAAACCCCAGATAAAGAATGGGTAATCACTGTAAGGACAAACCAGTACCTGACGGCACATAAAGCAAGAGCGTGCGGGACCTCCCACCACAAGGTCAACCCAGGGTCAAGTACCTAAAGCAGCAGAGGAAGCCATGGAAGAGACCCTGCAGTCTTTAGGGGTACAATAGTCAACAGACTTATCCAGACCATGTCAGGACTAGTGGACACATTCGATAAATAGAGTTGTGGGACTGGAAACCACTATGGACACAGTAAAAACAGCAACTGTTGGGAATGCAAAGCATGAAGATGCTGCATTAAGGATGATACCTATACTTATAAGGAGAATACTCACATCAGGGTGTGATTGGAAACCCTGGAGAACCAGGCTCACCTGCCAATCTCTGCACATTAGGAATGCCTAAGGGGAATGAAGGAAACCATCTGCCCATATTCCTGGTGGACTGGTTAACCCAGCAATTAAGGGAGACTGTTTCTGATCAACAGGTACACCTTTCAAAAGTATATCAGGTGACTCCACATGACAGGCATGACAACCTGGATGCCCCTCACATCATTGTAGTGGTAACAGATGGTGTGGGCGGGAAAGACTTTAACCTGGCTTTATCAAGACACCAGGGAACCCTGTTGCAGGACAGTCAGACTATCAGAATTTATCCTAATATTAGCTATGGTACATGGCAGAAGGAGAACGAAATTTGATGGGGGTGAGAGCTATGCTGAGTGGTGCAGAGATAGATAATGGAGTGGTATTTTATGCTTGTCTCTGAACTGAACACCAGGATAAGGTGTACATATTCAATGACCCTGCTGATGTGCTGAAATGGTCCCAAGAGCATGCCCCACTGAAAAGAACTCAAGAGAAACAGGAGGACACCCCATCAGAAGATGTGGGCACTAAAGCTGGACTTTAAAAAGTTAACTTGTTCTACCCTTTGGACTGAATGGTGGGCAAACAGCATATTCCCAGGTAAAGTAACTTTATATCACTATAAATCAGAGAAAGATCAAGCTACGTGTTCCTGGGGTAGCCTACCACTATACCTACAAGAAATGTGGCCATGAATACTACTGTTACTTTGAACTCAAGGTGAGCTGGCGTGTGCTTGGTTACACACTTCATTTCTAACGGTCAAAGTTTCACTGTTGTATAATTGAATGCAGCGTAACATTTTCTAGTTTCACTGTTTAATGGTTAATTCTGTTTTGGTGCTGTAGTAGTAGGAGTAAGCTTAGCCCGATACTCATCCTGTTTGTCATGAATGGTACTAAGAATACTACTACAAGCACTGAGATAGGATGGAGGACTTCTCCTTCCCACCATTAGGGAGGCAGAGAAATATCTGAATGTTCAGCAGACATTTTTGTAGGGACATTAACCATGCAGTTCAAGGACTCAGAAATGTAGCACAATTTGATTAGACTATAATCAACTCATTTCTATTAATATGTGTATTTCCCTCAAAGCTATATCTGAATAACACTAGAAAGAGTAGACTCTATGCATTAAGAAGAGTGGAGCCCTCAGTTCTTTATACTCTATTGTATGCTCTGTGTTTGATTTGTTAAAGAGCAATTGACATGATATGTGGCAGGAGGCAGGCAACCCATGCCTTGAAGTTATCCACCCTGGGAGTTTTTTTGTCCATATTTCGATTGTTTTAAAAAAAGTTATATGCTCCGTAAAGCCCAGCTCGCAACTTCTTGGTACAAGCCGTGCGGCCGGCGAATTGCTGCAGCACCCCACCCTAAAACTGCACTTTGCTGGCGTGAAGTAAGGAACAGGGCTGCAGGCACTCTATGGATACTATAATAGGATCAGGAAGAGGGCATCACCTAAATGTACTTAGATTATCTTTGCTGGCAGGTATACATGTATGGGGCTAACTTATAGCATATATTATAGCCCCATACATGTATACCTGCCAGCAAAGATAATCTAAGTGCATTTAGGTGGCACTCCCTCCCTGATCCTATTATAGTATCCCTAGAGCACTTACAACCCGGTTCTCTACCTTGCATCACCCAAGTGCATTTTTTAGGGGTGGGGCTGCCAGCACTCTCTGACTGCTTGGCTCATACCAGGAAGTTACGAACCAGGCTTTACAAAGCATATAACTTTCTGTATTGCAGAAAACAATCAAATTATATACAAAATAGCTCCCATGGCAGGCAACTTCACAGAATGGGCTGCCAGCATGGATGATGACAGTTGCTTTTTAACTATATGTGAGTTTTTATTAAAACAATAAACACAAAGTTAAAAAAAAAGCAGTCTCTAATTACTGAGCTCAGCACATGATGTATTTTAGGGTGCAACAATGTCACTCATGGATCAGTCGGTTAGGTTGCAAGCGGTGCTGCAGTATCAGTCCCCGAAGGACAACTACAATAAACCCAGGGACCCAAGTTACCATAAAAAAATATTTCCATTCCAAATCCCACATGTGATATTACTCCAGGATCTCCTTACATTTACTCAAGGCCTACCCCCTCATAGTACTAGCACCATTCTTGAGTTCCTTTCTACCCCTGTAGTTGATGTGGACGCTGCTCCCCTCTTCCTATCTAAGCCATGGAGGATCTCTGCTAGTTCATGTCTGTGGCTTTCAGGGACTACAGCAAAGGTCAGAACCCTGGCATGTTTTTCTGCTGGGTCCCTGGGGAAGCCTCTCTCACTGAGTCCCCAGGGATCAACAACCCCAAATAACTGGTCCTCTACTACTTATATCTCTAAACTTCTCCCCCAAGGGGCACTGTTGATTAACCATTTACTTTCTAACTATGTAGACTGTTCTCTAGAGGAAAGAGTTCCTTCACCAAGTGGGAAGAGGGTGATGTAACACATCTCTTTCATTGCTCTGGCTGCCCTTTAGTTGTGAACAGAATCAGATCTCAAGCAAAGAGCAGTCAGTCAGAGAAAGACCAGGGAGGGTGCCAGCTTCTGATATCATAACCCTTAGTGCTCTCATTGAGCAACTGACACACTCACTACCCCACCCCCACAGGCTGTAGCAGAGTGCCCCCTAAGGTCGATCCTCCTAAATAAGGGGGGGGGGACTCTGGGCACGCTTTGCTACAGCACTCCAGCAACCCCAGAACTCAGAGATCACAGAATGTGATCAGAAGCAGAGTTAGAGGACAAAAACACTAGACTGCTGGTAGTTTGTGCTAGTGAAAACCATCAAGAAAGACAGCGTAAATCTGGAGCTGCTTGATTTTTAATTTATTGGGCATGCAGACCAAAGACACCTCCTAGCTCCTCGAGGCATACTGTTTCTTCAAACGGGAGCTGGAGAACTTTACAACTGTTCACCATTTTATACTACCACCAGTGTCTCACAGTAATGACATCACATACACATACAATTTGAATACAAATCACCTAAATTACATGAAGAATAGAAAAGTGAAGAATATATACAGTGATGTAAGAAACTCGCTGTGTGATAATGGGTTTACAATCCAACTGTAAATTGCACCAATTCATTTTAAAGTGATCGGCAGTATAGTGCAGTGGTTTAAGACTCTGAACTGCAAACCTGGAGACCTGGGTTTGAATCCCAGAGCCACCACTGTGTGACCCTGAGCAAGTCACTCAACTTCCTTGTGCTCCCAGGTCGTACCTGGAATCAAGCTTCAACTTAGTGCGTTTCTCCTGATTAAACAATTTCCCTGATCTACTCAAAATGGTGGTCTTCCCAAGTAAATTAATAAATAATAATTATGAGTGTAGACAGCTAGAGTCGCATACAGTACGTAGCTCATAAAAAGGGTGCACCAATGTCTGAAGTAGAGTTTGGTGTAACATATGTAAAATTTATATAAATATAAATGTTTTACAACTGACGAAAGTGCCTCCATTCACAGTGAAATGGTAGAAAATTATATTAGAATCTCCAGTGTGTCCCAATGGCACAGGTTCAAGAGTAAACAATTAGAATTCTATAGTATTCCCATTATCACACATTGAGATATTTTACATCACTGTATATATTATTCACTTTTCTGTTTAATATTGGTAATTTGTATTCAGATTGTATTTGTATGTGTATGTGTATGTGCTGTCATCATTGTGAGACACTGGTGGTGGTACAAAATGGTGGACGAGTGGAATGATTTCCAGCTCCCGTTTCAAGAGGCAGTATGCCTTGAGGCACTAGGAGAAGTCTGGTTAGTGTGCCTAATAAACTCAACATTGAGTAGCTCCCAGTTTGCATTGTCTTTTCTTGACAGTTTGCATTCACACTGTACTGACTGGTTGCACCTGGGCTTGAAGCAGTGAATGCACCACTCTTTTCTTGAAGTCTATGCTGCTGCCACTGCAGCCACAAAACAGCAGCATAACAGGAACGCCAGCAGTAAATAAAGAATAATGCTTGTGCAGTCATACACAAGAAAGCTCTTTCCATCGAGAGGTTGAGATTACATTATATGGACCTCGAGAGCAAAGTTCAAGAGGTCCCTGATGTTATCTCAACCCCAAAATGGAAACATGACCTTAGTTGGACATGGTGGATAATATTTTATTTTTTATAGCATGTGGTTTTACTGTGTGTCAGAAGTGAAAATTCCAGTTTGAAAACAGTTGCAGGCAGGATGTATCCAGTCCCCTGCTATCTACCTTTTATTGCTCATAGTCTGTAGCTACATTTACAGTATTTATTTATTTATTTAAAATTTAGCAACTGGGAAAGGCACACTGAGCCAAGGCTCATTTCCAGGTGCGATGCGGGGGTGAGGGTAAAGATACAGGAACAACAACAACATTAGGATTGAGCAATACAATATAAGTAAAGTGCAAACAAAGACAGTGCAAATATGGCAAAACATCACATCATATGCAGCAACTGTGTGTGGCATGAATACGTTAAACAGTCATAGGCACAACCAACAAATGGATTGAAATAGTCAGTGATAGAACATTACAAGGAGTAAGAACAACCTCAGGAAAAGGGCATGAGCTAGAAGGTAGAGATAAAAAGCAGGTCAGGTGGGGAACTGACAGACACAGGGAGGGGATGAGTTTATGCTGATACTTAAGGGAGGTTGGGAAGAGTGAGAAATGGACCTACCAGGTCATAATGTCATACACTTAATAGTGTACAACATTATAGCTAACACAAAACAGTGCTGTCCATGACAGCGAATGGTGCAATACCGCGTATACTGCTGTATGCAGTATTGTGCTATTCATAGAATCCCAGGCAGAGAATAAGACTCTGCTGGGATTGGGTTCCACTGACCAGCTGCCGTGGCTCTCTGGACTGAGCCACAGCAGCAAGAACTCAGGTGCTGCGCCTGTGACAGGGTTTGATACCCGGTCCCTGACGTTTTATTTTTTCCTGATATTGTGCACTCCCGAGTACCCCCAGGAGTTGAGAATCCTTAGTGGGGGTTCGAGATACAGACCAGGGTGTGGGGTTGAGCCCCCTACAGAAAAAAGACTTATGCTGCATGGCAAAATTGTGCTGTATTGGCAGTGCGATTTTGCCATGTATAATGTCTTGTGACATTATGACCCCATGCCAGAGATGGATGGAAGTGGGGAAGAGGTTTCAGAGTGAGGGAAGACAATAGGAGAAGGCAGATTGACCCAGTCAGATTGCAGATTTTTATTAAAGATAAATTATCATGTTGATGGGGATTCTTCCAGAAGACAACCATGCCAGCAGCTTCTTGTGAACTTGTCATGAACTTTGAACTGTTCAGAACAACTTGTTATGACCTTTGAACTGCAAACAATAACTTTTGTCCATGCACAACAAGGATTTTTAGTGTATGGAACTTGATACATAACACCAATCAACCATATATTATAAAGCTGTAACCACTTACTGAAGACACTGCTGAAAGGCGTCTATCACTTGAGCACAATACACAGCAGGCTAAGCAAGTAGGTAGCTAAGAGCTGTGGAGGACTTATTACAATTGAGTTAAGGTCCAGGTATTTCTCTTACTGATCAGTTTCCTTCCAGTTCTGCAGTGTTTGCTACTCACCAGCACTGCCTTACTAAAGTAACCAATTACTTCATGACAGACCTCGATTCAGGTTACCATTCCAAGGCAGTCTTCATAGAACTGGCCAAAGCATTTAACAATGTGAATCACACCATCCTGACAGATAAAGTCCATTAGTTAGGGCTTTTCATTGATGTGGTAAGCTGGCTAAGAGCCTGTCTGACACATTGGTCACAGCTGGTCAATATCAACGGGGAAACTTCATCCACCAGAATACTCATCTTTGGTGTATCACAGAACTTTATCATTGGTCCCCTTTTGTTTGGTCTTTTATCAATGGCCGTTTGACAATTTGCAATGACTTGAGTACTTACATCCATTTCTGTGCAGAAGATACGATCATTTATGCCAAGTCCAAAACAATTCATGGGGTCAAATAAATACGCCAGTCTGTCTACAACAAAACACAGGATTGAATGACTATAAACAGCCTGCTTTTGAACAATGCCAAAAGCCAGTTCATCATCTTCATTGAGAAAGGAACACCCCAACACACCTGCACATTGTACCATACTCTGGAACACTGTTAAAATGCAAACCGAATTACAAGTAATTTGGCCAATGGCTGGATCCCAACTTAAGCTTTACAGACTGGTAAGAGGAAACCACCAGAAACGTAATGCTGTCTACCAAGTCAAAAGCTGCCTCACCAAAAATGCCAGGAGATTAATTCTGCAGCAATCCTACCACTGGCTCTAAAATACAAGAGGGAGGTCCATGCTTCTGATCCAAATAGCTTCAGAGTATCAAAGTTGTGTCTAACAACCTCTGTAGATTCCCCCCAAGATGCGACAAAAACACTCACCACTGCACTCTCTACAGCAACCTAGGTCTCCTGTCATCTGATCAGAGGTAGAAACTCAAGTTGGTAACAATATTTTATAGATTTACACATGGGCTTTGCCCAGCTTATTTGAATAAGCTACTTTTCAGATCATTTCAACTATATCTGCTAAGGTCACAGTGTAATAATATTTACTGGTTCTCCAAGAGCATGTTAGGCCAGTGGACATAAGGGCCCGATTCACAAAGCCTCAGGCATGGTGCAAGGTGCTTGAGCTACAAAGAATGGCACAAGGTGCACCTTGCACCAACAGATATGCCAGAAGCAATTCTCAAAAGGCAGACTGCATCAACTGCAGGCTGCATGCCCCAAACAGGGCTTGCATCACCCCTGCGCCCAGACATGGGCTGCGATATGCTGCATGTGGCTTGCGTCAGAGGCAGGCTGCCATTGTGCCACAAGTGGGATTCACAAATCTCACCCAGAGGGCAGATTTCTAATTACCCATAGAAAAGCCAAGGCAGGTGCATGTGTACTTTGAAAATCGCCCTCTGAGTGTGATGATCAATGTGTTCATGTGCCACAGACAAGCCCCTGCCTCATCCCCCTTCTGTACACTAAAGCTCTCTGCCCCCAATATCGCCAGTTATTGTAATATAGAATATTGTCCCTGGCCTGGAGATCTACTGGTCCCCTCCCCAAACCCCGAGTATTGCCCGTGTGCAATATAAAATATTGTCCCCAACCTTGTGGTTTAGTAGTCCCTGATCCCGATAGCACCCATTTAAATAATAAATAATAGTGATCATAGTCCTGGTGGTCTAGTGGCCCCACCCATCACCCTATCAGGTAGTACATACCACTCCACTCCAACCCCCAACTCCTGCAATGCAGTCGGCTTCTGGCACAGCCCACCCTCACCTCCGCAGCCGGCTGCCTGACTGAGCTGTCAGTGAGCAATACTGAATAGTGTACACATGAGTGCATACACTATACAGTATCGCAAACTGACAGTTCAGTCCAGTGGCCGGCCATGGAGGTGGAGGTGTGCTGTGCATTGCAGGAGTTGGGAGTGGAAGCAGTGTGGTTGGTACTACCTGCTAGGATTGGGGCCACTAGACCACCAGTACTAGGATGACTATTATTTATTATTTAAATGGGTGCTATTGGGGGATTGGGGACCACTAGACCACCAGGTTGGGGACAATATTTTATATTACAATACCGGGCGATATTGGGAGTTCAGGAAGGGGGGATCACCAGACTACCAGGGAAGGGGGCATGGATGCTTGCCTTTGTGAAAGAAGCTTGGGGCACACCCCTCCCATGTGCCAGGTGTTTGGCACATGGGAGTGGTTGCTGCATGTGTGGGGACTTAGATGCTGTGACCCCTCCGGTACCTGAATCGGGTGCAGGGTCCCTGGTGCACTGGGCTTCAGCGCAAGCTGCTGTTTGCCACAGCTTGCACCACTCCAAGCCCGCTTTGAGCATCGGGCCCTTAATGCCTTACCAATAACCTCATTAATCACCTGGAACTTGCTCCTCACTGTTATTAAGATCTCTATCATGGTGCAAGCCTTCAAGGGCCCCATGAATAGCCATCTTCTTACTCCATGCAACTGCCAACAACTCACTCACACTGTATGCTAATACCTTGTCTTGTCCTGGTTGCCTATTTCCCATCTGATTCTCTCTCTCCTCTCTTGATTAATCCCCTACGCTCTTATTCTTGAAACCATCTCTAATAGTTTATTTAGATAATGTAGACAAGGTGGAGCTGCTGAGACTGAGCTGATAGTACATGTCTTGGAAGAGCTCCACAGCTAGTGATTCTAAAGTCAATTTAAATGTTCTTTTCCTAAACACAAACATCATTAAGGTGGTGTGAGAAGTCTCTAGAGTCACTCTGATACTAATCTGATTTTTGGTTTGAAGTATGGAGAAGTTAATTTCCCCTAAAACTGCCAGGAGACATCCTCCGACCCAGGGCCTGCAAAACTCCCCAGAGTGGTTAGAGGAGGAAGCACACTGGCTGCTGCTTGCCCGGATGCAATTAAAAAGCCCAAACAGACTGAGCCTACTCTGCTATTGATCTGGATACTTCTGGTGGCATCCCAGACAGATGTTACAGTAGGCAATCATCTCAAACAATAGAAACAAAACCCAAGGGAATTTCTAAAACATGCCCTGCAAAGGAGAGGAGAGTGGATGCCACAGATAAGTCAAATGAGATAGAAATCAAGACATTGAATGTGTGAACATTAACAGTTGAAGGAGCAGTCAGTGTTGTATTAAATGAACAGCTAGCACAGACAGCCAAGGTAGAATGCCTTGAAAATGTGCAGTTAGTACAGAACTTGAGACTTACTGGGTTTCCAGCTTTTACCCTGGATGTTGACCTCAAAACAGAAATTGAAAAGAAATTGATCACTATTTTGTTTTCCTGGGATCCTCTGATCAAATCTATTTTCCACCTGAAATCTCACAAGAAGGCAACTGGAGAGATGGAGGTAACAATGGAGGGTTATCAACTGGCCAGGCCAGAGGAGCAAGATATGGATCCTGTCTTTCAGATGACTGTCTGAAAGAAACATAATACTTCAATTCACTCAGCAAAATAACTTAAAAACATAGAAACACAGAAACATAGAATTTGATGGCAGATAAGGACTGCTTGGCCCACCTAGTCTGCCCATTTCCCTACCTAATGGATAAGCTGCAGATCTAAGTTAACCAACAGCCTACTTCCTCCTACCCTCCATTAGAACAGCCTTATGTCTGTCGCATCTATCCGGATTTCTCTTTGCCTGTGCAGCGCAGGAGAAGAAGCTTTCTAACTACAGTAGTTTTTCTGAGTTTAAAGAAGCTGAGGCACCTGCTGCCATTCATGCCCCTGCTAGACTGGAGTGACTTTTCAGGGTAAAGATATTTTCATTGAAGACCCTGACTGACCCAGAGTGTTCTTGAAACCAACATCTAGCTTCCCACTGAGTCAGGACCGGACTTCGAGGAAGATGAAGCTGAACTAATTAGCTATCACCCTATGATTCCTGGGCAGTCTACTTGATTCCCAGCCATGCATTGACCCAGTTTAGCTAGTTCTTACACTTAAAGGGAAACTAAAGTCAAAATTTATAAAAAATATGTTGTGCAGAGTGTTTTGATTGTAGGTGAATTCCTACAGTGCCTCCCTTTTGGTTGCTGTAAGGAACTTGTTTTTCTGTTTGGTTTTTGTTTACATAGAAACATGATAGAAGTTGTTGGCAGAAAAGGACCTCTTGGCCCACCTAGTCTGCTCTAAAGCCTCTACATTTGGGGGGCAGGAAGATATAGGCTGTTGGTTAACTAGGATCTGCGGCCTATCCTGTAGGTAGGGAAATGGGCAGACTAGATGGGCCCTAGCGGTCCTTATCTCGTCACAAAGTCTATGTTTCTATGTTTCTATGTTACATACTGTACTGTCATAGACCCTAATTGATCTCCAGCCTACCCTCCCCCGCCCTGTTACTAAGGTCCCCTGTGTCTATCCCATGCATGTTTGAAACCTGTTACTGTTTTGGTACCCGCCACCTTTGCTGGGAGGCTATTCCAGGCATCCACCACATTTTCTGTGAAGAAATATTTTCTCACATCCCAAGTCTTCCCCTTTCCAGCTTCATATCATGCCCCTTGTCCTTGAGCATCTCTTCCTGTGCAATATGCCACCCTCTTGTACCGTATTAAAACCCCTGAGGTATTTGAATGTTTCTATCATGTCTCCATTTCTCTCCTTTTCTCCAGTGAGTACATATTTTTATACACATATATATATATATATATATATATATATATATATATATATATATATATATTCCCCCTTTGCCCCATTCTGGGCTGCAGCTCAGCCCTTGACCCACATGCTGCCTCCCCATGTGGGTGGGTGCCCCCTCCCCATTGACAATGATGTCTTTCCAGGGTGGGGCCATGGGACCGGGACCCCCCCAGCTGACACAGGCAGCCGCGGGGGTGGCAGCTTTGGTGGAGCGTCATGGACAGGGGCCAGATTTTTTTAATGCTGTTCCCTGGAGGTGGGATGTGTAATGACATCAACAGGCACACGCAAAGTCTGTCCTGCCTCCCACAACATTCAGCACCAGTCCCCGAAGATCCCCCAGCCTCTGCAAGGGGCTGCTAATGTGCCGGGTGATCCCCCCTCCTCTTGGGAGAAGGAGAACTGCCACTCTGGTGCTCAATCTTTCTCCACCCGGCAGCCCTCCAACTCCCGGGTCTATTCCTGAACCTGTGATATCGGCGTCACAAGCAGACAACTTGCAGCTGCACTGGTGGCAGGTCACTGAATACATATTTAATTTCCTGAGTCTTTCCTCATAGGGCTTTTGATGCAGGCCATGCAGCATTTTTGTTGCCCTCTCTGTACCGCTGCCACCCAGGATATGTCCTTCCTGAGCTGGTTTAATTTGCCTACTAGTTTTATGGCCCCTTGGGATCTCCATGTTCACATTTGTTATGGCTCTTCTTTTTCCTACAATGCCTCCTTTCCCTTGTGACAGTGATGTTTCCAGGATCATTGATTCAGAGAGTAATAAATGCTGCAGAAGCAGTCTGTTAGAAATCTGATATTCTGGCTTTAACTAAATATCTATTTCTAATTCAAACATTCTGCTTTTTAGATATATGTCTAGGTCTAGCCAGCAGGAGGGAATGTTTGGTTTTTAAAGCTTTTCATTTTATTAAACTACACACAGTCATAAAAAGCATAAATTTCACCCCAGATCACTAGTGCTGTAATTAGTGAAGACTCTATCTGCTTCCTTACAAAAAAGCCCACTCAGTTTCCTTCAGGTGTTTGTCATCTGTAAATTTAATCTTCACTAAAGCTCACTGGACAAGGAGAGTTACTTCAAATCACAGCTCTACTGCTGTAAACTTGACAAAAAAATCCCCAGCTCTTGTTGAATAAATGGTCCTGGAAGCATTACTGTCATATGGGACAGAAAGCGTTGTAGGAAAGAGAAGAGCCACAAAAAATGTGAACATGGAGATCCCCAGTGACCATAAAACTAGCAGGAAAAAAATGTTTTATAGTCTGGCCTGCCAGTGCAATGGTAGTGCTACTGCTTGCAATGCCAATGACCAGGGTTCAGAAGTGAATCTGGGTGTTGGAGGGCCAGCCAGGGTGAGGAGAACTGAGTGTCTGTAGGACTGCTCTCCTCCACTGGGGGGATGGGCAGAGCCCGCTGCTTGCCTTGCCTCTGGTGGAAGCTGGGGGAAAAGTAGCTCAGACCAGAAGATCAGGAGGTGTGGCAGACATCAGTGGACATCATGTGGGAGTGTGTGGTGTGTGCCTAGATGTCCTTGCATGCCACACCTTCCAGAGGAAAAAGAACAGGGAAAAATGCTGGTGGTGGCAGGCTGATGGTGGGTGCCCACATGTCATGTACACGACAGTCTGAACTGAATCCGGTCCTTGGCAGGAATGGGGACTCCTGCTGACCCTGGTGGGAGGGGAGGGCAAGCCCTGGAGGAAGATGACTAGCTGTAAGTACCAGCAAATGTCGATGAGATAGGGCTGGGGCCCATGCAAAGGTGGGCTGTCCAGGCGAAGGAGAAAAATAAATCTCCTTACAGCAAACAATGGGGAGCACACACTAGAACTACACATACAAATCAAAACACTCTACACATGTATATTTTTTTTATTTCTTATTTTTCTGCTCCTTGCAGTTCAAACTGCTTTACATCCAGCCACCGCCTTCTCCCCCATTCAGCCTGCAGGCTTACTCGCATCCAGCTGGCACGCCGTGCCAATGGAGGGGACCCCCATTCCCTCTCATCGGGCCAGGAACCACTGCTGGAGTGTGATTCCATGACAGCCGCCTGGGTGGAGAAGTGCTGCCATCAAGCTGCCCGGTCGACTGCCATTATCCTCCAGTTTTCTCCCCTGAAGTGCAGATGTGCAGTGATGTCAAGGCACTACATGCCAACATCCGCCCCACTTCAATTCACAAGTGCACCGCTCCTGCAGTGCCCCTGATTTCCATCTGGGGCCACTGCAGAGCAATGGAAGCCCAGATCCCTCCCCAGGGAAAGGAGAGCAATCCATAGAAACATAGAATTCGATGGCAGATAAGGACCGCTGGCCCACCCACTCTGCCCATTTCCCTACCTGATGGATAAGCTGCAGATCCTAGTTAACCAGCAGCCTACTTCTTCTTCCTACCCCCACCCCCTAGAATTGCCTTATGACTGTCCCATGCATGCTTGAATTCCACCACTGTTTTTGACTCCACAACCTCCTCTGGAGCTCAATCCTTTCCCTCCCCAGCCAACACCTGATGACCCAGGTGCATTCCCAAACCCAGGTCGTCGGCGTGGTACGAGGTGTGGCATCCAGCACCTCAACCCTCAGCGCCACCTTGGCAGCTGTTTTTTGTAAATTTTGACTTTAGTTCCCCTTTAATGGTTCTGTCTTGTTGAGCTCCTTGATCAGCTGTACATATATCTGGTTAGATGTTTTTCTTTTGGATAAAGTTTCTGTATTGCTTAGTCTATAGTGGACCCGAAATGTATGTTTATGAATATTCATCTTTGTTAGGAAGTTTAAGGACTGAGCACTTCCAATGTTCAAATTACTATAGATTAATTCTTACTATTGAGGTCTGAAAAATACCTTCAAATGTTTATTTTATTTTTAATCCCCCTCAAAGTTATGGCAAAAAAACTTTTCTGTACTCGGTTAAGTTTAACTTACTAAAGTGTATCCATATCAGAATGTATTAACTATTGTTTAATATGATTTATATTTTTTATTCTGTGAATGAAAAAAAGGAAAAATAAAAACAATGAAGACAATAATACAAATAGTTGGTTATTACAAATGCAGACTTGTGTACATATCTGTGAAAACATTCTCCAAACTGTATTACCTGTGTGCCATCTCTATGGCCCGGGTCGTGCCTGAAAACAGTCCCTGGGATCAATGCACTTACCCAGTAAATGAATACATAAATAAATATACCAGTGTTATCCAGATCTCAAGTAAGCAACGAGCCATGATGGGGTGTGCATTAAAGGAATAACGATGCATGCCCTAGCGGCATAGTAAGGCATGAGGCTGAATGCTGAGTGTCCTTATGCCTGTTGGAAGTACATTAATTCTTTAATGAACACATTGGAGTGGCTTACTGCACTTACAAAATGGCTTGCTGTAGGTAATGAAGTTTTCCAGCCTATCATAATGAGATCTGATTTCTGACCATGCATCATCAGTATTTTAATGCGTGGTCATATGACAGCTGTCATCCAATGAAGTTTCTGGATTTATCCTTGCCATTTTATAACTTAGTATTTCCTGTTGCTACAACTGTAACCCCGGATCCTGTTGAAAACTTGCCAATTTGCCTAAATGTGTACCTCCTGGTGTGCAACGTTTTAAATAAGCAAAAATAATATTCTGGGCAGGATGCATCTGGAAATAAACCTCAGCTTAGTGTGTCTTTACAGGCCAAAACTGTAGAATAAAATAGAGAAATAAAAATAAAATTTGAATGTCAGTAACAAGTCATGTTTTTTATCCTCACCTATGTGCATCATTGTGAACGGTGCAGAGAGTGAGGACTGGTCCCAGAGATGCGTGGGACCTGACCATTATGGGTGTTTGTGATTGCTGTGATGGTTTGGGAGGAGGGACGCTGTAGGAATTATGGATGCCCCCACCATCTCCAGGAATGCAGGCTAGTATTGGGGCCTTGCCAACTGGGAAAGAGCAGCGGACTTTAGGCCCATACTCCCTTTGCCTAAACAAAGGAGATATACATAGTGCATCAGAGAAAAATGGCCACTGTCATGTGTTTATTGATAAAGCAACTTACAACAGGTAGTGTGGTATGTGCAGCTTGGTAGTGTCAGCAAGTCTTGTTAGGACAGTCAATATACTCAACCAGCCCATCCATCCACCTCAAAGGGGACTATTTGGGTGGACCCACTATTTCCAAAAGGGAATGAAGTCTGGAGGGGCCATGGCCTCTGAGGCATAAGGGGTGGCTCCTGAGCCATGTGACGTGCACCCTTGCCCATCAGAGTGCAGGGCACTATACATGCAGGCCAAACTCAAAAAGGCTATTTCCTGATGAAATCCATGCCCTTGTAGCAAGGGAAAGCCTCAGAAAATGGGAACAGTTTTAGAATGCTACTGTGATGCTGCTGCCAACCACCTGATGTGCATGAATGCCAAAGAGCAGAACATGGGGCGCTCCCAATTGTTGGGGCCTCGCGTCCTGCCAGCATCAGGAAGAACCCATCTCTGTCAGTAGCAGGTTTCCTCATTACCCCTTTGTACACTCCTTGTGAGACTACTGTACTGCCACACATGACTGTGACATGCTATGCTACCTACCTATCCCTGTTAGAGGAGACTAACTACTGGGGAAAAAGCGGGAAAACCTCTGGGGAAAAAACAAGATAATGTGTCCTTGATCCATAGGGCTATCCCTTGCATTGGGATAACAGGTTACCTCTTTACACCTACTGTATTAGCCCTTTGACCCTGCTTTATGAGGGTGGGAGGGTGGAAGTTCTTCCAGAGGGAAGGAACAAAAAGGCTAGGCTTCAGTGTCTTGGCCCTTTTATATCCTCGTTGCTGCTCTCCTCCACCCCAAGTCTCACCTGCCCTCTGGGTGACCCTAATCACCTATCCTAAACCCTCTCCTTTTCCCCTTCCCTTGCCAGCTACCTCCTACCAGCCCTCTACCAGACAGTGGGGGAAGGTCCCACAGACAAATGCTCACTTGCTTACATCATCAGGGATGACACCAGTAATCATAGACAGGCCCAAACCCAGTAAATGGATCTAGAGGGCCAGTAAAAGATTATAAAATTGTTCTGGGATCCTGAACCTAAGCCCCTTAATTTCCCTTGTTAAGGCTGATTAGTGTAGTGTCAGCAGTCTTATTAGAGCACATTAAGAGCAGGTTTCAAATGAGAACAAGCATTTGTCAATGCTGACTGCATGCATGTATGGTGCTGGTGGCAGGCATGTATCGTGAGATGAGTAATTTGTGGTGGATCCTGATTTCCTACTAATCATAGGTCTGTGCCTGCGCTATAATTTAAAACTGTCAGGCAAACCTACTTGTCTAGACACAGTGCTTGGTCCCATCAGGCCTCGACACGACGCTGACATGCTATAAGGAAAGTCTCCCACCTGGCACAAGATGTCGTGGTGTACCAGAGCACTGCTCTGTTCCTGTCCAGGCTGGGACCAGTGCCATACACTGCAGCACCTTTTCCTCAACCTAAGTCCATTCAGCCGACTCACTGAGCTCGCACCCAACTCAAGTCACTGACACAAGAAGGCAACGGGTCCCCACTGGGCCAATGGCTGTTCCTGGAAACACGTTATTTTATCATTTTTTTGTAACAGTTTTGACCCCCAAATTTCAATATAGCCTTTGTATAACCCCATTTTGAACATGACAAGTGTGATTTATAAAATACTGGACAAAACATCATTTTACACCACAAGTATAAAACCACATTTTGGTCAGGATTCAAAAATTGACAGCTGGTGGGTTCATGAGGAGGGGTGAAAAAAATAGCTATGTTGAAAATTTGAGGTCAAAATATTGAAAATTACCAAAGTTTTGAGTGCACATTGAAAAATGTCAATGTACCTTCATAACTTTTTATTTTTAAATTTTGACCCAAATTTTCGAAGTCTTTTTTTTTTTGCTATAAAGTTTATTAATTTTTTTCATATAACAGTTGTAGACAATGGTTAACTAGGCCAAAGCCTATTACATGACAACATACAGAAACATTACTACATATAGTAAATAGAAAAACATGAGGTTGATAAGTTATGAATATAAGAACAAAGTGTACATTATCCTACCCAACATAATGGCTTTCCTGGTAGGATAATAGGAAAAGCATCACCACAGTGTTGTACTGTGAACGAACTTAGCAATAGGAAGTCCATATTCGACCTTGATGTTAGGGAAAAATATATAAAACATTCAGCAACCACCAAAGCAACTGCTTAAGTTTTAGATTGTAAGTCCTTAACAGTGACCTGCATCCTTAAAGTACACGCTAAGGGAAGGAGAAGAACATGGTTAAAACAGTAAACATAACTATACAACACCTCTAGTGAAAATGTGTCCATTGTGATCAACAGCTGAAACACAATACACACCAGGGGTGTAGCCATGAATTTTAAACTTGTACTCAAAACTGATGCAATGTTGGCCCCCACCATTATGTAATCATAAACCAAAATATGCACTGCCATGCCAGACCAAAAACAAGCATTTGTCAATGCCGAATGTTTGCTTGCTGGCATTGGCAGTAGTAGTGTAGAAGTTACAGAGCTGCATAATAGGAATGGCAGTGAAGTACTGAACTGAAGCCAACCCCACCACCACCCTGCAGAGAGTGACAGGCATTGGGTTGTGCCTTTGGGTTGTCAGACATAACGGCCATGCCATTTCAGTACACTCCACCCTGCAGACACTGACAAGTGTCACGGTGTTCCTTGGGGTCTTTGGCCCTTATGCGCACCCCATTTCATTAGGAAATATAGTGAGATGGGTGCAATATAGGAGAATGAGGTGAACTTTGGGGCTGAAGAGACAAGGCATACCTCAATGCTTCTCACTGGCTGCAGGGTGTGGAATGGTATGAGCATTACAGGCAAGAATCCCAAGTCACACCCCTGATGCCTGTCATTCTCTGAGGTTAGTGTTATGGTTGAAACCCTAATACCTCAGGCATTCGTTGGTATTTTCACTCCAAATGTTCACACATGGTTTTCTGTGACCCCCCTCATGAACAGGGGAATATCAGTTTCTTAGCGTGAAAGCTGCTTATGCACAGCCAGTACGGCATTTAGCACCACAGGTGCAAAAACATTCCAACAGGATGTAAAAATGACAGCTGAACTGTCCAGGGAGGTGTAAAAATGGCAGATGTAAATCTGCAGTAAAAATATTTTAAAAAATGGTGAAGTCATGAGCGTACATAGAAACTGTGCAATGCACACCCGTAATATAATTAGGTTGGGGATTTTTTACAGCAGATTGTCAACTCAGGCATTTTGGTGCCTCCGATCATGAACAGTGTCACTGTGATTTTCTTTATCTGTCCCGAACAATAATTTCCCACAGCGACCACGCATCTATGCACTGAAAGTGTGAAAACACACTTTGGCCATGTTGTGAAAAATGACAACTGTACTATAAATTAGGCAGTGTGGAAAAATGCCACTGGTGAAAATCTGGACTTAAAATATTACAAAGTCATGAACTTACGAGGGTGTGTGGAAACTGCACAATGCTCACTCGTAACACAGTCATTTTATGGACTTTTGTCACCAAATTTTCAACATAGCCATTTTAAGACCTCTGCTCATGAACAGTGTAACTGTGATTTTCTTAATCTGTCCCAAACATTGCTTTCACACACCAACAGCACCACTGTGCGCTACATATGCGAAAACACATTTTGGGCGGCATATGAAAAATGGCAGCTGTACTGTTCATAAGGAAGTGTAATAAAATGGCAATGTTGAAAATCTGGAGTGAAAATATTAAATTCGCAAACTTATGAGCATGCATAGGAACTGCACAACGCATGCTTGAAAAACAGTCATTTTTAGGAATTTTTTCACCAAATTTTCAACATAGCCATTTTAAGACCTCTGCTCATGAACAGTGTCACTGTGATTTTCTTAATGTGTCCCATACATTAATTTTGCACATCGACTGTACCATTGTGCGCTACATGGGTAGAAACACATTTTGGGCAAGATGTGAAAAATGACAGCTGTACTGCTCATAAGGAGGTGTGGTAAAATGGCAATGTTGAAAATCTGGAGTGTAAATATTGAAAATTCGCGAACTTACGAGCCTACGTAGGAACTGCACAACGCACGCTCATAAAACAGTCATTTTTTGGAATTTTTTCACCAAATTTTCAACATAGCCATTTTAAGACCTCTGCTCATAAACAGTGTCACTGTGATTTTCTTAATTTGTCCTGTACATTGATTTAGCACACCGACTGCGCCATTGTGCGCTACATGGGCAGAAATACATTTTGGGTGAGATGTGAAAAATGACAGCTGTACTGCTTATAAGAAGGTGTAGTAAAATGACAATGTTGAAAATCTGGAGTGAAAATATTGAAAATTTGCGAACTTACGAACGTGCATAGGAACTGCGCAACGCACACTCGCAAAACAGTGTTTTTTTTAAATTTTTCCAACAAATTTTCAAAATAGGTTTCTTAAGAGCCCACCTTATGAACACTGGCAGTGTCATTTTGTTAATCAGTCCTGAAAGGTGATTTCGCGCAGTGACTGCGAAATCACCCTTCGGGCCTGAATAACGCCATGACAGTGACATCATTCATGAGAAGGGTCCCAAAACCCCATGTTGAAAATCTGGTGCAAAAATTCAAAAATGTCTGAGATATGCAACAAGTTGAAAACCCCTATCTAGCCCATTATACAGCTAACGGCATTTCCTCAGTTCGCGGTGGCTTTGAAGAGTGCAGACATGTTCCCAGTCCACCGAAGATCGTGCGCCGAGGTCGGAGGTAACTATGGGTGAGGGTGTGGGGAGGCAGGGTGCACAGTGGGTGAGTGCGGGTTGTGGGAGGGGCCAGGAGACTACGTGGGACCGTTTTTCTTTACAGGTATTCTTTTGTTTCCAATGATGACACGGGACATTTGCCACACTGGGGTGAGCTCCAGCATAGCATAAGGACAGTTGGGGGGCATTCAGCCGATGGGGACTGGCACCCCATCACCCAAAGCATCGATTGCCATGCTGGGGTGGGCTCCCAGCGTGGCACCCAGTACTGGGGTGAGGACAGTGGAGCCGAGGGGATTGGGCACCCCGGCTATATCATGAGTTGCCACGCTGGGGTGGGCACCCAGCATGGCATTTGGAAGGCTTTGGGGGCAGGGGTGCAGCACAGCTGGCAGAGTTAGGCACCCCGTCGACTATACAGAGTGTGCATGTCGTGGGGCACGCACGCCTGCGTATGCGTGTGTGTGTGTGGGGGAGCTGCACATGAGCAAATGATATCTTATCGCTGCTCACTGAAGCGTAGCTCCCCCTTTGAACTGTATGCCACTGCATTTTGGAGCTTGTCATAGACAGCTCCAGCATGCATTTGCTTACAGGGGCTGCGACTGCCAACACACTGATTGAATTGGAAGAGGGGGTGACACACCTCCGAAATCTCGAATGACGGCACTCTGTTTCTTGCACATGCGTGCAATCAAACATAACAAACATAATAAATGTAACTTAATTTTTGAAGACCTTTTTTTTTTGTGCATGCATATGTGACGTATTAATGAGTGATCCACTAACTGTAGATCAAGGGAGGATGTGAAATGGTGCAGGTACATGGGGGGGTGAACAAAGTGGTAGACAGTAAGCCCTACCAGAGCTTCAGGCTGATGTAGCACAGCTGGACTAAGGCAAGGGAGGATGTGAAATGGTACAGGTACATGGGGGGGTGAACAAAGTGGTAGACAGTAAGCCCTACCTGAGCTTCAGGCTGATGTTGCACACCTGGACTAAGGCACAAGCAGCCACGGCATGTTCTTATAATCCCCATTTATATGTCCATTTATGTTCTTACAGCGCTGATTGCCTAACTGAGCCAAGATGTAAAACAGATACTAAATGTCAGATTTATTTCAGGTGACCATGTTCTAATAGTCCCATTTACATGTCCATTTATGTTCTTAGCGTTGATTGCCTAACTGAGCCAAGATGTAAAACAGACACTAAAATGTCGAGGCTTATTTCCGTGACCAGGATCGTGGTGGGGAGAGGGCAAGTGAAACAATGTCCTGAGAATATTCTTACATTATTAACTGTTGCTGTGCCACGGGTGATAGACGGTCCAGAATCCCTATACGTTCAAATTATGTTTACAGCCTAAAGGTGCTAAGGTGGATTGGCATTTACTCAGCGGCAAATCTTTTTCATACTTTTTGTGATCATCAGTTAAGATATAACCACTAACTGATGAGACACTTGGGGGCATGAAACTGTGCTACAAGCAAAGTTGCATTTGCACAGCCCTGAATAGTTATCTGTTGATAATGAAATGAAAACTGTCAGCTGATAACATTCAGCCACTGTCCATTGCACAGAATAGGCATCTCACTGATAGATCTGGAGCAAAGGGACATGCACTTGCCAATAACACACTACAGCTCCAGACACTGAAGAAAGAAATTCATGCATTTTCATGACTGTTAACTTTTTCAGCATTTTAAAACAGTTACTTAGCATCTGCATTAAGATGTTACACGTCGCTGAACTGAATTGTGACACCAGAATCCCTGTGATCAACATTTGTCAGCAAAAGTGAATTGAAAAAATCAATAGATGTATAAAATGGTAAGTGACATAAGTCAATAACAACATATCTGCATGTAATACTTGGCTTAAAATTTGAGCACCACCATATTCCGCACCACAGCGTCAAACAGGGATGCCATTTATAATTCAACTAATGTCAAGCAGTTTTTGAGCCATAAAAAGTATTACTGTACCAGTATGGTGGCAGCAACGGATCAGGAAATTATGAAATAAAATGCAACAGCATCCTCCGTCGACCATATGTTGTGCGGGTGGAGGGATGCATGAGCACCCAGGAGTGGGCTGTTAGGCAGCCTCAGATTCACCTGAGAAAAGGGTGGATTCGATTGTGAGCTACGGTTGAATTTGTGTTTTCTTTTTCAATACCTAGTTTTCGCTATTTTGTTAGGGCACATGTCCAACCCTAAGATGTTTAGGGTCACAAGGTGATGTGACTTCATTGAGCATCTGATTTGAGAAAGAGCTGTGCGATTCTATCTAAATGCCAGCTCATGGCAATTCAGAGAAAAAAAAAATATTTTGAAGCTGCATTACCAGACTAAGTGTGCAGTTTAGTGAATTACCACACAGGGGTGTGTATATGACAGCACTAAAAGGCGCATTAAAGTGCTTCAGTCATGAAAACCTCCCCACTGCTGCTGCTGAAATGTATAGCAGTATGTTCTCCTTTGTGCATTCTGGATGTTCTTTGCTTCAGCTGAGGTAGTACAGTACGCCAGTTCATTTGCATAGGTTTTAGCAGCGGGACAGGCCATCATCTGATACATCCACTTGCTGTCTGTCCCACCTCTCTTGAAGCCCTCCACTGTGGATCTCTGAACTAGCTCACCAGGCAGTGCATTCCAAGGGTCCACCACCCTCTCAGTGAAAACCTCCTCCTCTTTCCCCCTCACCTTCCACCTTCCAACTTCAAACCATGCCTCTGGGTGATACCTCCCTGCTTTAGTCTAAAGATCCCCTCCATGTTTACCCTATTTATTCCCTTGAGGTACTTGAAGACCTCAATCATGTCCCCCTGTCTCTCCTCTCCTCCAATGAAAACAGGCAGAGCACCTCAAGTCTGTCCTCATATGTCAAATCCCCTAGCCCTCATATCATCTTTGTTGCCCTCCTCTGTACCCTCTCCAGGAGCTGTATGTCCCTCTTCAAGTGTGGTCTCCAGTACTGTACACAGTACTTAAGGTGTGGTCTAACCAGTCCATTGTACAGCGGCAGAATCACTTCCTTGCTCTAGAGGTGATCCTTATGATGCATCCCAACATCCTGTTTGCCTTCTAGCTGCTCTCCTGCACTGCTCAGAGTTATTCATACATGCATCCACCATGACCCCTAGGTCTTTTTCCCTATTGAGGCTTCCAGTGCCTCCCTCCCAGAGTGTACCTGTGTTTAGGGTTTCCCACCAAGATGCAACACCTTGCACTTGGTGATATTGAAATTTAATTGCCATGTGTGAGCCCAGCTTCCAGGGTGTCCAGGTCCCTTGCAGGGCCAACCTCCCTCTTCTCCCTCAACTACTGCTCCCATCTTGGAGTCATCCCAAGAGACTCATTTCCACCTATACCCTCCCTGATGTCCGATATGTATGCATTAAACAGGATCAGACCCAGGACCAAGCCCTGTGGTACCCCACTACCAACCTCTCTAGGGTTTGAGAGCTCCCCACAGACCACTACTCTCTGAGTGCATCTAGCTAGCCAGTTTTCAATCCATCTGACCATCAAAGGGCCTACTCCTAACCCCATCAGTTTCTCCACCAGACCATTGTGGGGGACAGAGTCAAATGTCTTGCTGAAGTCCAAGAATAATACATCCACAGGCTTACCCCTGTCCAGTTCTGATGTTACCCATTCATAGAACTCCACAAGGTTGGTTTGACATGATCTACCTGGCACAAACCCATGTTGCCGACTATCCAGACCTCCCACCTCCTCCAAGTACACCTCCAATCGTTCCTTTAGTATACTCTCCATTAATTTTCCCACCACCGAGGTCAAACTGATGGGTCTATAGTTACCTGGTACTTCCCTCGACCCCCCTTTATGGATTGGCACCACATGTGCCTCTCGCCAATCCCTAGGTACCCTCCCTGTTTCAAGTGACCTGCTGAAAAGCTCTGCCAGGGGTGCAGCCAGTATGTCCACCAATTCCCATAGTACTCTCGGATGAATGCCATCCGGCCCAGGAGATTTGTCTTTCTTTAGGGCCTTGAGGGCTAACCACACCCTTTTGGCGGAGATAGCATCATCCATCCCCTCCACCTTACTGGCCTTTTTGTCCTTACTCTGATGTGACACCCCTGGGGTACCTCTTCCTCCCTCTTGCTCCATTTCTGTTGCTCCCCTGATCGCACTAACTGATGCTTCTATCCCCTTCATGCCTTGCTTTGTAGATATCCCATCCCCTTCCCTAGTGAACACAGAGGCAAAGTACTCGTTAAATACCTCTGCCTGGTCCCTCACCTCTTCCACCCACCTTCCCTCTTCTGATCTCAATCTGCTGAGATGGCCCTTAGTTTTTCTCCGCTCCCCAATGTACCGGAAGAACCCCTTTTCCCCTCCATGTATCCCCTGTGCCAGCCGCTGCTCTTTACTGGACTTTGCTCCCCTCACCATACGGTTGACTTTGACTTTTCTAGATGCAAGCTGGTACATTTCCTTATCCCTATCCCTTCTTGTTGTTTTATATTTTTTGTAGGCTGCCTTCTTTTCTCTGACTGCTACCTGTACCTCACTGGACCACCAGCATGGTTTATGTGACCTTGCTCCCTTACGTTTCAACTTAGTGCAGATCCTGACTGCCTCATGAAGTCCCCATTTTATGACCTCCCATCTCCTTTCCACACTTGTCGTTGAGGTAATCCCCTTCAAG
Organism: Neoceratodus forsteri; assembly: GCA_016271365.2. Taxonomy (NCBI): domain Eukaryota; kingdom Metazoa; phylum Chordata; order Ceratodontiformes; family Ceratodontidae; genus Neoceratodus; species Neoceratodus forsteri. The sequence continues at coordinate 927,096,202 of CM028130.1, read as the reverse complement.
TGATCCTTGAGAATATTTCCCATGCCCATAAAGTCTGCCCTTGAAGTCCACTGCCAGTGTCCTAGATCTCCCCTCCCCCATGCTTATTTGAAACCAGACAGTATTGTGGTCGCTCCCAGTCAGGGGGTCCTGTACAATCATGTCCCTTACCAGATCCCCATCTGCCAGAACCACATCCAGGACATGCCCCTCCCTTGTGGGCTCCATCACATGCTGTGTTAAGAACACATCCTGGAAGCCATCCAGCAGCCTCTGCTCCTTGGCCACCTTAGAGGACATGGTTCCCCAGTTTGTACCTGGCATATTAAGGTCCCCCATCAACACCACTCCTTCCCCTTTTGGTCCACACTGGGCAAAGATGTTGTCCAGCAAACCATCCTCTAGAACATCACTCATCCTGAGGGGCCTATATGCTACACCCAGCTTGACCTTATCTCCTGCTGGGGATCGTAAGGTGACCCATAAGGCCTCCACGTTTCCCTCTGCCTCTTCTACCCTAGCAATTTCCATGTCACCTCTAATGAACATAGCCACTCCACCCCCTCTGCCCTCCTTTCTATCCTTCCTAAGCATAGTGTACCTCCATACGTTTAAGTCCCAGTCATGGTTTTTGTTGGCCCACGTCTCCATGACGGCCGCCACATCCACCCCCTCCTCGAACAGCATGGCCTGGAACTCTGGCAACTTGTTTCCCAAACTCCTGGCATTTACTAACACCAACCCCCACCCTTATCCCTGATCCTCTTTGTCAGACCCACCCAGATTCCTTATACTCCATCCTCCTCTGCTCCTCCTGAAACCTCCACCCCAGTCTGTTTCCCCTCCCCCTTGGGCTTGAAGGCTACTCCCTCATCTGGAGGAGAGGGCTTCTGGTCAGACCCTCCTTATCTCTTCCCCTTACAAGTTTAAACCCCACCTTTCTTGTATGTAGTCAGCCATCCCCTGTTTAAGGACTTCCTTCCCTAATGGGGCAAGATGAAACCTGTCCTTGGCATATAGTCCCTTATCCTCCCAAACTCCATCCCAGTTCCCTAACACCCCCAACCAACTCTCTGCACCCCACTTCCTGAGCCAGTCATTAACCTCTGTGAGCTTCATTTTTTTTCTCCACTGAGGCCTTTGGTACTAGAAATATTTCCGAAAAGGAAATGTTGCATCCATTATCCTGACAGACTGTGGCAAGTTCTTGGAACCTTGCTTGGATTTCAAACGCTATTCCCTCTAGATCATTAGTTCCCAAATGCCAAATCCAGTTTCCCTCCACAATCCTAACCATTTCATACACCATGAACTTTGCTCTGTGCACTGTCAGCCCAGAGATACTCACTACCTTCACCTGGCTATGGCATCCACCCCCCTGTCCCTCCCACTGGATACCCCTAATCATCGAGTCTCCCAATAACAGAACCTTAACACCACCATCATCCTTATGGTTACCTCCACTATGCCCTCTCAGCCCCCCTTCTCCCCCTTTATTCATGATCTCAATTTCATGGGAGTCTTCCTGCCTTATTAGAGACCTCCTTGTCACCCTCCCCTTTCTGCCTCCTTTGTTATTTTACCCACTTAACTCAAACCCCCTCTGAATAGGTGTCCCTTTAACCTCTCTTATCTGAACCATTTATCCTGGCCCTGATGGTTTCCCTTCCCCACACTGTTATCCTCCCCCCTTGTAATAGTACCCCTGCCTCCAGAGGCTCTCTGTGGGTCCCCTTTAGCTAGGGCCCCATCCTTGGTACTGAACCCCCTGCTGAAGGGGGGCTCCTCTCCCACCTCCTTGTCTCTCAGTTTCTCTCCAATCGTGCTCTCCTCCCTCATGTCTGGAATATGTTGCATCTCCCCCATTTGCTTAACATTTATGTTTCCCCTTCTCCCTCTGGGACTATTTCTATCCTTTCCATAGCCGGTCTGTGATGCCCTAAGGGTATCCGACTCCCTCCCTCCCCGGCCTCTGTATAAGTTTCCTCATTTCCACCAACCCCTTCCTCCCCCTCTAGGTTGCTTAGTAGCTCAATTTTATTGTGACACTCTATGTCAGCCTCCATCAAGTAACCTGAGTTTCCCCTGACTGCACCTCTAAACTGCCCCTCTTCTTCCCCTCTTGCTCTGTTCACCTTAGGAGCTCCCTTCCCACAATCTGCTGTTTTAGGCTTCCACACAACAGCCCCTCCTGACTCTTCCCCCTCCACTCTCTTTGTATTCAGAATGTTCACCCCGTACGCTTTCCCTTAGCACACTTCCTATCTAAGGTCCTCTGTCCCTAATATCCCCCCCTCCTGCTTGCTGTAACATAATGTCCTGTAATTTCAGAGCATTGCCCCAGCCTCCCCTCAGCCCCACCCTTCTGCTGCCCATATCTACACCCCTTATCCTTGGACCCCCCAGCTTACTCCTTAACCAATATACCTCACTCCTGATACAAGATAGCTGTCACAGAGTGGGCAGCCTCCTCTCCAGGCCCAATTTAGAATTATTGCCATCCCAGCCTGTGCAGCCTACAACCCTTCCGCAAGATGCCTGCCACGGTGGAATATGGCCACCCTGTTTATCTCCTCTGTTTATAATGGCACACCCCTTTTCTCAAGTCCCTTTCCCTGGAATACAGTTTCTCTCTATACTGACTGTAGTTATTTACAAACCCAATTTCACCCCACCAATAAAGTTCCCAAGTCTCACAAACACACACAGTCCAGTGTGTGTTCGGTCCCACTAACAGTGTGTGTAAGCAGACATCAGGCATCAGGAGTGATGTCACAGGCCCACCAGCTCCTTTTGCTTCAAATTTCAGTCCCAAACAGAAATACTCAGCCCTTCAATCCCAACCCCCAGTGGCTTTTCAGTATTTAAGAAAGCCTACAAAACAGGATGGGTGGGAGGGCTCTTACCAAACACCAGGCAAACAACACATTTAAATTTCCCTCTAATTAACCCTGCCAAACAACTGTCCCCAAGCCTCCAAAGTTACCATATCACAGCCCAAGTAACAGTTCTAATTCAAGGTAATAATTTTTAACACATGAACTAATTTCACTTACAAACTATTCAAATATTTCAGTTAAAACAGAATATAACCCCAGACCTCTGTCCTAACAGCCTGCTGCTTAAGTTCCCAACAAATGCTGAGGTATTTTTTCTGGAGATTAGAACCCATGGAGTCCATGAAGGTGTGCTTTGGAGAGCTGGCGTGTGTAAGGACTGTTAGGCACCCAAACATTTTGGTGGTCCTGCTTTGGCAGGGAACAGTTTATTAAAGTAATGATGTGTGGCTTGTCTCTCTAAGCTAGACAAGACTACACCATCCTATCAGGCAACTGACACAGTTGATCTGTGTGTGTGTGTGTGTGTGGGGAGGGAGGAGCTGCTCACTGAAGCATAGCTCCCTCTTTCAACTGTATGCCACTGCATTTTCAACTGCTGTCATAGACAGCTTCAGCAGTGATTGGAGAACTGTGACCACACCTGCAAACACACTGACTGAATTGGAAGATGCTGACACACCTCTGAAAAACTCAGATGATGCCACTATGTTTCTTGCACATGCGTGCAAGCAAACATAATAACCTTCCCTCCCCATTTGCCATGTCTGAGTTCAAGTAATCAGTTTCTTCCTGTAATCCTCCTTCCTTAGTTTTTCTGCCTGCCTGGTAAGTTGTTCTTGGTTGTGTATTTGGTTGGGGCATCAGTACCCCATAGCAAACAACAACAGCAAAAGGTCAAAATGCCCTTGCTTTCCTCTTTTTGTTGCCCCTGCTAGATATTTTTTCACTGTACTCTGCTGAGTACAGTGCGTATGCCTGCCGACACCCCTGATACACATTGGTTGTATCTCCTGTTCCCACAAGACCCAGCACCTGTCATGTTGTGGGGGAGTGGAAGCATGGATATTGAAAATGTATTAACTGAACAGTCTGGAAAAGGGGTATATACAATTGTAGGCATCTCACAAGATGAAATATGAGAATTGGGAGAGGAATAGGTGAGCGGAAATTGTGGCATGATTAAGTTACAAAATGAGTGGGTGCATAGAGTGGGGTGGGGGGCTATTTTAGTAGAAATACTGAAATCCATCTGTGAGGAGGGTGGCCAACAAAGGGCCTGACAGTCCATCTGAAAAGTGCAGAGACTCCCTGATTTATAAAAAGAAAGTCTAGGTAGCAGGTAAGTAGCTAATGGTATGGGAAATTAAGGTTGGGAGAACAGGTTGTTCTGGATTCTTCCATTGGGTTTGCTCTGGAAAGATGCTCTGGGAAATGTATCTAAAAAGGAGGTCCATATTTTCTGAAAGTTTGATAATTTGTCCACTATTAGATGCACAGTTCTCTCATAGCATGCTGTTAATGCAAGGAGATTGAACCATTGCTCATGTGAGGGAGGGAGGGAGGGTGTCAGGATCTTGCGAGTGCTGTAACACTAATCATTTGGCAGCTGCTAAGGCATCATTAAGCCATAAGAGTTGGGGTCTGGACAAGGTAGAAATCGGTTGTGCCAAGGCAAGTAGGGCTAGTTGTGAGTCTGTCCCCAGGTTGGAAAGTACCCTATTACAAGTGAGGCCACATATCAAATCCATTACTGGTCAATGATGGGACACATCAAAGGATATGAGTTAATGTTGCCAGTGGAAAGGAGCATCTCCAGCCATCACTATGATCTAGGAGACCTACCCTATAGAGCCAGGCAGGAGTTCTGTATGCCCTGAGAAGTATTTTATATTGCAGAGATTTTGCCTGGAGTTTGCGTGATGCCATGTATGCATTTGGCTAAACTTGGACCCACTCCTGAGAAGAAACTGTTATACCCAACTCAAGTTCCCACTTTGCCCTAGGGCCTGTTGGGGATGGGGGGGGGATACATTGAAGAAGCATTTTAAGTTTGGCCATGAGATGTTGTTCACCATTTAGTGAGATAATCCATTGATCAAGCACTAGAAGTTGAGGAGAATAAGGTCCTTTGAGATTTTGTGTTTAAGGAGATCTCTGATTGGTAAATACTTCCAGAGCGGGAGTGAGAGATGATACTTGGTCACAGAATCATAGAAGTTTGATGGCAGAAAAGGACCATACCAGCCCATTTACAGTAGTCTGCCCTTTTTGTCCCTCCATACATCCTGCTTCCTGCCAGCCCCACCCTCCCTCAATACTCAGCCCCATATGCCTGTTCCATGTCCTCTTGAATTCTTCCAACAATTTAGCCCCCACCACTCCATCTGGTAGTCTGTTCAAGGGCTCCACCACCCTCTGCATGAAGAAACACCCTCTCACATTTCCCCTGTATCTTTTTCCTTGCAGTCTGAGGCTGTGCCTTCTAGTTCTCATCCCCTTCTTCATCTTAAGTAAACCCTCTTCTTCCACTTTATGGAGCACCTTTACATATTTAAAAGTTTCAATCATGTCTCTCCTTTCCCTCCTTCTCTCCAGCATGTACAGATCCAGCTCCTTACACCTTTGCTCATATGACTTTCCCTACATACCCTTCACCATCTTAGTCTAGAGATTTTCAAATGAGTAAAGACAAGCTGAAAGAGGGTCATAAAGGTCACGTAACATGGTAATGCCCCTGGCTTTCCAGTCTCTCCAATAGATAGGATGGCCATCAATAGGCAGATCTTGATTTTGCCGCAGTGGTCTGGACGGAGCCGTCTGAGGGTTCCAGCCTATTTGCTTGTTATATGTAGTCCAAATGTGTCTAATGTAGTGTGGACATGGGAAATGACAGCACGGAGAGTTCAACCTGGGAGTGAGAGCAGAGGATATTGATAGCGACCTTGCACCAGTTCCAAGCAAACTCAGCCGGAATGAGGTTTACCAAGCAAGAAGCATAGCTAATTACAGCTACACATCAGGGTAAGTTCATGGAATAGTTTCAAATCAGGTGGCTGAAATCTTTTGTCTCTCCAGTGATTTTGTAGGGTCTTAAAGCTTAGTTTTGGTGGTTTGCCTGCCCAAATAAAAGACAAAAATTTTGGCTGAAAGTCTCTGGAAAATATCCCCCAGTAGAGAGATAGGTAGATAGTTAGATTAGCCAAAATAAATTATATTTTGGGAAGTGCTTTTTTTGCTGTAGTTTCAAAGCATTGACCCTGGATCCATAGTACATTGGGTGAATGTTTAATCTCTTCCACAGATGTATGTGCAATAAATTACTTAAATTTATGAAGAAACTGTGATTGAGGGAGCTCTCTGTGAGGTTGGTGCTGCGCTGGTAACTTTGGACCTTTGACCCTACCCCATAGGGAAAGAATGTGAACTTTCCAGCATTGTTGATTTGAGTCCAGAGTGTCTAACATTTTTTGCATGTTAGCTGCCACTGTAGCTAAAATTGTACCTCTAAGTATGATGTCCAGACAAACCACTCCATCTGAGGACCACTGATAAGGGTAAGCTGAGAACAGGTCAACAGTGCAGATTTAATTGAGGGAGAGCAGTTGAGATTTTGTACTATTCAGTCTGTAGCCTGATAACAAGGAGAAGGCCCCTAGTATGTCTTGTAGGGCTGGTAGAGAAGTAGAAGGATTGGTCAGGAATAATGTCACATCATCTGCAAACAATGACATTTTATGTGGTAGGCCTCCTACAACAATTCCCAGGAAATGAGGTTCAGTCCAAATTTTTAAAGCCAGTGGTTCCACTGCCAAAAGGAACAAGAATGGTAACATGTGGCAATGCTGCCGGGTTTCTCTGTGAAGAGGGAAGTATGGGGATAGTGCTGAGTTAGTTAGGACTGCTGCTGATGATGAAGTATATAGGAGATGTACCAGGGAGATAAAGGATGCTGGAAAACAAAATCTACCCAGGGCATCGAATAGGTACTCCCATTCCACCCTGTCAAATGCTTTCTCAGCATCTAGCAACAGGGTGACAACTAGTTGGGATACAAAATAAGTTCCAGCATTCTACTGATATTGTTCAATCCTAATCTCTCAGAAATGAAGCCTACCTGGTCAGAGTGAATTAGGGATGACATAGCTGGTTCCATTCGCTTGGCCAGTATTTTTGTAAACATTTTTGTGCCCACATTAATCCTGTGAACTCAGACAGAACTGGGAACAAAGTACACTATCCCTTCCTTTCTTGGGAATGAGAGTAATAATGGCTAGTAAGAAAAGAAGGCAGGAGGGTCCCCCTGTCCCAAGCTTCATTAAACATTAGGGCTAGCTTCAGGGCAAGCAAATCACTTCTGAATGTATAGTGAAACTCAGTGGTAAAGCTGTCTGGACCTGGTGACTTCCCTCTGACCATGTTCTGGGTAACCTCGGTTGGCTGGATTGGAGAGGTAAGGGAAGAAAGGTATGGAGCTGACACCTCGCGGTAGTTGGAGATTAGAGTAAAGGTGGAGTAGTGGTTTAGTGAAAGGTTAGCCTTTGAGGAGTACAGGGAGGAGTAAAAGTTTTTGGAAGGCTTGGTTAATTTCTTTAGGGGCTGTCAATTTACACCCTCGAGGTCATGAATAACAGGGATATACATTTCTATTGCTTGGGCTCAGTGTTTAGCTAGCTAATAACCTCCTGGTTGTTCCCCAGCCTCCCAATACTTTTGATAGAATGCATGGTCTGTCCTGTATTGTAATATGTCCTCTACTTCAGTTTTAGTTGCTTAATTTTCTCTCTCATGTAGGGATTTTTGATGAGGTCTCAGGCTGCAGCCACTTCTAAAGTTTTAGTTCCTGTTCCATAGTCTAAAGGGTATTATTATGCCGCTTCTTGATAGCTGGCATGTATGCAATCAGCTAGCCTTATAGCACATTTTTCAGTGCTTCCCATTGGGTAGTTTGGAGCAGTCAAGAGTATAGTTAAGAGAGTAATAGGCAATAATAGCCTGCTGAAGCCATTGTATAGTCAAGTCCTGTTGGAGAAGGAAGTATTAATGCTTCACTTGTTCGCCTGCTGGCAATGAACCCCACGCTAGAGAGAATAACTGGGGTATGGTCTGAGATGAAAATATTCCCTGGAAACTCCCATGTCTGTGATACCAAGTCAGGGATGCCAAAATAATATAAATTCAGCTGTGGGGTTCATGGGAAGGAGAATAGCAAGTGAAATATATATCCATTGGATGACGGATATGCAAAATATTAAGTAAGCCATTATTCCGCAAGAAGGTGGCCACCTGGATTGACAGCGTAGGTTCATAACTTGGGCCAGTGCCAGTCCTGTCACAAGACAGATCTAAAACTAAATTAAGGTCTCCTCCAAGTAAAATAGAAGTCATAGTCTCAGGTATTTCAGATAAAAAGGACTGGTAAAAATCAAGTTCTTCGATAACGGGGGCATAAATACTGCCAACCACCAGTGGGTTACCCTGATAAGTACCTGAAAGGAGAAGTAATCTGTCTTCAGTATCCTTAAACTCCTGTGATATACCCAATTGTAAACCTTTCTAACACAGGATTGCCACTCCTCACTGTCGAGTCCAGTGGGCATTATGGTAATATTGACCTACCTACCTGCGGCCCAAACATGCAGAGTCTCCTATTAACAGGTGTGTTTCCTGTAGGAAGGCAATGTCACAGTTGATGTCACTAAGGGACTGTATGACTTTTCTATGTTTTTTAGGCAAGTAAGACCCCTAACATTTCAGGAGACAACTTTCAAGTGGTTGGCTGATGCCATTATATGATGGAACTCCTCCACAATTTGAGCACAAACTTCCTCCAGATCCTCCCTATTATCCAAATCTCCTCACCCCTCCCACCCCAGTCCCTCCAAAATCTGCAGAGTACAACCAAGAATAACAACCGGAGGGCCATAGCTCCGACTCTATAGCAGGAGGTCAGACATTGAGGGCAAGAGTGGTAACACCATAGTGGACAACAGAACCCCCACTGGATAAGGAGGTGGATAGCAATGGAAATGGCATAATGGGCCACAGTAAAGGGGGACCAAGTAGGAGGGTAGAAGAGCCCTCGGCACAGCAGAGATAGAACTCATAAATAAGTACACTGCACTAATGCCTGATGAAGGAGGGATATAGGGTAACAGAAGAAATAACAACACAACAAAAAGATAATAGTTATTGTAGATTCCATCCCAAGAAAAACAGATAGTATAATCTGCGAGGGGGATAAGGCAAAGAGAACGGTAAACTACCTGCCAGGGGTATGAATAAAAGATATCAAAGAGCACCTACCTAGAGTTATAGAAAGGAAACTGGATAGCCAGGTCATCGTACTACATGTTGGAACCAATGAAATTCAAGTTCAAGTTTATTGCAGAAAAACTCCGTTGAGCAAGCTCATTCACGAGGAGGTCCTGTGACTTGTGTACAGGCAATTACATATAGCATATTAATAAAACATCACAGTAATTAAGAACATAATAACAGACATCACAGTAGTTCAATACAGTTTCAAGTAGTTATGAAACGTAATGCTCAAATTAGGAAATGGAAAGGTGGGTACAGGGAGCATAGGTCGGTAAGAGGCATTGGGGTGGGGGATTACCAACCGCCAAAATAAGACACATAAGAAAATGGGGGGATTAAAAAAAAGGGCTAGGGGCCAAAAGGCTAGATGGAGTGGGGGGGGATAGGATATAGTGTAGGAAAGGGATGTAGTAGAGGAAGAGGGAAGGTGAAAGAGCAAGGGGGTATAGTATAGAAAAAAAGAGGGGGCAGAGAAGAGCGAGGAGAAGGATATAGATACCATTAGGGTCAGACTTAGAGGCCTTTTTCTGAACAAATTTCATATGGGCTACAGCTAGTGACAGCTGGTAGGGAAGGCACAGGGTGAAGGAATGGTGGAGAAGTGGCTTAGAAACAGCTGCAATTTCTTTTATTTTAAACGTAGCCAGCCTTTTGAAAAGTTGACAGAAAAAGTGCTGGATAGTTTCAGTGTGGACTGGAGCTGATTCAAAAGGGTAGGAAAGGATCATGAAAAAGACGTAGTAGAGGATATTATGGAGCTTAGTACATTAATAAAAATTAAAGGGCAGACCCCAGTAATATCAGGAATCCTTCGTAAACTAAGTTGTCACAAGGAGAAGAATAACAATATCCAAAGAATTAATGCTCGCCTACAAAACAGATGTGAGAGAGAGGTGTACATTTCTTCAATTCGTGGGAGCTTCTTCCAAAAACACAACATTATGCCAAAGATGGGCTACACCTGAGTGTGACAGGAACACGTACATTAGCAACAATAATCAAAAATGCAGTACTTATGCAACATTTAAACTAACTCAAGGGGGGAGAGTACGGACTATATACACCACACCTCAAACATTAAAAAATACAATACAAAAAACCAAAAACAAAGGGCAGATGAAGTTAAATGTTACTTAACAAATACAAGGAGTCTCCACAACAAAAAAGATTAGCTAGAGGCAGTCCTGGCACCCCCTAATGAAATAGACATGGTATTCATAAATGAGACCTGGTGGACAGGAGAAGAGGATTGGGGTAGAGAAATTCATGGATACTTTCTATACCACATAGATAGAGAGCAGAAAAGGGGGGGGGTAGGGGCATATATATACAATAGATTTAAATCTCCTAATATGTCAGATAGAGTCAAAACAAAAGATAATAAGGTTGAATCCATATGGATCAGTATTGACACAAAGAGTAATAGTAATATACTAGTTGGAGTGTACTACAGACCCCCAGGAACTGATGAGGATGTTACAGAACAGATAAATAAGGAACTAGAAAAAGTTTCCGAACTAGGTAGAGTCATTCTGGCAGGAGATCTCAACTTCCTGACATTGATTGGAATTTACATAAACCAACAAACAAACAGAGTACTAGCTTCCTAAAGTCAGTGAAGCAACTAGTTACACAAAATGTTCAGGAACCAACAGGGTGACAAATTACTAGATGTGGTCTTAACATCAAATTACATAAATATAGCGGACTGTGAAGTGATTGGACCAATGGGAAATAGTAACCATAATAGTATCCAATGTGTCATAAAAGAACACATCCCAATTACTAAAGGTTGTAGGGAGATTTATCATTTTAAAACAGCAAATAAAGCCCTTATTGAGGAGGATCTAAAAAAGATCAACTGGAATAAAACCTTAAAACACAAATCCACACTTGAAATGTGGAACATAATAAAGACACAGATTTTCAAGATTTGTGATAAACATATAAAGAAGGTCAAGAAATATGATAATAGAGGCATCAAACCTAAATGGCTCACCAATTCTATAAAAAAAACAAAAAAAAGAAAAGCAGAGGTGTATTTCAATTTAAGAACTGGCTCAAACACAATGTGGGTACAATATACAGTCTCTTCAAAAAAATGTAAAATACGATAAAAAAATAAGCAGAAAATGGAGAAAACAATAGCTAAGATAGCAAACAAAATTTAACATGCAACAATTCTACAGTCATGTCAATTCATTATGCAAAACAAACTCAAGGTCGTGCGCTACTATGGCAGATAACCAACTAATCACAGACCCCAAAAGTATAGCAAACAAATTTAACACCTACTTTGGATCCGTCTTCTCCAAGTGAACAAAATATGTACTGGATCACCCCGTACAAACTGAAACAAACATAACTTTCACAAAAGAAAGTATCATACAGAAAACAGACAAACTAAAAAATATATACCCTGCTGGACCTGATAATATTTCCCCCAAAATACTAAAGCTATTGTTGCCCAATATAGCTCACCACTGCATATACTATTTCAGAAATCACTAGTAGATAAGGAGATCCCACTGGACTGGTTGTCAGCGAGTGTGGTGCCTATACATAAAAAGGGGAATAGGGAAGACTATACAAACTACAGACCTATTAGCCTGACCTCGGTATCAGGGAAAATAATGCAGTTAGTTCTTAAAGACTTAATAAACTCTCACTTAGACAGTCAGGACCTTCGTGACACTAAGCAGCATGGTTTTGTGTTGGGTAGGTCACGTGTGACTAACCTGCTGTGTTTTTATGAAAAGATATCTGGTGCCTTAGATGGGGGGGGGTCTGGTGGACTGTATATACCTGGACTTTGCAAAGGCACTCGACAAAGACCCACACAGAGATATTATACAAAGCCTATGCAATGTACAGATAGATCCTAGAATCACAAGATGGATAGCAGGGTGGCTGGAGAAGAGGACCCAAAGAGTCTGTATAAATGGTTATTACTCATCCTGTGTGCCAGTCACGAGTGGGGTGCCACAGGGTTCAGTCCTGGGGCCTGTGTTGTTTCAGATTTTCAGGTGGCATGAGAAAAACTCTGGAGCTGGATAAGTAAGTATGCAGAAGATACAAAATGATAGGTATAACCAGAAACAGTGCTGACTTAGCAACAATACAAAATGATCTGGACAATATCCAAAAATGGGCCTTACTCAGAGGGATGAGTTTTAATGTGGACAAATGCTGTGTCATTCATCTTGGGAAACATAATAATAATAAAAAGTGTATATTATATGAATAGAATGCCCCTAAGGGCATCAAACAAAAGAAAAGGATTTGAGGAATAATAATGAATAATGAGTTTACATATGACACACATTGTGATAAGCAAATAGCTAAGGCTAATAAAATAATAAGCACCGTAAGGCAGAATTTTAGAAGTAGGGATGAGCAAGTCATAATGCCGGTGTATAGAGCATGTGTGAAAGCACTGCTGGACTATGGTAGTCCAATATGGGGCCCAATAAAGTGAGGCAGCATCAATCAGATTGAAAAGATCCAGAAACGGGTCACAAAAATGGTACATAACCTAAAGACAAGATCATATAGCGATCGCTTACAAGAACTAAATCTAATGACCCTCGAAAGAAGAAGAAGAAGAGGTGAACTGTTGTTGTGCTATGATATAATGCAAGACAACTACATACTAAATGAGCTAAATATGGAATTTAAAAATAACAGAACAAAGAATCGTGGGCATCCACTACAGTTAAAACAAAAAAAAGTAAAACACCAATAAAAGGAAGGTCTTTTTCACCCAAAGGGTGGTGAAACCTTGGAATCAACTACCATTGCAAGTCATAATAAGTCAAAATAAGCAGCAATTCAAAGGAAGACTTGATGCTTATATTTCAGAAGGGTACACACTAACGCATTATAGGTAAAGGACAGGAGAAAATATGGGCTATCCGCCTTTCGTGCTCCTCATTACCTTAGTCTGAACCTTAATATGAGTATACCAACACACACAAAAGCATGGCACTGCATGAGAAACAGGCTCTGTTCATGGACACCAGGGTGTGCACATTGAAAAGAAACTACAGGGAGCCCTCTCCCTCTCAGCTTATGTCTTGGGGAAAATAATTACAAACACAACACTAAAGAAAAACAACTAGAGAGCTCTGAGGGGTCCCACACCCAGGAGAGGCACACTGGTCTCTTCCTTACTGGAAGAGCTTGGGGACTATAAGCCAATTCTCACACAGGTCCTGGAAATTCTAGAAAGGAGATGTCTCCTGCCACTCTCAGCTCCACTCTGTTGAAAATAAGGGGGTGGGACTAAGGAGAATAAGCGATATTGAGGTGTGGAAGGAGAAGAAGGGATGATGCAAGAGCTTGTTAACATTCAGAAAATGACTCTGTTGAGGTATAAGAATAAATAACTGAAAGTTCCCAGCACCAATGACTGATACAGCTAATCATCTGGGGTAGCAAAATAGTGGGTATGATAAAGAGCTGATCACTTACATGAGGCTTGAATGGTAGGTAGAAGTGCTAGAAAAATAAATGATCCACTAAATGAAGCATTGACTCTAATAACCTCTGACATTGTTTAAGCTTGGAAAAGCTAAGCAAACTATACACTATGTGAGTTAAATTTGTTTGAAAACACTGAAAAGAATATGCTCTAATTAAAACATTGCAACACACAGCAGGTATATAAGCAGTTCAATGCTGCACGATAAAAAAAAATTTAAAGATATAGGTATTGTTATTATCAGTTACCCTTAAAGCTAAACATTAACCAATTATTTGTAAACATATTTAAGTACAACTGGTGCAACATTAACAATGCAGCAACTAAGAATTATGGGGCAGAAAAACAGCTTAGGGCTGAGTAGTAATTAATAAGTGACCCTGTTTCTGTGTCCCTCAGTGTTCATTGTCAGGAAGCATTGGCAGGTGAAACATAATGAAGGTGGGCAAGCTCACAGCAAAGCTTATCCGAATATGGACAGAAAGTCAGATTTATCCCTGACAGCAGCTGAGGGTCCATCTGACCATGCAGGAATCCGCCCACTGAAAGGTTGCTTTGGATAAGGCAAATATATGGAGTATGGTACAGAGCTAAATACTGACTGACAATTTTGGTAGCAGTACTGACAGAAAATGCTCATACAGGGCTTGCCACACTATGGATACTGCTCCAAGTTGGGAATTACACTTGTCCCTGGGTGGTCCACAGAGGGCTCTTTCTGCCCCAATATTGACGATTTCAAGGAGCCAAACTGGACTGGTCAACAAAGAACAGGGAGATGAGAATACCAGACTAGGTCTCATAACTGCTGTAAAAGGGTAACAATTACTTCAGCCAGGGGCAGGAAAAGCCAAATAAGCAGCCCTAATTCTGTGTCCCTTGTTGTCTGCTATGATAAGGTGGCTCAAGTGGCCCATCGAGAACCAACCATAGCATCTCAGGAAGAGGCAAGATGATGATCAGGCCAGCAATGGAATGGATCGTTACCATATCAGATGAGCACAATGAAAAATTTCAGGTACTGTTGTACTTGCAATTTAGGTGAAAGCATGGAATTGGATCTGCCATAAATCATGGGTACCTGATTGTGTGTGGAATAACTTCAACCAATGGGGGAGTGGGTGTTCATCTGCTCAGTGGCCACGAGGTTCAAAACCGAGGTACCAGCCAGTGGTCTGGAGGGTCGGAGGTGTTACTGAAGGTATTTGTCAGCATCCTCCGGTGACTTAAACTGTGTGAACTGGCCCACTAGTGTAATAACAAGTGTGACTGGGTATAGAAGGGCATAGGTGATACCCTGGTTTCTGAGGACTTGTTTCACTCTATCAAAAGCCTGCCAGAGCTCCAATATCCCCCTTGGGCAATCAGGGCAAAAGGAAATGCGGGCACCAGCAACAAGCACATCCTTAATATCTTTGGCTTTTATTAAAATAAGTTCCTTGTCCTGGAATCTGAGAAGCTTAAATATTAGGGGTACTGGAGTGATTAGTGGGTGCCCTTTCAATTTTGAAGGCATATTCTTCAGAGTGTAGTTGCAGCCATTTCAATAAATTCTGCCAAAGAAACTATATCGGATCTCTGCCTTCCATTCCTTCATGGAGTCTGATTATTCAAATATCTTCCTTCCTACATGCCTGTCCAGGTACTCTAGTTTTGCAGTGAGCCATGCCAGCTTGGCTTCTGGAGCCTGTAGACACTGACCTTGCATGGTATTATATTGGACAACCTCCGTGACTGTGGATTCTACTTTTCTCACTCAGACCGTTAGGCTGGAAGGCTGGTTGGAGTATCTACTATCGTGGGTCAGATCCCTCTACGAAGCAGCAATTTTTTTTCAATAAGGTTGGCCTGTCTCACAAGATTGTGGGCTTTGGAAGTACAATCACTTGTAGTGGTCTTCTTGGACTCCAGCAAGTCTGCTGAGAGAGGCGATTTAGATATTGATTTTTTTTCCATTTTTGCATATACTGGAGATCGAGAGTAGGCACCTCAGCTGATTGCATAGTTTGAGAGCTCTCCAGTCCAGTGGAAAAAAGATGATTCCCCAATGTTTAAAGTGCTCAGTAGAGTGAGATGAACTGGGGAAGCACAGAGCTAAACCTTTAGGTAGCAATTCCTTTCCAGTGCTCACGTGACCTCCCTCTCAACATATTATTTTAATGACCCCACCTCATGAACCCAGTAGATGAAAACTTTCAAATCTCCACCAAAACATCATTTCACACCACAAGGCTGTCGGGGATAAACACATTTATCTATATAATAAAATCATTTATTTAGGGTGGCAATATGGTGGATCCATAATGAACAATAAAATTCAATGCACTATATATGTGTGGTGGTGGTTTGGGGAGGTAAATGGGTTAAAATTTCCATTTTAGATTAATATTGTAGACCTTTACCCCTGACTGTGCTGTTCCATGAGGGAGCAGTACCAGACGGTGACACTGCATAGCAATCCCTGTGAGATTGGGAGTGGTGACCAACCCACAGCACTGACCTCTGTTTTAATTTCTAGCAATACTGACCCTTCCTCCCCCAAACAACCCAAAAGGTTTTCAGGCCTAGGACTAGGACTGGTGGCTGCCAGCAGCACCTCATGCCATGCATGTCCGCAGTCAGATGGAATAACTCTTTACCCAGAAAGACTATACTTGCCTGGGTACCCACCATCACACTGTTTAGAATTGAAGGGGAAAAGCCATGACAGTCCTGGTTACACATTCAGAAAAACAAACTCCAGCCAGAGCCAATACGGCTGCTAATACATAGTCTGAAAAGGGATATACAATAACGTGTGGCTTAGTTATTAGGTAGGGAAAAGCAGACTAGGTGGGCCACATGCTCCTTATCTGCCATCACTTTTTTATGTTGTTATTTACTGGTTGTATTATTGTGATGAAAAAAATATCTTACATTTATGAACAACAGGGAAATGTTTATGGTGCATGGATTCAGCTGTCCTGAGGGAACTGCTTGAAATGGAGTGGGGCCAATAGCTGATATGCAATGGTATATATTCCTACACAACCTATAGCATTGCTTTACAGTTCTGCTGGGGTCAGCATCTACTGACTTTTTTCCTGACAAGGGTTAAAACATCAAAGTTCACTTTTTCAAGTTTTGACCACGCCCAGCAGACAGCTAACAAGAAGTTTGCTTTCATTATGGAAAATGGACAGGATTCACTGAGGGAATCCATTACCTGTGATCTAGTAGGGAACATATCTGACAGGGATATGGGGGGATAGATTACTTCATCATATGCTGCAGTTCTACACCGTAGTTAGTCAGTTTTATGCCTTCGGGGGAGGGGTATTTTACATAAAAGAAGTCCTTGCTCATTATGTTTGCTTGCATGCATGTGCAAGAAACATAGTGCCATCATCCGAGATTTCGGAGGTGTGTCACCCCCTCTTCCAATTCAGTCAATGTGTTGGCAGGCGTGGCCCCTGTAAGCCAATGCATGCTGGAGCTGTCTATGACAAGCTCCAAAATGCAGTGGCATACAGTTCAAAGGGGGAGCTACGCTTCAGTGAGCAGTGATAAGATATCGCCTGCTCATGCACAGCTCCTCCCCACACACACGCTGCATGAGGCGTGCGCGCCCCCCCTGTACGCACACACTGTATAGCCAACAGGGGTGCCCAATCTCCCGTCGGCTGTGCTGTGCTCCACCGCCCCAAAGCCTTCCAAATGCCATGCTAGGTGCCCACCCCAGCGTGGCAACTCATGATATAGCCCGGCGAGTGTCCAATCCCCATCGGCTCACTGTCCTCACCCCCGTCCCTAAGTACTGGGTGCCACGCTGAGAGTCCACCCAAGCATGGCAATAGATGCTTTGGCCGACAGGGGTGCCCAATCCCCCGTCGGCTGAGCGCCCCCCCAACCATCCTTGTGCCATGCTGGGAGCCCACCCCAGCATGGCAAATGTCCCGCGTTGTCATTGGAAACAAAAAGAACACCTGTAAAGAAAAAACTGTCCCACGTAGTCTCCCTGGCCCCCCTCCCACAACCCGCACCCACCCACTGCGCACCCTGCCTCCCCACACCCCTCTCACCCCATACTTACCTCCGGACCTTGGCGCGACGATCTTCAGTGGACCGGGAACACGTCTGCACTCTTCAAAGCCAACCGCGAACTGAGGAAATGCCGGTAAGCTGTATAATGGGCTAGATAGGGGGTTTTCAATTTTGTTGCATATCTCAGGCATTTTTGAATTTTGCACCAAATTTTCAACATGGGTTTTGGGACCCTTCTCATGAATGATGTCACTATCATAGCGTTATTCTGTCGAAGGGTGATTTCTGATCACTGCGTGAAATCACCTTTTGGGACCGATTGTAACGACACTGCCAGTGTTCACAAGGTGGCTCTCAAGAAGCCTATTTTGAAAATTTGGTGCAAAATTCAAAAAATGATTGTTCACAGTGCGTTGCACAGTTCCCACGCACACCGTAAGTTCTGAGATTTCAATATTTTCACTCCAGATTTTCAACCTGCCATTTTACCACACCTTCTTATAGAGTAGTACAGCTGTCATTTTCACATCTCACCCAAAATGTGTTTCCGCCCATGTAGAGCACAGTGGTGCAGTCGGTGTACTAAATCTATATGCGGACAAATTAAGAAAATAACAGTGACACTGTTCATGAGCAGAGAGTCTTAAAATGGCTATGTTGAAAAATTAGGTGAAAAAAATTCAAAAATGACTGTTTTTCGAGCGTGCGTTGTGCAGTTCCTACGCACGCTCGTAAGTTCGCGAATTTTCAATATTTGCACTCCAGATTTTCAACATTGCCATTTTACCACACCTTCTTATGAGCAGTACAGCTGTCATTTTTCACATCTTGCCCAAAATGTGTTTCCGCCCATGTAGCGCACAATGGCGCAGTCAATGTGTGAAATCAATGTATGGGACACATTAAGAAAATCACAGTGACACTGTTCATGAGCAGAGGTCTTAAAATGGCTATGTTGAAAATTTGGTGAAAACATTCTTAAAAATGACTGTTTTTCGAGCGTGCATTGCGCAGTTCCTATGCATGCTCATAAGTTTGCAAATGTAATATTTTCACTCCAGATTTTCAACATTGCCATTTTATTACACTTCCTTATGAACAGTACAGCTGCCATTTTCATATGCCTCCCAAAATGTGTTTCGCACATGGAGCACAATGGTGCTGTTGGTGTAAAGCAATGTTTGGGACAGATTAAGAAAATCACAGTTACACTGTTCATGAGCAGAGGTCTTAAAATGGCTATGTTGAAAATTTGGTGACAAAGTCCATAAAATGACTGTGTTACGAGTGAGCATTGCACAGTTTCCACGCACCTGTAAGTTCATGACTTTGTAATATTTTAAGTCCAGATTTTCACCAGTGGCATTTTCCACACTGCCTTATTTACAGTACAGCTGTCATTTTTCACAACATGGCGAAGTGTGTTTTCACACTTTCAGCGCAGAGATCGTGTCGCTGTGGGAAATCATTGTTCAGGACAGATAAAGAAAATCACAGTGACACTGTTCATGATCGAGGCACCAAAATGCTTGAGTTGACAATCTGCTGTAAAAAAATCCCCAACCTAATTATATTACGGGTGTGCGTTGCACAGTTTCTATGTACGCTCGTGACTTCACCATTTTTTTAAATATTTTTACTGCAGATTTGCAACATTGCCATTTTTTACACCTCCCCATGAACAGTACAGCTGTCATTTTTTACATCCTGTTCGGAATGTTTTTGCACCTGTGGTGCTAAATGCCGTAGTCGCTGTGCATAAGCAGCTTTCGGCTAAGAAACTGATATTCCACCTGTTCATGAGGTGGGGTCACAAAAAAACATGTTGAACATTTGGAGTGAAAATACCAACGAATGCCTGAGGTATTAGGGTTTCCAACCATGACGCCCAACCCTGTAGAGAATGACAGGCATCAGGGGTGTGACTTGGGATTCTTGCCTGTAATGCTCATACCATTCCACACCCTGCAGCCAGTGAGAAGCATCGAGGTATGCCTTGGACTCTTCGGCCCCAAAGTTCACCCCATTCTCCTATATTGCACCCATCTCACTGTATTTCCTAATGGAATGGGCTGCGCATAAGGACCAAAGACCCCAAGGAACACCGTGACACTTGCCAGTGTCTGCAGGGTGGGGTGTACTGAAATGGAGTGGCCATTATGCCTGAAGACCCAAAGGCACACCCCAATGCCTGTCATTCTCTGCAGGGTGGTGGTGGGGTTGGCTTCAGTTCAATACTTCACTGCCATTACTATTACGCAGCTCTGTAACTTCTACACTACACACTGCCAATGCCAACAAGCAAACATTGGCATTGACAAATGCTTGTTTTACTCCTGAAACTGTGTCAGAATTTTAATTTTCCTCCTGGAACTGAGTTCCCTGGTTCCCTCCTATTTCCCTATTGTCTGCTTTAAATTTCACTAAGCAGCCTTACAAATGTGACAGAGGGATGATATTGGGGTTTAGTGGTTAGATCAGACTTAGAAGCCAGCAAGTTCAGGTTCAAATCTCACCAGAGTTACTTACTCACTGTTATCCCAAGTAAGCTGCAGTAGATAATTGTAACAAGCATTTGTCAATACCGAATGTTGTCGCATTGGCATTGGCATTAGTAGTGCCAAAGCTAAAGATGCATAATAGGAATGGCAGTGAAGTATTGAAGTGACGCCAATCCCACCCCCACCCTGTAGAGAGCAAGAGGCATTGGGGTGTGCCTTTGGGTCATCAGCTATAACGCTCATGCCATTGTACCTCACCCTCCCCTGTAGACACTGACAAGTGTCGTGGTGTGCTTTGGGGTCTTTGGGCATTATACATACCCCATTCCATAAGAAAATATGCGGACATGGGTGCAGTACAGGAGCATGGGGTGAACTTTGTGGCTGAACAGTGCAAGGCACACCACGATGCCTGTCAGTAGCTGCAGGGTGGGGGAAGGGGGTGGAATGGCATTAGCATTACATTCGATGATCCCAAGTCACACCCCTGACACCTGTCAGTCTGTACCGGGTGGGGTGTTACAGTTGGAAACCCTAACACCGTAGGCGTCTGGTGGTAGTTTCACTCCACATTTTCAACATGGACTTCTTGTCAGGACACCTCATGAAAAGCAGCACAATCACTTTATTAGCTGAAAGGTGGTTTTATACAGCAGCTGTGGCATTTGGTGACAGAGGGACAAAAACACATTTTGGGGCAGGATGTGGAGAATGACAACTGTATTGTTCATGAGGAGTCATAAAAAAATGGCAACGTTTAAAATCTGGAGTGACAATATGAAATATTGGTGAAGCAATGAGCATGTATACAAACGGCACAACACACGTCTGTAACCCAATTATTTTTTGCAGTTTGGTAGCCACATTTGTTACATAGGCATTTTGGGACCTCCCCTTATGAACAGTGGTGCTGCGATTTTGTTAATCTATCCCAAAAGTTGATTTTCCACAGTGACCACGCCATTGTGGCCACAGGTGTGGAAACACATTTTGGGCAGGATGTGAAAAATGACAGCTGTACTGCTCATAAGGAGGTGTGCAAAAATGCCAGTGTTGAAAATCTGGCATGGAAATATTGCAGATTTGCAAAGCTACAAGGGTGCATGGAAACTGTGCAACCCACACTTGCAGCACAGTCATTTTATGGACTGTCAGCACCAAATTTTCAACATAGGCATTTTAGGACCTCTGGTCATGAACAGTGTCACCGTCATTTCCTCAAATTGTCCCAAAACATGATTTCGTACAGCGACTGTGCTATTCTGCACCGGACATGCGAAAACACATTTCGGGCAGGATATGTAAAATGACAGTTGTACTGTTCATCAGGAGGTGTGGAAAAATGGTAATTTTAAAAATCTGGAGTGAAAATATTACAAATTCATGACATTATGAGCGTGTGTAGAAACAGTGCAATGCACCCTCATAAAACAGCCATTTTTGGGAGTTTTGTCACCAAATTTGCAACTTAGGCTTTTTGAGAGCCCCCCCCCCATGAACAGTGGCACTGTCATGTCATTACTTGGTCCCAAAAGGTGACCATGAAATCACATTTCAGGACCGAATAACACCATAACATTGCCAGAAATTATGAGGAGGGGTCCCAAAAACCCCATGTTGAAAATTTGGTGCCAAAATTCCCAAAAATGCCTGAGATAATGCATCAAAGTTGGAAAACCCCTATTGATTCCATTATGCAGCTTACCGGCATTTCCTCAGTTTGCGGTCGACTTTGAAGAATTCAGATATGTTCCCGGTCCACCGAAGATTGTTGCGCCGGACTCGGAGGTAAGTATGGGGTGGAGTGTGAGGGTTCCTTCTATTTCCCTATTGTCTGCTTTAAATTTCACTAAGCAGCCTTACAAATGTGACAGAGGGTTGATATTGGTTTCTAGTGGTTAGATCAGACTTAGAAGCCAGCAAGTTCAGGTTCAAATCTCACCAGAGTCACATACTCACTGTTATCCCAAGTAAACTGCAGTAGATAATTGTAACAAGCATTTGTCAATACCAAATGTTGTCACACTGGCATTGGCATTGGCAGTGTCAAAGCTAGAGACGATTATAGGAATGGCAGTGAAGTATTGAGTAAACAACCCCACCCCACCCTGTGAGAGCTAGAGGCATTGGGGTGTGCCTTTGGGTTATCAGCTATAACGCTCATGCCAGTTGTACCTCACCTTCCCCTGTAGACACTGACAAGTGTCGTGGTGTGCTTTGGGGTCTTTGGGCATTATACATACCCCATTCCATAAGAAAATATGCGGACGTGGGTGCAGTACAGGAGCATGGGGTGAACTTTGTGGCCGAACAGTGCAAGGCACACCACAATGTCTGTCAGTAGCTGCAGGGTGGGGGAAGGGGGTGGAATGGCATTAGCATTACATTCGACGATCCCAAGTCACACCCCTGACGCCTCTCAGTCTGTACCGGGTGGGATGTTACAGCTGGAAATCCTAACATCGTAGGCGTCTGGTGGTAGTTTCACTCCACATTTTCAACACGGACTTCTTGTCAGGCCACCTCATGAAAAGCAGCACAATCACTTTGTTAGCTGGAAGGTGGTTTTACACAGCAGCTGTGGCATTTGGTGACAGAGGGACAAAAACACATTTTGGGGCAGGATGTGGAGAATGACAACTGTATTGCTCATGAGGAGTCATAAAAAAATGGCAACGTTTAAAATCTGGAGTGACAATATGTAATATTGGTGAAGCAATGAGCATGTATACAAACGGCACAACACACATCTGTAACCCAATTATTTTTTGCAGTTTGGTAGCCACATTTGTAACATAGGCATTTTGGGACTTCCCCTTATGAACAGTGGCGCTGCGATTTTGTTAATCTGTCCCAAAAGTTGATTTCCCACAGCGCCCATGCCATTGTGCGCCACAGGTGTGGAAACACATTTTGGGCAGGATGTGAAAAATGACAGCTGTACTGCTCATAAGGAGGTGTGCAAAAATGCCAGTGTTGAAAATCTGGCATGGAAATATTGCAAATTTGCAAAGCTACAAGGGTTCATGGAAACTGCGCAACCCACACTTGCAGCACAGTCATTTTATGGACTGTCAACACCAAATTTTCAACATAGGCATTTTAGGACGTCTGGTCATGAACAGTGTCACCGTCATTTCCTCAAATTGTCCCAAAACATGATTTCGTACAGCGACTGTGCTATTCTGCACCGGACATGCGAAAACACATTTCGGGCAGGATATGTAAAATGACAGTTGTACTGTTCATCAGGAGGTGTGGAAAAATGGCAATTTTGAAAATCTGGAATGAAAATATTACAAATTCATGACATTATGAGCGTGTGTAGAAACAGTGCAATGCACCCTCATAAAACAACCATTTTGGGAGTTTGTCGCAAAATTTGCAACTTAGGCTTTTTGAGCCCCCCCCTCATGAACAGTTGCACTGTCATGTCATTACTCAGTCCCAAAAGGTGACCATGAAATCACCTTTCAGGACCAAATAACACCATGACATTGCCAGAAATTATGAGGAGGGGTCCCAAAACCCCATGTTGAAAATTTGGTGCCGTAATTCCCAAAATGCCTGAGATAATACATCAAAGTTGGAAAACCTATTGATTCCATTATACAGCTTACCGGGCATTTCCTCAGTTTGCGGTCGGCTTTGAAGAGTGCAGACGTGTTCCTGGTCCACCAAAGATTGTCATACCAGACTCCGGAGGTAAGTATGGGGTGGGAGTGTGTGGGGAGGCAGGGTGCGCGATGGGTGGAGCACGGGTTGTGGGAGGGAGGCAGGGAGACCGCCTAGGGACTGTTTCCTTGTTTTACAGGGAACAAAAAAAAAACAAACATTGCAGGACCACTTTTGTTTTCACAGGGGCACACTGGGGTGGGCTCCCAGCATGCTAATGGAGTCTTTTTGTGTGGGGGGGCAGCTGTAGCTGACAGGGATTAGGGCACCCTCATCAGCACACAACAAGGGGGTTACTTTATGCCAACAGGGATTGGGCACTCCTTAGCATAAAACAAATGGGGGGGTTCTTTATGCTGATGGGGAGTGGGATCCCCCATTGGCACACACATTGGGGGCAGGGTAAGCCAACAGGGGGATTGGGCATCCCCAAAGTCAGCAGTTTGGCGGGCACTGTGCCACCATGTTTCTGTTGCCAGTGAAGTACGTCAGGAGGTCCACTGCATATGATGAGCTTTGCTCGCATTGCAGCGGACCTTTCCTTAGATATGCTCGCAACAATATGTATGCATGGTGTGGCGCTGGCATGCAGGCTGATTGGGGAACGAGGGGCGCACCTACTGATGCGTGCCCTGCATTCACCCAACAGTGACCCTGCCTCCAAATCTGCAGTACTGCAAGATGTTGGCTGCCAAGTGTGCCAACATAAAACAAAGTTTATGAGATATTAGAAATTAGTATGGTGTTTTGCAATGGGCTAAACTAGGGTTTGCTCTACTTCTGTTAAGAAGCAGGTGTTGAAGTGCACTTTCCCAACAAAGCTATTGCACTTATGTTTTATCCTTTCTTTTCCCTCCCCATTGCCACTCGATTTCTGCAGAAGACAGCGTATAACATTGTTAATTTGGTTTGATTTATTCTGATAGAGAAATGTGCAGCCATGTTAGACTAATATATGATGTAGAAAATAAAATAATAATCCAAATACTATCATATTTGATAGGCATACAAGCATTGATGGCTTGCATAGGTGCACCAAATTTCAGAGTTATAGATTGAAAGGGAGCTGATTTATGGGTGGCTGAAGATTTAATCCAAATTTAATTTTTGTTTTTTCCATATAATTTTAAAATGTCTTATCCAAATTTCTCCACAGTTTCAGGATTTAGAGAAACATACATCATGGTTATGTGCACCAAGGGTTTGGTCTCAAACTTCAAAGTGGGCTGTGTTTCTGATAGCCAAACATTTTGCCAAAATATAGATTTTAGTTTAGCATAATTTTGAAAGCATTCATTGAAATGTTCTATAATTTTGCAGGTATATGGGCTATTACTAGATTTATGTATGTACCCAGTTTCAGATTTCTAGCTCTATGATTAAGGTTGCTCCACAAAGTTCCAGCTAGTAATCAAATAGTTTATTAGTTATCATAAGAATGTATGAAATGTACTGTCACTTTAAATGTAACGCCATGACATGGACATAATGACGTGGAGACTGTATGTATATTTAAGGATTTGTTTGTTCTAGTAGCACCACCCCCTTGAAGACTCGTGTGGTCGAGGTGCTAGGGACAGCTACGCTGAACTCCTGCTTTGTGATCATTTGTGCACTTTGAGTTTTCAGTAAATCCATTTTGTATCAGTAAGTAACTCTGCACTGTGGTCCCCTGCACACTGCACTCTGTTGGATTTAACTTTTACAGAGGTCTGCTGCCTCAGTTCTGTATTGCAGCAACAACTGTAATGCGTAAGCACGGTGAAGCCTTTTTTGTTTATGCTCTCAGAGTTACCTGGTTAACAAATTTTAAATAACAAAAATTGTCTAGGCTACTGGATCCAAAAATAACAAATAGACACAGAAGCCCCACCCCCATCCACTCATCATCCTATTTTGTTAACCCAGCTGGAAGTGTAAGAGATTCATCACCCATAAACTGAGGCAAAAATGGCTTTGGAAAAAAGGTTAGGTTCATTTTTTTTTTTTATAGCGAGCATCTCTACATTTTGAGTCAAAAGGCATGTTTCCCTGCTGGTGACTATATTGCCTGCAGCACTAAAATTCCTCTCTGAGTACAGACTTGCAAGTGGGCAACTAAAGTGTTCAACAGCTACCTGTGTCAAAGAGGGCAGAATGGTCTTTTCTGGTATCTGTACACTAGAGGCTCATCTCCTTCTGCTAGTGGCACGTTCTCAGCCAGCTGATCCACGTAATCCGGCACCATTTGGTTTGTTGGCATCTCAGACATCAATGTGCTAGAAAGTGACTTGCTGTGCTTTTTCATTTTTCATCAAGCCATAGTCAGGCAGTTGTTCCCATAGTGGTTTGTCATCAATGGCTGACTTTCAGTGGGGGGGAGGGTGCAGCAGGAGCAGCAGTAGTAGTAGATTGACTTGGAGACAAAAAGGAGTGATTCCTGTGATTTTCGGTAGCAGTGGAAACACATCGGGACCTTCCTTCTTCCCTCTCCTCCACCTGGCCTGTCATTGTGTTTGCAACAAAGGATAATGATGAGTGTGGTTGTTCTGCTCTATTTGTGTTCCTCTTCTTGTTTTGTGCCATACGTACAGAGATCAGGGGCCTGATATTCAAAAAGGGGCAAAGTGGAGTGCAATGTCTTCTGCTGTGCTTTGCCCTTGCTCAGAGTCTGAGGATGCCATATTCAGTCGGATAGCGCTCCAGTGTTATCCGACTGATTATAGAGACATGTTGGTGCAGTGCTAAGTCAGGCAGAGCTGCCTGATACTGATCTCTGCTGTGCAGGGAATAGTAGCACCAGACCCAATAGCACCATAACGCTAGGCATGATATTCAAAGCGACCCATGCAAATGAGCCCATTGAGCATGCAAAGTGCTAAGGGGCCATTTGCATGCCCATTATGGGCTTATTTGCATGGGAAGCAGCAGCAGGTTAGCATGGCACCACTCCTATCCTGATTGTCCGGTACCCTACAAAACAGAAATCCCTGGTGCCTAGTGACCCCTGCCCCCCCAATGGCTGGCCCATATAGTAAGTTAGGACACCCTAGTTCCTAGTTTCCCCCTCTTCCTATTGCCAGCTGATAGAGTACTGTACTAGTCCCTGGTGCTTAATGGGCCTCCCCACTTCTGATCTCTGACTCCTATACAACTATACCACTCTCTAGTGCCTAGCAGTCCCCCTTCTGATCTCCAGCCTGTAATGTACTATAGTTATCTCTGGTGCCTAGCAGTCTCCCTTTTTCTATTGCCAGACTGTAGAGTACTGTACTACACCCTGGTGCCTAGTGGCCCCTTCTTCCGATTGCCAGCCCATATAGTATTGTACTACTCCCTGTTGTCTACTGGTCCCCCTTCCGATCACCAGCCTGTATAGTACAGTAAGAGTCATTGGTGCCTAGCAGTTCCCCCTAGTACCTGATCCCCAGCCCTCTCTCTGGTGGCTAGTGCCCCCCCAGTCCCTGGATCCCGGTCCACATACAACATATTCCCTAGGATCCAAGGGTCCCTCTTCTCAATCTCTGATCCCCTGTCCCATAACAAAGACAACACCCTGTCCTGTGATTCGGAGAACTGTCATTAGAATGCATGTTGCCAGTGGCCACCCAGTCCTTGATCCCTGGTCCCGTCACAGACAACATATTTCCTGGCATCCACTGGTCTGTGTGTTGTGGTGCAAAACCCAACTCAACCTATTCACTGATGTCCTGTGGTACCTCCTCAGTGATTGACATGGGAATCCCTGGTGTCTAGCAGCCCCACCACAGCACCATCACCCTCCTACCTCCCCTGACTTGACTCTTCAGTACCACGGGAGCCCATATGGAGACTGGCACAGCCCTCCTCATACCTCCCTGACTGGCCACTGTATGCAAAGCCAGAGAGCATATGTCCTGTGTAATGTACAGGATGCACATTCTCTACTGTACAGTTGCAGTGCTGTGCAGTAGAGGATGCATGCCCTGTACATAACCTAGGATGCATGCTCTCTGACTTTACATTCAACAGTCGAGGAGCTGTGAGGAGGGCTGTGCCAGTCACTGTATGGGCTCCCAGGGCACCAAAGAGGCAGGTAAGGGGGTGGTCAGAGGCAGGGAGGGTGATTGGTGCCACTGTGGGAGGAGGAGCTACTATATGCCAGGGAGTCCCTATATCACACAGGGGAAATGGCATTGTGGGGGGTACCATGGGATGCCAGGGAATATGTTGGGTTGGGTTTTGCACTGCAGCATGCATTCTACTGACAGTTCTTCTAAAACCAGGACAGAGGTTGTCTTTGATACCGGGTGGTGGATCAGAGACAGGCATTGGGGGGGCACTGGATGTCAGGGAATATGTTGTACATAATAGGGCCAGAGATCAGGGACTGAGGGGCCTCTAACTACCAGGGAGCCAGTTTATTGTACGGGTTGAGGATTGGGTACTGGGGGGGATCCCTAGGCACCAGGGACTCTTACCATGCTATATGGGCTGGCGGTCAGAAGGGGGGCACTAGGCACCAGGGCATCTTAACTGACTAAATGGATTGGCAATCAGTGGGAGGGGGGAACACTAGGTACCAGGGCTTGCCTACAAGGGTACATGGACAGCACTCGGCAGGGGGGACCATGGACCACTGGAGGGCAGGAGTACTCCCCCACCAGTCAATGTGATTATTGGCTGCAGTAACTCTGGTAGCTGCTAGGGCTGCCTGGAGTAAGTCTTGGTTTTGATTGGTGGTATCTGCGCTGCTCAAAAGGACTGGTGCAAACCACTTTTGCACAGTGCAAATGTGCTGAATATGGGGTTGCACAGATATTCCTGTTCCTGCCCCTCCCTTTGCCCACCTGCATACATTATGATTCGCATGGGTGTTAACCCTGTTTGACTGTTCACCTGCCACTTTTGAATGTTACGCTCCTGTGTAAAACCCAGTTTGCCAAACAAATACGCATTTGTGCCTGCACACACTTTTGAATATCAGGCCCCAGATGTATAAGTAAGGCTTTATAGGACTGCTGCTCCTTAGTGCATTCTTGGTCATCAGAGAATGTCTCAAATGTATCTTTAAAATGAGGATCCAAGAGTGTCCAAGATGTAGTGGTCATATTTTTACATTTTTGAAATGCATGTCATTCCAGAAATCTGATCTTATCTTTTCTGCTAGATTATAGATACATAGACAGTGTCGGCAGATAAGGGCCTATGGCCCACCCAGTCTGCCCATTTGAGCTTGTAAGTTCAGTTTATGTTTTCCTAGAAGTCTGTTGCCCCTTATCCCTGACCTCCAGAATTCCTTTATGTCTATCCCATGCATTCTTAAATCCCGTGATTGTTTCAGCCCCCACCACTTCCTCTGGCAGGGCGTTCACTTGTCCACCACCCGTTCTGTGAAGAAATTCTTCCTCACGTTTCCTCTGAATCGTCCTCCCTCCAACTTCATCCCATGCCCTCTAGTCCTGGAACATCTTTTCGCTTAAAAATAGTGCATTCCTGCACCCTGTTCCTCCTGTAAGATACTTGTATGTCTCTATCATATCCTCTCCCTCCTCTCCTCCAGGGAGTACATGTTCAGTTCCTTCAACCTGTCATCATAGGACTTGTGATGCAAATCCATGCACCATCTTTGTTGCCCTCCTCTGAACCTTCCCTACCCTGTCTATGTCCTTATGTAGGTAAAGTCTCCAGAACTGTACACTGTGCTCCAGGTGGGGCCTCACTAGTGTCTTGTATAGTGGAATTATGACCTCCATTTTCCTGCTGGTGATGCCCCTGCCTATGCATCCCAACACCCTATTTGCTTTACCTGCTGCCTTGTCACACTGTTTCCCTACCTTGAGGTCATCAGAGATGATAACCCCAAGATCCCTTTCCTGATTGGTGCATGCTATATCCTCATCCCCCAACTGATATATTGAGAGCAATGGGATCCTCCTTTCCTCATACTGAGTTTTCATATGAAGAAATCATAGAACATAGAAACATAGAAATTGTCAGCAGATAAGGACCTACAGGCCCACAAAGCCTGCACAAGTGTTCTACTTACCTGTTACCCAAGGACTAGGTGTCCAGGGTAATTCCCTCCTGCTCCATCTCCAAAATTCCCTTGTACCTATCCCAAGCAGTCTTGAATCCCATCACAGTTTTGGCCCCCACCACTTTCTCAGGGAGTGTATTCCAACCATCCACTACTCTTTCTGTGAAGTAGTATTTCCTAATGTTTCATTGAATCTTCCCCCTTCGAGCTTCATGTCATGACCCCTCATTTTTTAGAGTCTCTTATTCTGGAAAATACTACTATCTGGAACCCTGTTAATACCCTTTTGGTACTTGAAAGTATCTATCATGTCCCCCGATCCCTCCTTTGCTCCAGGCTATATATGCTGGGGTCCTTTAGTCTCTCCCCATATGTCAATTGGCTGAGTCCCTGCACCATTCTCGTTGCCATCCTCTGGACACTCTCCACACTATCCATGTCTCTCCTGAGGTATGGTCTCCAGAAATTGACACCGTATTCAAGGTGTGGCCTCACTAGCTGCTTGTACAAAGGCATCACCACCTCCCTTCTCCTGCTTGTGATACCCCTGCCTATGCATCGTAGCATTCTACTGGCCCTCACTACTGACCTCTCACATTGCTTCACCACCTTGAGATCATTAGATATGATTCTACCAAAGTCCTTCTCCTGCTCTATCGCTTTAAGTACCTGGCCACCCATCCAGTACTCTGTTCCCTGGTTTCTGCTCCCTAAGTGCATAATTTTGCACTTTTTTTTATTAAAGCTCAACTGCCACACTTTTGACCATTCCTCTAATTTATGCAAATCTCTACTTCTGTGAATAGACAAACCTTCCCCTCAAGTCCTTCCACAACGTCTCCTATGAAAACAGGATCGGGCTAGTCATCCTTCCTTCCTTCCCCTGATGGAACTCCATTAATGACCACCCTTTGCCTTCATCTCTCCAACCAATTTTTCACCCATCTCACCCCCTATGGCCCCACTACCAAGGTTCTCAGTTTGTACAGAAGCATTCTGTATGGCACGGTGTCAAATGCTTTACTGAAGTCTAGGTAGACCACAACCATTGCCCCACCCTGATCAATCACTCTGGTCACCCAGTCAAAGAATTCAATTAAGTTTGTTTGACATGACCTCCCTTCCATGAATCCATGCTGTCTGTGATCCTTCAGGTCATTTGAATCAAGAAACTTGATAATTCTTATTTCAGTAATTTCTCCATCAACTTCTCCACCACTGATGTCAGGAACTGGCCTGTAGTTGCTTACCTCTTCCTTGCTTCCTCCCTTGTGGAGAGGGACCACATCCACTCTTTTCAGTCATCTGGAACCATCCCTCATCTCTTATCATCTATCGAACAGGCCAGTTAATGGCTCCATTAGCACCTCCCTCAGCTCCCTCAGTATTCTGGGGTGTATCCCCTCAGGCCCCATGGCTTTGTGTACTTTTAGTCCTGCACTTTTAATAGGCTGGTGTCCACCCTCTCCCCAGCTTTCCTTCTCTTCCTGATCCATCCTTCTTCTCCTTCCTCCTCCACCATGAACATGAAACAAAAGTAGCTGTTTAGGATATCTGCTTTCGCCAGGTCCCCTCCACCATCTCCCCACTCTTATACCTCAGCAGAACTATCCCACCCTTTGTCTTCCTCCTTTTGACCACATACCTGTAAAAGGTTTTGTCCCCTCCCTTAACTGATTGAGCTATTTTCTCCTCAGTCCTTGCCTTTGCTCTCCTGACCTCTATCCCCACCTCCTTTTGCCTTCCTGGTGTGCCTCACTATCTACCTCCCTTTGTGCCTGCTTGTATCTCTTGAACACTGCCCAAAAGTCTCTATTGTAAATCCTGGCTTTCAAATTAGCTGGCTGGCTGCAAACATGGCTGCTCTTATTACAGTGCCTATGGTCCACACTCTGTCCCACAAAGAAAATTCTGGTGCAGCCAGGTAAAACATCATGTTTAATTCTTAGCTCCACAGTTCAATAGCTACTACTGTGCCATCTTGAATGCTACATATATTTAGTCCATCTCTGCAGTCCATAGCCTGTCGCTGCTGCCAAAATGTGCAGTCCCCAGACATCAGATAGGCAGCTCCTCAAAGTCCCACTCTATTTTTTTATTTAAAATTTTGATGACCGAGAAAAGCACACTGAGCCGAGGCTCGTTTCCAGGTGCAACCCGGGTACAAAGTTTACAGTGAGGAAAACAGGAGTAATAAATGGTGAAGGATACAATCAGTATGTAGAGACATTTTACAAGGACAGTAACACAATATTTATATTAAAACAAACAGTAAGTGAGCAGAGTAGATGAGCGGAGAGGGGCAGGGTGCAGATGGGGGTTAGGGAGGGTAAGTAGAGACTGTGAGGGGCCTCTGCTGCATGCTGGGACCAATTGTACAATTTGGGCAAAGTGGGGTGGGTAGGAGCCTGAGAAGGGGAGAAGGCTGGATGAGAGGGGGCCAGGCAGAGATTTGAGGGGAGATTGTTCCAGAGAAGGGGGAGACGGTAGGAAAAGGCAGCTTGGCCAATGAGAGTGTGAGGTCGGGGCAGGTGGAAAGTGCATGGGTCCCTGCGGTGAAGAGAGTCGTTTAGGGAAGTGGCTGATGTGAGGTGGGAAGTGAGGTAAGGGGGTAGGGAGTCAAACCAAAATTTAGCTATGAAAGAGGCACAGTGGATGGCTCTCTGGTGGGAGAGTGGGGCAAGGACTAGTGCAGAGTAGAGTAGGCAGTGGTGAGTGCGTGGGGGTGAGGTAGTGAAACAGCAGAAAGAGTTGAGAAGGGTATCTAGTCTGGAGAGAGAGGATGCTGGGGCCATTCCGTAGACAATGTCTGCATAATCTATTATGGGCAGGATTGTTTTGCGTACAAGCTCACAACAGGTGGGGATAGGCAAGCTGGTTTTGTGGCAATAGAGGATGGTGAGTTTGGGCTGGATGGCATCTATGTGAGTGGAGTAGTTAAGGAGGCTATCCAGCCAAACACCCAGGTACTTGAAAGTTGGGACTAGCTCCAGCGGCGAGCCATCCAGGGTGGTGATCGTTGGGGGGACAGGGAGGGTAGCAAGTTTTTGCCCAGTGCCAAAGACCATGGCGACAGTTTATTTTTGCGTTTAGTGTGAGCAGGTTGTCAAGAAACCAGGAATGGACTCTACTGAAGTCAAGTTGGAGGTTGGGGAGGACAGAGTCAAAGAAGGGGCCTGAGGCAAAGATGATAGTATCATCTGCGTAAAGATGCGCCTTGGAGGACAGGCAGGTGGAGGGAAGGTCATTAATGAAGAGAGAGAAGAGGATGGGACCAAGTATAGAGCCTTGGGGGACACCTAATACAATAGGGAGAGGAGTGGATATAGCGTCACCTATTTGAAAAGATTGTTGTCTGTCATGAAGATACGAATAGAACCAGGCAATGGCAGGTTGGGTGATGCTGAAAGAACTAAGTTCGTGGAGTAGAAATGGGTGGGAGACAGAGTCGAAAGCTTTGGCCAGGTCTATGAATATGGTGACTGTGGTCTGGCTGCTATCCATGGCAGAGAGGATGGAGTCAGTTACACTTAGAAGGGTGGTGATGGTGAAGTGGTACTTTCTGAAATCTGACTGTACGGGTGAGAGAGAACTGTTGGAGGAGAGAAAGGCTGATAGTTTGGACAAAATGAGAGATTCCTGTACTTTGGAAAGGGAGGGGAGAAGCGAAATGGGCCTGTAATTTCCCGGGAGGGAAGGGTCACCACCTTTGTACAGAGGGATGATAATGGATGATTTCCAGGCTTTTGGAATGGTGGCTGTGTATAGAGAGAGATTTAGTATGTGAGTCAGGGGGGTCACAATAGAGGCAGCAGAGATATGAAGTAGTTTGGGGTGAAAACTGATGGGGCTGGTTTTGGTTGTGCTAAGGGGGATAGTGCATGATGGACTTCATGTGGTGTGAAAGGAGGAAGAAAGCCGGAGAATGAAGAGGGTGGCTCGGCCAAGTTAGGGATTGGGGGTTTGAGAGGGCACAGGAGATGAAGAACTTATTTTAGAGCTCTGCTATGGAAGCAGGGTCTGATATGGTGTTCCGTCAATATTATGGGCTGGACATGCCCGTTTAGTAGAGGGTCAAAAAGGGAGTTTATTGTCTTCCAGAAGGATGCATGGCAATTCTGGTTCTGTGGAATGCATAGTGAAGTATGAGGATTAGATTGTCGGATGGCCTTAATACATTTATTTCTAAGGTGTCTGTAGGATTGTAGGTCCTGTGAGGCATGGGAGGCTTTGTACAGTCTCCATGCCTTATCCCTGTGTGACACAGGGAGATAAGGTTGGGTGTAATCCATGTGGTGGTAGCATTTTACCCTGGCCTTTCTGAGGGTGTATGTAGGTCCCAGATATGCTGGAAGATATGGCAGAACTGGGAAAGAGTGATATCTCGTCGGACACAGTGAGTACTGGTAGCCAGTCTGCATTAAAGAGGTCATGCTGCAGGGCACATTCATTTAGGAGGTGTGAGGGTGACACCAGATAAATTTGGGATGTGAGAGAGGGAGTGGATTTTATGGACACAGTAAGTCATGCAGTGGTCACTAAGGACATCGGGAAAATTTCTGAGGCAGATATCACGGTGGGGATAGGGAACAAGATCCAGTCCAGAAGGGTGTGTGGTTTTGGGATCGAGGGTTTAGGCGGGTAGGTTCCCAGATTAGCTGAGAGAGGTTCAGGGCTTCGATTTTTAGGGAGGTGTGTTTGGCGGAGGAGGAGAGCCAGTCAAGATTGAAGTCACCTAGAAGCACAAGTTCGTTGTTAGATGTTCTGGAGGAGATCGACAAGATGGCATTAACTACTGAGTCAGGTGAAGTCTTTGGTGGAGCGTAAGAGCTCCAATGTAGAGGGTGGAGGAGGGAATGATAGGTGCGCAACAATAGATTTGTGGGAAGAGTGGCAGGGTTCACTGAAAATGATAGAGCACAGGAGGGATTGCCTGGACGATAGTGTACACGCCCTCCCTGCTCTCCTGTCCTGGTGAAAAGAGTTATAGTCAGGAATGGCAAAAGAGGAGTTAGGGATTTTGGCAGATAGCCACGATTCCATAATGCAGAGAATGTCAGGGCAGTATTGGGTAACCCAAACAGTAAGGGCATCCAGTTTCGGTAGGAGGCTTCTGGTATTGATATGGAAGATACAGAGGCCCTTAGGGGTGGAGTCAGGAGAGGGTCGAGGGGCAGAGGAGGTAGGGGTGGATTTGGGATTTGCCTGGACACAGTGGGGCCAGGGTTGGGATGTATGTCACCCCCAGAAGCAAGAGGAGGATTGAGTATATGAGGAGAGGGAGTGTTTGGATGCTGCGGAGCAACGATTGGAAGGAGGGGCAGAGGTCCAGGAATCGCAGTAGAGCCTCCAAGTTAAGGAGGTTTGAGTGAAGCAGAGAGGGTGAGTGGATGGAGAGGGTACAAAGGGTGAATGGGGGAGAGAGGAGGGGAGAAGTGGGAGGTGAGAGGAGAGCAGTTAGTATGGGGGCGGTAAACATGGGGAGGGGAGGCTCCTGGAGAGCGGAGGGGGTGGAGGATTGTAGGGCAAGGGGGAGAGGTTAGCAACAGAAGTCTTAATGAGGGGAGGTGCAGGTTCTGAGACATGGGCTGTTGGTAAGAGAAAGCATAGTAGTAGAAGTGTCTGCATATTGGCTTTAGCAGGTGCAAAGTAATGCAGCTGCATGTAGTTTCAGTAGTGGCCACTAGGGGCAGGAGAAGGCATGCTGTAGAAAAGGAAACTGCTGGCAGTGCTGAGTCTGAGGGCTAGCAGTCACTACAGGCTAGAGCAGATAATCTGCAAATGGAGAAAGTGCCTGATAGTTTTTTTCCCAACAGGTGGTGACAACTATAAAACTCTGGGTCCACCAAGGGTGGTGGGTCAGCTGATGCGGAGCATCAGTGGGGCTTTCCGAGCTGTTCCGCCAAGCATGCTGGAGCTTCCACTGCTCTTGGACTTGAAATTCATACCTTTTTTAAACGCAGTAGCAGCTGGTGGGGAGGGTTGCATTGTCCTGCCCTCATGACCCCCAGGCACCCTCGGGAGCCTAGAAATTATTTTTTAAATGCAGTAGCAGCTGTGGGGAGGGCTGCATTGTCCTGCCCTCACAACCCTGAGGGTGCCTAGAAATATTAGTCTGGTGCAGCCAGTATAAGCATTATTTATTTATGTAGCCCCCCCCTTGTTTAATAGTCCTCTAAGTGCCCTCTTAAGCATTCACATTTATTTACAGCTCTTTCTTTGTCACAGCTGCTGAAATATGCAGCCCCTAGCAGCAGAAGGCTTGCCCATGAATATTAATGCATGCCTCACTAATGTTCACAGAGTAACCTTAACCACAGCGTGACACAGCGCCTTTTATTTTGAAATTTCCAGCGGCTTTTCTCCAGCCCTGTTCAGGTCACTGGCCCCCGACCTGTGCAGTCAGAGTGAGGAATATGCTTTTGCGCATGTGCGGGCCACCTGCTTGTACCGGAGTGCAGACTAGAATTGTGGTGGCCTGCAAGCCAGCTCCTTTAGTCTACAATGGGCAAAAAGTATGTGCAGGGCTGTTTGGGGTTTCAGGGCACACACACAGGACTCGGGCCAGGCGATGAGGACTGGAGACAATACAGTGAAAATCCTGAGGCACCAGAAGGCAGTTGGGAGAAATGGGAGATATGGGGGCAATTATGGTAAGCCCTCATGAGGAGGGTTACATTGATATATTGGAACAGCAACTTGCACTAGTGATAGAAAACCAGCGTTGCTCACAAAGGAGAATGGCAGCAAGTCAGTGACTAGCATTTCCACAGTTGCTCTCATGAACTTTTTTGCCTTGAGTCTGTTTGATTTATATTTCTGGCCCATTTCAAGGGACTGGACCAGTGAGAGTTGAGTGCATTTTTCCCGGGATGTGACAGTTGGCTATTATTTTTGCTGCCCTTAGGGGTGAAAGTGGTTGGGGTTTGCAGCCCTCAGAGGTGTGGGAGTCAGTGGGCTAACGAACTGATGAATGGAAGATGTTGGAGCTGCGCATCAGCTACCACTTGAAAGACTTTCTTCTTCCTCTCTTCCTGGTCTCCTAATAATCTCCTCCCACTGGCCCATCATCAATGGCTTCACTGCCTGGTCATGTTGCTGCTGACACCACGCACTGGCATGCTTTCTTCTGAGATCTGTGAGACTTTAGCAAATGCCTTTTCATACTAGATGTTCCCAGCCTTGTTCCTCCTCACCCTGACTCAGCCTGTCTTTACATAAAAGACACACTAATGTACATGTGTCCGTAATTTTTGTCCACTCTAAAGAAATCCCACACCACCAACATCACTGGTTTAGTCTTTCCTCCTGGCACTCTTGGCTATTATCTAATGGGTGGGCTATTGTGGGCTGCTTCCACACCATCACACTCCTCCTCTTCCTATGCCAGTTCTCCAACTTCAGGGAATGGTTCTGTCTTCCTGTACCATGAGTTCTGGCCACCACTTTTGCATGTGTGTCTTCTTTGTTTGCTGTCATTACACATACTTCTTCTTGTATTTCTCCTTTTTTTGTTGTACCACTACTTTTAGTCTTTTTTTTATCTTTATGTGCATCTGCCCCAATTCAAACTCCCATCTGTTCCACCTCCTTCTCCTCACCAGAACTGCTGCTGCTGTCACTTTATCAGATATATAATCACAATGTGTATCTCTGTTCCTGAGCTCCACCAAATCACTTTGTTCCTCCTCCTCTTTACCTGATGCACTTTTTTCTTAATCCTTTTATGGCTGTGGACAGAGCCAGTTACCATCTTGTTGTAGCTAGAAAACAGGATACCGAAGGGCACATTTTTGGAGTTTTCAGTGCATCATTCCAGAACTGCAAATAACTACGTCAGTTGAATGAAATACTCCCTTGCAGGACAGCAGACGGAACATCTGCCCAGAGCTCAATCAAATAGATTTATACTAGTTATTTTGGCAGCTAAGTTAAAACCCTGCAGCCTAAAGTAAATGAGATATCAGATCTTTCAGAGTGTACCAGGCTGTAATGATCAGAGCTTCTTAGCAATTTCAGCTTCTTACATTTTGTCTGGATGTCAGGAATATCTTTTTTTTTTTTGCTAAAAAACTATATGATGATAACTGATGCCAAATATGTGAGCTGCTTTAAACAGAGAGAAAAAAAATTAAAAACATGAGTGTGAGATTAGTCATTAGTCAAATACAACCAGAGATTAGCAAAATCCTAAGACTAGTAAATCAAAGGTCACAGAATGGAATACTATGAACTGACCTCAGATGTTCTAAATCTCACTGAAGCTAAAGAAAGTGAGTGTGTATGTGTGTGTCTGTGCTAAAGCATATTAATTAGAAATATATAAAACACATAACTCTGTGGGTGGATATTCAAAGGTGTTGTGCATGGCGCAACAGTATTATGTCATCGCAACCCACTGATGCGCCCCGGCGTGATATTCAAAAGGGGAATTTGCTCCACGCAAATCCCGATGCGCAGGGTGTGCCAGTAATGTATGAGGCGCAAGTGCGGGGGGCGTGCCCATGCATATGCGGCACATCCTGATATTCAGCCCGGGATGTGCGGCGCATGCGCAGGCACACACTGGCCTTGTGCCACGAAGGGGGGCACAAAGATGTTCCCAAAAAATACAGGAGCAAGGACTGACCACTCACAGGATGGCTGCTGTATTGCTGGGCGCAACACGGCAGCTGCCAGCTGTGGGTGGCCACCCGAGCCCTGGCAGCACTGTCCAGTGGCATAG
This sequence comes from Neoceratodus forsteri, assembly GCA_016271365.2. Taxonomy (NCBI): domain Eukaryota; kingdom Metazoa; phylum Chordata; order Ceratodontiformes; family Ceratodontidae; genus Neoceratodus; species Neoceratodus forsteri. The sequence goes on along the minus strand of CM028130.1, from coordinate 927,057,660 downwards.
CACCCCCCCAATGCCCGATTGTGGGCTGTAATATGTATTTAACTCCCTGGTGGTCCAGTGGACCTACCCATGGCCGATCGTGGCTGTAACATAAATCAAACTCCTGGTGGTCCAGTGGGTCCTACTTCCATGCCGTCCAGGGCTGTAATATAAATCAAACTCCTAGTCCAGTGGACTTACCTGCGTGCTGATTGCCAGCCGTAATATATTAGTCTCTCGAGGTTGTGGATTATTCCATGCTCGGATCACGGCTGTAACATAGTTCTGTTTTCGGTGGTTCAGTGACCAAACTCCTGTTTCGATCGCTGTTGCAAATTTGATTATTTTGAGGTCCAGTACGCATACCAGCTCGCCACCACACCACTACTTCAGTTTCCGTCAGCGGTAGCAGCAGTACCTCATCCGCAAGTCACCCATATGCCTCGACACCGACAGCGCATAGTATACAGAGGCCTGGTCCACAGCATGGGGCCAATCGGCGGCACTCATATTGTACTACACAGTCCCAAAATGTGAATGGATCTATTCACATTTCGACTGTGGTATAGAAGGATCTGCGGCCCATTGACCCACACTGTAAACCAATGAGCATGCAGACCATACTGTACGCTGTCAGTCAGCGGGCGGCCAGGCGGCTTGCGGGTGGGGTGCTGCTGCCTGCCACTGACCGGGGGGAGTGGGGTGGTGGGTGTGAGTGGGCAGGTTGGGAGGGGGGTACAGGTACCACTGGACCACCAGGGAGTAAATTAAATTATACAGCCCATGATTGGGCATCGAGTTTGGTCCACTGGACCACCAGGGAGTAAATAAATATTACAGCCTGCAATCGGGCATGGAGTTCGGTCCACTGGACCACCAGGGAGTACACTAATATTACAGCCCACGATCGGGCAATGGGGCGCGTTGCCAGTGAGGGGCAGGGGACGTTGGTCCCCGACGGCTGCAGCCTGGTAGGGCGCCAGGTGCAAGTCGCAGGGGATTGGTGCACCTGCATGCAAATGAATATAATGACATGCAAATGGCCCCATTTGCACCTTACATGCATTATGGCCCCATTTGCATGTCCAGTGTTGAATATTGTGGTTGCTGCACCTAGTGCAATGGCACTTGTGCTAGCACATCCCCCTGCTCCTCCCTGGCCACTTGCACTGGCGCAGTGCCACTGCACCATGTACACTGTGGGTGGCCATGGTGCCATATTCAATGGTGCAGAGCCATGGCGCAGCATGGTTGAATATCGCCCAGACCACGCCCTGGCGCATCCCAGTTGCGCTGCGCCCGGCTTGTGCCCCTGCCTGGTGCAGTTCTGAATATCCCACCCCGTGTGTTCATTTTCAATATTATTTCTGAACATTTAGACTCACACTGTTGAACCATGTGCACTCTGCAAAACAGTGCAGAAACCTAAAGAAGACCTTCAAATGAGATGTTAAAAATACAGTCTGAAAATGCATCGTGAAATTTGCAACTGTGGCAGGTGCAGATTTCATGATTGGACAGAAGCAGTGATTAATTGTTTCACTCATATAATCCTGCTTTGAATGATATTGTGTTACTGTATTGCCAGTGAATACATTTTGAGATTGTATCGAGTTCTTCCCTTGTACTCCAACTGATTCAGCCTCTACTTTTCTAGCCTTTTAGTAGATGTGTAGGTAAAACAATAGACCCTTTGCAAAACAATTAATATCTTCTCTATTAGGTAACAGTTCCACATTTCCTCCATTACCCTTGTAATATTGATAATGTTGAAAAAAATTAAACAGTTGTGTGGCACCTGTGGATGTGTGCTACTGTGATCAGAACGGTGTACTATCTCACCCACATATTTGTTAAAAGCTGGATATGTTGACAGGGCCAAGCAGTTGTATTGCAAAGAAGGAACCCTGACAGCTAGACCAAACTCTACCCAGAGCCGGTACAGTTGTGAGCTACCAAATGACCAAAGTTACATGTGTGCGTAGAAAATTTAGAATGACTGGGTGTAACTCTGCCATTTTTTGGAGTTGTTTCACCAAATTTTCAACATGGCCATTTTAGGACCCCACCTCATGAAGAGTGCTGCTGTCATTTCATTCACTTGTTCCAAAAGGTGATTTCGCAGCGTGACTGCACCGTTCTGTGTCACAGGTGTGAAAACACATTTCAGGCAGGATGTGAAAAATGACAGCTATACTGTTAATAAGGAGGTGTCCAAAAATGGCAATGTTGAAAATCTGGAGTGAAAATATAAACTGGCGAAGTTAGGAGCGTGCGTAGAAACTGTGCAATGCACGCTCGTAACGCAGTAATTTGGAAGAAATTTTTCACCAGATTTGCAGCATGGGCTTTTTGGGACCCCACCTCATGAACAGTGGCAAAGTTGTTTCATTAATTGGTCCTGAAAGGTGATTCCATGCAGCAACTGTGAAATCACCTTTCAGGACTGAGTAACAAAATGACAGTGACAGTGTTCGTGAGATGGAGTTCCAAGAACCCCATATTGAAAATGTAGTGCCAAAATTCCTAAAAATGGCTGATATATCAAGATAAGTTGAAAACCCCATTAACTGCCATTATACGGCGCTTACCTTGATTGTTCAGTTTGCAGTTTGGCTTTGAAGAGTGCAGATGTGTGTCCCGGTCCAGAGAAAGATGACAGCGCTGACCACAGTAAGTATGGGGTAAGACAGGGGTGCAGGGAGGTGGGTGCTCAGTGGAAGGGTGGGAATGGGGGAGGGCGGACATGGGTGATGACGAGGGACCATTTTCTTTTTTTACAAGCAACAAAAAATGACTTTGGTGATGGTTTTCTTTATGTACAGGGAACAAATATATAAATTTGGGCACACTGGGGTGGACTCCCAGTGTGCCATATGAATTAGGAGGGCATGATGCCGACACAGGGATTGAACACCCCGATGTTGGTGGGGGGGTAGAAATGAAAAAAATAAATTTGGGCACACAGGGGTGGGCTCCTAATGTACCACATGAGTTGAGGGGCTACATGATGCTGACATGGAGATTGGGCACCCTGATGTTGGCGTGGGAGAAAACAAAGTAAAAAACATAAATTTGGGCACACTGAAGTGGGCTCCTAGTGTGCACATGAGTTGGGGGAGTTACATGATGCCAACATGGGGATTGGGCACCCCGATGTTGGCACAGGGACTGGAAATGGAGGAAGCGGGAAGGACAACAGCAGTGGGAGGAAGCGGGAGGGTTTTATTACCCACCAGTGCTGGGAGGGAACAGAGGGAGTGGGGAGGACAGGAGCAGTGGGAGGGTGCAAGAGGAGTGCCATCCACAAGATGGCGGAGGTGACACAACTGCGCATATGCGGCATTCTCACATGCATAGTTGTGGTGAATGGCATTCTGCCATTCACAAGATGAGTGGCGCCAACAGAACTGCATATGTCGCGATGCACACATACATAGTTCTTGTCCCATGTCACAGATAACAGCCAAAATAGTGCGGCTGTTACTCCACTAGCTGACCAATTGTGGTGGAGAGAGCAAGCTCCATTGGACTTTCAGAAGGATACTTCCAAAGTCCAATGGAAGGTGCCACCATAGGCCAATTTAGAGCAACAGATCAATCCTCAAATGGCTGTAGGCTCTGTTCAACACTGTACAAATAAAGACCACACTCACAGTATGCCCTGGTGGAAGTGGAACCTGAAATCTCAGGTACTGTTTGTATGACCCATAAAGCCCAAAACCAGTGCTGAAGAGTAATTGAAAGCTTCAAAATACAATCTGGCAAATTATACAGCGGCAACATAGTAAGAAAATAGAGATTGGACAGAAGCAGTGACAGTTTGATTCACTACATAATCCTGCTTTGAATTATATTGTATTACTATATTGCCAGGTAATAAAATAGACCCTTTGAGAAACAGTTAATACCTTCTCAATTAGATAACACTTCCACATTTCCTCTATTACCCTAATAATATTGATCATGTTAAAAAAAAAATTACACATTTCAACAGTCGTATGGCACCTGTGGATGTGTGGCTATTGTGATTGCTCAGAACAGTGTGCTATCTCACCCACATATTTGTTAAAAAGTTGGAAATGTTGACAGGCCCAAGCAGTTGTATTGGTAAAGAAGAAACGCTGACAGCTAGAAAAATAGAGACCACACTCACAGTATGCCATGGTGGGAGCAGAACCTGAAATCTGAGGTACTGTTTGTATGACCCATAAAGAACCAAACCAGTGCTGAAAAGTAACTGAAAGCTTCAAAATACAATCTGACAAGTTATACAAGCGCAACATAGTAGGAAAATAGAGACTGGACAGAAGCAGTAACAGTTTGAGTCACTGCATTATCCTGCTTTGAATTATACTGTATTACTACATTTCCAGGTAATAAACTTCAAGATTGTATTCGGAAGGGCTTAAATAAATTTTATCTATGTTTCAGTGCTTTTTGTTTAATACAGAAAGTATCTGAGAATCTGGCACCTGAGACATCAGGTTTGAATCCCAGTAGGGCCAAACCTTAGAATTTGGGTGCACAGTTTTGTAAGTTGTCACAGCAAAATCGAGATATTGTATCACATAATTTCATACAAGAATATTAACTCCCTTTGACCTTCCTGACCTCCAATCTGTACTAGGTGGCATGCTTAGGAAATATATAACTCATTATAAGACATAGATATTAGCGAAAAAATATGAGCGGTGAAATGAAGTAAGTTTGATTACATAATTTTTCACTACAGTACGTGAAAAAAGTGCCCTCATTGTATTTTTTGACTTTATTTACATGGGTAAAAGCTGGGACTCAGTTGATAGCAGAAGGGAAGTGCTGCAAATGAATCATTGGTAATGGCTTAACAGTACCAGGATAGCTCACTGTGACCACCCATGACCTCCTATTAGGAGAAAGCTGTGAGGGTGGATTTCAAGTAACATTAATAAACCTCCTTTTTTAAATCCCGTAGTTTCATATAATTTATGTGGTTGCAAAAGGATGGCTTAGACTACACATTCTGGCCAAAGGAAACCAATTGTATTTATTTTGATGATAATATGTATGACACTACAAATAGGACATGATGGGTTAACTATTTGTTTTATATGGATTTCAATTGCCCTTGTAGCTTTGCCATTGAAGAAAATGACATTTTATAAGGCTCCAAACCTGAAAATGACCCGGAACTCAAAATGTGGATACATATTTGTAACAGTTGTAAACTGTGACTGTCTGTAATCACACAGCAGTAAGGACAATTGCAATCTTTAACAAACAAATAGTGAACCCCTAATTTAGTATTACATTACAGTGTGATCCATATCATAGGTACTAAACATATAATTGATTCTCACTGGTGCATAATGTAGTCTAAATTATCATTTTGCATCAATTTACATGAAATTACACTACCGGACTTAACAAAGGCGGTTTATTAATGCTACTTGATATCCAGCCTAACAGCCGCTCTAATGGGAGGTCATGGGGTCACAGTGAACTAATGTGCTACTGTTGCCATTATGAACGTCTGTAGTAGCTCCTTCCATCATACTATAAATGGTGTCCCAGCTTCCAGCTTTTCTCCATGTAAATAGCATAATGAAATAAGAGAAGGTACTTTGACACATACCTACTGAAGAATTATATAATTGAACTTAGTTCCTCACGTGACTGGTCAAATGTTTAAGCAATTTCTAGATTTAACATTGAGCTGCATATTTCCCAACCATATAGATAGGAAGTCACAAGGGTCAAGGGACACTATTATGCTCATATCAAAATATTTTCTACTGGGATCATGTTTACAACCTTTACTTGTTATTTTAAAAATGTTAAAAACTGTGATATGTCTTTTTTCCTGCTAAGTGATTCAACAGTTGCAATACTATCTTATACAGTGTTTTTCCTGACTTAAAGACATGTATTTGGGGGAGCAATTCACATCAGTTAGGACTTCGGTATATGTCATTAGTAAACATTTGTGTGCACTTTTGACTGTTATACTATATTGCATGATGTGCATGTCTATCCATGGACTTGGACCATTGATCACTTACCATGCAGTCTGCTCTGGAACAGTTAAGTAAGCAATAACCCACAACAGGATGTGTAGTTACTTAAGCAATAAGCCACGAGGGGTGTGGGTTATTGGGGGATTTACCACGGCTGGTGTGGTTTGCCAGGCGCAGCCTAGTGGGTAAATCCTCGCCAGCCGTGATCCCTGAATAACCCCAGTGGCTGCGATTAGTACCATTGGAAGGAAGTAAAGGATTAGAAAAAATTATTAAAAGTTAAAAAACAAAGTTTTTTATTGATTTTAATGTGAGGTATTCATCCTCTATAGCAAATAGTGCCCTGTTGCTAGGCAGAAGATGTGTTGTGCTTCACCCCGTCCCCCCTTTCAGCAGCTGCGGTTTCTAACACAGGCTCTCCCTCCTGTGTACACACAAAGCCACGATGAGTGTGCTGTTTGGGTTTTTGCCTACAGTTTGTGATGGAGATGGCATGATATTATGTAGGAGCAGGCAGTTTGTTGTGGTGACCGGCGGGGTGCTACGCTAATAGCTGCCACCTCGGGAATTACAAGCTTCTGGCAAGAAAAAGAAACAAACCCTTGAGACACACGTGGCATTTATTTTTATGTGGGAGCGGGGAGTTTCTTGACAACATTGTGAAGGTGGTGTGGGCGTGGTGCTACAGTGGTAGCTAATATTGGGAAGCGGAGATGGTTTCTGACATGAGTCAGGTAACAGTTTTTGTGTTATTATTTATTGCTGTGACTGGAAAAAACTGCTACTTGGTGTGTCACTGCTACAGTCCGTGTGTTCTCTGTGAGTTGAACGTTGCTTGACTTCGGTGTGTGGAGATGTAGTTTTGTGACGCTCACTTAGCGGGCAAACAAGATGGCGGTCATCCGTCAGTGATTTTGGGGTCGGATGTTTTTTTTTTAAACATGAGGCAGACTGGCACCTTTTGCGGTGATTTTCAGATGATTTACAACTGTGGTAAGGTGCCAGTCATCCGTTCTGATTCGTTGTTATGTAAGGTCCATGGTATAATGGGGAATAATAACTGGTGTCCCCTTTTTCCCATAGGAAAACCATGGTGTAATTTGTCGTTATAAAGGAGCATTTATAACGGCAAACACGTGCACAGTTTCCCTTGCTGTCTGCATGCACACACAGCAGCGTGACTGCTTACTGCTTCCATGTTGTCTGAACCAGCACCGCCAGAAGAAGTTGGCGGTTTGTTTTCATAAGTTATTTTTTCCCCACTGTAGAGTAGCAACTGGGGTAGAAACTTTGGAATCCTGACAGAAATAAAAAAAGAGAAACCGTTTTTAAAACAAGGCGATTCAAATCTGTGCAACAACTGAAACTAAGCCGAACTATGGCCGCCCTGGAAGGTGTTTTATTTTATATAATTGTTGAGGCAAAAAAGGGAAACCCAGCAATTACATAAAATAAAATATGGGTCTGGGTGTGTGTAAACTCAAATTTACACACACCCTCGAGCTTCGCTCTTAGGGTTTATGTGGCATCAACCCCACCCAGACCCATACTATATTCTCTAGTTAATCAACACCTGGTTGCATTGTGAGGCACAAGGCAAAGCTGAGTGTCCTCAGAGCACCCAGGGTGTTGATTAATCCCCAATAACCATACACCCTGAAGTGGGTTATTGCGCTTATAATATGGGAGAGAAGTAATATTTAAAAATATTAATGTATCTGTTAGATAACTTTGTAAATACTTTGTAAAAACTGCTCATGATTTCTGCATCTTGCCATGTAATAAAGTAGTCCATTCGTTAAAATACTGTCTGTTCTTTTCTTTTTACACATTTTGCTAGTTTTATCTACAATAACGAGTCATTGAACTGTATGACAATTGAATATTTTTTAGTATTTTTAAAATGTACCTTGGTTTACATGTTAATTCCAAGTGTGTGACAGAATGAACTCGGAAGACACTTCAACTCAGGAGATGATGGAAATCACTATGTTTACATTCAGAAATGTTTAATCCATAATTGATTGTAAAATTGTACATTTCCAGATTTTAACTTTTTTTGTGTGAACGACTAATGATTATATTTCCAAATAATGGAACCAGGGGTTGCAATGTGCATAGTTTGTTGTACTGCAATGCGTAATTTGGGACTGCACGGACATTTTAACATGCAGCAATGTCCCACCATGATATGGGAACTCAAAGACAGTTCCATATCGAATCAATAGCATAGGATTAATCAATGGCCTTGGGACAGTTCCATTTCAAATTAAGAACATAGGATTAATTTTGTGCATCCATATGCCATTTTGCTAGGATATACATTGACTGCCTGAGTGGGTGGGTGGGTGGGTGAGAAAGATGATTAGTGCGATTGTGTTACTATGGACCTCATGTAACTCTCTTTGTTCATAGAAACACAGCTACATGAGTTCTGAGATAAAAGAAGTTACAGTCGGACCGAGTAGGGATTTTGTCACAGACCTGGTCACTGTAACTAAAGGTATATATTTTTTTATTTATTATTTATTTATTTTAGATTCAGATTTACAAAGGTTCCAAGTCAGAGACAATACAATACAATACATAGAAACATAGAAACATAGACGTTGACGGCAGATAAGGACCGCAAGGCCCATCCAGTCTGCCCATTTCTTTTTCTACCTTATAAATGTGCCATCGGCCTTTGCTCTGTCAGTGGCCTATCTATTCATACTCATTTGTATTGCTCCCTTATGCCTATCCCATGCCTGTCTGAAGCCCTGCACTGTATTCATAGCCACCACTTCTTAAGGTAGGCCATTCCATGCATCCACCACCCTTTCTGTGAAAAAAAATGTCCTCACATTCCCCCTTTATCGGCCCCCCTCTAATCTCATGCTGTGTCCTCTTGTCCTGCTATTTTTCTTATATTTAAACATGTTAGACTCTTTCACCTTGTTAATGCCCTTAAGGTGCTTGAATACCTCAATCATATCACCTCTCTTGAGCTCTGTTAATCTGTCCTCATATGTCTTCTGATGCAGTCCCTGCACCATTTTGGTTGCCCTTCTCTGGACTGCCTCAATTTGGTTAATGTCCTTGTGAAGATGTGGCCTCCAATACTGCACGCAGTACTCCAGATGGGGCCTAACCAGTGTCTTGTAAAGAGGGATTATTACCTCCCTCTTACGACTTGTGATACCCCTACTAATACACCCTAACACCCCCTAGCCTTACCTACTGCTTTAGAGGTCTGTTTGAATGATTTCAGGTCATCAGTGATGTTGATGCCCAAGTCTCTTTCTTCCTTTGTGACTGCTAGCAACTCCCTCCCAGCCTATAGGTGGCATCAGGGTTTCTCTTCCCTATGTGCATGATCTTGCACTTCTTGCATTAAATCCCAGTTGCCACTCTTCTGACCATTTTGCTAGTTATCCAGATCTCTTCTCATTCTGCCCACTCCATCTGGATCATCTACTCTGTTGCAGATCTTGGTGTCATCTGCAAACAGACAAGCCTTACCCTCTAGTCCATCTGCAAGGTCACTAATGAAGATGTTGAAGAGGACAGGCCCCAGGACTGATCCCTGAGGTACCCCACTTGTGACTTGCATCTCTTCTGACTGTATACCATTTACCACCACTCTCTGTTTTCTGCCTGTCAACCAGTTTGCCACCCAGTTGACCAACTTCTGACCCACCCCGAGCCTACCCAGCTATTTATCAATCTTCTATGTGGAACAGTGTCAAAAGCTTTGCTGAAGTCAAGGTAGGCGACATCAACTGCTCCCCCTTGGTCCACCACTCTGGTTACCCAGTCAAAGAAATCTATGAGATTAGTTTGACAGGACCTTCCTTTTGTAAACCCATGCTGTCTTGGATCTTGTGCCTCTATGGATTCCAGGTGTTGCACTATCCTTTCCTTAAGGAGTGCCTCCATAATCTTGCCCACTACTGAGGTAAGACTGACTGGTCTGTAGTTCCCTGCCTCCTCCCTGCTACCACTCTTGTGGAGTGGGATCACATGAGCCCTTCTCCAGTCTTCTGGGACCTCTCTGTGCTCAGAGACTCACTAAACAGTTCTGCTAATGGCTCTGCTAGTTCCACCTTTAGCTCCTTAAGTACCCTGGGATGTATGCCATCAGGTCCCATTGCCTTAGCCACCCTGAGCTTAGCAAGCTCTTGTAGGACCCTTTCTTTTGTGAAGGGAGTAGTGCTCACCTCCCTCCCCCCTGTGTCCATGGTGCTGAGCTGTGGGCCCTGCCCTACCTTCTCTTCAGTAAATACTGAGCAAAAATATCTATTTAAGATAGATGCTTTTACATGGTCCTCCTGCTCACATGCTCCCTTTTCTCCATTAAGCTTAGCAATACCCACTCTGGACTTTCTCCTTTCACTAATGTATCTATAGAAAGTCTTGTCACCTTCTTTACTGTTCATGCTAGTGTTTCCTCAGTTTGGGACTTTGCCTGCCTTACTGCCTTCCCTGCTTCCCTTAGGGCAGTTTGGTATGCCTCCTATCTTGATCCCGCTATGTTCCTTATATTTCCTGAAGGCCAGCCTTTGGCTCTGACCTTTCTGCTACTGTATTTGAGAACCAAGTGGTTTCCTTCTTCTTTTGCACTTCCTTTTCTGTCTAACACAATGAGATGTTGCTTCAAGTATTGCATCCTTAATGCTTGCCCACTTTGCCTGTACCCCCTCACCTGTGTTTCTTTTTGCCAGGGCTAGCTTAACTCTGTTGGCCATCTTATCAAAGTCAGCTCCTCTGAAGTCCCTTATTTTTGCCTTGGAATGGGATGATTTAGTTGTAGTGGCCAAACTGAACCATACCATGTGATGGTCACTGGCCCCCAGGTGACCTTCTACCTGGAGATCTGTGAACCCTTCTCTGTTAGTCAGTACTAGATCTAGGATAGCCCTGTCTCTTGTGGGTTTTTGTACCAGTTGTTTGAGGCCCTCCCCCTGCAGGGAATCCACTATGTGTCTAGTTCTGGCAGATGTTCCTGCTGGTATTGACCAATCTGTATCCGGCATGTCGAAGTCTCCCATTATCAGAACCTCCCCTTTAGCTGTCATGTTTTGTATATCTTCTAACAGTAATGTGTCTATGTCTTCCCCCTGGTCTGGGGGCCTGTAGACAACCCCAGTTCTTATGGCTGTCCCATTTCCTGTTTCCAGGGTGACCCACAGTTCTTCTGGCTCCTTATGTGTATTCTGAATTTCTGTAGCTTTATTATTTTCATTGACATACAGGGCCCTCCCCTTTTTGCACCTCGGTCTCTTCTGAACAATACATAGCCAGGTACTGAAGTCTCCCAGTGTGGTTACTGGTAAACCACGTCTCACTAATTGCTACTATGTCCAGTTTAGCCTCTGACATTATTGCCTGCAGGTCTGGGGTCTTATTTCCCAGGCTGTGAGCATTTGTGTACATGATTTTCCATTCGCCAGATTTTGGTGTGTTAGTTGTTGGGTGAGGTTTGTCATTACCCCTGTGCATCGTATGGGGAGACAAACCTTTTTTCTTACCTGGTGATGCAAATTAACTGCAAACATGCTGAATCCCTGTTTGACCACTAGCTGATACAATACAATACAATACAATACAATACAATACAATACATGGGTTACAGCTCAAGTAGGAGGAGTAATCATCAAATAAGATATGTTTGCTGGAATACAGTTGTTGACAAAGAATGAGAATATTACACGATTTCAAATGAATGCAGAGTTACCACTTGAAGGATGCAGCAATAAACAACACAATCGGTGTGGTACAGCCCCTGTGTAAGTACCAGGTATTAAGGTAGGAGGAGTCTCCAGGCGAAGTGGAAGGAGGAGCCGGAGCAGCCAAGAATGCGTTGTCATGGTATAGTCAAATGGGCAGGACAGAGTAGTGTGTGGGTGGGAGGGACAGGGAGGGTTGGAAGGGGGGAGGGAGGTAAGAGGGGGTAGATCAGGTGTGAGAGAGGTGGTAAAGATGGAGTGGGGGTTGGTCAAAGATAGCTGGTGGCATGTTAATAGCGAGTTTTATTCTAGCTAGAGACATGTATTGCAGGAACAAGCATTTTCAAGTGCAAGGTGCGAGGGGAGCCCAGATTTGAACTGACTGAGTTTTTCAGTCACGGAGTGCAAAGTGCAGGCCATTGAACCATTTGTGTCCTCAATATGAGATGAATCTCTGAGCCAGTGTGGTGTGCTTGAAATGCACTAGGAGCCCACCTTTAGCTGCGCTTCTAGTGCTGACACTGAAATGCCCATGTTTGAACAGGGAGGAGGCGGAGGCTGAGTCAGGGGTTTGGCCAAGCAAGGATTTTTTTACCAGCAGGCAGGTCTGGTACTGGGTCCTGGATTCAAGGGGGAGCCATTTAGTTTCTTTGTATAGGTTGCAGGTATGGGTGAGATGGTCAGCCCCTAGGACCAGACGGCATGCTTTGTTGAATAATGTCTTGACCCTCTTTAACACTGTGCAAGAGCCTGCACCATAGATGACGAGGTCATAGTCTACAGTGGATAAGAGTGAGCAGTGTGTAACTAGTTTAAGGTGTCTGGGGTCATGGACTGTCTGTGCCAATATAGGACTCCCAGTTTTGTGTTAGCCATTTTGACCACGTGGTCAATGTGCTCAGGATGTGTGAGGGAATCATCTAGGTGAACACCTAGATATTTGAAGGTGGTTACCTGTTCCAGAGTATCCCCCTTGGAGATATGACTCAAGAGTGGGCAGAACTTTTTTTTTGCTCTGAGGGGCAGTGAAGAGCATGCTGTTCATCATTTTATAATTGAGCAGCAGTTTATTTTTAGTGAACCATTGCTCAAGTCCATGGAAGTTATCTTGCAGCTCAGCGGTGATTGTGGTCAGCTGTTTGCCAGATACTGAGATGACCGTATCATCAATATATAGTACCGAGTGTGCTGGGCAGTTAGAGGGCAAGTTGTTGATGTATAAGCTAAAGAGGAGTGTCCCAAGGATGGACCCTTGGGGGACTCCAAGGTTCACTTCCCTATGTTCTGAGATCTGGCCACTAATTCTCACATGTTGTGTTCTGTGTGACAGATAACTACGGAACCAGACCACAGTGTCTGTGGATAGGCCAGTAGATAAGAAGCAGTTTAGTAGCAGGTGATGATTAAAGGTATTAAATGCCTTTGTGAGGTCTATAAAAATAGACCCCACAGCGAGATCATTGTCAAGGGCATTATAAATCTGAGAGGTGTAATCAATTAGTGCAGTGTGGGTTGAATGTTTTTTCTGGAACCTGTGCTGTTGGTAACAGAGAAGGTTATTCTTGTCCAGGTATTTGGTGAGTTGGTCTGCGACCACTCACTCCAGGGCTTTGGAAGGGGGGGGGGGTAGAATGGAGATAGGTCTGTAATTGCAGAGGTTTGTTCTATTCCCTGTTTTAAAAACTGGGGTGACAAGTGCCGCCTTCCACTTGTCAGGGAACACACCAGTTTTAAGTGAGACATTAAAGATTTTCGAGAGAGGGTCAGCAAGTTCGTTGAAGGTGGGGGCTATCATCTCCATGTCTACTTGGTCATTCCTCATCCTGTCTTTAATAGAACCTGCTTGACATACTTGATGGTCTCTGACCGTGTGACCCACCTGAAATAGAAAGGAGGGGGCCCATTGCTACAGGTAGCTTGCTTGTTTTCTTCAGGGACTTCACCTTGTGATGCCTGGGAGAGGTAGTCACAAGGGAGCACAGAGCTTAGGTCAGAGAACACTCAGTTGAAATCATCTGCAATATCCCTCAGCTCCTGGAAGGTCTCTGAGTCTGTTATAATGAGGTCCAGTGGCACTCTGGACATCTTTCCAGTCAGAGATTTCACAGAGTCCCAAAATCCTTTCCACGGCCTCAGTTTCTGGTCAGGAGGTCTTTGTAGTGGGATGCCTTGGCAAGCCAAATAAACTTTGTGCACTTATTACGTGCAGCCCTATAGGCAGTTAGGTTTCCCTGGGCCCTTGTTGCCTTTATCTTGTGCCATAGGTTGCCCCTCAGGCGCATGAGCTCAATGAGGGAGCCTGCAAGCCATGGGCTAACTGAGCCTCTAGCCTTGTTAGTTCTAAAGAGTGCAAAGATATTGCAGGCCTTAGTGAAAGCCTGTATGAAGAATTCAAGAGCCTGGTTGCTGTCTACAGTGATTTCTAGTGGTGACCAGTCAATGAGCCTCAGATATAGTTTGAAGGCATCAAGCTGCCCTGCTCTGAGCTTGCTATTTCTCTTGACCATTGGAGGACACTTTGTGAAATTGTTTGTCCAGGTGCACAAGATCGTGGGTGATCATTGAGGGAGTCAGGTAGGACTGACAGCTCAGTGATGTGCTCTGGACATGAGGCGAGGAGCCAATCTATGAGTGTACTTGTGCTCATTTTATAGTTACTCTGTTTGGTTGCCTGTGTTACCATCTCAGTCAGGTATAAGCCAGCTATCTGGTCCCTGGCCATGGAGGCATTCTGTAATTGCCAGTTTGTATTGAAGTCCCCTAGGGTGACTTGCTCCCACTTATGCTTGAGCTGTTCCTGGTTACTTATGAACTGCTGAAGTGCAGTTTTGCATTTGTCTGGGGGTATATAGATGGTAGCGAGTAACAGGACTTTAATTTGTCATCCTATGCTGAGCTCAATGGTTAGTATCTGGGCTTCTTTGCATTTAGGCTGCTTGGTAGCAGTTGTCCTCTGATGTTGTTCCTAAGGAATACCAAGCAACTCCCCCTTTGGATAGCCGGTCTTGTCGGAAAGTGATATAATCATCCAGAGCAACTGTCACATCACTGACCTTAGGTGAGAGCCAGGTCTCGGTTAGTGTGATAATGTCCAGTTGGTTACCTCTACCCAGGCCTGGATTTGAGGCAGCTTAGGCAGGAGGCTGCCTTTGTTTAGTGAGACAATCTTAAGTTGGCCAAATTTCATTTGTGTGTTTACAACCTGTGGTCCTGGAGTGGGGTTCACATTTCCTGATATTAGTAGCATTATCAGGATCATCTTTTGTAAGAAATTGGACCAAGTTACCCAGTTAGAGCCTACTGTCTTTGTTTAAGGTTGCTTAGGGTCAGAGGTAGGGGGTAGAGTGCAACTGTAGAGTAGGGCAGCTATTGGGAGATACTGTGGTGTCAGCATTTTAAAGGTTTGTTGCTGTTTAGATGCAATAGGCTGATGAGGTACTGTAGTTGTTCCACTTGAAGTGAAGTTTTGATGCAGGGGGGCTGCTGTGTGCTTAGGAAGGAGCAGGAGTGAGGTTTTATTCTCCATGCACCTGACAGCTCCAAAGTAGGTGGCAAGGAAATACAGTGAAAGCAGCATTTTTATGGGGGTCTGCATCTTGGCGATTTAGGATGGAGGAAGGACTATCCTGGGAATATGCATGATTAATGTACCCTCACATGACACAATTAAGCCAATCACTAACTTAGTATACAGATCCCATGTTATAAGATACAGTAGGTTAAGCTTGTTCCTATCAAGTTTGGGAACTTACTGTCTTGCAATGTATTTTTTTTCCTTAACATAGTATTGATAAATAAAATGAATGAAACATGGTCAATGCAGGCTGACATTAAGCAGTGTGCACAGTGACATCATTCTGTCAATAGGAATTATTACAGATTTGCCAAGTGTCAGTCTATTCCTCGTTATCTCTTGATTTATATCAACAAGTAGCCCCTTTACTAATGGAGGTTTTTGTCTCACTGAGTACATTACCCTTCCGAATGTCAGTCTCTGGTTTCTAGCTATCATCTCCATTCTGTTGTCTGCTGATGTAGAGCTAAATCCGGGGCTGCCCCCTGCTCATTTCTCCACGGCTGATATACATAGGATTGCTAAAAATGGGCTGTTCATTGCCCACATGAATATCAGAAGCCTCACACGTCATGCTGATAAGCTTGAAGCTTGGGTCACACTCTACTATCCGGACATTCTGCCTTATGGAGACATGGCTAAAACCAGGTATATCTGACTCCATCTGCTACCTGCCTGTTTACTCCCTGTTGCGCTGTGATAGACCTTCCTCTAAGCGTGGTGGCAGAGGTGTCCTGTTCTATAAAAATCACCTCAACATTACTAAAACTCCTGCTCCTGCCCCTATTACTGTATGTGAAACACTACACGTGACCCTTGCCCTTGGAGCCAAGAAACTTCACATCATCTGTGCCTACAACCCCCCGACTGGGGGCATAGAAATTCTCCAGAAACTACTTGAGACTGTCTCACAAAACTACGGTGGCAACGAGGCTATAATACTAAGTGACCTTAATTTAAATTGGCTTGGGACAGCACATAGTTCTCTCCAGTCTATTACTCACAGCTTCAGTCTGCACCAGCTGCTCACCTTGCCAACCAGCATTGCATCATCATAGCTATTGGGCACTCTCCTGGACTGGGTGCTGGTAAACCGCTTAGAACACGTATCAATGTCTGGTATACTGGCCGATGCTCTGACAGACCACTGTATCCTGTCAATGGGAATGCCACCATCTCCACCACCTCGTTATGTCACCTTCACTGACTTTGCCCATCTTAACCAGGAAGCGTTCCTGCATGAAGTCGTAGGGATTGACTGGTCCAAGATCTATCTTTCCTGCAAAGTTGAAGATACCGTACACAAGTTTATCAGTAAATTCCTTGCAGTGCAGTGCAAACATGCCCCTTGGATCACTAGGAGAGCACTTGACAAACAAACAAGGTGGCTCAACAAAGATCTGCTAAAAAATATGCGCCATAGGGATAAACTCTGGAAATTATACAAGGAAAAAGGCCTGCAAATGGACCTAATTGCTTATAGAGTCCTAAGAAACTTTTGCAAGAAACAGGTAAGAGCTGCAAAAAGCAAATACTGCAGTGACCTCCTGCACAGCTCAGCCAGGGACCCTAGGAAATTCAGGTCGCATATCAAATCCTTTCTTGGTACGTCCCAATTGACTACACCTGGGGACATGATCATAAATGATGTCCATTGTAATGACCCCAGCACAATCACAAATTCCTTCAACAGTCTTTTCTCCGACCTTACCCAATACACATCATCCTTCAAATCTACTCATATGCACCCACACCAACTACCACCATCCTGTCCGGTCAACCAGGATCCACTGTCTAAGGAGGCATCTTGTGCTCTGCCATTCTACTTCAAAGCTGTAACATGATGAGAGGTTCTGAAACTACTTAGATGTATCTCTGTGAACACTTGCACCGACTCTGACTCCCTGGAACCCCGTCTCCTCAAACATGCGCCTCCCTTCATTGCATCCTCACTGGCCAAAATCTACTCATTGTCCCTCGCCTGCAGTGTTGTCCCTGACCTATGGAAAGCTGCTCGAATCACGCCCATATTGAAAAAAGGTGACCATAAGGACATCACCATTTACAGACCAATAGCTATCCTCTCTTTTCTGAGCAACATCCTGGAGAAAATTGTCACTGCTCAAACATCTGACCATCTAATTAAGTACAACCTGCTCTCCGATACCCAACATGGATTTAGGAAAGGACACAGCACATCCACAGCCCTCCTGAATTTCACTGCCAACACACTCTCTCAAATGGATGCTGGCAACCTAATGGGGGCAGTTTTCATCGACCTCACAAAGGCGTTTGACCTTGTGGATCATTCGTTGCTCCTCTCCACACTCCAAACTCTGCATTTCTTGTCAACAGTTGTCGATTTGTTCAGTAGTTACCTATCAAACAGGACTCAAACTGTGAAGTTCCACTCCTCCCTATCCAACTCTACCACAACCAACATTGGTGTGCCACAGGGCTCTGTCCTTGGGCCACTTCTGTTCTCATTTTTTATAAACAACATTGGGGATGCTCTCAAATCATGTTTGGTGATCCTTTATGCTGAGGACCTTGTCATCTATACCAGCTCTCCTAGTATAGCGTGTGTAAACACTTCCCTCTCCTCTGACTTTACAAATATCCTAAACTGGCTAACTTCCAATAAACTAGTGCTCAACATCAAGAAAACCAAAGGCATGCTACTAGGCTCAGCTCCGAAGCGGAGGGCTTGCCAAATGGAGCTATCAGTTCAGGACTCATGTGGCACTCAGATTGAATGTGTGACTTCTTTCAGATATCTGGACATTCTGTTGGATTAATCCTTTGACTTCCACCAACACATGCAATCCACCTGCAAAGCTGTAAATTCCAAACTGGGTGTGGCCTATAAAACCAACTACATGCTCACCCCATCGACTAAATTAGCCATTGCCAGGAGCATCCTTCTTCCCACTCTCACATATGGGGTCCCCCTACTTGCAGCTGCCCACAAGACCCCCTTGCTCAGATGGGATATCACATATAATAACAGATGTCATTATGCATCCTCGGCTCCTAGACTCACGCACCACTGTCAACTCTATAGTGACTTGGGCTGGCTCTCCCCCTCGGCCAATAGGAACTACTACCTTGGCTCAATCACTGACTCTATTTTCTGTAACTGGACCTCTTTAACGCTGGCGGCGATGCTGGTCCCCAAGGCCACATCATATAGTCTTCAGTCTGCTGAGAAATCTTTATTAAACATACCTAGATGTTGCACCAGCAGAAGAACTGGTGTCTTTGAGTACTCAGCACCTCAACTCTGGAATGCTCTACTACTTAACCTCAGACTGGCCTAGTCCCACCAGCAATTTAAAACTGAATTCAGGAGTAATCTATCCCAAGAAAATGTCTGCACCAGTTTTGACCCCACTTAACCTCCACAGCCCTGCCTCTCTGTGGACTTCGACCTTACTTCTCTTCCACTCACTATGCCCCCTCCCCCCGTTTATGTATACTGTCACTTGCTAGTTTTCTGCTTTCACCATATCCCACCGATCTGCATCGCAACCCCGTGAGGTATATCATTATGGGTTACCTCTCCATGATCATGCACTTACTAGTGATCTTTTGTTGTGCCACTTTGACTCTCCCTCAGGATGCTGTGTGTTTCCACTACAACTTGTGTTTGTTGCACTTATGACTTGTTACTATACAGAATGAATTGTTACTCCACCGGAATCTTTATATCTGTAATTTCCTCTTGGTTTGTTTTTTGTCTTTGACTGTATGCGACTGATGGACTTATGCATTTGTTGCTTGGTCTGTATTATTTCTAAGTATTACTTTCACTATATGTTGTACTCTCCCGGATCATGCCTGAAAATAGTCATCTTATGGCTAGTGCACTTACCCAGTCAACAAAAACTAGAAAAATCAATCAATCAGGCATGCTAGATTTGATAAGACTGCCACCATTTTCTTTATATAAGAAATGGCAATCTAGGCAAAAGACTGAGACACACACATACATATATATTTATGAAATGACTGGTAGCAATCAAGCATTGTGATTGGATCCTAACAATGTGCTAATATGTCTAACTCCACACAAAAAAGATCAGGCTATGCCAGCTGGGCATTGATCCCAGTGAAGTTCCCACATAGAATGTTCACAAAATAAACTCAGCCTTCTTCTTTTGTGCCATCACTGAACACGAGTCAGAAAAGAGAGATACCTGTCTGACGCCAGTTTTGAAATACGTTTCACTACAAAGAAAGACATACCAGCCTACCTTCAATTGAAAAGGAGTTATGAGACTACTAAAAAAATTAATTACTTCCCCGATCTCTTCAATCACTTCTCATTGCACTCAACCATCCACTTGCTCGCTCCCACCGACCGAGATGTCTTCCCTTTCTTGCCATCCATCCGCTCTCTCAATCACAGTCCTCCTCAAGCATAGCTGCCACCTACTTGGTACCTCCTTATTGTACCTGTTACTGTTTTTATGAGAGAAAAAAATGGAACTGGAGCGGAAGGGGGCAATGCCATGACAACTCAAAACGCTAAAAGTATGGCAGCCTGCCTAGGTCAAAAATCCTCAAGTCAAAAGAAAAAAAAAACACAGTAAACTGGTGGAGGAACTACTTTATTTAAATTAAAGAAAAAGATTTAAGTTTTTAATTACTTGATGCTTCTTTTTTACCATTCACATGCTTCTATAATGTAGATGCCCATTTCATAAGTGCAATAAGCCACTCCAGAGTCTGCGTGTTAGACACTTTAAACACATGGTCAGGAGGCTGGACGCACTCGGCTGGTGGCCTCGTGCCTCACTATGCCTCCTAGCTGTGTGTTAAAGTGTCTACCACACACCCTGCCATGTCTTATTGCTTACATATATACATATATATATATTGCATCATTTAGGTTGAAGTGACAAAAGTGGGGAAATGTGGCTTTAGAGTTTCCAACCCTAACACCCCACCCCCACCCTGCACAGATGAAGAGGGATTGGAGGGTGGCATTGGTGTTTCCAGTCCCAATGCTACCTTCATTCTCCTATGCTCAACCCACCCAGCTTATTCTCTAATGGAATGTGGTGAGCGTTAGGGCTGGAGATGTTAATGCCACCCTCTGATCCCTCTTCATCTGTGCAGGGTTGGGGTGGCATGTTAAGGTTGGAAACCCTAATGCCACATTTCTCTACTTTTGTCGTGTTAACCCTAACTGATGCATCAACAAAGGTTTTTGCAGTTTATTTCCTTACTTTTTGAGATAGTATAATAATATCTTTATTTTACTGTGGGAGCAGTGCATGTGTATCTAGCTGTGGAAATGCAGGGGCCTCTGCCCTCCATGTATAATGTTATGAGCAGGCATAGCAAAATTGCAACAAATAGTCATAACTCTGCCATCTTAAATAATTTTCACTCCAAATGTTCAACATAACCTTCTTATCACCTTACCATATGTAACCAGTACAGCTTAGAACATTTTCAAATCCCCGTCGAAATGTAATTCTGCACAACTGTAACACCATTCTGTGCCACAGGTGTGAAAAAACATTTTTGGCAGGATTTGACAAATGACAGCTGTACTATTCATGATGTGGTGTGAAAAAATGGCAATGCTGAAAATTTGGACTGAAAATATGACAAACTGCCAAAGTTAAGCACATGCATAGAAAGATTTCAATGACCATGTGTAGCTCAGGCATGTTCAAGTATTTTTGCGCCAAATTTTCAACATGACCTTTTTGGGACCTCACCTCATGAGCACTGACACTGTCATTTTGTTACTCCGTTCCAAAAGGTGATTTCATGCAGCAACTGCGCCATTCTATGCCACAAGTGTGTAAATATGTTTTGGTCAGGATGTGAGAAATTATAGCTATTTTGTTCATGAGGTGGTGTGACAAAATGGCTATGCTGAAAATTTGGAGTGAAAATATAAAGTATTACCAAGGTTACGCACGTGTGTAGCACAATTTCAATGACCACGCATAACATGGGCATTTTTTGGTAATTTTGCACCAGATTTTCAACATGGGCTTTTAGGACTCCAACTCATGAACACTGGCATTGTCATTTGGTTAAAGCGACTTACCAAGTTCTGTGTCAAAGTGGAAGCAGCATCATGTTCTCCCTTTTAGCCCAATCCAAGCTTAATCACTTGCCAGTTTTATCATATTGTGCCCCAAAATGCCAAATTTAAGTTAATTCCGCGCTGCGTGTGTCTCACAAGTCTTTTTTCATTGTGTGTACTTTGTGCATGTGCATTGAATTGGTATCCGTGAGTGACATCGGCCCAGGGAAAGCATCCTCACTGCGCTCCCTAGATGGCTGTTCATTCAGCATTTCCAGCAGCAGCTGAAGCAGGTCTTTTGAAGTTTCTCAAATTTTTTGGGCACAATACTATAAAACTTGCCAGCGATTCAGCTTGGCTGTCATGTATTGATCCAAATTAATGAGGCAGAGCATTTTTGAAGGGATTGGCAGAAGTGGCATTTAATTCTTGTTCTCCAATAAACCTAATGTGTTTCATGGGTGCATTTTCTGTGTCGGGGGTCTTGTTAACATCTATGACCTGCTTAGCCTGAGTAATCAAAATAAAAACTTCAGGTGCTACATTTGAACAACACATTATTCGGTGCTGGAGTAGGATTTTAAGGGGGGCAGTAAGAGCTGTACAGAGCTGTAAGCAGCCATGTAAGCGGTGCTGCACTAGCATATGGAGTCTGTTTTAAAACTGCTTGCATCAGAACAACATTTTTACAATTTACAATTTTACATGGAAAGATTAAACCTTTATTTGAGGGGGAAAAACAAGGTTCAAGAACTTATAGCAAGTGTAGTGCTACAGGAATCAGAAGCTGATTGAGAAGGTACAGCCTTACTTCACTTCTGAGCTCCAAAACTAAAAGTGACAGGGCAACTGGCATGCATGAAGTGAGGATCGGCATGGATTACTGGGACGGAGATTGCCAACAGCTGATATCATTTCATTCCTAAGCACTGATCAAAGCGACTGAGCATGGCTGTAGCAACCAAGGATGCAATCGGTCATAGTCCAGCAACAATAATAAATAAAAAAAAAAATTATACTCGGCCAATATCAGCAACAACATTATAGTATGCAGAGGGTTCAAGGATGAGGCTGGGAGCAGAAAAACAGTAGAAAATTCTTTCTGCTCTGTAGGCCATGGGTCGGCACTGCTAATGCAACTGCGAGAGGGGCTGTCCGGATCACTAGAATGGGTGGCATAAGGGTCACACCTACCAGGATCCAGTCAATGGGGAACAACAACAAAGGGGAAAGTACCAGCACTAGATTATCGGCTACACTATCAGTAGCTGGTGTATGCTGTCATTTAATAAACCAGGAATGTCTGCTAGCATTAGAGGTCTGCAGTCTGCTATGACACCCACAGTGGCAGTAAATCATGGGAATGATAATATATACAAATTACAAAATATACAGTACATACCATGCAGTACTGCTGAGTCTTCCTTCCCCTCCATAAGTGAATGAGCTGGGACTGCTGCTGCGGCTGCCAGATGGGCTGCCTGCTTCACTATCACTGGAGGCATAAGGGTCATCCCTATAGGGATCCATTATGCAGCGACTGTCAAAATCTGGCACTATATCAGTGTCAGAGTAGTCACTGTCACTGTTGGACCAAATAACACTGCCCTCGTCCAAGCTGGAAAACGATATGCCTGAAAAAGAACTTGCCATGCTGATTGCTGTGCACAGAAACTCTGAAACCAATAATGGCTTGCTGTGGCCAAGAAGTGATTGCGTGCAGATCCCTGTCATGACACACTAAGGTAATGAATGGCAAAGGTCACAGAATGCAGGACACAATGCACATAATTAAACTTCAGGCTTAGTGAATGGGAAAACATATATAAATGTTCATAAAAAAGCTATGCATATGTTAAAACATATTGCGAATGACATCACTATGCAGTGAACATGAGCTGGGTACATTCATATATAGAAAGTTGGTAAATCACTTTAATTGGTCCAGAAAAGTGATTCCACGCAATGACCACAAAATCACCTTTCAAGATAGAGTAATGAAATGACAGTGCCAGTGTACATGAGGCGGGGTCCCAAAAAGCCAATGTTGAAAATTTGGTGGAAATATACCATAAAATGGGCAAGATATCAACATAAGTTCAAAACGCCATTGGCATCCATTATATGACACTTACCTTGATTCTTCAGTTCACAGTTCAGCATTGAAGACAGCAGATGTGTCCCAGTCCACAGAAGATGACAGCCAACAGTATCCGGTGGTAAGTGCAGGGGAAGAGTGTGTGTGGGGTGGTGGGTTGCTCAGTGGGAGGGTCAGGATGGGGAGGGGAGATGGCAAGGGAACATTTTATTTTTTGCAGGATGTAAAAAAAAAAAGACATTGGGGACTGTTTTCTTTTTTACAAGGAGATTACACAATATTTTGGGACACTGGGGGTGGGCTCCCAAGAGTTCTTTGGCACTGGGGGGGTTGAACATAACTGGGGATACTGAGAGTGGGCTACTCAGTGCCCCACACTGGCAGGTGGCTTGGTTTGAGTGCTGACATGGGAACTGAGCACCCCAATGTCAGCACAAAAAAAAAAATCCCATATCAACATTTAGGGACACTGGGAGTGGGCTAATCAATGTCCCACACTAGCTGTGGGGGAGATCACAGAGCACTGGGAGTGGGCTCCCCAGTGTCCCACACTGGCAGGAGGTGCAGGGGGTTTCTATCTGGGACACTGGGGTGGGCTCTTAGTGTCTCATAATGGTGGGGGGCTACCAATGACACAGACATTGGCACCTAATGTTGACAACATTTTGTTCAAAAAGTGCGACACAACCTGAGGGTGGTGAAAAGGATTCCCTTTTCACCACTCACTACTCCTGGCTCACTAAAAAGAAATGGCTCATGAAAAAGGAAGTTAGTGAGTAGTGAAAAAGGAATCTAAATGGGCAATAAAACACCCTCAGAGGTTGCATTCCATGAAAGGACTTTGGAATCGATCTGAGGGAGTCCTGATGAACAAGAATCGAATGCCTCAATATTGTGGCTATAAGAGAGAGATCTGGTGGTTGGACCATCACTTCTGGGAAGTTAGTGTTCCAGGATACAGGCTGTTCAGAAGGGCAGGGTAGGTAGAAACGGGCAGTGGTGGCATTACATGTCAAGGAGACTATTAAAGCAACTGAAGGACAGGAGGAGTACAGTGAGACAGAATTCCTTAGTGTCACATTAGAAAAAAAAACTGGAGCCATTGTAACAATATGAGTGATATATAGGCCTCCAAATCAGGGGGAGGAGTTAGACAGGCAAATGATGCAGGTGATTCAAAGGGTGTCAAACAAAGGGGAGTTTGTACTACTGGGGGACCTTAATATACCAGACATAGAATGGGGAATCCTAAAGGCAACATCAGCCGGTCGTAGGGAGATACTTGCAGCACTGCAGGGATTGTTTCTACATCAGCTGGTTAAGGAGCCCAGAAGTGGGGAAAATATTTTGGATGTGGTACTCACAACCGGGGACAGTGCTGAAGAAGTTATTGTGGGAGACTGTTTGGGTATGAGTGATCACAACACAGCGAGTTTCAAGATACAGATAGGGAAGATGACAAGTAAGATGAGTACAAAGGTTCTGGACTTCAGGAGGGGGAACTTTAATAGCATGAGGGAGATTTTAGGGAGGAAATTAAATGTGGGGAACTCACAGAGGATGTAGAGGAATTGTGGAAATGTATTAAGGAGGTGTTATTAAAAGCAACTGAACTATCCATAAGGAGGGTAGGAAAAAACAAGAAAAGAAGGTGGCCTCTTTGGTTTAATAGGGAGGTTGTAAGGGCAATACGATATAAAAGGATAGCTTTCAGAAGATACAAGAAAACTCAAAGCACGATAGAGTGCTGTAAATTATAAGGAGAAACTGAGACAGGCAGGCAAATTGATTAGGACAGCAAAAGCAGAAACAGAAGAGAGAATTGCTAAACATGTCAAATAAGGAGATAAAAGCTTTTTTTTAGATATGTAGGGGAAAAGAGTAGGACAAGACAGGGGATTGTGAGTTTGAGGGGGGAGGTAGAACTAAGGTTGAGGGGTACTTTGAAAAAGCTGAGGTTTTAAATAGTTATTTTTGCTCTCCATTCACAGTGGAAGGGGATGGAAAGGGACCTGAGTTAAAGAAGAAGGGAGGAGATGAATGTGGGGTGGATCAAAGCCCATTAAGTGACAAAAAGAGTCAAGGAAAAACTTAGAAATGTAAAGGTAGGCAAACTAATGGATCTGGATGGTTTGGCTCCAAGGGTTCTTAGGGAGTTGAGGGATGAGTTGGCAACACATTTAGTGAAGTTATTTAACTTATCTGTACGTACAGGGTGTGTTCTGAGTGACTGGAGGACAGCAGATGTAGTACCACTGCACACGGAATGCTGCAAGGAGGAGGCAGGGAATTACAGACCTGTCAGCCTCACATCAGCGGTGGGCAAGTTGATGGACGGTGTTAATAAAGGAAAGAGTGCTAAAATACTTACTGGATAACATACATTAAATGAAAAGCAACATGGATTCACCAGTGGGAGATCTTGCCAAACAAATCTGATAGACTTTTATGATGGGGTAACAAAGGTGCTTGATCAAGGAGGAGCAGTTGATGTTGCCTACCTAGACTTCAGTAAGGCCTTTGACTCTGTCCCTCACCACAGGCTGGTAAATAAGACAGAGAGTCTGGGGGTGGGACAGAAAATAACTGGAGGGGTAGAAAACTGGCTGAAGGATAGAAGTCAGAGGGTGGTGGTAAATGGTGTACATTCTGAGGTAAAGAAGGTTACAAGCAGGGTTCCTCAATGGTCTGTACTAGGGCCAATCCTTTTTAACATACATATTAGTGATATATCAGAGGGAATTGAAGGGAAAATGAATCAGTTTGCAGATGATGCCAAGTTATGGAATAGGGTCAACACTGCAGGAGGGGTTGATGCCATGAGGAGGGATCTGAATATACTATAGAAATGGTCTGAAACATGGCAGCTGAAGTTTAATACAACGAAGTGTGCAGTGATGCATATAGGGCATAAAAATCAACTGGTCTAGTACTCACTGGGGGAGAGCAGATAAAGCAAACAGAACAGGAAAGGGATCTGGGGATTATAATATCAAACGACCTTAGGGTAAGTGACCAACGTGGTAAGGCAGTTGTCAAAGCTAATAGAATGTTGGAGTGCATAGGAAGGGGCATAACTAGTACGAAGTGGGAGGTGCTGATGCCATTATATAAAACCATGGTTAGACTGCACCTGGAGTACGGGGTACAGTTCTGGAGGCCTCATTTAAGAAAGGACATAGATGTAATAGTAAAGATTCAGAGAAGGGCAGCAAAGATGGTGCAGGATATGCAAGGGATACCATATGGGACTGAGTGAATTAAATCTGTATCCACTGGAGTTTAGAAGAAAGAAAGAGAGGAGACATGATAGAGACATTCAAGTACATGAAGAGGATAAATACAGTGAGGGCAGGACAACTATTTAAAAGGAAAGTCGGAGTTAAAACAGGTCATATTTTAAGGAAGAAGATTTAAAGGTAATGTAAGGGGATGTTACTTCACTGAGAAGGTGGTTGAACCCTAGAACAGATTACCTGAGGTGCTAGTAGGTGTCAAAATGGTGTAGGGATTCAAGGGAGAGCATGGGATAGACATATGGGGTTGGTTAGAGGACAGAGGATAGGCTCCTTATGCACCAGTGACAAGTAGGGAAGGGGGGAGATGGGCAGACTGGATGGACCAGGATGGTCATTTTCTGCTGACTCATTACTATGATGATACTATAAAGGTACATGTGTTGGTGTATCTTGTTAACTACATTTTTGTGAGTTTTCAATTTTATTTGTTTAAAAAAAAAAACAGAAACCAATGTGGTGGCTTGTGAAAAAGGAATTTTTTCTCATGAGCAAGGATTTTTGTTCTGGTGAAAAAGGATCACTCTGACAAGACTAAATCCTTGTTCACAAGAGCACTGGATGCTCCAGCCTCCTTCTTTCAGCTGGTCCCTGATGACCAGAGTTCATTCCTGAACTTGGATCTCCAGCATCGCAAGCAGTAGTGCTACCACTGTGCCAGCAGACTGGTGCAACATTTCTTTTTATTGTGGAGGCCCGCTGTCAACCGTTTTATCTCTGGGTGGAATGATACATAGGGAAGTCACATGACACACATACGACCACACGAGTAGTGAGTGGCAGTGATGGGATTTAAATCTGGCATCTCCTCATTCACTCTTCAGTGCCCTCTCAAAACAGCACTATTTTCCAAGCATTTTTCCCATAGCAGGAGTCAAACCTCTGCTGTTGAGGTGAAACCAGGAATCCAAACTACTAGGCAGTCTGATTGTGCATCTAATGAAGAAGAGGTGATTCACTGAATTCCTTCATCGCCTAGGGCAAAATTCAAAAGCTCAGCTTGAGACCTGTTCACAAATCCGGGTTCAGCATTATTTTCCATGATAATAAACATGGTGAATCATATGTTAAATAGTAAAGCAGTAGTTATAAATAGTGATGTACAGAACCTCTCTGAAGAAAACTGAGATACCCTGACTGCACGAAGCATGGTTTTCATGAGACCTGAACTGAATCTAGCCAGGTCAGATCTCAGTGCATTTATTTTTATACCGCCACCAGCCTCCCAGCTTGAATGCCTGTCTTGTGACAGGCTTAGGAGAGGTCAACAGGTGCTTCAGGGGATTATATATAACTGTGTGACTCTGACCTTGATACATGGGTGCCGGAACATGGAGAAAAGTGGTGGTGCTACTGCTGAAGTTCAAAAGGGCACATGGTAAAAACGTAGTGTTTGCAAGCAAAAGAGCACTTTGAATGCTCATGGGCAAAAGTGGGCAGCTGCAGCACCTCTGTGCTCATAGGTTCCAGCACCTATGACTCGATAGATACCATTCCAGCTCAAGGAGCTGAATTTTCTGGTTGTTGCCATTCTGCTGTATTAGCATTCAGCAGGTCAAAGCAAGGAGAAGAAATGAGTTAGGAGCTGGAGACAGATAGGATAAGAGGAGAACAAAGTTTTTTTAAACTAAAAAGAAAAAAAAGAAAACTTTGCAAAATAGCAAAGAAAAGATAACAAAACACTGACTAGAGAGGAGACTGTGAGTGTTGGGGGGGCAGAGGTTAAAATGTTTACAGTCTGCAGATTTGCAGAAAAAGATTAAAAAATTTGAGAAAAATAATGATTGTGAAAGCAAATTAAGAACAGTAAAGAAGAATAGAGAAAAAAGAGAAAAGAGACTGTCGCAGAGACTGTATTTGGGGCAATCATTTTCTAGCATGCAGAAAAGTTCAGAATAGAATTTGAAGAAGAACATTTAAAAGTAAAAAAGAAAGTGCAGAAAAAGCAAGAGGGAGATGGGGATGACTGCTTGGACTAGTGCAATGTAATGGCTGTGGGGCAGCAGTCTTCAGGGAGTCTTTCTGGAGGCTGAAATGCTGCCCTATTTACAGACAACTCTCTGCCCTGAGGGAGGAAGTTGCCAGTCTTCAGGCCACACTGGACAGTATTAAGGGGACCTTCCCCCAGGCCACACTGGACGGTAGGAAGGGAACCTCCCCCATCCAGGGAGCACCAGAGCCACCACCACCACTACCTCAGAGGTTGCGAAGAAAGCACAGCAGTTGGACCACAGTAGGCTCAGGGAGGGTGAGGATGATGGAACAGAGGCACACCCAGTCAGTTGTTCCACACCACAATCCATACACCATTCTGGGGGAGCATAGCTCCCTTACGGATGCACCCGCAGTGGAGACTAAGGAGGCTGAGGACAACTGTCACAAGGGAGGCCCACAGGAAAGAGGCAGAGGACACCACAAGGAAAGGAAGCAGCTCCCGGTGGGGGACTCAATTATTACGGGGATAGAACTGGGGGAGCAGGGAAAACTGAAGTAAGGTGCCTGCCTGGTGCCATGGCTTGGACAGACAGGAAGTGCATCCTCAGGATCACGAGAACAGCTGCACAGGAGTCTGAGCTGGACATCATTGTCCACCTAGGGACAAATGACTTGGCTAATCATGAGATTAGAGCAGTGCAGAAGGACTTTGTAGAATTGGGGAGGGGCCTAAGACAAGTAGCACACACAATATCCTTCTCTGAGGTGCAACCTGTCAATGGCATGAGCGAGGCGAGGGTACTTTGCACTTGCAATTTAATGAATGGTTGAAAAAATGGTGTGGAGCACAGGGGTTTGGCTTCACTGGGGACTGGGGTTCCACCTGGAGGGACACCAGCCTATACTGGCAGGATGGTCTGCATCTGTCCAGGAAGGGAACAAGTCTTTTGAGCAATCGGTTTAAATGCTTCATTGGCAAGCTTTTAAACTAGTCAAGGAGGGAGGCACTGATAAGCATCAGGAAAATCCCAGCCTCTCCCTACAAAACAGGGTACTAAATGAGAAAAAGACTGAGGTAGACAGGTCAGTGGGAGATGCTGCAAAAGAAGGTAAAGCCATCAAAAAATGGAGAGCAATGAGTACTAATGCCCGTAGTCTGAGTAACAAGCTTCCTGAATTAGTGGCCTTGATGGAGGAGGAACATCTGGATATCATGGCAGTCACAGAAACATGGTACACACAAAACCATGACTGGGACATAAACATACCAGGATACACTATCTACAGGAGGCACAGGGAGAGTAAAAGAGGAAGAGGAGAAGCTCTTTACATAAGGGAAGGAATCAAAGCAACAGAACGAAAGGGAAAACAGGGAGGAGAAGAGACTGGCAATGGCACCACAATCCGCACAGGGGTTGTATACAGACCCTCTTCTCATGGGGGAGGAAATGGACAAGGAAATGATAGAAAGAATATTTAGAATGGCAGAAAAAGGGGAGATATTGCTGATGGGTGATCTGAATATGCCAGATGTTAACTGGAGTGCAGTTGCAGCAGCCACTTCGAAGAGTGGGGTTATTCTAGATGCCTTACAGGGGGCATGCCTTAGACAACTAGTATTGGAGCCCACCCAAGAGGGAGCAATCTTAGACCTGGTTCTTTCAAATGGAGATGAAGAGAGGATCACAGATGTAGAAGTGGGTAGCCATCTGGGAACTAGGGACCATCAAACAGTATGGTTCACAATAAACACAGCAATAGAGTCAAGCCATACAAAGGCAAAAGTACTGGACTTTAGGAGGGCTGCCTTTGCCAAAATGGGTGAGTGCCTAAGGAATGCACTAGCAAATGGGCAGGAAGGAGGGGAGGAAGCACAATGGGGAATAATAAAAACTGCCATCACAGAGGTAACAAGCCTTTGTGTGAAGCAAATAAACAAAACGAAATGATGTAAAAAACCACTATGGTTCTCAAAGGAAGTGGCAGTGAAGGTTCAAGAGAAAAAGAAAGCATCCAGGAAGTACAAGGAATCACAGAAGGAGCAGGACAGAGAACTGTATCAGTTAAAGCAAAAGGAAACTGGGAAGGCAGTCAGAACAGCAAAGGCCCAAACCGAGGAAAAGATAGCCAACTCAATTAAGAAGGGGATAAAACCTTTTATAGGTACATCAGGGAGCGAAGGAAGACCAAGGGAGGGTTAGTGAGGCTTAATAAAGAGGAGGGAGGGTGGGCAGAGGTGACTGTGAAAAGGCAGAGATACTAAACAAATATTTTTGCTCAGTATTTACAAAGGAAATAGGGGAGGTACCTAAAACAAACAGTAGAAACACTCTGGATACAGAAGTTGATACCAGCCCATTTACAGAAGAAAGGGTTCTGAAAGAACTCTTAAAACTGAAGGTGGACAAAGCAATGAGGCCTGATGGGATTCATCCCAGAATTCTAAAAGAACTAAGGGTAGAACTAGTGACACCACTGACTACCCTCTTTAACAAATCATAGGAGGATAGGGTGGTACCCGAGGACTGGAGGAGGGCAGATGTGATTCCCCTTCACAAAAGTGGGAGCAAGGCAGAAGCAGAAAACTACAGACCTGTTAGTTTAACCTCAGTGATAGGGAAAATGATGGAATCACTTCTGAAGGAAAGAATTGTTGAGTATCTAGAGGCCAAAGGGGCTCAGGACCCAAGGCAGCATGGATTCACAGTGGGAAGGTCATGCCAGACAAATCTGATAGATTTCTTGGACTGGGTGACCAAAGTAGCAGATCAGGGAGGGGCTGTGTACATGGCCTACCTAGACTTTAGCAAGGCATTTGACACAGTCCCACACAAAAGATTAATATACAAGTTAGCCAGCCTGGGAGTGGGTCCCAAGATGACAGCCTGGGTAAAACATTGGCTGGGGAATAGGACACAGAGAGTAATAGTAAATGGGTCCATTCTGAAGGGGTTACTAGTGGGGTACATGAGGTTCAAGTATTAGGACGGTCCTCTTCAATGTCTTTTATAGCGACATTGCAGAGGGACTGAAGGAAAAGTATGTCTCTTTGCAGATGACACAAAGATCTGCAACAGAGTTGATGCACAAGGTGGGGTGGAAAGGATGAGAA
Organism: Neoceratodus forsteri; assembly: GCA_016271365.2. Taxonomy (NCBI): domain Eukaryota; kingdom Metazoa; phylum Chordata; order Ceratodontiformes; family Ceratodontidae; genus Neoceratodus; species Neoceratodus forsteri. The sequence continues at coordinate 927,025,904 of CM028130.1, read as the reverse complement.
GGACTTGAGAGGAATGGTCAAATGTATGGCAGCTTAGATTCAATGTTAAGAAGTGCAAGGTAATGCACCTGGAAACAAAAACTCAGGGAAGAGTTTACACAATGGGGGTGAGATACTACAACAACAAAAATGGAAAGGGACCTGGGGGTAGTCATATCAGATGACCTAAAGGTGGGCAAGCAATGTGAGAGGGCAGCAAGGAGGGCTGGGGGGATACTGGGATGCATAGGGAGAGGCATCACCAGTAGAAAACAGGAAGTTATTATCCCTCTGTACAGAGAGTTGGTGAGACCCCATCTGGAGTACTGCGTGCAGTTCTGGAGACCCAATCTCCGCAAAGACATAGACAGGATGGAGGCTGTCCAGAGGAGGGCAACTAAAATGTTGCAGGGTCTGCACCGAAGACATATGAAGAGAGACTTAAGGAGCTGAATATGTATAGCCTCGAGGAAAGGAGGAGAGGGGGACATGATAGAAACTTTCAAGTACCTCAAGGGAATCAACAAAGTCCAAGAGGGTAGCATCTTTCAAAAAAAGAGGTGTGCAAGAACAAGGGGGCACAATTTGAAGATAGAAGGGAGGCAGCTCAGAGGTAATTTAAGGAAGTATTTTTTCACAGAGAGGGTTGTGGATGCATGGAACGGCCTTCAGGAGGAGGTTGTGGAGTCAAAAACAGTGGTGGAATTCAAGCATGCATGGGACAGTCATAAGGCAATTCTAGGGGTTGGGGGTAGGAAGAAGAAGTAGGCTGCTGGTTAACTAGGATCTGCAGCTTATCCATTAGGTAGGGAAATGGGCAGACTGGGTGGGCCAAGCGGTCCTTATCTGCCGTCAAAATCTATGTTTCTATGTTTCTATGACTACAGGCTGTGTTGTCAGTGTGTACACAAGTGCACAGCACAGACAGTAGCACTGTCTTGTCTTTACAGTGCACAACAGCAGTGCAAAACATAAAATTAAAAAAATATTTTTTTAAGCAAGAAAATGTTTACAGAAAGTAAGAAAAGGCTTGAAACAAGAAAAGAAAATAGATTGTTCCATTTTACAGAGAAAGACCTAAGAATGAAGAAAAAGTTAACATTTTATTTTCCAACAGAGACTGTGTGTGTGTGTGTGTGTGTGTAGGTGGGTGGGTGGGAGGAGAGGGGTGAATCCTGTTTTGGGAGGAGGGACAGCCCTTTGGTAGTTGCATTGTAGCCATTTCCCATGTATGCAGTCATTTTTGTTTTGTGTAGTCCAATAAAAAAATAAATTGCAAAAGCAGAGTCAGTAAAGGCTTGTACCATATGTGAAGTCTTTTTTTTGGGGGGGGAGGAATATCCCTTTGGCAGTTGCATACTAGCCCCCATCTTTGGCATCACCAGCCATTTCCCACGGAAGTACAGGACCATTTTTGTTTTGTGTATTCTAGTAAACAAACAAACAAAAAAACACTGTGAAAGTAGAGCCGGTAAAGGGTTGTTTCAAGTGTAAAACCTTTTTGTGGCTAGAGACAGCCATTTGGCAGTTGCATAGTAGCCCGTCTTCAGCATCATCAGTCATTTCCCACGCAAGCACAGGACCATTTTTGTTTTGCGCAGTCCAATAAAAAACAAACTGTGAAAGCGGAGCCAGTGAAGGTTTATGTCACATGTGAACCCATTTTGGAGGGAGGGGGCAACCCTTTGGCAGTTGCATAGTAGCCTCCTGTCTACAGAGTCACCAGCCTTTTCTTATGCAACTACAAGGCCATTTTTATGTTTGCTTGCATGCATGCACAAGAAAAATTATGTGACAGCTTAGGAGAGAAGCGGGTTGTGGAGGCGCGGCACTGTTACAGCCAAGGGAGGCACTGCATTTGGGGGCTTGGCAGTGGTGGACCAATGGAGGCACAGTGTGCTGATGACTCTGGTCTCCAAAAGTGCACCAAGTACAAACGTTTTCACCACAGCAATCGGGCCACCTCATCATTGCAGCATCAGTCATTCTGCTGCAATGAGGGAACGACCCATCATTGCAGGGCAGAACGTTAGGTAGCCTAATACTGTTTGTGAACATGGCGGGCGGCTTGCCGCACATTCTAAACAGTATGCAACCCCTGTGCCGGGGGTGCCCAATCCCCTCAGCGGCTGCAGCCCCTATATGCCGACAGGGTGCCTATCCCTGTCGGCTACAGTCGCCCCCCCCAACAAAAAAGTAGGTTGGCATGCTGGGAGCCCACCCCAGTGTGCCAAATGTCCACTAAAATGTCCCTCTAAAATAAAAACCATCCCACGGTGTTTTTTTTTTCTTGTAAAGAAGAAAACGGTCCCTCGGTGGTCTCCCTGCACCCCCTCCCACAACCCACACCCACCCACTGCACACCCTATCTCCCCACACACCCCACTCACCCCATACTTTCCTCCGGAGCTTGGCGCGATGATCTTCGGTGGACCCAGAACACGTCTGCACTCTTCAAAGCTGACCGTGAACTGAGGAAATGCCGGTAAGCTGTATAATGGAATAAATAGGGGGTTTTCAACTTTGATGCATCTCTCAGGCATTTTTTGGAATTTTGGCACCAAATTTTCAACATGGGGTTTATGGGACCCCTCCTCATGAATTCCTTCACTATCATGGCGTTAATTGGCCCCAAAAGGTGATTTTGCGGTCACTGCGTGGAATCACCTTTTGGGACCGATTAATGAAATGACAGTGGCAGGATTAATGAGGTGGGCTCTCAGAAAGTCTATGTTGTAAATTTGGTGGGAAAAATCAAAAAAAATGACTGTTTTACGAGTGTGCATTGCGCAATTGCTACGTACGCTTGTAACTTCGCGAATTTGCAATATTTTCACTCCAGATTTTCAACATTGGCATTTTAATGCATCTCCTTATGAGCATTGCAGCTGCCATTTTTCACAATCTGGCTGAAATGTGTTTTCACAGTTCTGGCACAGAATAGCATGGTCATTCTGGGAAATCCATGTTCAGGACAAAATACAAAAATCACAGTGACACTGTTCAATAGCAGAGGTCCTAAAATGCCTATGTTGAAAATTTGGTGAGAAAAGTCCATGAAATGACTGTGTTATGAGTGTGCGTTGCGCAGTTTCCATGCTTGCTCGTAACTTTGCACATTTGCAATATTTACACTCTGCATTGTCAACGCTGCCATCTCTCCGCAGCTCCTTATGAACTGCACAGTTGTCATTTTTTACATCCTGTCTGGAATGTGTTTTTGCACTTCTGGCACAGAACAGCGCGCTCGCTGTGGGCAATCCATGTTCGGGACACATTCAGAAAATCACACTGATGCTATTTATTAGCAGAGGTCCTAAAATGCCTATGTTGAAAATCTAGTGATGAAAGTCCATAAAATGACTGTGTTATGAGCGTGTGTTGCGCAGTTTCCACCCATGTTCTTAACTTTGCACATTTGTAATATTTTAAGTCCAGATTTTCAACATTGCCATTTCTCCGCAGCTCCTTATAAACAGGACAGCTGTCATTTTTCACATCCTGGTCAAAATGTGTTTTTGCAGTTCTGGCGCAGAATACCGTGGTTGCTGTGGGATATCAGTGTTCAGGACACATTAAGAAAATCACAGTGGCACAGTTCATGAGCACAGGTCGTAAAATGCCTATGTTGAAAATCTGGTGACAAAACTCCATAAAGTGACTGTGTTACGTGCTTGCGTTTTGCAGTTTCCATGTATGCTCGGAAGTGCAAGCACTTTTAATATTCCCACTACAAATTTTCAACATTGCCATCTCTTCATACCTCCCTATGGATGGTACAGCTGTCATTCTTCACATCCTGCCCGATTTGTGTTTTCGTACATGTGGCACAGAATGGCACTGTTGCTGTTGGAAGTCAGTTTTCAGAACACATTGACAAAATCACACTGCCACTCTTCATGAGAAGAGGTCCCAAATGCTTTCCTGAGGTGGGGTCACAAAAAGGCCATATTGAATATTTGTACTGTAAATACCAACAAACGCCTGAAGCATTATGGTTTCTAACCATAATTTCCTACCCTGTACTGACACAGGCATTGGTGTGTGCCTTTGGATTGCCAACTGTACTGCTCATGTCATCCTACCCCCATCTCCAGCCACTGACAGCCATCGAGGTGTACCTTGCACTCTTCGGCCCAAGAGTTCACCCCACTCTCCTATGCTGCACCCATTTCACCGTATGTCCTTATGGAATCGGGTGACTGTAAAGCCAGACACCCTAAGGCACACGTCAACACGTGTCACTGTCTGCAGAATAGGGTGAGGTGACTTGGCTTGACCGTCATGGGCGACAACCCAAACACTTACCCCAAATCCTGTCCATCTCTACAAGATGGAGGTGGGGTTCACGTGAAGTTCAATACTTCACTGCCACTCCTATTCTGCATCTGTCTAACTCCTGCATTTCCAATGCTAATAACAGCAAGCAAATATTCGGCATTGACAAATGCTTGTTGTTTTGTGTAGTCCAGTAAAAAAATAAATTTTGAAAGGAGAGCAGGTTAAGGCTTGCATCACAGGTGAAGCCTTTTTGGGATGGGGAAGGGACACACCTTTGGCAGTTGCATAATATCTCCAACTTGTAGTCTTGCTATTGTTAGCTAATTGTTACCTTGTCTTAAGACATGCATTCATTATTGCCACCAATGCCCCTGGTATTCTGCTATCCTGCGGTTGCAGAATTTTCCGCAGAATTTGCATCATGCCACAGAATTCATATAGTGCTGCAGAATTCATTGTTTTTGGTGAATTTTCGTTCAGATATACAGTTTTTCCATAGTGCCAGGCTTCGTATCCATCTTGTTTATCCTGAAGTCCCTCTTCTATGCTTGGCAGGTGATGTCATCTATATAAGTTATAGCTTAGTAGTTAAAGCACCAGTGTGAACCATGAAATTCTAACAGCTACCCACGACATACTGTCTGTGAGATTGTTTTGTAAAAAAGGCAGGTAACTCCCAGAATGCTCTCTAATCACTCTTCTGTTTCTGACATTTAAGAAAGTACTACTAATTCTGTGTATAAGTCATTAAGAGTAGTGATTTCAATTTCTCAACAGGCACAGGCACCACTGTGAATGTCTCTTACTTAAGTAATGAAGAAGAAGCCAAGAACACAAAAATGGCACCAGGCCAGAGCAGAAGGCAGCTAGTCAGAGAGCCAGTCAGCCAGCTACCACTTCAAGACTGCTACTACCCCCTGCCTACTACAATCAGGGAAAACCAGAAGCAATCTACCAGCACTGAGATCAATATGGTTAAGGCACATTTACCAAAAATTACTGCTTAGAAAAGAATGAGAAAGTGACTGTGATGATGAGCAAGTCTCGGACCAGATCTCTAGTTTTTTAATAGTCTCCTCCTGAGTCTGATTTTTACAGCTGCGTGGGCCAAGCTCCGCAGATGTTATGACATCATCAGATTTGTATAAGAGCACTGTGGAAGCACGTGACCGGACCATTGTCTGGTGTGCTGCCACAGTGCTCTGGCATAGTTTCCAATGATTCTGTTTATGCAGCCCTTCCCCTCCGTGGGCTGCATAAACACCCCCCCTTTCTTGAGCACTACTTTTCCTTTCCACAAATGTGGAAGTGACGGCCGCCGTGTGCAACATGGCAGTGCTGGCTTAAACTACACATGCGCAAGTATCGCACTTACATAGTCATGTCAGCACCGCCATGTTGCGCACGACTGACTCCTGGGCAAACTGCGCATGTGCAAGACTCATGCATGCACATTACAGTAATCGCTGCAGTATTAGTTATGGCTGACTCCGGTGCAGCGAGAGCACTGCATTTTGTTTTCAACGCTCTTGCCACTCCTAAAAGCTCTCCACAGCCGTATTGATTCTGACAAGAGTTTGTTTCTACAATGATTGTTCGTGTTGCAATCTTTGCAGTGCCACTGCAAGTGGTTCCTATAATTTGAGATAAATTATGGCTGTTCAGCCACTATTGCCATCTTCCTCTACACTTGTTCCCACCGAGGCAGAGGGTCTATGACCAAGCCCACTCCTCTTTTGTTTGTCTTTGTAACTGGATGATCCCATGCCACTATCTCTTTGGCCTCTCCGTTGCTTCTTTTCCTAATGCTTCCAACATCACTCAGCCACTTGGGTGATGAATGAGGAAGAGTAAGACTGTATTTTATTTAATTTTTTAATGTTATTTTTTAATTTTTTTACTTTAGTTTTTATATTTTTATTTTAGTTTTTTTTGTTTCTTTTATCAAAGGGATGCCATCAAAGATTACCAGAGGCCAGGCACTGACTTGCTGCCAGCTGGCATACACTTTCTGCCCACTGCTCAGGTCACACTGCAACAGCACAGGCTGCTTCAGGACTCAGGAGAAGGAGAAGGAGAAGAAAGGAAGGAACTTCAGAAACCCGAGGGAATGTGGAGAATTTGTTTTCACTTTATTTATGGGATGCACCAAGGTGCCAACTCCCAGGAGCCAGGCACTGGCACACTGCCAGCTGGCATACAGTTGCTGTCATTCCCTGCCTATGCCCCAGATCACACTGCAACAGCACAGTTCAGGACGACACACAAACAGACTGCTTCAGAACTCAAGAGAAAGGAACTGCTATAATCTGGAGGAACATGATGATTAAGAGTCTCAGTTTGAAAACTGCCACAAAAATATTTTTTTTAATGGAATGCCACCAAGGTGCTAACTACCAGGGTCTAGGCACTGGCACACTACCATGGGGCACACACTAGCTGCCCTGCCCAATGCCTGGATCGTACAACAACACAGCTCCAGATAACACACAGGCAGCTTCAGGACTCAGCAGGAGGAGGAAAGAATGTCAGTAGCTTGAGGCAAAGCAGAGAATTTTTATTTTATTTATTTATTTTTATGCAATGCCACCGAGGTGCCAGCTAGCACATACTTGCTGCACTGCCCCGATCACACTGTGAAAGGCTGCTTCAGGTCTCGGGAGGAGGAAGAAAGAAGTAAATGATGCAGCCTGCAAGCAAGCCTGCAACTTGGGCAGATGTGCTGAAAGTTTGAAGCTACCATAACAAGAAATGTTAATGAAGAATTATTTTTAATAGGATGCCACCAAGGTGCCAGCTAGTAGTGGCCAGGCACTGTCCTGATGCCAGCTGACACACATTTACTTGAGTAAAATAAAATGACATTTCTAAGACAGTAACCCACCCCACCCAAACAAAAAGGCACATCAGGCTTCTGCCAGGGGCATAGTCAAAACAAATCTTTTTTTTTTTATTTGCCCTGCTAAAAGGCCAGTTAGGCAACAAGTGGACACTGGCAGACTGCCACCTCATGCACCGTCTTCCCACTGCCCAGACCCAAACACACTCCATCCTCCTCCAGTCCCCCAGAATACAGCCTTTCTCCCATCTCAGGCAAGCCCCTGATCTCAGAAGCCTGCTGAAAGCCTGCAACCCTGCTGATGCTCAGGCTGCCTCTTGTGTTTTTTTCCCCTTTTTCCTCCAATATACCCCTTCAGCAGCCTTGCTAATAGATTGAACTTTTAATTAAAGAAGGTTTTTTTCAGGTATGAACAATTTCCTAGCAAATCTAACTAATCAGTCACACAGCCCTGTCTGAGCTACCTAACAGTCCAACGACAACTACACAAGTGAGCTTCCCACTGACTCAAGTGACTGAGCAGAGTCAAGCCAGCTCCAGAACAAGGCTGGATCTAGTGAATCACACAGAGTCATGTTTGTGCTGTAGTCACTTAACTGTTTCAGGGGCAAACTGGGGTTCACGGTTTGGCTGGTTGGACTGGTGCGTACCATTCAGACCAGGTCAAACCAGTAGAACCTAAAGTCTGCTGATTTCCATAGAAAGATCACCACCATTTGCAAGAATCAAACACCCAAAGTTCGACGTGTTCGATTCTTTGGTAGACCCGAACTTGCAGCCCTAATTTAAACCAGAGGAGCTGCACAAACTGAGTATAGCACAATGAGATGCTCTGCAGATGATTTCAGTCAGGAGCTAATATTGTAATTTATAGCAGCACTACATAGCACTTTAATAGCTTTAGAAGCACCTTACGTTCATTGACCATGATGTATTATTGCAATCTGAAGCAGACTAATGCTGAAGGCAGTCAGACGGATCTTTGTAAATTAACTGCACTGAAGTATTTTATCAGTTGCAGTTGGGAGCTAATGTGATAGACTTGCTGCAGCATGGGGAACGAAATGCAGTAAATCCCCAGCATGGCAGAGGTCACCAGGAACAGAAGCACCTTAGGTATCAAAGCAGGTACGAGAGTGCAGGCACGGGCATTGAGGCAGTGAGGGAAAGACCTAGAAGAGCAGGGCAGGTCAGTGTAGTGAGGCCAGTCAGAAATGCAAGCCTGTACAGAATAGAAGGCAGGGAGACAGGAGACAAAAGGGATGTTTACATGGCCGCTTTTGCACTGGTGCAACATGAGCCCTCGGGTTGCTCTGGTCCAAAAGCGGCCATCTGGACATTTACCGAATCACAATAAGTTGCTCACTGCTCCTTTGAGAGTTCCACTGCAATCCTCGGGATGCTGGGTTGGAGTGAGCTGTGGAAGCAGCCGTGTAGACAAGCTGCACTGCTCACTGTGATGTAACTTGATGGTCCCTGAGAGAGGGGTGCAATGGAGGAGAAGTGGGATGAAAACATGAGGCAAAAAGTCAAGGTGACAAGCAGACAGGAACACACAGAGCTGCAATAGTGTAATTAGCTCCTGAAATGCCCGTGGGCATCGGCTGTTATATACCACTCAGTGTAGGTTGTGGTGTGAGTTGCTCTCTGTCTTACTGAACAGCTGCCATACCCCTTTAAGTATTAGAGTATGATTATGGTGTGATAAGTGTCTGTGTGCATATATAAATATAGGTGTGATTGTATTCATCAGTTTATGTGACTGCGTCCTTATGTACTGCTGTGAGCTTAGGACTGTTGAAACAGTTAATGGTGTGTGCGAGTCTGTGTGAAGTGGTCACTGTGCATGGGCAGTGGTGTTTTTCATGGTGTATGTGTGTGTCTGTTTACAGTATGTATGCATTTGTGGTCGTAGTGATGTTTGCTTGAGTCTGTTTTTATAGTGGTGTGCATGTCTGAATAGTGAGGGTGTATATGCCTCTGAGTGAATAGTGTATTCTTTTACAATTTATCTACCTAGGACAGCCCAGCTGAGATGCAACATCTCATTTTCAGTGGGGTCCTGCTTTTACCCATTTTAAAGTGTGCTTAGCATGGCAGCAGCAGGCTTACTGTGATCACCTTAAGAATGGGTCTGAAAAGAACAGGAAATATAAATTTATCCATTGGCTTCCTGCTGATATTTATTTATTTAGTTATTACAACTGTTTTACCATGAAAGATATATTGAGCTGGTAACAGCTCCTTTTCAGATGCATACTTGGGGGGAGGTAGGCAAATACAGTAAGATGCATAAAAGTACAAAAATACAAAATTCAAAAGATACAAAAGGAGTAGCAACAATACAATTACTGCAAACAAAATAAGATGCACAAGTACAAAACAATACAGATGTACAAGCCAACATTCTGTATAGGGAAGGTACAGAACATCAAGGTGCCTAAGGCTGGTACCTGATGTATTCATCTAGTTGGAAGACTGATATAATTTGGGAGTTCTGTGGTGTTGGGATCTACAAGGGACGTGAGGAAGTGCTTCTTTACGGAAAGGGTGGTGGAACCTTGGAACAGTCTGCCAGCTGAGGTGATGGGAGCGAATCCAGTCAGGGGATTCAAGCAGGCCTGGGAAAGAATGAAGGGAATAGTGGTTACCCGAGGTGACAGGTTCTGGGAAGAGAATGGGGAAAGGATCAAGAGGATTAGTACCCTGGAGGAATATTAGGTTCCAGGAAAGGTTCCAAGGATTTAGGGAACTTGAGCAGACTGGGTGGACCTTTGGTCTTTTTCTGCCATCATTGTCTACAGCATGTTTCTGTCTTTCTAAGTCATGACTGTATTCATAGCCTGTGGAATGTGTTGAACTTGTCACATGCCCACTGTGTGCACTCATATACACAGCAGATCTGTGACTGTGCATTCACTGCCTGACATCTGCGACTGTTGCAGTTAGGTGTAGTGAAGTGGTCCCAACTGAGCCTTCTGTGTGCTGCCAGTGGTGGTGATTAAACAGCTTGGTTTAATCAGGCATCTCATGGGCTGCAAGTGACAGTAATTGAACAATTTGGCATTGGCCAAACAACTTGCCTTGAGTTTTATCAGTGAGGAGCAGTGAATATGGCTTACCTGAATTTCAGCAAGGTGTTCGACTTAACATAGAAGACTGGTAAGCACTTGCCGCACCTTGAGTACTGCGTGCGGTTTTGGAGGCCACACTTAAAGAGGGACATTAAACTCCTGGAGAGGGTCCAGAGGAGGGCAACCAAAATGATTTGGGGCTTGGAGGACAGGACCTATGGGAGGAGAGGCTGAAGAGCTAAATATGTACACATTGGAAGAGAGAAGGGACCGGGGACATGATAGAGGTCTTCAGGTACATGAAGAGGGTAAATAGGGAGGAACAGTCAGGGTGCTTGAAGGAAGGAGGAGGGGGCCACTAGAGGGCATGGGATGGAAGCTGGAGGGGGGAAGATTCAGGGGAGAAAGGAGGAGGTGCTACTTCACAGAGAGGGTGGTGGAGCCATGGAATGCGCTGCCTAGGGGGCTGGTGGAGGCAGAGATGGTGGAGGGGTTCAAGTTGGGGTGGGACAGGTGCAGGGGAAGGGTTCTGGAAGCAAAATCCAATGCAGCAAGAATATCTGGAACTGGGAAGGGAGAAGCCAGAGAAGGTGAGGGGGGCAGCAAGGTCAGCAACCAGGGTGGGGGCTGACCAAACGAGCAGACACAAAAGACCGTTAGGCCTATTCTGCTGGCGTTTTAGTATGTTAGTATGTAAGCTAGGGAAGTTGGGGGTGGGAAATAAGGTGGTAAGCTGGGTAAGAAACTGGTTAGCTAATAGGACACAGAGGGTAGTGGTAAACAGAGTTCACTCAGAGGATGGGAGGGTGACCAGCGGTGTGCCTCAGGGATCAGTGCTGGGACCAGTCCTCTTCAATGTCTATATAAGTGACACAGCAGAGGAACTGGAAGGTCTGCCTCTTTGCAGAAGTCACCAAGATCTGCAACAGAGTAGACACTCGGGGGAGAGTAGAAAGGAGAGGTAGGGATCTGAAAAGACTGGAGGAGTAGTCAAGGGTATGGCAGGTGGGTTTTAATACAAAAATGTGCAAAATAGTGCACATAGGTCATAGAAACCTGGGAGTGGAGTACAAAATGGGTAGAGTGATATTAACAAAGACCAAGCAGGAAAGAGACCTAGGGGTATTCCTTTTGGATTACCTAAAAGTAGTCAGGCAGTGGGACAAGACAGTTGGAAGGGCTAGTGGAATACTGGGGTGCATGGGAAGGGGTATAGCCTGCAGGAAAAGGGAGGTGGTGCTACCCCTATATAGATTGCTGGTAAGACCTCACTTTGAGTACTGTGTCCAGTTCTGGAGACCCCATCTCAGGAAAGACATAGACAGCGTGGAGGCAGTCCAGAGGAGGGCTACCAAAATGGTGCAGGGCCTGCATCAAAAGCCCTACAAGGAGAGGCTTAAGGAGCTTAATATGTACATTCTAGGGGAGAGGAAGGAGAAGAGGAGATATGATTGAGACCTTTAAATACCTCACAGGGGTAAATAAGGCAGAGGAGGGAGGTGTTTTTCAGAGAAAAGGGTGATTTATATCAAGGGGAGCATGCTATGGAACTGGAGGGGGGTAAATTCAGGAGGGATATGGGGAAATACTTCTTCACAGAAAGGGTGGTTGATGACTGGAACAGCCTTGTAGCACAGGCACTGGAGATGAAAACAGTGGTGTGGTTCAAAAATGCCTGGGACAGGACAGGCACAAGGGACTCACGGGGTAAGAAGTAGATTGGAAGAGATGGTGCAATAGATAAATTTGGGTCTGTAGTAAAAAAATAAAGGTTTTAATAAAATGGGCAGAATGGGTAGGTCCAGTGGCCCTTATCCGCCATCACATTCTATGTTTCTATGATCAGGCCTCTAGTGCCACCTGTGGCCTCAAATAAATAACATGGTCCTAATCAGGGCCACAGGGAGCCATTTGAGGGGGTGAGTAAACAACTTGTTTTTATTTCTGTTTCCCACCTCCACACCACTCTGTTGGCCCTCCTGCACATGTGTACAGCTGTATGACTGGTATGCAGGCTGTATTCCTGCACTATGCACCAGTACATGTGTTCCCAAGCATGTGGCGTAGCTGGCAAATAAACATACTGGGGCAGATGGCAGACAGAATGAGGAGTGGATGCCTGGTGAGTGAAAAGTAAAGATGGAAATCATCTATTTGTTTGCAGGAGCATGTTACATAGGGCAGAGATGCTTACTGTGGGGCAAGGCAAGGCAAAGGATCTGTGTGACGTGAGGACGGGCCACCAAAGAGAGCTTGTGGGCTATAGGGGTTTAATAATCAAAGGGAGTATTCAGGGACAGATGGAACCCAAGTATTCTGTAAGGGGAGTACAATTAAAGCTCCACAGAGACTCCCTTTTTAGGGTTGCTGTCTTGCTGCTACTATTGTCTGGCAACATCCATCCAAATCCTGGACCTGTTGGCCCAGCTCCAACTGGTGACCATCCCAAGCAGGGCACTATTAAATTGACTTCAATCAACATCAGTAGTCTTTTATGCAAAATTAACAGCCTCAAAGTCTGGGTCTCACAACATGACCCTGACATACTGTCTGTCGTTGAAACTTGGTTATCTTCCACAATTCCTGACACAGCCGTTGCCCTACCTGGATATACCATCTTCAGGCTAGACAGGACAGCCAAACATGGTGGAGACTGTGCCATCTACTTAAAGAACTCACTAAAGTGCCTTGTCTTGCCAGTGACTGATCTAGGTTGCCCCACCCAGGTTCTTGCTATTAAGGTACTATTAGGAGCCCATAACAAAACGCTCACAGTCTTATCAGCTTACATTCCCCCTAAAGATGCAACCTCTGGTCTCCTCAGCATCTTGGACCACCTCCGAGCCCAAAACCACCTCCCTAAGACAATTCTAATGGGACATTTCAATACTAACTGGCTGTCACCAACCATTGGACACATAAATGATGCCTTAGCTGCACTACACCTATCTCAACTAATCAACATGCCAACCAGAATTAACTATAAGACTGGGACAAGCACAACCCTGGAGTGGATAATCTCCAATCACCTGGATCTCATCTCCAAATTCACCATGCACCCTGATGCTCGTAGTGATCACTCCCCTATTACTTGTAGCTGGTCCAACAACTTTCACCCAGCTCCTCCCCAAACTATCTACAGCAGAGTATTAAGATGGGGCCACCTTGATCTCCTAAAGCAACAGCTACGTAACCATAGCTGAGCACCACTTGACTCCACTGGTGACATCAACACAGCCTTGGAGCACTTCATCACGGTCTTTAAGGCTGCCTGTGACATACACGTCCCACTAAAAAAAGATGAAAAACTGTGGCATGACGCACTCCTGGATAACTCCGGAGCTCATAAACAGTATGAAACAATGGGACCATCTCTGGCAGTGTGCTAAAGCTTCAGGGAAACAACAGCATATACAAGCACATAAAGCAGCTAGAAATGCATGCACGTGTGCTATTCATCATGAGAAGAGTAGATACCATAAAGAAATGCTGTCTAACTGGTGGGGTGACAGTAGGACATTTTGGTCTAATGTCAAAGATATCACTGGTCAGGATCCAAAAGTGTCACCCACAATGCTAAGCCTTGATGGAGCCCCCAACATGGACCCTTTTACAATTGCAAACACTTTTAATGAAGCTTTCACTGACCTGAGCAGTGTGCTACCTCACAACTTCTTTGATGATGCCACTACAATGTCTGCCAAACATCGCGAGGACAAAACCCCCGGAATCCCCCCTTTCTATTTTAAGAAAGTCTCGGTGAACCCAGGTTAGAAAACTCATGATTAAAGTGTTGGGGAAATCTCAGCACAGTGAGGATTCACTAGACCTTAAACTTATCTCACTCACCCTTGAGGAAGTACTCTTACCGATTACAAAGATCCTTAACCTCTCCCTAACCCTGTCACAATTTCCACGTGTCTGGAAAACTGCATTGGTGACCCCAGTACATAAATTTGATGATCATTCCCTACATAATAACTATAGGCTAATATCAAGCCTCCCTCCTCTATCTAAAGTTCTGGAATGCCTTGTTGCTAATCAGCTTGTGGACTACCTTGAAAAATATTCGCTCCAGTGCCCACAACAACATGGGTTTAGAAAAGGGCACATCACTACCACAGCACTTCTGGAGTTCACCAACTTCATTCAGCATCATTCGACCAAGGCAATCTGGTAGGGGCTGCATTCATTGATTTAGCAAAGGCCTTTGACACGGTTAATCATCTACTTCTCCTCCGTCAACTGGCCACAATAGGTCTTTCCCTCGACACAATTCACTGGTTCAGTAGCTACCTTGAAGATAGATCTCAGCAGGTCAAAATAGCCAATGTCACCTCTGAACAATGGTCTGTCCGATCTTGAGTACTGCAAGGATCAGTTCTTGTCCCTCTCCTTTTTAGTATCTTTCTAAACAGCCTGCTGGCCTCCTGCCATCAACGGATTCTCCTTTATGCTAATGATGCTGTTATTTTCACGTCTCACCCAGAATCCAACATCCTAGAAAGCAAGCTACAACTTAGTTTCAAGGAAGTTGAGGAATGGTTTAGGGCCCACAAATGGGTCCTAAACTATAAGGAAATGAAAATGTTGTTATTCACCTCTTCACGAAATAAACACAAGAACCATGCTCTTACCATTACAAATAACCTAGGTGCTCCACTTGAACAAATCCAGCACTTTAAGTACCTTGGTGTAACCTTGGATTGCCATCTCTCCTATGCGTCTCACATTGCGAATGTTGCCAAGGCCGTGAACAATAGGATCGGGCTCCTATATAATCACAGGCAGAGTTTGACACCAAAAACTCTCAAGCTTGCTATCCACAGCTCGGTACTGTCTATTGATGAATATGGCCTGGTCATATACTGGTCTGCCAGTACTACCTCACTTAAAAGGATTACCGTCGCTTTAAATAAAGTGTGTAGACTCCTCACAGGCACTGCACGTCTCACAAACACT
Source organism: Neoceratodus forsteri (assembly GCA_016271365.2). Classification (NCBI taxonomy): domain Eukaryota; kingdom Metazoa; phylum Chordata; order Ceratodontiformes; family Ceratodontidae; genus Neoceratodus; species Neoceratodus forsteri. The sequence goes on along the minus strand of CM028130.1, from coordinate 927,010,769 downwards.
TGTGATCTATATGTCCAAACTGGGTGGCTTCAGTTAAGTGGTAGGATCAAATACCAAACGTGCTTACTAATTAAAAAAGTACTTCTTGGGCTCTTACCTCCAGGTGTTAGAAACCTTCTTGTACCATCTCAAAGGACCCAACATACTCGCACTTCTACCTCCCAACTCCTCCTAGTTCTAAGGTGCCGAACAACTCAAGGTCACCGCTCCTTTGCCTATAGAGCTGCACTCTGGTTCAGTAGTTTGAGCAGTATATTAACTAAGCTACCCAGAATTGGCCATTTCAAGTATATACTTCGGCAGTGTCTCATATCTGAAAGCTCCTGTGATTGTACCACTTAAGCAAGGGTATGCTTTTCTCATAACCTTCACCTTCTGACTACTACCTGCTCACCCCCCCCCAATTACTTAGTGTAAAAATCTGAACTGACCCTGGCTGCTACCCCCTTCCATTGTTCATCTACTCCTTCCCTCCCTCCCCATGCCTTTGGCTGCTACCCTTCTCCTCTGGTCCTTTAACCCTACTCTCATCTCCTCTTCTCCTTCTTACCTTCACTCTGTTCTCTTATTCTACATAGTGCTGATTTTACAATATAATTAACTCTGTCACTGTATTTTGTAAATTCAATTGGTAGTCCTTCTTATGTCTGTTTGTTACCCTCCACCCCTGACGTGGAACCTTTGTACATGAGCTATTTGTGCTCATAGGTATTTTGCAATCCAAGACTGAATAAATAAATAAATAAACAAAATATTCTGCAAGTAAAAGAGTATGTAAGGAGGAAGGGGGGTCAAATGTATCCCACAAGGGTCTGTATTGGAAGACAGAAAGTTTGTAATGGGGAGGAAAGATGGAGTGGCAGTGAACCCAAGTCTTTAAAGGGAGGGGAGGGAGGGGCCAGGATTGAAATGATAATTTATGGGCTCTGGGAGCTATTGGGTCCCTTGGGGTCCCTGTCTTTTGTGAGTCATGCTTCTCATTATAAGAACATGGTAGTGATGCGTGGGCTACTGGGTCTCTCGTCAGAGCTGCAGTATGGAACCAAGCCCTAGATAACCCCCCTCCAATGCCAACACAGGAAGCGGCCATAGACATGCTGTATGGAGGTGAGGGCACTAAAAGTAAGTAAGGGGAGGGGTCAAATATATATTAAAATAGGGAGAAGGTGCTTAAAGAGCTTGTAGGGGGTAGAGAGAATGGGCAGACCACCCTAATGGTCCAGTGACCATGCAGGTGACCTGAATTTTTTTTTAACTTTCCTTTATTTTATAAAAGTTTTATAAAAAAATGCCATAAAAACACAAAACTAAATCTATAATATACATAGAGTAACCAGTTTCCAGAAAATATGAACTAGGATGGTTACAATGAATGAGATTATCAAAATCCCACCCCAAATCTTATCACCAAACTAGATGGCTTGAAATAAACTTATTACTATGGGAAGCCTAGAAAACTTACAAAATAGTGGAACCTCATGGATTCATAAATTGTTCAAACACCTAAACGAACTTACGCACCACAGAGGGAGAATATTATAACCCAGGAAGCTATGGAGGAACTGAGGGGCTAAGTTATAATAGAAGGCGATAGATATCTCCCCATTTGTTGTAAAAATGGGTGATATTGTTAGGTGACCTGAAGTTAAGAGTAAACTCAGATCATTGCTTTGGGAGACATTTAACCCTCTGGTGAATATAAGCTGCCCTATGTGTCTGTGTACAGTCCCAGTACTATGAACCCACCGGTGTATATAGGTTTCCCTATTTATCTGTGTACAGTCCCAGTACTACTAACACACTGGTGTATATAGGTTTCCATGTTTATCTGTGTACAGTCCCAGTACTACTAACCCTCTGGTGTATATAGGTTTCCCTATTTATCTGTGTACAGTCCCAGTACTACTAACCCACTGGTGTATATAGGTTTCCGTGTTTATCTGTGTACAGTCCCAGTACTACTAACCCTCTGATGTATATAAGTATTGTTGTCCCTGGGTCCCACACCCCTTGCACCCACATGCACATGCCAATGACAGATTTTATCATCATTGTGATATTGAGGTGTTACACTAACATGTAGTAATGGGTACCCACTGTACAAACATGGGTACTAGGGCTCATGCTTGTGAATTGTATACACTATTTAGTATACATTCATTTTACAGCATTATTTCTTTGTTTTCTGTTATGTGCAGTATTAATTTTACTTATGTTTTACTGTTATGCATTTGCTTACATGAGGCATATATGCTTTGGGCCTAACCATATCCTTTTTCCAAAATATTCTTTTTCACATGCATTTTCTCTGACAGTGCTTTGCACCAAAATGATCTTGCAGATGCTAGAGTGTTTCTGTATCTTCTTTGTTCTGACTAACGTTACATTTTCTGTATAATGTAATGCTTTTCTTGCTGCTGATTCTACATTTTCTATCCAGTACTGTAGTGGTACCACCTGCTGCAGCCAATGAAAACTGTCGCACCTTTCTCCTTATCTCACTATAAGAAGCACAGTTTTAAGGTTTCTCTGAGAATTTGCTATACCTAGATATTTGAGAACACCTGTTTCTCACAGTGCGTTGCACTGTAGGTTTGTAATTGTTTGTGTAATAAACTTGTTTATTACATGATTTACCACTTGTTCGTAGTCTCTCTCCTGCTTGTTTCGCTCCAGCAAGAACCTGCCTGAGGATTTCTTTTCTCAGCTACAGTATAGTGCATTATTTGTGGTATTTGAGAAATACTGTTCATTATTTGCACACCCCTATTGGCTGCTGAGTTTGGCTGCATGCAGTCACTGCACTACCAGTACTGAACTCATAAGTGTATAGGCTGTGTAACAACACAGGTATATTTATTTATTTATTTAGTTTTTGTTAACTGGGTAGGTGCGCTAGCCATAGGAATGACTATTTTCAGGCTCGACCCAGGAGGTTACAGGGTAACATTACGGAGAATACAATAGGGTAACATTATAGAGAATACAACATAAGGTAGATGCAGCAAGGTATACACAGTGATATTCTGATTGTAGATTATATTGCATAAATAGGATACACGGTATTGTGAGTAGGTAACAGGACATATAGCTACAGTCAAAGCATTGGGATGAGGTATGTTGGCAGTAGAGTAAAAACCTTAATTGTAGAAAAATACAAGAGGTAACTCAGAGATACATGGTTACAGAATTCAAGAAAACATAGGCATATAGCCGCTGTGACCCTGAAGGAAAAACAGTTTTCAACAGACAAGGGAAATATGGGAAACAATATACAAAGAACAACAGCAAAAACCAAGGACCAAAAAACAAAAACGAAAACTAGAACAAAAACAAAAAACAAAGAACAAAAAAACAAAAACGTGAAGCATGCCTGTATGCTGATGTCTGCAAAACCAAAAAACAAAAAAACAAGAAAACAAGAACAAAATAAATAAATGCCATGGGGTTAGATGTGGGGGTATGAAGAGGAGGTTACTCAAGTTTGGGGTAGGGTAAGTTGAAAGATAGGAGCCAGGCAAGTAGTAGGTGAGGCAGTGGAAACAAGGTGAGAGAAGAAATATCTCGAGAGGATAAGTGGGCAAAAGTGTAGTGATGAAGAGGGCAGGGAATAGAACAGGTAGTTGCAAAAGGGGGGTAGAAGGAGGGGATAGGCAAACTGAGATAGGTAGGTAAGGTGCAGGGTGGCATTAGGGGTACAGGCCTGTAGGGTAGTGGGTGCATCTGGGGAGAGGCGTAAGAAATGGTATTATGGCGGAAGCAGGTAAGGAACTGCAGTCAGGGATAGGAACAGGGAGCTAAGGTGATTTAAAGCAGGAGCATTAGTTAGATGAGGTGAGGTAGTGACGGAGAGCTTTTGTAAAGGTGCCATGAGTAGGTGCTAGACGGACGTCTACAGGGAAGGAGTTCCACAGCTGAGGAGCATAGTGGGCAAAAGCACTAGAACCTTTGGAGGTTGAGTATCTCGGCACACTTAAGAAAAATTTATCACTTGAGCGCAGCCCATAGTTGGAGGTCTGTTGCACAAGCAGTACCGCTAGAGATTTAGGAGTTTGGGACCTCATAATACTGTCTATAGTGGAGCCAAGGGAGTAGTGCCTGGAGGCATTAGGAGATAGCCAGTTAAGATCAGAATAGAGGAGGCAGTGGTGTTTCCGCCTATGTGATGAGACCGCGTACTGACAAATATTATTGTAGGCGACGTCCCATCTGTGGAGATTTGTATTAGGTATAGCAGCATATGAAGATACCCCATAGGTTAGGGTCGGTAGGAGTATGCCTCGGGCAATGGCTAGTCTCGCTGAGGGGGTTAAAGTATAACTAGTATGGCAAGCTACACCTAGCTTGGAGTAAACGGATTTGCACGTGTTTGAAATGTGAAGTTCAAAGTTTAAGGACTGATCCAAGGTGACACCTAGATACTTAAAAGAGGTAACTACGCCAATGGGTGAACCATTTAGACAGCAGACCCTAAAGTTGTTTTGGTTGGAACTGAGTTTAGAGGGGGTGCCAAATAACATCGACTTGGTTTTGGTCTCATTAAGAACAAGTTTATGATCCAAGAGTCAGGACTGTATGCATTGGAAGTCAGCAGAGAGCAGTAGGTTGATGTCGGATATATTTTTCGCACTGGTATAGAGGACAATGTCATCTGCATAGAGTATGGAGGAGGAGGAGGCAGCAAGGTTTGAGGTGATGTTAATGAAAACTGAAAAAAGAAGTGGTCCCAGGATAGAGCCTTGCGGAACACCAATGCTCATAGTAGCTTTATCAGAGTAGGAAGAGTTAAACTTTACAACTTGAAATCTGTTAGACAGATAGCTGCTGAACCAGCTGACTACGTTAGATGCAAAGCCCATAGATTGCATGGTGGAGAGAAGAAGGGAGTGGTTCACCAGGTCAAAAGCTTTCATCATGTCAATGAAGACCGCCCCTGTTAGAAGACCCGAGTCCATAGCAGTGAGAGTGTCTGTGGAGAATTTAAGCAGGGCAGTAGAGGTGCTGTGACCTTTGTGAAAACCATGCTGGGCGGCTGTTAGAAGGTCATGTTTGAGGAGAAATTCTGTGGTTTGCATGGTGACTAGTTTTTCTAGGATTTTGCTTAGCACCGACAATATGGCTATGGGCCTATAGTTCGAAGGGTCATTGGCATTACCCTTTTTGAGGATAGGGGTGACTCTCGCTGTCTTCCAAATGTCAGGAAAGCTACTGTGACATAGGGAAAGAGTGAACATTTTGGCCAGAGGAGCTGCTATGAGAGGGGCAGCTATTTTTAGAAGCCTAGTCTCGATTCTGTCTGAGCCCGGAGTTGCGCTATCCGAGATCGAACTAAGAAGTTGTGTAACCTCCTTCGAGGTAATGGACCTAAAGTGAAAGGAGGGTGCAGCAGGAGCCCTGCTAGAAGAAGTTGGAGTCAAATGCTGTGAGGTGGGGAAGGAGGAAGTGAAATTAATTCGGTCTGAGAACTGATTATTAAGGAAGTTAGCAATGGTCAGGGGATTGTTGCAGTGAATTCCATTAAGGATAATTTCTTTAGGGGTCAATGATGGAGCAGATCCCAGGAAAGTTTTTATGTGGGACCAGAACTTTTTGGGATCTTCTGAGGAATTGGTTAACAGGTTTTTGTAGTAGGAGCTTTTTGCAGACCTTATAGCCTTTTTGCGGGTATTCCTTACCATCCTATAGGTGTTATAGTCCGCTGGAAGTCTTGAGGACTTAAAGCAGCTCCAGCTCCTGTCTCTCTCTCTTTTAATTTAACAACCAAGTCCTTTTTGAGCCATCTAGTGTGTTTTCCCTTGACACGGCAGGCAATATGAGGGGAGTGAAGATCCTGTAGCGCTGCGAATTTAGTGATGAAAATGTCCAGCGCAGACTCACAGGAGTTGTACAGCTCAGACCAGTCAATGTTGGCCACATCTTGAAGAAAAGTTTGCTGATCCAGGTTAGCATAGTTACAGAAGGTGATGAGGCGCGGTTTTACAGGAAGGGGGATATTGATCCCCAGATGCAAAAAATAGGGGAGTGATCAGAAATGGCATCAGCAAGTGTGCCAGCAGACTGGATATGCTCGGGGCGGTTTGTTAGTGTCCAGTCGATGAGGGTGCAAGAGCTGGAGTGAGATGCAGTCCTAGTAGGTTCAGTTATGAGCTGATGGAGGTTATGGCTCTGGATTTTGGTGAGTAAGGTGGGCTGGCATTTCCCTAGCCAGTTTAGGTTGATGTCGCCTAGGATGATTATTTAGTTTTTGCCAGAAAGTAGGGCTGTATGGTTTAATAGCTCATCTAGGCCAGAGAGACTACTGTTAGGAGGATTGTAGGCACATATGATGTAAAGTTTTTTATCCCCTAGAGTAAGGAGCGTATGCAGTGACTCACAGTGCAGTAGGGAATCCGTGTTTAAGGCAGTGAGATTGAGGTGATTTTTAAAATAGATGGCTATGCCACCCCCTCTTTTGGGGGATGGTCTGTCCTTTTGTAGGAAGCTATAGAATGCTGTCAAGCAACGAGAGTCAGACATAGAGGGTTTTAGCCATGTTTCAGACAGGCACAATATGTCTGGTTTGTAAAGGGAGATCCAAGCTTCAAGTTCAGCAAAGTTGCGCTCGAGACTTCTTATGTTATGATGGGCAATAAGGAGATTTTTGGTGGTCCTTGGTAGCACATCCAGGTGAGAGAGATGGACTGCAGGGCTAGGGTTAGGCTCAACATCCCCAGATAGCAGGATAGCCAAGAGCAGGAAGTACCATAGCTTACGCTGGGAGAACGGGAAGAGGATTAGGTGGCGGAGGAAGCATTTTTTTAGGATTATGGAGAGTTATGTAGAGTATGCCCTGGTTTTTCAGGAGTGGGGTTGAATCCCATGGCAAGTCCTGGAGTAGGAGGATTTTAGAGAAGTGGAAGTCATTAGGAGATTGGGTGGTGGAGGAGTGGGCCGCATTAGCATGGTGGGCACTAGAGGATGCTACATAAAGCAGTGATAGGACTACGGCTAAGGTGACTAGGTGCTTCAGGTGACCCATAGCGTCAGTTGATTTCTGTATCCCGAAAGAACCAGAATAGGAGTTATACAGAAGGCCCTGCTAAAGCACGTAGTCTAGCAATCCCTGGAGTAAGTAAAGAGGTCAGGGTAGAGTATGTTATATCATCAGAGCAGTACTTGTAAATCTGGCATAGGGGAGCCCCTTCTGGTTTGGGCTAGAGGGCAAAGAGTGGAGGTAAACACAGCTTGGGCTAGGGGAGAGACACAGAAAGGAGAAGGGTGAAAGGCTACAGCATAAGTTGAAAGGAGACTGGGGTGAAGAGGGAAGAGTAAGGGCACAGGGAGAAAGACAGAAGTGGGAAAAATAGTAAGTGCCACAAACTCAGGCAGTGGTGTAGGATATTTGGATTGCAATAGGTGCAACAGGGGAGACAGAGGGGCAGTAGGTCTCAAAAGAGCAGAAGCTGTAACAAGCCTGTGTCAGTCTATATATGAGAAAGGATAGTGACCAATAGCTGTTGAGGAGAGTAGGTGGAAGGAGGGGCGAGCGAATATTTAATAGAGGCCGGGGTCGGGGCAGGTGGCAGCTTTAACAGGACACTGGTGGTAGGTTGTGTAACAGCATACAGATAAAAGGCAGCACTAACAGGAGGCTGGTGGTAGGTTGTATAACAGCACTGGGATAAAAGGCATTATAAAGTGGCAGGGTAAAATCATGTAATCTGATTGGCTCTTATTTATGTGTAAAATATGGTTTACACATGGTTAAAAAAAAGGACTGCTCAACACAGATCAATGGGCATTTCGAACACAGACATTTCAGTTAGCCCCCTGCTGCCAGAACTGATCTTCAACCACAAACATGGCTGCTACCTTTACACTGCAAAAAAAAAATTCAACTGGGCCCTAAAAATAAAACTGCCTTAAATAAAAAAAAAATAAAACAAATGAACTAAATGTTGTTTCCCTGAATATCACACTCGTCATATGCATAAACAAATTAGAAACAAAAAGTATTGTTTATAGTTTTCACTACAACTGTTTCTTTGCTGACAGTGAAAAATCACCCTTCTATCTTTACCTGCTTATCAAGGAACTCTTTTCTTCGTGCCCTGACAGTGAGATAACTGAGTTATTGGCTGTAACAAAGGCCTTTCTTTTCTGTGTGTACAGTGTGTTGGGAGAGAAACATTCTGCCAGTGGAACAGAGCAGAATTTTGAATCGATGTATTCCGTGATAAACATTCCATGATAAATATTGCCCTTGTGAATGCTAGAAGGACGGTAGCTCAGTTTTGGATGAATGCCATGCCCCACCACCATATGGGGTTAGTCCAAAAATCTGCTCTCATGTATGGCCCTGGAGAGGGCACAGATGGGAGCTTTGGGTCTCAATAATAAATTCCTGGAGACATGGGGGCCACTGATCGATGCACTGGAGAAAGGCTGGTTCCTTGTGTAAATTAAATCCAGAATCAGTGTAAGATATTAGCCTGACTGTCCCAACAACCAAGTGGTAATTCTTCCCTGCGGCCTCTGGAGATGTGCTCATTAATGTATCTCATGTTCTATACGTACAAACAATATACCTAACTATTAAGAAGGCCACTGAATCTTTGATTTCTTCAGATGTCAATGCTCTGAGAAGTTGTTGTCTGGGCTCATTATGTTTGTTATTAAGTTTTAGAGTGTCGTTAATGGAAATTCTGACAGTGACCTCGGTATTGCTATTATTGCTATAATAGCTATGGCATCCAGTCGAGGAACCTAAGCTGTAGTTCTGTAAATAGATTAGTGACATGTATGGCTACAATAGCATGAGACATTTGTGAACCTGAATATGTATGTCACTACGATGTATCTTTCATTTTAACCTGTACCTCCGGAACCACTCAATAAATTATCTCGGGGAAAAAAAAAACAAAAAAAAAACAAAACACGCTTTTCCCAATAGTCAAAAGTAAAAAAAAAAAAAAAGCCAATTTTATAAGCATAATAAGGCACTCAGGGATATGTGTAAAACATATTTTATAGCACATCCATCGGCTGAAGTCACTCAGCTTTTGGCATCATGCCTTACTATGCCCCTGGCCGTGCTGTAAAATATGTTTTACACACACACACCTTCGTGCTTTATTGCTTACTTATCAGGATTCTGGTGGTAGGTTGTTTAACAGCACAGATATTAAAGGCTACACTAACAGGAGGCTGGTGGTAGGTTGTACAATAGCACAGAGATAAATGGCTGCACTAAGATTATGCTAGTGGTACTCGTGTAACAGCACAGGGATAAATGATCGCATTAACAGGATGTTAGTGGTAAGTTGTGTGGCACAGGGATTGATTTTAACTAGCCCAAGACCTAGTGCAAATTAACCAGGGCTAGTGCATTTAACTCTCTACTTGTCTGTCTTGACTAGTGCAGGTTTTCCATGGCTGTTAATTAAGTTAAAAAGTCCCTACTTTAGCAAGTTCCAGTCCTCATGCTAATCTCTGTGTTCCCGATGTCCTGATGTGATTGACAGGTCATTAAAAGCTGCAATTATCTGGCAGTTCAAGAGGGGGATCCCACAAGAGACTTAATGTGAATCATTATCACTCCACTGTTTGGACTTTTAACTAGTGTCCAGGCTGTGATCAAGGACAGAGAGCCATTAATCCTTAGGCTGCCAACAGAATTAGAACATATAGGAATTTTGGACTGATGTAGCAGTCCGCTGCCCTGCAAGGATAAGTCACTAGCTTGTCTTAACAATTTGTCCCACATTATTAAGACCAGTGTCCCTCATTTCCCTACATTTCAAGTGTCTATATCCAGCATTTCAGTGACAAATGCTAAGAGGTATACAGAGAGAGTTTACCTTGCAGGTGGTGTTTTTTTATTATTATTTATTTATTAAAGAATCAGAATAACAAACCTTTGAGCTAAGAGCTCAGTTACAGAGGGTCCTCATCAATCAAAGGAGGGAAGCAATTATATGACTTGGGAATAGCAAATCCAGCTAACAGGCATTGTCATAAACATATTAGTAACACATTAACTAACTAATATAATACAATAAATTGAGTAGTAAGGACAGAGGCAGATTGTAAAGTGCAGTCTTAACACAGAGTACATAAGGAACAAAACACTGGCATTATAAATAAGGTGCTAACAGTTCAGTTAGGTATCCATAAATAGCAGCTAAGAATCTAAGATAAGGTTTTATCCCAGCACCCCCATAACGTCTCCCTCTCCTCTCCAAATCTCTCAGCTCTGTACTTTTTGGACACCACTACAGATCAGACTCTGAAATGAGTAGCCATAGATCCATAGCTGCATTACTGGCAGGTTTAGGGACCCCAGTTCTTCTAAATGGACCATACCAGCCAGTGTCATCCATGTAGCCCTACCCTTGTCCCTCCCAGCATGTCCTTTCATCCTAAAGACAATGTTGTTGAGCATGTAGGGTACATAGATACAGAGACACTGTCGGCAGATAAGGGCCTGTGGCCCACCCAGTCTCCCCATCTGAGCTTGTAAGTTCCCTTTATGTTTTTCTAGACGTCTGCTGCCCCTTACCCCTGACTTCCAGAATTCCTTTATGTCTATCCCATGCATTCTTAAATCCCATGATTGTTCCAGCCCCCTCCACTTCCCCTGGCAGGGTGTTCCACTTGTCCACCACCTTTTCTGTGAAGAAATTCTTCTTCATGTTTCCTCTGAATTGCCCACCCTCCAACTTCAGCCCATGCCCTCTAGTCCTGGAACATCTTCTAGCTGGAAAATAGTGTATTTCCTGCACCCTGTTCCTCCCTGTAAGGTATCTGTATGTCTCTATCATATCCCCTCTCTCCCCCTCCTCTCCTCTCCTCTCCTCCAGGGAGTACGTATTCAAGTCCTTCAGCCTGTCCTCATAGGACTTGTGATGCAATCCCTGTACTATCTTTGTTGCCCTTCTCTATCCTGTCTATGTCCTTACGTAGGTAAGGTCTCCAGAACTGTACACTGTACTCCAGGTGGAGCCTCACTAGTGTCTTGTAAAGTGGAATTATTACCTCCCTTTTCCTGCAGGTGATGCCCCAGCCTATGCATCCCAGCATCCTATCTACTTTGCCTGTTGCCTTGTGGCACTGTTTCCCTACCTTGAAGTATTCAGAGATAATAACTCCAAGGTCCCTTTCCTGCTTGGTGCATGCTATATCCTCACCCCCCAACTGATATATTGTTCCAGGGGTTTTGTGCCCGATATGCATTATCTTGCCTACCTTGTGCTGAATTTCAACTGCCAAACCCTTGACCATTCTTCAAGCTTCTGCAGGTCCCTCCTCATTCTGTGTAACCCTCTGGCATGTCCACTCTGATACAGAGCTTTCTGTCATCAGCGAACAGGGAAATTCTACCTTCTAGGTCCTGTGCAATGTCACTGATGAAGACGTTAAATACGACCGATCCAGGCACTGATCCCTGTGGTACCCCACTGGTCACTCTTCCCTCTGTGGAGTGACAGCCATTAACCACCACCCTCTGTGTCCTGCTGCCCAGCCAATTACCCACCTTCTGCATTACTGTCCTGCCCACTCCCATATTCCTCAGTTTGTTTAATAGCCTTCTGTGTTGCAAAGTGTCAATGGCCTTGCTGAAGTCCAAATACACCACGTCCACTGCCCTCCCCTGATCTACCTCCCTTGTCACCTGGTCGAAAAATTCAGTAAGGCTGGTCTGGCATGACCTCCCCCTGGTGAAACCATGCTGCCTTGGATCCTGTAGTCCATTGGCAACCAGATGTTCCACCAATCTCTCCTTCAGTAGTCATCCATGATCTTCCCCACTACCGAGGCCAGGCTGACTGGTCTGTAGTTCCCCACTTCCTTTTTGTTCCCTCTTTTGTATAAGGGGACTACATCTGCTGTCCTCCAGTCTTTGGGTACCTCTCCTGTTTCCAGTGACTGGCTAAACAGGATGTCCAGAGGCTCAGCCACCACTTCTCTTAGTTCCTTTAGGACCCTGGGGTGCACCCCATCTGGCCTCATTGCTTTATCAACTCTTATTCTTTCCAATTCCTTTAGGACCCTTTCCAGTATAAAGGGACTTGTGTCCAATTCCGTGATATTCCCACCCCTTGTACTCCCTTCAGGCTTATTACCCTCCTCTTCCTCAGTAAAGACTGAGCAGAAATATCTGTTCAGTAAGTCAGCTTTACTGTTGTCATCCTTCACACAGCCCCCATCCTCTTCCTGCCTTCAGCCTCACTATCCCTCCCTTTGCCCTTCTTTTTTCACTCATGTACCTGTAAAAGGTTTTGTCCCCTCTACCCACTGATTTTGCGATGCGCTCTTCTGTCTAAGCTTTGGCTTCCCTTACTGACCTCTCTGCCTCCCTTTGCTTCTCCTGGTACTTCTCCCTATCCCCTTCTGCCTGCATCTATTTGTATTGCCTGAATGCAATCTTTCTGGCTTTCACTTTCGCCGCTACTTCCTTGGAAAACCATAATGGCCTCCTCTTCCTTTTCCCCTTGCTAACCTGCTTAATGCATAATTCTGTTGCTCTTGTAATCCCTGTATTAAATATTACCCACTGTTCCTCCACCCCTGATTCCTTCCCCATTCCTATTAGTACCTCCTTCAGGCATCTCCCCATTTTCCCAAAGTCTGCCCTCATAAAATCCAGGATATGTGTTTTTGTACAATTTGATTCTGCTCCTTGTGTGATTTCAAACCACAGTGACCAGTGGTCACTGTTTCCCAGGTGCTCCCCTACTGTTACTCCTATCACACTGTCCCTGTTTGTGAGCACAAGGTCCAGTATTGCCTTCTGCAATTCAAAATGTGGTTCCACAGTGCTCTCAGAAACAATGGGGTACAAGGACACAGTACGGCATACCTTCACCACAGACCACAAACATTCACAGTTCAGCACTCCAGAGGTGTAATAAATCCTTAAATTATGCTTCAGACCACTGCATTAAATTCAAATAAACATTGCTTTACTTGCTTACAGGTATCCAGGTACAAGTACATATACTGGGAGCCAATACCCAGCAGCCTCAGCGCTTCAGTCAAATCAGCGTCATCAGGAGGCTGTGGTCTGAAGCATAATTTAAGGATTCATTACACCTCTGGAGTGCTGGACTGTGAATGTTTGTAGCCAGTATTGCCTTCTGCTGAGTTGGTTCCATGACCAGTTGCTTAAGGAAGGCACCTTGAAGGGAGTCCAGGATAAATCTGCTCCTGGTTGATGCTGCTGCTGGGAGGCTCCAGTTCACACCTGGAATATTGAAGTCTCCAATCAGCACTGCCTCCCCCTTGTCTGCCATTCTTTGTATGGCTAGCATCAACTCCCTATCTGTTTCTTCCTCCTGGGCTGGTGGTCTGTAGACCACTCATGTGCAGATGGCTGACTGCATTTCTTTTCCAGCTTAACCCGTGGTATCTCTCCCCCATTTTGTTCCTCCTAGATCTCTGTGGCCTTTATACCATGTTTCACATAAAGTGCCACTCCTCCTCCCTTCCTGCCTGCCTTTCTCTTCTGAATATGTTGTAGCCGGGTATGGCCATCTCCCAGTCGAGGTTATCATTATACCAGGTCTCTGTGATGGCCACAATGTCCAGGTCCAACTGCAGCATGGCAGCCTCCAGATTCTCCATCTTGTTGCTAAGGCTACTGGTATTGACACACATTGTTTTCCATGATGTGAACTCCCTGGACTGTTTAGCTGTTCTGCTCTAGTGCTCTCCCTGTTTGTCTTTTATCCCCGGTTCTCCTTGCTGTCTGTCCTTCTGTTGAATTTTGCCCTCTTTCTGCCCACCCACCTCTTGGGTGCTTATCTCCATCTTTTGCACACTGCTTTGTAGAGTGCTCTCCTTGCTGGCCTGTCACCCCCCCCCCCCCTTGGCTAGTTTAAATGCTTGTCCATGTAGCATTTAAACTTATCATTGAGTGCTTGGAATCCCCTCCAGGACGAATGCAGGCCATCAGGCTTCAACAATCCCCCATCCCTCCAGGTGGGTCCCCAGTCACCAATTAATCCAAACCCTTCCTCACAGCACCAGTTCTTCAACCATGAGTTAAAGTTCCTGGTGTGTGTGCCCCTATGCTCTCCCATGCCTCTCACAGGTAGTACTTCTGAGAAGGTGACAGAAGTAGCTACTTGCTTGAGACCCCTCTCCAATTTCTTAAACTCTTCCTGAACTTTCTTAGGCTCCATGTTTGTCAGGTCATGTGTACCTAGGTGGATAATGACATCCAGCTCACCCTCCCATAGAATTTGATGGCAGATAAGGACCACTTGGCCCACCTAGTCTGCCCATTTCCCTACCTAACGGATAAGCTGCAGATCCTAGTTAACCAACAGCCTACTTCCTCCTACCCCCCACTAGAATTGCCTTATGTCTGTCCCATGCATTCTTGAATTCCCCCACTGTTTTTGACTCTACGACCTCCTCAGGAAGGCTGTTCCATGTATCCACAACCTTCTCTGTGAAGAAATACTTCCTCACATTACCTCTGAGCTGTCCCCTCTATCTTCAAATTGTGCCCCCTTGTTTTTGCACATCTCTTTTTCTGAAAGATGCTACCCTCATGGACTTTGTTGATTCCCTTGAGGTATTTGACAGTTTCTATCATGTCCCCCCCTCCCTCCTTTCCTCGAGGCTATACATCTTTAGTTCCTTTAGTCTTACTTCATATGTCTTCTGATGCAGACCCTGCATCATTTTGGTAGCCTTCCTCTGGACAGCCTCTACCTTGTCTATGTCTTTGCGGAAATGGGGTCTCCAGAACTGTACACAGTACTCCAGATGTGGTCTTACCAACTGTCTGTACAGAGGACCAACAACTTCCTGTTTTCTACTGGTGATGCCTCTCCCTATGCATCTCAGCTTAACCCATCGTGCCTTCCCGGTGATCCCCAGGATCTTCCTCCCATCCCTCCCTGCCATGGCATCTGGTAGGCACCTCACCTCCCTGTCCTTCCCCTTCTGTGTTCCTAGCTGGATCCATCTTACGATAGAGTCCCCCACTAGGATTTACTTCCTCCTCCTCTGGGGTCCACTGCTCTCCCCACTAAGATCACCTCCTCGGTTGACCTCCACATCCTTCCCTTCCACTTCTCTGGGTACCTCTGTTTGGTTGTCCCCATTTGCCAGTGTGGCATATGTGTTCTGGAGTGGAATAGGATTTGGGATGTGCCTCTGTGTGACCGTCCTAACCCTCCTTGAGCCCACTGTCATCCAAGTGCTCCTCTTTCTTGGCATCCTTTGAGGCAGTGGCGTTGAACTGGGTGGTATCTGGATAGGGGTGAAAGTACTCCTGACATAAATAATCCTTAATACAATATATACCCTGAAAGGTTAAAATAGGCTTTCCTGGGGTGCCTAGATACTCTAAAATAGAAGTACTATAGCATCATGCCTGCGTACTAGTTCCACCGGGCTGATGAAGAACAATATTAAAAAAAATTGTCAGTGCTGGGGCAGAGTATGTGAAGATCAATATTTTTAAAAATTAAAATATCATAGAGTTTTCTATTTCCCAAGTCCCTTAGGTTTGTGCAGCCCCCTCCTCAAAGAAACCCTAGATGTGCCCTTGGCTCACTTGACACTGTATGAAAACTTCCAGAAGTGCATGCCTCTGGCTGATCACAGATTGGGGTCTGAGAGTGTCCTTCTCTGCCTGACTCTGTTCATTGCCCTGTGGGTGGGATGAGAGTGTGGTAAGGTGCATGGTGATGTCAGCTATTGTGTGCACAGAGCTACGGTTGCTTGACTGAGCATTTGCTGTTGTGGTATCCTCTGGTTCTGTGGGGTAGGGGCAGAAAGAGGAAGAGAGGGGCCACAGTACAAAACAGTGGGGGGGGGGAGGTGGCACACTGTGTGTAATGGGATTACAGTCTTTTTTTTTTCCCTGCTAGGGCAGGAAACAATGTGGGAGCAGGATAAATGTGTAATAATCGGAATATTTCTTGGCTTGCATTTTTTCCTGTTTAAGTGATCAAAGTTTACCATTATAATTGTGGACTAGTGCAACCATCTGTGAGGTAGTGAAATTTTGAGTCAACTTGTCCTGCTAGCTAGTGCAAAAAAAGTTTAAGGTTGACCCCTGATGCGGCAGCACTGGGATAAAAGGTTGCACTAACAGGATGCTGGTCGTAGGTTTATGTAATGGCACAAGGATTTTGTTTCTGCTTTCAGAAGCAATGTATTAGGAAGAGCCTAGTGGGTAGAGCCAGCTAAAGCTCATAAGGTTTATCAAGGAGCAAGTCAGTTGCAGGGACTGTGGGGCGCTCTTCTCCAGGGTTACACTGTGGAGGAGGGGTCTGCTCACCTGGTAGCAGTGAGGGAAAAGCTATCTCTCCTGTGGCACCAGCTTGGTCAGAACTCACAGCCATCACACCCACTTCCTCAGACACCCAGTGGTCCAGTGGGGTGGAGAGTTCTGGGAAGGGGGGAAGGGTGAAAGGGGTAGCCACAAGGAGGTCAGTCAGACCCACACCATCCCAATGGCTAATTGTTTTGGCACCCCTAGAGAAGACTCTGGTACCTGACTTCTCCAGGATACAATGCAGGACTGCCTGCTGGTGCAGCTGGTTAAGGAACCCTCTAGACAGGCAGTCATTCTCAGTCTGATGCTCATCGACTTGGAGATGCTGAGTGGAGTGAGGGTAGGGGAGCCACTGGGGTCAAACAACCGTAACTCCATTTGGTTCAGGCTGGCCATCAGGACCAGAATGCCCCTATCAAAAACTGAAGTCATAGTCTTCAGAAGAGCTGACTTCAACCAGATGAGCGAGCTGGTCAGAGACAAATTGACTGGACTGGACAACATTAGAAGTGTAGAGGAAAGATGGGGGGGCAGTTAATGTGACTATTTTCAAGGCAACAAAGTCATGCATGAAAATTGTAACAAAACGAAACAGGTATAAGAGACCAGTATGGTTCTAGGAAAGTGTCAGAGAAGCAGTGAGGACCAAGAAAAAGGCTTCAGCAGTTACAAGCAAAAGCAGGGGCAGGAGGAATGGGGAGAGTACCAAATAAAAACTAGGGAAGCAGAGAGGATGGTCAGGGAAGCAAAGGCAGACATGGAATTGTCTACTGCACAGGAGGTCAAGGGTGGGGAAAAACAATTCTTCAGATATTTTAAGGAAAAAAGGAAGCAGGGACAGGTTATTGTTAGATACAAGAGGGGGGGAGGTTACTAGAGGAATATGAACAGACACCCGTCACCCTTAACAATTACTTCTGATCTGTCTTCACAAGGGAAGACAGTCAGACCGTGTCTGAAAGTGGCATCAAGGTGGCAATCAGAAGCATTCCTGAAATGAGGCAACCAGTGTTTACCAGAGAAAGAGTCCAGAAGGGGCTTGAAGCCCTAAAGGTAGATAACGCCCCAGGACTAGATGGGATGCAGCCAAAGGTGCTCAAGGAATTGGCTGTGGAACTGGCAGAACCACTAGTAGGGCTATTCAATAGCTCAGTGTGATGGGGTAGATTAAAAAGACTGGAGGGTAATGGATACAGTCCTGCTTTGTGGGGGGCGGGCAAGAAGCAACCAGGGAATTACAGACCTGCCAGCCTTACATCTGTAGTAGGTAAACTGATGGAGTTACTGATTAAAAAGGACCTTGAGGACTACCCAGAGAGCAGCGGTCTACAGGATAGTAAACAGCATGAGTTTGTGGCAGGGATGTCTGTCAGATCAACCTGATAGTTACTTTGACTGGGTTGTTTTCCCTCCCTAAGGCGTGCAGCGGTCATTTGCTCCTCTACGCTGATGATGCGGTTCTGTTTTGGAAACACCCCCACCCCACCGCCCTCCAACATGCCCTTCAAAGTCATTTCTGGGAACTAGAGACCTGGTTCACTGAACACTGCCTAATTATCAACTATACTAAAACTAAGTCCATGATTTTTGCGCATCGCCAAAGCCCTCATAGTCAGTCTGCTCTCCATATCAAGAACACACTAGGTGCCCCTCTGGAACACGTTACCAACTTCAAATACCTGGGTATCACATTAGACACCTCTCTCTCATACCAGAGGCATATCCAAGTTCTCTCTTCCTCTGTCAATACTACAGTGGGCATCCTGTACAGGCTCAAGCACTGCTTACCCACACAGGCCATGCAGCTTGCAGTCACCTCTATCCTCTCCCTAGTTGACTACGGGATTACTATTTACGGCTCTGCAGAACCCACCTCACTTAACAGTATAAACACTGCCTTGAATAAAGCCTGCCGACTAGTCACACGCAGTGATAGACTAACCCACACCTGTGATCTTTATGCTTTGACTGGTTGGCTAAATTTCCAACAAAGATTAAAGTACCACACCTGCATCCTCGCAAAAAAAGATACACCTTCACCTAGCCCCCGTCGGCCTTCTCCCCTTACTCAGTTCAGCACCCCACAGGCGCAATACAAGGCTCACTGCAAGCTCTTCATTTCTGGTCCCCCTATGTAGAACTTCCCTTGGGCAAAGAACCTTCCACTACCGAGCCGCTCTCTGGCTCAATGCGTTACCACACTCACTTTCTCAGACCCACAGCATCTCACTATTTAAAACAGGCCTCAAGGCTCAACTACTTGAGAGTGCAAAATGTGACTGTGGCTAACATTGCCCACCCATTTGTATTCCCCCCCCCATTCTCGACTCAGGGTCTCTCTCTAGGCCCCATGTATTAGCACCAAACAAATCCCTGGCCTGGGACGCTAAGATTGTTGCCTAATGCCCTCACCGGTATATAAGTTTTGCCTCGACTGCTCCTCAGTCCAGTAACTGTAAATACTGCCTGTTTATGTATGTCCTTTACTGTATTTGTTTACCCTCCACCCCCTGTAACTGACATGAAGCCTTTGCAAAAGAGTCTGTGACTCAAAGGTTTGTGATTCCGATTGTATTCCAATAAGTTGAAAAATTGAAATGTGTGCAACAAAGGTAGCAGATAAGGATCAATCTGTGGATTTGTTCTACTTTGTCTTCAGCACAGTTTTCTACCTGGTGACACAGAGATGATTTCTGAAGAAGCTGGAGGACCTGGGTGTGGATATGGACATAGTTATATGGGTAGGAAACTAGATGAAGGAGAGACTGCAGAGGGTGGTGGTATATGGGATCAAATCACAAGAGAGGGAGGTCCCAAGCGGGGCGCTGCAGGGACCAGTCCTGGGTCCTGTCCTCTTCAATATGTTCATCAGTGACATTGGAGAGGGCATCCAGGGCAAGTTGTGTCTCTTTACAGATGACATGAAGCTCTGTAGTGGGGTTGGTAATGACCAAGGGATCAGGGAGATGCAAAGGAACCTACAAAGGCTAGAGAGGTGGTCTAAGGTTTGGCAGCTGAAATTCAACACCAAAAAATGCAAGGTTAGGCACCTAGGGACAAAAAATAAAAACAGGGCAGAGTACTGGATGGGAGGGGTTAAACTGAGCACTACTGCAGAGGAAAGGGGCCTGGGATCCATTATTAGTGACTCCCTCAAACAATCAAGCCAGTGTAACAACACCTATAGTAAGGCTATAAGCATGCTGGGGTGTATCCAAAGGAGTACTGACAGCAGGAACAAACTCTAGCCAGAGCAGATAGGGCTGTGAAAAGCTACCAAATGACCAAAGTTGCATATATGCGTGGGAAGTATTCAACGCCCGGGTGTAACTTGGCCATTTTTTGGAGGTGTTGCACCAAATTTTCAACATGGTATTTTAGTGACCCCTTCTCATGAAGAGTGCCGGTGTCATTTTGGTCACTTGTCCCAAAAGGTGATTTTGCAGAGCAGAAGCGATATTCACTAAAAATACCACCAACAGCTTAATCTGGTTCAGAGTCAGTTGGCATTCATCTGTATCCCCTTCCCCCGGGTTGTGCCTAAAAATAGGCAGAATTTGTCTAGTGCACTTACCCGGTCAACAAAAATGAAATAAATAAATACATAAATAAATTCTGCACCACATGTGTGAAATCTCATTTTGGGAAGGGTTGTGGAAAATTACAGCTGTACTGTTTTGAAGGAGGTGTGCAAAAAATGTCAATGTCAAGAATGTGGAGTGAGAATATAAAACAAGCATTTGTCAATGCCGAATGTTTGCTTGCTGGCACTGGCATTGGTAGTGTAGAAGTTACAGAGTTGCATAATAGGAATGGCAGAGAAGTATTGAACTGAAGCCAACCCCACCACCACCCTGCAGAGAGTGGCAGGCATTAGGGTGTGCCTTTGGGTCGTCAGGCATAACGACCATGCCATTTCACCACACCCTACCCTGCAGACACTGACAAGTGTCACGGTGTGCCTTGAGTCTTTGGCCTTATGCACCCCATTCCATCAGAAAATATGGTGAGATGGGTGCGGTATGGGAATGGGGTGAGATTTGGGCCCGAAAGTCTGAGGCACACCTTGATCTCTCACTGGTTTGCAGGGTGTGGGTGGGGATGGAATGGTATGAGCATGACAGGCAAGAATCCCAAGTCACACTCCTGATGCCTGTCATACTGTATAGGTTGGGGCGTTATGGTCAGAAACCCTAACGCCTCACGCATTCGTTGGTATTGTCACTCCAAATTTTCAACATGGTTTTTTTGTGACCCCCACCTCATGAGCAGTGGCAATATCAGTTTGTTAGCCGAAACTGCTTTTGCACATGCGACTATGGCATTTGGTACCCGCAGTGCAAAACACATTCCAAACAGGATGTGAAAAATGGCAGCGGTACTGTTCTGAGGAGAGTGTAAAAATGGCAATGTTGAAAATCTGCTGTGAAAATCTTTAAAAATGGTGAAGTCCACGGCGTGCGTAGAAACTGTCAGCACACCGTGATGTAACTAATTTGGTGATTTTTACAGTAGATTGTTAACACAGAGCATTTTGGGACCGATCATGAAATGAAAACAAGTGTGATTTTCTTTTATCTGTCCTGAACAATGATTTCCACAGCGACCATGCATCTCTGCACTGAAAGTGTGAAAACACATTTAGCCATGTTGTGGAAAATGATAGCTGTACTGTTCATAAGGAGGTGTGGAAAAATGCCACTGGTGAAAATCTGGACTTAAAATATTACAAATTCATGAACCTACGAGTGCATGGAAACTGCTAATACTCTCTAGTAACACAGTCATTTTATGGAGTTTTGTCACCAAATTTTCCAACATAGCCATTTAAGACCTCTGCTCATGACCAGTGTCACTGTGATTTTCTGAATCTGTCCCAAACATTGTTTTTGCAAACCGACTGTACCATTGCTACGTACATGGCGGAAACACATTTGGGGAGATGTGACAAATGGTAGCTGCACTGCTCATAAGGAGTGCGGTAAAATGGCACTATTGAAAATCTGGTGTGCAAATATTACAAATTACATAAATTTTTCCAGGCGTGCGTGGGGAGCCTGCACAGCGATGCGCTCCTAAAACAGTCATTTTGAATGTCAAATTTTCAACATAGCCATTTAACACCTCTGCTCATGACAAGTATCACTGTGATTTTCTTAATGTGTCCCATACATTGATTTAGCACCTGACTCTGACATTAATGCGTTACATGAGCGGAAACACATTTTGGGTGAGATGTGAAAAATGACAACTGTACTGCTCATAAGAAGGTGTGGTAAAATGGCAATGTTGAAAATCTAGAATGAAAATATTGAAAATTCGCGAACTTACTAGCGTGCGTAGGAACTGCACAACGCACGCTCGTAAAACAGTCATTTTAAGGAATTTTTCCACCAAATTTTCAAAATAGGCTTTTTGAGAGCCCACCTTATGAACACTGGCAGCGTCGTTTCATTAATCATTCCGGAAAGGTGATTTCGCACAGTGACTGCGAAATCACCCTTGAGCCCGAGTAATGCCATGACAGTGCAGAATTCATGAGAAGGGGTCCCAAAAACCCCATGTTGAAAATTTGGTACAAAAATTCCAAAAAATGCCTGAGATATGCAACAAAGTTGAAAAACCCCTATCTATCCCATTATACAGCTTACCGGCATTTCCTCTGCTTTGAAGAGTGTAGGCGTGTTCCTGGTCACCGAAGATCGCCGTGCGGGACTCGGGAGGCATGGGGTGAGGGGGGTGGGGAGGCAGGGTGCAGTGAGTGGGTGCGGGTTGTGTGCAGGCAGGAGGCTGCATGGGACCGTTCTTTACAGGTATTTTTAAAAAAAAAAGAAACTGACCTGGGGCCCGTTATGCCACGCTGGGGTGGAGCTCCCAGTGTGGCAGAAGAACGACTAGAGGCGTGGAGCTGGCGGGGATTAGGCACCCGTCAGCCATAACATCTGTTGCCATGCTGGGGTGGGCTCCCCAGCATAGCAGCCTGTACTGGGGGAGACAGTGGAAGCCGATGGGGGATTGGGCACCCCATCGGCGAAAACATGAGGAGGTGGGGAGAGACAGTGGAGTCGACGCGGGACTGGGCACCCCTGTTGGCCATTACATCATTTGCCATGCTGGGGTGGGCTCCCAGCGTGGCACCTGGATGCTTTGGGGGGGGGCATGGAGCCGACGGGGGATTGGGCACCCCCGTTGGCCGTACAGTGTGGAGGCGCATGAACATGCAGTGTGCGTGTGTGTGCACGCGTGTGTGTGTGGGGGGGAGAGCTCTGTTCACTTGAGCGAAGCTCTTCCTTTCAACTGTATGCCACTGCATTTTTCAGCTGTCATAGACAGCTGGAGCAGTGATTGGCGCTCTGTGACCGAGCCTGC
Organism: Neoceratodus forsteri; assembly: GCA_016271365.2. Lineage (NCBI taxonomy): Eukaryota > Metazoa > Chordata > Ceratodontiformes > Ceratodontidae > Neoceratodus > Neoceratodus forsteri. The sequence continues at coordinate 926,988,121 of CM028130.1, read as the reverse complement.
AAATACACTGACTGAATTGGAAGAGGCTGACACACCTCTGGAAAACTCGTATGATGGCACTATGTTTCTTGCACATGCGTGCAAGCAAACATAAAAATTGGTGACGTTAGGAGCGTGTGTAGAAACTGCACAACGCATGCTCGTGATGCAGTCATTTCTGGGAACTTTTTCACCAAAGTTTCAACATGGCCTTTTCAGGATCCCTCCTCATGAAGATTGCCAGTGTCATTTTGTTCACTTGTCCCAAAAGGTGATTTCACAGAGCAAATGTGCTATTCGGCACCAAAGGTATGAAAACTCAGTTTAGGCAGATTGTGGAAAATGACAGCTGTAATGTTATGAAGGAGGTGTGCAAAATGGCAATGTTGAAAATGTGGGTGAAAATATTAAAAACTGGCATAGTTAGGATGCGTTGCATAGAAACTGAAGCGCATGCTACGTAGCAGTCATTTTGTAATTTTCTAAGCATAACTTTGGTAACATGGGCTTTTGGAACCATCTCTACGAACAGTTGCACTGTCATTTCGTAAATCGGTCCCCAAAGGTGATTCTGTGCAGCGACCGTGAAATCGCCTTTCAGGACTGAGTAACAAAATGACAGCGACAGTTTTCATGAGGTGGGATCCCAAGAACCCCATGTTGAAAATTTGGGGCACAAATTCAAAAAAATGGTTGGTTTATCAGGACAAGTTGAAAACCCCATTGAATGGCATTATTGCACTCTTACCTTTGATTCTTCAGTTTGCAGTTCAGCTTTGAAGAGTGCAGACATGTCCCGGTCCAGAGAAGATGACAGCACCGACCTCCAGAGGTAAGTATGAGGTAAGGGGGGGGTGGTGTGGTGAGGTGGATGCTCAGTAGGAGGTTAGGGATGGGGAGGGGGCCTGGAGTGAAGATGAGGGACCATTTTCTTTCTTACAGGAAAAGAAAAAAAAAATAGAGCGACGACGAGGGACTGTTTTCATTTTTACAGGAGAAAAAAAACAAAACATTTTGGCACACTGGAGTGGGCTCCCAGTGTGCCGCACGAGTGGTGGAAGGCATATAATGTCAACACAGGGATTGGGCACCCTGATGTTGGTGGGTACTAGTGCGACAGCGAGGGACCATTTTCTTTTTTACAGAAAAAAAGGAAAAAAACATTTGGGCACACTAGTGTGGGCTCCCAGTGTGCCACATGAATGGGGGGAGGACAGGAAGCCAACACAGGGATTGGGCACCCCGATGTTGGCAGGGGAAGGGAATAAACTGTTAGGCACACTGGGGTGGGCTCCCAGTATGCCACATGAGTGGGGGGAGGTCACATAATGCCAACACTGGGATTGGGAACCACGATGTTGGCGGGTAAATGAAACAATCATTTGGCACACTGGGGTGGGATCCCAGTGTGCCACGTGAGTGCGGGGGGCCCACAGAATGCCGTGGAGCTGGTGAGGCAACTGCACATGCATGAGTGACATGCAGCACAGTTGTAGTGAATGGCATGCCAGTCACAACATGACAGCGCCAGTAGAACTGCGAGTCGCGCATGTGCAGTTCATGCCATGGAATGCGGAAGTAACAGCCAAAATAGTGAGGCTGTTATTCCATAGTGGCCAATCATGGCAGAGAGTTTTAAGCTCCGTTGGACTTTTGGAAGGATACTTCAAAAAGTCCAATGAAAGGTTCCATGATTGGCTGTTTTAAGAGCTACTGAGCGATCACAGTAGGACTGTAGGCTCCGCCTGCAGCCCTAAAAAGGAGGTACTACTACTACCTCGATATAGATCACTGATGAGACTGCACCTGGAATAATGTGCTCAGTTCTAGAATCCTCACATAAGAAAACACAGGGTCGGGCTGGGAATGTTCACGCAGGGTGACCAAGATGATTCAGGGCCAGCAGGGTAGATCTTATGAAGATCGTCTCAAGGCACTGAACATGTACTCACTGGAGACAAGCAGAGAGAGAGAGAGAGAGGGGATATGATAGAAGCCTTCAAATTCCTGAAGGGAGTAAACAAAGTAAACTGCAGGGAACTATTAGTCAGGAGTACAAAGTCAAGAACCCGAGGCCACAAGTGGAAACTGGTAGGGGGACATTTTAACAGGGATGTGAAGAAGTTATATTTTATGGAAAGGATGGTGGAGCCATGGAACAGTCTGCCAGTGGATGTGGTGGGTGCCAAGACCATATGTGGTTTCAAGCATGGCTGGAACAGAGTGCAGTGTTTGGTGGTTGCTCAGATCAGTAGCAGTAGGGAGGGGAGCAGTGGGGTGACCTAGAAGAGATAAAACCTGATATGGACAATAGGTCCCAGGACAGATAAAGAAGTCTGGGCAGACTAAATGGACGTTTGGTCTTTTTCTGCTATCATTGTTTATGTTTGTATGTGTCTCACTGCAGTGTTTGAGTACTGTCTCTGCACTACAGTATCAAACTTATTGTAGGTATTAGTGTATACTGACTGCCATTGTGTCTATTCTTCATTCAGTCCCTGCACTACTAGCATCTAAGTCACTGGTGTATATTGACTGCTGTGTTGTCTGCATACAACCAGCATGACTTAGCAGATCATACAAACAGCTGATCGAGCAGGCCAGGTATAAGGAGTAGCATTTGTAAAACAAGTACAGACATTTGCAATAGTAAATCACGTTTAAGGGGAGAAAAGATATCAGTGAAGGCAGGTACATTGGTTACACTCCAGTAATAAGGACTTTAGTCTTTTCTTGAAGCCCTCAAGGGAAGAGCAGTCTTGGAGGGTGAGTAGAAAGTTGTTCCATAAAGACGGGGCACTAGTGGCAGAAGACCTTTGCCCCTATTGGACCTCACCCTAGGTACTTCTGGGAGTGTACAGTTTGAGGACTGGAGAGCCCTTCTCTGAGGTTTAGCAATCAATATATCCTTCAAAATAGAAGGAGTAGTGCTGTTTATTAATTTAAATGCCAAGCTGAGCATGAGGTGCTCTACCTCTAGTGTGGGTCAGTTTAGTGAATTTAGAAAACTGCTATAATGCTCCCTGAGTGGGGACTCAGCTGCAAAGCAACCAGTTCTGTGGTTCAGCATTTTAAGCTTCTGCACTTCAAAGATCTGGACACCACTGAGAACAGGGGGGGGCGTGCAATTTGCAATTGCTAGCCAAGACTTTTTTCTGAGGAAATTATTGAGGCGGTAGAGAAGCCCAATTTTTGGAAGCAGGGACTTTTTTAAGTGTTCTACATAGGGTTTTAGGGTCAGTTCTTGGTCCAGATGTACCTCCAAGTATTTTATAGGCTTCTACACCTTGATAGGAGACATAAGCAGTATATTAATGGATAGCAAGTGCTAACAGACTGAACCAATGTGCCTGGGGCCAAACAGGATAGTCTTAGGCCCTGCCCACAGTCACCTGTGAGCACCGTTACGATGGGTTGCAACCATTATGGAATATGCTAAAAATGTTTCACGTCCACACTGGTAACGGTAGCCAATGCATTTTTGCTACCGATCTCATACCTGTTGGAAGGTAGTCTCGAGATCGGTAGCAGAAATGGTTAACTGTTACTACTGTGGCCAAAACTATTAACTCACCAGTGCAGATGGGCGAGTGCTCCATTCAGTAACCCCTGGTCCTCCATGGCCCCACCAGGTATCCTATGAGGGAGTGTGGCAAGAGCGCATCGTGAACCCAGAAGGGCTGTAAAACAAATGAAGTTGCCTGCAAGCCAATAATGGCTACTTTAAAAACATCAGTGGCTATATGTGGAAATTTAAGCTCATTTCCGTTTACTTTACCCATGAAAATGGCATGCTGGGATACATAGGGAAGTGACGCACATCATTCTTGGATTTTGTGCATCACTTCGCTGGATTTAGATCATGGCAGCCATCATCAAACATGCTGGAGTGGTGGAACGTTAATGCGAGACAAGCGGGAGCACACCTTGGGGAAACACGGTTTCGGAGTAGAGTAGACTGGCTGTAATGGTAAGCACTAAACCAGTTCTGAAACCATTATGCTTCCACGATTGTGAGTGTGGACAGGGCCTTAGTTTTTTTTTTTAGAATTTAGAACCATTTTGTTAGTCATGAACCATGTGTCAAGCTCTCGGAAATCATTCGAGAGCTAACAGTTTATACTGTTTATGTCTTTAAAACTTCTATAAAGTACCAGATCATCTAGGTAGAGCAATAGGGTTTGCCCCTCCACAGTTCCTCAGAATGTTATTAACAAAGAGAGAAAAGAGAAGGGGACCGAGGATGGATCCTTGTGGGGCACCATCTGTAATCTGATGCAGTCTCGATTGAGCTCCCTTCCACTTTACTAATTACACTGTGTTAGATAGATAATCAGAGACCCACCAATGGGACAAGCTATCAATGTCCAGTTATTTTGGCTTTTAAAGAAGGCTATGACTGACCAGGTCAGAGGCTTTGATGAGGTCTATGAAGACTGTACCTGTCTTCTGCCCCTTATCCATAGTGCTTAAGACATCTGTGGTCAATCTGACCAAGGTTGTGTCTGTCCCGTGGTTTTTTCTGAAACCATGCTGTCTGTCAATCAATAGACTTCACTGCTCAGCATAGTGCTGAATCTGATTTTATACTAATCTTTCCTGGACTTTGGCAGTGTGCAGAGGAGAAAGATGGGTGGTAGTTTCCAACAGGTTCTTTAGGGCACCCTTATATAATGGTGCCATCAGGTCCACCTTCCATCTTGAGGGGATTTTCCCTTCTAAGAGGGCTCTATTAACAATCATTTGTCAATGCCGAATGTTGGCTTGCTAGCATTGGCATTGGTAGTGCAGGAGTTAGTGAGATGCATAATAGGAATGGCAGTGAAGTACTGAACTGACGCCAATCCCACCCCAACCCCCACCCTGCAGAGACTGACATGCATTGGGGGTGTGCCTTTGGGTCATCAGCCATAACACTCATGCCATTACATCTCACCCTACCCTGCAGTCACCGACAGGGTGTTGCGGCGTGCCTTGGGGTCTTTGGGCCTTATGCTCACCCCATTCCATAAGGAAATACACTGAGATGGATGTAGTATAGGAGAATGAGGTGAACTTTGGGGATGAAGACTCCAAGACACACACCTCAATGCCTGTCACTGGCTGCAGGGTAAGGGTGGGGGTGGAATTGCGGGAGCATTACAGTGGACAATCCCAAGTCACACCCCTGGCACCTGTCAGTCTCTACTGGGTGGGGGGTTACGGTTGGAAATCCTAATGCCCCAGGTGTTTGTTGATATTTTCACTCCAGATTTTCAACATGGGCTTTTTGTGACCTCACCTCATGAAAAGTGGCATTATCAGTTTGTTACCCGAAAGGTTATTTTGCACAGCGACTACACCATTTGGAGACACAGGTGCAAAAACACATTTCAGGTAGGATGGGAAAAATGACAGCTGTACTATTCATGAGGCGGTGTGAAAATATGTAAATGTTGAAAATCTGGAGTGAAAATATAAATAAATTGGTGACGTTACAAGCGTGCATAGAAACTGGGCAATGCATGCCTGTAATGCAATCATTTTTTTGAATGTTTTCACCAAATTTTTAACATGGGCATTTTGGATCTTTCATCAGAAACAGTGGCACTGTGATTTTGTTAATCTGTCCCAAAAATTGATTTCCCACAGCGACTGTGCCATTCTGTACCACAGGTGTAAAAACAAGTTCAGGGCAGGATGTGAAAAATGACAGCTGTACTGTTCATAAGGAGGTGTGAAAAAATGGCAATGTTGAAAATCTGGAGTGAAAATATAACAAATTGACAAAGTTACGAGCTTGCATAGAAACTGCACAATGCACGCTCATATCGCAGTCATTATTTGGAATTTTGGCACCAAATTTGCAACATGGGCTTCCTTCAGCTAGTTCACTTATTGAAATGTTTCACCAGGAAAGGCTAACTGAAACTCCGCTGGTAACTCCAGTCATGCGCATTACTGTGCACTGTAATGCGCATGACCGGAGTTTTGTCTTCCGTCACTGCAATGAGGAAACTGCACCTCTTTGGAGCGGCAGATTTCTTTCAACTCCATGGCTCTCTTTGACACTGCTGTCATCACCAGCATGCTCACTGATTGGTGGCTGAGGGACGCACCCACTAAAGCATCCCTTGCATTGGCCACAACACTGACACACCTCTGAAAGTGCTACTACTGCAAGACGTTGCTTGCGCACATGCAAGCTAACATAAAAAGCATTACAAGTGGGGAGGCAATTACAGGGGCAGCCAACTTAAGTAGTTTTGGTTCAAGCTTATCATACTCAGCTGAGCCTTCTACTTTGAGTTGCTTTAGCAAGTTGAACGCTTCTTTGTGAGTTACCAGCCTAAAGTGGAATTCAGGCACTATGCTCATGTGGACTGGTAGAGCCAGGTGGTGCTGCAGGGATCCACGTAACTGGTTCTTGAATCTGTCCAGGTCAGTGAAAAAGGCATTTAGTGCATTGGCCAAAGCTAGTGGGTCACAGTAGCGCTGACCCTCTGCCACAATATCAGTATCAATATCAATTGAACCTTTCTATTTATGAAAGCAAGGTGAACAGTGATTCCATCTGAATGAAGAACAACAGGAAAAAAGTTGGTATAAGGCACATTACTAATTCTAAAACACATGGTAAGCAAAGCAATTTCATTACAAAAAGTTGAGTTTGTTAAAATATTTCAATTGTCATGGTTACTTGCTTAGGCAGTGTGAAAAAAAAGATTAAGAATTGATGGATCTACATCTGATCTCTAAGTAGACTGCACCTGGTGCAGAATGCAGCTGTCAGGTTACTTATGGGACACCCTAAATATTACCATATTACACCAGTACTGCGTGAGCTGAACTGGGTGACGGTCAGGTGGAGGATCCTCTTTTGTGGTGGTCTTCTTACCTATAAGGCCCTACACAGCCAGGGCCCTAGTTACCTGTTGGACCTTCTTGCACCTGCTGTCTCAGTCCATCCCCTCTGCTCCTCTGGTAGGGGCCTTCTGGCGATTCCCAGAATGAGACTGAAAATGGCCAGTGACAGGGCTTTTAGTGTCTCTGGCCCCATCCTGTGGAATTCGCTACCCTTTGGGGTTAGGGAGGCCTCATCTTTGGAGGAATTCAAGGTCCACCTTAAGGCCACCCTGTTCACCCAGGCTTTCCCTGACTTACCTGTTTAGTGAGATCTGTATGTAATGGTTTTGATCTTAGTTCCCGTCCGCCTCTGTTTTTTTAAACTTTTTTAGGAAGTTTTATTTTTAATGTATAATTCATTGTTCGATGTTCTCTGCTATTTATTCTGATTTGCTGTGTCTTTTATTTGTTTACTTTGTACTGTGCCCAGAGTGTCCGGGATTGGGCGTCCTTTTAAATAAAATTGCCTTGCCTTGTCATATGGCAGAAATTTCTGAGAACACGGCTAAAACACAGTTGCCTAATGAATAATACAATATTATTAAAGCAGGGTATTTCTGGTCACCAAACATATTGAAGGTTTTTGTCCATAAAAATTCAGAGGAGGAGTTTCATGAATTTTCATTGGACTTTATGGATTTTATGTTCAAACAAAACAAAATTAGTGAGCTCCAGGCAATGGTGGTGGATGTTGAATTAGACCGCGGCCATTAAAGAAACATTGCACTAGTGGTGGGCGAAGTCCATGCACTTTACTACATGGAGTACTCCACCTTATAGCCATAATTATGCAAAATACTCCACAACACGAAGTGAAGAGCTTCGCCTTTAATTTCAACACGAAGTCTCATTGTTTTCTATGGACTTCGTGCTGTCTTCGCCTTTGTTTTGGCCTTTAAGGTGAAGTTGTAGTGAATCATAGAATGGCAGATTACATGGGCTCTAGATTGTATTGCACAGCCTCAGTTCTGCATAGTGTGTGTAATAGAAAGCTGTAGATAGTTTGCTCTCACAGCACTGTGAATCAAACCATCGAAAAACCTTTTAAAAATAATTTTTGAGCCAATTTGTTTGATCAATGTTTAGTACATATATTGTAGGAAACCCTCCTTTGCTTATATATAGTGTTTATTGTTTTTTGTGTGCATTTTGAATGTTAATTTAGAACATTCAGGGCCAGATATTCAAAACTTTGCGCTGGGCGCAAACAGTTTGCTCAGGTTTAGTGCCGGGTTATCACGGGTCCACTATATTCAAAAGGTCAAATATGCATGCAAACTGCATTAGCACCAGGCATAATTGCAATGTATGCAAGGGTCAAACTGAAGGGGCATGTCAGTGCAATGCTATGTTCAGTGAATAGCACAGTGTAAAGTGGTTTTGAGCGACGTTAGCGCAACACTTTGCGCGGTGCAAATTGCCACCCAGGAAAAGGTAGTTTTAACTCTGGGTAAACTAGCTTTGTGTGACTTTGTGGCTTTGTGCTGTGTTTGCTCGACTTTTGCGTGGCTTTGTGCAACCCTAACCAATGAGTATGAAACATGCTGCTCATTGATGGCATCACTATGATGCCATCATCTGCCACCAGTCCCAGCCATGCAAGGCTCCCAGTGGACACCATGGCATTGCGGCCATACAGCATACACCTGCAGACCACCCTTCTGTGGACACCAACGGATGCCAGCATAGACATCCAGCACTGGGGGCATAGAGGGTGTTGAGGGGAGGGTGTACAAGTGGCCAGGCTGCACCACAGACTGGGTGCAGCCACAAGGCTGGGACACATCACGCAGTGCATGTGGGCCAGTGCTGGGAATACCCCAACACCAGTATGTCTGTCTGATTGTATGTGCCCCCCAGCCATATACTGCTTATCTGTGCAGACACCAAGCACACAAAGCCGGACATGTATATATCACTGTGAGCATCCCATGCCAGTGGTGCAGCATCTGTAGGTCACACAACAGCATAACAGTAATGTCCACTGTCAGTAAACACCTGCAAGTTGGGCCTGTTACTGTGTACAGTGCAGTGGTAATCACTGCCCTACACACCATAGGCATTGCTGTGTTCCTCACACTACTGGCCCCCTTGCTACTGTAGTGCCTGATGTGTATTGTAGCATGAACTACAGTTTGACAGTTGCATGCAGCACCACCACCTGTGCCTGTGCTGTGTAGTCCCCTGGAGCATAATATGCTATGCTGTACTATATAAATGTAGCCTGCAGCTACCACAATGCACTCCCAGACTGACCTACAGGTGGAGCTGTGGGCAGACCCAGCCAGCTCCTGTACTTCCAGACAGACCTACAGGTGGAGCTGTGGGACCCTGCAATAATGCTGTGCAAACTGCATGCAAATCGGATCATAATGAGATGATAATCTGAATGTTTGTCCAGAGACTACCTAAGTAGGCTCATTTGCATGTCACTTTTGAATATAGCAAAGTTTAGCCCCGGGGCAAATGTGATTGCACAGGGCAAAACTCCATGCTAAACCTGCGCAAATGTGCTGGCACCACGCAAACATTTCAGAAATAGTGCAAATTTTTGCAGAATGTAATTTCACATGTGCTGCTGCTTGCAGCTTTACTGAGTCCACGTCTTTGCTGCACACACACTGGCCACATAGTCCCCCTCTACCTTCCTTCAATGTCGCTGTGAACTTGTCTGCTGTTGTGGTGTGCACTTCCTGGTTGCTATATTCAGAGCTGTCTTATTCCTGGGCTATGTTTGCACTGCACTCCCAGCCCAGTTTGCCCAGCTTCATTAGCATGCTATATTCAGCAGGGTTAGCACTGGGGCTATCCCTTTTGAATATAGCAGGCTATTGGATCAGGGCTAATTTAGCACACCAGGCAGTGCTAATTTAGCCCTGGGGCAAAGTTTTGAATATCTGGCCCTCAGAGTGTTTACTGACAGACACTGTAGGACTGCTTTGGGGAAGGGGCGAATCTGTGCGATGGGAGATTCACAGTGAGAAAGGCAGTCTTTGAACTGTTGTTGGGTAGCTAGTCTGTTCATGTACACACAGTAATACTTGTAGTAGGTTTTGATCATTTTTTGCTATTTGCTGTGGTGCTGTGCCTCTTTTCAGTCAGTTTAAAATGTTTGGTTGTAGTGTACTGAACTGTTAAATTTTCTGCACATTACCTTCAGTGTGTGTGTGTGTGTGTGTGTGTTGTCAAGTCAGACACATTTTATTGTGCCACATGGTAATTGCAGCACTCTGAATCTCTTATTTATTTATTTTATTTATTTGCTTTTGGTAACCGGGTGGGTGCACTAGACATAGAGATGCCTATTTTCAGGCACACAATGGAAAAATAAATGAGCAGTACAATGTGACGCAGCACAAGGGAGAGGTAGACAATGGGATTATCTGCGATACAAACAATATTGGCAACTGGATGATATACAGAGATTAGACAATGTCAAACAATATAGACAGTACAGCTATGAAAAAGTAAAACTAAACCAAACAAGTGCCAACAGGTCTGTATTGGAGCTGTCAGGAAAGTGCAGAAAAACAGTAAGTGCCATCGTGAGGCACAATATAGAAAGAAAAGAAGAGGGAAAAGAGGGAGAGGGGGAGGAGGGGGAGGTGGGAGATGGGGTGAAAAGGGGTAAGAGGGAAGAAGGAGAGTGCAGGAAAGAACAGGGTGGAAGGTGGAAGGATTGAATGGGCTATGGTGGATGGAAGCATGTGCAGGGATTTGAGGCCAGTAGATGTTCACGGTGGAGTTTCTTGAAACTGGCATGGGTGGAAGCAAGGCAAATAGTTTGGGGGATAGAATTCCAGTACTTAGGTGCAGAGTAAGAGAAAGCATGTGCACCCATAGTGGGTTTACGTCTAGGAATGAAGAGAGGGGCATAGTCATTAGATCGGAGACCATATGAGGGTGTTTGGGAAGGTAGCAAGGAGGCGAGGGATTTGGGGAGATCTGAACTAGTTATACCATCAAGTAGGGAGCCAAGGGCTAGTAGTCAGTGGGCAGAAGGTCTGGGCCATTTTAGGTCAGCGTAAAGCTGACAGTGATGTTTGAAACATGGCAATCCCGAGGCATAGCGGCAGATGCTATTGTAGGTGGTGTCCCTTCTATGGAGCAAGGTCTTAGAAGCTCCTAGGTATGTATCCAAGCCATAAGCCAGGGCTGGAAGCAGTAGGCCTTGAGCCACAGCAAGCCTGGCAGATGGCGTGAGGGCACAGCTTGTACAGTAGGCACCTCCGATTTTTGCATTGATCGTTTTGCAGGTGATGGTGATATGGAGTTCAAAATCCAGGGATTCGTCAAGAAGGATACCCAGGTATTTGAAAGAGCTGGTGCTAACTACCAGGGAACCATTGGCACACAAAATTTGAAAGGAGTTGCGAGTCAATTTGAGTCTGGCTGGAGAGCCGAAAAGCATGGAGTGTGTTTTGCTTGCATTAAGAACAAGATTGTTTTCAATTAGGCAGGATTGAATACTGAGTGAGGAAGCCATCAGTTAGGGAGTGGTTACTATCCATGGCATTACTTCCACTATGGTAAATGACAAGGTAATCCGCATACAGCAAGGAAGAGCAGTCTGGTGCAGCTGATGGGAGGTGATTTATAAAAATAGAGAAAAGTGGTGAGCCAAGTATGGAGCCTTGGGGAACTCCCATAAGTATGGGAGAAAGATTGGACATAGCTGAGTTAAGAGCTACAGCCTGCATCTGGTTGGTTAGGTAGCTATTGAACCAGGCAACTGTTTCGGCGGAGAAACCGAATGAGTGGAGTTTGGTGAGGAGAAGGGTGTGGTTTACCAGGTCAAACGCCTTAGTTAAGTCAATGGAGATAGCGCCTGTCAAGAAGTCAGATTCCATTGCACCGTAGATGTCATTTGTAAGTTTTAGGATGGCAGTGGTAGTATTGTGGCCTTTGCGGAAGCCATGCTGGGAACCTGCGAGGAGGTTATGCTTCTGTAGGTATGCTGTAGTTTAGGTTACCACTAATTTTTCCAGGATTTTGCTGAGCATGGAGAGAATGGCAATAGGTCAATAGTCAGATATGTCTTTAGGATCACCTTTCTTAAGGATGGGAGTGATTCTGGCTATCTTCCAGATTTTGGGAACCGTGCCATGACGTATCGATAAGTTAAAGATTTTTGTTAAAGGGGAGGTGATGAGAGGGGCAGCAATTTTCAGTAGCCTGGGTCCCAATCCATCAGCACCAGGGCTAGTGCTATCAGAACTTCTTTTCTGGTGATGGTCCAAAACCAGAACAGTGTATGAGACAGTGCCGGTTTTGTGTCCATGAAACTGAAACTGGAGGGACCAGGGGAGAAGGAGGCTGAGTAGATTGATAGATCAGAGAAATGGCAGTTTAGTGCATTGGCTATGGTCACCGGATTATTACAAGGTATGTTGTTTATCAACATGTCATTACTAGTGAATGTCTTGTTGGCTCCAGGGAGAGTTTTTATGATGGACCAGAATTTCTTGGTGTCACCGGCAGATTTCATTGATAGGTCCTTACAGAAAGAGCTTTTTGCTAGGCGAATAGTCCTTTTGCAGGAGTTCCTCTGGACTCTATAGTCATTAAAATCTGCTTGAATCTCTTATCCGTCTGCAGTATTTTTTTACTGCTTCCTTCTATCTTGGTAGTGGACTGGTACTGCAGCCGCCCCGGCAAAAGAAAGTATTATTTTTCCAGTTTTGGATTTGTGACCATCGGTTCAGGTGGTGTTGTGCCTGTGTGGTTGCATCTCTTGAGTGCTCAAACTCCACCTAGCTGTGCGTCTGTATCTGTTTAGGGACCAATCTCTATCTGTAAGCCATAGGTTTTTTTTTGACTTCCCATCTACCCCAAAGTTCAGAAATCTAAATGTGTTGTTAATTTTCTGTGTAATCCCCAAAAATACCTGCAAAGAGATGTGCATGCAAAGATGTTTCTGGCCATGGCACTGCTGCCAGTGGTAACAGTGGCCGTGGGCATGGTAGTACGCAGACTAAGGGCACAGTTGATGGCAGTAAAGGGATTTCTCCAACTGTGTTTTTCACAGTGCAATCAGTTGCTTCAGTGATGGTTGGAGATGCTGTTGTCCCCACTGGTGGTGGTAGTCAGTGTTGGGTAAGTTACTTTTAAAAAGTAATTAGTTACTTTCTACTAGTTACTTTCAAATAAATGTAATCAGTTACAGTTACTTATTACTTTTATATAAAAAGTAATTAGTAACTGTAACTGTAATGCATGACACTTTTCATATTACTTTATATTACTTTTCATAACATGATTGTATTTACTCATTGAACATAGCAACGTACTCATGAAACCCCAAGAAAAGTATAAAAGAAATAAAACAGATTTGAAAGACAATTAATATGTTAATTTATAACACAGTACCCATCTGACATTGCCAGTCACAATAATCCCTTTACGTTTCCATAAATAAGAGCTCTATTAATTAAAAAAACACTCAAACACACACCCTGCATCTACTGCTGTCCTCCGCAACTTTTTCCCCACAGCTGAATCCTGGCTTTGTCAGCCGCTGCTGTCCCTGACATTTTTCATTTCATAACACCCACACTCACCTCCAACACACACACACCCTGCATCTTCTGTCAGTGCCCTTGGAGATCTTTCTCCTACAGCTGTACGTCCTGACAATGCCAGCCACAACTACCCCTTTACATCCCACCCTTGCCCCACCGCCATACACACCCTGCTGCATCTTCTGCACTTGAGACTCTTTCCCACACCTAGCCTGTATTCTCCTCCTGACTATACAAGAGTCACAACTATCCCTTTCAATATCTATAAAAAAAATCTCACCCTCACGTAGCTCCCCCTACACTCACACACACACGCACCCTGCAGATCTACTGCCCATCCTTGCCTTGGTGATAGTTTCTAATTTCCCCACAGCAGCCTGAATCCTAACTTTGCCATTGCCAGCCACAGATCCACCCCACATCACATACCATAAATTCCACCAGCACACACCTGCTTACCCCAACACACAATTTAAACACTCTTTCCCACACCTGAACCTTGACTTGCCACTGCCACTGAGACACAGTTATAATTATAACTAAGTCTGCCATGACTGGTATGCCACTGCCAGTATTCCACAACTGAAGTCAGACAGTGCCACTTACAATTGAATTGTCACACAACACAAAACACTTGTTTCATTCTGGTACATACCCTTCGATGAGGGTTTTCTTTGAGATGGGGCGGGTGATGGTGATGGTGATAGACCTGGCAGGTGGGAAGATGCACAATCAAGTGGCCTGTGTGGCACCTTGGGACATGTGGTGTTGATGGAACTAGGCCCTGAGCCCTGCCTGCAGATGGACTACTTGCCTTTTTCTCTACAACAGCTATTCTGGTCCCAATTCCCTTGGGATTTGCAATGGATACTGTATGGGTGTATCAAGCTATCTATAAATTATACATCAGCTGGCCAATCTGTTTCCCCCTCAAACAAATATAATAAATTACTATAGGGATTCTTAGCTGTATGATGTAAAGGAGCATAAGTAGTAAAATTTGTATATCAAATGTTGCAAAATGATATATTTAATAATAAACTGAAAAATACAATGATGTTTTCTCACTTTTATTTGCACAGCACATGTTGCAGATATAGAAAAAATGGTAATCTTAAGTGCATTCTGAAGATAAAAATTTGAGTTAGAATTGATGTTTCAATCATAGGTCTTCTTCAGGAATCATCTAAAAGAGAAAAAAACAGGTTTCGGAAATAAAAGAAATATATGTGATGAAAGAAAATAGCAGGAGAAATATAGAATAATACATGTGGTGGTGTATTTAAATATATTTTACACACACCTGAGGTGCTGGATGCCACATAAATCCTGAGAGTGAAATTTGAGGGGTTTATTTAAGCATCCAACACCAAGGTTGTGTGTAAAAGCTTGAGTTAAACACACCACCCCATGTTTTATTTTATGTAATTGCTGGGGAGTGTTTTTTCGCCACAGCAATTATATACAATAAAGCCACATGCCCATGCAGCCGCCATCCCCGGGTTTCAGAGCAGTCTGCTATCAGAACTTCGCTGTTGAAACATTTGGTTCCCCCTTTTTTCTTTGTTTTCTGCAGCTCAGACATAATAGTAGACATAGGCCAGTTACAGTATTTCCTTTTTTTTTGTAAGTTAACTTACTGCTGAGTGCCAGTCACAGTGAAGTGTGCAGGCGTGCTGCACTACAGAAAGGCAGAGAGGGAGAGAAGAACCATGGCTGACATGTGTGTTGATCAAGATAAAGTTGGTACATGTTCGCCATTGTAACCCGCAGGTTATAATGCCAAATTATTACCCGATTTCCCTTAGGGAAAAAACACCAGCCAGTTATTATAAAGTGATAATAGTTAAGGTAAGAACAGAATCTGGAAAATGAAAAGGTGATGATAGGTATGAAAAGGCAGAGTAGAAGTGAAAGCATTGAGGAGTCCTTAAGTGGGGACTAACTGACAGGACCTATTAAGAAGGCTGAAAGGAGAAAGCTATGTGTGTACACACATTTCCGTTTTCTACAGATTAAAGAAATACTCAGACTGGAGGGGCCAATGATTTACGCTGGATCTGTGACAACTGGTACAAGGACACCGGGCACAAGGACACCTCACCAGAGAAATTCAGTATAACAACATTTTCTGTAATGAGGCAACTGGCAGAAACAACCCTGATGCCCAAAGGCAGTGAGACTGCAACCATGTAGAAAGCAGTGGTGAGATAGTGTCCTGGACAAATTTCCCCTATTCACAAAAATACCACCAACAGCTTAATCTGGTTCATTGTCAGTTGGCATCCATCTGTATCCCCTCCCCCGGGGCGAGGCTGAAAATAGGCAGAATTGTCTAATCCTCCTTCCTGGTTAACAAAAACTAACAAAATGAGGCTACCTTGTAATTGTAGCCACTGTGTTAGAGCAAAGATCTCATAGGGCAAACCAGTATTAGGTCAGAATTCATAGGCTTAATGTTACAAGGCTGCATGTCTTTCTCCAGTTGTTGTGCCACAGGTTTACACCACCCCCTACCTCTGACAGCTCATAATGTCAAGACACTGACTACTCAAACATGAATATCAGCAAGACTACAAAACATGGCACCTCACAGCCATGAAATGCTGCCTAAACTTTTTATTGTGAAAAAAATGCAAAAAATGGTAGGCAACTTGCATTCAATGTGCAAGGTGAAGACGCTGGGTGCTCACGCAGTGCTTGTCAGAAGGCAGTTTTTTTTAGCCTGATGCAATAAATTGAGCATGCAGTCAGTTGAGCAGCCTTTGTTTACACTGATACCTGAATATCAAAAGACACCTGCACAGTCTCTGGATTTCTGTGATGTCATAAACTTCTTGAGCTTCACTCGTGGGGTTTATGAAGTCACAGGAACCCTTTGATGCATTACAGCAACCATAACAGATGGATGTCCATCTGTTATTCTATTTACATTACTATTTATAATACAGTAACTAGATACTTTTAAGGAAAGTAATGTAATTACAGTTACTTATTACTTTATTTAAAAAAAAATTACTATTACTAGTTACCTATAAAAGTAATCAGTTTACAGTTACTAGTTACAAGTAACTAGTTATTACCCAATGCTGGTGGTAGTGGAGTTAGTAATGGCATGAGTATTGCCCCAAGTTTAACCTGTGACAAGTTAACAGGTTGTCAAAATATTGTGGAGTCCAAAGACGTGAGTCAGAGTGTAGTTGATGTCACATTCCCCGTTCCCACAGTAGTTGAACATGATTCTGATGATGACTCACAATCACAATCTCATGTTTCCAGTGCTGTTGAGGTTATGCCTGGGCCATCCAAGTGTAACTCCTTGTTACACGGGGTTACTAGAATCCCAGTAAGACCTAGTGGTAGGCAGGGAAGGCAGCTTGTGAAACTCCAGTTAAATGGATTTCACACTGTCTCACTCTGTTCTCAGTCTCAGCTGAGACTGAGGGTTGACATCACTTATAACTGTCACAGCTGCATAAGTCACACTGGAATGTTGCAGTTGGAGGTTAGAGTAGAACGTTGGGGAATTTGAAGTAGAGTCAGTAGAGTGTGGCAGTCTGAAGGAGGTGCTCTGCTGTAAGCAGGCCCTCAGACCTCTAAGCTCTGACAAACAACTATTATTTTGGTATAGGTGTGTGTTCTCACCTTAAGAGGAACACAAGAAGAGCATATTGAAGAGGTGGAGACCGCTTTCAATGGTTCAGGGCCCCATCCCTATGGGGATGGGGGGAAGGTACCAGCCTGCTTCCGGGGCAAACCCCCTAGGTCCGGCTAGGCAAAAGAAGCTGCCTTGTTTAAGTTTGTGCTGAGGCACCAGAAGCTCTGGAAGAGAGTTCCTTGAAGAGGAAATGCCTGTGGGGCACCTGTAACTGAAGGGTGAGTTCGCTCTGCTAAAGGGCCATGTGTTTTCACCTGCGTCACGATGAAACTAAAGGGACTGTTACTGTGGGGTCAGGAAAAGACAGCCAAGTACAGTTTGGAGGATGTGGGGATTGGACTGCTTAACTCTGTGGGGGGTCTAGAGTAATGACAAAGCCACTTAATAAGTATGTTCAAGTCCAGCACAAAATGGGATGTAAAGACAGTAGACTGAATGTGAAATACATTTAAAAAAATCTACACAGCAAAGTGTTTTAAAGGATGAGGTGTTACAGTCCAGAGAAATGGCCGGGTATGAATTATGGGAGCAAGAGGTGGGAGACCCCCCCATCAGTAGTAACCAAATTCACCTCTATGGATTTGCTCTGGGACACCTGTTGCTTTCTCTCAGGTACTTGGCCAGTGCCTGAGAAAAGTACCCAGACATGGGATTGATGAGGAAGTATCCCTGAAGGAGCAGAAGTGCTCATAGGTGGTTTAGGGAGCCACCAGTAAATGTTTCCATGCTATATGAAAAGTGTCCAAGTGGCTGGCAAGGGAATCAAGACAGGGAAAATCCAGAGCAGTGTACAAATTCGGGCTGTGTGCCCAGTGTGTTTCAAAGCCTGAGGGCTAAAGTGATAAGGATGTGTTCTGGTCTCCTTAAATCTGCATTACCAGGAATGTAGCCCCGTGGGGGTCCATCTATGCTTTGTTTATTCTGTTGGATGTGAATAAAAGCCACACTTTAGAATCCCACTTCTGGTACTGGACATTACAGTTATTGTTTCCTTTGTCCAGAGTTACTTGGGTACCACTGTGCATAGTAGCCAAACCTAGCCAATGTGCCGAGTGACATATTCCTCCCCGAACCCAGCCCACCAGGTAGAGCTGTCAGATGGAAACAGCATACAGGGTGGGGTTAAGAAAATGGAGGCACCACTGAGGATTTGGGTTTGGAATTTATGGAGGAATGTGAGAAAGGTCACTTGGACAATGGCTAGCGTTTTGGTTATCTGCCAGTGGGTAGCCCAAAAAGCTGAAGCAACATTTAACTAATGTGCCGCTGTGTGCTGTTATCCATGTGCTGCTATTGAAATGCCAACTGTTTACCAAGGAGCAGTAAAGCCTGAGAGTGTATGCCCTTGTCCTGCATCAAATTTACAGCATTTACCAGCTTTTAAACTGTTTGTGACAAAGAAAAGTGTGGAAACTGTGGGTAGCAAAAGGAAAATTGTGCCCTAGACATTGAAAATGCTTTCTTGTGAACTGAAAGACTTGCTGTGCTTAATTGCTATGAAAAATGGTTGAAATGGGCTCCCGCCATGGAGTTAGTTGAAAAAAAAAAAGTGTGGGTTTGCAGTTTAAATTTGCCTGCTCGACGATCGCCGTGAGGAGAAGAGCACGAGAGGAAAATAGGCTTATTTGCATGGCATCGAGTGATTGGTGAGACTGCAATCAGTCCCGCCCCCAAGCCAGCTCTAGAGTGACTGCACAGCATTCAAGAGGGAGAGTGAGTGGAGTGTGCGAACTGGCTTACCAGGAGGAGCATCGCAGCGACTGAAAGTGCTGTAAAAGCTTAAAAAACTGACTTTTCTGTTTGAATTCAGGCTCAACCCATATCTCGATCAACTGGACTGTGAGTGTGGTGTTCAGAGGGACAATTGGCAGGACTGCCAACCTGCTTCTTTCCTGAGGCCTCCAAGACTGGCTGCAGGCTGTTTTTCCATCGCAGAAAAACAGCTACTGATAACAGTGAGTACCAACAGAAATAATTGCTCAAACTAAGTGATTTTGCCAAAAGCCAGCTGAATCTGTGTGTAGCAGTGTAACCGCTTTGCAAATAAGGACTGTCTTAAGTTTTACCAGCAAAAGCAAGCATTCTAAGCAATCAACTGTGAGCATGATTATAGGTTCAGTGTCAGTATAAGTTTCAAAGTCATGAGAGAGACTATGAGTTGTATCAGATATGCAGCAAGAAATACAGGCAATCCTGTGCTATGAAATACTGAGGCTTTAAGGGACTGTAAGCTAGAGCAAAGTCTTCAGCAAGTAAAAAGTCCATAGTAAATCATATAAATGTGCTAGGAAAAAGAACAGTGCAAGTTTGTGCAGTTTGAGCAAAGTTATCGGTAGAGTATGTAAATCGGATGCGCAGTGGCTTGACCCAGTTACAGAATGTTGATGTGTAGGAGTGCTGCTGCCGCCATTACTGGGTGGGGTACTAATGTAAACTCAGCAGCAGAGGAGCCATTTTGAAAAAGAAAGAAAGTTTTCAGTGATGTGGGACTTGAAATAACAGTGAGCATTGTTTGTTTTTCTCTGCAGTCATGGCTTCAGTACCAGCCCTCTACCCAGATCATGCCCAGACTGTGATAGCAGTAGAAGTTAACAAGTTAAGGGACATTGAGAGATGTTACTATGGAGGACAACTGCCTCCTCATGTGGCGATTCCTGGATATCCAGTGCGAGTATGTGTGATGTGCTTAAATGCTGGAAGAGATGTCTTCATGGCACCTCACTGTTCCGGGTGCCTAGAGAAATATGGTTTGTTTAAAGTGCCCAAGATTCGTTTGGCTCCCACACAGACAAAAGTTCAAGAATCTGCAATTGGCAGCACACAGCACCAGGCAGAGCCTGTTGGAGAAGGCCCCTCAGAGTGTGGCACAAAGTAAGAGGGTGCAGATTTACAGACAGAACAATGTGCTGATGTTTCAGAGTCTGAGTCACAGAGAGACATTTCAGGAAGAACATCAGTAGAACCTTGAAGAGAGGAGCCTAGCCCAAGTCTCATAGGTGAAGATGAGATGAGGGAGGCCTTTGAATGGGAGGTTTCCACCTCCATGCCCAGTGAAGAGTGGGCAGTCTTGGGAGTGAGGATGACTGCTCACTCCTGGGCACAGATTCTCAGTGAGGAAGAAGAAGAGGGGGAACCTATGTGGCCTTGTGAAAAGGGAACTGGTACACAGCCCCAAAAGGTCTTGCCACAGAGGAATGCATGGAAGAGAGTGGTGATTCCACTGACCTGGCTGTGCAAGAAGAAGCCAGGGATCCATTTTTTGTGTCGTTAAGAATGCGTAGCTGGCAGAACCAGGACTGGCCACCCCCAAGCCAGGCCAGAGGTCTCAGGTTGACCAAAGCTAGTAAAGAGGAAAGACTGGTTTGTAGGAAAGTGAATAAAATCTACGGGATGTCCTTTCCTACCTTTCCTGTGAGAGGCTGTGAGGAGACTGAAAAAAGCAGGAAACCCTGGATTTGGGAAGAAGCAATGAAATGTGTGCATCCTGGTGCAAACAAGCATGTCAAGAACAGAATGTTTCAAGAAAAATACAGCCAGTGGATAAGAGGCAGGACACTGTTTATGGACACTGTTTGAAATGTGTATGGAGAGGGACAAGAAACCTTTCACAGTGTGAATTATGAGCACCCAGATGGAGTAACAATTCAAGCTCCTAACCCGTTGTGCTATTGGTCACAATGCAAAGACCTTCCTGAGAATGTGCCCATGCCTACCAAATGCAAAGCAGAGCAGTGGTAGCCAGTGCTGCCACTCCAGCCGTTGCCGTACCTATGTTGTTCTGCCAGTCTGGATGTCCAGGACTCAGGTGCCCCACATTCATCAGTTCTACAGTGTACTGGCCTCCCAGAATCCATTGACTGGCCCACTAGATGACTTCAGATCCAGAGAGGACACCAGCCCAGCTGTTTCCTGATTCATCGCCTGGGTATCGGATGACTTCAGACCAGCTGTTTTCCTTTTTGTTCCTGTTCCAAGGTTCCATCTCCAGAGATGACATCATCCCAGCAGTTTCCAGATGTGCCCTCCTGTCATTTTCCGGAAGATGGCCACCCAGCTGTATCAGAAGAATGCTGCCAGGGAGAGTCTTCGGCTGAGGACCAGGTGTGGTACCATTTTCATTCTACAAGTGACTGGTAAGTCCAGACTTTTCTATTCTTATGACATTGCAGTACACATCCTACACTAGCAGACTCCAGATGTTTGAACTGTCCTCAAAGACTCTCCCCTTAGGGACTTTGGCCTGCTAGAACTGTGCTTCACCAGGCTCTGGCCCAGAAGAGACTCTTTAATGGACTTGCCTTCGGGCACTGTGGTCACTAGATGGGACTTTTAGGGCACTCCATACTCCAAATATTGTGTATTGTAAATAATGTCATTGTTTCTGTTTTCTAATGTTTATACTGTTTTTCTACTTTTCTAAAAAAAATCTTTTTTGGGATTCTTCAGCGTTTTGATGGTAGGGGTTTAGATAGACTGTGTATGCAGATTAGGAGTGTGTATTGTCTTTCTTTTCCTTGCAAGTGTTCCTGAAGAAGATAGAAGAGAAGACAAGAAGAGGAGGAGGGACTCAGCGGAGTTCCTCAGTAGTACTTTAGAGTGTAGTATTTAAAGTACTGTTGTTGTTGTTACTGAATGTAACATTTCCTGCCACAGGTATGGTTGTGGGGGAGTGTGGGAGTAATGAATAGTGTATGGTATTAGCTCCTAGTGTGTGGTTGCATGGTGTCCAGGGTCGAGGAGGCCCCCTGTTTGTTTTGTTTTGGGAATTCTAAGTCAGAGGCAGACAGATTTTCCCCAGAGGGCTGGGGGATAGACAGGCAGTGGCCCTGAACTGCAGTAGGGGTTGCAGTACTGATCTATTAGGGCTATGCTCTGGACAATTCTACCAGAGCCACTAGGTACTCATAGTCAGCGGGTAGAGTAGAGGCTGATACGTCAGCCGAAGACTTCTAGGCCCTTAGTGTTGTCTGGCTGTAACTAGCACATGATAGGAGGGGCCTGATCACCCCTCTCCATAGGTAACACATAGGAAAGGATGGCCTAGGTCAGGTAAATAATGACTGCGGACAGTCATTTTCCTGGCCCAGGGTGAGTGTAACCCCCCTGTTACAGGGGTTACTAGAATCCCAGTAAGACCTAGTGGTAGGCAAGGAAGGCAGCTTGTGAAACTCTAGTTAAATGGATTTCACACTGTCTCACTCTGTTCTCAGTCTCAGCTGAGACTGAGGGATGACATCATTTAGAACTGTCGCAGCTGCATAAGCCACACTGGAATGCTGCAGTTGGAGGTTAGAGTAGAACGTTGGGGAATTTGAAGTAGAGTCAGTAGAGTTCAGTAGAGTGTGGCAGTCTGAAAGAAGCTTTCTGCTGTAAGCAGGCCCTCAGAGCTCTAAGCTCTGACAAAGAGCTATTATTTTGGTACAGGTGTGTGTTCTCACCTTAAGAGGAACACAAGAAGAGCATATTGAAGTGGTGGAGACTGCTTTCAATGGTTCAGGGCCCCATCCCTGTGGGGATGGGGGGAAGGTATCCACCTGCTTCCGGGGCAAACCCTCTGGGTCTGGCTAGGGAAAAGAAGCTGCCTTGTTTAAGTTTGTGCTGAGGCACCAGAAGCTCTGGAAGAGAGTTCCTTTAGGAGGAACCGCCTGTGGGGCACCTGCAACTGAAGGGTGAGTTCGCTCTGCTAAAGGGCCATGTGTTTTCACCTGCATCAAGATGAAACTAAAGGGACTGTTATTGTGGGGTCAGGAAAAGACAGCCAAGTACAGTTTGGAGGCTGTGGGGATTGGACTGCTTAACTCTGTGGGGGGTTTAGAGTAATGGACAAAGCCACTTATTAAGTATGTTCAAGTCCAGCACAAAATGGGATGTAAAGACAGTAGATTGAATGTGAAATACATTTAAAAAGAATCTACACAGCAAAGTGTTTTAAAGGATGAGGTGTTACAGTCCAGAGAAATGGCCGGGTATGAATTATGGGAGCGAGAGGTGAGAGACCTCCTATCAGTAGTAACCAAATTCACCTCTACGGATTTGCTCTGGGACACCTGTTGCTTTCTCTCAGGTACTTGGCCAGTGCCTGAGCAAAGTACCCAGACATGGTATTGATGAGGAAGTATCCCTGAAGGAGCAGAAGTGCTCATAGGTGGTTTAGGGAGCCACCAGTAAATGTTTCCATGCTATATGGAAAGTGTCCAAGTGACTGGCAATGGAGCCGAGCCAGGGAAAACCCATAGCAGCGTACAAGTTCGGGCTGTGTGCCCAGTGTGTTTCAAAGCCTGAGGGCTAAAGTGATGAGGATGTGTTCTGGTCTCCTTAAAACTGCATTACCAGGTGTGTAGCCCCGTGGGGGTCCATCTATGCTTTGTTTATTCTGTTGGATGTGAATAAAAGCCACACTTTAGAATCCCACTTCTGGTATTGGACATTACAGTTATTGCTTCCTTTGTCCAGAGTTACTTGGGTACCCCTGTGCATAGTAGCCAGACCTAGCCAATGTGCCAAGTGACATATTCCTCCCCGAACCCAGCCCACCAGGTAGAACTGTCAGATAGAAACAGCATACCTGGGTGGGGGTTACACAATGATTAAAATTTTGAAGAAAAAATAGTTGATGATCATACTGAGGCTGTGGCTGGACTTGGAACATGTTCTCCACAGGACAACATCCAAGCTGAATTTGTTAGCAACCCACAAAATTAGAAAAAATAACTGTTTGCAAGAAACACATTTCCTTTCTTGGTGACTCTGTGTAATCTAAAAATATGCCCACAAAGACACGGTTAGACAAAGGTGTTTCTGACTGTGGTGTATGAACCATATAAGTCAGAGTGATATAAGCTTTGGCTCTGTGGGAAGGGCATTCTGTCACATCCCATGGAATAAATAAAAGAAAAAATCCTTGAAGGGGAAAAAGTACTGTGTCAGAGAGGCTTAGGGCCAGGCAAGGTCCCTGAGTTGTATGGGTAACAGCAGTGCCTGCAGCATCACCCTTAGAGTAGGTGGTGTGTGAAATAAATTCTGTGTGTGTGTCTGAAATAAAATCTGCCAGCCAGTTCTAGTAACAGTAGGTAGCCATGTAGGTAAAAGCTGTGAATTAACAAGGGAGGTTACCACAGGCATGAGGAGGATGACTTTGAATGTTCAGGTAGTGTTCAGAGTACCAGTGTGGTGCATACCTCGGTGCAAATGTTGTAATCATTGTATGTCACAATCACGAGTCATGAAAAAAATCACGTTCTTCATCTTCGCGATCACGAATCACACAATTTAAATTTTTTTTGATCCAACGCTGGTTTTTTTTTTTTAATCTTCAGTTTCATCATGAATCAGGACTGGGGGACAACCAGTTATCATGTTACATTACTCAAGATCCTTGGTCTAGTACTATGCTTCTGTTTGTGTTCACATTCTGTAGGATGCCCTACTTGACTCTTTCACCTCACAAGAAGCCGGACCTATTTAATCCAGTAGATATTATCTTGGCGCGAACATTGTGAAGTTCTGGGAAGTTCGTCATGACTGAATCATGTCATGTCACGATCATAAGTCATGAGACCTTAGAATAGGTGGTGTGTGAAACAAATTCTGTGTGCATGTCTGAAATAAAATATGCCAGTCAGTCCTCAAGTAACGGCAAGTAGCCGTGTAGGTAAAAGTTGCGAATTAACACAGGAGGTTTGCCACAGGCATGAGGAGGATGACTTTGAATGTTCAAGTAGTGTTCAGAGTATCAATATGGTGCATATCTCAGTTCGAACTTTGTACTCATTGTCATGTCATGATCACAAATTCATGAGTCATGAGACAAATCACGTTCTTCATCTTCATGATCATGAATCACACAACTTTTGCTTTTTTTGTCCAACACACTAAGCAGGACAATCACATCTATGACCGTACTCAGTCACGATGATGGTGGTGCTGAATAATGCAGGCGAAGCAGACCATTCTGTTGCACTGTAAAACAGTGTACCATTGAGGTTGCTGATGCAGTCATGGAAAAAGAATTTCCAAATGGGTACAACTCCGGCATTGAGGATTATGAGGGCTGCTTTCCTTTTTTTTGGTTTCTCTTGTTTTCCGTTGGTGTAAAGTATTTAACAGCGGTGACATACAGGCCAGATGATGGATATAACAAAAGACAGAAACAGCTCCACGGGGTACTGATACTGAATGGGGTACTGGAATCAACTCAGAATAATTTCTTCTTCATCTGTTTGCAGGTAGCATCGAGGTAGTGTAGACTGGTGGCATGTTCCAAACTGATGATGGACAACAGTTTGGATACACTGAAGACCTGGAAAGAAGACAAAAATAGTAATGAAAACTGTTTTCCAAATGACCCCATGCAACCCCCTCCCACCCAAAACAAATACTTAACATTCATGGATTGACATTGTTCTTACAGCCAAAGTCAACAATCAGACACATGTGGAACACATGTGCGGTGGCAACATGGTTTCATCACTACAGTCGTGAATCTGTGTGCTGTAACCTGAGAATGTAAAAGAAAAGAACAGTTAGTGAGAAATGCTTATAATTCACTCACTCACAGCAGTCCCACCCCTCTCCCCCAGAAAAAATGTTAATTTTACAGTACCATATTATATGGTAGAACATACAGTATGTATGGCATGTGAATGTGACCATGGCCAACACAGGAGAAGCATTCAGTATGTATGTATGATGATGATTCCCTGCAAAGAAACAATTTGATGGACTGCTCAGTGCTTACAACAAAAAACAAGATTCAATACAAATTAAATGGCAGTGTCTCTGAAAAAACATGACAGTGACACGTACACTAACTAACCAGTGTTGGTATGAATACACACACATAAGGCAGCATATTTCAGTCAGCACAGCAGAAGAATTTCCCAGAACATCAAGTTATAGTTCAACCCCATGGTCATCTGTGGCTGTCATCATTTAGCAACACACTGTACATTAGCAGCAGCAGAAAAGTGACAGACAACAATAGCAGCAGCAGCAGCAGCAGGCACCAGCAAGCCATTTTCTCACTTGGGACACTTATACAGAGTTCTGGTTCTAGGTTCACACTTTTAGCAGTGTGTTAAGAAATACTTGTGACTTTTCTGAACAGTTTTTCATCTGATTATTCTTCATCTGGGCTTTTCATTAAATGAAAAGAAAGGGCCACCACCACCAGCAGCAGCAGCAGCAAGTGTCGTCACAAAGCAATGATGTCTCTTAACGCACTGTGATGCATTTCTGTACTGGTATTAATTTTCATCTGGGCTTTTCATTAAATTAAAAGAAAGGGCCAAAACCAGCAGCAGCAGCAGCAAGTACCGTCACAATGCAATGATGTCACTTAACACATTGTGATGCATTTCTGGACTGGTATTAATTTTCATCTGAGCTTTTCATTAAATGAAAAGAAAGGGCCAAAACCATCAGCAGCAGCAAGTGTTGTCACAAAGCAATGATGTCACTTAACACACTGTGACATCTTTCTGGACTTGTATTAATTTTCATCTGTGTTCTTCATGAAATGAAAAGAAAGGGCCAAAACCACCAGCAGTAGTAGCAGCAGCAAATGTTGTCACAATGCAATGATATCACTTAACACAATGACGCATTTCTGGACTGGTATTCATTTTCATCTGGGCTTTTCAAGAAATGAAAACAGGGGGACATTCAAACACAAAATAGCACATCATTGGGGGGCATGCTAGGTGGTGTTATGGTATTGTGAATATTGCCTTGGTGCTTTAACTACATACTTAGAAAACGAAAAAGTATTTTCGTGGTTGTTAGTTAATTTACTTTATTTTTTACATGACTGATTGTTGTGAAAATGGTGGAAGCTGCGTGTTTTCATTACAGGCGAAACTGTCCCGCCGCTACGCACGATGCAATAAAAATGGCTGGAAGATGGCATTTTAGCAACGCAATTTAAAAATTAAAGCAAAGCACACATTGTTCACCAACTGGTTAGTGAACACATGACTTATTATTATAATAAATAAAGTAATGAGTAATAATGTGTGTGGGGGGGACATTTGTGGTAGGGTGGGGAATAGGATTTACCATTATGAGGGACAAAAAGTATTGGATTAAGAAAAGTTACAACACAAAGAAAACATGAACTGAACATGAATGTCATACTATATTCTGTAAGAAAATATAAATATCGATTAAGGAATTTATGAAAAGCAGAGACAAGCTTTTTGTGGTGAAAATTTTCATAATCCTCTATTTCTTGCACTTCATAGTGGTAAATCCCATTAAGATCCTACCACAAATGTCACCCCCCCACACACATTATGCTTTACGCAATAACCATTTTGTGGGTCACTCATTATTTTATGTAATAACAAGTCATATGGTCACCAACTGTGCGTCTACTGTGTGATTTCATTTCAGTTTAAATTGTGCTGCCAAAACGCCATCTTCAAGACACCTTAATTGCAACATGCATAATGGCAGGACAGTTTCACCTGTAATGAAAAGGTGCAGTGTCCGCCATTTGACGACCATCACTCAAGCAAAAAGTAAAGTACATTAGCTAACAACTGTGGAAAATAAACAAAACATTGACTGAACAGAAATGTCATACTTCAGCTGGTAGAAAAAATAAACACTACTGAAGAAAAAAACTGAAAAGCAAAAGAGACAGTTTTGGGGGGGAATTAAAACTTATGATCATTACTGAATATATTATGGGGCCTGTGGGGGCTGTTGCTGGCCACTTAAACTCAGTCCCTGCAGCAAGTGGATAATTTCTGCATTTTGGCTCTAAATGTGGGTAGGCTCTAAATGTGGGTAGGCTATTGGACAGCACCCTTCATAGCCATTTTAAGCTCCTCCACCTCTGCCCACATAACAGCCAGGTCTGCCTGTGTCACTGGCTTCTGAGATGGGTCATATTGTACCTGATCAACTGTGGCTGCAGGCCCCACCACCTCTGCTGTTTCAATTGAGGGGGCCCTGCGATGGCAGTGACATGCAGGTGGAGAATCACACTGGACCACAGCTGCAAGAGGGGCTGCTACCTCCTGCAGCTTGGCATCCCACTGTTCTCGGTGGTAGACAACCATGTGTATCCTTGCCCCACCAGTCTCTAAGTATCCGCCCTTGCGCCCCCGCCGGACCAGCACACTGCACAACTTGCACCTTACTACCGTGGAGTCACCCAGGATGTTCTCAAAAAACTCCCACATGGGGGAGCTCCATGCAAGACCTAGTACAGGAAGTGTGGGGGCACCAGGTACAACAACGGGCTGGGAGGATGCTGCTGCTGCTGGAGGGGCAACTGCATGTTGCGCTGCCAGTGGTGGAGGGGCAACAACCTCCGGCTGCTGTTCTTCACGCTGCTGCTGAACCTGCTCTGGCTGAGGCTGCTGCTACAGCTGCTGCTGCTCCTCATGCAGCTCTGGTCAGACCCCTGCTGTGGGGCTGTCTGTGGCCATATCAAAAGTAGCCCATTTTAAATTCACTGGGTGGCCGAGGCAGCCCAGCACTGGCCACCAACACTTCTCCCTCCACAATCGATGCCACGACCACGATCCATCACCCAAAAAAAAAAAAGGAAAACTACTAGCTGGAAAGATGGACCACACACATAAGACTAACTCAAACAAAACCTGGTTTTAAGAGCAAAAGAAAAATCTCTAATTAACAAAAAACCCTGCTGCAGAACAGTTTTACACTAAATTACTAAAGAAACAACCAATGCAAAAACAAATCGACTATAAATGTATCTCTCTCTCTATATATATATATGTATATCAATATCACTCTGGAGCTCAGCCTGCAACTTGCTCTTTCATGAAAAAATGAAAGTAAAACACTGACTTCTTGATTATTTAAGTTCCTCCCTGCATCATGTGACCTGCAAACCTGGAGAGACTAGCCTTATGATCGGGGGGCTTTTTCTTACCAACTTCACCTTATCAAGTCTGTAACTCGAAGTTAACCCGAAGTGGACAATGCAAAGTCCATTAAAAGACGAACTTGGGGGTTTTAATGGATATTTCACATAGCATTACACAAACTTTAAGTGATTCACTTCAGGTTCACTTTGAGTTCATAGTAGAACTTTGCTGCATCTCTAATTGGCACTGGGAATAATGACAGAGACCTGGCAAAGCCAGGCTATACCATCTATAGGAGAGACAGCAGTAAGGGAAAAGGAGGTGGGGTAGCCCTTTTTGTCAAGAAAGGCACATAGGCGGTAGAAGATGGGTCCGTCAGGGAAGGAAATGGGGAGACAATCACTGTGGGTACAGGTTATGACAGCACTGGGAATGAAACTGCCCATAGGGGATGATGTGTAGGCCAGCAGGATAGGGAAATGAGTTGGATTGGGAACTAGGGGCAGAAACTGGAAAGAAAGACCACAAAGGGGAAGTAGTGGTTGTGGCTAGACCTCAGTCTGCCAAACACAGATTGGGATATTCCAGCAGCTTCAAGCACCAGAGGTCAAGCCCTGTTAGATATGTTACAGGATTGTCTGCTGGTGCAGCTGGTCAGAGAACCCCCAAGACAGGCTGCCATTTTTGATGTGGTACTCACCAACTCAAAATGGTAGATGGAGTGTAGGTTGGGAAGCCACTTGGGTCAGGTGACCATAACATCATATAGTTTGAACTGGCCTTGGTATTGGTATACCCTCATCAAAGGCTGTAGTTCTGGGTTTCAGACAAGCAGACTTTGATCTAATGAGGGACTTGGTCATTGGTAAATTGGTGGAGTGGAGAAATTAGAGGGGTGGAGGAGAGGTGGGGGAAATTAAAGGGGCCATTCTTGAAGCAACTGAATGATGTTTGAGAACGGTTACCAAGGGTAATAGGCACAAGAGACCAATCTGGTTCTCAAAGAAGGTCAGGGAGGCAGTAAGGGCCACAAAAGGGCATACTTAGCTACAAAGAGAAACAAGAGAGTAGGGAATGGAGCAGATACTAACTACAGACGAAAGAGCTCAAGAAGGCAGTCAGGGACACTAAAGCAGCATAGAGCTGCATATTGTAGGGGGGTCAAGGGAGGGGAAAAACAGTTCTTCAGGTACAGCAGGCAAAAAAAAGATGAGAGGGGGAATTGTTAGGCTGACAGAGGGGGGTAGGGTAGTACGGGAGGCTGAGCAGAAGGCTGCCATTCTAAACAACTAACTCTGCTCAGAATTCACAGTGGAAAATAGTGGGCCTCCGCTAGTAAGCTACATAAAGCCTGTTGCAAGGGGGATCTCAGAAATGGAGCAGGTGGTAGTTACAGGAGAAGGGTTTGCAGCCCTGAAAATAGACAAGGCTCCAGAGCCAATGAGATGCACCCAAAGGTGCTTAGGGAATTGGAATCAGAACTGGCTGTACCTCTGCAGGGATGTTCAATAGCTCACTGCTGTCAGGGGTGGTCCTGAGACCCCAAAGGATAGCAGACATGGTGCTGATCCATAAGGGAAGGTACAGGGAGGAACCAGGAAATTAAAGGCCCATCAGTCTTCTCTCCAGTGTAAGTAATCTGATGGAGACATTCGTCAAAGAGGACTTAGTGGACTACCTGGTGAGAACTGGACTCCTGAATAGTAAGCAGCATGATTTGTAATAGGGAGGTCTTGTCAGACCAACCTGATAGTATTCTTTGACTGGATAACAAAGGTAGGGGATAAGGTCCATGCTATGGATTTACTCTTTTTCTACTTCAGCAAGGCATTTGACTTGGTGCCACGTAAAACGTTGTTGAAAAAATTAGAGGAACTGGGAGCAACAAGGGACCTAGTAAGAGGGATAGGACGTTGGTTGGGGGGAACGCAGCAGAGGGTGGCTGTAAACAGGATCAATCCAGGGGAATGGGAGGTCACGAGTAGGGTACCACATGGGCACAGTCCTGGGAGATAGTCATAGGAGAAGGAATACAGTGTAAGATGTGCCTCTTTGCAGATTACACAAAGCTCTGCGGCAGGGTAGACAATGAGGAGGGGGAAAGGGAGTTGCAGAGGGACATGCAAAGGTTAGAGAGCTAGTCCAAGATCTGGCTATTAAAATTCAGTGCCAAAAAGTGCAAGGTGATGTACATACGGAACAAGAACTCCAGGAAGGAATACAGGATTGGAGGGGTTAAGAAAGCCACTAGTTCCGAGGAAAGGGACCTGATGGTCATCATAAGTGACTCCCTAAACAATAGCCAATATAACAAGGCCTACAGCAAGGTCACCAGAATGCTGGGGTGCATCAGAAAGTTGGGGGTGTATTGGAAGGGGTCTTGATAGCAGGAGGAAATAGGTAATACTACCTCTCGATAGATCACTGGTGAGACCCCTTCTGGAGTACTGTGCCCAGTTCTGCAGTCCTCACTTGAGAAAGAACAGAGACAGGCTGAAGATGGTGCAGCACAGAGCAACCAAAGTAATTCAGTGTCAACTGTGAAGGTCCTATCCTGGTGTAGAAAATCAACTACAGCCTCCTCCCCCCCAAAAAAAAAACAGGTAGTTACCGTAACCTTAGCAGCTCTGTTAGAGATCTGATTATTATCTGGTTTCAACTAAAGAGTGCTTTTTCTTTTAGGAACAGTAAGAGCAGGGCCAGATTGACATTGTCATGGGCCCTGTGCACAGCAGTAACCATGAACCCTCTTCTGCCTCACCACACCTTCAAAAGGTGCCGTGCAAACATTCAGTACTTAAACTCGAGTAACGCATTCAACATTTTGCCCTACTACTTTCACGATATTAAATATAGCACAATGTTTATTAACCAACACACTTAAAATATGCATATGAAACTTGATGAAATGGTCCAATGGGCATTCTTGGGAAAGAAGAGCAAAACCTAAACATGGGAAATACGTTTCATTGATGTTGTCTCCCATGCTGCCCACAGACACAATAAATATTTAGTAGAGCCTGCTACTGTGTATTTCAGGAACTTATTTATGAGTTGTTGAAAAGCACACTGAGTCAGAGTTTGTTTCTGGATGTGGCCAGGGGAAGGGGCAGGTTTAAAAGGGGGAAATAAAAATGGCACAGGGTCATAATGTCCTGGACACAACCGTGCATAGACACAACCGCGCAGACACAATGATGTGCACTCTAACAGTGTTGGGACAAAATCCTGACCGATACAACAAGAGTGCATGCTGTGCAACAAACATCAATTGTCTGTTTTTGTGGGGGGCTTCCCCACGCACCACACTCCCCCCAGACTTATTATAGTCAACTCCAGGGGGGTGGGGGGGTCGTGGACTTCGGGAAAAAGAAATTCTCAGAGCGGGGAAAACTTTTTTTTTTTTTTTAAACTGCATTACATTGGGACCTGGAGAGAACTGAACTGCAGCTCCAGATCTCTGACACTGCCAGAGGCAGGTGCTCTAGCCGCTCCACCACGGGAGTTGCTCAGCCAAGCAATACCCCGGCAGTGTCCTTCACATTCCAGAATTAAAGCGTACAGTGACAAGGGTAGAGGTTCTTACCACACGCTGAAACAACCCCTGCCACTGTATAGCCATTCACACTATTCCATGCACAGTTTTGCCCGTGCTATGATAACCTAGAACCAATAAAAACAGAACGTAGGTTGCAATTTACGAAAGTTGTAAATAGCAAAGAAAGGGTTAGCATTACCCCCCAACACTACATTTTGCTATCCCATGCCAGACAGTTTGAACCATGACAAACAATGCATTAAATGCATGTTGATAACCTATCAATTAAATGTTCATAAGCTTGAAGACAATTCTTTCTGAGCTCCAGGCTCCCTGACACCTTACCTACACCATTTAAAGACTACCAGAACATTTATTACATCTGGCCAACCAAACAGGTTACCTGATGCCTCCCTATGAAGTTGATTACTTTTGTCTTGTCAGGCTGCCCTATCTGCACATAAACATCTCTAAGCCAGACTTCCAGAGCAATCTGCTCACCCGTTCACATTCCGCAACTGCTTGGCTGGAATTAAAACAACTGAAGAACTTTACACGTGGCACCATCATGCTGTTTTAAATGGACAGTCCTGAGTAGATGCTCAGTCGGTTTCTAAACTAAAGAGTGGCTACACTGAGGACAGCCTTCACTGGGCAGAAGTAGAATGCTGCCCCCAATGTATCAGCAGCAGCAGCAGCAATCATGGAGCTTGAGCCCCTGTACTACTAATCCCAGGCTCCAGGCCTACACCAAAACACAATCACCCAGGTGCACACTTTGCTGTCAGCACCCACCCTGCAACACACGTTCCTGCTTTTTATCATGACAAGACTGATTCAGGGCCGTTGGCTCTTGACATTGGTTTCCACAACAGTCAACCTAACATCCCCCACTGGCACTGAAACTCAAAACATCTACAAAAACAACCCTCCACACATGTCAACTAGAGTCAACAGAAACCCCTCTTATCACAACCCTCCCACTCAGCACCAATTTTTACAACCTGTGCGAGGTGCGATTGACCCCCACTGAAAGAATGTAAAAAAATACCATACACACAGCACTCGGCAGAGTTGGCAAGCTTAACATGTTTACTTTTTTCCCAAAACAGTGATGACTCACCAGGTCCTGCTTTGGGATACATTTTTTTTTCTTGTGTTAAATGGCTCAGAGAACCATGCATGCACGCGCACATGCCAACAGGGTTCTAAACAACACCACAGTCTCCTCTATGAGATTATTTGGCAACTGGTGCCAAATCTGAGGAACAGCCTCACTGATCCCACTGCACAGCTGCCGATGGTGAGTTAGTTCTGTTGTGCAGGTGGATGATGGGGTAGGGGTGCACATCACGTCAGTGGCTGGCTTATATTATCAACCCTCTCCCTTTGATGACCGAGAGAGTAGAGCAACTAAGAAGTCATGTAAGCAGGCTAGCAGCACACAGCAGCAGCTGTCAAAAGTCAATAAATGCAGGCTGCAGCTCAGTAAAGAACCCTTAGAAAACAAGGGCCCTATCCACAAGTGTAGTTTGTGTTACAGTAAATCAGGCCCTGAGTAAGAGTGAGTACACTTTTAGGAATAGTAAGAGTGCGTACACTTTTAGTGACACTAAAGTCTTAATATACCCAGATATGTCCCCTGCTACACAGCATCAACACTGAAGATTGTTACAGTATAGAGAGGAGGTGGAGGATGTGGGAAGGTGGCTGGCAGTAAAACAAAATTGACAGTAAAGGATGAAGTAAAATCTTTTTTGTAATGAGGACCAATTGAAACTTTGCATAAGACAGCAATAAACTACAAAAGCTGCAGACAAAGAGGCAGAGGACTCTGAAATTGATTCTGCACATTCTGACAATATAAATTCAATGGATACCTCCTCAGCCTCTTTTAAGGTAACCTGAAGAATTGCATATTCCCGCTTCAGCCCCCCCCCCCCCACAACAGGTTCTTTTATCTCTATGCTTATAGTTAAAATGATCATTCTAAACGGAGCACATCTGGCTGCTGATTGTTACCTAACTGAGGAACCACAACCCTAGAAGAACAACCCAGATAAGTGACTTTTATCAATCTGATGTAACACTTGCCCCGATGTTTTTCAGAAAATGGGACTGATTCGGAATACAAATAATGTCATATAAATATGCTACATATCATCTAGCTGACAGAATTTAAATTTATGCTTCACTTCTCTAGTTCATAGTTTCTTATGTTTTATTTATTTATTTCATGGTTTGGAAATAACCTTTGAGCAAGGTGGTGCTCATTTTCTTTTTTTTATATACACTTTTATTGATCATCCATGTTCAACTTATAGAACATACATTATGAACAGTATTCCATCATTCAATTCATAAGGCAACAAGCCTCTTCATTCCTGTTACACAATGACATAAAATAACTTTTACAAAGTCACTTATTGTATAGTCATTTAAGTTTCCTCATGAACATAAAAATCCCATAAAAGAGCTGTTATGCGACAATGAATAAAAAACAATCTAAACAACTGTAAGCTACCAATATTTCTTTTCTTATTTCCTCTCTCTGGATCTACATCTAAGCAAATATTTTAGTGTTCATGTTATTATTGTATGCATGGGGTTTTAATTCTTAGTTACCTGTTCAGAAATTAATTGGCATAACTGCTTCCTTATATTAACCTCCCTTATTTTCAGTACAGGTATATTTGCTCTATCCCATTACTTCACTCTCCTATCAGCTAATTACCTAGTGAAGTGAACATTTCCCATCTGTTCCACATATTATTAAACTGATCTTCTCTTTGGTTTATTTTCTAAGTTATTCTCTCTGACATTTGTCTTTGGTGTACAATTTCTATCCATTCTGCTCTCCCTGGGGGATTCTCCTGCAGCCATCTTCTCATTATACCCTTTAAGGCAGCTGCTACAAGAGTATTCCACAGATATCTCTCATCTCTTCCCTTCATTTCTCTAGGGGGCAACCCTAGCACTAGATGTTCAGGGCCCAAATCTGTGTGGTGCATAAATATTGTTTGTAATTTGTCCATCACTTGAGCCCAAAAGAGTCTTAACTTCGGGCAATGCCAAAAGACATGTGCTTGTGTGGATCTTTTGGCCCCATACCCCCTCCAACAAGATGGGGGAGACCGCTTATCATAGTGAGTGACCTGTACAGGAGCCAGGAAATATCTAATTCGTACCTGCCAACAGAATTGTCTCCAGTTCAGGGAGGAAGTAGTAGTCCATGTGTATCTTCATGCTTTAGCTCATTCTGTGTCAGTGAGGTGGATGTTCAAATCATTCTCCCACTTTTTCAAGATGGGCAAAGTGGACACCGAGCCCCCTATGATATATGCCTTATATAATAAGGTAATTGCTTTTTTTTACCATAAATTCTAAGATTGTCTCTCCAAGATCTACTTTCCAGATCTTCTATTCTAGTGGGCGGTTTGTGTCCTTGCTTCTCAGCATGTTGAAGTAACGCAGCTACACATCGCACTGCCTCCCTTGCATTCAGTCTAGCAGTTCCCTTGTTTCTTTGATGTGTCACTGCCTGCCAATCTGGGTGGAAACGACGCCCTGCAGGTCTCTGTTCCATAGGCAAGTCTGGAATTTTCAGTACTCTTTTTATCAAATCTTGTTTTGCTTCTTGGACAGATCCATATACTACAGTTCCTGTCTCCCAGAGAACTCTCAGGCGTGTAGGAAATGGGGTCTAAAATTTGATATTTTGTTCATGAAGCACTTTTAAAAGAGGTGAATATCTTTGTCTAGCACTCTGTATCTCTGGTGGATAATCATGATCTAAGATAAGCTTGGAATCCACATATTTCAGGGTTTTTTGAGACCGGGCTTGGTGCAGTATATGTCCTCTTTGACTTTGTAACTTGCACATTTTATCACTATAGATCTAGGACATGCCTCTGGGCTGGTCAGCTTTTTTACCAGTGAGCGCTGTGCTCTTTCAATTCGTAGAGCATACTCTGAGGGGAGGTTCAATACATCTTTAAGGAGATTTTCAATAAACTCTGCCATTGGATATGTCTCCACTCCTTCCCTTAGACCATAAATTCTAAGACTGTCTCTCCTAGATCTACTTTCCAGATCTAGGGTTTTGGCATGTAGCTCAGCCGTTTGTTGGAGGAGCAGTTCCAAGACACCACCTAGTTGTTGTGTGTGGTCCTCTGTAGTCGCTACCCGCTCCTTTATCTGGTCCATTCAGGTTTCCAGTTTTGTGAATTTGTCAGATAAACTTTTAAATTCCTTCCAATTTTCCATTCTGGAACCCTGTATCTCACTGAGCAGAGTCTCAAATCTGCTACTCGAAAGATGTTCCAGCTCTCAGTCTGTGTCATGTTCGGAACCCCTAGTGCTAGATGGGGATCTGCTTCTCTCTCTCTCTAGGCCTTCAGCCTGTATTCAATCAATCCACATCTTCATATGCAAAGCCTTTTTTGGGGGTCATTTTCGGATCCCTCCTGCTCTTAGGACAGCCGCTCATCATTTTTTCCCATTTGAATATTGAATAGCCTTTCAATGGGGATTTTTATAGAATTTACTGAGTCAGTTGGTGCGGAGCTGCTTCTCCCGAATACAGGTCCGTGGTGGAACTGGAAGTTCCAAGGTGCTCATTTTCAAAAGTTCCATGTCAGTATTAAACAATATGGAGTATTAAACAATCGGACATCTAAGGGCTCAGCTCCAGGCAGCATGGGCAGAGATTGTGCACCTCAAATTGCATATTCAGGAGGAAATATATCATAAGAACTGCCCGCCATTTCCCCAACATTCAAGTGAAGCACCTCAACCACAGAGGGTAGTTGGTCCAGGAGGTTGGCAGGTGGTTAGGAGGGGTAAATGGGTGCACCATCACTCATTACTCACCAGCATATCACCTCCACAAACCATATAAAAACTACAATCAGGTATCCTCCTCTATCTCTGAAATCAAACAAAGGGGCAGAGGACACTACAGAGCAGGACACTGTCTGGAGCACAGGAGCTAGTGCTACAAAACTCACCCAAAACAGGGGCCAAAACAAAAAAAAGCAAAAAGGAAATCCAAAACACTTCTGATCATAGGAGACTCCATGATTCGGGGAGTTGATACCTACCTCCTGCCAGGGGTAATGGTCAGATGTCTCCCAGGTACATCAGCATGGAGAGACACTGACCGCATTGCTAAAATCATGCACAAAGCAGGAGAAAACATTGACATCCTGGTACACATAGGGACTAATGATCTCGCCAGCCTGTCAGTTGTGGAGACCAAGGAACACCTGACTAGACTGGGAGACAAACTATAATCCACTTCATCCCGCATCTTCTTTTCTGAGATCCTGCTGGTCTGGGAGAGGGAGACAGATGAACAGAAGGTCAGAGAAGGGGAGATAGGGGAGCTAAACATGTGGCTCAAGGGCTGGTGCCAGGAAAAAGGACAAAAATTTGTAGGTAACTGGCAATTGTTTTGAGAGTGAAAGTTCTTTAAATTCGATGGACTGCATCTGGCTAAGGATGAAGTCAGTGCATTGGGGCAGAAGTTTGATGTCTTTGCAAAATATTTAAACTAGCAAATGGGGAGAGGGGTGCAGCACCCGATACATTGAATGGGAAAAACACCCCTCCCCCTCAGCTAGTGACCAAACAGGAGTTCAGCATGTTTGCAGATCATTTGCATCACCAGGTAAGGAAAAAAGGTCCGGCTCCTCATGCAACACGCAGGGGAAACACCAGACCTCGCCCAACAACTAACACACCAAAATCTGGACAATGGAAAATCATGTACACAAATGCCCGCAGTCTGGGAAACAAGATCCCAGACCTGGAGGCAACAATGACAGAGGCTAAACTGGACATAGCAGCCATTAGCAAGACATGGTTCACCAGTAACCACATTTGGGAGACTTCAGTACCCGGCTATGTACTGTTCAGAAGAGACTGAGGTGCAAAAAGGGGGAGTGGAGTGGCCCTTTATGTCAATGAAAATATCAAAGCTACAGAAATTCAGAATACACATAAGGAGCAAGAAGAACTGTGGGTCACCCTGGAAACAGGAAATGGGACAACCATATGAACTAGAGTTGTCTACAGGGCTCCAGACCAGGGAGAGGACACAGACACATTACTGTTAGAAGATATACAAAACATGACAGCTAAAGGGAGATTCTGACAATGGGAGACTTCAACATGCCAGATACAGATTGGTCAATACCAGCAGGAACATCCACCAGAACTGGACACATAGTGGATTCCCTACAGGGGGAGGGCCTCAAACAATTGGTACAACAACCCACAAGAGACAGGGTTATCCTGGATCTAGTACTGACTAACGGGGAAAGGATCACGGATTTCCAGGTAGAAGGTCACCTTGGAGCCAGTGACCATCACATGGTATGATTCAGTTTGGCCACTTCAACTAAATCATCTAATTCCAAGGCAAAAATATGGGACTTCAGAGGAGCTGACTTTGATAAGATGGCCAACAGAGTTAAGCTAGCCCTGGCAAGATGAAATTCAGGTGAGGGGGTACAGGCAAAGTGGGCAAGCATTAAGGATGCAATACTTGAAGCAACATCCCATTGTGTTAGGAAGAAAAGCAAGAGCAAAAAAAGGAGGAAGCCACTTTGGTTCTCAAAAACAGTAGCAGAAAAGATCAGAGCCAAAAGGTTGGCCTTCAGGAAATACAAGGGAATGCAGTGGGACAAAGATAGGAGGCATATCAAACTTCACTAAGGGAAACAGGGAAGGCAGTAAGACAGGCAAAGGCCCAAACCAAGAAAACACTAGCACGAACAGTAAAAGAAGGGGACAAGACTTTCTATAGATACATTAATGAAAGAGAAAGTCCAGAGGGGGAATTGCTAAGATTAAAGGGGATGGGGAAGTGTGTGGAGGAGGACCAAGGAAAAGCATCTATCCTAAATAGAGACTTCTGCCCAGTATTTACTGAGGAGAAGGTAGGGCAGGGCCCACAGCTCAGCACCATGGACACAGGGGGGAGGGAGGTGTGCACAAGTCTGTTCACAAAAGAAAGGGTCCTACAAGAGCTCACTAAGCACAGGGTGGACAAGGCAATGGGACCTGATGGCATACATCCCAGGGTACTAAAGGAGCTAAGGGTGGAACTAGCAGAGCCATTTGCAGAACTGTAAAGTGAGTCTCTGAGCATAGGAGAGGTCCCAGAAGACTGGAGAAGGGCTCATGTGGTCCCGCTCCACAACAGTGGCAGCAGGGAGGAGGCAGGGAACTATAGACCAGTCAGTCTTACCTCAGTAGTGGGCAAGATTATGGAGGCATTCCTTAAGGAAATGATAGTGCAACACCTGGAATCCATAGGAGCACAGGATCCAAGACAGCATGGATTTACAAAAGGAAGGTCCTGTCAAACTAATCTCATAGATTTCTTTGACTGAGTAGCCAGAGTGGTGGACCAAGACGGTGCAGTTCATGTCGCCTACCTTGACTTCAGCAAAGCTTTCGACACTGTTCCACACAGAAGATTGATTAATAAGCTGGGTAGGCACAGGGTGGGTCAGAGGTTGGTCTACTGGGTGTCAAACTGGTTGACAGGCAGAAGACAGAGAGTGGTGGTAAGCAGTATACAGTCAGAAGAGATGCAAGTCACAAGTGGGGTACCTCAGGGATCAGTCCTGGGGCCAGTCCTCATCAATATCTTCATCAGTGACATTGCAGTTGTACTGGAGGGTAAGGTTTGTCTGTTTACAGATGACATCAATATCTGCAACAGAGTAAATGATCCAGATGGGGTGGGCAGAATGAGAAGAGATCTGGATAAACTGGCAAAATGTTCAGAAGAGTGGCAACTGGGGTTTAACGCAAAGAAGTGCAAGATCATGCACATAGGGAAGAGAAACCTTGAACCTACCTATAGGTTGGGAGGGGAGTTGCTGGCAGTCACAAGGGAAGAAAGAGGCTTGGGCATCATCATCACAGATGACCTGAAATCATCCAAGCATACCACTAAAGCAGTAGGTAAGGCTAGAGGGATGTTGGGGTGTATTAGTAGGGGTATCACAAGTCACAAGAGGGAGGTAATAATCCCTCTTTACAAGACACACTGGCTAGGCCCCATCTGGAGTACTGCGTGCAGTACTGAGGCCAGATCTGCACAAGGACATTAACAAAATGGAGTCAGTCCAGAGAAGGGCAACCAAAATGGTGCAGGGACTGTATCACAAAACATATGAGGACAGATTAACAGAGCTCAATATGTA
The DNA here is from genome assembly GCA_016271365.2 of Neoceratodus forsteri. Lineage (NCBI taxonomy): Eukaryota > Metazoa > Chordata > Ceratodontiformes > Ceratodontidae > Neoceratodus > Neoceratodus forsteri. The sequence goes on along the minus strand of CM028130.1, from coordinate 926,947,475 downwards.
TACCCTAGAGCAAAGGAGGGAGAGAGGTGATATGATCGAAACATGCAAACATCTTAAGGGCATTAACAAAGTGAAAGAGTCTAACATGTTTGAATATAAGAAAAATAACAGGACAAGAGGATACAGCATGAGATTAGAGGGAGACCTATTAAGGGGTAATGTAAGGACGTTCTTTTTCACAGAAAGGGTGCTGAAACATAGACAGAATAGAGGGAGTCCAGAGGAGGGCAACTAATATGGTGCAGGGTCTGCAAGAGAAGCCATATGAGGAGAGACTAAAGGAGCTTAGTATGTATACCCTTGAGGAAAGGAGGGAGAGAGGGGACATGATAGAAACTTTTAAGTACCTCAGTGGAATCAACAAAGTCCAAGAGGGTAGCATCTTTCAGAAAAAGAGATGTGCAAGAACAAGGGGACACAATTTGGAGATGGGGGGGGTTCAGGGGCAATATGAGGAAGTATTTTTTCATAGAGAGGGTGGTTGAGATATGGAACAGCCTTCCTGAGGAGGTTGTGGGGTCTAAAACTGTAAGAGAATTTAAGAATGCATGGGACAGACATAAGGCAATTTTTGTGGGAGGTAGGAACAAATAGGCTGTTGGTTAACTAGAATCTGTAGCTTATCCTGTAGGAGGGAAATGGACAGACTAGGTGGGCCAAGAGGTCCTTATCTGCCATCAAAGTCTATATTTCTATGTTTCTATGGTGGATGCATGGAACGGCCTACCTCAGGAAGTGGTGGATATGAATACAGTGCAGGGCTTCAAGCAGGCATGGGATAGGCATAAGGGAGCAATACAGATGAGTATGAATAGATAGTCCATTGACAGAGTAAAGGCCTATGGCACATTCATAAGGTAGAAAAAATGGGCAGACTGGATGGGCCTTGCGGTCCTTATCTGCTGTCAACTTCTATGTTTCTATACAATACATACATAAGGGATATACAATGAAGAGCTGTCAGATAAATGATTTATCTACACACGAGTGGCGTATGCCACGAGTGGGGTGTCCGAGGTCAAACAGCACAAGTGTAGATAAATCATTTATCTGACAGCTCACCATTGTATATTTCATTTATGCAGTAGGGATACTTTCTGTCAGTGCAGGGACATTTGCTTTTGATTGCTTATCTTTTTTTGCATATGTTTGTCAAAAAAGTGAACAAAAAATTGCATTTTCTGTTCTTTTTTACTAATTATAAAAAAATCTATATGGTATCTATAAATGAAACATCAACCATTTTGTAGATAATTTTGTGGTGAACAACTTTCTTGTTCACAGTACCATGCTATCTTTTTTCGTTTTACAGTTATTCGCATTTGAATATGGGTATTACTGCTACGGAGGCCGAGCATTCTAAATGAGTTCCGGAGTGATTGTGACATAGCTACTGTATGGATAAATTAATCAATAAGCCACGAGGGGGTGTGGGTTATCAGGGGATTTACCATGGCTGGAGTGGTTTGCCCATGAGGCGCAGCTGAGTGGGTAAATCCTCACCAGCCGTGTTAAATCCTCCCAATAACCCACATCCTCCGAGTGGCTTACTGCAATTATACCAAGGTTCATTTTTTTATACTATTATAAAATACAAACATTAAAGAGGTTGCTTTGTTTTTTATTTTTATTGTATTTATTCCTATGCTGCAGATGATTAGTAGGATTATTTACTCATCAACAGCTGTTGATTATCAGAGGATTTACACTGGTGGTAAACTGCCAGTCTGACGATTTCATTGACTGTTCATTTATGTCCATGGTATAATTTTATTTATTCAACAGCTGTGAAGATAAATGGATTTATTCAATGAATTTTGAGCCCACTCCTATTGCATAAATACATTTATACATATATACATACATTATAAGAACTTCAATTCACAAAAAAAAATAGAAGGGCATATGTTTTACAAACGTAAGGGAATGATTCAGGCAACACCATGTACAATTTCTGATAACTTGACATATAGCAAGTAAGGGATAATTCAACCATGGCAACATTCAGGCAATGAATTAGTTGACTCATAACAGATGCCCAAGTTCAGAGTACCCCTGAGACAATGAGTAAAGTTAACAGATGTTCACTTTATTGTTCAACTGGTATAGTAAAACACATCATTCAGTTTCGAAAAACAAGTGCAATGTATTTCTAGTCTTCTAATGCATACAATCAGGTTTTTTGTTTTAGTCTACTTTATGCCCTCCTTGCTACTCCACTGGCTCCCATTGGTCTGTCTGTCCATCCAGCCCTGTCACCTGCGATCCCCAGGACTTACCTGCACCTCGTGTGTTCCCCCATGGATAACCCCCCCCCCATGGGAAAGGTCGCAGTGAGCTAGGCCTCATACACTGCTGGCAGAGCTGAAGTTTCAGTTGGCGAGGCAGAGAGCACAGTTGGCAGTGCAGAGCCTGAGACAAGTGGCGGATGACATCCTGTGCATTGGAGGGTTTTTCCTTGTTTTCTGTTCTCCCCCAAATGCCTGGAGGCCCTGCTGACCCCAAAGCATCATGCCATTGATGTCCTTCTCCCTAGGTCCATAGCTCTGGTTGCACTTCCACCTGTGGTCACCCAGGCAGCAGAGCTGCACCGGAGGCCATTCGCCCTCCCTCCCTGAGGGGGTGAGCATCCCACAGATGCTCAGCTGTCTATTCCCTCGCAGGCCCACCAATGACCCAGGCTCACTCCCAAACGTGGGTTGCCACATCGGGAGCAGTAGTGCTACTGCTGCTCTGGCGGGTCGGCTCATGCAGTCAGTTTTTCTATAGTACTGAAAATCATGGAGAAATCAATAAGTTGCTGTGACATCATAAATTCAGTCTACACGAGAAATGTGATATATGGACTATAAATGTGTATGTAGTTCTTCAAATACAGGATGGAGTCTTTTTTATAATGTTTAGCTTTTTACCAATCTCTCATGATTATAGTGTTAAATATTTTGCATATGGAAGAACTCTCCCTTTATTAGGTTCTTTAATTAATCAGAAGTGACATACCTATAACTGTGACACTCCACGGGGAAACTATCTTGTATGTGTATACATATTGTATATGCATGTATTTTGTATTGTATATTTATGTTTTTTTATGTGGGTCACACCTGTAAAAGGAACTAGTTTTCCAGTGTGCTTACCCGTTAAGCGAATAAACAAACAAACAAACTATCTGACTATGGGAGAGAATTTTCTTTCATCCTCCCCGTTAGACTTAGCTTCATGTGCCTAGTCTGTAAGTATTTGGATCTACCCCAACCCACTTGAGGAGCACTGTATTATAACTATGCAATGTTGGATGTACCAGATATTTTTTTGTTTCTCTAATACTATAATAAGCCTACTTTCTTTTTTCTGCTTATTTTTGTGCTTCTTCCTGTATTTAAACGTTCTAAGCTTTTACTATGACAGCACAAAATGAAACAGAGTGCATTTTCTTTTACTGTACAAAAATTTAAAAACAAAATTATAAAAAAAAATTATGCATGACTAATATATGCATGATTCATGACAATTCATGAAAAATTTGTTGCACATTCTACGAACTTTTATGAGATGTATTCATGAAATGTTTGTGAATAATTCATGAGTAGTTCATGATCATTTCAACACACACCAATACATGCAGTACTGGTGTGCAGAGACTGAATGCATTCCAGCATCTAACTCGCTGGTGTATAATGACTGCTGTGATGGTCTGCATACAGTCTGTGCATTACCAGCAGCCTGCCATTTCCCTCTTGATTTCAGTGAGGAGCAGAACACGTCAAGTAAAAACTTTGGTTACACTCCACCCACCACACCCTTCCTCCACTCCTTTATCTAAAAAATCACCACCTACTCCTCTTCTGTGTGCTTTATCTGTCTGTCTGTCTCTCTCTGATGCTAGCAACACAGTGGTAGAATGGGGTTGGTGGGACTGGGAATCCACCAGTCCCATTCTAGAGGGTAAATTGTAAATGTTTGGGTGGGGGAACTCTCAGATGTAAATTTCTAGCTGGTGGAACTAGGTGGAGGAACTCTCCCATAGTAGTCAAGGGAGAAAGATGACAAAAGTGGTGGAACAGTCATACATTGTTTATGTTCACTTGCGCTTGTGCAAGGAACGTCTTGCTACTAACAGCATTTTAGAGGTGTGTCACTGCTGAGCCAATTACAGCTGAAACTGCAGCGAGCTTGGCAGTATAGACCAATGACCAGGCACTCTGGTCATGACAGTAGTTCTGCTTGCTGATGTGGCATGTTCTGGAGTTGAAAGAAATGAACTGCTCCAATGAGAGAGCACTTCACTTCTTTCTGTAACCGTAACTCCGGGCATGCGCATTACAGTTGACACTAATGCACATGGCTGGAGTTAGTTATTATCGGTTCCTGCAACCTGACGCACTCTGTCTCTGCAATCCTCACTCCTCTGAACCCCCTTGGCTTCTACATTAGCCCTGGTGTGGTTAAACTTTTTTACGGCCCCTACCACCCCCTGCACTCTCTTTTCCTGGTCCTCGCTCTTCTGAAAATGACCCCCCAAGGCTTTGTGCTGCTGGCAGCAGAGTCAGGATTACGGCACCCTTTTACCGTGGTGTGTGGTGGTACCCCCCTCCCATTTATCTTGCCACCTCCCCATTACCGTGGGAGACTGGGGAGCCCACTCCCAGTGTCCATATTCATGTACCCCCCTTTAGACAACATTGGGGAGCCCACTGTCAGTGTCCCGGGTGATGCATATTTTTCCCCACACCACCAGCAGTGTCAGACATTGGGAGGCCCTCTCCCAGTATCCATCATCATTTCTGTCCACCCTTCAGTGTGGGGCACTGGGGAGCCCACTCCTAGTGTCCCCAGTCATATTCCTCACAGCCAGTGGTGCCTTTGTTTTATGAAAATGGCATAAAAGTTTTTTTTATTTGTTTACATTTAGAAAGGAACCATCAAGTGCTAAAGTTTTTTTTCTGCCAAACACAGAAAACAGCTGGGGTTAATGGGTGAACTGTGTGAGAGTAACGCTGAAATGAACTGCCGCGTGTATTCTGGCATGGCAGTCCTGTTTAAAAGAAAAAAATATTTTATGTGTATTGGTTCTCTTAGAATGTATCTTTTGTGTGGGAACCAGGGCAATTTATGGCCTGAGGCATGTGCATCCGTGTTTTGTGTGTGTGGTGGGCCTGACTCACTCTTTCTTCTCGGTGAGCGAGTAGGAAAAAAATGGCAGCTAGCCAGTTTGAAAATTCGGGGTGGCACAAGGATACCCTAAGTGATGGGGCATCTCATAGTGGCACTTGTTTTTTAGTGGGCATTGCTGAAAAATAAATGCCTGCTTAGATGTATTTTTAGCCAATCAGCATGCAGTATTTTTTTCAAGCCCATTTTCTAATAACAAATTTGGACTCCCTATTGGTGTCCCTTAAAGAGCACCTTTCCTGCTAATTTTCAAATTCCCCCCAAGAATTATTAAGAAAGCTTACCTGCCCCCAATGCTTATGGTGCCAATCTCTCCCTTAGTATTTGCCCCTATTTTGGAAGGGAAGGGATTGTATTTTGGCACCGTGGAGTTGAGACACCTATCCCTTCCACTTCCTGATATTACGATCGGCCCCATTTTGTGATGTCACTATATGAAGACATTGGGGTGTGCATGAATGCAGCCATTTTTAAACTCTGTTTTTATGTATTATAGATGGCCATCATGAACAAATCAAGGGCTCTGCTCAACTAACAGGGACCATGCTAGTTGAGCAGTGCCCTTGATTTGTTCGTGATTGCCATTTACAGTATGAAAAAAATGGAGTTTAAAAAACAGCCTCATATGTGTCTATTGAGCGTGCCCCCATGCTCTCCATCTGTGACATCACAAAATGTGCTAGCACGGGGTGGATCAGGAATGGTTTGCAGTATCAGGAAGTGGAAGGGATTGGCAGTTCGGCTCCAAGGAGCAAAATTACGATCCCTTCCCTTCCAAAATAGGGGAAAATACTAATGCAGAGATTGGCACCATATGCACTGGGGGAAGGTAAGGGTTCTAAATAGTTGTTGGTGTGAGCACCGCTAAAGGTGCTCTTTAAGTGTACTCTCAGGGCTGAATCTATTAGGCTGACCTCCATCCAGAAAAAGACCAGCAATGCTAAAGCAGTTGACCTCTTGGACAAAATTAGCACACTGAAGTCAGGCTAAACCCTAATACTCCCCAAGCCACATGACTCAATATGCATACCCAAAGTACACAATATGAGGACCTGCTAAGGGAGCAGGCAGAACTGTTTAAACCGAGTCAGGCCAGATCAAGTCCCTGTGTGACACATCGACCGCGTTTGCTGTATTAATTGCTGAAATGGGGCACCGCCTCCTCCAGGGTGATTCTTCAAGCATGACATTTGTTCTTTGAAGATCCACTCCTCCCTTATCTCCTCGGTAATGTCCCATATTCTCTCAGGCATGTAAGGATAATTCATATGGGGATATGCCACAAGCAGCCTCCTATAGACCCAACTCTCTTGCCTGGCTCCATTCTGGCAGGTCTCTTACACTGGTCCTATTGGCTTGCCCAACTGATAACCATACCCACCTTCAATGCCTTATATTCAATGGGTCATTGGGAATTAACCCATCCGTCCGGGTCTGGAGAGTCTTTGCTCAGACCAGGAGCTGTGGGGTGCAGTCCGCCAAGGTGATCATGGGGTGATGGTAAGGCCTGGGGATTGCCCTACTTACTTGGTAGTCCTGGAACTGGAATGTGCTACCAATTAACTTTTCCTCATTCAGCTCCTCCAGCTCTCTTTGATCTCCAGTACCCCCCCTGGATACTGCTGGTACAGAAGCAGGCTCGGAGCCAAACCCACTGAGTTTTATTTTAAACTTTGCTCCCGAGGTAGGCTCTGACCTGGATGACAGGGCCTGTGGGCTACCGCTGGACAGGGGCCAAGGCAGGGACCCCTGGACCCTAGGGGATCACCTACCAGTTGTCTGAGACCCCTGCCCCTTCCTCTGCCACTGGGATAGTAGGTAGCCAGCAGCGGAGAGTGGGGTAGACAGCTGTGCTCCCCATCACCCTCATTTCCTGTTTTTCCCCCTGCACTTTCCTCTTCTACAGCCTCCACAATGACATCTGGGGAAATGTTCCTGGTCTCATCCACCTGGGCATGAGTACTTTCTCCTAGGGAGAGTCTATCAAAGGCTTCTGAATCCCCACTAGCCAGTGTCCACAGTATATAGGAGCTCGGAGTGGAACCGGGAGGAAACTCAAAATTTGGAACTAGTGGAAAGCCTGCACAATTTCTGCACACAGGCATTCTGGCAATGCCTTCCCCTCGATACCCACACCTCACACATTGATCATTTGCTTGTCCTTTTCCCCCAGCTTTCCAGACCCAGGAGAGCAATGAGGCTTGAACTGTGGCCAGTGGTTCCTCCTGGGGGGACGCTTCTGCTCCATTCTCATCCTTGCCAGACACTATCCACCATCAGTCCATGGGGCTGTCTGCTTAAGTCTTTTTGGCTATGCCGCCCATGGAAACATAGAAACATAGACTTTGACAGCAGATAAGGACCGCTTGGCCCACCTGGTCTGCCCATTTCCCTACCTAGAGGATAAGCTTCAGATCCTATTTAACCAACAGCCTATTTCTTCCTACCCCCCACAAAAATTGCCTTATGTCTGTCCCATGCATTCTTGAATTCTCCCACAGTTTTAGACCCCACAACCTCCTCAGGAAGGCTGTTCCATGTGTCCCCTTTGGAAAAATACTTCCTCACATTGCTCCTGAGCCATCCCCCCTCTATCTTCAAATTGTGTCCCCTTGTTCTTGCACATCTCTTTTTCTGAAAGATGCTATCCTCTTGGTCTTTGTTGATTCCACTGAAGTACTTAAATATTTCTATCATGTCCCCCCTCTCCCTCCTTCCCTCAAGGGTATACATATTAAGCTCCTTTAGTCTCTCCTTGTATGGCTTATCTTGCAGACCCTGCACCATTTTAGTTGCCCTCCTCTGAACTGCCTCCATCCTGTCTATGTCCTTGCGGAGATGGGGTCTCCAGAACCCACAATTGAGAACCCACTCACTTCTTTGGTTTTCTTTCTTTTCTCAACTGTACTGTCTGTTTTCTTTTGGTGGGTGTGTGCAATAACTCACGGCTCTAATTACTGGTTCTTTCTCTAGTTCCCTCTTGGCTCTACACCCTCCAATTTCTTTTCCCAAGATGGCACTTCTGCAGCTGCTATAGCTTCTCTGCTGCCATATTCCAACCGGAATCTGCCTGAGGATCACGTGACCAGTGGGCCATGTGCACACACCACACCAGACAGGCTGAGGTCTACTTTTGATTCAGGCCTACCCGGCAGCAATTTTCTCTTTGCCACAGGGCCCAACCAGGCTGGGAAAGACTGCCAACACATTAGACCTTAAGGCTCGGGAGTTTTGGGGTACAGAGAATATCCTGAATGAGCCCCCATATTTAACCCACCAGGCCCCCTTGTCTAAGGGCATAAATCATTGTCGCAGTTGTTCCAGAGGGCATTGGGTAGGACTGCATCAAGCGCAACACCCGAGCCAGTGCACCCACAAAAAGATAGGAAATATATCTGTCCTACCTCTCGTCGACTTCGTTTCCAGGTGCACTCTCAATCTCACCTCCAATTCTGGATCTGTTTGTCCTCCTGAACACTGCTCACTGGACTAGGATCTCCAAACTGCAACCTTCTGACTCATCTGATCCCCAGAGCCCCTCGATCCCGATGCAGCCTGATGGATCCTTTCTGGAATTACAACTTGTGAAATAAATTAGACACAAGGGAGGGCGCTTTCCATTTCATTTCTCCCCCCCTTCCAAACTTAAATAAAGATAGAATATTTGCCAAATTTCTTCCCAACTAGCTTCTTTATTTTAGCTCCTGCACTCCAAATGATTCCAGGAATGCAAGGGTCACATCCTTCATCGAATAAATAAAGCAGCTCCATGGGGCTATCTGAACTCTTTTATAACATGCCCAGGCTGGACATTCTGAGCAGCAATAATGGTTTACATGCAGTACAAGCAGGGCTTCTTCACTCTAACCTCTTGAATGATTTACCAAAGGAACCTCCCTACTTGGAAAAATCCACAGGCTCCTGACTCACTGGACTGGTAAGCCAATTTTTTTTTTCTAGTCTGGGTTACACATTCTCATCTATCTCTGTCTGGTCTGTCACTGGTTGCTGCCCTATCTCCAGCATGGGAAAGCGTGCTGCTTACCCCACCTGGCCCCTGGACCTTGACCAAATCTCAAGAGGTATCAGGATTTTTTCCTCTGACCCTGGCCCTATAACCCGTTCTTTCTCACTTTCCAGAGAACCTATACCTGCCGGTGCTCCTAACCTCATGGCACCCATTCCCTCCTTACAGCTCAGCCTTTTACTTCTGCACTGCTCTCACTGGTGCAGCAGCCCTCAGACCCAGCCCTGCTCCAGTACCTGAGCTACCTTGATGTGGACTGCTCTGCCATGGGAGAACCCCTGGGCTCTGCCACCACCCAGGCCCCTCTGAGCAGCCCCACCTCTGCAGATAGTGCCCCAAATTCTCTTTTCCACTCCCAGCTGACTCTTTAAAGGATCCAGCCACAGGCCCACATCCATATTATCACATCCTGGGCTTGTGGTAAGCTCCAGCCAGAGGCCACCTTCCAAGGCCTGTCCTGAGACCTGTGACCCACCTGACCCTTTAATGCCAGTGCCCTAGGACCTGCATTTACAAGCAGGTCCCCTGAAATGGGTGAAGGGCCCCTGGACTCCCTCTACTCTCAGGTCACCTTTCCATACAGGGTACGGGGGAGAGCCACTGCCACCAGCCTCCTCCCAGTGGGAGCCCTGCCATTATCTCCACAGCCCTGGCAGCCTGAGCAAACTACTTCATGGGATTTCTAAGGGCTCCTGCCTATCCTGGCCTCCTACTTCCACCTGCACCTCACTTAACCCGACGACACAGGACCTCACTGGCCATCCTCCCCATGGAGCTTCCATCCTGGATCCTTGATGCCATGTCGCTGCAGAGGCTGTCCCTAGCTGCCACTTTTGGGGGGAATTGCCCCCTACAGGCCATTATGGACTGCTGAGCTCACTTCCTGACTTACTCTGCTCCTCCAGCCACCTCCCCCCAGCCCCAGGCCTAATGCCCAGACTGGAAAAGGCCCCGAAACTTCCTGTATCCAGCCTTATATACCTTCCCTATCTTGCCATCTGCTGCCACCAGGAGGCATCCAGAAGGCATTGACCCCCAGAGCACTTATAAATTTACTAGATCTTGGGGGGGGTAGGAGGGGGAATGGGGTTCCTAAATAGGAGCATAAGCCCCTCCTGCAAGGGGGACTTACATCAGAAACCAATAACTCTCTTAAAACTAACCCAAGAGAAATAGCCCAACAGTTGTATCTGTGCATGTACAAGGAGCCAGAAAACCCTTCTGTACCCCAAGATATCATAAAATACATTGGTCCTGTCCCACTGCCAATCCTCATTGCAGAACAGCAGGAGGCCTTGTCTGAGCCCATTACTATCACAGAAGTTTCCAGAGCCATCAAATCACTCCCTCTAGATAAGGCGTTAGGAACTGATGGCTTCTCAGCCAATTTTTATAAATACTTTGAAGCAGAACTGTCCCCTGCATTGGCTTATATCTTTGTACATGTAATCCCCACCCCTCTGGGCTGTGGGGCTTGCCTTTTGGGGCTATGGTCTTGCTGGCCCCAGTGGCTCTGAGTGGGCTCTAGACTGGTGGTGCCCCATTGTTCCCTGTGGCCATGGCCACCGATTTACAGCATCCTCAGCCCATGTCCAGAGAGGGGTTCAGGTCTAACCCTGTTTTCCACCTTCAGGTGAGTTCTGGGCGGGTTCTAGAGGTCCTGGCATTGTTAAAAGCCAGATCACAGCTTGTAAACAAAAAAAAAGATGGTGGCCTGTGCCCTAATGAGCATGCACGGCTGCTGAGAAGTGAAAATTAAAGGAGCCATGGCTCCAAAAGTGGGTTTTGGGCTGTGGTCACTATTAAATAATATCCCCATTTCCAGGGCAGGCAGCAGAGTCGGGGATTGGGTGGAATAGTAATTGGAGCACCTGTGGGTGCAAATGCTATGGGATTCAGCCCTCTTAAGGGCAACTACATAATTTTAAAGGGACTGTACTGGGGGATTGAAAATAAACAAATATGGCAGCCCCCAGGGACTTCAGCAAGATGGGGGCAGCTGGGACAGTGTCAGAAGGCAACCAAAGAGCCCGTTCAGGCAGTAGCCAATCAGACCAGGACTTTTGCAAACCTATAAATACTGCTGCCAATCCACCAAAGTAGAGACTTGTTTTGAGAGTCAAGAGAGAGTGAGTTCAGGAGAGACTGCTATGTGCTTCCCTGCCCAAAACCTGAACTTAGAGCCCAACAGCCTGTCTGGCCCCAGCTACCTACAACTAGGCAGAGAGCCTGAGACAACCATTCTGCAGAAAGAGAAGATTGGCAGTGTTGCAGAGAGGAGGGAAAGAAAGAGATTTTCAGAGTTTGGTCAGGGGTCAATCTTAACTTTTTTTGTTGCACTAGCCAGCAGAACAAGTTGATTCAAAATTGCACTAGCCCGCAGATGGTTGCACTAGCCCATAATTGTAATGGTAAATTTTGATCACGTATACAGGAAAAAATGCAAAATACACTCCAATTATTGTACATTTATACTGCTCCCACATTGCTTCCATACCCAACAGAAAAAAAAGACTGCAATGCCCTCACACAGTGTGCTCCTATTGTTTTGTACCATGGCCTCCTCTTTTCCTCTTTCTGTACCCCCCAAACGAGAGGATAACACAGCAGCAAATGTTCAATCTAGCAGGCCTAGCTCTACACACAATAGTCAACATCATCATCCACCCCACCAGACTCTCACCACCACTCACAGGGCAATGAAAAGAGTCAGGCAGAGAAAGACACTCCCAGCCCCCCACCCTGTGATCAACTGGAGCCTGTCACTTCTGGAAGTTTTCATATAGTGTCAGGTGAGCCAGAAGCACATCTAGGATTTCTTTGGGGAGGGCTACACAAACCTAAGGGGTTTGTGAAGCAGAACATTTGATGACATTTTAATTTTTAAAAGTATTGATCTTAACATGCTATACTGGACCTGGAAGCTACTGACTTAATAGCTTCTACCCTTAATCACATCCTGGACACTAGCTGAAAGCTCTATCAGTGGAGTGATAATGACTCACATTGAGTCTTTTGTGGGATTCCCCTCTTGATCTGCCAGATAACTGCAGCTGTTAATGAGGTGTTAATCACACCAGGCTGTCTGGAACACTGAGAGAGATTTTTTTTTATTTTTTTTATTTTTATTTAGTTGTTTAACCAGGTATAGATTAGCAGGTGCTAGTTCTCCTGCTAAAGCAGGGATATTTTTAACTTCATCAACAGCCATGGAAAACCTGCACTAGTCAAGATGGACATGTAGAGGGTTTGCTGCACTAGCCCTGGCCAATTTGCACTAGGTTTTGGGCTAGTAAAACAATGTTAAAATTGAACCATGAGTTTGGCTGGCAGAGGAAGAACTTGGATCCTTCAGCCAGAGAGAGAGAGAGAGAGTGAGAGTGGAACTCAGATCTGCAGTGTGAGAGCAGAGACTGTAAGTTCTGCAGTTTTGAAATAAAAAGTCCTGTAAACCATGTGAAGCCTGAGTACCCTGTGTTCCCCCCTCAGTGGGGTAGTTGTCTGAGGCTGTTGTTGCTACAAAGTGAGTGACTAAGTACTGGAGCTAGAGACTGAGCCAAAGCCCAGCTATATTGCTGCTTCATAAAAGGAGTGTGTGCCATAGGGTTGCCACCTTTGGAAGAAGCAAAAATTGGACACTAAACCACACCCTAGACTTCGCCCCTAGCCCCACCCCCTTTCATGGCTAATTATGAATTGCTCCCCCTCAAAAGCCATTTGTTAAATCAGCAAAGACTTTAACAGAACAGTGAAAGACAGCACTTAAAGTAGCAGTTCAACAAAAATGTTAACATGCTGTACCTGTTAAATTTGCTTTTTCTTGGTTCTTCCCATTTATTTATTTATTTATTTATGTATGTATTCATTGAAATTATTTTACCAGGTAAACATGCAGGGATAAAGGACATCTCATTTACAGATACCATCGGGGGGGGGGAGAGGAGGGGGGACAGTGAAATACTGTAAATAGTATACAATTGTATATGATAAACAAATTGCTTGTTTTCTATAATGTGTACTTTATATTTTTCCTGAATCCAATTCCTTTTCATGTCCACAATACCATTTTGAAGCCAAAAGAAGTGAATGTACTTTTTACTGGAGGAAACAGCTATTTTATAAAAAATAATTAAAAACATTTAAAAATACTTAAATTCTCTTAGAGATGAAAAAGTTTACCAGCAAATGCGAGTGGAAGATAACTGATTCTTTTACTGTTACAAAAAATAGGGTCAGACTTTTTGCCTAGCTTTGCTGATGTTCTGTTTTGAGTTGCAGAGTGGAAAAGATTAGATTAAGGATCTGCCAATGGTCGTAATGGCCATACTTTACACCTCCCAGCTTGACTGCTTTTACAAAGAAAAAGGTCTACTGACAACAAAGCTTGTTTGCAACCTGGAAATGCAGCTGAAACAATGAATGATATGACAAAATATGTTTCTAATGTATGTGAGCTCTCAAAATGGCTCAAAAACCTGACCAGCACAGAGCAAAACCGGATTACCTGATAGGGACCCTGAAAACCTGATCACCAGGTAAAAAACCTGACAGGTGGCAACCCTATGTCACGTTACAAATCTAGGGGACCAGCTGTTTCACCCAAAGACAACCACATTCCCAAATCAGTGCTAGTTAGTTCATAAGAGTCAAATATAAGCAAATGTTTCAAGGTAATAAATCCATTTGGTATCCAGTAATGATGGTGATGGCAAATGAGCAACTCTGTTATGAATGACTCATTTGCAGCGCCTGACATGTGAGCTACCCTGTAAGGGTAGCGACTGACAGGTACAGCGAGGTTAGGGATGAGCGATGGAGGTTTGCGGTACTGTAGTACAGTGACCGGAAGGGAGAGGGATAGGGAAGAGGGTTTGTATGGTGCAGTCTGGCATGCTGCTGTCAAGCTAGCCATGTGGTGGTAAGGGTGGCTAGCTATGGTGCAGCAGGTACTGGGTTCGGGGCTAGGGAGAGGTAACATTTTGTGCTCTTGCAGGGAATTTTTTTTACTGTTGCCCCCTCCTGGACATGCACCCCACTGGCGTTGGTAATCTATAATCAGGGGTGTGGGGACAAACTCCCCGCAAGTGGTGTGTGTGTGGGGGTAGCAGACCCATATAGCTGTTGTTTTTGGTTGTTGGGTATGGGGTTGCCAAGAAGTGTACATCACCGTTTTGCTTTTCAGAGATGTACACTCTATGACAGCAATCGCTGTTTTGCAATCGCTATCATGACATGGAACCAATCCATTTATTTGTAAACTCAAAACTTGCAGACACATGTAAAATTACAATAACTGTAGGACAGCTTTATTAAACCACACTCTGACCCCCAGCGCTTTGCTCTTTCAAGCTTCCTCAGGGGGCACTTGTCTGAGAATGCACACTGTTTAAATATATTTGCTTGGGTCATCATTTTATGAGGTCACAAGTAATGGACCCCCTATTATGTATTATCATTTTAAATTATAGCAAAACCCAAAAAACAGTGTGAAATGGGATAAGCAGTATCATATAAAGTAACATAAACTAATAAAATAATATAATATTATAACATATATATATATAACAGATCAATTAATATATCCTAAACAAACTGCAAACATATTATAATGCATTTTAATTCATTCCAGCTACCAGACATATAGTTAATTTAATGTAAAAAGAGAGTATGAGAGAACAGACACAAACCAGAACTGGGAGCTAAATATCATGGCATTCTATTGCAGGAAATCCTGCGCTCCACCATCTCATTGTGCCTAGAAAAAAATAAAATAAACAATATTTAGTACATGATGAATTCAACCTCATTAAAATCACCATACAATTTTTCTGGTTTAATAAATATTCTCTCCCCATTCATACACCTCCCTTTAATTATAGCTGGAGACTGGAATGTCACTATCACCCCTAATCTGGACAGGTCGAATAGATGGGTCACTATGACATCCGCTAAACAACATGCATTACAGGAACTCCTAACTATAGGAGGTCACTACACCACCAATGAAAGGGGATTTAGTAGATATTATTTTAACTGGGACATCAGGGATCGGGTTGGGGGGGTCACTACACCACCAATGAAAGGGGCTTTTTTAAATGTTATTTGAATGGGAACATCAGGGATCAGGGAATGGGGGCACATTGCCACAAGCAGGCAACTCTCCCAGGGGAGACCTTTCTAAGTACTCTTAGACCAGCCCTGGCTGGTCTAAGGGTACTTAGAATTTCTCCCTCTGGGAGAGTTCTGAGAATCCCATTTACAGGGATGTGGTAGCTTGCATCTGCCACATGCCCCCATGGTCATGTCGCAGCCCATTTCTGGACACACAGGGGGGCAGAAGCTCTGTTTGGGGTAGGCAGCCTTTGGTTGACTCAGACTGCTTTTGTGAACAGCTCAGGGGACAGTTTTTGACGCAAGGTGCTTCTTGCATCATTTATGTTTGGAGCAGTCATCTTGCGTCAGTCTCGCAGCTTTGAGAATTGAGCCCATTAAGTTTAGAACAGTTTCGTTGCAACCTAAGAAACTGGCTATAGGGAATTGAGTGTTTCAATTTTCTGGGATGATTGCTGCTAGCCAGCAGGAAATTGTTGGTAGCAGTCGGTTTCCTAAAACCTCTTGTAGTTACCTTAGAGGCAGTGATATCCGAGCACAAGGTGATATCCAAAAAGTCAATAGTGTCCTGATTAAATTTACTCATGAACCAGATGTTAAGTTCATTATGGTTTAACCACTGCACAGACCCCTCAGCTTCCTCCAAATTTCCATCCCATACACATAAAATGTCATCAATAAAGCATAACCTGACCACAATATTCTTGTGGCTTGGATTAACAGCTTAATTGAAAATCAATTCCTCCTCCTATTTACCCAGAAATAAGTTTGCAAAGGAGGGTGCCATGGATGCCCCCATGGCAGTACTATGGAGCTGCAGGTAGTAGTCATTATCAAATTCAAAATAATTATGGCTTAAGATGAAATCTAGCCTGTGTTTGATCAAATTGATAGGCATTTCACCTCTAAGTGGGTCCTGTTGTAATAAGTACATACATGCTGTGACCCCATCTGTATGTCTAATAGAGATGTAAAGAGATTCCACATCAATTGTCATCCATTTGTATGTTAAATGCCAGTCAAATGTGGAAAATCTATAAAGGACATCCATTGTATCCCTTACATATGATTTTAGACATGACACACTCCTCTGTAAGAACAGATCCAGAAGCAAATGGTTTGATACCTTTTATTGGAACAACAAAGATGTTACAAAAAGAACAAAGTACTTTAGCTTTCGGACCAACCAAGTCTTTCCTCAGAAGTTAAACTTGTGAGGAAGGACTTGGTTGATCTGAAAGCTAAAGTACTTTGTTCTTTTTGAAACATCTTTGTTGGTCCAATAAAAGGTATCAAACCATTTGCTTCTGGATCTGTTCTTACAAGGACCACTACGGCAACTAAACAATTTGTTTGTCCTCTGTATGAAGAAATCTATGAATTGGCAGAGGTTGTCAGTGAGGGAACACATCCCTGACACAGTTTGTCTCCTGGGCAGATCTGTCAAATCTCTGTGAATTTTTAGGTAT
This sequence comes from Neoceratodus forsteri, assembly GCA_016271365.2. Taxonomy (NCBI): domain Eukaryota; kingdom Metazoa; phylum Chordata; order Ceratodontiformes; family Ceratodontidae; genus Neoceratodus; species Neoceratodus forsteri. The sequence continues at coordinate 926,930,696 of CM028130.1, read as the reverse complement.
AATATACATAGTGGGGGTTATAGGAAATTCCTGTAATAAATATTTCAGTTTTCAGAAATCTCTTCCACATATATTGCCCAGTTCAGAAGTAAAAAGAATACCTTTCTGTGAACAGAAATAGGTTTTGTGGGTAACTTAGTATACTTATTTTTATCACACAGTAATTCTAAGACCTTTTGTCTGTAAAATTTCTTTGTCATAATACCAAATTACCCCCCTTAACTGCTGGTTTGAAAATCAAATCCTCCCTACTTTATAACTGTGTTAATTAAAATTGTTCATGTGCTGTAACATTATAATACTTTGGACCTACATCATTGTCCGATAACTTGTTAATTCTGCAAATACTAGCCTCTTGAAAACATCAATGGTTTGATTGTTTGTGATTGGTAAAAGGTTGTATGTGGTCTAAACATTCTTTTTCTGAGTATCCTCAGATTTTTTGTTGGCATCATACATTTGTATATTAAAAGACATACCTTTCCTGACTTGATTTGTTTCCCAGTACAGGGATTCTAAATTATTATAATTTATCCAGTCACTAGTAGTACCGTCACTGACAATATTGGACATGTCTTCCTCATTGGAATCTGAAGTAGAGGCTCCTGAAAAGTTCAATAGGGACATGTCAATCTCTAATTCTGAACTCAGTGTCTTTCCATTAGCATCAAACCACCCATGATTTCCTCGTCTTGTGTAATTTTAAGAAAGAAAGTCTTTTAAAATAGATTTTACATATGAATTTCTCCAAATCTATATGAATATTATATTTATCAGGTCTTGAACTAGGCACAAACAATAAGCCCCATTGTAACACCCTGATTTGAATGTCAGTGAACATTTCCTTGGTTAAATTATTTGCCACTTCTGGTTATCGGCCTTCCAGGTGACACCTTTTTGCCCCTCCTCTTCCTCTCCTTGTCATCTTTGCCCTTGGAGTCCACTAACTCCCGCTTGTTTGCCTTTTTCCTTTGTTATTGTTGTTTGTGTGTTTCTGGGAAAAAGAAACCTCCTTGGGATTCATAGAGGTGCTAGGTATTTCTTGTTCCCTATGAGTATCAGTCTGTTTGGCACTTGAAGGTGCTCCTTTCCCCAGTTTATCTTTAGCACCTTGTTTGTAAAATCTAATTCAAGATCTACCTCTGGAGCTGGGACCCCTGTTAACAGATCTAAAACGGGACCACTGAAAGCTATCCCTCACTGTAGCCAACATTATCCCTTAATAATTTATTCTGTTTTCTTGTAATCAATTCTGCTTTGTGTTTTTGTAATTTCATCTGCAACTCCTTGTTAAGGCAACCAAACTCACTGTTACCAGCAGATTTTTGTAAGGTTTTCTTTGTTTCAGCTATGACCTTAATACTTTACTCATGCAATTTTGTATCTTTTTTTGATTAAAATATTTATAGCAGTTGTAGCACAGGTAATGGCAGCCTGTTTCCATTCATTCATGAACTCAAACCTTTCAAATCCACCCGGGTTGATAACCTTTGTTCTCAAACCAATGAGTGTTATGTTAAGCTCTATGTATTGCTCCAAATTGTACATATTGTAGGTGATAATGAGCGTGGTAAATAATTGTCTCTCCAAAATAACAAATACGTTTTTCAGCTCACCAGTCTCCATTTCTGCTCCTGCAGTTCCCAGCACTCCCAGTTGTGCTCTTGCTGCTGTTTTTCTAGCTGTCAAGTCATCAGTAGTAGTTAAGCAAACCGATATTGAATCTTCCTCACTGCCACTACTGAGTGCCTCAATACTTTCCGTATTCATATTTCATAAGATACTGGTTCAGTGATGATAAACGAGTGATAGTACCCAAAATGATTCTCACAGGTTGTTCATTTAAAAGTGCTCCCAGATTGTGAGTATTGCAAAATCCCATCAACATGTTGCTGGATGCTGCTGCACTAGAGATTCTCCCCACCATCAAGGCTGCTGATATCTGGGCTGCTGACACTCAGAAACAACTAACAGGCGCAACAATTTACAGTGCTCACATGTAAGGGGTGGTTCAGGTTGATTGCTGACTAGCTCGAATTGAACTATTTCAAACAAAGACAACCACACTCCCAAATCAGTGCTAGTTAGTTCATAAGAGTCACATATAAGCAAAAGTTTCAAGGTAATAAATCCATTTATTTGTAAACTACAAACTTCTGGACACAGTTAAACTCACTGTAGGAGAGCTTTATTAAACCACACTCAGACCCCCAGTGCTTCACTTGTTCGAGCTTCCTTGGGGGGGGGGCGCTTGTCTGAGAATGCACAGTGTTTAAATACATTTGCTTGAGGTTTTTTATGAGGTCATAAGTAATGGACCCCCTAGTAAGTATTAACATTTTATTTTATGGCAAAACACAAAAAACAGTGTGAAATGGGATAAGCAGCATCAAATAAAGTAACATAAACTAATAAAATAATATTATAAACTATATATATATATATATATATATATATATATATATATATATACAGATTAACTAATATATCCTAAACAAACTGCAAACATATTATAATGCATTTTAACTCAATTTGGGCTAGCCAGCCCTCAACCTGCACCAACCCTTACCTGTGAGTACTGTAAATTGTTGCACCTCTTGGGGGACCAGCTGCTCTGCCCCCTGACCAATGGAGAAGAGAACCAATGAGGAAGACAGCAAAAGGTCTGCCTAGTGAACACTGTTCCCAAAGGCCTCAGAGGTGAAGTTGGCAAGGCCAGCATGATCCAACTTCTCTAGTCAGCCCTGCTGTTGCTCTGGTGCACCGCCAATGTGATACCTCCACGGTACCGTGCCAATTCAACCTACTGAAACCCCCATCAATTCATCAAAACTGTGAGTACCTCAGGGCTGTGGCTCACAGAAATTTATTCTGCTAGGTAGCTAGTAAGGTTTCTGTGGGTGGTAAGACCTTGACTGGACTGCACCAAATTTATAGCTGCGCCCAGGCAGTCAAGATAAAAGTTGTTAGTTTAAAAGTTATTTGGGCCCCACGCAAGTGCCCCAGCTCGAGCACCAGTCTGTCATCTTTCAGCAGCCCTGATGTGGTTCCACCACAACTAACTGTAGATTGTGTAACCACCACTTGGTGAAAGGTTCGGTGCACCTGAGGGTGAGAGGTGGGAAATATTGTGTGGGGTACAGTTTTGGAATTGTTTACTGTGTTTTCTTTCCCTTCTTCCCCCTACCCCATAATAAAACTGGATATTGGTTCATGTTGTATTCTGTCATCACTGTTTGTTGTAAGGTGGGGATTGTTATCATTGTTATTGTGTGAGGAGTACTCATGGGGCAGCTACTGTATTTTCCTGCGGGGTAGTAACCTGCAGTTTGTCCACAGGTATCCCCTATCACTACCTCAGGTGGCAGTACCGCACCATTTCTTCTCCTGCCCACTAGTGAACCCAGGCCGGCCCCCTCAGAGGTGTGTCCAAGTGAGACTCGAAGGCCCCAGAAACAGCCAAGGTGAGTCAAGGGGCTGTTACACACACTTCCACAGCAAGGGGTTGAACAATAAGATGCTTACGTGGGCTCTGATCACTCTCTTGCTCAAACCGAGGGAAGTTCCTGAAAAAACATTGAGCTACCAACCCATCTCCCTGATAAACCAGAATATGAAAATCCTAGCTAAAATCTAAGTAGGTGGGGTCAACAAAATTTGGGACCATATGATCAGATCAGAACAAGTTGGTTTCATGCTTACAGAGCATCTTTGAATCATTTGAGGAAGTTGACTCATCTTCTCTGTGTCTAGAGAGCAAGGCACTCCCGTGGCTCTGGTCTATCTGCACACAGAAAGAACTGTGCGTCTTGGCAATTTCTTTTTGTTGTGTTAGACCAGTTCAGTTTCCTGGAGCCCTTCATCCAGTGGGTCAGGTTAATATATACAAAGCCCCAAGCAAAGGTATGCTGTAATGATGTTATGTCTGATAATGTAATGCTCAGCACAGGCACCAGGCTGGGATGTCCCCTTTTGCCTCTCCTTTTTAACCTTTACCTAGAACCACTGGCCATTAAACTTAATCTCCAACATGATGTGTAACGCATCCCTAATGGTCATAATTTCAATAAGCTCTCAATATTCACTGATGACATCCTGCTGCACATCAGACACCACCTGGCATCCCTGCCTACTGCTCCAGAACATATCATGGAATATGGCAACCTCTCTGACTACAAACTGGTTGAAGACCTCTGGGGATCTTTTGTTTGAGGTGGTGGCTCCGACCCTGTGGAATTCGCTTCCAAGATCTTTGAGGGAGGCCCTGTCGGTGGAGGCATTTAAGTTGGGTTTGAAGGTGTATCTGTTTAAAGAAGCATTTGAACTATTTATGAGTTGAACTAGCTGACTGCTAAATTATTTATTTTAATGAGGATTTTATTTTGTATTGTTGCTGCTCCTGATTGCTGTCATTAATATATGTATTGTTGTATATTATTTATTGTACCTTTGCCTGCCTGTACAGTGCCCAGAGCCTCCGGGATTGGGCACTTAACAAATAAAGCTTTACTTACTTACTCAACATTGGTAAAACCCAAATGAGGCCACTAACTGCTGCAGTCTGAAAGCTTGAAATAACCCAGATCAGACTCTCATGGTTCCTCCAGGCAATTGAAATACCTGGGCACAGACTTCAGCTGGAATCCATCACTCATAAAAACAAATATTCTGGATAACGTGCAGCACGATTCAGTAGGATTTCATTAGATGGAGTGTACTGTCTCTCACTCTGTGCGGTGGTATCAGCATCATTAAGATGAATATCCTACCTAGGATTCTGTACCCATTAAACATGCTAAATTTCCACCTCCCCATGGCATGGATCTCCAAAGTGCATGCCATAATTTCAAACTTTATCTGGGTTTAGAAAGACAACTGCAGGGCATACCATAAACTGTCCAGATCTAAGGTACAAAGGGGTCTCTGACTCCCACACTTTAAAATTTACTGTTTGGCAGCACAGGCCAGCAGGTATTTCAAGTGGGGTTGCCCAGAGGTACAGAATGAGGTGCAGGGCTACCTGCCCCAATGGTTGACTATAGAAAAAGTCTTCTGTCTTGCATCTGCTATCTCTCTTAGCTCCCTCATCCATACTTCACCTAGTAAGCTACATAAAAGCATCAAACACACAGTAATCTCTACCACCATTAAAGCTCATCAGTAGCTATGCTGGTTTCTTAAGATTCCACCTAGCAAAGATGGCATGCAGACAGTTTTAACAACTCCAGTTTCAAGACTGGTGGGCTTCCTATCAAAGAAGCCTCCTGGCTGGGGCTACAAATTCCTTCAGCTAGCCATATTCTCCTGATGGTAATATCTTTCCTTTTGAGTCCTTCAAAACTTAATATAAGCATAATAATATATAGCTCCTGAGATCCCCGCACTTTCTCCATCCCTCATCCCCACTCTGAGGCTGGCCAGTCTGCCTTCTCCTACCGCCCCTCCCCTCTCCTCTGGAACAAACTCTCCAACAAACTCCATAAGTTTTCATCACACCTTTCCTTTAAAAAAATAGTTTGACTCCTTACAGCCCCACTCTACACCTGCCCCTCCTCCTCCTCTGTCCTGTTCCTCCCCCCTCTTCTTCTCCTCCTCCAGATCTTAGTGTCTGTGGCAACAGTATTAAATTCCAATATTTCCCTCATCTGACCCTAACTAAGTATTTGAGGTCCAGCTTCCCCTATGTTAATCCATACTGTTTTTTCAACTGCGTACAACATTGTAATGTTTTGCAAATACCATATCATCTCAGCCCTGTAAATATCTGCTTGCACTGTTACTTCGTGACTTGTATTTAAATTTGTATCTCTTTTGTCTATTTATCTTTTCCCCATACCCCTGGATTGCACCTGGAAATGAGCCTTGGCTCAGTGTGACTTTCCCGGTCATCAAAATTTTAAATTAATATTTAAATAACAATAAATACTAAAGCTATTTTTTAAATTCTTGCAATCGACTCACTCACTTGCTCAACATTTGGGGCCTACCCCTTGGTTTCTTAACAACCATGGTATTATGCATCCCATAATTGAAGCAACACTACAACCACATGCCATCTCGCATCTATATAACCCAATATTCAACTGATACCCTTTTAAAGGGGGATGGCATCTGCCCCTACTGATAAACTGCCCTCCCACAGCTCCAACCCAAATGACAGCAGATCTGGAAAGACATGTATACCTTCCTTAAAAATGATAAACTTAGATTCACTCAGTTTAATATACCGTACAACTAGAATGTTTCGCCGTAAAAAAAAAATCACTATCTTCGCTGGTGACTCATGTTCAGTGAAATTATTTTTATAGTGTAGTTTACTGTACAATGCAAGTCACATTAACAGCACTGCTGGTAGGTACATATTTCCCTGTTCACTGCTCACATCTACTTGCCACAACTCACCAAGCATGTCAACTTGTTCCATATGAGCTACCTCTGTCAATGTGCAGTATGCCACTGTATGTGGAATGATCGTTCAGAGGATGGATTGTAAAGCTGGACAATACCAGCAACAGACCGATCTTTTTTTTTGATTCGCCCAACGCGAACACATGATCCTGAACCACAGACCCCGAAACTTCCTGTTTACAGGTTACAGTCGCATTTTGGCAAACATTAACTCACTCATGTGTCCTTTATCTATCCAGCACATGGTACTTGGTTTACACCTGTTTCATCCAAGTTTAAAACTAGCTCTGGGGGAATGAGCTCCTGACTCACAGCAGTAGCAGTTCTATTTAAAAAAACAGATTTCAGTGAGTCAAAATTAACTGGTGTTTTCCTGGTAGACTCTGTGCCCTTCCTTTTTCTGAACCCCATGTGATTAAGAAGCAGCCAAGCCCATTGTCTGGAAAAGGACAAATTTCCCCCGTTTTCAACCAACAACTCAGGGTGTTTGGCTTTGACCATACTAATGGCAATAACAATCAATAGTTGGTCATTGATAACAGCACCCTCAGACCTACGTGATTTTACAATGTTTTTCAGTTCACTTTCTATGTCAGACAGCAATAGACAGGGTTTTGATGGGAAACTCCTTGATCAGGTTGCCAGGGTCAGGAGTATCTTTAAGCTTCTCCATGTAATCTCTTTTAAACGTGTGCACAGTGCTCTCACTGACTTTTGTTTGGTATTTCCGCTCGTAATACCATGCTGCATTCATTACACCTTGCTCACATGAATACATGTCAATTTCAAAACGCACTTCAGGGGAGTACACAGAATAGTGAGAGCGCCGGTTTTTGGGAGGAGGCGAGGCTATGGAAAGTTCTTTTGTTACTGATTCCACCATTAAATTTGAAATGCCTGCTGTGACAGACAGAATACTGACATCCAACTCACTGGTTCGAAGGGCTGAAAAATCTCTCTTTGTGCCCTTTGTGCGAAGTGAATTCAGCCACGAAACAAGAGACATTGTGGCAGTAAGTTACAGTTCAGTGCAGTGTTGTTAAAAGGCGCCTCAGGTTGCCACTAGAAAAAAAAAAGAAATGTAATGTCAAAATGACATACAATAAATCAGCTGGTACATGAACACCAGTGATGTGATCAGCTGATTTTTGAAGCAAGAAGCATGCGAAAGTTTGTGGACACGATCAAGGGCAAGGGAAGCACTGCGCGATATAAACCTTACGTGTTTATATCTAGTTCTACAGTGCGTAACAGTCTTGATTTCACTCCAGTTAGGCTTTATAAAAATTGGAAAATTGGAAACAGACACAAGTTCCAGCTATAACAAAGCTGTGGGCTCCCTAGTATACATCTTCTGGGAGTGTGTAGTCCAGGACCTATGGAGCAATGTAAAAGAACAGATGGAGCAGTTTCTGGGCCTCTGGGATTTGTTCGCCTCAGCTATATTAATTTGGATTTTCAAACTGTATCTGTAAGAGAAATGATACATCATATGTCCATTGTAAGGCACTAGGGCCAAAGAGTGCCGATAAGAATAGTGTTAGCATGGTGCACACAGTAAAAATGACGCCGTTCTTTTGGGGGGACTGGCTTTGCCCCCCCGCACATCCCAACTTGGGGGGCTCTGCTCCCCACACCCTCCGTCTATAGGATTCTCACTCTGAGGGGGAGTGGATCCTGGTGAAAGTTAAAATTCATGGGGCAGTTATGGCTCCATGTAAAAATAAGCATTTGTCAATTCCAAATGTTGATTGCGTTGGTCCGTTGAGCTAGCTCACGGCCCCGTGTCACTCGCTCATTCTGTTTCTCCCCGGAGCTGCAGGCTGTTCTTTTGTACTGGGCTCCTGCCTGCATTGGCATGTTTTTCTGCCCACAAAGAAATCTGCAGCTGTCCCAACAGAGTTCCGTTGAGGTGGGTCACCCCCCCCCCCCGCTCACTCATTCTGTTTCTGCTGAGCTGGCACTGCAGGCTGCCCTTTTGTACTGGGCTCCTGCCTCTGTTGGTGGCTTTTTCTGCCTACAAAGAAATCTGCAGCAGTCCTGACACAGGTCCTTTGAGCTAGCTCAGTCCTCCTCTCTCACTCGCTCGTTCTGTTTCTGCCGGCGCTGCAGGCTGGCCTTTTGTACTGGGCTACTGCCTGCATTGCTGCCTTTTTCTGCCCACAAAGAAATCCGCAGCAGTCATGATAGAGCTCCGCTGAGATCGCTCACTCCCCCTCTCTCACTCACTCATTGTGTATCTCCTGGCACTTCTGGCTGCCCTTTTGTACTTAGCTTCTGCCTGCGTTGGCACCTTTTTCTGCCCACAAAAAAATCCGCAGCTGTCCCGACAGAGCTCTGTTGAGGTCACTTACTCCGCCTGTCTCACTCACTCATTCTGTTTCTCCTGGTGCTGCAGGCTGAAGTTTTGTACTGGGCTCCTGCCTCTGTTGGTGCCTTTTTCTGTCCACAAAGAAATCTGCCGCAGTCTCGACAGAGCTCCATTGAGCTCGCTCACTCCCCCTCTCTCACTCGCTCATTCCGTTTCTGTCAGTGCTGCAGGCTGCCCTTTTGTGCTGGGCTCCTGCCTGCTTTGCCGCCTTCTTCTGGCCACAAAGAAATCTGCAGCAGTCATGATAGAGTTTCATTGAGCTAGCTCATTCACTCCCCCTCTCTCACTCATTTGTTTTGTTTCTCCCGCCGCTGCAGGCTGCCCTTTTGTACTGGGCCCCTGCATGCATTGCTGCCTTTTTCTGCCTACAAAGAAATCCGCAGCAGTCCCAACAGAGCTCCGTTGAGCTCACTCACTCCCCTTCCCTCACTTTCTCGTTCTGTGTCTCCCACTGCTGCAGGCTGCCCTTTAGTACTGGGCTCCTGCTTGCATTGGCAGCTCTTTTTGCCCACAAAGACATCTGCAGCAGTCCTGACACAGCTCTGTTGAGGTTGCTCACTCCCCCTCTCTCACTTGCTCGTTCCATTTCTGCCAGCGCTGCAGGCTGGCCTTTTGTACTGGGCTCCTGCCTGCATTGCCACCTTTTCCTGCCCACAAAGAATTCCGCAGCAGTCATGATAGAGGTCCATTGAGCTCACTCACTCATTGTGTTTCTCCCAGCATTGCAGGCTGCCCTTTTGTACTGGGCTTCTGCCTCCATTGGCATCTTTTTCTGCCCACAAAGAAATCCGCAGCTGTCCCGACAGAGCTCCATTGAGGTTGCTCACTCTGCCTGTCTCACTTGCTCATTCTGTTTCTCCTGGTGCTGCAGGCTGTCCTTTTGTACTGGACTCCTGCCTCTGTTGATATCTTTTTCTGCCCACAAAGACATCTGCAGCAGTCCTGACAGAGCTCCGTTGGTCTCACTCACTCCTCCTGTCTCACTCGCTCGTTCTGTTTCTGCCAGCGCTGCAGGCTGCTCTTCTGTACTGGGCTCTTGCCTGCTTTGCCACCCTTTTCTGCCCACAAAGAAATCTGCAGCAGTCACGAAAGAGCTCCGTTGAGCTCACTCACTCACTCCCTCTCTCTGTCACTCATTCTGTTTCTCCCACCACTGCAGGCTACCCTTTTGTACTGGCCCCTGCATGCATTGCTGCCTTTTCCTGCCCACAAAGAAATCCACAGCAGTCCCAACAGAGCTCCGTTGAGCTCACTCACTCCCCCTCCCTCACTCGCTAGCTCTGTGTCTCCCGGCGCTGCAGGCTGCCCTTTTGTACTAGGCTCCTGCCTGCATTGGTGCCTTTTCCTGCCCACAAAGAAATCCACAGCAGTCCTGACAGAGCTCAGTTGAGCTCAGTCACTCCCCCCACCTCTCAGTCGCTCGATCCTAATCTGTTCCAAACACTGATTTCCGACAGCGACTGTGGTATTCTGCGCCGGAACTGTGGAAACACATTTCGGCCAGGATGTGAAAAATGACAGCTGTACTTTTCATAAGGAGGTATGAACAAATGCCAGTGTTGAAAGTCTGGTGTGAAAATATTATTAATTTGCGAATTTACAAGAGTGCTTGGAAACTGCACAACACACGCTCGTAACACAGTCTTTTTATGGAGTTTCTTCACAAAATTTTCAACATAGGCATTTTAGGACCTCTACTCATAAACAGTGTCAGTGTGATTTTCTTAATGTGTCCCGAACACTGATTTCCCACAGCGACTGTGCTACTGTGCGCTGGAACAGCGAAAATACATTTCAGCCAGGATATGAAAAATTACAGCTGCAATGTTCATAAGGAGGTGTGGAAAAATGGCAATGTTTAAAATCTGGAGTAAAATATTGCAAAGTTGCGAAGGTACAAGCGTGCGTGGAAGCTGCGCAATGCACATTCGTAACACACTCATTTTACGGTCTTTCATCACCAAATTTTCAACATAGGCATTATCACTGTCATTTTCATAATGTGTCCCGAACACAGATTTTCCACAGCGACCACGCTATTCTGCGCCAGAACTGCGAAAACACATTTTGGCCAGGATGTTAAAAATGACAGCTGTACTGTTCATAAGAAGGTGCAGAAGAATAGCAATGTTGAAAATCTGGAGTGAAAATATTAATTTGCGAAGTTACGAGGGTGCATGCAAACTGCGCAATGCATACTAATATTACAGTCATTTTATGGCGTATAATCACCGGATTTTCAACATAGGCATTTTAGGACCTCTGCTCATGAACAGTGTCACTGTCATTTTCTTAATCTGTCCCGAACACTGATTTCCCACAGTGACCGTGCTATTCTGCGCCGGAAGTGCGAAAACACATTTCAGCCAAGATGTGGAAAATGACAGCTGTACTGTTCACAAGGAGGTCTGAAAAAAATGCCAATGTTGAAAATCTGTCGTGAAAATATTGCAAATTCGAGAAGTTACAAGCGTGCATAGCAAGGGCGCAATGCACATTGGTAAAATAGTAATTTATTTGATGCCTCCACCACTTGCAACATAGGTTTTGATAGTCAATTCATGAACACTGCCACTGTTGTTTCATTAATCGTCCCAAAGGGGATTCCACGCAGTGACTGTGAAATCATCTTCTGCGCAGTGACCGCAAAATCACCTTTCGGGGACAAATAATGCCATGACAGTGCCAGAATTCATGAGGAGGGGTCCCAAAAGCCACATGTTGAAAATTTGGTGCCAAAATTCAAAAAATTGCCTGAGATATGCATCAATGTTGAAAAAAAACTATTTATTCCATTATACACCTTATCGGCATTTCCTCAGTTCGTGGTTGGCTTTGAAGAGTGCAGATGTGTTCCTGGTCCTCCGAAGATCCACAGGTAAGTATGGGGTGAGGGGGTGTGTGGGGAGGCAGGATGCACAGTGGGTGGGCGTGAGTTGTGGGAGGGGTGCAGGGAGACCACCAAGGGACCGTTTTCTTTTTCCACAGGGGAAAAAAAAACAAACATCATGGGACCATTTTGGTTTTTATAGGGGCATGTGGCATGCTGGGGTGGGCTCCCAGCATGACAACTGAGTCTTTTTTTGGGGGGAGGCAGCTGTAGCTGACGGGGATTGGGCACCTCGCCGGCACACAACAAAAGGGGGGATAACATTATGCTGATGGGGATTAGGCACCCTGTTGCACACAACAAAAGTGGGAGGGGTGACATTATGCCGACAGGAATTGGGCACAACAAAAGTGGGGGTTACATAATTCTGACGGGAGGGGTTCCCCGCTGGCAACATCAACCTTGGGGCACTGAAGCCAATGGGATTGGGACCCCTGTCGGCAAACAAACACGGTGGGGGGGCATGCTGCCGAGGGATTTTAAATCGGGCGGGGGCGAAAGAATGTTGTTTAGGAACACGGCGCAAGCCAACGCCATGTTCACAAACAGTATCACTGTAACAAGGTTCCACCCAGCAATGACGGGAGTGAGTTTCCTCATTGCAGCCAATGGGTTACGCTGCACTGACGAGGCAGCCCCTGATTGCAGTGGCTGAAACTTTACAAGCTTGTGGCACGCTGGCTGAACTAGTGTCAGCAGCAGTGTGCCAGGGCATTGGGAAAAGCGGCCTAAGCCTTTAAAGGCGTGGGGGCGTTGGCCACAAGAATGCCGTGCCTCCACAACCTGCTTCTGGAAAGCTGCCGCAATATGTTTCTTGCACATGCGCGCAATCAACATAAAAATATCAAGTCCCAAGGTATGCTAAAATGTTGGAGACCAGGATTAGAACCCTGATCTCCACTGCTGCTGGCCAAGCTGCTTGATGCCCCAGCCCTCCACACCATGGGAATGGCTTAGCCAGCATCCTGGATTCTGGTGCCCTTCTGTTCCTTTGGCACCAGAGTGACCAGGAGAGTGCTTACAGCAAGCGCTGTAAATCCCCCATCGCTGTCCGTGTGAGCACTTACCAGACTAGCGCCATATAGTGTGGTGCCTATTGCTTTGGTGAAAAGAATTGTTTACAGCACTTAATAAGCTCTGAAAGACTCACTTACCAGGAATGGTACAGAAACTTTTAATGAACCTTAAGGTAGAAAAGGTGATTGCCAGGATGAACACGACTTCCCTTGTTTGATACATTTTGGAGTGAGCTTTATGCCCTTTGTACCACAAGATGAGAGTGTGTAACCTATGGCAACCTGTGTCACTCTTCAGTTCTTGTCTTCTAGCCAGGTCAGTAGCGTACTGCTGGAGACTGTTGGGCTTGCCTATCCTGAAATGCTTACGATCCTTGCATGATGTCTATGAACATCACTTCCATGTACATAAGTTGGGGTCTTGTCTTGTCACACTGTCTGTTATTGTATTGTGATGCATGTGTTGTGGTTTTCTAAAAATACAGTAATGAACAAAAAAGAAGCAGGCACAAAACCATCAGGTGTGTCATCAAATTCTACAGAGGGAGAGCAATCATGAAATGTGTTTTCAAACTCATGGCAAAGTACTGTATGTGTGTGCGCTCGAGTGCATGGGGAATAGGTACTTCTTTGTCAGTTGTTTAGAGTGAGAGGGGGTTGATGGTATTGTTATAATATAAAGCTTTAAAAAAATTATCCAGGCACTGGCTCAGGGGTTCAGCAGTAGTGCGACTAGAGTATCTGTGTTGTCAGATGGCAGATAAGGGACAAAGGTTACGTAGTTGCTATCAGAAAAGTTAGCTCCATGAAGGTCTTGCTATCCACGAAGTTCCTCCTATGTGGTAAACAGAACAGGGCCGCATCTCAGAGGAGTCCACCTCCCCCCTGCACCCCTACAGGTGAAGTCAGGTGCTGTGACATAGTGTGTACTTACTGGCATGTGGTACAGGGGATCTGAGGCCAAAGTAGGAATAAAACAGAGCATCGGATCACAGAAAATGGACTTTCAGGGTGCACATTGAGAATGTAATCAATAGACATAACTCCACGAGTGCAGTGGCCAGCTTTATCCTATATATAAATATATTTATATATATGATTCTCAGGCACACCTACACTCTGGCTTTTACTTTTGTTTCCCCTCTCTGCCTGTTTTAATGATGTCAGTGATGTCTCCATGGTAATGAGAGGGCCTCACAAACTGCTTCACTGCCCATTTTGGTCATACCTGACATTTAGTGAGCAATAATTATATTCGCTGTACTTTATGGAATGTGGAGTACTGAAGGCCCACCCCCACATACTGTATTTTTTTCTACTGATGCATCTGTTTTTCTGTGATGAGCAGAGGCAGAATGAGGGATGACATTAATGAGTATACCGCTTTACTTTTGTGTGTTGATCTTTGTGTGTGCGTATGTGTGTGTCTGTAGAGGATTGGTGCTTTTTTCTCAGTTGTTTGAAATTATTTTTTCCTTTCTATTTAAATGGGCATTCTGCATGTGTCTTTTTTTTCCAATCCAAATTTGTCTGCTCCCGTGGGCCACGCAACCCTCTGGCTAATCCTGATGACCTCTTTCTCTCAGCCCCATTGTGGCTATACAGTCTCCCTGCCCTCCATGAATTGCTCTCAGTCGTGAGGCCTTTAGGCTGGTGATGTCCTCCCTTCCTTTAGAAATAGGCCACGTTTGGTGGTGGAGGAGGGTGATTGTGTGGGATCCAAGAGTGCCAGTGTTGCCATAACCCTGATGTTCATGGGGGATTTCACCCCCTTAGTGTCCCCTGACATGCACGTGCCTGTGTGCATGGCTGATTCCACAATGTATCCCTCCTACCTCCCCGGCACATCACAGTGCTCTTGGATGAGCCTTGAGCACTGCAGCAGGTATATCATGACATGATATGATGTCATGACACCCCCTTATGATGGAGTAGGATATCTAGTACACCACAGGGGCTGATGTGGTATCATGCAGTGGTGCCAACTGTCCCTGGGCTGGAACACATGGCAGTTACCAGTGTTTTCCAAACCTTGCTGCTCGGCTGCAGACACATGAAGTTGCATCGCAACATGATCATCTGTGTGGAAGCTTCCCCAGGGCTACCAACCCACTCAACATGCATCTTAACATTATTGATATCATCAGATTAAATGTTATCTTTCCCTTGATGCCATAAAGGGTACCTCAGATAAGCCCAGGACAAGTGGTGCTGGGGTAGCATGTCATATTACCATGTGGAATGCCTAGCTTTGCACCCGAACCTTAGACTCCAAAAAAGGGCTAGTGAATTGAGGGTTTCCTCTAAAGATGGTGCCCTCAGACTTCGGGTGTGGGACCAACTCACCCCAAATGCTGCAATACCCTATCTCCAGTAGGTTCAGGAGTGGCGTTGACATCGTGGGTGGATCACGTGACATCAGCCCTCCTCCATTTTATTTAGTTTTTGTTGACCATGTAACTACACTAGACAAGGGTAACCCATCAAAATTGCGACTGCAGAATGGTGACCCATGACAACCACAAGGAAATCGTGGCGTCAACACCTTTGCACAACTGATGGTTCCCCCCCATCCACGAGTAGTGCCCCCCAAAGTTAGAATCTTAAAGAAGGGGGTGTGTGGGTGGCAAGGCCCCCCACAAGGGAAGGGGTGCAGGGAGCAAACCCCCCCCCACAAAAGAACATAGCTTCCAAACTGGTCGTGTTGCGGGTTCAACACCCTTGTCATGGGTCACCGTTCCGCAGTCGTGATTATGACATGGAACCCTAGACAAGAATGTGCTATTTTCAAAAATGACCAGGGAGGTTACATGATGGGCAAAAACAGAGATACATAATTTGGACAAATACAATAAAAAAAGTGGAGCTTATGCACTAAGGTGCATCTGGATATGCGTGATCCGCGCATACCTGGTCCGCATATCCTTGCACCCGGGGACAGACACAGGGTGCATGGTATGCAAAACCATGCTTACCCATAGGGCACCTGTCCATGGTCCCACCCCTCAGTGCACAGCTGAGTGGGTGGTGGTTTGAGGGACACAGGCAGCCATCCAATCGGATGCCCATCCTGGATCCCCTATTGTGCATGAGCAGGGGATTCTGGGAAGGCATGGAACTGCCATTTCTTTAAAGTATGGGCAACTGAGAGAATGGCTTCCCCCAGCCCTCCCTGTCAGCCCTGTGTGCTGGGTCAGCATGGTGGAGGGATTCTCTGTCCCACTGCAGCCGGCTGGAGTCATTGAGGGGGCACATAAAAGATATAGCAGGGTCCTCCCTGCCATATCCTGTGACCCTCTTGCCCAGCACTTCATGCCTTAGTGAATGTTGTAGAGTGTGAGCATGCTCCCAGACCATCCACAGTGCATAGCTGCACGATTGGCAAGGGGATAGTGTGCACAAGTGGTATGTGTCCCTTATGAGAATGCCAACAGAGGTCCACTGAACCTCCGCTGCGTGGCATTCAAACTTAGGGCTGTCTATGCACAGCCGATACTAGGCACATAGGCAAATGTTGGTGTATAAACTTCAATATGAATAAGTGCAGAGTGAGCGTGGAACACTGCAGTTGCTTTAAAAACTAAAGTAACAGACAGGGGTTAATTAGTACAACAATTTACAAAGTAACATCAAATAAGCGTAGGTAGTACAAAAACAGACTTGCAAAGTGCAATATCACATTAATATATTGTAATCATATATAGGCAGAACTGGAAATGGCCTTAAATGATCCCACAGGGACTTTCTGAAGTGGGAGGGGGAGCTATAAATCAGGGACAGAAGAAAGTTCCACAAGCTAGAGGCATCAGCATTTAAAGCCTGTTCACTCATATTGGTAAGGGTCTTGGGTTCCACTGCAGGTGTGTTGAAACAGCATCACTCATGGGAAGTGGGGGGGATAAAAATACAGGAAACAAAAATGGGGCAAGTATGGCACCATAAGGTCCATCTGTAGCCCATGTCCCAGTGGCCCCTCTCTTTTTTTAAAACTCTGTTTATAGTTTGTAACATCCAAATCAAGTTATGCATACAGAAAAAAAGAAAGAACAGTAACAATTTCCTAGTGCGTATGTATCATCACATCTTGGTTATAACTTTTGTCATTATCTCATTTTACCCATATTTCACATTGTACGTGGTAGGTGACAATTCATATTCCCTTAGATTATCAATACCCATTCCCCTGCTTCTGTTTCTTTACCAACTTAGCTTGTTGTTGTTATCACTGGAGAAACCTTTGTCATTATTTACCAGCATCCTATCTCCATGGTATTTTGTGCCTTACCTTTTTATTGCAGGTAAAAACAGTCTTCAATTGGACGCACGGAAAAGTATGGAGTAAAGTTTTGTCCTACCTTACCATAGTCCAACTCCCCACCGGTGATCTGCTGTGAAATCTTATTCTTACCCCCACCAGCTTCACCTTGATTTTTGGCTTTCCTAGTTTATCATGGCATACCAGACTAGAATCAGATGCATGAGGGAGAGCAACTTAGTAAAACTACAACCCA